>CM072773.1:92257500-93745000 GCA_036936925.1 Cenchrus fungigraminus | reverse complement strand
TCCACATCCTTTTTTCCCAGCCGCACGCACACGGCTCCGCCCGGCCCGCCGCCGCCCTCCACTTCGTCTTCCTCCTCTCCGGCACCTCCCTCCCCACCACCACCACCCTCCACCACCGCCTGCGGCCGGCGGCGACCTCACCGCCGTGCCGTCCGCCCACCAACCGCCCGCGGCCCCCTTCCCCGCCCTTCCTAACCACTGCTTCTTCTTGCCCCGGTGCCGACCCGCCACCGCCGGCCTCCACCACCGCCCACGGCCGGCGGCGACCTCGCCGCCGACCACCGCCTGCCGACCGCCCCTCCCCCTCAACCCCGCCCTTCCTAACCTCTCCCGTTCCTTGCCCCCGCCGCCAACCCTGGCCCAACCGGCCTCCTCCGGCACCCCGGCGGGCGGCGCCGCCGCCGCTCGCCGTTCCGCCGACACCCCGCCACCACCGCCGGTCCGGCAACCGCCCCCGGACCTCCCTCTAGGTCCGGTGGCCATGGAAGACCCCCAAACCCCGAACCCCCAAACCCTAAGACCGCCGCCGCCGCCCACGCCCGACGGCGACCCGCCGTCGACCGCCCCGCCCACCAACCGCCGGAGTTGGTCGAGATCGCCGGAGAAGGGGGTGCTCAACGGATGTGTTACTTCCTACATGTGATTTGTTACTTTTTTTTCGTTTTTCCTTTTCCGTCTTCGTTCCTGCTCTCTTTACCTCAATGTTTCCAAATCGGGGGGGCTCTCGATTTAGGACCAAATCGAGAGGCCTCTCTGTGTAGGATTTGCGTCCCATAAAATCGATCTGCAGGCGGAAGCGAGCACGCGCAACCAGGGAGCACACCAGGCGTGGGTCGGGCATGGATCAGAGCGAGCAGATGCGAGCAAAATTGATGAATCATGTAACTCCGCATCCAACCCGACCTTTTCCTACTCATTTGTTGTTGTCAAATCAGCATATCATGGCGGTGTGTGAAGCTTCCGATTTTCTCCGTCAGAGCTTGATGTGATTGAACTGGCGCAGATCACACAGCGGCTGCGAGCCACCGGCGGCGGGTGCGCGCAGTCCTGCGCCTTGGGGGCTAATCGTGCTGCCTCAATTCAACATCCCCATTACCGTCAGAAGGAAAACAGAGGAAAAGGCAAAGAAGCCTGCATGCTGCCGACAGCAAATTATTTTTTCACAGCATGGCATTTTGGGAACAGAGATTAGGTAGGCTACAACACAATTGGACCACTGAATCAATTATTACTACGGATGCCTTTTGGGAAAATTATGTCGGGATAACGAATTTCTAAATCATGGAACACTGTATTACTACGCCTTGCGTGCAAATTTAGATATACTAGTGTCAGATCATTTTTTATAAGGAAAACGATGAGTAAAAATTACTGAGAAAATTATTACTGAATAGAATGATTTTTGAAAAAAATTACTGAAGAAATGATTTTCGAAAACTTATACTACTGAACAAATGATTACTGAACATAGAGGATTCGTGAACTATTGAACCATCAAAACTGATCATGACAATAATTACTGAACTCATAAGATCGACTAAGATTACTGAAGGATAGATGATTCGTGAAATTATTGAACCATCGAAACTGATGATGAGAAAAATTACTGAAGAGAAGAATAATGATTATTGAACCCATAAGATTGACTGCTGAACAATGTGTCAGATTACTAAAGGATAGAGAATTCGTGATGTTGGGATTTTGGAAATCCCAAACAGACATAAAGGGAGGAATGATGAAAGCACTTGAGAGAATTGAACAAGAAACCAATGAACACAAAGGCCAAGCTCCCTCCTCTTCCACCCCTTGGGTCCTATTTATAGGAAGAGGAGGCGCCCTCCCCTTCAAACCCTAGGAGAGAGGAGGTGGCTGTTTATATTATTTCCATCGGTGGGCTTGAATATTACATTTTGGTCCTTAACTATTACAATTAAGTCCCTGGATGTTACAATTAGGTCCTTAGCCCTTACAAATACGCCCTTATACCCCTTATTTGGGCCTCTTTTATACACATGGGGGTCCCTAGCCTTAGGTATCCTAAGGCGCACCCCCAACAGTAGCCCCTCAACTATTTGGTCTTGGTCGGTACAACAAGACCTAATAGTTGTTCCTGTTTAAAAGAGACTCAACACAACTTAGACTTTGATTGTAAAAGGAATGTCCTCTACAACCTCCCCGTGTGCACCTCGCTAAAAACTCCATCCCAAAAACCCAGTGGGAAAAAAAAGGCATGGAAAAAAGAGTATGCACATTCTCAGGTTTACATGTTCTAACTCCAAATCACATGTCTCTAAGTGCCTTGAATGATGAACTTTGATCTGTGGCTTCATCCTCAAGCCTTGTTCTGGAGACCTTTCTTCAAGAGTTGACGTTGTCACCGCCGAAGTTAGCTTCAACATCTTCATACCTTCTCTCATGAGCACCAGACAACTAGGATGGACTGGTTCACCAGTACACCCCCACCCCTCTTGGCTGGTGTTCATGAGAGAAGCTCTGTATGTAGTGGAAGTAGTCTGGTTGAGCCCTTCAAGTTGATGTAATGGAAAACTTGAGGTTGAGGATGATGCAGAGGTTGATGGTCGTGCCGAGGGAGATTCCGGGGGCGAGCCCCTTGAGCTGTTGTAGAGGTGGGTAATGATGTCGAGGTTGACAAAGATTCCGGGGGCGAGCCCCTTGCGCTGTTGTTTCCAGAAATGCTAAATCGAGGGTTTCATAGATTCCGATAATGAGCCGCTTGGGCCTAACAGCTTTTTCTTCAAAACTGAAAAGGAGCCTCGAGCAAAAAGAGAGCTGCCAGTTAACAAGTAATTTGTTAATAAGCTAATATTAGTTTGTAATCAATTGGCTAGTAAGGAGCAAGCTAAAAAAGCAAGTGTGCAATTCCGAGCATTGATGACGACCATTGGTTATATGTATATATGAGTGCGCGTAAAACACTGTGAAAATGAGTTATTTTATGCCATAGAGAGAGTTTGTACCAGATGTCTTAGTAAAATGTATGATATTTCTTGCTAGTTAGTATAACTTGCATGTTACATAAAATTAGCAGAAACATTAAAAAGAAACGAATTTTCACTATATATTAAAGATAGGTGGATACTTATCTGAGAAAGCTTGTAAGCTACTTCGAAGTTTAGTTCCGTAGTTTTGCATATTCGAGGTATAACCAGCCTCTAGTAGGAAAACTTATTTTTGTTTCTTCAGTATGATGCCAAACTCAGGCGGAAAGCACACAAGTATTTTCTAGAATTCCTTGAACTGGGCATATAAAAAATCCAGAGATTCTGAGGGTGGCTTGACTTAGAGAAAAATATCCAAACAAAATAACTGCTTCTTCTTGACTGGCTTCGGATGTCATGCAACGACATTTTTTTTATGTATGCAATTCCTATCTGACAAGACTTGAGTTTCTGAGCTGCTCGAAGTTAAGGATCTAGGGGAACCGCAACCATCTAGGCATCATAAAAAGTCCAGAGTTTTGCGAATGTTGCCTTATACACTTGTGAACTTTAGATTTTTGGAATTGAAAGTCATAAACAGAAATCCTTAAAGACTCCTTTGGTGGGCTTCGGAGATGAGAATGGATCCTGAAAATTCAGCATTCAGCATCCTTCCTTTTTCTTAAATTCCAAAAACCCTCAGATTCCCGGAACTTAGATTCCTGAAACTTCTCAGATTCCTGAAACTGATCTTTTTCCCGAAAGATCACAAAAAACAAAGAAAACAGAGGTTGCTCGGGGACTTTACTCCTCCGAGGGTCATATGATCTTTTCAAGCAAGGAAACAGGTGATTCCCACAGCCTCGTGTGTTAAGATTCTGAGAAACTCCTCTATCACTAATAAGGAGGATGTGATCTAGGCTATTGCCGCATGCGTTCCGTAAATCATAGACTCTGGATTCGAAGCTCAGAATAAAACCACAACTTTACAAAACCTCCGAATGGAATCTGCGCGATTTTGCTAATCTTGAATCCTGAAAGGAAAAAGTTCAAGAAACACGGGGACTTCAAACATAGCGTCCTCTAGGGTCACATGTGCTCTCAAGATTATGTTCTAGAAACTTTCCTTATCCTCGAGTTCGAAAATAATTTTTTCATATCTTTCGAAACTCACATAAGGTAGTAAATCTATATCACAAGATATTAAGAAACCTTGAGTTATAATATTTTCAGAGTTTGTGGAGAGAAACAAGCAATGGAAAAAAGTTGTTGAGCTTTGTTGATGTATGCGGATAGTTGGAATGCCGTGGAGTCACAGCCCCAAGCATCTCTTTTTTTTAGTTTGAAAATATGTCCACAACAAACTGTTGTCCTCGAGGCCCCCTAGTTTTTAGAAATTAGCCCATACAACTTACTGTTGTCTCTATTGGGTCATAATAATAAACTTTGGAACTTAGTCCATACAACTTATTGCTGCCCCCTGTGGGCCTTGATTGAAATTTTGGGGTATGGCCGCAACTTATTGTTGCCTCCTGGCCTTGTGGTTTTTTGGGATAACCACGCTATTTTTGGGGATATGGCCACAACTTCCCGTTGCATCCTGGCCTCATGGTTTTCCTGGCTAACCACACTCTTTTGGGATATGGCCGCAACTTCTCGTTGTCTTTGGCTCAAAGTAAAACTGAGAATAACTCATGCAATGCAATGCTTTTGATGCATGCTGATGTATATGAATGAAAATGCTTGGATGTGCATAGATTTATCTCATAGTAGAGGGGAATGTTCAACAGAATAGTGTCCTAAATTGCCTTGATCAGCTTCCAAAGATTATAACTTGGTGGTTTGAGAGCCATTCTTTTCATAATAATCCATTAACCAATAGAGATAATTCCAATGGATGATGAAAACCAAGTGTTGAGATAATTCCAATGGATAATGAAATCCAAATATGTATCTGAACCAAAGTATCATGTTCCAATTTGATGAAAACCAATATACCTGCAAAGGAGAAAGCATCGGTATTTTTTTAAAGGATGTTTCGATCAGAAGCATAATAGGATCACAAATAAAGAGATAAGTTGACAAAATCTTGATCGAAAGCTTTTGTGGACTTACCTCCAGTTTTAGTCGATATAGCAACTCTTGGTTGCTTCGACTATTAACTTTGCACTTATCTCTATGGGGGAATTTTTTAGTGAAAGCGACCTATGTTCTAAAGTGTTAACAATATTCTGGAAAGCTTGAGTAATTGGATGTGCACGTGGTGCAAAAACGATCATATAATTGCCTAAATTAGTTTTACTAGCAAAGGAATACTCATATTGGTGAAGTCCTGCAGGTTAGCAAAAAATTTCTAAGGAATAGGCAAAAAATTTCTCAGTGTGGCCCCTCTAGAGCTCTAGAGAAAATATTTAACATAGCAAAAACTTCTAAAGGAGATGAGAATACGCAAGTATGAATAAATTGTGTATTTTTAAAGGATACAGCCTACGAACATAGGAGTTAGCATAGATAATAAGTATACTATTATTTTATGAGTTTCCGCTTGAGGTTGCGAGGTTCCGAGATTCCAGCCAGAATTCCTCTTTTGTGCTGATTCACGGAATCGTCCACATTCCTGAAAAAGTAAACACAATCACAACTAAAAATTTGCAAACAGTTGAAGCTCGGGAATCAAGGAGAAGAATGTGTTGCTCAAAAGTGATAAAAATCACCACCAAGGGTGATGAGGTGAAAATAGTAGTGCCAAAAATCATGCCCAACACTTTTGATCTTTCGAAAAATATTTTTGGTTGTGGTAATCGTGAACTTTATTTCCTGCAGGCTGCTCACTCCAAGATTACAAGATTTTGCGCGTTCTAGGATTTTGAGATTTTTCTCATTCCGAGATTTTGAGAGTTTGAGATTTCGAGATTTTGCTTGTTCTGAGATTCCGAGATTCTCGTTCTGAGATTCCGAGATTCTTGAGATTCTGGGAAATCACTTCCTAGGGTGATGGAAAGATTAGGGATGGCAATGGGTAGGGTAGGGTAAGGGTAAAGCATTTACACGCCCATTGGCATACCCGTCTATCTCTATTATACCCTTACCCGCCAAATGTAACGGGTAAGAATCCTTACCCGTGCCCTTACCCGCAGGGTAACAGGGTACCCGCTGGGTATTGAACATAAAGTCTCAATAAGTTCATTTCCAATAGTACAATAATAATTTGGTAGCTAAATAAGTCTCAAA
Organism: Cenchrus fungigraminus; assembly: GCA_036936925.1. NCBI lineage: Eukaryota > Viridiplantae > Streptophyta > Magnoliopsida > Poales > Poaceae > Cenchrus > Cenchrus fungigraminus. Next base: position 93,738,830 of record CM072773.1, on the reverse strand, counting down.
CTTCACAATCACACACATACTAACATAAATAAGTCTCAAATTTTAACTCTCAAAATGTCACATATGCTGACATGCAGCGGGGCCCGGGGATCTGGTCGGAGGAGGTGGCTGGCGAGGAGCAGGGCACAGCGATCCGGCCGGAGGACACGATGTGCTGATGTGGGGTTGGTGGGAGCAGCGAGGCGCGGGGATCCGGCTAGTGGAGGCGGAGTGGGAGCGGCAATCTGGACAAAGGAGGCGGCGTCGGGGGTGGAGTGGAGGCATAACTGCAGAGAAGGCGTTGCCATATGGCCCGCGTTGGTAGATAGGGTGGTGTTCTTGGGTCTGTATATATTGGCTTGCGGCAAATGTTTGTATGAACTTCTTTAATAAGGGTACCCATGGGTAGAAATTCATACCTGTAGCTCTACCCATGGGTAGAATTTCATACCCATACCCTTACCCGCGGGTAGAATTCTATACCCTTACCCTTACCCATGGGTAAAACTGACATCCTTAGGAAAGATCATACCTACAACAAAAATCATGTCTGCCACCTTCGATCTTTGAAAAAAAAATTGTCGTGGGAATCTTTGTTTTCTTACTACTCGAGGTTAAGAACCTTTCAAGGAATATTCAGCAAACCAGACTCTTATCGGAATAGGCTAAAAACGCAAATATTTGCTTAGAAAACAACTCTATTCTCCACTCGAGGTTCGCAAAAATTAGGAAGTTTATAAACATGAAAGATCATAAACCTCAAGTACAAAAATATCCAGAAGTTTTCATAGAAACAAGAAAACCAAACGAGCGGGCAAAGGTTTCTGAGATTTCGAGATTTCCGAGATTTCAAGATTTCTGAGATTTTATGATTTCCGAGATTTCTAGATTTCCGAGATTCTTGAGATTCCTAGAAATCAACTATTCTGAGATTCTAAGATTTCCGAGATTCTGATATTTCCAAGATTTCCCAGATTTCAAGGTTTCTAAGACTTCTCTCATTCTGAGATTTCGAGAAATCACCTCCTAGGGTGATAGAAAGATCACACGGGCAACAAACATCATGTCTAGTACGTTCGATCTTTGTAAGAAATGTTTTGGCTATGGTAATCGTGAACTTTTTTCGTGCATATTCGGAGATTCTGATATTTTCAAGATTTCTCTCGTTATGAGATTCCGAGATTTTTCTCATTCCGAGATTCTGAGATTTTGAGATTTCTCTCGGATTCTGAGATTCTGAGATTTTCAGATTTCTCTCGTATTCCGAGATTCTGAGATTTTGAGATTATGAGAAATCACCTCCTAGGGTGATGGAAAGATCACACCAGCGACAAATATCATGTCTAGCATTTTCGAATTTTGGAAGAAATGTTTTGGCTATGGTAATCGTGAACTTTTTTCGTGTTCCGAGATTCTGATATTTTCGAGATTTCTCTCGTTCTGAGATTCCAAGATTTTTCTCGTTCTGAGATTCTAAGATTTTTCTTCTTCTGAGATTCCAAGCTTTTTCTTCTTCTGAGATTCCAAGATTTTTCTTCTTCTGCGATTCCGAGATTTTTCTTCTTCTGCGATTCCGAGACTTTTCTTCTTCTAAGATTCCAAGATTTTTCTTCTTTTGAGATTCTGAGACTTTTCTTCTTTTGAAATTCTGAGACTTTTCTTCTTTTGAAATTCCAAGATTTTTCTTCTTTTGAGATTTCGAGATTTTGAGATTCTGAAATTTTGAGATTCTGAATTTTTTTTATTCCGAGATTCTGAGGGTGCTCAACAAAAACTTCTAGACTTTTGCGACTAAATGGAATCCTTTGATTCTTGAAATCTCTTTTTCTGTCATGGTAATCGTGAATTTTATTTCGTTCGAGACCACGGTGGGCGCCACTGTTGGGATTTTGGAAATCCCAAACAGCCATAAAGGGAGGAATGATGAAAGCACTTGAGACAATTGAACAAGAAACCAATGAACACAAAGGCCAAGCTCCCTCCTCCTCCACCCCTTGGATCCTATTTATAGGAATAGGAGGCGCCCTCCCCTTCAAACCCTAGGAGAGAGGAGGTGACTGTTTATATTATTTCTATCGGTGGGCTTGAATATTACATTTGGGTCCTTAACTATTACAATTGAGTCCCTAGATGTTACAATTAGGTCCTTGACCCTTACAAATACGCCCTTACACTCCTTATTTGGGCCTCTTTTATACACATGGAGGTCCCTAGCCTTAGGTATCCTAAGGCGCACTCCCAACACGTGAAATTATTGACGAATCTTCATGACGTGTGTGGAACTTCCGATTTTGTTTACTGACATACTGTGGATTACTGAAATAATGTGGATTACTGCTAATGTGTTGAATTACTGACATACTAATGCAACTTTTCAATAGTTCAATTGGATTACTGACATACTAAATTATTGACATATCACGTGGGATTTTGTTTGCTCCAATTACTGCAGATTACTGTTGATGTGTGGATTACTGAATCCGCTGATGTCTGGATTGTTGAATTACTACTTATATGCGTGCACACAGCTTTATGTAATTTACTGGACCAAATGACTCATTTTGGTTACTGACACTGTGATTGCTGCTGATGTGTGGAACCTTTGTTCAATTGGATTACTGACATACTAAATTACTCGTGTGGAATAGTTTTTGCTACAATTACTATGCATTGCTGAATTAGTGCTGATGTGTGGATTACTGAATTACTGCTGAATAAAGATATTGATTACTAAACTTCTATTAGTAATTAAGATATGTGATTACTGAACATCAATTAATAATTCAATTTCTATCAGTAATCAGTATCAACAAAATGCGCTGTGCGCCTCTACATGGAATTTTGTGTCAGTAATGAAAATTCCCATTACTGAAGATGGGTCCGATACATTGAATATATATTTACATGATTACTGAATCACCGAAAAATATTGAATTACCGACGATGTTATATGATTACTGAATTACCGAATATCTCAAGCTGTCAAAAGTAACATTGGCATATTATTGCATTACTGAACATGCACGTCAAGCATTACTGAACCCCAAGTCAAGAGAAAAAGCTAAGATAACAAGATGCATTACAAAATCCGCGGGATCTTTATGCCATCCAAAGCATACAAGTAATTCTGTAAGTTAGTAAGCATGCACATTCCAGAGCTGCTTCAGTAACCAACGACATCAAATCAGTGATAGACGAAACAGGGGTCAGTTACTGCTTCCTCCTCTCTAGTTCCTTTTATTATCACTAGATTCTACATCTCATTACTGTACCACACCGCAGCAAGCTAGTTCTCTTCCATCGAAATCACGACTAATCAACTCCAAAACTGTGTTTCCATTGATGGGAGCATCCACCTCCTCTCAGAATTCATGACAAGCAGCCATGGTAGTATGGCACACATGAAATTGGGAGCGCTTCGTACTTAGGCCGGAGGGCTGCAGGTGCTGATTCGACAAGGATATGGCTTGAACACTGAGAATGTGGCTCGTCATCAGAGCTGACGTGGAATGTTGGTGCTCAAAGTGGACTTTTGGACACCACTGCTGCTCCGTTGTCCCTTCGAAACTCGCCACATCTGCTGTCCCTAATTTACAAACCATTGTGAAACACTTAGGTATTAGCAAAAAAGGATTATTGAGCTACTATAGAACATAAAATTACTAAAGAGGGGAAAATAAGAAGTTATCGAACTAATATATTAACCAATTACTAAAAACTAATAAAGGTCACGAAAAATATTATACTCATGATCCGCACAGATATAAAAACAACTAAAACTGTACATGAACATTGATGATAACAGACCAAAAAAAGAAGGCTGCTACAGAATGGGGTAAATTTTACTACAGATGAATGCTACATATAAAGAAATATTTTCATTCCTCATCAATCATCCTGCAGCTCAGTCAAAGATGTTATGCTAGCAATAGCATGGTAACTCCAGTTTTTCTACAATATTGGCTCAGTAAACCATGAGAGAAAGTTTGGATTACTAATGAATATGATATAATGGTACTAACCGAGTCTGACAAAAACATCTATTGGTAGTAATTTTAAATAATTACTGAAGAAAAGAACAACACTGATGACTAGCAATTAAATCGATATGTAACAAAAAATATTGAAGCAACTATGCACAGTTCATATTTTGCTATGATTTGAATTACCAACTACTCAAGAAAAGATTGCCGATAGACATACTGAAGAAAATGAAAAACTACAGGCTACTGAATAAGAAAAAATTATCACAAATCGCAGGCCAACATGACAGATAGAAGCCAAAATTGGGTGTCGGGGTCTATGCAAGGTGTGAGAGCTCACCTCAATTTGTTGATGCTCATCATTGAACTAGGAGAGCACTGATTACTGAACCATCAATTACTGAATGCATGCTAAAAAAGGAATACTAAAAAGAAAAAGGAAATATACTAAGGAAAAGAAAAATACTGAAGAGAAAAGAGATGAGCAAGCTACTGAAGAACAATGAACATGATGCCATTGCTCTCAAAAGGTTAACCGTGGGAAGATGATGGGATGCATTATGTTCCAAAAAGGATTGACTGCAGAAGCAGATGGGATGCACTGCTAATCCGAAAGGTCGATAACTAAAAGTTGTTTGATGCATTACTAATCAGCAAAACCACCACATGCTGCATGAAAGCTCATTATAGGATTTCATGGGGGGGTGAACAGTCCATGAACTACACACCCAGAAACAAAAAAATCACAGGAGCACAGTAGGATTGGAACATTTCAGGATGGTGCGCATGTGTGAGATTCTCACCTCAATTTCTTTGCGCCGCTGCTCCTTCAAAATGTTACTGGACAAAACAAAATAATGTTATATTACTGAACAAAAAAGTGCTTGACATAGATTGCATGACGTTCAATAATTGTGGAGATTTTTGGGGTATTATTACTGGGATTGGTGCGGATATGCTTGTGATTATTGAGATTACTATGGATATGCTTGTGATTACTAAGATTACTGCTGATCTGTTACTGAGTTACTCCAAATATGCTTGTGATTACTGAATTATTATTGAAAATAACAACTGAAGAAAACTATACAGACATGCACTAAAAAGTACCAAAATAAACGCAGAGGTCATATACAAGCTTTGAGATTACTCAATTACATAAAGATTATTGAATTGCATAATGTCTCGAGTTGTCAGAGTAGCTGGGTGTGTAGTGTATTAACATATTACCGAATATGGGGAGAACTCAACATACACAGCGGCTAAATAGGATAGGTTTGAAAATACTTAAACGGTGTTACATGAAGAGGGTATAGATTACCAAAACTTCAACGCTAATGGTTAAAATGGATCCAAAAATGTATACATACAATTAGTGTATGCTTGAACGGTTACTGAATTACTAAATTGCAGAATTACTGAAATACCGAATGCTTGGAGTGATTAAATATTGAAACTGGACAGTAAATCACTCATGCTATACAAAATGGCCACAATCCTGAATGTAGTGAAAAACTCAATGCACATTAGCTTAAAAAAAGTATCAACTTGGGCTACGTAATCATTACTGAATGATAGATTACTGACAGATGGAAAATGCAGAGTCCAACATTACTGAATGACGGAAAGTACATATATCAACATTCGTAATCATTACTGATTGATGGAAAGTACATATATAAAAGTTGTTTGATACATTACTAAATCCAAACAATCGATTACTCAAGCTGGTGGGAGGCACTTCTAAATCCAAAAGCATCGATTACTAAAGCTATTGGGAAAAAGTACTAAACTTGATCGACGACTACTGAACCTGAAGCATGAAGCTGATGTGATGCTCTATTACTAAATCCAAATGATGAAAAGATAAATCACTGAACACTAGAACTGAAGAAACATAATGAAATCTAAGAAAATACTAACATGGTGATCCTGTAGTGAGTCACATGAGCTGAACATCAGCTCGCAGACCCGCCACTGCCGCTCCCAACCCACACCACCGGCACCGCTCCGACACGCAGCACCAACGGCCGCAAAGAAAATGCTCGATCGACCCCTGAGTGGATATATATAGTGCTTGAAGGTGTCAATTTCTATTTCTAAATTACTAATTGATAAAAAATACAGAAAAGTAGTGTTGGAAGTTGAATTACTAGGACTACTCAATAAATTACTAAATTACTAAATATCCACATCATGCTGCTGTATTACTGGGCTACTTCAGACACGTGATAGGAAAAAAATGACATGTCCAGTGTGCAAATTGGAAAAAATATAACCATGTTGCAAAAAAATGCTCAGTAAAAAAAACGCATAATGCTCAATTACACTAGGGGAACACGCAAAAAAGAAGTCACCAATGCTAGGGATTACTAAACATTACTTAAGATCGATGTGACTACTAACACAATTAGACTGGAAGGATTACTGAAATGATTGATTTGATTAATAACACAATGGATATTACTGAACTAACACAAAAAGTCATGGGTTCTAATCAATTGTTGAAGCCAAAATGCATACATATCTGCTAGGGGCAAACTCCTTAGTAAAATGTGTAGTGTTTGGTAGGCACACTCCCACAGTCCCACTACAACTGCATGAACAACCCAGAAAATCTCCATGAAAAAATAGACAACCATCCATGAACCGTATGCTTCAACAAACATCGTAGAGATAATAAAATTGGGAAGAACAGGGGAGGGGTGGAATGTGCACGGAGGCGCAGGGATCACCCTGATGTCACGTTGCTACCCCCTTCACGACCCACACGACCCACTGATCAGCGTGCCGCCATCACCCTGAATTGAAGAGAAATCCAGGGGAAAATGAAACCCTAGGCCTGCACAACATTAGCCATTGGATGCCTCGGAACAAAATCAGTGCCGGGTAGGGGATGCTGACCTGCGTGCGCGCGCAGAGCACCAGCAAAGACCCTTCCTCCTCCCCGGCTGACCCTTCCCGGCGGCGCGTCGCTGCAACCTCGCCTCGCGCCACCTCGCCTCCGATCTGCCGCCGCCGCCGAGCAGTTAGGAGCCTGCAGGGGCTCGCGAAGGGGATGAGATGCAGAGCACGCGCCACCGCCAAAGACCCTCGCCGCCGCCCTCCCTCGCGGCCGCCGCCGGAGACCCTGGCCGCAGCCTTCGCGAATCACCGCCGCCCTGGAAAGGTCAGGGAAAAGGGGATCGGGAAAAAGGGGTCGACCGGTTGGGTTCGTGGGGGTGGGTGGGTGGATGCGGTTAGTACCGGGCGCGGCGCGGTTGGGATCGGTGGGTGGGCTGGCTTGGTTGGTTGGTTGGTTTGGGTGCTAATTCTACACCCAGATGTAGAATAGTACATAGGTGTATACATACATACATGCATATATATATATATATATATAACACATGAAATTTGTATAATGTACCACGAGTATTTTTTTGATTAATGGATAATCCGATCTCAACCATTCACGAATGAATGTTTACAGCCACAAGACGAAACAGACGCGACCCTTAAGCCACTATTACAGTCCTAATGGACACTCAAACGTAGCGCTTAGGCTGCACCCAAATTTAGACACCACTCAGACAAAGTCTTGTCTAACAAAACACAAGGAAACAAAACAGACATTGAGACCCAAAACTAAGCTTCAAGTCTTCTCCTGAAACTACATTCAAAATTACTGAAGATCTCCATCACCGTGACCTACAGCTTGTGGCAACTCTCTTTCAGAGCAATCCTCTCTTCCTCTTTAGAGAGGAGTGACCAGCACCTTGTCCAATAACTCCCTCTAAAAATCACCTGCAGGAAAGAGTTAGGGAAGTTTCTGTTGAAAGTCACCTCATTCCTATGCAACCATAAGGCCCAGCAAAGCGCCGAAACTCCCACAATAACTTTTTTCTAAGCTTTTGCGAAAAACTTCTAAGCCAAGAACCCAACATATTTGAGATGCTAGTAGGTGGTTGCAAGCCAAAAGAGATATGAATAGCATTCCGCATCAGCCTTGCCATCTGACAATCAAAAAGTAAGTGTTGTATAGTTTCCTTAGAACTACAAAAGCAACACTCAGTACTCCCTTTCCAACTTCTTTTGGACAGATTATCCTTTGTTAATAAGACTTCTTGCTTCATATACCACAAGAAGACCTTGATCTTAAGTGGTACTTTAATTTCCCAAGAAGTGCAAACGGAAGGTAAACCTTCACGTCGCATCAGGTTGTTGTACATGGAGCTTACTGTGAACATATTACTTTTATTCAGTTTCCATACAAAAATATCATCCAGGTCATTTAGATTGTAGGTTGCCACATCTCTCACCAACAGAAACCATTGTCGCCACTTTTACATGTAAGTGCACGTCTAAAAGATACATTTAAAGGAGTTGTACTTAGCACACTAGCAACCGTATCATTTTTCTTCCTGGTAATGTTACACAACAAAGGGTATATTTCCATTAAATACTTATCCCCTTCCAAACATCCTCCCAAAATCTAGTTTGACGCCCACTTTGAATCTTAAACTTTCCTCCAAGGAGGAACAAATCCTTAATTTCCATGAGACTAGACCAAAATTGGGAGTCCCCAGGTTTCTTGTTACTTGTGTCAAACTCTCGTTCTTTAAATATTTCCGTTTGAGTAATTGTTCCCACATGCCCTCCTCATTTAAGAGCTTAAAAAGCCATTTGCTTAATAAACATCTATCTGAATCTAGAGGTTAATAATACCCATCCCACCCACACTCTTTGGCTGATACAGAATGCTCCATTTTGCAAGCCTATATTTCTTCATGTGCTCATCATTTTGCCAAAAGAATCTGGATTTATAGTAGTCTATTTTTGAAAAAAACACCTTTAGGTATTCTAAGAAAAGAAATAAAAAACAATGGTAAACTAGATAGTACAGAGTTTATAAGAACTAGTCTTCATCCTACTGCCAACAGTTTACCCTTCCGGCTACTAAGTTTCTTCCGAAACGTTTCTTCTATTATATTCCAGTTTTTGTTAGCAATTTTATGATAATGCATAGGTATACCCAGATACTTAAAAGAGAGTATGTGGGCACATTTGAATTTAGAACATACCTATACACATTGAGTTTGTATATATATACCAAAAGAATATCATGTTAGAGTACATATATTTTTTCTGTCAAATTTCTATGAGCACATAAATGACTTAAACTAGTACGATTAGATACACTTTTAGAAACCATATTTCGTGTTAGTTAAAAAATATTGTTATGCGTATGTTTTTTTTGACAACATTGTTATGCGTATGTTAAGGGTGAAGGGATACGGGGAGGCTACGCGAGCGCAAAACAAAATTTCCCCATAAAACAGGAACTGCTGCTGTCAAAGATCACGGGATGACCACTAGACGCGCAGATGCAGCGGAACCGTCTCGATGTAGACGAACGCGTCGAGGGTAGCGGGCAGTGCAGTTGCTCACGTCCTCCTGGTCCTTCACGTGCGGTTCGTCCTTGTGCTCCAAACGTAGCACCTCCAAGGTATCCACACGTACGGGAAAGAAGTGTCGCACACCGGACTGCTAGGTCCGCGGGACGCAACGAGGAGTGGGCGGCGCGGCGGCGCGGCTGTTGCTCAAGAGTCATCCAAGTCAGAGGGGGTATGGTTCATATTTATGAGGGGAAAATCCCCCACACCATCGTCTATTAGCAATATGGGACTAATAGATGGTGTACCCCTTTTCCAACGCTAATGGGCTTTACAACAATTGTGGCCCATTATGACTTTTACAACCCAATAGATCAAATCCATCTGAACCCACTAATGGATCTAATCCAGTTGGCTCTAGGGCATATCCCCAACAGTCTCCCACTTGCACTAGAGTCAACTATGCAAGTACATCCTCATTCGACTTCCAGTCCCTTAAGTGTGTGACCCTTCGGGTTCACGCACACATAGACATGGCTCGAGTACTCCTACTCGACCAATAGTTGACAGCGGCCTCTAGCAAGACGTGTCAACTCCTATGCATACGTAAAGATCATATCAGACGAACCATCACAACGTAGCATACATGCTATTCCCTTTGCCTCACGATATTTGGTCTAGCTCCAAGCTGACCTCTCTTTCTCGATACTGTGATTTAGATCCTTCAATAGGTTAACACTTAACCCAGCACGGCCATGCATTTCTTGATCTGATCACTCGAGGGGCCTAGAGATATCTCTCAAGTAAAGAGGGGCAAATTCCATCTTGATTGACCATGCCTCACAGCATGCTTCCTGACAAACCCGAAAGCCACCTTTATAACTACCCAGTTACGGAGTAGCGGTTGATAGCCCCTAAGTAGGTTAATTCACATCTTGAGTACATGCGACAATCTCAAGTCTAAGGACATAGCGTACACGTTGTGTAAAGAGATAACTATGTAACAAAATCTCAAATTGGGTCAGTCCAGCCCCATGTCATACATGTGCCCACATTATTAGTTATACATCTCGATGCTCATGACTTGTGAAACATAGTCATCAACTAATAAATGTGCTAGTCATTAACTTATACTAGGGACAACTTTTGAATAACCATATAGTTTCACAAACAATTCACATAATTGCCAATCAAATACAAGTCGTCTTTCATGGATATTCAATAAGAGAATAATGTGTCATGGATATAATGAAATATAATCATCTCTATGATTCCATCTAGGACATATTTCTAACATTCTTCCACTTGCACTTGAGCTAATTTAGAATGTATCTAATACCCATAGCTCTCATGTGTGCCTCATGTTTAGGCTGTGGAAGGGGTTTTGTCAAAGGATCTGCAACATTCAAATCCGTGTGTACTTTGCATATCTTGATATCACCTCGTTTAACGATCTCTCGTATCAGATGAAATTTCCATAGTACATATTTGTTCTTTTGATGATTCCTAGGCTCCTTTGCTTGCGCAATAGCCCCATTGTTGTCACAGTAGAGATCCAATGGGCTGGAGACATTCGGAAACACACCAAGTTCAGTAAGGAACTTCCTTATCCAAACACCCTCCTTCACAGCTTCTGAAGCCGCGATGTACTCGGCTTCTGTTGTAGAATCAGCCACCGTCTCCTGCTTGGAACTCTTCCAGCTCACAGCACCACCGTTTATCGTAAATATGTATCCTGATTGCGACTTTGAATCGTCTTGGTCAGTTTGGAAACTAGCATTGGTGTAACCCGTTACAACGAGCTCCTCCTCACCACCATAGACTAGGAACATTTCTTTAGTCCTTCTCAAGTACTTCAAAACATTTTTAATCGTTGTCCAGTGACCCTCACCTGGATCAGATTGGTATCTGCTTGTAACACTATGTGCATACGAAATATTTGGACGTGTACATATCATTGCATACATAATAGATCCGATAGCCGAAACATACGGTATTCTACTCATGCGTTCCCGCTCATCAGCAGTCGAAGGACACTGAGTCTTGCTAAGATGTATGCCATGTGACATAGGTAAGAACCCTTTCTTCGCCTCTTCCATGTTGAACCGTTTCAACACTTTGTCAATGTAAGTGTCTTGGCTTAATCCTATAAGCCTTTTTGATCTATCTCTATAGATTTTGATGCCCAAAATGTATGCTGCCTCACCTAAGTCCTTCATCGAAAAACTATTTTTCAATGAGGTCTTAGCGGCCTCAAGCATAGGAATGTTATTTCCAATCAGCAATATGTCATCCACATACAAGATTAGAAATACTACAGAGCTCCCACTTGCCTTCTTGTAAACACAAGGTTCTTCTTCACTTTGAATGAAGCCAAACCCTTTGACCACTTCATCAAAGCGAAGGTTCCAACTCCGAGATGCTTGCTTCAATCCATAAATGGACTTCTGAAGTTTGCATACCTTTCCAGCATTGGTCGGATCGACAAATCCCTCAGGCTGTGTCATATACACATCCTCAGTCAGATTCCCATTTAGAAAAGTTGTCTTGACATCAATCTGCCATATCTCATAATCGAAATATGCAGTTATAGCTAGAATAATCTGAATAGATTTAAGCATCGCTACAGGTGTGAATGTCTCATCGTAGTCAACCCCTTGAACTTGTCGAAAACCTTTTGCAACAAGTCGAGCTTTATAAATATGAACATTTCCATCCATATATCTCTTCCTTTTATAGATCCATTTGCACTCTATAGGTTTAATACCATTTGGTGGGTCAACCAAGTTCCAAACTTGATTGTCACCCATGGAATCTATCTCAGATCTCATGGCACTTTGCCATTTCTTGGAATCTGGGTCCATCATTGCTTCCGTATATGTCATAGGCTCATCATTGTCCAACAACAATATGTCGCGCTCTCCCGCAATCATGAGATTGAGCTTATTAGTTGCGACGTGTCCTTTCAGACCTTCGTGGTTGCGATGGTGTTTCTCTTGCCACAGGCATCTCAACTCGTTCAGCTACATTAGCATCATTTGTGAACTCTTGCCCGAGCGGCTCATCTTGAACTTCTTCAAGATACACGTTTTGTCCACTTTTCTCTCGTTTGAGAAACTCTTTCTCTAAGAAAACATCATTCCGAGCGACAAACACTTTGCCCTCTGAGCGGTTGTAGAAACAATACCCTAAAGTCTCCTTAGGATATCCCACGAATATGCACTTATCCGACTTGGATGTAAGCTTGTCTGACTGAAGTCGCTTGACAAAGACTTCACAACCCCAAATTTTAAGAAAAGACAAACTGGGAGTCTTACCAGTCCATATCGCATATGGTGTCTTATCTACAGACTTAGATGGTACCCTATTTAATGTGAAAACTGCGGTTTCTAGAGCGTAACCCCAAAATGATAACGGTAGGTCTGACTGGCTCATCATTGATCGAACCATGTCCAACAAAGTTCGATTACGTTGCTCGGATACACCATTTCTCTGAGGTGTTCCAGGTGGCGTAAGCTGTGGAACAATTCCGCAACTCTTCAGATGATTGCTAAACTCGTCACTCAAATACTCGCCTCCACGATTAGATCGTAAGGCCTTAATTTTCTTGCCATGCTGATTTTCTACTTCATTCTGAAATTCTTTGAACTTTTTAAATGTTTCAGAATTGTGCCTCATTAGGTAGACATAGCCATATCTACTTAGATCATCAGTGAACGTTATGAAGTATTCGTATCCACCTCTAGCTGTTGTGCTCATTGGTCCGCACACATCCGTATGTATGATTTCCAACAAGTCTGAAGCTCTCTCAGGAAAACCTAAGAAAGGCATCTTGGTCATCTTGCCAAGCAAACAAGCCTCGCATGTCTCGTAAGATTCAAAATCAAACGAAGTTAAAAGTCCATCAGTATGGAGCTTCTTCATACGCTTTTCACTTATATGACCTAAACGACAATGCCACATGTAGGTAGGACTCAAATCATTAGGTCGAGACCTTTTAGCACTTATGTTACAAACAGGTGAATCATCAAGATTTAAAACAAATAATCCATTCACAATGGATGCACAAGCCACAAACATATTATTCTTAGAGATCACACAACCATTGTTTTCACTCGTAAATGAATAACCATCCTTCATCAAGCATGAAGGAGACATAATGTTTCGACAAAAACTAGGAACGAAATAACAATTATTCAATTCCAAAATAAATTCTGATGGGAGGTGGAGTTGGGTCGTCCCAACGGTCAATGCAGCAACTCTTGCATTATTGCCCACGCGGAAATCAACTTCTCCTCTTTCCACGCTTCTACTTCTTATCATTCCCTGCATCGAATTGCAAATATGAGCAACCGATCCGGTATCAAATACCCAAGAATTGATAACTGTATCAGTGAGGAAAATATGATCTGTAACATAAACATGAAGTGTACCTGAAGTGGAAGTACCCTTACTTCCCTTGTTCTTCAAAGAAGCTAGGTACAGCTTGCAGTTTCTTTTCCAGTGACCAATTTCCTTACAGTGAAAACACTCAGCCTTGGCAGTTGGACTAGCCTTGGGCGCCTGGTTTGGCGTGAGGATCGTATCCTTGGCCTTGCCTTTCTTCTTCCAAGATTTGCCCTTCCTCTTAAAGGTCGGCTTGTTTTGAATCGCCATCACATGGCTGTTGCCAGCGCTTTTCTTGATGTCACTCTCTGATGTCTTAAGCATGCCACACAGCTCATTCAAACCCTTCTCCACCCCATGCATATGGTAGTTCGAGATGAAGTTCCCATAATTAGGCGGAAGAGATGAAAGAATGAAATCAGTGGCCAACTCTTGGCCAAGTGGGAAGCCCAGCTTCTCCAACCTTTGAGTGTAACCAACCATCTTGATCACATGTGGCCCAACTGCTGCACCTTCTGCCAACTTGCTCTCCACAAAGGACTTAGAGACATTGAACCTTTCAGTCCTAGCCTGTGTGGCGAACATGTCTTTGAGTGCCACGATCATATCGTGCGCCTCATGGTTAGTCTCAAACTGCATCTGTAGCTCAGGCTCCATACAAGCAAGCATAAGGCAACTCACTTCAAGATTAGCATCACATGCCTTCTTGTAAGCGTTCTTTTCAGCAGCTGTTGCATCATCAGCAGGCTCATCTGGTAATGGGGTGTCCAGAACCTCTTCCTTTTTCTCTGCCCTGAGAACAATTCTCAAGTTACGGATCCAATCCGTATAGTTCGTTCCATTCAATTTGTCCTTCTCAAGGACCGTACGTAAAGAAAACAAGGTGGTGTTGCTTGGTGCCATTGAACTACAACAAAATAATAATGCAAAATACTAAGACAAAATATCCATGATCGAGTAAAATAAAAGAATTTACTCCCACTAAAATCAATATCCCCGTGTTGATACTTAGTGATTCAGAATCCACAACTAACAAGTCTACTAGTGAGCTTTTGCATCACCGCTAGCAAACAAGGTAGATCGGTAAGCAACTCTTTGCTAATCATATCACATATGACTCCTGTTGTTGGGTGACATCTCTATGTCTCGGCTCCCAACCTTTATGCCCCAAAGTTCTTAACCGTTAAGATGACTTTGATAAGCAAACCAACACTTATGCGTGTAAGTATCCGATACAAACCCGTTTAGTCAAGGAAAACTAGTGGCACCCTAATTTTATAGACCCACCACTAATTGTACGAGACGTGGGACGGTGGCAAGTGTTGGGAGGGCATGTTAGCTTAAAATTTCAAAGGGATCGTTCTACTCATAACATCACACGCAAGAAAATAACTATTATCGCATGTAAAAGTAGAACGGTAAGAACGACATTTACACAGTTGTAACATGGTATAGCCCATTATAACATGGTGATCTCCATCTCCATTGACCTGGACATCATGTTGATCTCCATCTCCATGATCTGTGTGCGCCATCCTTCATGTGATGAGTCCTCCAAGAACTATCTAACGCGTGATAGTACACTAAGTTACACAATTGCTCATTAGATCATCACAAATTGGTACGCGGACCATTACATCAATTTTCACAACACATGTGGCTCCAGCCGTATTGCCATACGCGTGACACGCAGGTCACGAATAAATTACACACATGCATCACATACACATATGGGCCATACCGATCACAAAACTTGCAAAACAGATTATCGTACTTCCGACGTCTAAACTTAAACCGTCGAAAAACCCATCTTACAAGTCGATTTTAGGAAATCTAATTTCGTCGAGACTAGCAAAGCTAGTTAATCTCATGTGTAAAATCGTCTGTAGATCAATTTTCATATAGAAAACATCTCCATCCGAGTTAACCACAGAAAGTTACGACTGTTTTACCGAACATCATGTTTTTTGATTTTCTCGGGGCCGGTAGCAGATCTAATCCGCCGCCGCCGCGCATCCCATGCGCATGGCACTTGACCTAGTTTCGATTCGATCAATCCAATTGATCTCCTCCTCATCATGACTGGGTTTACGTGTATCACTTGACTCCGATGGCGGAATTTCGACCGGTAGGAGTAATTCGTTACACGACCATCACGACAAGAACACGAAACCGATCACAATTTTTGATCTACGTCCACGCATATCACCATATGCACACATCCCGAATCTAAAACTAGCAGTTATGGCTCTGGTACCACTGAAGGGATACGGGGAGGCTACGCTAGCGCAAAACAAAATTTCCCCATAAAACAGGAACTGCTGCTGTCAAAGATCACGGGATTACCACTAGATGCGCAGATGCAGCGGAACCATCTCGATGTAGACGAACACGTCGAGGGTAGCGGGCAGTGCAGTTGCTCACGTCCGCCTGGTCCTTCACGTGCGGTTCGTCCTTGTGCTCCAAACGTAGCACCTCCAAGGTATCCACACGTACGGGAAGGAAGTGTCGCACACCGGACTGCTAGGTCCGCGGGCGCGACGAGGAGTGGGCGGCGCGACTATTGCTCAAGAGTCATCCAAGTCAGAGGGGGTATGGTTCATATTTATGAGGGGAAAATCACCCACACCATCGTCTATTAGCAATACGGGACTAATGGATGGTGTACCCTTTTTCCAACGCTAATAGGCTTTACAACAATTGTGGCCCATTATGACTTTTACAACCCAATAGATCAAATCCATCTGAACCCACTAATGGATCTAATCCAGTTGGCTCTAGGGCATATCTCCAACAAAGGGAGTATGATAACATCATAGTTGACCTAGATGGTCCAAGGGTAAAATAAACTTTATGCAATAGTCTTATACTAACATAGAGCACAACATCAACATAAGGATGAGTTTGACTAAAAAATGAGAGTAGACTAAATTGGTCATTTTGAAAGTTGACGGATGAAGTTGACCCTTTGCGCATAGTTAAGTGACCAAATTGCCTATTTTTCCATTTATCTTTTAATCCATTTGTATTCAGCGGTCAGAATTTTATCGAATCAGACAATAGCTATATCTGAGACAGTAACTTTTCCTAAGAGGTAATATGACTACTACAACCACTCAAACTAGGTGAAAGATTTGGGAGTCTCTTTCAAGGTCTATTAGGGGTAATAAACGTATACTACTTATAAAACTAATTACATGGATGGACAGGAAATCCCGAGACGAATTCATTGAGTCTCTTTCAAAGTCTATTAGAGGCAATAAACATAGACTATTTACAAAACTAATTACATGGATAGACAGAAAATCACGATCGGATCCATTGAGTCTAATTGTAGCACGACGTTGTCTAATCATGACATAATTAGGCTCGTTAGATTCGTCTCAAAAATTAAGGTAGAGGTTGTGGAATTAATTTTGTCATTAATCCACATTTAATACTTCTAATTAGTGCCCCGAGATTGATGTGACAGATAGTTGATGAAATATTTGTAAAGTAAGGGCATGTAGAACAGTGTAGACAGCTGCTGTCTATTTGACACATAAAAACAGCTAAACAGACAGCTTATACAATATGTTGTCTATTTAGCTGTCTACATGATATTTAATGGACCTCTTGACACAAGAAACTATAATGATCTATTGTGCATTGGATGGTTGTAGCTATTTTTCAGTTACAAGAGATATCACAATCATATCAAATGATTTAAATGTTATTTCTATATTGTTTACTCCCTCCGTCCCAAAATATTTGCATTTGTTGACTTCTGCACTTCACGTTTGACTATTCGTCTTATTCGAAAAAATTGTGAAAATATTATTTATTTTGCTATAACATGTTTTATCATAATATATATTTTAAGTATATCATAATTATTTTTACATTTTCACAAATTTTTTGAATAAGACGAATGGTCAAATGTGATATGTAAAAGTTAAAGGGTGCAAATATTTTGGGACGGAGGGAGTATATTTTTTACCTAGAGGATTTTCTTTCGGAAACAGTTTTCAGTTTTCAGAAAGGATTCTAATGCCTAGTGCAAAACGGTAAAGGTCAATTTTGTAAATACACTAGGTCTCACGTGATTCAGTCATCTCTCTGATGTCTTGTTCCTTCTTATCCTCTCGCGCAACTCGTATCTCTGTCTCGCATAAAAAAAAAAGAAACAAATCTTGCAGGCCCTGCAGCGGGGCTCAGGCGGCCATGTCGGAGCAGCCCGCATCGAAGCTCGCGACGGCCGCGGAGGAGGACGGGCGAGCTTCCCCGCACGCGCGACGGCCGCAGCACACGGGTAGGCATCCTCCCCGTCGGATTTGCGGCACCTCCCCGCCGGCGCGCTCTCTTTCTCCCTCTCTTAAGCCCGGCCGGCCGGCGGTGGCGGGCCGCGGCGGCGTCGAGGCGCAGCGTCCGCTCGTCGGTCGTCGCCCGGATGCTGCAGTGTTGCTTCCCCGCGCGCCTGCCGTCGTCTCGCCGCTGCTCCCTCGCCAGCACGCCGTTGCCCGGCCGTTGCTCCCTCGCGCGGAAGGATCGATTCTTGGCGCCAAAACTCCGGTGCCGCGCGGGATCGGTCTTCGCCGTCGACTGGGCGTGCAACGGTGCTGAGGCTGGCGATAAAACCTGGGAGCACGAGCCCCCGTCGTCCTTTCGTGAGACGACGGCGGCCTCCTCGTCTAACCGAGGGGAGGGTGTTTTCGCAAAAATATCGGTTCACAGACGGCTCGTAGACGCCCGTTGTACGTGCCCTAAACAGGATCTGTGAAAGAAACTGGCAAATTTAAAAATTTCAACAGTTGGTACACCTTCGCAATCCACAGTCCACACCCCGAGGCCCAGGCACGGACATTTAAGGCTCGAGGAAGAGTCCCTGACAAGCAATTGTGTGAAGTTTGAAAAAATCCTTTGGGAACTACTCTAGCTTGCATCACTGTTTAGATGAGAAGTCTTTCAACAAACCTTGCAGCCACCAGTTCATTAGATCCTCATCCTCGCCGAAGGTCCAGAAAAATCTTCAAAGGATCCGCGTTTATCTACTCTGAATTGGACCAGTCAGCGATAACTTAGTCAGATGTCATGCGGGGTTTACTCTGACTCCCAGTTTCTTTAATATTTTGAACACTCGAGTTCACGAAACCATGATAGTGCCTGAACTGGACTAGCTCAATGTAAATATACATAACAAGACGAGGAAAAGGATTGTCAATATCGATATCGCATAAGGTTATTAATACACAAATGAGTATCGTCACGGTCCCTGCTATATCACCTACTTACATTGCAGCTAGTCTCACTAAATAAAAAAAACATTAAAAACAAATGGGGCGACACTAAGATTAATATTGCTGATTCATGGGTGCTCTCATGTACAAATATGGATGGCCCTGGGTTTGCAGCTGCTTCGATGAATACACCGCCAGTACACATGGACAGATTCCCGCAACAGAAACCTTGCCATAATGCCATGCCATGTATTCATCTAAACTGCTGTTGAATTCGGGGGCGTGATGCCATGTTCCAAGTAATATGCCTTCTCCGCATCAGCCAACCTTGTTTGAAATATTCCCCATTCTTTTCTGCAGCGTGCTCTTACCTGTGGTGTGTATCCAATTTAAACAGTAAGAACGAATCCTTATGCATAGATAATAGATGCTATGCAGCCCCAAAATTCATGCATCTGTAAATGATGACTTACCCCTTCCCATGGTGCTCTTCCATTATCTGATTTGCCCTGGTTCCCAAGTGAAGGAACTGCTTGATGAACAATCCACTGAGCATCAACAACTCCAATTTTCTCATGAGCCGGCTGTTTAATTAAAATAAAAAAGTCCCAGTTCAGTAAAACGTGGGTAGCTCAAAATGGCATGTAAAGTGGAGGACACATTAATTCAGGAATCATGTAGATGTTGATGATGCTATCCCGAGAACATGGGGGGCATGAACTGTGTGGCCAATCCTTTAAAAGAAACTGAGGGAAAGTATTATGCATGACGGCAGGGAATACCTCCACGCATTTCCTAAGAGCAAAGTCAAGACCCCATCCATGGACCAAGTCATTCTGCATAAGACATTGTGTAAGCATACCACTTCAGACAAACTAATGACTTAGACTGTAATGTCACTTCACCTGAATCATATGCCATACACAGCGCCATGCATTTCTGGAGAACACTGTCGCCATAATTTCAACAAATCTGAACATAAAATTGAATGTGAAGGAATAAGGATGATAGTTGGACAATGAAAATTAAATACACAACAAATGTTTGCCCCTACGCTGCACATGGTGGGAGATGTGGATCAGTGCACCAGCCTGGTCTCTCCTCAGTTACTCTGTGTAAAGAAAAACATTACTAAGAAAAGTGACCTATGATTACGGATTTAAAACAGAATACTGAATCTGCAGCTCACTTGTGAACTTCTTGGTCACCACGACGCTTAGTCATTTGCCATGTTAGTCCTCTATCAGGTTGCAAACCAGGCTGAGAGATTTCCAACCCATGCTTTCTAACAAGCTCAATGTACCTGGAAATTAGCATGGGTTTTTTTTTTTTTGAAAGCTAATTAGCATGGATATGATCTTAATCAAAATGAACACCAGCTGACCAGAAAGAAACAAGAATACAAATATATGACGGTTACTTCTCTGCATTAAAATGCTCAACACCTAGATCCTCATCCCAGATGAAAATGTAATCATATCTGGCAACAATATCGGGATGCAAAAATCGCTTTGCATACCACCTTAAATAAACAAGACAAGCACATCATCAAAATGTTGCAATCAAACATACCATTGAGGACATGCAAAAACACTGGAGTTTTTTTTAGCAATAACATACCATTTAGTCTGCTTCATGACACTAACATGGATGGCTCTTTTAGACCACTCAAACTCATCCCATTCAGTAGTCCGACCATCATAATGGAATAACATAATGGTGAATTTATCTGAAAACTATACATGAAAACTATGAGTTCAGAAGAAATGACCACATGCTCATTTCAAAGAAAAGTGACTACAACTTCATTCAGATGCAATACTAGTTTAGGGTAGAAAAATGTGATCCACCGAGCTTAAGCAGGTAAGCTGTCAGTCTGTCAATTACCTTTTTTACTGCTGCATCAATATTTGCCTTTTGCCCAATCCCAACAGTAAAAGTAACAAGATAACTTGGCTCACTAGTAAGGTCCTGATGAATAAACATATTTTAGGAATGTAAATCATTTGAAAGAGGTGAAGAAAATCTCCAACCAAAGGAAGCAATGAACCGTTACAGCAGTAGCAACCACCAACCTCACTAGGATCACCCCATAACCTTCGAGGATAAAGATCTGATTCAGACACGACAATGCCTGGTGGAAGTCTTTCAGCACCTTTTGGGTTTGTAGGAACATAGATCTGCGCAGAGAATTGTGCAACCCTTTTAAGAAAATTGGAAAGTAAGAGCAGAAACCATATTATTAGGCCAAATATGTCAGATGCAGGACTGAAGGGGCTGTTTGGTCTACAGCCACACCTCGCCTCGCCGCCGACGCCCCCGCCACGGAACAGTGATTTCCGTGGCGGGCGAAATGTCCGCCGCGGGCGTGTGGCGAGCAGCACAGTGCTTTGGCGGGTGGTGGCCGGAGACCAAACAGCCCCTGAATGTCAACAATCAGTTGCAGGTTGTATTAAGGTCGAAAATTGAGCCACCAACTTCCATTGAAGGCAATTGCTAATCTACCTTCAACTTCAACAAAGACAAAACACCCTACATTTACAGCATTGGCATACTTGTGGAGCTCAAATTTTTAAATAAATATGAGAAATGCAGTAGCAATATAAGTATACAGCGGAACAAACAGGTGTGGGCTACAAAATAATCAAAATAGAGGACCTAAGCGAAGCAATGCCAATAAAACCTGTACAGCGTATGACAATACAAAAAAATATTGAGTTCTATTACCTTGGGAATTTCATCAGAGTTTGAATCAGAGTTGTTCTTTTTACGATTATTTGCAGATGCCCATGCATGGTTCAACAATGTTTGGGTTGTGATGCCAGAGTTCCTATCTTCAATGTAGGAGATGATGCTCGAAGGGAAGTGAAGCTGCGAGGTAGTCAATTCAGAATATTTTTCTTCTAAACAAATTGAATGAGAGAATAACACAGAGGCAAGTGGGCCACTTTACCTTGGTTATATTGACTGTAGGGAAGGAGATCCCAAACAAGTAGCCCAGCATGACACCAACAACTGCTGAAAATATGAGCCGCATGCCCTCATTTGACCTTGGCATGCTGCTACTAACAAACATTGAGCACGGAAAATCGTTTGACATTAGACACACTCGTCGTTCAATCTACAGGTTAAACAAGAAGTACTCAAAAGGAAGTTTGTAGATGTTGTACTGAACATACCTACGGCCAATGCCAATAGGAGGCTTTGCCATGGGAGCTCTCTCCTTTTAGTGGCAGCACGAACTTATTTGCAGACTAGTACAAGCAGTAATGATGAAACTTGCGGGGCTGCAGCTGCTGTACCAAAAGGAGAAAAAAAGAACAAATCAGGGCGTGTTGATTAAAACAAGATGATCTGAAAATTGCAAGATTGAGAAGAAACAAAAATCAAGAAGATTGTTTCCCCAGACAGAACAATCAAGCAGTCTGATGCACGAAAGCAAACATTTTCTTTTGTTATTGTCAGCCATTAAGCGAGTGATCTCAAAACGCGGCGGCTAACCAAGCGACTTGGTCCAAGAATAGACCGCGTTAAGACTTGAGACGACCGGGACGGAATCTCGCAGCAAAGATTTGAATTTGAATCCGGCCGCGAGGAAAGATTTGGATTTGCACGCGCCTAGACGGATTACGGAACGGCGGAATCAACCCAGGCTTACCAATCGGACGAAGAAATCCGCCGGGAAGCGGCTGGATCTCCGGCTCCTTTCTCCGCCGCAGAAGGTCGGCAAGGGCGGAGCGAAGAGGACCAGGACGGCTGGCCGCGGCAAGCGTCGGCGAGGAAGGAAGGCGGCGCGACGGCGCGAAGGCTTAAGCTGGGGAGGCGGACGTCGGGGCGGCGGCGGCGGCGCGCTTGACGCGGGCGATGCGAGTCTCGCGACAGGACTAGTAGTAGTTTTGATATGTTGCTCGTTGCAGGACTAGTAGTAGTTTGCTACAGCGAGGAGGACGGAGGAGTAATGGGAATTGGGGGGGATCGGTGGGCTGGGCAGCGCTGTCCCACACATGGCAAGCAATCATTCACAAATCACCAGAAAGAGCCCAGCTGAGCTAATCCCTGCTTACCAAGATGCTTTCCCGCGGCTTGGTCACTGCCGACTGGGCCCGGCAGTGCCGTCTCTCCTCGCTGTCCCTGTGTCCGCGTCCTGTGCTGTGTGGATTTTTCGAAGGTCCGTGTTCTCGAGCGTGACAATTGCATTGACCAGGAATTTATACGATAACATCAGGAAAAAAATAGGTATTTATGCTTGTTCAGGAAAATAATATAGCCACGTTTAATGTGAAGAATAACAACATGAATGCGAGATTTTCAGTACGAGTTTAAAATATGGTCAATCAAGCTACTTGCGAGTCTGTTCAACACATCTTAAAGTTGTTCAACTGATTTGTAAGATTGATTTGTTATAAGATGAAAATATTATGCAAGAAGTTAAAACACTGTGCAACTAGCTTTCAAAGAGAGAGGGACAATGACATCTTTTAGCCTAGCCAGATGCATTACAATATGCACAGTAATACCATATGACACTACGCAACTAGCATATAATACTTATAAATACAGAGATCGTAGTGATTTTTTTTTAAACTCATCGCGCACACGATTATAGATCTCTTTAAAAACTGTTTTAAACTCTGGGGTCTACTCACTTCTACTCATTTACGGTCTGTTTATCTGGCTTATCAGCCGCCAGAACAAATCAACCACCAGCCACCAGCTAACAGTATTTTTTTTCTCAGAACAAATCAGTACCAGCCACCAACCAGAACAGAGCGTAGTGGCTGCAACTACATAGCCATCAATGATCCCTCCAATAGCGTGGAAGTTGCTGCAGATATTGTAACGACTGCTACAACTGTAGTTGCAGCGCACCTACATCTAGCTCTACCAATCACACTCCTCGTTAAGAGGTTTCGGATTTCATCTCCACACATTTCATCAACTCCCACTTAAGTATAACATTAAATGATATGTTAGTCTATAACCTTGTGGATGAAACTTCAGAGTTTGTTTGTGAAGAAGAGTATTGAGGTCGAACGAGAGAGATTTGAGTGGAAATTAGTTCATTTTTGTCTCTCACTCTTTCATTCCACTTCAATACTCCTGTATCCAAACAATGCAAGCCTTAGAGGGTCTCCAACGGTATAAATCAGTTTAGCCTAGAGTTAATGTGGAAGACAACTTTGAAGATAATGTTGAGATAGAATTGCAATAAAATGAGCAAATTTGTTCTTCACTTCATAGTAGTCTCAGCAAATTTCAACCACACTGGAGCTGCTCCAGTAGTCGGCTCGCTGCCAGCGGGGGGTTCCTATATGGCTTGTGGAAGGTAGATAAGCATTGAAACTTCCAGCTCACCAAAAGCCTATCTAACTTGCTAGTTATTATCCCCACCAGCCCACCTCCTCACTTCTGTTCTAACATTTTCAAAAATGTTCCAACATTTTACAGAAATGTTGGTTTTTAAATATATTTTCGTCAACATTTTACAAAAATGTTGCAACATTTTTCGAAAATGTTGGTTTTGAAAAATGTTGGTTTCCTTAGCATTTTTTCGTCAATATTTTTTAAATTGTTGCAACATTTTTTAAAATGTTGAATTTTTTTTAACATTGTCTTCTTCCTCTCCGGCCGTCGTGGCCGGCGCTCCGGCCGACGAGCCCCACTCCGGTCGCGACGCTCCGGCCGGTGAGCCCGCGGGGGTGGCCGCGCGGCGGCGCCCGGGCCAGGGAACCCCCCGCGCGTGGCCGTGCAGCGGCCACGGCGGCGCGCCCCCGGGAGGCCGCGCGCGGGCCGCGCCGGCGGCGGCGGAAGTTGGCGGCGGCGGAAGCCGGCGAGGGAGCGGAGGAGGCATCTATGGCGGCGCGCGGGTGACGGCGACATGCGGGAGGAGACGAGTGGCGGCGGGTTCACGGGAGGAAGAAGGATGGATGCTAGGGTTTTGATGTCGTGGGCTGGGTGGGCTGTTACGGCTTCTAACGGGTTATAGTTTCGTAAGAAAAATCTTCGAGAAGGTATATAGGATTCCCGCTGCCAGCGCACGAGATTTGAAGAGAATACAGCGGCGGCACAGCAGACTGTTTAGCGTCGGTTAAAGTTAAAGAGTGGGCTACACACATCCGAATGGGCCTTTCTTGTTGCTCCGTTGATGTTTGGGCTTTAATCTAGCACAGAGAGCCGAATGGGCCCATACGGCCGTTCTCCCCTTCGCCTTCGTTCGTGTTCTTTCTTCCCCGGCTCGTCCGATAGCCAGGCGTCAGCCGGGCAGCAAGGAGGCGTCGGAGCCCTCAACGAAGAAGGGGTCGGCCCCTCGCCGCCGGCGTTAGGTAGGGAGGCCACTCTACCTCTGGGTCCGCCACTGCACCCGGTGCGCCCATTCTTTTCCCGCTGTGCGAAACCGAGCTCCCCAAACCCTAGCATGTATCCGCCACTACAGGTAGTACCAATGTCTAATACCAGTTTTTTTTCCCACTCCCCACAGAATCTTGTTTTACCTGACCTCGGTCTCCTGCTATGCACCCGGCTTCAGTCTCCTTGCAGCCCTTTACTGCTACTCCGGCAAGCATACTTATCCCTAGGTAAGCCGTGAACCTGCATTCCATTTCTCGCCCAACAATGAATGAAATATGCCGTCTGCTGTACCTCCTCCGTAGCTGCTTGCCGTGATAACATCCCTTCGTTTCATGACACTAGGCCCGCAGCTCTGAGGAATTCTGTTGAATTTGCCGAGCTGTGGAGAGCTGGAAGGTCCAGTGAAAACCTTGTAATGAGTTCCATGCCCAATCCTGCCTGTGGGTCACAAGCATCCGGAAGGGAGGATTTCACTGTCGGGGATAACAATGCAGTCGTCATTGTCCACCATGGGTCACGGCGCCAAGAATCCAATCTCGTGCTAAGTAATAAGCCTGATTCTGTTTGCAGGATGTATCTTTTGCATTGATGGTGCTTTTGCTGTGCCTTGATTCAGTTTTTTTTTAAAACGCAGATGACTTTGTTGAGATGTTCAGGACGAGGACTGGTTATAAGATCGTTGAGCCTGCTCATATGGTATTGTTCATTGCCCGAGCATTTTTGTGCCTTACTTTTTCATGACAAATGGAACCTACTAATTTACTAAGTACTTGAAGCCAAGACATGCTGTAAATGAGTAGTGTGGCTCTGTACCATTTTCTGATCTGCAATCAGTAAATTAACTTGTAGTTTGAGTTCAAGTTTCCCACATAATGTTTGGATATGGAAA
The DNA here is from genome assembly GCA_036936925.1 of Cenchrus fungigraminus. Taxonomy (NCBI): domain Eukaryota; kingdom Viridiplantae; phylum Streptophyta; class Magnoliopsida; order Poales; family Poaceae; genus Cenchrus; species Cenchrus fungigraminus. The sequence continues at coordinate 93,712,657 of CM072773.1, read as the reverse complement.
ATTTGGCTTGTCAGTGAGCATGTTTTGAATTTAGATAGTCAGGAGCTTTTGTTTATATCTCTATTAATTTGTGCACTTCTATGTTTTGCTCAAGTCTGACTCTGCATTGAACTCATTGCAAGCTCATTCATTCAGAATCTGCGCATCCAGTGAAGTTTGTTTGCATACTTAATTTTTAAATTGTACTTTACACTGCATATCCTGTATCGCACTCACAGAGTCACAGGACAATACAAGGCTAATTTCCACCTTATAGGTTATGTCCCCTCTTCACCTGTATTGCAATTTTGTTGCCTTCACTATATCTATATGATGCCTATTCTGTAAATCCAAGATCATGTGCTCTATTATTTGTTCCTCATCACCATTTTACTGTTATTGCCAAAATGACATTTCACTTCTCTAAATAGCCTTGTATTGGAACAGGAAAATAGCAAAGTACCATTTTTAATAGGCCAAATATAGCACAAGACGCTGCCACACTGGGGAATTACTAAAAGTACACATTAATTTTACCTCTAAAATGAGTTTGTTTTCCTCTGGATGATCTTTTTACATAGTAGCCACATGCCCATAAAAGTCAAACCCACAGGACTAGACTAGGAGCCGGGGTGCTTTTGTGGTGTCCTAGGACACCAATTGATTCGGTAATCTCTACAGAAAATAAAAGTAGGTTGGTGCTAATTAGGTAAGATGACACCATGATGCCATAGAGGTGATACCAATGGCCCTTTTACAGTTTTGCCTGGGTCTGCCCTTGTAGATGCTATGTTCTTTTTTTAGAGCATATGTGTCCTTTTTTATCATTTTCTACTTCTATGTTGTTTCTTTCTAAAGTCTCACTCAGTAAGTCCAGAAGCCCGACAAACATTAAACACAACTCAACATTCGATTTTGAGTTAGATTAAGCTGAAACTATCTACGCCATACATTTTCTGTTCAGAGAATAACATAGCTAAACTAGTGCAAGGATTCTGCACCCTATGCAGCTATTGCCTATCATTAATCTCCATGTACAATTGGTAGCTTGGAAATTTAGGTTTAGTTCCGTTTGGGTGTTTAAATACATTTAGTCAGGTCCTCTTAGTATAAATATACTGCAGAGTGCAGATACTGAGCAGGCTTTCTGGTTTGAGTAGAGTAAAAGATTACAGGCTCTCATTTTTGTTATGAACTTGATATATACGTAGCATATTCTTGGATAATCAGGGAAAGAAGCTCCAAAAAGATGTAGTAAGCCTTGGGAGGATACATGGAACAACAGACTGCTAAAAGAATAATATACTGCTAAAAGAGTCATTCCCAAGGTTATACAGCTTTGCGAAGAACAAAAACATTTCAGTGGCCAATTTTCTGCAAAATAATGATATCCAAGCACAATTTGACATCCTGCTGACAGCTGAGGCATTTCAAGAGTTCCAAGAGCTTCAGGAAATTATTCAAGGAATGGAACAACAGACTGCTAAAAGAATAATATGCTGCTAAAAGAGTCATTCCCAAGATTATACAGCTTCGCGAAGAACAAAAACATTTCAGTGGCCAATTTTCTGCAAAATAATGATATCCAAGCACAATTTGACATCCCGCTGACAGCTGAGGCATTTCAAGAGTTCCAAGAGCTTCAGGAAATTATTCAAGGAATACAAGTTCAGGGAAACGAAAAGGATTATTGGCAATATGCCTGGGGCTCCAACAAATACTCATCCAAACAATTTTACAATCTCCCCTATAAAACCTCAGACACCCATCACCCTTCTTATGGATACAAGCTCAGAACTTTCTCATGGGTTTTGCATGTGGATAGACTGAACACCAGGAACTTACTCAGGAGGAGAAGTTCAGTATAGAAGGCAACAGTTATAACTGTGCACTTTGCAATAATACTTTGGAGGAGACTGCCTTCCATCTTTTCTTCTCTTGCACCTTCAGCAGATCTTGCTGGCAAGCCATTGATATTGAATAGAGAAGAAATCTCAACTTCTTCCAAATGTTGAAGAGAGATCAACAGGAGTTTCATCACTGGTTCTTCATGGAGGTCTTCATAATAGCTACCTGGCACATCTGGAGGCAAATGAGCGATCTAATCTTTGAAGGGAAAAGGCCACCAGTCACGGACTGGTTATCGAGATTTGCAGATGAGGCAAGACTTCAAGCTCACATAATCAAGGAATGCCAAAAACAGGATTTTCTCTCTTGGATCACCAACGTACAGCTTTAGTTCTAGACCTAGCTTCTAGCTTTCTTTGAGGTTCTTCTGTTGTCCTTTTTTCTTAGGGCTCTTTGGTGCCCTTTGGACTTTAATCCTTGTACAGTTTTATTTTCCTTGTTTAATATATCTTACCACAGCAGGGGTCTCTCCCGTTGTATAGTTTTCTTTAAAAAAACAAATATCCACATAATCCATGCTACTGAAATTAATTTGTCGGCACTGACATCTGGAAACTGTTGGAGATGTGGCCCAGCTTAAGAAGCTGATTTGGGGCTCATGGGCTTCTGTTCTGAGTTCTGATACCCAAAAAAGCTGTATGGAATTTAAGCTTATACAGGAGGTGTGAGCATGTGATAGAGACTTGAGAATCAAAAAAAGAAAAACACAAATATACACATGAATAAATAAAACAGCTCTGTTTGGCTTCGGTCTGGCTTGTGCGTAGTATGGAGAAGCTGATACTTCTGTTGGGTTTTTTTTTTGTGAGATTCAAGAGCTTTTCATTAACTCATAGCAGGATTACAATCAGCTGCTGCTGCTTCTTCGAGCCAGCTCGGGAAGCTATTCAGCCACATTTTGAACGGGGACTCACATGAGACCTTCACACACCTATCAGCTAAAGAGTTTGCTTCTCTACGAACAAAACAAATTTTAACAGAACTAAAGGACCTGCTAAGCTCCTGAATGTCATGACAAACACCTGCAATAACTGATCTGTCCGTGGCCGACGAATTTAGGCCATAAGCCAGCACAGCATTATCAGTCTCCAACATAACTTTCGAGAGGCCCAATTGTGCAGCCAACTCTAATCCCTCTCGCGCAGCAACTGCTTCAGCCATCAACACATCCTGAATCGGCCCATACCATCTTGCACATGCTGCCAAGATCTTCCCCTCATGATCACGGATCACAGCCGCACCAGCACCTCGCCCCCGACAGCTATCAAAGGCGCCATCTGAATTTACTTTCACCCAATTTGTCATAGGCACTCTCCAGCGTTCCTGTTGCTTTGGTGCTGCCTGTTCTCCCTGTCTTCCAATGCAAATCAGCTCTTCTACCATACTTGCAACATGCCTCGCCGCACCTATAGGATTCCATTCACGCCGACCATGCTCGCGCCCATTGCGACTTGTCCAGAGGGACCAACCACCGCATATGAAAACAGCTGCATCCTCCCGAGAACACACCTTGCTTTGCAGCAAATCAGTCGCCCAGAATGCAGAAAAAAAACACTTGCAGAATGCAGTAATGTACACTACATGCTAGTCCAATCTTGGAATTTCCAGCTATGAAGTTCAAATTGCTACAGATTATGTTGCCAATTTCCACTAAGATACAGTTCAGGTTAATGTCACAGTGTATAAGAGGGCAGATTTGAAAACATCAAACATCAGCCACTGAAATTATCTGGCCAAGAGTGCCACTATCAGTGCTCCTCAGCTTGAAGTTTCCCATACATTTTGTGTGATATTTAGGTGCTTTGAACTCCTTTCCAAGAAGTGTTGTAATTTTAAACTATATCTGAACATGTTGTTGATTGAAAGCATTGCATAGAGCCATTTCACTGAATATTGGTGATAATATTATAGTGCCACTATAGTAAAGCTTGGTGTCGTATTCCCTTTGTTCCCACTATAGTAAAGCCTATTGATCTTAAATAATATATCCAGCTGTGTTCATCAGCTTGGTAGAATTAATGCAGCTGATTAGTGTCAGTTAAATACAACATCAAGTAATTTGAATGAAAGGTGATGTGGCATGTGATAAGGTTCATGTTAGCAGTTAGCACCATAGTTACTCGCATCAGATTTTCATGTTTATTGTACTCGGAGTCTACATTGAGCTTGTTTATTATTCAACGTTGGATGAACAGAGGGTTGTACGTTGAGGCAAGTTCTACAGGACGGCGATTCGTCCGGCGATGTTGTACGGTGCCGAGTGTTGGCCTACAAAAAGGCGACATGTCCAGCAATTGAGTGTAGCAGAGATGCGTATGTTGCGGTGGCTCTGTGGGCATACAAGAAGGGATAGAGTCCGCAATGAAGATATTCGAGATAGGGTTGGAGTGGCACCGATTGAGGAAAAATTGATTCAACATCGGTTGAGATGGTTTGGTCATGTCCAAAGGAGGCCTCCTGAGGCGCCGGTGCGTAGTGGGGTTCTAGAGTGGGTCGATAACGTAAAGAGAGGTAGAGGTCGACCTAGACTGACCTGGGACGAGGCGGTTAAAAGAGACCTTAAGGAGTGGAACATCCCTAAGGAGTTAGTTATGGATAGGAGTGTTTGGAGACTAGCTATCAGTGTGCCTGAACCATGACCTCTGTTTCACCCTTTGTTTACCCTTAACACTTCGTGTGTGTGTTTGTTTCGCCTTTCATGGTTTCGTTTGGGTTTCATCTCTAGCCTATCCCAACTTGTTTGGGACAAAAGGCTTTGTTGTTGTTGTTGTTGGATGAACAGAGGGTTCTGTGTAACCAACTTATCTGATTTTGTGTTATTCTGTACTCCCTCCATTCCAGAATATATCTACTTTTAGAGTTTTTCAGACAGATTAAGGATGTAGAATAACAGTTCATATTGCTCTTCATTAGTTTTCTACGCTAATTAATAAGACAATTATACCTTTTATTTTTAATTGGTGGCACTGTGGCAGGCTTGCATGCAAATCTGCATGCCATAATTGATTTGCATGCATGGAGGGATTTTAGAGTTTAGACCTCTGAAGTCAAATAACCCACTTGAGAACTCAGAAATAGCTATATTATGTGACAAAATTTGAATTCTAGAAGTAGATATATTCTGGAACAGAGGTTAGTTTCCTGCTAAAAAGAAGTATTGCTTGATCTTTTTTGGTGCCATACTCTTTGTGTCTCAACGTTGTAATATTATTTTTTATTGGCTGAGACTTCTTGGGTCCATTTATTATACTATTCTTTAGATTTTCGTATTGTTATGTTCAGTATATTTTATTGCTTTAACTTGCAGTTTTCACAAAATACAGGAGCTGGCTGAGCCTACTATTAAGGATGCTTTTGGAAAATGTGTGCAACTAGGAGCATCCCTTATTATTGTTAGTCCATATTTCCTTTCCCCTGGACGGCACTGGAAACAAGTATGTTATTTTTATTTATGTAAGGTTGATACTGTTTATCTCTTTTTATGGAGGATAATGCTTATATTTATTAAAGGCCTGAGTTGTTAAAGGCATGGTATTTCATTGATTAATAGTTTTTTAGTGAAGAGGATAGATGTGTATCTACTTTGTACAGACTACATACAGTTTCGTATAGTAGTTATATGGGTTAATTAGATCCGTGCCATTATAATTTCCATGTTTTTGAAGAACGTTATTACTATTCAACTTACTATGTCGGTACCATTATAATTTCGCACTTGTTTGAAGAATGCCATTATGTACGCCTGACGCCATCCGTGGCCCACCTGCAGGCGTATGGGAGGGGGACGTACATTCGTATGGACAAGATTGCCCTTGCTCATTCCATCTCTCATTTCACTGACGTGCGGGACCCACATGTCAGGGTCTTCTTCAACCTCCCGCTGCCTCTCCATCCTACCTCCCTTCCAAGCCGTCCCGGACAGCGGATCTGCAAGGCTCGCGATGCAGAGGCCATGGTGCTCCCTCTGCCGCCCCGCTGCTCCCTCCGGCAGGCGCCCTGCTGATCCCTCCGTCGGCGAGCTACGTCGTCACCGCGCCGCCTTGGGATCTGCCGCCTGTGCCCCAGCTCCGTCGCGGGGGCATCATCTTCCGCGCGTGCGAGATTCTGCATCTGGGCCCTGGAGTGAGATCGAATCTGCGTCGCTCCGTCCTTCCTCCCCGCACCCCTGAGCAAAATTCATCTTCCTCTGCAGTGCTTCCTCCTTCCTCACCGTGCTGACCTCCTGCCTACACTGCTCGTGTCTGCATCCCGACGCCCAGTTGCTCCCTCCGTCGCGGGCTCGATTTCCCGCCGGCGGATCTCGACGGAGCGCAGCAGCCCGCCCGCTGATGCAAGGAGCCCGCCCCGCCGCCGCCAGCGCCTCCTCCGCCTCCGCCTCGGGCGCGCCGACAGAGGCCTAGGTCCGGCCGCTCCGCACCGCAGGCCTGCCGTCCAGGGCGGTTGGGAAAGAAGGCATGGCGGAGAAGCGGCCAGGAGAGGCCCGCCGTCGGTCTGCTTGGGCTGCCCTTGATCCGGCGTTGCGGGGAGACAGGGCGGGAGGTTGAAGAAGACCCTGACGTGTGGGTCCTGCCGGTCAGTGAAATGAGAGTGAGGGAAAGAGAAAGCTGAGTAGGGGCAATTTTGTCCATACTAATGTGCAGTAGTCCTTTATACACCTGACAGTGGGCCCAACTCGTTTCCAAGCGTACATAATGGCATTCTTCAAACAAGTGTGAAATTGTAGTGGCACTGGCATAGTAAGTTGAATAGTAATAGTATTCTTTAAAAACGTGGAAATTATAATGGCACATATCTAATTAACCCTAGTTATATTACTATATGGATTTTCTTACATTCTGGACCCTTTTTCTCAGGATATCCCTGCTTTAGCAGCAGAAGCATCCAAGGAGCACTCAAATGTACCCTATATTGTCACTGCCCCTCTTGGACTGCATGAGCTTATGGTGGTATGTGCTCATTGAGTTCCGTCTGAATTATTTATATTCAGCACTAGTTAAGCATGTGAATCTGATTTTGAGTTATTAATACTTAATAGTCCTTCCAGATTTTGTGACAAAGGAAATTTTTTGACACCATAGTCCATAGATCAGCAGAACTGCTATCCTCTTGATGAATTTTTGAATAAATAATTTGGAAAGGAGTGCTAAGATTTCCTGTAAAATAAAATAACGGTGTTGTAAATACAAAATAGTGGTAGCGTTGATGATTTATGCATGCTGATCTATTTTAATTTAAGGTCCCGAGGGCATTGAAACACTGTAGCGCGCAGTTATAGTCTAATGGAATTCTTTCATCTCTCATATTTGGTATGTATTAGGGACTATATGAATAGGTTAAATGCTGTAGTGAGGAAATTCTTGTATAGCTGCCAAAAAAAAAAAAAAAAACTTTGCGTTGCTTACCAGATGGCATTATTCACATGCTTAACCATCAACCTATTTCAGCCCCTGGTTGCCCCGCTTCTTCTCTTCTATGATCTGGTTTGGACATTGGATTTATTTTTTCTTAATTCAAGAGACAACTTCTTGTTAGCAATTTAGGGTAAGGACCGATGGTGTGCTGACCCCTTCACTCAGTAACATGATGTCTAATGCTGTGCGGACACTCTTTTGCAGGATGTCATGAATGATCGCATCAGGTACTGCCTGCGGCATGTTGGGGGTGATGTTGATGAGTGTCCAATATGTGCCGGAACTGGAAAGTGCCGCCTCTACTCCTTAGTACGTGAGAGGCTACTTATTCTCAGAACATACTGCAGCTTAGAATCTGAATATTTGCGGCAATGGCATTTCGATGCCACTTGTTTCTCCGTTTTACCATTTACCAAGTAAAATACTTTTCTGTTGTACGAGATCTGGCAAGTGTATATCCTGGTCCGTTGTCCCAACCAAAAGTTACCATTGCAATACTGATCTTGGTTTTGTGTAGTTTGTTTAGTCCATATTCTGAACGTCTGAATTAGGCAGGCAGATGAAACACACCATGAACATAATCTACTCATAAGCTTGGTTAGCTGCATTTGCATGTAAATATGTAATGTTTGGTTTCTGTTACTACCATTTTGGCGTAATTAGTTCTGTTGCTTTCCAAATGTTTTATACTATGTTCTTTTTTTTTACCTGTTTCTTTTGTTATATGTATGAATGCACAAAGGAAATGAAGACATATCGAATACCACTAAATGTAGCCGGGAGCTTGAGGATCCGGGTTCAACCTTTTTATAAAAAAAATGTTTATGAAGTTCACATGTGCAAATGCACTCCCGTCGTCAGTACCTCCGCAGTCAATGCAGCAAGACTCACTCGATCATTAAGGGGGTGTTTGGTTACTTGCATGACTCTTGCCTGGCTCGTATCTGTGAGCCAGGTTGAGTGTGCAAATTCACATGTTTGGTTGTCTGTATGTGTCTAGTCTGGCTGAGAAGAAGAGGTGTTTGGTTACTTGTATGAGTGTTGCATAAGATAAGATTAGAAAAATAAGTAAAATTGTAATGCTTAGCTTATAGAGTTGTGCTTTAATGGTTTAATTTTATTATGATACATCTTAATCTAATTTAAAATATATTAATATCACTTAATATAAGCTAATTATATACTAATAATGTCATTAATTGTCTAATGGCTGGTCCCGCGAGCCAGGCCCGTTAGAAACGGCCGATTCTGGTGTTTCCCGCGAGCCAGGCCGCTGCATGCACGGAGCCAGGTTGGGGGAAATTCGCTGCATCCAATCACCGAATGTGTGCACGTGAGGAGCCTGGCCGGGGCTGGTGCGACCAACCAAACGCCCCCTAAAGAGGCCAATGGGCGTGGGGCGATAGTAGAGGAAAGAAAAGGTTGTACTCTGCTCGCTTGCGCATGTGCTTGCTCCGTCCGATCGCCGCCTCTGCTCTGATTTTCACCTTTCGAGCTCCTGCGAGAACAATCTCACGATTTCCACCACTGCCGTGCTCCTATTCATTTTTTTTAAAAAACAAAATTGTAAGAAAGTACCTCACAACACAAATGATGTCATACCCAGAATTTGAACTCTTGTCGGAGTCCCTCAACCAGTGGATAACACTCCAACTGTGAGCCCCCGTGCTCCTATTCATTGTACCTTTTATGAATATCTTTGAGAGATTAGTGTGTGACGCCCCAGGTTTTCAATTAGAGTTATTCAACACTAATGATTGGTCAACCAAGTCAAACACATTGACTTTGGTCAAACCTTGGTCAACCTGGGTCATCACCTCGAAAACCGAGCCAACAACCCTAATGGCCAATGCTTGGTCAAAGCATGGTCAACTCTTGGTCAAAACCCTAGCTAATCCTTGACCTTGAACCCCTTTTGAGAACTTTTGTCGCGTTCTCCAAATTCCATCTAAACACTTCAAAATCGGCCAAACTAAAGGTTGTTCATCTTTTAGCGGGACACAATTTTCCTTTTGGTTGGCATGGCTAATTTTGAGTGGAAGATGGTGAAAAACTTGGTCAAAACCTGCTTTCACTGTTCAAAGACGCCGAGAAAATCCTGATGTTTGCCTGCTTTTTGTGCAAAATCTGTTGATCCAAATACCCATCGACCTTTGAGGAAGTTGAAGGTGGATCCTTGATCTACAACTTTACTTATTAGCACTTGGTGCACTTTAGTATCAAAATTCGGAGAAAAATCAAGTCGAAGCAGGTTACATCGAAATGTGTTGAGCACTTCGCGCTCTGGAGCCGCGTCACGCACGACGCCGTCGCCCACGCGCCGGACGCACGCACGCCAAGGCACGCCTCCGTCCGCCGGTCCGAACGCCGAGGTACGGCCGCGCACGCGCGCCGGGACCCACCGCCGCGAACTGACGTTGAGCTCCAACACCCGGCCGCCACGTGCCTCGCCTCCACTAGACCGCGCCGCGCCGACCATCGCCGCCCGGCGAACCCCGAAGCCGTCGTACGCGCCTATCGCGCGCACGCCCATACCCCGCCTTGCACGCTGGTCACTACGCGTCGTCGAGTTACCGCCGTCGTCGCCTATAAAAGGCAGCCCCGGCTCATGCACACACACGCCGCCGAAGTTGCCCGGCACCGCCGTGTCCGCCATTAGAGCGCTGCGGTGAACTTCACTCTCCCGATCTTACCACCATCATTTGAGCCCAGCTACGTGACCACATGCACCCAATATAGCTCCCCGAGCCACACCTTGCCCTGCACAGCCCCTCCCCTCGCCGGAATCAGAGCCGCGGCGGCCGCATCCTCTCTGCCTCGCCGCCGACGCTCGCCGGAGCAGCTTCCGCCCCGGCCACCTCCTCAAATCCACCCCTGGTGAGCACCTGTGTACCCCCGCGCCGCTTGTGGACCAAGTCCGGCCGGCCATCGCCGCCGGCGAGCTCCCCTGTGCCGCCAAGGGCACCCGTGTAATGATTGTGAAAGTTCCAGGGAGTTTTGTGCAAATCGAGGGCATGGTTGTGAATAGAGTAGATTCTACCCTTTTCTTTTGTTTTGGGCAGATCTTTGAAAAATCATATAAAATCACAGAAAAATCGTAAAAATGCAAAACCAATTTTACTGGTCTCCTTATGAGTGGAACTACATCTTTTGCAAAGACTATATATACTTTTGTTAAATAGTTTTTGAATGAAAAATCAAAATCAGTTTGTATGTGGTTGTTCATAACTTGAGTTCTACTCATGATCTGACCTTGAGCTTTGGATATGTTGCTAGGCACTGTTTGAAAAGGCTACACCTAAGTTTTTACACAAAGTTACTGAGTGAATGTGTAGTTATGATTTATTTTGCTTTATGGCTAGATCTATGTATTTATTTTGAATAGCTTGATATATATGTTTTCTGTGGTTCATCTTTTGCATATCACCTTGTTATGCTCATATGTGATGCTAGTAATTTTATCATGAGTTTGTGAGCTATTTAAATATCTGTTTCTGAATGATGCTTGTTTATGAAGTAAAATCTATAGATCAGTTTCCTTTGCTCCTATAATGATTATCCTTGGCACAAGTGATGTGTATGTCATGATTAGGCTATGGTAGGAAGTTGGGCTACTTTTGAGTCATATATCTCTCTAAATAAATGCTTTGTGAATAAATAGGCTGAGAATGGTTATTTTTGTGTAGCATTAATGAAATAGGTTCTGAAGCTAATTTTTGGTGTGTAACCTAGTTCTAGTCTCTAGTAGCTCTGTATAAATTTTGAGCATCAGTGCGTGAGTAGTTTTCTCTGTATTTAATATTCTTGCTTTTGCCTTGAGTAAAATGTTGTATTTTTCATGCTCTCCATATAGCTCTAAATGTTGTGAAAATTTATCAGTAGCTCTGTTAAAACATTATGTGCTGGTACAAAAAGTTTCACTGTGACTCATTGCATGGTTTTACCAGAATGATTTTTGGAATGAAACTAGTGGTTATATAAAAAGATAATTGAAGAAATCTTTCTTTAAAGCTTGTGTGTGCTTTACCCCTAAAAATTGATATCATGGACCGCTGATTTGTAACTCAAATGTTTGTGTGGTAATCTTGTTGTTTTCATAAATATGCACACCATCATTTTGAAATAATTGCTTAATAAACCTTTGTGGAATAATCTTTTGGAAGAGTATGCTGAATATATTCTATTTAAAATGAATATGAAAAACTCAACCCTTACATTAGATGTTTGGTAAATAAATGAACTCACATGACCTTTTAACTGTTCCATATGCATTCTAGGTGTAGAACCTTCCGACATCAGCCCCGAGTTCGTCCCGGATCGAGGTGATGGACCGTACGAGGGAAGGAACCAACTACGTGGACGTGCAACAAGACCCGAACTAAGTTCGGAAGTTTTTCTACTAACTTGCTAGTGAAGGCAAGCCCCGGTTTAACATATACCTATGTGTTTCCCTTTTAACTTTTCTGAACTTATGCTTGTATATGTATGTGCATTTATGTTCAGGAGTTGAATGGAAACCCTAGATGCATGATCCATAAGTACCAATGATCTTATACTAGTATGCTAGGTCGATAGTTGCTATGCACTAAGGACCCGGTACAAGTCGAGTGATGTACTTCGCTCGCAATGATAGGTTCTTATGTTGGAATCATAAGATTGTTAAATTGAATTGCTCACGTGGTAAGAGCATGGGATTTTGGGCTCCGGTCCAATGGTTAAGAGATTAAGCGTTTGAAAGTACTAAACATTTGTCGGACATGGGTACGGTAAACCTAGTACCTGAGTGCCGCGGTGCAGGAACATTAGGCTACTAATCTTGGGCTGCTGCCCCAGGCTAGCTACCTGTGGTGCATGGTGACGTTGGATGCTAGTGTGAGGCATGCCAACTAGCTATGTACCTAGGACTGTGGCATCTAATCCTAATCCGATGAATGACGGGAACCGTTTGGTTGAAATCACTTTTTGTGAGGGTTTTCTCCCGTATGTTTAGGTTCACCTTGCAAGGTTATTTATCAATCGATTGTCAGCCTCTCACCGTTATCCGAGGTTGCTTAACCCTCTATCCATGATAATCCCTCTATGATGAAATGTTGATAAACTTGATGTTTGATTAATTGTTTGCACAAATATGCTTGAAATAGTTGCTCATCTAGTAATTATGGATCTACTGGAATTTGAGCTAAAATATTGAAAGTAAGGATTAACTCCTTAGTCGCTTCTTGGCAAAACAAACCCAACAGCCAAAAGCCATGCGTAATAGCAGGATAAGTTTTTTTAGACGGGTAAGCCTTGCTGAGTATTAGTATACTCAGCCTTGCTATCTATGTTGTTTCTAGGTAATGTTGTTTGGTCCGAAGAAATCTCACCCGGCCGGGAGCTGGAACGGGTGAAAGACGAACAATAATGGTGTTGTGGGTGGCCTCCCATGATGCCAAGTTATCGTAGTTTATTTTCCGCTGTCATTTACAACTTTGAACCATGGTTTATTATTTTATGAACTATGAAATGTAATAGTTACCCTACGGGGAAGATTAGTGTTAAATTGTAAGGTACTCTGGACTCTCCTTCGTGGGGGTTTTAATGTATACGTTTTGATCCTCTGTGTGTTAATTCAAGTGATTTACCGGGCTTGACCCGGCAACACTCAACGGGATAATTCCTTATTATCGCTTAATGACCAAAGTGGACCGGTCTAAGTGATAGTACGGACTTATTTTGGATGGGGTTGTCACAGTTGGTACCAGAGCATCCATATACACCAGAGTAGTTAGTTTAATAACTAATTACAATGATTTACAATTAAAACTTGCCAAGATTGATTGGATTTCGAAATTGCGTTGGATCGTTAAGAAATGCTTAGACCGAAAGGCCCTAGAGGGAATTTTTGGGTTCTTTTAAGGTGGCTAAGTACCTATGGTTTATTTATACTAACTTCCAGCACTTCTTGAACCACGTGTTTCATACGTGTGTGATACCGCATCACGAGTATGCGAGGGTTGATAGGGCAATCCATTCCACGGATCCTATCTTCTCGGTTGGATGTGCACGTGTTTTATACGTGTGCTATCGTATGCAAGTCATACGAAGGATGCCATGTTCTATTCAAGATGAACATGTCATGGGTTGTGATGTCGCCACGTTTTGCTATACGTGCACATGATTCCGCATTACGAACATGCGAAGGGGGACACCCTCCATTCAAAAGGGGTGTGTCTCAGGTTGGACGCCGTCCATGCGGTGTAAAATGCATGGATACCATTTCTATAGTGAATGGTAATGAATGTGGACGCTCCCGTGTCGTGCTGGCACGGAAGGTTCTTTTTCTGCAGGTACTAACGACGTTTCGTACGATCGTTGCGTGATCAAAGTGTAGCTCCAACTAGTTACTATAGGGAGAGAAGTATATAAGCCTTGCCACCGGCACTAACTTCGCTTATTGGCTTGATCGCCGTGTGAGGACGTATGTGACGTTTTTGCATCATGAATAAAAACTGCAAACCCAAAAAGCTGTAATCAATCAACTGGTGTGCTCTCTAAAAAGCTACCTTGCTCTTTTGTGTTTCAATAGGATGCATGTATAGTTGCTTGTTGCTAGACAACTAGCTTAAGGATCTGTTGCTTAGTTTTACCCCTGATCTAAAAAGAACTAGACTAGATGATCTATACTAAAGTTGCTCCATATATAATCTAGTTTCTTCTGCCAAAATTTCATGATCATAGCTTCTATAGATCTCAAGTTATGCCCAAAATAGCGAGACCCTGTCTTGCTGTTTTTCCTGGAAACCTTGCGTTGAACTTGCAAATTTTCAAGCATGTTCCTATCTGATCTAGATCTACCTTTGAATACCAAAATTGTGCCTCATAACCTTACTGAGTTGCTGCAAAAATTTGAGAATTTTTGGGGCTGTAGTCTCTGAGTTATGAATTTTTGTTCACGACTAACAGAACTCATTGCCGTTTGTGTGTCACGCTCGTTTGAGTCTAGGCATACTCTATACCTTTGTATGGATGGCAATCCCCAAAGTTTTGCTCACATAAGGATCCAAATTGTTCCTGGGTATCCAATTAAGAACTCGAGGAAGATCCCTTAGTGTGAATTTATATGCGACTCACTTGTAAACGTTATGAATTTATCCTTGTGCACAATCTCTCGTCAGGCTACTTACTTTTGTCTTTTATCCAGATGTCCAACTCCGGATCCACCGCTAACACACCAGTGTGGACTCAGTTGCACTGCATTGAGGAGGGTGGATTTCCTGCACTACTGTGGGACACCCTGAAGGATTTTGGATACACCACATACCCAGAGTATCAGGGATGTGAGTTCATGTCCGCAGGACAAATCCTCCATTGGAATGTGAAGGTAAAGATCCCCGCTTGCCCGATGAATCCCGACTGGGAAGAATGGGATTGTACAGCCATAGGCTTGACAATGCCCAATGCCGTACAAAAGGCCGCTCTTGAAGCTCTCACCACCTTTTGTGGGAAGCACTCCATCTCAATAGCTGGTACTTCAGCCTGGGTGATTCCCCTCGGAGCGGAATACTCCGGACAACGGGTGGAACAAGAGGTATTTCTCCCCGCCCCGGGCAGTGTTTACTACAACCCTGATCTTGCTACCTCAACCCGCTTCTCCAAGGCCATGTTTGACACCTATCAGCTGATGATAGGAGAAGGTGTGTTCTACAAACACCAAAATCTATAGGCAGCACGCTCTAGAAGGAAATGGTACTGCACAAGAGTTGGAAGGAGCTAGAGCTCAGATAGCATCCCTCAAGAAGAAAAGACGCAAGGATAAGAGAAGAATGCGCGAGATGGGTCAAACCATTCTCGAGCAGAATTTCATGCTACAGCACAACGACCAGTACATGTTGGACCTAGAGAATCAGTTGGAAGCCGCAGCAGCTCCTCCTGACGTTCCTGAACCAGGAGAGGAAGAAAACCCCGAGGTCGCTCAGGGAGAGTCTGGAGTAGAATCTGAACCTGCTTCCCCTTGAGCTTATTTCACCCTAAGTAGACCGAATAAGAGAAGGTGAAACGAAGATCAGTTGATTTCCGTGGAAGCCAATCTGCATGCAATAGGGAAATTGTGTGTTGAAATGTGTAGTAGAAGGACAATGTAACCCGTTAGGTTATGTTGTGGTGATTCCCGAACTTGACCTTGTTGTAATGAATGAATTCCTTATCACCACATTCTGACGGCTGAATGAATATCGCTGTGATGATGAAGTCTCGAATCCAGTGAATACCCAAGTTCGACCAGGCGGAAGACTTTATCTCTATGGGACGATGGGAGTTCCAGCTTTTCCTTGATAAACTTTTCCGCCGTACTCCATTGATTTTACCAACCTTAAGCTTCTATCTTAGCTTGCTCACGAGAATGTTTGATTAAATAAAACTTGAACAAAGAGTAGTTAATATACTTAAGTTGTTGCATGTATCACTTTCTCAATGAACTCTTCCAGCATGATCATGCATTGCACAACATATGCATAAAAACCTTTGAGAGGACTAACATGCATATGCGTTATGATCTCAATCTCTTTCTACCCTAACCTTGTTTTTTTGGTCGGTAGCGTTGTTATTCCATGACTAAAGGTGCCGCGTCGGAACCTAGGGTATCATGGGTGCTGCAACCCTGTGACTATGTTGGGTGCGCGCTAGGTATCTTAATTATGAGAATACAACACGCCGCAACAAATTTCCTCAACCTCATTTTCTGAACCTCTTTTCAAACATCTTAAGGTAAGGCAAACATGCTAACCTCATAGTTCAGTTGGTACATCTCATCAAGTTAAATAAAAATTGTTGCATTAAGCTCACTAAATTAATTAACCAGTGAGCAAGCATTTTCCAAGATTTCGTATCAACCTTTTCGTCTGAACTGTTGTCATCTCCTAACCTTGAACGACTCCTTGCAACCAATCTCATGACTTTCAGTTGTCATGGAGCTAACCTCGAATTCAGATGATGGAAACCCTTGTCCATCGTCGCCCCGCTTGTTGCTCTTTTGAATAAAACCAAGGATCAGAGTAAACATTCTGGACAAACGGTGTTTACTAGCCTTCCCTTTCTTCATCAAAATCGCTATGGAACTTGTCAAATGGATTCTCCGTCCGTTCAATCGTAACGATCTCCGAGCAGAATTGCAAATCAACTGGCTAGGTTGAAAGAGAAGTGGTAATGTTTTCTGAGCAGTCAAGGTTCTCTAAAAGTCAAATGCAGGAAAATTTCCGTCACTCCCCAATCTATGATCAGTTGATCATACCTTTCAATTCCCAGAGATCGAATGACCAACCGACGAAGGACAAGTAGAGTTCGAGCAAAAATTCGGTACAACCAGTTAAACCCAGATGGTGGACCTCCGAACTTTCTCCTGTTTCCGTCGTCAGCACGATCGTTTCTTCAGACTGTTGAAATTCATCCTTTTCAGCGCCACGAAGCATGACGCCGTAGTGTCAACCTGCCATGTCTTTTCCGCAGCCACGATCACGTCGCCGATGCTCCCTTGAGGACAAGCAATATCGAGACACGTGCCGTCACCACCGGATCACTCCGCCAGCCCTTGCCACAGATGATCGGGACGACCGTTGCAAATCTGCTGCAGCATAAAAAGGAAACACTTCCTCAATGCCGCCAGTTTCAAATCTTTCCTCCAGTGCGTTTGATAAACCGTCGCTCCTTTTCTCCTCTAGCTGTTCTTGACACCCACAACCAGCCATCTCCGCCGTCTGCTCTATTCCTCGTCAAGCAGATTTCTCTCTCCGTTCTCTTTCAACGACACCAAGAAGAAGCCCGAAGGAGGAACAGAAAAAGACCCCAAGTCGACACCACCGGCCATGGTTCAGTCTCTGGAAGTGTTTGAGCCGATTCGCTGGACGCTGGTAGTAATGTATCTCTGCGTCGCCGTCGGAATCTATGTGCTTTTAGCTTTTCATGTACACATCCATCGCCCGCTTCCTCATGAGCGGCATGGAGACGAATCAGGATAAAACCATGTACATTTTGCCGCATCTGAATTCTCGATGCCAAGAAGTGAAATCTGAAGTGTTTTTCTTGCCGAGTCAGTTTGTACTGTTGAGGACAATACCCTAACTGTTGCTATCTGATCTCAAAGGGATTAGCATGAAAGAACCTCTGTTGTACATGTTCTATTAGTTACCGTTATGGACACCTTATGAGCATGTGTTTAACGCAACCTCAATCTTTTAGATGGGGGAGCTGACACGCAACTTCTCCAAGCATATTGGTGGACCAAGTGGTAGCAGTATGCCATCACCTCCCATGGCAATGCCAGAAGGTTTCACAACTGCTCAAATGGAAGTAGTACGTCAAATCCTCCAGATGTAGCAGCAAATCTTTCAGATGATACAACCTCAACCTACAGTTGGTGCCACTTCATATAGACTAGAACTGCACACTGAGGCTTGAAACTCCGTCAGAGCAAATTCTGGTGAATCTCGCCATTTCGAGCCTGACTCATCCCAAGCACCCAACCAAGATGATATAGATACAATAGCAAGTACCATCCAGAAGATGGGAGAACAGAATGCAGCACTTAGTCAGATAGTATACAATGTCACCCATGGACTGTATCAAGGGTTGACTCAAACCAGCTTAACTGCTAGCTTCACTAGATCGTTGTTTGCATCAGTAGCAGAACAAGCCCGTCTCTACAATCTACTAGTGGATCATATGAACCAGAATCAACCTAACACCTCTGACTCTCTTTTACCACCATCATAGCTACCTATGGATCTTAGGAAAGAAGAGAGAAGGAGTAGGAAAACCAAGGAAGTTTTGCCTGAGATGGATCTAAGTGGATGGGAAATTACCTGCACCGAATTCAAGCATTGTGCTACCAAGCAAAGCAGCAAAACTCAACCGTTTCCAAACCCCAATGCACTTCCGTCTCCCCGCAATCAGAGAAAACCCCGATGTTACAATTGTAATTGACGAGGACACATAGACAAAGAGTGTCTAGAACCTCAGCGGAACCAAAGTGAGGGATATGAGAATAGGAAACTCAGGAGACAGCTTAACCAAGTAAATGCTTCAACTGCAAATTCCCTACCAGAAGGAACAATGGAACAACGGGTACACTCCTCTCGACACCACCCGGTCCATATCTGTTAGAAACAGCGAATCTCGGGATGAGATTCCTTTTAGGGGGGTAGGCTGTGACGCCCCAGGTTTTCAGTTAGAGTTATTCAACACTAATGATTGGTCAACCAAGTCAAACACATTGACTTTGGTCAAACCTTGGTCAACCTGGGTCATCACCTCGAAAACCGAGCCAACAACCCTAATGGCCAATGCTTGGTCAAAGCATGGTCAACTCTTGGTCAAAACCCTTTCAAAACCCTAGCTAACCCTTGACCTTGAACCCCTTTTGAGAACTTTTGTCGCGTTCTCCAAATTCCATCTAAACACTTCAAAATCGGCCAAACTAAAGGTTGTTCATCTTTTAGAGGGACACAATTTTCCTTTTGGTTGGCATGGCTAATTTTGAGTGGAAGATGGTGAAAAACTTGGTCAAAGCCTGCTTTCACTGTTCAAAGATGCTGAGAAAATCCTGATGTTTGCCTGCTTTTTGTGCAAAATCTGTTGATCCAAATACCCATGGATCTTTGAGGAAGTTGAAGGTGGATCCTTGATCTACAGCTTTGCTTATTCGCACTTGGTGCACTTTAGTATAAAAAATTGGAGAAAAATCAAGTCGAAGCAGGTTACATCGAAATGTGTTGAGCACTTCGCGCTCTGGAGCCGCGTCGCGCACGACGCCGTCGCCCACGCGCCGGACGCGCGCACGCTGAGGCACGCCTCCGTCCGCCGGTCCGAACTCCGAGGTACGGCCGCGCACGCGCGCCGGGACCCACCGCCGCGAACCGACGTTGAGCTCCAACACCCGGCCGCCATGTGCCTCGCCTCCACTTGACTGCGCCGCGCCAACCATCACCGCGCGGCGAACCCCGAAGCTGCCATACGTGCCTATCGCGTGCACGCCCATACCCCGTCTTGCACGCTGGTCACTACGTGTCGTCGAGTTACCGCCGTCATCGCCTATAAAAGGCTACCCCGGCTCATGCACACACACGCCACCGAAGTTGCCCGGCACTCCGCCGCCGTGTCCACCATTAGAGCGCCGCTATGAAATTCACTCTCCCGATCTTACCACCATCATTTGAGCCCAGCTACGTGACCACATGCACCTAGTATAGCTCCCCGAGCCACACCTTGCCCTGCACAGCCCCTCCCCTCGTCAGAACCAGAGCCGCGACAGCCGCATCCTCTCTGCCTCGCCGCCGACGCTCGCCGGAGCAGCTTCCACCCCGGCCACCTCCTCCAATCCACCCCTGGTGAGCACCTGTGTACCCCCGCGCCGCTTGTGGACCAAGTCCGGCCGGCCATCGCCGCCGGTGAGCTCCCCTGCGCCGCCAAGGGCACCCATGTAATGATTGTGAAAGTTCCAGGGAGTTTTGTGCAAACCGAGGGCATAGTTGTGAATAGACAAATCTTTGTGAGGGCCTGTCTGCAAATAGATTCTACCCTTTTCTTTTGTTTTGGGCAGATCTTTTAAAAATCATATAAAATCACAGAAAAATCGTAAAAATGCAAAACCAATTTTGCTGGTCTCCTTATGAGCGGAACTACAGCTTTTGAAAAGACTATATATACTTTTGTTAAATAGTTTTTGAATGAAAAATCAAAATCAGTTTGTATGTGGTTGTTCATAACTTGAGTTCTACTCATGATCTGACCTTGAGCTTTGGATATGTTGCTAGGCAGTGTTTGAAAAGGCTACACCTAAGTTTTTGCACAAAATTACTGAGTGTATGTGTAGTTATGATTTATTTTGCTTTATGGCTAGATCTGTGTATTTATTTTGAACAGCTTGATATATATGTTTTCTGTAGTTCATCTTTTGCATATCACCTTGTTATGCTCATATGTGATGCTAGTAATTTTATCATGAGTTTGTGAGCTATTTAAATATCTGTTTCTGAATGATGCTTGTTTATGAAGTAAAATCTATAGATCAGTTTCCTTTGCTCCTATAATGATTATCCTTGGCACAAGTGATGTGTATGTCATGCTTAGGCTACGGTAGGAAGTTGGGCTACTTTTGAGTCATATATCTCTCTGAATAAATGCTTTGTGAATAAATAGGCTGAGAATGGTTATTTTTGTGTAGCATTAATGAAATAGGCTCTGAAGCTAATTTTTGGTGTGTAACCTAGATTTAGTCTCTAGTAGCTCGGTGTAAATTTTGAGCATCAGTGCATGAGTAGTTTTCTCGGTATTTATTATTCTTGCTTTTGTCGGACATGGGTACGGTAAACCTAGTACATGAGTGACGCGGTGTAGGAACATTAGGCTACTAATCTTGGGCTACTGCCCCAGGCTAGCTACCTGTGGTGCATGGTGACGTTGGATGCTAGTGTGAGGCATGCCAACTAGCTATGTACCTAGGACTGTGGCATCTGATCCTAATCCGACGAATGACGGGAACCGTTCGGTTGAAATCACTCTTTGTGAGGGTTTTCTCCTGTATGTTTAGGTTCACCTTGCAAGGTTATTAATCAATCGATTGTCGGCCTCTCACCGTTATCCGAGATTACTTAACCCTCTATCCATGATAATCCCTCTATGATGAAATGTTGATAAACTTGATGTTTGATTAATTGTTTGCACAAATATGCTTGAAATAGTTGCTCATCTAGTAATTATGGATCTATTGGAATTTGAGCTAAAATATTAAAAGTAAGGATTAACTCCTTAGTCGCTTCTTGGCAAAACAAACCCAACGGCCAAAAGCCATGCATAATAGCAGGATAAGTTTTTTTTAGACGGGTAAGCCTTGTTGAGTATTAGTATACTCAGTCTTGCTATCTATGTTGTTTTCAGGTAATGTTGTTTGGTCCGAAGAAATCTCACCCGGCCGGGAGCTGGAACGGGTGAAAGACGAACAGTAATGGTGTTGTGGGTGGCCTCCCATGATGCCAAGTTATCGTAGTTTATTTTCCGCTGTCATTTACAACTCTGAACCATGGTTTATTATTTTATGAACTATGAAATGTAATAGTTACCCTACGAGCAAGATTAGTGTTAAATTGTAAGGTACTCTGGACTCTCCTTCGTGGGGGTTTTAATGTATACATTTCGATCCTCTGTGTGTTAATTCAAGTGATTTACCGGGCTTGACCCGGCCACACTCAACGGGATAATTCCTTATTATCGCTTAATGACCAAAGTGGACCGGTCTAAGTGATAGTACGGAGTTATTTTGGATGGGGTTGTCACATAGTGCATGGTTGTTTTCTAAAATCACTGAAAAAATAGTTTTTGCTATATCCTGTTATAGCTTTTATATTTTTGGACCAGACCACCGATAAATGATTTATCCTGCAATTCAATTAGAATATATATGTTGGTTTCACAAGGGCTCTTTTTCTTCGGTTGTCGATAATAAGTTGCTTGTGATAGCAAATCTACTAATCCCGGGACGACCTATCAGATTCTTTATGTAGGATGTTTTCTCGATCATAAACCTCGTGAGGTCTGACTAGTTCCACCACGCGGACCCCGCGTCGTCCCCAGGGCGACTCGGGGGGCGACGCGGCTCCGCCTCCCCTCGCCGCTCGCGACCACCGCCGGCCGCCGCCGCCACCTCCTCCGGCGGAGGTGGCCCAGCCTCCCCCCTTTGTTTCTCCCTCCTCCTCCTCCTTCCCTCCCCCTCTTCCTCCCTTCCCTCCTCATCCCACACCACCAAGCCGGTCGATTCTTCCACATCGCCGACGGTGCCGGTACATCCTTTGCTGCCGGCCCCGTCTCCTCGGCAAGCGCGCCGCCGTCGGCGCCCGCCTCCGCGCTCCACCCGCCCTCGCCCCCCGCCGCCGGGGCCAACCCTAACCCTAGATCTGGGCGGGTGGGCCCGGCGGCGGTGGCCCCGCCCTCCGCGCCTTCACCGCCGGCGTTCCACCGGGGCCCGTGACGTCGGCTCCCCCTGCGCCGTCGCCGCCGCCGCCCTCGACCTCGGCGCCGGCGCCGCGGCCACGGTCTCCGATCCCGGTCCGCTCTGCGGCTCTTCGCCCGGCGGCCGTGCCGGGCGCCGCCCCCGGCCTTCTCCGCCGCCGCCATGGCGGGCGCCGCGCTGCCTCCTACGCTGGCGCCCCCCGACCTCCTCCACCGACGGCCGTGGCGGGCGCCGCCCTCGGCCCCCTCCGCCGGCGCCGCGGTGGGCGCCGCCCCAGGCCTCCTCCGCCGGCGCCGTGGTGGGAACAGTGCCTCACTGACGGGCAGTAGGGGCAGCAGCTGGATCTCGAGCCTGCACTCCTTCCACTCCGCCGGCGCGAACCACAGCGCGCTGTCGCGCTTGTTGGCCTACAGCACCCCGACGACGCGGTTGCTCCCGCTGAAGTCCTCCTCGTACATGCCTTCCCCGTACATGCCTTCGACCGCGACCGACCCTCTCGACGTTGCCAGGCCCACCCATGTGACTCCTCCGTTCCGGCCTCCTCGACGGCCTCGGCTCCTCCTCGCCATCGCCGGCCGTTTGCGCCCCTCCCCGCTGACCTCGTTGACCGTGCCTGCTGTTTGTTCCTCACCGTCGCCCGCGGCCCCTCCCGGGCGGTCGGCTCCCCCCTGCCGGCGTCCGTCTCTGGGCTGGCGGCCGTAGTCCCTCCCCCGTGCCGGCGGCCGTTGTGCCCCTCCTGCTGGTGGCCGCTGCCCTTCCTCCCATCGGTGGCCACGGCTCCTCACTCTTCTCGGGGCCCGCAGTTTGGCGGCTTGGACCCTTCTTCAGGTTGTAGTCGGCGATTAGGCGGCGAGGTGGTTCGGACGGCTACGTTTGGTCCCGGGGGAGTTGTTGTCGTCGCCTTGGTTGCGGCTGCTCCCTACACCTGCACCTGTTCTCCACTGCCTGCGTCGAGGCTTCCTGATGCGTTCTCCACCGCCTTGCCCTCTCCTTGTTTGCTGTGGCCGGTCGTGGATTGGCGTCCGAGGCCTGGGCGAAAGCCTTGTCTAGCTTCTGCTAGACCGACAATGGACTTACTCTGTTGGGGGCATTGTCGCGGCCTCCAAATGCCTTGGTTTGCCAGGTGAAGACTTGGCCTGCCCCTTCGCGGGTAGGCGGACGATGGCGGCATCGTCGTCGCTCCCTTTTTGGAGGCATTGTCTTACGGAACCTCCACTTCGGTCGACGCTGCTGCAAGTTGTTTGGCAAGCGGTGATGTGCGGATCTCCTCGGTGTTCGTCTGTGCAGGACCAGGGCTGTCCTTGGGGGTCTCTGTGTTGTACCCTTCTCTGCTTCCTAGTGGTAGTCTATCTTGTGTTGGTGGTGTGAGATCTTTTCTCTTTTCTCTGTTCGTTTCATGTGTAGCCTTGTTGTTCCCTCGCTCTTTGGGGGTTCTCCCATCGTGACGTGTTGTAACTCTCTCTTCTCTTAATGAAAAACGTGCTTTGCACGTCTTAAAAAAGCAAATCTACTAATTCCCGTCTCGTGTAGGCATTTATGCAATGAGATGTGCGTGAGTATGTTTATTTTTTGAGATTACACAGTACAACGCAGACGCTCACAACACGCACGCACACTCACCCCTATGAACACACGTACGCAAACCCTACCCCTATGAGCACCTTCGAAGGACTGAGCACCGGCAGATCTGGAGATTCTCGAAGTCACCACTGGCGCCTCGTCGTCGACGGGAACGTCGCTTACCACTTAATGCATAACGCCGGAAATTCCCGGAATAAATCCAGGAAAAGGTGCGAACACCAGGATTTGAACTCTGGTAGGTAGCGTCCCACTGGACCGTCCTACCATTGGACTACAAGCCCATTCGCGCGTGAGTATGTTTATAGCTTTGATATATGTGTGGTTCGTTTTTTTGAAAACAAAACATGCCATTACATGCGTCAAGAGAGAATGACTAATTCAAAACAGATCATACATGCGTCAAGAGAGAATGTTTAATTCAACATATATGTGTATGCGTATGTAAGTTTTTTGAAAACAAAACATACCATTTTACATGCGTCAAGAGAGTGTTTAATTCAAGATATATGTGTATGTAAGTTTTTTCAAAACAAAACATGCCATTACATTCGTCAAGAGAGAATGTTTAATTCAAAACATGTCATTACATGGGTCAAGAGAGAATTTTTAATTGGATATATGTGTGTAAGTTTTTTGAAAACAAAACATGCCATTACATGCGTCAAGAGAGTGTTGAATTCAAACAGGTCATTACATGCATCAAGAGAGAATGTTTCATTCAAGATATATGTGTATGTAAGGGTTTGTCAAAAAAAATGTGTATGTAAGGGGGTATTTGTTCCCCCGACTAAACTTTAGTCCCGTCACATCAAATGTTTAAATACTAATTAGAGTATTAAACCTAGACTAATGAAAAACTCATTCGATAACCCTCAGATTAATAACGAGATGAATCTATTAAGTCTTATTAAACCATGATTAGACATTGTATGTAGTGCTACACTAAACATCTCCTGATGATGGCTTAATTAGACTTAATAGAAAGCTTTTGGAATTTTTTAAAGTATTTTGATAAAACATTCTGCAGTTTTGTCTGGATTGAGGAAATTGAGTTGAAATGGGAACTTGATTTTTTTTTAAAGAACGTGCATAGCATGTATTTCTTTAAGGAGGAGAGAAACTTTACAAAGCATCACAAAGAAAGAAAAAGAACAAAGGTCGCCCAAAACACTAGACCAAGACCAAGACCAAAACTCAAACCCTGAACCCAATCAGTGAAGCCAGCCCTAAAAATTCTGTCGAAGTCCATAGCCTAGCTTTGCCCAGGATGGCAGGAGCCAACACGAGCGGCATGAGCACAAAATGATTATGCATGATGGTTCCGTTCCCGCCAAAGCGACCAAGCGATCAGCCAAACAAGGCAATCAAACCCCTTTCTCGTGTGCTTCGGAACCCTCTTTCTGACCCGCACGCACCAAGAAGGGAACTCCTCCTCTACCTGAGGCACTAAACATTAAAGGTTCACGGAGAGCAAAGTCCGAAACCAGGTCTCCCAGACTCTAGGAGCATCTTATAAGAATATGGTCAATAGTCTCCATTTATTGCGCACATAATGCGCAATTGTCTATAGAGTATAGAGACCATGACGACAAATGGTTAGAGGTCCAACAACAACCATGCAGGACGAGCCACCCGAACCTGCGTTTACCTAGGGCATGTACCTTCCAGAGTTCCTTAGCCCAAGAACGTGCGACCGAGCCAAATAGAGTGCATTATAAGCAGAAGCTGCCAAGAAAACTCCATTAGGCGACCACTTCCAGACAAAATTGTCCGGAACCACGGGAGGGGAAGTGGTCCCCAGTTCTAGATCTGAGGAACCTGTAGTAGCCATGTAAGGGCACGAGGGGTGGGGGAGGGGAATCATATATGTCGCTGAAGTGACAAATTTGCAAACTGTCACGCCGGTGGACCTCAGAAGAGCGACCGAGCCCATGGGCCGCAGAAGCGCAGTGGGCTGCCTGAGGAAATAGCGCGCACGTCCGTGCGAGTGAGCCACAAGAGGAACACATGGTTTCCGTCGTCCGTATGTGTGTCATGTAGATTCTTTCTTTTTCTATTTTTTTATTTTCTTTCCCATTATTTTGTTTTATATATTCCCTTTTTTCTCTCCGTCTCTTTTTAATAATACGGCATTTTCTTTTGTTTTTTCTTTATTTTTATTGTTTTTCTTTTTTCTTTTCTTATATCTTTGTTTTATTTTCTTTCTCTAGTCCTTTTATTTTTCATTCTTTTCTTTTGTGTTTCATTTCCTATCCTCTTTTGTTCTACTTTTTCTTATTTCCCCTCTTTTGTTATTTTTTAGGTGTTCGATTATTTTCATTATATTTTATATTATTTTTCTCTCCTATATTATTTTGATGCTCCATGATTTATTTTTCTTATATATTTACTTTTTTATTTTTTTATTTTTCTTTCTTTTTATTTTCTTTTTATTTTTTTGTTCCTTGTTTATCTTTTATTTTTAGTTTCTTATTTATTTATTTCCTTCTATTTATTTATTTTTTGTATTTCTTCTTTTTTCTTTTTCTTTTATTCTTTCTTTTTTCAATTTCTTATTTTCTTTCTTTTATTTTTTCTTCCCTTAGTTTATTTATTTATTCTGTTTGCACCACATGATCTTTTGTGATGTTTAGTGTTCCATTTACTGTTCATAGGAATTTTGTTCATATTGATAATTTTTAACTAGATAATCATTTTTTAGGTGTTCGATTGTTTGTTTACTATGATAAAGTTACTATGTCATATTTAATTTGTTCTGACAGTTGTTCTGATATTTCATTTGTTTGTTCGAGATGACATACAAAGTTGTTTTGGTTATAATAATAAGTTGTTCTGACTATAGTAATAACTTGTTCTGGCTATAATAATAACATGTTCTGGCTATTAACTTGTTTCGACACTTGTTCTAGTTTGTTCTGACACTTTATTTGTTTTGTTCGAGGTGACATGCAAATTTGTTCTGGCTATAATAGGATCTTGTTCTGATACTTGTTCTCATTGTTCTGACACGTTATTTGTTTGTTCGAGATGACATACAAAGTTGTTCTGAACGTTATTCTGATATGTTCTGATCCTTCATTTATTTGTTCGAGATGATATGCAAACTTGTTCTGCATTTAACAGTGACTTCTTCGGTACGTACAAATGTATGTTTTGTTCTGGTAGTTTGTTGAATTTATTCGACACGTATACATATTTGTTCCAGTAGTTCATATGATTTGTTCGGTACGTACAAATGTTTTGTTCTGGTAGTTTATAAATTTTGTTCTACGGTCATGTATTCCACAAATATATAACCTTAATTAAATAGTACAAAAAAAAATTTATCAAAATATAGTCAAGTGGAATCTTGTTTTAAAGATCTCAATACAAAAAATTCATTTTTGAAATCAAAATTTAATTTAGACGTACGGTTTAAGATTTATAATATTTTAGTTTCGGAATAGATTAGTTTTGGGTGGAGTGACGTGACCCTGGGGGCCCCGGCGCGCCGCACGCCGCGCCCGCGGTGTGACTGTTGGCGATTTTGTCGCCATGACCACACCTAAAAGCCCCGGTGGGGGAGTGGGAGGAGGCTCAGGAGGGGGGGGGGGGGTGGCCGTCGGTAGGGGCTCCGGATGTCTGGGACCGAAGTGGTCACTGACTGCGGAGGGGAGCGGAGAGCGCTCGGTTGGTAATGAGTTGACACAAATGGAAACTTGGTGATTGAGGCATACATTCGATAAAGGAAAGGAGGAACATATGGAATGGAATATCGTGTTTGTCTCTAGCTGCTGGAAATTACGCGAGGATGCTCTAACAAGCAATGGCCTTCCTAATGTATCACAACTTATGAACAAGAGGACCAACCATCGTTGTAGGCTTTGAAAGAGGATCAACCACAACTTATCATGCACGGTGGATGCAATGGAGTTAGCTACTGTCCACTTTGAGGAAGTACTGTAACGGCGTAATAGCCAAAATCGTGCCTGAATTATGCTGCTGGGCTTAATTTGGTCTCTGAACTATGAAAACATTCAATTTAGTTCTTGAACTATGCTAATCGGGTCAATTTGGTTCTTGAACTATAAAAGCGTCTAATTTAGCCCCTAAACTATACTAATCGGTTCACATTCATCCCCGGCAGCACGAGTGACATCGAGGAGAAGAAAGGAATTATGTCGGTATTGTAGCAGTTCCCTATTTTCCTTAATTTTCAAAATTAGTTTCAAAATCATAAAACGACATGAAAATCTTCAAAAATAAAAGGTACTTAACTTTTCAAGATATCCAACTTTGTCTTCGGAACCTTCTTTAAATTCCAAATATTTTTGAAAATATAGTTTTGTTTTTCAAAAATATTTGGAATTTAAAGATGGTTCCAAAAACAAAGTTGGAGATCTTGAAAAGTTGAGTAACTTTTATTTTTGGAGATTTTCATGCTGTTATACAATTTTGAAAGTAATTATGAAAATGAAGGAAAATAGGGAACTGCTAGAGTACCGTCGCTGTTGCTGGTGCTGCCGAGGACGAATGTGAGTCGATTAGTATAGTTCGAGGACTAAATTAGACATTTTTATAGTTCAGGAACCAAATTGATCCGATTAGCATAGTTCATGAACTAAATTGGACGTTTTCGTAGTTCAGAGACAAATTGAACCCAACATCATAATTCAGAGACGATTTTGGTTATTACACCTACTCTAACCATTAACCACGAGTCAGCGCATAGAAGGCAAAGAAGAGGTGGCACATCGTAGGAGTTTGAGCAATACTATTTTGATCTTCACAATTTTTTATCAAGTGCTGAGAGTTTTCTAATATAATATTATCAAATATTTGAAGAGAGAGATCAGAAATTAATAACCAAGAATCTCCTACCAGTATTTTCTTTAAAAAAGCATATTTTGCTTGATAAAATATTCACGAAAGATTTAGGGCTTCTGTAGTGGCTTCTGTATTTAAAAAAAGCACTACACTAGTTACATTTAGGGCTTCTGTAGTGGCCGGTGCGTGAGCCAACGTGGAGACAGCCGGATCATCACCAGTAGATTGAGCCAATTCATGAATGAGAGAGAAAGAATCGATCCATAATTGCCGATTCATGAATGAGAGAGAAAGAATCGTTTCATATTTTTGATCCGGCTCATAATGAATTAAAAAAAAGAAAGAGTTCGGTTGTTTAGCTTGTGAGACTTACTCCGGCAACAAACTGCATCTCCATCTGCAAAATCCTGTGCTGAGAAAAGGAGAGAAGGAAACTGTCGCTCAAAAAGAGCACTCCTGCAGCAGGCGCTTCTCCTTGCGCATCCTGCTCCGGCAGTTGACTCCCGTGTGACCTGGATTCCTTCGCGCTGAGAGGGTCGCGCCGCTCCGAGAGGAGCCACCGCCGCGGACCCTAGATCCCGCCGCGTCGCTGCTCCCGGGGGTGGAGAAGCCGGCAGAGGGTGGAGGAGGACGCGGCTGGCAGGGATGGAGGAGGAGGCGGCCGACGGGCCCTGCCTTGCCTCGCCGGGTAGGGAGACGTCGCCGCGGACCCCAGCCGCCACCGCCGGCTATTGTCACCGTCGCCACACTGAGGGGAGCCGCCGCCCCTTCGTCGAATCCGGGCCAGGGGATGGGAGAGGGGCGATCGTGGAGCTCCACTCGCGCATTGACCGTGGAGCTCCTCCTCCGCGCCCCTGCTCCGGATCGAGGAAGCTCCGCCGCGGGGTAGCCTGGATCTGCGAGCTACGGCCGTCGCCACACCGAAGGCGAGCTGCGACGATGGGCAAGCCACGACGGCCTCCCCAGGCCTGAATTCGGTGAGTCTGCGCTGCCAACGGGAAGAGGAGGCCACGCCGTTGGGCGGGTGGAGGCAGGCCGCGCCGCCGCACGGGAGGATGTTGGAGACGATGAATGGAAGGCCCTTGCCCCGCGGGGAAGAGGGAGAGGAGGAGGGAGGACGGAGGAGGGGCGCGGTGGTTGCCAATGGGTGAGGAGAGAGAATCCCCGTGAGAGGGGAATGGAAAGCCAGAACCGCATAATGCAGATGGGGTTGAGGGGATTGTTGGAGCTGCTACAGTTGCTCCTGGATTCCTCATTTTGAGGTTGAGGAATGAGATGAAGGCACTACTAGAGTTAGTCTGAGGGCACTCACAATGCAGACTCTACCATAGAGTCTAAGATCATGTTTGCCCTCATATTTATTGTACTTTGATGTTTATGTGGCAGTATATTTATGGAAGAGCGAGAGAGAAAAATCAAGACTCCAAGTCTTATTTAGACTTCAAGTCTATGATTCCTTCGGTAATAAATAGTCTTAGGCTTTGTTTGGTTTTCATATGTCACCTGACTTTGCAAATAAGTCACTTGTGGAAGCCAAACAACCATGACTTATAAGTCACATAAGTCCCCTGATTTATAAGTCCCATAAGTTGCTCCACCGCTACTTAAAGTTGTTTAAGTCATCTTTTTCCCTCTCCTACTTCGAGTGGATCCCTGTTGACGGCTGTTAAGTGCTACTTTTATGCCGTCAACTTCTGCATAAAATGAATAAAAAGTGATCATCAACACTAGAATAGGGATTTATACTGACAAGTTCCACAAGTGTTGGTGTTTCTAACTTTTGTTGCAGAATGCACCGGAATACGTGATAAATGATACAATTGAGAGCAAGTGATCCAATGGCTTATATAGGACGTCATCCATAACAACCTCAAATACCAATTTGGACTTCACCATTGCAACGGGCTTGTCGAGACGATCGAAATGGATATATCATATATCTACTTCTGAGTCCGGATGAAAGAGATATGCACAAAACAAGATCGCCATCTTGATATGTGGGCCTGGTGGGACCCACACCAGACCACGTGGTGATGTGTTGCCACGTTGGATGCCATGTGTCCATGACACATCACCAATCCAAGGAAACACACCTTCGACCAATCAGGAGTCAGTACGCGGATTCAAGGGCCCACATCGCCACGGAAACAAGCTAAAAACACCGCATACACACACCTGAGGACCCACCTAGCAGTCACCTGGACGAAAGGCAGTGGAAACAAACCCACTTGGGGGTCGGCCGAACCCCAGTTCGGCCGAACCCTTCGGAGGTCCTCTCGTCCCCAGTCGACGTGTGGCAGCTCTCCATTGGTTCCTCAAGGCATCCCGGGGTGTTTTGGAGTCGTTTGGCACTCTGAGCAAGCCACCCTCTTGCCTATAAATAGAAGGGGAAGGGGTAGGAAATGAGACACACTCCACCCATCCAAGGTTCCTCTCCTAGCTAGTGTTAGAGTAGAGAGGGAGAGAGAGAGGCATGTGCCTCTACGATGTTATTGTTCTTCATTTAGACTAAAGTGAGTATTCTTGTATTTTTCTATTTAGACTAAAGTAGCATTCATGCATAGGTGATATGTTCTTGTGTTCTTCGTGTGTTCTTGATTTAGAGGCTTGTGTTCTTCGCGAACACAACCCTTTGATCTTGTGGCACAAGTTCATAGTTCTCATATCCGTTTGTATGTGTGTTCGTCTATTAGAATATAGTGGATATTCCTGCATGTTGCATTTAGACCAAAGTGACAGTTGTGATTCCTTTCTAATAGTTTATGCTAGGTTGCATGAATAGACTGTTTCCTCTGCTAGTGCGTAGATCCTGGGTTTATGCGTTCGTCTGCTGCAAGTCGTTCGTATACGTTGGAAGCATAGTACGGAGTCGAGTGCTCTCTTGTATGCCTTTAGTATAAGCTAGTAGTACCTATAGTGAGTTAGATCAGTTCTCTTTCATGGTCATAGTTCTATAAGTACAGAGTGCCGTAGTCCGTTGGCTACGGCAGTAACCACAGCGTAGACATTGTGTCACGCTACCAGTTATCATTCGTTCGGCTTATCCCAAGGTTAGGTAGAGGCAGTCCAGATGGTGGTGACAGTCCGTTTGGCCCTTGTTGATCCTCCGCGGCTAGATATAGTCAGAACTTCGTTCCACATAGATTCGCGTGCCGAAGTCGCTTGTTAAGTCAGGGCTATCGGTACCCTAAGCCAAGTTCTATCTAGAGATCGACCTTTAATCTCATCTATAGTGCTATCTTTAGGAATCCTCTCTATTCTTGCCTCTTATCTGGGTGTGTCCTTGGACCGACTAGTATGGAGTTAGTGCACACACGTTCCCTTGGATTCGATACCCTTGGAATACTCTGAGGTGAAAGCTACAACGGTATCCGTGCGCTTGCGGATTTATTCGTGTGACGCTAAAATACCTAACAAGCTTTCTGGTGCCATTGCCGGGGAACGGTTGATGTATCTATCTTCGTACCCAGTGGTCCTCGTATCTTTTCATTTTTCTTTATTTCTACCGTCACCGCCATTATCATGGAGCAGCCCACCATTTTAAGCTTCTCCACTCCGAAAGGGAAATTCTTAGAGCCACCACCTTCTAAGCACCCGATTCTCACATCTAGCTATGAAATCCCTTCTGATTATATCACTAAGGTTCATGAACTTTTCTTCTCTGGGTTAAGTAGTGATAACCCATACCACCATCTGCGGGAGTTTGAGCAAGTGTGTTCATGCATCGCCATTGCAGGCATGTCACACGATACCTGTCAGGGGGTGAGACCTGGACAGATCCACTAGGGGGTTGCCCTAGTGGTTTGCAGGTTAATGGAGGATCGGGACCTAAGAGCGTAGGTGGTTATGCACGTGGTGCACACGGAGCTAGGCGAGTATGGCGGCGAAGAACAGGGTGACAAGGGTTTATACTGGTTCAGGCCTCTGGAGAGTAAAACCCTACGTCCAGTTGTGGTGGATTATGCGAGGATGAAGATGAGTTCTCCCTGTGCATGGAGCCCTAGGCCGCCTTATATGGGGGGACGGGCTAGGGTTTGCATGCGCAGGTCGGTTGACCCGTGTCGGGGTCGGTTACAACTGTGGGAAGATTATTTCCCGGATTACAGGGAGTATCCCGTGATACTCGGAGCTACAGGCGGCGGCGCGCTAGGTCGTCGTGTCCTTGTCTTGCACGCCAAGGCTTCGCGGGTCTTCCGGGAGCTTGACCAGGTCGCTGGGCCCACTTGTAAGGTCGGCGAGTCTTCTGGAAGGTCGGGCCCACTCGTCAGGGGCCTCTGGGACCCTGGCCGGTGGGGACCCATGGGTACCCATGTCTCTCAAGCCCCCGATCGACGTGTAGGCGTAGCGGTCGAGGTGGGGTCGTGTCGAAGAGGAGCAGAGGCGCGGCACCGTCGAGGTCGTGAAGGGTGCATGGGGATCAAAAAGAAAGAAACCCCTCTGATGCGCGCACGAAGTTGAACGTCGAGCTTCTGTGTCGAAGTATCATGAGGTCGAAGTGAAGACGAGGCGTAGATCTTGCAGAACTGCCGACCTGACCTGAGTCAGGCATATTGTAGTAGGAGTCACGACCTTCAGAAAGGTCAACAAGCCTACCAGTGGTAGGTCGAGCCGAGATGAGATGGAAGCGGGCTTCCATTTAGGTCGAGGCAACCTGAAGAATATAGTGCGTCGAAGACGCACTAGTGTAGTAGCTCCCGAGCAGTAAAGCGACCAGGATGGCCGGTTTGATGCTCTAAAAGAAGAAGAGAAAAAGAATCCAAACCTACGACCTTCAGCTGGGGAAACTGATGCTCTTGTAGGGGCGACGCTAGAGGACAAGAGCACCAGAATCTTGCAAAAGGTAACAGGCATCAGGTCTGCCACAACCAAGGCCACGGGTTCACTGTACAGTCACGGGCCGATGTGCTCATGAAGCACGGGTTGCTGCCACCCGCAAAGGACAAAGGTGCCGCTGTTTGCAGTCAGGTAGGGGTCAGGCGCGCCGATGCCTTTTGCAGGCGAACAGTAACCTCGTGCGCCACGAGGGCACAATATCTTCGAAGATAAGGACGCCACGCAAGCTGGCTTGCAGATGAACGCCCAACGACAGGTGCTGGAGTATAAATAGGTGCCAAGGGTTTGAAGCAAACCGCACCATTCTTCAGAGGGGATGCAAGATGATCCAGTGTAGTAATATTGCCACGCCGTGGGCTTGTGTCCGTCCCCCAGAGTGTAGAGGTAGTGTAGTTTATGCTTGGAGCTAGAAGAATGCTTGCGAGGCTCGAAGAACTCTATCAGCTTCTTCTCCCAGCCTCACCGAGGAGCCCGGAAGGAGTATGAAGCAGCAGCTACATCGTCGGCCCTGACACTTTCAGGCCAGATGTGATGCTAGTGAGCACCGCGCTCCACCCGGCGAGGTTGGTGTTAAAGCTCGGACCTTCTGCAATCTTGCCGCGAAGCTCAGACTTGATGCTGGGCGCTGTAGGAGACCGGTTGCTGCGCGAGTAGAGGTCGCTGTGTGGCAGCTGCCTCCACAGTAGCTGTAGAGGTCGTCGAGTAGGCCCTGAAGCCAGAAGAAAGCTTGCGACAAGCCTTATTAGTGTAAGCTTAGTCGTAAGCACTTTGGAAGGTAATTCAGGACCTTTAAGATCTTTGTATCTTGTAATTTGGCCAAGGGCCAAGCTCTTTGTAGCTTAAGAAGCTATGAGTATGGTTTTGCATGAACAGTGTCATGGCTTTAGTAGATTGTAAGGGCGTCCGGGTGGCAATGGTACAGATACCAAGGTCCCAGCGGAGCTGTAATAGCACGCCGACCTTCAGGAGGCCTACCGTAGAGACAAGGGACCCGTGTCGACCTGGGTCGGCATGGCCGTTGTGCAGAGACACAACGCAGGTAGTCAACCTGGAGAGTCCTAGGTCTGTACGACCTATGAGGCAGCAGGGCCTTAGCGACCTCAGGGAGGTGCCACTTGACCAAGAGGTCACCAACGGGCAGTAGAGCCATTAAGCACGGGGCCGTCGGTATAGCCGTGAAGGCAATGTAATAGGTAGCAGGACCTTAGCGACCTCAAGGAGGTGCTACTTGGCCCGGAGGCCGCCAACGGGTAGTAGAGCCTAAGGGTGCGAGCCCGAATAGAGAGAACAGAAGCAACCTACCAAGCGGTAGTACCTGTCGACCTTGTGAAGGTGTTATCATGAACCCGGAGGTCGTCAGAGGCCAAGAGACCTTGAGGAAAATTGTGGGGAGGGGGCTTGAAGTAGGGCATAGCGAGTCCATGGACGCCGGGCCGTTGGGCGCAAAATCAACGGGCATGGATTCCCGCACGGCTCAGGCTGTTACTGCCTGTAGCCGTTAGGCCGAAATAGCCGTTGGGCGATGTATCCGTTGGGTCACCGGTGGTGTCGCCGAATTCGAGGGGTCGTTAGGGCGCTGCGGCCCACCGCACTGAGGTGGCCCAGTTATAAAAGGCTGAGTGAGGGGTCGAGGACCCCACTCGCTTCCATTCGCCGCAAGAGCTAGGGTTCCCAATCCGCCGCCGAAAGCTTTAGCGCGTAGATTCGCCGGCTCCGCTGTGCTTAGAACCGCCGCGCCCAGCGCCGCCGTATGCGCCAAAAGACCCTGGTGGTATTTAGAGCCAGATGCACTGGCTTCGAAGAAGAGGAGATGGCCCCGGAGCATGCGCCGGCGCCAAAGAAGGTGTGGGAGCACTCGACGGTGACGGAGGCACAGCTCAAGGAGCTGGTGGAGCGCAGGCTGCTGAAGCCCAGGGAGGAGGTGGGGTGGAGGCCCGCCGCCGGCAAAGCGTTCCCCTCTGAGGGGACCGGGGAGACCGTCGCCTTCGTCGCGCACGTCGAGCGCGGCTTTGGAGTCCTGGCGGGCGACTTCTTCCGCGGGCTGCTGCACTTCTACCGCATCGACATGACGCAGCTCGTCCCCAACGCCATCACCACGGTATCCTCGTTCATCCATCTGTGCGAGGCATACCTTGGGATACCGCCACATTTCGACCTGTGGTGGTATTTCTTCGAGGTGAAGAAGACTAGGAAGAACAGCGTCGTCGGCGCCGTGGGCTTCATGCTACGCCGTCACATGAAGACGGTGTACATCGACATGGAGTTGCCGGACAACACCCAGGGCTGGCGGCGGGGCTGGTTCTACATCGACAACCCCAAGCCAGCGCTGCCGACCAGGTCGGGGCTGGCACCGACCCTGGTACCTGAGTGGACCAACCAGCTTACGTCGCGGGAGATGGACGCCATCAAGCCGCTGCTAGAGGACCTCAAGCAGCGGAAGGAAGAGAGGCTGACCGGCAGAGCGGTTGCCATCAGTTTCAGCCAGAGGCTGCTGCAGTCGATCCAAGATCGGGTGCACCCTGCCTACGAGTATTGGGGGCAGACTGACCCAACCCGCGTACAGCAGCGAAAGGTCTCCAAGGAGGAGATAGTGGCGCGGGTGAGGGAGCTCTTCAACGGGGTGATCCGGAACCGGACATGCCCCAAGGCATTCTCCCTCACACGGCCCGCAGACGTGGTATGTCGCTGATCAATCTTGACTTCTTTGTTGTTGTTGTATTCTTCTTGAGCTGAAACGGAGGTCATCTGATTCACAGGGTCGTGAAGGTCTGTTCTGGTGTCCAGCTCCCCTCGCGGACGAGGGGGAGCGCAGTTTCAAGGTCCGAGCGGCGGAGGACGTGAGGGCTCCACCACCGAAGGTGTTGGAGAACTACCTCTCTGACTCATCGGTGGGGGGTAGCGAGGACGAGGATCCGCCCGCGGCGAGCTCCGTGCCGATGGTTCGTCGTACGCGGCAGGCCACCGCGAAGATTCCGGCGCACAAGGGCGTCAAGATCATCTTCGCCACCATTGAGGCAGAGAAGAAGAAGAGGAAGAGGAAGGTCATCGCCGCGTCGTCGGAGACGATAACGACTGACACCGAGGTCGTCTTCGAGGAGCGTGATGATGCGGGGTCGCGCGACGTCGCCGGAGGGTCGGGCGACGCGGCGGCCGTAGGAGAAAGCAATGCCCCGCCCGCGGCTGTCGGCGAGCAACAGCAGAGGGCGAGCGCGAAGGGCGTGAGCAACCAAGGGTCGCACAAGAAGCCAAGGCGAGAACCGCCCAGGCCAATGTCGATGAAGCTGAAGACTGGCAGCGGGTATGTTCGCTGAGCTTGATTTATGATGTTTCTCATCTTCGGCGGGTGTGTTGAGTAGGTCTGACGAACATGTACACCTTGTGTAGGTCGACTCCTGCTGTTTCTGGCAGCAGCAAGAACGCCTCAGGCCAAGAGGCGTTTGGCTGGAAGGTCGAAAAGTTGCCGGTGGGGCAGTCACCGGCGACCTCAGGCGGGGACTTCACCAGTAAGCCCCTTGAGACCTGGAGACGACGCCATCGGCACCAGCTAAGGTCGTTGTGGAGGCTGCACAGCAGGTGGAGGGCCCGCGCCAGCAGGACCTGCCGGAGTCAAGCCTGCTGGGCACGCAGCAAGCGGTAGCCGGAGGTATGAGCGGAGAAGCCGACGAGCAACCCTGCTTGTATGAAGGTACTCCGTGGGAGGACGACGTCTGGGCCGACGCCAAGGATCTTGAAGAATTCAAGGCGGCGCAGGTGACCATTGGCAGGACACTCGCGATAAGTTTGCATTACCTGTGGAGTTGCCTCTTGGGTTCATACCGACGCCATGTTTTTAACAATCTTGATGAGTGGTTGTAGACTCTTGCTGAGCGCGCGCAGAGAAGGGCGACCCTGTTGAAGGAGGATGCCAATCTTCACGCGGAGCTGACAACAGCCCGGGAGGCCGTACTCCAGGCCAAGGTCGAGGCCGCGAAGGAAGTAAGGAGCCTCAAGGACGAGGCAATCTCGAAGGATCAGGCCATCGAGGCCTTGAGGCGGGAGCTTGAAGCTGTAAAGCTGAAGGCGAAGGAGGCGGAGGACGAGCTGAAGGTCGCCGCTACAGGTACGTCGTGGGACGCCCTTGTGTTGTTGTGTAAGCACATCGTGCTGGCCCGCTCTTGACCTCGGTACGTACAGAGGCCAAGAAGAGGAAGACTGCCTTGAAGAAGGACCTCAAGGAGTCGAAGGAGCAGGTGAAGATCCTCAAGGAGAAGCACAAGGAGGTCATCGCCAGTGAGTCTTACTTCACCCGTAAAGCTGCTTATGAATTTGGGGTGCGCAGGGATCTAGAGATCGACCTTGGCCGTGCGATGCAGACCCTTATTGATCATCAAGAGATGACTGCAGATATGGAGGAGCTGGACGACCTCAAGGATGCTGCCGAGTACCTTGTGGACGTGTACGCCCCTAAGGTCAAGGGTGATCCGCAAGGGCTCGTCGAGCGGCTGGATGGCGCGGTAGGTCGCATAATGACCTTGCTGATGGACGGTGGCAAGCTTGCGGCCGCTACCGCACTGGCCGTGGTGAAGCACCACGAGCCATCGTTCAACCTCGAGAAGGTCAAGGAGGAGATCGACTTGGCGCAGGTAGTGGACAGCGAAGACATTCAGGCCGCCGCGGAGGAAGTTATGAAGAAGTTAGACCTGCAAGGGTAGCTCAGTAGTGGTAAACAGTTAGTAACAATGACGGGTCGCGGACCCTTTTGATGTAATATAAACATTTTCATGAATGAAAAAGATATGCCCTGTGATCCCTTATTTGACTCTGTGTACGCTTTATAAGAACGCAAAGGCAACGAAGCTGCGAGACCCCTTTTCCTCCGCTAACCCTGCTCAGTGGAGGAACGGCTTACCGACCACACGGCTCGACGTTGGAGGCTTAGGTGCGGCCGGCGCGCGGAGGGGATCAAGGACCCAAGGTCAAGCAACCTCACGACCTAGGAATACTTATAAAATGTACAGAAAGCTGTGTTAAGGGAGCACTATGGAAAGAAAGAAGGAAGAACCCCAGGTCGAGCGACCCTTAGATTGGCAAAGCCAAGCCCCCGAGCGTGAAGGGCCGGGCTTAGAGCCAAGCCCCGAGCGCGAAGGATTGGTTTTTAGGCCAAGCCCCCGAGCGTGTCGAAGGGGAGGGGTGAACAGAAAACAGACAAGCTGAAAGAGAAATCTTTTTATATATATTGAATTTACAAGGGGTAGAATACATAGCTTTATTGTGATACAATGCTCCTAAGGATAGAAGCGACGCAAGTGCTCGATGTTCCAGGGGTTAGCAACACCCTGGCCATCGGCCCATTGGAGGCGATAGGTCGCCGGTCCAATGACCTCCTTGACTATGAAGGGGCCTTCCCAAGGTGTAGAGAGCTTGTGCATGTCCTTGGTGTTCTGGATCCGCCGCAGGACTAGGTTGCCAACGTTGAAGGAACGCTCCCGCACGTTACGGTCGTGGTAGCGACGTAGATGCTGCTCGTGGCGAGTGTGGCGCATGAGCGCGGCCACACGGTGTTCCTCGACACTGTCGAGGTCGAGTCGGCGTGTTTGCTCTACTTCTCCTTCATCGAAGTGCTGGATGCGAGGAGCACCAAAAGCCATATCGGTGGGGAGGATAGCCTCTGATCCGTAGACCAGGAAGAAGGGTGAATACCCTGTAGCTGAGCTGACCTGGGTCCTGAGACCCCAGAGAGCGTGAGGGAGCTCTGAGAGCCACCTCGTGGCGTAGGGCGATGAGCCGTCGAAAATACGATCTTTTATGGCCTGTAGGACCATGCCGTTGGCCCGTTCGACCTGGCCGTTGCACCGTGGGTGCACCACCAAAGAGTAGTATACGTCGATCAGGCTGTCCTGACAGAAGTCCCAAAACTCGGATCCTGTGAAGGCCGTGCCGAGGTCGGTGATGATCCTATTGGGCACCCCGAAGCGATGGGTAATCTCCTCGATGAATTTAGTTGCCTCTTTCGAGGTGACGCTGGGTACGGGACGGACCTCGATCCACTTGGTGAACTTATCCACCGCCACCAGTATGAGCTTGTAGCCGCCGAGGGCGGTTTTGAAAGGTCCCACAGAGTCGAGACCCCAAACTGCGAAGGGCCACGACGGAGGGATAGTCCTGAGGGCCTGAGCCGGGAGGTGCTGCTGTTTGGCGAAGAATTGGCACCCCTTGCAGCGACATACATGTTGTTGGGCATCGGCCAAGGCCGTGGGCCAGTAGAAGCCAGACCTGAAGACCTTGCCTACCAGGTTCGAAGAGGCAACGTGGTTGCCGCACTCACCACCGTGTATCTCGTCCAAGAGCCTGAGGCCCTCGGATCGTAGGATACACTTCATCAGTACTCCAGTAGAGGCGGACCTCCGGTAGAGTTCTTGACCGACGACAACATAGTTGGCGCTACGCCTCGTGATCTTTTCTCTCTCTGCCTTGTCCTCAGGTACTCGATGCTCGAGGAGGAAGGCAATAAAGTCGAGACGCCAGTCATCTTTTGCGTCGACCATGAGGATCTCGCGGCCTGCAGGCGCGGTGACCTCGTCATCGGGTGACTCTGAGTCAGGGATGAGCTTGATGGACGGCTTGCGTAGGTCTTGTACGAACACACCGGCCAAAACCAGTGCGCGCTTGGAGCCAAGCTTGGAGAGGACATCGGCCGCGACGTTGTTGTTGCGGCAGATGTGGTGGAACTCGAGCCCCTCGAAGTGGCGCTCGAGTTTGCGCACCTCAGCACAGTAGGCATCCATGGTATCCTTCCTGGCTTCGGAGTCTTTGCTGACTTGGTCGATGACGACCTTGGAATCACCGTAGGCCAAGAGGCGCTTGATCCCAAGGGAGACGGCAATGCGGAGCCCGTGGATGAGGGCCTTGTACTCGGCGCCATTGTTGGACGCCTTGTAGTGGATTTGCAGGACGTACTTGAGGTAGTCGCCCTCAGGGGAGATGAATAGAACTCCCGCGCCGGCACCTTCGAGGTTCAGGGAACTATCTAAGTACATCTTCCAATGCTCAGGTCACTCCGGCGGCGGAGGTAGCTGGATCTCTGTCCACTCTGAGACGAAGTCTGCGATGACTTGTGACTTGATAGCCTGCCTGGGGCAGAACTCTAGGTTGAACTCGCCTAGTTCGATGGACCACTTGACGACGCGCGCAGAGGTGTCACGACTCCGTAGAATCTCGCCAAGGGGAAAGGTCGAGACGACCTTGATCTTGTGGGATTGGAAGTAGTGCCGGAGCTTTCGCGAAGTCATGAGTAGCGCGTAGAGCATCTTCTGGGTCTGGCTGTACCTGGTCTTGCTGTCAGACAGGACCTCGCTGATGTAGTAAATAGGTCGCTGAACAGGGTAAGGTCGCCCCTCTTTAGGTCGCTCAGCGACCAGGACCGCGCTGACCACCAGGGTGGTAGCCGAGATGTAGAGCAGTAAGGGCTCCTTGGGTGCCGGGGGCACCATCACCGGGGGCGTCGTGAGGAAGGTCTTGAGTTGCTCTAGAGCTTGGTCCGCCTCCTCGGTCCAGACGAACTTGTCCGCCTTCTTTAGCAGCTTGAAGAAGGGCAGGCCTTTCTCTCCGAGCTTGCTAATGAATCGGCCTAAGGTCGCCTTCATGCCTGTGAGCTTCATGACGTCCTTCTTGCCAGTAGGTCGCTTCATCTTGAGGATGGCATCCACCTTGGTGGGATTGGCTTCGATGCCCCGGTTGCTGACCATGAAGCCCAGGAGCTTGCCGGACGGGACACCGAAGACGCACTTCTCTGGGTTAAGCTTCCAGCGATAAGTGCGAAGGTTGCCGAAGGTCTCCGCGAGGTCAGCTAGGAGCTGATCCTCATGGGTGGTCTTGACGACCACATCGTCGATGTAGGCTTCTACATTCTTGTTGATCTGGCTGACCAGACACTTCTGTATTGCCTTCTGGTAGGTCGCGCCAGCGTTCTTGAGGCCAAAGGTCATGGCCGTATAGCAATAGATGCCATGGGGCGTTATGAACGCCGTCTTGTCTTGGTCGGAGACCTTCAGGGCTATCTGGTGATACCCTGAGTAGCAGTCGAGGAAGGAGAGGAGGACGCTCCCGGCCGTGGAGTCCACGACCTGTCGATACGCGGAAGAGGGAAGGGGTCTTTAGGGCAGTGCCTATTGAGATTGGTGTAATCGATACACATTCTCCATTGACCGGTTTTCTTTGGTACAAGAACCGGGTTGGCGAGCCAAATCGGGTTTTTACACTCTTGGATAAATCCGGCAGCTAGGAGCTTTATTAGCTCTACCCTAATGATGTCCTTGCAATCTTTCGCAAAGCGGCGAAGCTTCTGTTTGACAGGCTTTGCCGTCTTGCTTACATCCAAGGCGTGCTCAGCCAGCTCCCTAGGAACACCTGGCATATCCGATGGACTCCATGCGAATATGTCGGCGTTATCCCGGAGGAAGCTGGTGAGCGCGAGTTCCTATTCGGGGTCGAGCCCGTCGCCGATCACCACCGTCTTCTCTTGGTCGGCAAGGTTGAGGCAGACCTTCTTCGTCGATGGAGCCGCGTCTAGGGCGGTCTCGGTGCACTTTTGCTCCGGAATGGATTGGTCGACAGGGTCGACTTTTTCAGTTTCGGCTACCAAGACCGTGGAGGCCTCAGCAGCAGCGGAAGTCGCGGCGAGGTCGAGGGCCTCTGTGTTGCACCTGAAGGCGATGATGAGGTCCCCTTTGACAGAGAGGACCCCATGAGGAGCCGGCATTTTCAACACCAAGTAGGTGTAGTGCGGGATGGCCATGAACCTGGCCAGCATTGGGCGACCTAGGATCGCGTGGTAGGAGGACTTGAAGTTGGCGACCTCGAAGTTGAGGTACTCCGTGCGGAAGTTCGCCTCCGTGCCGAAAGTGACCGGGAGGGAGACTCGACCCAGGGGGATGGCCGCCTTCCCAGGGACGATGCCATAGAAAGGCTCGTCGCACTCCGTCATCTTGTTGAAGTCGAAGCCCATCTTCTTGAGGGTGTCAACGAAGATGATGTTGAGGCCACTGCCTCCGTTGACCAGGGTCTGGGAGAGCAGGGCTCCATCCACTGTGGGCTCGACGACGAGCGGGTAGGACCCGGGGTCTGGGATATGAACCCAGTGATCAGCTCGGGAGAACGTGATCGGCTGCTCAGACCATCGTAGGGGTACGATTGGGTGAGTGTGGACGAGGTGGACGTCGCGCTTGTCCTTCTTGTAGCGCCTCCTGCTGGCGCTAGACTTGATTCCGCCGACGATCATGTTGATCGCGCGAGTAGCGGCCTGGAAGGGCCCATTGGGGTTGCCTGAAGCCGGCGGAGGGGGCAAGTTCGCCTCATCACGGGGAGCCGCTAGGGCAGAGTCGTTGCGAGGTGGGTTGCTGCGAGGTGGCTCGCGGCGATCATCGTATCGCTCTTCGCGGCGATCTCACCGGTCGTCACGGCGGTAGTTGTTGTTGTAGGGGCGGTTGTCACGTCGCCCGCCGTCGTTCCTTGGTCGCTTGGGGTCCGCGGAGGAGCTGAAGGCCCTCTTGAACTGAGAGCACTCGCGGAGAGTGTGGGTGGCTCCCTCATGGAACCCGCAGATGCTGTCGAGCGCCAGGTCGAACTCAGCTTGATTGAAGGACGAATTGCGCCACCCTTCAGCCACCAGGACCTCGGAAGGTCGCTTGCGGAGTTTATCCGCCGCGATACCGGATGTACCAGCGTTACCAGCGTCGAACTGGTTCTGGAGGGCGTCTTCCGTGTCCATCAACTTGTTGACGATGACCATCAACTCCTTGACGTTGGTGGCGCCGGACTCGTGGATCTACTCGAAGATCTTGGGGTCTTTGAGCCCCTTTTTGTAGCTGTCGATGATCTGGTCGTCCCTGACGCCGACGCACTCGTTCCGGTTCTCGAAGAACCGGTTGTTGTAGTCGCGGAGCTGCTCCTTAGGCTTCTGCACGACCCGCCCCGGGCTGAAGGCGTTTCCAGGGCGATCGTAGGTCGCCTGGAAGTTTGATGTGAAGGCCTGGGACAGATCGGCCCAAGTCTTGATGCTGCCGGGCTCAAGGTTGTTGAGCCACAGCGAAGGGGACTTGCCCATGACCAACGGGAAGTAGGCCGCCATGTGATCGAAATCAGCACCAGCCGCTTTGACGGTGACGTAGTAGGTCGCTAGCCAGATGCTAGGGTCGGAGCGCCCATCGTATGGCTTGATGTTAGGCTTGAAGTTGTCAGGGTACTCCACCCTCTTGAAGCGGGCATCCAGCGCCGGGAAGGCGTTGAGCGCAAGGTCTTCGCTGGTGCCTCTTGCCGCAGCGGCGTCTCGTGGCGTAGAGTGCACGCTGCGTTCCGGGA
Source organism: Cenchrus fungigraminus (assembly GCA_036936925.1). Classification (NCBI taxonomy): domain Eukaryota; kingdom Viridiplantae; phylum Streptophyta; class Magnoliopsida; order Poales; family Poaceae; genus Cenchrus; species Cenchrus fungigraminus. The sequence continues at coordinate 93,668,827 of CM072773.1, read as the reverse complement.
CGACGAGCTGGGAACGTGGCTGCTGGTCCCGGTCGACCCGGACGACAGCGGGATCGCCGTGGTCAGCGTCGTACTTGGCACGTCGCTGGTTCTCAATCTCGTGCTGACCGCGAAGCTCGCACTCCATGATGCGATGGACGCCGCCCGGGGCGCCGTATTCACGATCGTAGTCCAGGCGGCGGCGGAGCTCACGGTCCTCGCGCTCCCGGTGGCATTGGTCGATGACGGTGCGGGCGTCGCGAGCGCGCCTATTGGTGTCGAGGTTGACGTGAAGGTCGCGGGCAGCGGCGGGTTGCTCAGGGTTGTGCTGAGCAACCTCCTCCTGGACGAGGGAGAGATGACTGCGCGTAGGTCGATGGGATCGACTGCGCGAGTGGCGTGTGGAGGATGACGCGGTAGACTATAGGCCGCGCTCTTCTCCTCCACTAGGGTGTTGGTGACCCGGAGGTACGCGAGAGCCTGCTCAGCTTCCGGCGATTGGACTTGCTGGAGCCGAGAGATGGCCGCGCCTAGGTTAGCCTGGGGGCTATTGAAGGTCGGGATCCCGGCTTCCTCGAACTCCAGGCGCAGGTCACGAGCACAGGGCAAGGCACGCCGCTGCTCTTCCGCACGTCGCTCAGCACGGCGGGCGTTTGCTTGGATGCGGGCCGCCTCCTGAGAGTTAGTCGCACCCAAGCGTGGTGGCTCGTTCTCCGAGATCACCATCACCTAACGGAAGACAACTTCTGGGTCGTTCGGGGCGATGCGAACCCGGACCTTCTGGAACTTCCCGCAGTCCGGAGACTGGGTAGGTCGCTTAGCTCGGCGGGGGAGCTCGTTGTCGATCTTCTTCCGCAGGCGGCACCCGCGGAGGGTGTGCTTTGCACCCTTATGGTAGGTGCAGGGCACGTCGAGAGGGTCACACCGGGCGCGAGTCGCAGGCCTTGGGTTGCGTGAAGGTCGCCGTCCAGATTGGATCTGGGGAGGCGTTGAGAGTTGTCCCAGGCGAAGGCTGGGCGCAGACTTCAGGCCGAAGGGGAAGGAGTCGTGGCGTAGTGCTGTCTGCGCCGAGTGTTGAGCTCGTTCGTAGATCTCCTGGGTTTCCCTCATCGAGCCGATGATGTTGTCCATCCCCTGGACGAGGTCACAGGGTTTGGGCGGGTGGGTCTCCGACACTAGATCGGAAACAGGGACGGCGGCGGGCGCCGTGACAACCTTCTCAGAGGTCGCTAGAGGAGTCGAAGCTGCCGGGGCCGGCGAGGTCGCCGTGAAGGATCGAAAGTAGATCTCCACGGGGTCGGCGAGGAAGGCCGCCATGCTCGCCGGGAAGACGACGCCAGATTGGGCCACCATGCTGCACAGCAAGTTCCCGACCGCTCCTACCTGGCGTGCCAACTGTCAGGGGGTGAGACCTGGACAGATCCGCTAGGGGGTTGCCCTAGTGGTTTGCAGGTTAATGGAGGATCGGGACCTAAGAGCGTAGGTGGTTATGCACGTGGTGCACACGGAGCTAGGCGAGTATGGCAGCGAAGAACAGGGTGACAAGGGTTTATACTGGTTCAGGCCTCCGGAGAGTAGAACCCTACGTCCAGTTGTGGTGGATTATGCGAGGATGAAGATGAGTTGTCCCTGTGCATGGAGCCCTAGGCCGCCTTATATGGGGGACGGGCTAGGGTTTGCATGCGCAGGTCGGTTGACCCGTGTCGGGGTCGGTTACAACTGTGGGAAGATTATTTCCCGGATTACAGGGAGTATCCCGTGATACCCGGAGCTACAGGCGGCGGCGTGCCAGGTCGTCGTGTCCTTGTTTTGCACGCCAAGGCTTCGCGGGTCTTTCGGGAGCTTGACCAGGTCGCTGGGCCCACTTGTAAGGTCGGCGAGTCTTCTGGAAGGTCGGGCCCACTCGTCAGGGGCCTCTGGGACCCTGGCCGGTGGGGACCCATGGGTACCCATGTCTCTCAATACCCTTAAGTGGTATTTGTTTCCTTTCTCTCTTGTAAAAAGGGCTAAACAATGGTACAGGAAAACCGTGGGTAGCATGAACGGGAGTTGGGATAACCTTATAGACAAATTCTGTCTTAAGTTCTTCTCCATGACCCAGATGTATGCTCTACGAAGGGCTATCGTATCCTTCCAACAGAATGAGAAGGAATCTTTAGGTGCGGCCTGGGCTAGATTTTCACTCTTGGTGAAACTAGGCCCTGTCCTATCGATATCCGATGCTGTGCTACTTCAGCACTTTTACATAGGTCTCGATCAGGACTCCGCCCAATATCTCGACATCACCACTGGGGGATCCTTTTTTGAAAGGACTTCAGATAAAGCTATAGAGATCCTAGAGAGAATTTCTGAAAATGCCTCTTTCATAGCTGAGTCTGAACCCCTCCACAAAGAGTTTGTGTCGAGCCATGAGAGTCTCTCAACAGCCGAACCAGAACCAATGACTTCCATATCCCAAGATTCATCTGTTGAGCTCTCTTCTGAACCACGAACACCGAAGGAAGAAGAAATTCAACATTCAGAGTTCGCTTTTCGATTCGAGGATGACCCTTCTAGGAATCACAAAAACACCTCGAATCTCTCTAATGCACGATTAGGGGAGGAAATCTTTTCTGTCCATATCTTTCAATCTAGAAATCTTTTGACGGAACCTTCCCCTAGGCCTACGGTACCTCCTTTGCCTCCCGATCCTCCAAACAAAACATCTATCATGGAGGCTATGGAGAAGAAGTGGTCGACTGGAGTGGAAAACTTTTCTGAAGCACTTTGGATTTGTTCACCCTCTACGATCATCTCTTGTTCCATAAGGGGAATTATCGTAGAAGCCCATCTTAACCCCACTATGGAGGCTAATATTATGCCATGGCACCTAGCGTACACTTTGTTTGGCAATGTTACGCTAAGACCATCCGACAAGCTCCTCAAGAGTTATCCCTCCGGACACATTCTTGAGTGTCGGGGGGTAGCATGTGCTGTGCCGCTCCTAGTAGACAAGATCAAGGCTAATCTAGATTTCTACATCTTTGATGTCCTCGATCTTGATCTCCTCCTAGGCTTCCCTGTAGAAAAACTTCTCGATGCATCTCGAGGGAGCCTAGATGAAAAGCATAGGGAAGCCACTTCTGCCACCACTCCCTTATTTTCAGAAAGTTCTATGGCAAAGCCTCTTCCCAAGCAAGACTCGCTCGAGGAGACGATGCATGTATCTCCGTTCGCATCGTCCGAGCCCTTTCTCGTTGAGGGTGTAGAATTCTCTACTCCTCGGGATTACGACTCGGAAGACCCATGAGAGACATGGGTACCCATGGATCCCCACCGGCTAGGGTCCCAGGGGCCCCTGACAAGTGGACCCGACCTTCCAGAAGACCCGCCGACCTGTCAAGTGGGCCCAGTGACCTTATCCGCACCTCTGACGACCGCGGGCGACCTGATCAGGATCCCGGAAGACCCGCGAAGCTTGGCGTGCAAGTCAAGACACTATGACCTGGCGCGCCACTGCCTATAGCTCCGAGTATCACGGGATACTCCTTGTAATCCTGGAGATAAGCTTCCCGCAATTGTAACCGACCCCGGCACGGGTCAACCGACCTTGCATGGGAACCCTAGCCCGTCCTCCCCATATAAGGCGGCCTAGGGCTCCATGCAGGGGGACAACTCATCTTCAACCTCACGCATAATCCACCACAACTGGACATAGGGTATTACTCTCCGGAGGTCCGAACCAGTCTAAACCCTTGTCTCCGTGTTCTTCACCGCCATACTCGCCTAGTTCCGTGTGCATCCCGTGCATAACCACTTACGCTCTTAGGTCCCGGTCCTCTATTAACCTGCAAACCTCTAGGGGAACCCCCTAGCGGATCTGTCCAGGTCTCACCCCCTGACAGTTGGTGCGCCAGGTAGGGGCGATTGGGAACTCGCTGTGCAGCATGGTGGCCCAATCTGGCGTCGTCTTCCCTGCGAGCATGGTGGCATTCCTCGCCAACCCCGTGGAGATCTGCTTTGGATCGTTCATGTCAACCTCTCGTGCTCCGACAGCCGCAGCTCTTCCAGCGACCCCAGAGCAGGTCGTCACAGCGTCCGTCGCCACCCCCGTTCCCGATCTAGTATCGGAGACCCACCCACCCAGACCCTGTGACCTTGTCCAGGGGATGGAGAGCGTCATCAGCTCGATGAGGGAAACTCTGGAGATCTGTGAACGAGCTCAACGCCCGGCGCAGACAGCGCTGCGCCACGACACGTTCCCCTTCGGCCTGACGTCTGTCCATGCCTCCCCAGATCCAATCTGGGCGGCGACCTTCTGGTGACCTGAGACCGGCACCGCGCGCTCGGCGCGACCCTCTCGACGTGCCCTGCACCTATCACAGGGGTGCGAAGCAAACCCTCCGCGGGTGCCGCCTACGGAAGAAGATCGACCAAGAACTCCCTCGCCGAGCTAAGCGACCTACCCAGTCCCCGGACTGTGGGGAGTTCCAGAAGGTCCGTGTTCGAATCTCCCCCAAAGATTCGGACATCGTCTTTCGCCAAGTGCTCGTGATCTCCGAGAATGAGCCACCCTGCGCGGGCGCGGCCAACTCCGAGGAAGCGGCTCGCATCCAAGCCAACGCCCACCGCGCCCAGCGATGTGCCGAGGAGCAGCAATGCGCGGTCTTGCCTTGCGCCTGGGACCTGTGCCTAGAGTTCGAGGAAGCTGGGATCTCGACCTTCAACAGCCCCCAGGCCAACCTGGGTGCGGCCATTACCCGGCTCCAGCAAGCTCAGATGACCCCTGAAGCTGAGCAGGCCCTGGTGTACCTCCAGGTCGCCAACGCCTTGGTGGAGGAGAAAAGCGCGGCCTCTAAATCTGCCGCGTCTTCATCGACCCGCCACTCGCGCAGTCGATCTCATCGACCTCAGTCGACCTTAGCGCAGCCATCTCTCCCCCATCTGGGAGGAGGTCACTCAGCACAACCCTGAGCAACCCGCCTAGCAGCCTGCTGCTGCCGGCAACCTTCGCGTCAACCTCGACGCCAATAGGCGCACCCACGACATGCACGACTACGTCGACCAGCGCCATTGAGAGCGCGAGGAGCGTGAACTTCGCCACTGCCTGGAGTACGACCGCGAGTACGGCGCACCTGGGGGCGTTCACCGCATCATGGAGCGCGAGCTCCGTGACCGTCACGACATTGAGAACAAGCGACGTGCCCTCTACAACGCCGAGCACGGCGACCCAGGCGTTCTCCAGACCAACCGGGATCGGCAGCCACGTTCCCAGGTTGTCATCCCGGAGCGCAGCGTCCACTCTGCGCCTAGAGAGGCCGCTCCTGCCAGAGGCTCCGGCGACGACCTTGCCGTCATCACCTTTCCAGCACTGGCTCCCCGCTTCAGGAGGGTGGAGTACCCCGATAACTTCAAGCCCAACATCAAGCCGTACGATGGGCGCTCCGACCCTAACATCTGGCTGTCGACCTACTATGTCGCCGTCAAGGCGGTCGGTGATAGCTTCGACCATATGGCGGCCTACTTCCCGCTGGTCATGGGCAAGGCCTCTTCGCTGTGGCTCAACAACCTCGATCCTGGCAGCATCAAGACTTGGGCCGACTTGTCCCAGGCCTTCACGTCCAACTTCCAGGCGATCTACGATCGCCCTGGAAATGCCTTCAGCTTGGGGCGGGTCGTGCAGAAGCCTAAGGAGCGGCTCCGCGACTACAACCACCAGTTCTTCGAGACCCGGAATGAGTGCGTTGGCGTCAGGGACGATCAAATTGTCGACAGCTACAAGAAGGGCATCAAAGACCGCAAGATCTTTGAGAAGATCCATGAGTCTGGTGCCACCAACGTCAAGGAGCTCATGCACGTCGTCAACAAGCTGATGGACACAGAAGACGCACTCCAGAACCAGTTTGACGCTGATGCTGCTGGTGCATCTGGCACTGCAGCAGACAAACTCCGCAAGTGACCTTCCGAGGTCCTAGCGGTCGAAGGGCGCCGAGGTTCGACCTTCAACCAGGAGGAGTTCGACCTGGCGCTCGACAGTGTTTGCGGGTTCCACGAGGGGGCTACCCAGACTCTCCGTGAGTGCTCCCAGTTCAAGAAGGCCTTCAGCACCCCCGTGGACCCCAAGCGACCCAGGAACAACGGCGAGCGCCGCGATAATCACCCCTACAACAGCAACTACCACCGCGACGACTGGCGAGATCGACGCGACGACCGCCGCGAGGAGCGATATGACGATCGCCGCGAGCCTCCTCGCAGCGACCCACCATGCAGTGACCCTCCTCCAGTGGCTCCTCGCGACGAGACCAACCTGCCCCCTCCACCAACAGCAGGCAACCCCAATGGGCCTTTCCAGGCCGCAAACCGCACGATCAACATGATCGTGGGTGGCATCAAGTCCGGCGTCAACAAAAGGCGCTACCGTAAGGACAAGCGCGAGGTCCACCTCGTTCACACTCAGCCAACCACGCCTCTGCATTGATCTGAGCAGGCGATCACATTCTCTAGAGCTGATCACTGGGTGCACATCCCAGACCCCGGGACCTACCCGCTCGTCGTCGAACCTACGGTGGACGGGGCCTTGCTCTCCCAGACCCTGATCGATGGGGGGAGCGGGCTCAACATCATCTTCGTTGACACCGTCAAGAAGATGGGCTTCGACTTCGACAAGCTCACAGACTGCGACGAGCCCTTCTATGGCATCGTCCCCGAGAAGGCGGCCTACCCCCTGGGTCGGGTCTCCCTCCCCGTCACTTTTGGTACGGAGGCCAACTTCCGCACGGAGTACCTCAGCTTCGAGGTCGCCAACTTCAAGTCCTCCTACCACACGATCCTAGGTCGCCCGATGCTGGCAAGGTTCATGGCCATCCCGCAATACACCTACTTGGTGTTGAAGATGTCGGCGCCATATGGGGTCCTCTCTATCTTTGGGGATCTCATCATCTCCTTCAAGTGCAACACGGAGGCCCTCGACCTTGCCGCGACCTCCGCCGCTGTCGACGCCTCCGCAGTCTTGGTCGCTGAGGCCAAGACCGTCGACCCAGTCGACCTACCTGTCCCAGAATAGAAGCGCACCGACACCGCCCTGGATGCGGTTCCCTCAATGAAGAAGGGCTACCTCGGCCTTGTCGACGCAGAGAAGATGGTGGTGATCGGCGATGGGCTCGACCCCAAATAGGAACTCGCGCTCACCAGTTTCCTCCGGGATAACGCAGACATATTCGCATGGAGTCCATCGGATATGCCGGGTGTCCCCAGGTAGCTGGCTGAGCACTCCTTGGATGTAAGCAAGACGGCCAAGCCTGTCAAGCAGAAGCTATGCCGCTTTGCGAAAGATCGCAAGGACGTCATTAGGGTAGAATTAATAAAGCTCCTAGCTACCGGATTTATCCGCGAGTGTAAAAACCCGGTTTGGCTCGCTAACCCGGTCCTTGTACCCAAGAAAACCGATCAAATGAGAATGTGTATCGACTACACCGACCTCAACAGGCACTGCCCTAAAGACCCCTTCCCTCTTCCGTGCATCGACCAGGTCGTGGACTCCACGTCCGGAAGCGTCCTCTGCTTTCTTGACTGCTACTCAAGGTATCACCAGATAGCCCTGAAGGTCTCTGACCAAGACAAGACGACGTTCATAATGCCCCATGGCATCTACTGCTACACGGCCATGACCTTTGGCCTCAAGAATGCTGGCGCAACCTACCAGAAGGCCATCCAGAAGTGCCTTGCTAGCCAGATCAGCAAGAACGTAGAAGCCTACGTCGACGACGTGGTCGTTAAGACCACCCAAGAGGATAAGCTCATAGCTGACCTCACTGAAACCTTCACCAACCTCTGCACCTACAGCTGGAAACTTAATCCAGAGAAGTGCGTCTTCGGTGTCCCGTCCGGCAAGCTCCTGGGCTTCTTGGTCAGCAACCGGGGCATCGAGGCCAATCCCACCAAGGTGGATGCCATCCTCAGGATGAAGCGACCTACTGGGAAGAAGGACGTCATGATGCTCACCGGCATGATGGCGGCCCTAGGTCGATTCATTAGCAAGCTTGGAGAGAAAGGCCTGCCCTTCTTCAAGCTGCTAAAAAAGGCGGACAAGTTCGTCTGGACCGAAGAGGCGGACCAAGCTCTGGAGCAACTCAAGACCTTCCTCACGTCACCCCCGGTGATGGTGCCCCCGACGCCTCCGGAGCCGTTACTGCTCTACATCTCGGCGACCACCCTGGTGGTCAGTTCGGTTCTGGTGGCTAAGCGACCTGAAGAGGGACGACCTTACCCTGTCCAGCGACCTATATACTACGTCAGCAAGGTCCTGTCTGACAGCAAGACCAGGTACAACCAGCCCCAGAAGATGCTCTATGCGCTACTCATCACCCCCCGCAAGCTCCGGCATTACTTCCAGTCGCACAAGATCAAGGTCGTCTCGGCCTTCCCCCATGGCGAGATCCTGCGGAGCCGCGACACCACTGGGCGCATCGTTAAGTGGTCCATCGAGTTAGGCGAGTTCGACCTAGAGTTCTGCTCCAGGCAGGCCATCAAGTCCCAAGTCATCACAGACTTCGTCTCGGAGTGGACAGAGATCCAGCAGCCTCCGCCGTCGGAGCGACCTGAGCACTGGAAAATGTACTTCGATGGTTCCCTGAACCTCGAAGGAGCCGGCGCGGGCGTCCTGTTCATATCCCCCTATGGCGACTACCTCAAGTACGTCCTGCAGATCCATTACAAGGCGTCCAACAATGGCACTGAGTACGAAGCCCTCATCCACGGGCTACGCATCGCCGTCTCCCTAGGGATCAAGCGCCTCATGGCCTACGGCGATTCCAAGGTTGTCATCGACCAAGTCAGTAAGGACTCCGAAGCCAGGAAGGACACGATGGATGCCTACTGTGCTGAGGTGCGCAAGCTTGAGCGTCACTTCGAAGGGCTTGAGTTTCACCACGTCTGCCGCAACAACAACGTCAGGGCTGATGTTCTCTCTAAGCTCGACTCCAAGCGCGCGCTGGTCCCGACCAGCGTATTCGTTTAGGACCTACGCAAATTGACCATCAAGCTCATCCCCAACCCAGAGTCGTCGGATGACGAAGCGACCCCACCAGGAGGTCGCGAGATCCTCATGATCAACACAGAAGATGATTGGCGCTTCGACTTCATCGCCTTCCTCCTCGAGCATCGAGTACCTGAGGATAAGGCGGAGCGCGAAAAGATAACAAGACGTAGTGCTAACTACGTCGTCGTCGGTAATGAACTCTACCAGAGGTCCGCCTCCACTGGGGTTTTGATGAAGTGCATCCTATGATCTGAGGGCCTCAGGCTCTTGGATGAGATCCACGGCGGTGAGTGCGGAAATCACGCCGCATCTTCCAACCTGGTGGGCAAGGTCTTCAGGTCTGGCTTCTACTGGCCCATGGCCATGGCTGATGCCCAGGACCTTGTACGTCGATGCAAGGGGTGCCAATTCTTTGCCAAGCAGTAGCACGTCCCGGCTCAAGCCTTGAGGACAATCCCTCCGTCCTGGCCCTTCGCAGTGTGGGGTCTTGACTCTGTGGGACCTTTCAAGACCGCCCCTGGCGGCTACAAGCACATCATTGTGGCGGTGGATAAGTTCACCAAATGGATCGAGGTCCGTCCCGTATCCAGCGTCACCTCAAATGAGGCGGCCAAGTTCATCGAGGAGATCACCCACCGCTTCGGGGTGCCAAACAGGATCGTCACCGACCTTGGCACGACCTTCACAGGAGCTGAATTCTGCGACTTCTGCCAAGACAACCTGATCGACGTACACTACTCCTCAGTGGCACACCCACGGTGCAACGGCTAGGTCGAACGGGCCAACGACATGGTCCTACAAGCCATCAAAGATTGCATCTTCGACGGCTCAGTGCCTTACGCAACCAGGTGGCTCTCAGAGCTCCCCCATGTGATCTGGGGTCTCAGGACCCAGGTCAGCTCAGCTACAGGGTACTCACCCTTCTTTTTGGTCTATGGGTCAGAGGCCATCCTCCCCACCGACGTTGCCTTCGGAGCACCTCGCATCTAGAACTTCGATGAAGGAGAAGTGGAGCAAACACGCAGGCTCGACCTCGACAGTGTCGAGGAACATCGTGTGGCCGCGCTCATGCACCACACCCACCACGAGCAACATCTACGTAGCTACCATGACCGCAACGTGCGTGAACGTTCCTTCAACGTTGGCGACCTAGTCCTGCGGCGGATCCAGAACACCATGGACATGCACAAGCTCTCAGCACCTTGGGAAGACCCCTTCATAGTTACGGAGGTCATTGGACCGGCGACCTATCGCCTCCAATGGGCCGATGGCCAGGGTGTCCCGAACCCCTGGAACATCGAGCACTTACGTCGCTTCTATCCTTAGGAGCCTTGTATCGCAATAAAAGCTATGTACTCTATCCTTTGTACTTCGATATATATAAAAAGATTACCTTTTCGACCTACTTTTTATGAGTCTCTGTCTGCTCACCCCTCCCCTTCGACACGCTCGGGGGCTTGGTTTAAAACTGGACCCCTCACGCTCGGGGGCTTGGTGTTAAGCTCGGCCCTTCACGCTCAGGGGCTTGGCTTTGCCAACTTAAGGGTCATTCGACCTGGGGTTTCTACCTCTCTCTTTACCAATGTCCCCTTACCACAACTTCTGGTGCACCTTATAAGTGTTCCTAGGTCATGGGGCTGCTCGACCTTGGGTCCCAGACCCCCTCCGCGCGCCAGCTACACATAAGCCTCCATGCCGAGCCGTGTAGTCGGTAAGCCATTCCTCCACTGAGCTGGATCAGTGGGGGGAAAGGGTTTTTGCAGCTCCATTACTTTTGCATTCTTATAAGGGGTATATGAATCAAATAAGGGAACACATCAACTTAATTAAACATGCCTTTTTGATTCATGCAAGGTTTATCTTACATCAAAAGGGTCCACGACCCATTGGCACTAACTGTTTTCTACATCCTAAGTTACATTTACAGATCTATTTTCTTTACGATCTCATCTGCGGCGGCCTGAATATCTTCAACTCCCACCAGCCGAGATAGGTCGAACTCCTCCCTGACCTTCTCAAGGTCGAACGTCGGCACATGGTGCCTCACCGTCGCCAGCGCGGTAGCAGCGGCAAGCTTGTCGGTATCCATCAGCAGGGTCTTCATGCGACCTTCCGCATCCTCCAGCCGCGCGACGAGCTCCTGTGGCCTGCCTTCGACCTTTGGGACGTAAACGTCCACAAGGTACTCGGTGGCCTCCTTAAGGTCGTCCAGCTCCTTCTGAAGATCTGCAGTCATCTCTTGATGATCAATGAGGGTTTGCATCGCCCGGGCAAGGTCGATCTCTAGATCCCTGCGCACACCAAATTCATATGCAGTTTTTCGGGTGAAGTAACACTCACTGGCGACGACCTTCGCATTCTTCTCCTTGAGGGTCTTCACCTGCTCTTTGGACTCCTTGAGGTCCTTCTTCAAGGCGGACTCCCTCTTCTTGGCCTCTGCAAATGACAAGGTCAAGAAGGGTTCACCACGAAGTAAACTCCAGGCATAAAGACTAAGGGCATTCCCAGACGTACCTGCGGCAGCGACCTTCAGCTCGTCCTCCGCTTCCTTAGCCTTCAGCTTGGCAGCCTCAAGCTCCTGCGTCAAGGTCGTCATCGCCCTGTCCTTCAAGGCCGTCTCGTCCTTGAGGCGCTTTATTTATCCTGCGGCCTCCATCCTGGCCTACAGCACGTCTTCTCGTGCCGTGGCTAGCTCCGTGTGGAGTTTGGCTCCCTCCATCAGCAGGCTCGCCCTGCCCTGCGCCCGCTCGGCAAGAGACTACACCCACACATCGCAACAGATCGTCAAACCCAGGCGTACGAGTGAATTGAAGACCAAGCCCCAGGGGCAATAGGGACTCACCATGAGTGTCCTACCGATCATTTTCGCTGCCTCCCTGATCATTGCCTGTGCCGCCTTGAAGTTGTCAAGGTCCTTGGCGTCAGCAAGGATGTCCTCCTCCCACGGGGTGCCAGAGTAGAGGCACCGGTTCAGGTCGTCCTCCTTGCCCGCTCCTCCGGCCTCCCCCTCCCGCGTCTGCAGTAGGCTCGACTCAGGTGGGTCCTCCTGGTGAAGGCCTTCCCCCTGCTGAGCACTCTCAGCAGCGACCTTGGCCACCGCCGACGATGCTGCCCCCACGGTCTCAGGGACCTTGCTGGTAACATCTCCGCCTGAGGCCGTCGGCGACTGCTCCACCGACACCTTCTTGAGCTTCCGCCCAAAGGCCTCTTGGCCTGGGGCATTCTTGCTGGTACCTGATGCAGCAGGAGTGCCCCTGCCCAAGGTGCACAAATTTATCAGCACGACGTACTCAACAAGCCGTGAAGATCAAGCAAAGCACGAAATCAAGCTCAATAATGTACTCGCTGCCAGTTTTCAATTGAAGCGACACCGGCCTGGGTGGCGCCCACCTCGGCTTCTTTTGCGACCCTTGGTCGCTCACGCCCTCCGCGCTCAGCTTCGGTGGCTGCTCACTTATAACCCCGAGCGGGGTGTCATCTCCCCCTGCGGCCGCTGTATCACCCGACCCTATGGTGACGTCATGCGACCTCGCATCATCGTCTTCATCGGCGATGATCTCAACACTGGCTGTCGCTGTCTTCGACGACGCAGTGGTGTCCTTCCTCTTCCTCTTCTTCTTCTTCGCCGCAGCGGTGGCGGAGACGATCTTGGCGCCCTTGTGCGCTGGGATCTTATCGGCGACCTGCCGCGTGCGCTGGGTCATTGGCGCAGAACTCGCCGTGGGAGGATCCTCATCATCACTACCTCCCACTGATGAGTCGGAGAGGTAGTTGTCGAAGTACTCTTGCGGCGGAGCCCGGATGTCCTCCGCCGCCCGGACCTTGAAGCTGCGCTCACCCTCGTCAGCAAGGGGAGCCGGGCACCAGAACAAGCCCTCGCGACCCTGCAACAGGCGACCTTCATCTCAGTTCAAAGAAAAGCAAACTCAACCAAAACAGAATCAAGGTCGATCAGGCGACTTACCACTTCGGTGGGCCGCTTGAGGGACAACACCTTGGGGCACGTCCGGTTCCGGATCACCCCGTTGAAGAGCTTCCTCACCCGCGCCACCATCTCCTGCTTGGAGACCTTGCGCTGCGCCATGCGGGTCGGGTCGGCCTGGCCCCGGTACTCATAGGCTGGATGCACCCGATCTTGGATCGGCTGCAGTAGCCTCCGACTGAAGCTGATGGCCATCGCGCCACCCGTCAGGCCCCCCGCCTTCAGCGTCGTGAGGTCCTCCAGCAGGGTCTTGATGGTGTCCGTCTCCCGCGACGTCAGCTGGTTCGTCCACTCCGACACCGGGACCAGCGCAAGTCCCGACCTGGTCGCCAGTGCTGGTTTCGGGTAGTCGATGTAGAACCACCCTCGCCTCCAGCCCTGGGTGTTGTCAGGTAGCTCCATGTCGATGTACACCGTCTTCATGTGACAGCGTAGCATGAAGCCAACGGATCCAACAACGCCATTCTTTCCCATCTTCTTCACCTCGAAGAAGTACCGCCACAGGTCGAAGTGTGGCGGTATCCCCAAGTAGGCCTCGCACAAGTGTATGAACGAGGAAATAGTAGTGACAGCATTGGGGACGAGATGTACCAGGTCGATCCTGTAGAAGTGGAGCAGCCCACAGAAGAAATCACCCGCCGGGACTCCAAATGCGATCTCGACATACGTGATGAAGGCGATGGTCTCCCCGGTCCCCTCGGAGGGGAAGGCTTCGCCGGTGGCTGGCCTCCAGCCCACCTGCTCCCTGGGCTTTAGCAGCCCGCGCTCCACCAGACCTTGGAGCTGCGCCTCCGTCACCGTCGAGTGCTCCCAAATGCTCTCTGGGGCCGGCGCATGCTCTGGGGCCATTTCTTCTTCGTCGAACCCAGCGGATCTAGCTCTAAACACTACCAAGGACTTCTTGCGCATACGGCGATGCTGGACGCAGTGGATCTAATCATGGCGGTGCCGGCGAATCTGCGCACGAAGGGTCTTGGCGGTAGATTGGAAACCCTAGCTGTTGTGGGGGAATGGAAGCGAGTAGGGTCCCCGACCCTTCACTCGGCCTTTTATAACTGGGCCGCATCAGTACGGTGGGCCGCGACGCCCCCAAACGTCCCTTCAGGTCCAGCGGCATTCTCGGCGACCCAACGGATACATCACCCAACGGCTCTTTCGGCCTAACGGTCACAGGTAGTAACGGCTCGCGCTGTGCGGGAATCCATGCTCGCTGGCTTTTTGTTCAACAGCCTGGCATCCATGGACTTGTTATGCCCTACTTCAAGCCCCTTTACCAATACCCTCTTCAAGGTCTATTGATCTCTGATGACCTCCGGGTCCATTACATCGCCTTCACAAGGTCGACAATGGACCACTGCTTGATACGTCGCTTCAGCCTTCATGGCGGGTTCACACTGTGGCTCCTAGGTCCTATTACCTACTGGATTGCCTAAGCCTCCATGGCTGGTTTATACCAATGGCCCTGTGCTTAATGGCTCCACTGCCCGTTGGCGACCTCCTGGTCAAGTAGCGCCTCCCTGAGGTCGCTAAGGTCCTGCTACCTACTGAATTGCCTTAATGGCTGGCTTATACCAACAACTCTGTGCTTAATGGCTCCACTGCCCATTGGCGACCTCCTGGTCAAGTAGCACCTCCCTGAGGTCGCTAAGGCCCTGCTGCCTTCTAGGTCGTATAGACCTAGATTGTCCAGGCTGACTACCTGCGTTGTGTCACTGCACAACGACCGTGTCGACCCAGGTCGACACGGGCTCCCTGTCTCTATGAAAGGCCTCTCGAAGGTCGGCGTGCTATTATGGCCCTGCCGGGACCTTGGTAGCCATGCCATTGCAGCCCGGGCGCCCCTATAACTATTTAAAACATGACATTCCTCATGTAAACCTATATTTACAACTTCACAAGCTACAAGGAGTTTGACCCTTGGCCAATTACAAGATATAAAGATATTAAAGGACCTGAATCACCTTCCAAAGTGCTTACGACTCAGTCTACACTAACAAGGCTTGTCGTAAGCTTTCTTCTAGCTTCAGGACCTACTCGACGACCTCTACAGCCACTGTGGAGGTAGCTGCCACACAGCCACCTCTACTCGCGCACCAACCGGTCTCCTGCGGCGCCAGCGTCAAGTCTGAGCTTCCCCACAAGATTCCAAATGGAGCGAGCTTCAACGCCAACCTCGTCGGGTGGAGCGCGGTGTTAACCAGCATCACCTCAGGACCTGAAGTGTCAGGGCCCACGATGAAGCTGCTGCTTCATACTCCTCCTGGGTTCCTCGGCGGGACTGGGAGAAGAGGCCAATCGAGTTCTTCGAGCCTCGCAAGAATTCTTCTAGCTCCAAGCATGAACTACATCAATCCTATGCTCTGGTGGGCGGACATACGTCCATGGCATGCAAATATTAC
Source organism: Cenchrus fungigraminus (assembly GCA_036936925.1). Lineage (NCBI taxonomy): Eukaryota > Viridiplantae > Streptophyta > Magnoliopsida > Poales > Poaceae > Cenchrus > Cenchrus fungigraminus. The sequence goes on along the minus strand of CM072773.1, from coordinate 93,653,451 downwards.
TACACCGGATCATCGTGGCTTTCCTTTGGAGATGGGACACTTTACTTCAAGGTATGGGTGCCTATTTATACCCCAACATCTGCCATTCGGTCTTATCCGCAAGCCAGCTTGCGTGGCATCCTTATCTTCAAGATCGTTGTACCCTCGTGGAACACGAGGTCACTGTTCGCCCATGGGAGGCATTGGCGCGCCTGTCTCCTACCTGACTGCATCCTGGAGCACTTTTGTCTTTTGTGGGTGACAGCGACCTGCGCTATGTCTGCAAATCGGTCCATGACCGTACAGTACACCCGTGACTCTGGCTGTGTCAGCTCTGGTGCCTGATGACCTCTGCAAGATTCTGGAGCTTTTGTCCTATTGCATTGACGTTACAAGAGCATCTGTTTCCTAAGCAGAAGGTCGTAGGTTCGGCTATTCATTTCTTCTTCTTCTTTGGAGCATCAAACCAGCCATCTTGGTCGCTTTACTGCTCGGGGGCTACTACACTAGTGTGTCTTTCGATGCCCTATTTTTTCAAGGTCGCCTCGACCTAACGGAAGCCAGCTTCCGCTACTTCTCCGCTCGACCTACCGTCGGTAGGCACGGCAACTTTTCCGAAGGTCGCGGCAGTTTCTACTTCACACCTGACTCATGTCAGGTCGGCGGTTCTGCAAAGTCTACGCCTCATCTTCACTTCGACCTCCTGGATCTACGACCCAAAAGCCCGACATTCAACTTCATGCGCACATCTGAGGGGTTTTCTTTTTTGATCCCCGTGCACCCTTCACGACCTCGACGGTGCCGCACCTCTGCTACTCTTCGACACGACCTTGCCTCGGCTGCTACGCCTACACGTCGATCGGGGGCTTGAGAAACATGGGTACCCATGGGTCCCCACCGGCCAGGGTCCTAGAGGCCCCTGACAAGTGGACCCGACCTTCCAGAAGACCCACCGACCTGTCAAGTGGGCCCAGCGACCTTATCCGCACCTCCGACGACCGCGGGCGACCTGATCAGGATCCCGGAAGACCTGCGAAGCTTGGCATGCAAGTCAAGACACTACGACCTGGCGCGCCGCTGCCTGTAGCTCCGAGTATCACGGGATACTCCTTGTAATCCGGGGGATAAGCTTCCTGCAGTTGTAACCGACCTCGGCACGGGTCAACCGACCTTGCATGGGAACCCTAGCCTATCCTCCCCATATAAGGCGGCCTAGGGCTCCATGCAGGGGGACAACTCATCTTCAACCTCCCGCATAATCCACCACAACTAGACGTAGGGTATTACTCTCCGGAGGCCCGAACCAGTCTAAACCCTTGTCTCTGTGTTCTTCACCGCTATACTCGCCTAGTTTCGTGTGCATCCCGTGCATAACCACTTTCGCTCTTAGGTCCCGGTCCTCCATTAACCTGCAAACCTCTAGGGGAACCCCCTAGGGGATCTGTCTAGGTCTCACCCCCTGACAACCCTCTTCACCTTTGTGAAGACGAACGATCATCATCACCCTCGACCGAGTTTGAGCCTCTTCACACTGGCCCATACTATGTTGCTCTCGACCTTGACCGAGAATCAACATCGAGCTTCCATGATGTATCTCTTGAGATGGAGAAATCATGGGCCATGGAAATCTATGAGGCACCGACTGTGGAGTCCGAAGGAAAAGATTCCATTGACAAGCATGGTAGCTTCACTCTTGGTATACCTCAGGAACCATGCTTGCATCATCCTTCTCCAGGGTCAGCTATGCTCAGTGCACGGAGCATGCATGAGGGATACAACCGCCTTATGGTCCTTTCCTATAAAAAGTTTAGAAGGTTGGTTGTAGATGCATATATTTACCATAAATATTGCAGATTTCGTACATGCATGTGGCACTAACCTTGTAGCTGAAGCTTCAATGACACATCAATAATTGGTGGTGAGACGGGAATGACATCACCAATGATAGCTGCAAGAAGAAGTTCCCATGGTCGAGCTTATGACCGTAAACAAAGCACTACCAGGAGATAGCCTGGATTAGGTTTGTTTTATTTCCCTTTTCAAATAAAAAGCAAGAGCATGTTTTTAGTATAGGTTGTCCTTCGGGTATTTTTGGTCTTTACCCTTTCAGGTGAAGATTATAAAGAACGACGGACACGTAACACCTAAGAATATGTGAGCTGCATCACCTCAACACTTTGGTAAGTTTTTGGTGAGGGAACATTACAAAGGAAGCTTGATCTCCACACACTTGAGTTTTGTTGCCTAGTAATGCAAACTTCAAGTGTGGGGGAGGTATGTGAGCATCCCGAGTAAGGTTCCTTCCATCCAAATCTTATCCTGGTTTGGAGATGATGTTAGCTCTTGCATCTTGCCCAACTAGCTAGGTACGTCCTACTTTTGACTTTAAACAAAACCCTTCCGGGAGGTCGCCCGATGTTCACCATCTTATGCTCATGTTTATGTCTCTTTCGGGTTTAGCTTGATCATGCTTTTATGCTTCCTTTATCTATGTTTGTAATGCTATGGTTTGAGTGTATGTTTAGCTACATGCTTTCATAGGTTGTTTTAAATTAAGCATGGTGCTTAGGTTAAAACCATCTTCTTCAATCAAATAAGACATGGTGTCGAGTTTGATTGATGAACCTTATAGTTAATGCTTTCATGGATATTGGTTGTATGTGCGGACTAACCCTTGCAGGAATTTTTGAAATCCAAATGGGGTAAGTCATCGAGCTTGCTTCAAATGGGAAGGTAAGCCAAGGCATGTCAGCCTTGTTTGAGCTAGGTTCATGGTGAGTAAAAAAACAAAAAAAAATGTTTGCTTTTCGAATAAAGACTTCCTGGTTCTCGAACCAGTAGAGTCCCTCTTGTTTTTCCTTTTTTTTGTTTGAAGACAGCACCAGGTACAAGAACAAGTGTCGGGGAGATCTCCCAAGCTTATCATCGACATACACATTTGAGATCTCCCACACAGGCGTTGCACAACATCGACCGCGCTTTCATGACAAGGGACAAGGTAAACCAGAGCGATCTGGCTGCCCTATGGGTCAGCTGAACCACTACTGTTCCTCCTTGATCTCCACATTCTTCAGGAGCGATGGTATGTGCACCCTCTATCTCACTCTCCCTGATTCATGAGTTTGAATGAGTTTCAATTCTTATATGCTAAATCAACTCATGGAATCATGCTCGACTTGCTCTATATGTTTCCTGTGGTTAGCTTGCATATGTTTTATTCCATGCTTATCATCTTGATGCTTGTGAACGAATATCATTAGGGAACTCATGCTCATCTAAGTAGTTGATGTTTGTGATATGGTTTGATGATATGATCTTCTCTCTGAATGTTTGAGTGCTTGGGAATTTTATTTGAAAACTTGAAAACCCTTCGCAAAGCTCCTCTTTGATATGCCATCGTCCTACCAGAGCCATATGATGTTTCAATTGAAAACCCTATACTCATATGCTGCTTGTTATTACATTGAGCTTTGTCAAATTGTTGTGACCCTTGTGAGAATTCTTTTCATGCTTTCATGATCAAGATTCATGTGCACTCCATATCCCCTTGCTATGCTTCTACACTAGAAGTTAGCATTGTATCATCTATCCATTTCATAAAAATAAAGCTCTGTGTGTGGGGTGACCTCTCTCTCCAAAAGTATTCTTGAAAAAGACACATGGGCTATGCAAAAAAAGAGAAAAAAAACCATGCTCAAGGCATGAGTCAAAAAAAAATTTGCCCGAGGCATGCAAAAGAAAAAAAAAGAGAGATAAACCATGTCCAAAAGAAAGAAGAAAAGGGAGAGAGATGGAATCAAGCAAAATGGAGTTCCAATAAATTTGATGGTAATAACTAGCACCCATTCCGGGCCTGGTGTCCACCTTACCATCACCACAATATTCATCATATATATGGTAATATCTAGCACCCATTCCGGGCCTACTATCCACCTTACCATATCCACCATACCCATACACATGCACATCTTGATCTGATTGCATGATTTGATTTTCTCTTTGGATCCGGTTTTTGACTTTGCAATATATGTGATACAAGTATGCTTTATCTTTTATCCTACCCTGAGCTCCACATATAGCCATCATTAGAAGTAGGATGAAAGAAAGGCAATCTAATGTCTTGGTGAGGACATATACACATTGAGCGATCTGAGAGAATTAAATGAGGAGCTAAGCAATGTTTTGTTTTTAAAAACTTATTGCAAAACCCCAAGTTACTTAACATGATGAGCATGAGTGATTTGACTCATGACTGTTCCATTCCTCAACAACCCAAGATGGTATGATAGGCACTCCACAGAGTTCACAAGTACAAGGTATGGTTTGGAATATCTCTTATGCTCACTTAAACCTTTGGATATCATGTCTCACCTTGATCTGTTCCCCTTTACTCGGGACGAGCAAAGGTCAAGTGTGGGGGTGTTGTTGACGGCTGTTAAGTGCTACTTTTATGCCGTCAACTTCTGCATAAAATGAATGAAAAGTGATCATCAACACTAGAATAGGGATTTATACTGACAAGTTCCACAAGTGTTGGTGTTTCTAACTTTTGTTGCAGAATGCACCGGAATACGTGATAAATGATACAATTGAGAGCAAGTGATCCAATGGCTTATATAGGACATCATCCATAACAACCTCAAATACCAATTTGGACTTCACCATTGCAACGGGCTCGTCGAGACGATCGAAATGGATATATCATATGTCTACTTCTGAGTCCGGATGAAAGAGATATGCACAAGACAAGATCGCCATCTTGATATGTGGGCCCGGTGGGACCCACACCAGACCACGTGATGATGTGTTGCCACGTTGGATGCCATGTGTCCATGACACATCACCAATCCAAGGAAACACACCTTCGACCAATCAGGAGTCAGTACGCGGATTCAAGGGCCCACATCGCCACGGAAACAAGCTAAAAACACCGCATACACACCTGAGGACCCACCTAGCAGTCACCTGGACGAAAGGCAGTGGAAACAAACCCACTTGGGGGTCGGCCGAACCCCAGTTCGGCCGAACCCTTCGGAGGTCCTCTCGTCCCCAGTCGACGTGTGGCAGCTCTCCATTGGTTCCTCAAGGCATCCCGGGGTGTTTTGGAGTCGTTTGGCACTCTGAGCAAGCCACCCTCTTGCCTATAAATAGAAGGGGAAGGGGTAGGAAATGAGACACACTCCACCCATCCAAGGTTTCTCTCCTAGCTAGTGTTAGAGTAGAGAGGGAGAGAGAGAGGCATGTGCCTCTACGATGTTGTTGTTCTTCATTTAGACTAAAGTGAGTATTCTTGTATTTTTCTATTTAGACTAAAGTAGCATTCATGCATAGGTGATATGTTCTTGTGTTCTTCGTGTGTTCTTGATTTAGAGGCTTGTGTTCTTCGCGAACACAACCCTTTGATCTTGTGGCACAAGTTCATAGTTCTCATATCCGTTTGTATGTGTGTTCGTCTATTAGAATATAGTGGATATTCCTGCATGTTGCATTTAGACCAAAGTGACAGTTGTGATTCCTTTCTAATAGTTTATGCTAGGTTGCATGAATAGACTGTTTCCTCTGCTAGTGCGTAGATCCTGGGTTTATGCGTTCGACTGCTGCAAGTCGTTCGTATACGTTGGAAGCATAGTACGATATAGTCAGAACTTCGTTCCACATAGATCCGCGTGCCGAAGTCGCTTGTTAAGTCAGGGCTATCGGTACCCTAAGCCAAATTCTATCTAGAGATCGACCTTTAATCTCATCTATAGTGCTATCTTTAGGAATCCTCTCTATTCTTGCCTCTTATCTGGGTGTGTCCTTGGACTGACTAGTACGGAGTTAGTGCACACACGTTCCCTTGGATTCGATACCCTCAGAATACTCTGAGGTAAAAGCTACAACAGTATCCGTGCGCTTGCGGATTTATTTGTGTGACGCTAAAATACCCAACAATCCTACTAACTTATAAGTCACTACAACCAAACATGATTGATTTAAATCCAACTGACTTATAAGTCAGATGACTTATGGTAATCAAACAGAATCTTAGACTCTACAAAGAGTATGCGCTGTGAGTTGCATGAGGGAAACCAAAATAAATGAAGTGATTTTTTGTTAAAGTGGGTCCAGTGATAGTGACACTGGAGAGAGAAAAAAAGAACAAATTTGTTTGCTAGCGTGACATTCTCTCTCCTCGATGAATCGGATCAGTGCACATGCTTTTGAAATAGGTGTTAAAAGATAAAAATTAGCTAAACTCCAACTAAATTTTAGTTAGTCCTCCAAACTCAGTTGGTGTGAGTTAATTTCAGAGCACGAATGTCAAAAGACCAAAGTATCCTCTCCCACCGAAAGAATGATTCGATGTAGCAGGCTCCACCATGGGTAGAATGGACTTTTATTAACACATGGGATAAAAATTACTCCATTTCAATCGTTTCAAACTATAGGCCGTTTGCTTTTTTTAACCTCAAGTTTGACCCCTTATTTTATTAAAGAAATTGTGAAAATAGTCAAATTTAAATTTTTTTAAAGATTTTTTATTAATAAAGTAAGTCACAACAAAAAATTATGATCTTCTACATAAATTTTTGAATAAACATATGATCAAATTTGAAGCTAGAAAAGTCAAACAAATTATAATTTGGAACAGTGAGAGTAACTCTGAATCACACGACTAGCTAAAGCTAAATTTTAGTTTTAGGGCAAATTGCATAACTGTGCTCGTTTTGGTTCTCAGCTGCATGTTTGCCCCCATTTTCTAGACTTTGAATGTTTGCTCCTGATTTTGGAATCTGAAGCTGGCGTCTACCCCCATTTCTGAACGCTGTGAGCTGTGGTCCAATAACATGAAAAGAAAAAAGATTGTAAAAGAAAAAAGGATTGGAAATGACTTTTGTGCCCTTGCCTTATCCTAAAGGACCTTCTCTCCCGTCCAAGCCCTCCCAGTGACCAAATCGAAGGCGGCGATCGGCGGCAGCAGGGCGAAGTGATGGCCGGCGGTAGGGGGCTAGGCGCGGAGGCAAGCAGTGTGGGGCACGACTCCCTCCCAAGAGCGAACAGGTGGCGGCGGGGTCGCGACTCATCTCGCGGGGGCCGCGGTGCTCCTCTGTGCCACCGCCCGCCGCAAGCAGGGCAATAGGCTAGAGCTCTGCGCGTCATCCCTTGGAGCTGCCATCACCAGATTTGGGAGCGGGCGCCCAGGAGCTCCACTGGAGAGGTGAAGTTGCTGTGCTGCCAGAGGACGGCGGAGAAATCGGCGAGAAGGAGCTCGTCGGGGTGGTTGATTTGGCCGGTCGGAGATTGCGAGGTCTATTGACGGCTGTTAAGTGCCACTTTTACACCGTCAATTCCTGCATAAAGTAAATATAAAGTGATCATCAACACTAGAATAGGGTTTAAACTAATTATTCCCACAAGTGTTGGTGATTATTCGAGTGCAGGTATTTAGCACAAGAAATGGAGAGAAAGCATGCACGTTTGATCCAAGCTGTTCAGGGCCTCATGGACCCCTGAACCAAGGCATGAATATGGCATCATTATAAACAATCTCAAATGCCAAATTGGACTACATCATTAGGACGGGCTCGTCGAGACGATCGAAATGGATATATCATTTGTCTACTTCGGAGTCCGGATGGGAAAGATATGCACAAGACAAGATCATACTCCCGATATCTTGTGAGCCCGTGGGACCCACACCAGGCCACGTGGCGACGTGCTGCCACATTGGATGCCATATGTCCATGATACCTCATCAATCTAAGTGAAGCAATCACCGACGAATCAGACACCGCCATGTGTGCAGCACAAGGATCCAAGGGTCCACCAAGGACCCAAACCACCTCAAAACTCCGCTTACACCTGGAACCGTCATAAGGGCCCACATACCAGTCACTCAGAGAAAGCACAAGCCAGGAAGTGGTGGGCCCAGGTCGACCGAAGCCCAGGTCGGCCGAAGTGGGATTGGCTCCGTTCGCCATCTGCTTCCACGTGGTGCTTCCTTGTTGATCTCTTGCAGCGTTCCGGGGTGGATTGGTGACATGGTGTCCGTTGATTGGCTGGTAGAAGGTCGGTTTGGCTCCTTCCCCTGGAAGCTAGAGAAGAGTGCAATGCAAAATTTCTCGCCACGTGTCGCTCTGCTATTGGTGGTGCCCAAGGGAGGCTGCACAGTTTGGAAAGGATTTGTGTTCAAAGCAAGCCACCCCTTCTCTATAAATAGGAGGGGAGGGGCTCCCTTTTGGAACACATCCCAAGCTCCCTCTCCTCTCATTGTCCTCTTGGAGAGGTGAGTTCTCACCTCCCAAGATGTAGTGTGTGTGTGTTAGAGTGCTAGGTGGAGTAGGTGTGAGGAGAGAGTTTATGTCCTCATGGATACTTGTTCTTCATTTAGACCAAAGTGAGTATTTCAGCATTTCTTATTTAGACTATAGTAGACTTCATGCATGAATGATATGTTCTTGTGTTCTTGGCTCGTTCATAGTTTAGAGGCTTGTGTTCTTCGTGACACAGAGTTTCGATCCTTTAGATCTAGTGCATTAGTTCAAGTATCCATTTGCATGTTTAGATCCTGTTTAGCTAAGTAAGAGTGTTGTATATCGTTCGCATCCAAACCTTCCTATTGCTCCGTGAATCGATGATGAGCTAAGGATTGGTCATTCCTTCCCAAGTTCGTAGTTCCGTATTTATACGGAGTGATATAGTAGGGCTTCCGGGACATCCGACGGAGTCAGGCTATAATAGTAGTCAGTAGTGTAGATGTGGTGTCTAGACTACAGGTTATCCTACGGATACCACGTGTATTCGTGTAACGATAGAGGTAGGCCACAGTGGTGATAGCCTGTTGGACCCTTTGAAATCCTCCGCGCTCGTGTACCGAGTAGGGCCCCCAGGCCGGTTGCACACTTAGACCTTTAAAAGCTAGGTTATGCCGACGCCCCACGGGGAGGACTACATGGCGACCATGTCCTGACCATAAGGGGTACCGTTGCTTTGACCTCTCTTCTCGTCGGGTTCTTATCTCCTGACATGTTGTGTTTGATGAGTCGGATTTCCCCTACTCCTCCACCTCCACCCCTTCTCCTGACCCTGACATTGAGTCTATGTTTTCTGACCCGGTGGTTCAGCCACCTGTTTCTGTTTTTTCTTTTCCAGCAGGTACTTCTGACCCACCACAGGCTCCGGCACCTTTAGCTGCGCCATGCGCAGCGCCGGAGCCTCTTCTTGCACCGGTGCCCTTTGTTGCACCTGACGCGGGCTTGGTGCCTCTGGCCGCGCCACGCACGGCCCCGACACCCTCGGAGCCTCCCGCCGCGCCCTGCGCGGCACCGGCGCCTTTTGCGCCCTTGGAGCCTCCCGCCGCGCCACGCGCGGCCCTGGCGCCTTCTGCTACGCCCAGTACCGTCCCGGTGCCTCCTCCCGCGCCATGCGCTGCCCCGACGACACCTGCCCGCTACGCCGAGCCGGTGCAGGTGTACCGACACCGTGCCCAGATGCCTGCTCCTCTGGCTCTGATTCCCGCGGTGCCCGTGGACTACGCGCCCCCTGTGCGCTATGTCTACGAGTGCCGCTCGACGGCTCCACCTCCTCCACCACCGTCTCCGGAGCTGTCTGCACCTCCTCCACCACCGTCTTTGATGTCGTCTCCGCCTCCTCCGCCACCGCCGCCTCCACCATGTCGTTCTCGGGTGGAGCCGGCCGTGTAACACCCGCTGGTCATCCATCAGGATCCTCGTCACACCCATCCCATGGTGACCCGGCAGGCGGCCGGGGTTCTTCGGCCCGCGGCTCTCTCCGCCACAGAGGGAGAGCCGCGGCTCTCTCCGATCCCGACGTCAATTCGTGAGGCGCTGGCAGATCCGAACTGGCGTCGTGCGATGGAAGAGGAGTATGGAGCTCTTCTTGCCAACCAGACTTGGGATCTTGTGCCACGTCCGTCTGGTGGCAATGTGGTGACCGGCAAGTGGATTTGGACCATCAAGCGTCGAGCAGATGGTACTCTGGAGCGCTATAAGGCGCGTTGGGTTCTTCGGGGATTCACTCAGTGCCCCGGTGTGGATTATGATGAGACCTTTAGTCCAGTGGTGAAGCCTGCTACAGTGCGTACTGTCCTCTCGTTGGCTCTCTCTCGCTCTTGGCCAGTGCACCAGCTCGATGTCAAGAATGCTTTTCTCCATGGCACTCTGACAGAGACAGTCTACTGCAGTCAGCCAGCCGGTTTTGTGGACTCCAGTCGTCCGGATTTGGTCTGCCGGCTGAACAAGTCTCTCTATGGTCTGAAGCAGGCTCCTCGGGCATGGTACTCTCGGTTTGCTGCTTTCTTGGTGACACTGGGTTTTGCTGAGGCCAAGTCTGACACTTCACTGTTCATATATCACCATGCTGATGGCATTGCCTACCTCCTTCTCTACGTTGATGATATTGTCCTGACTGCCTCCAGCCCACAGTTGCTCTAGCGGATTATCTCCTCTCTTCAGCAGGAGTTTGCTATGAAGGATCTGGGCAAGCTTCACCACTTCTTGGGCGTGACTGTTGAGCCCCGCCCGGATGGTCTTCTGCTTCACCAGCGTCAGTATGCTATTGATATCCTGGAGCGTGCTGGGATGACTGACTGCAAGCCTTGCTCTACTCCTGTTGATACTCAGGCGAAGCTGTCTGCTACTCTGGGTGATCCGGTCGCTGATCCGACTGCCTATCGGAGTCTTGCTGGAGCTTTACAGTACCTCACTTTCACCAGGCTGGACCTCACCTACGCTGTCTAGCAGATCTGCCTCCATATGCATGATCCTCAGGAGTCCCATCTTGCTGCCCTGAAGAGTCTTCTTCGCTACATCCGGGGCACGATTGGCTTCGGCTTGGTCCTCCACCGGTCTTCTCCTGCCGAGCTGGTTGTCTACACTGATGCTGACTGGGCGGGTAGTCCGGACACCCGCCGCTCTACCTCAGGCTACGCTGTCTTCCTCAGCGGCAACCTGATCTCCTGGACATCGAAGCGACAGCCGGTTGTCTCCCGCTCGAGTGTTGAGGCGGAGTACCGGGGTGTTGCTAACGGCGTGGCTGAGGCGTCCTGGCTCCGGCAGCTCTTGGCTGAGCTTCACAGTCTGCTCGCCAAGAGCACGCTTGTCTACTGCGACAACGTCAGCGCCGTGTACCTCTCCACCAACCCGGTTCAGCACCAGCAGACGAAGCATGTGGAGATTGACTTGCACTTCGTTCGTGACCGGGTGGCTATCGGTGATGTCCATGTTCTCCACGTACCGACCACCTCCCAGTTCGCTGACATCTTCACCAAGGGTCTTCCCTCCTCGACCTTCTCGGAATTTCGGTCCAGCCTCAACGTAGTCAGTGGCTAGTTGTGGCTGCGGGGGCCCTGTGTGTGTGAGTTTCTTTCTTTATTGGCCAGTCTCGTACACCGCTGCGCCGGTAGTCCAGACTGCGGGGGGTGTTAGAGTATGTGTGTATGGCCCATATAGTGGCCCATGTATCACTGTCTATATACCCACCCATCTAGGGTTGGAAGAATACCAGAGATTATTATTCTCCTACAACAATATCCCTCCAAATTCAAGTGTCCATTCTTCCTGAACCATATTCCTCTCCCAGGAGTTCCTTTTAGATACCTCAAGATCCTGTGGACCACTTCCATATTTCCTGTCCTTGGGTCGTGCATATACCTACTTACCACACTCACTGCATAGGAAATATCAGGTCTCGTATGGCACAAGTATATCAACCTCCCGACCAATCTTTGATATGTCTATCAACAGAATCTCCAGACTCAGCACTGATTTGATGATTTTTGTCAATAGGAGTACTACATGGTCGACATCCAAGCATTCCAGTTTCTGCTAATAAGTCCAGGACATATTTCCTCTGAGAAATGACAATTCCCCTGGATGACCTTGCAAACTCAATCCCAAGAAAATACCGAAGAGGTCCTAGATCTTTCACCTCAAAGGTTCTACTCAAATTTCCCTTCAACCGTTTGATTTCCTCCTCATCATCTCCAGTAATCACTATGTCATCCACATATACTGCCATAATAGTAATAAATGTCCCTCTATGTTTATAGAAGACTGTATGATCACCATTGCACTGAGTGTATCCCACAATGCAAACAGCCCTCCTGAATCTATCAAACCATGCCCGAGGTGACTGCTTAAGTCCATAAAGTGACTTCTTGAGTCTGCACACCTTCCTAACAGTCTGACTATTTGCAAACCTCGGTGGGATCTCCATATAAACCTCTTCCCATAGATCACCATGAAGAAATGCATTTTTACATCCATTTGATGGAGGGGCCAACCAAAGTTAACTGCACATGAGATCAAGGTTCTGACAGTTCCCATTTTCGCCATAGGCGCAAAGGTCTCATCATAATCAATCCCATATGTTTTGCTATATCCTTGTGCAACTAATCTTGCTTTGTATCTATCCACCTCTCCTTTTGGGTTCTGCTTCACAGTGAAGACCCACTTACAACCAACTGCCTTCTTCCCTTTGGGAAGTTCTACTAGTTCCCATGTCTTATTTTTTTGAAGAGCATACATCTCTTCTTTCATTGCTTCTCTCCACTTAGGATCCTACTTTGCACACCTCCAGTCTCTTGGAATAGGCACCGTTTGTAAAGATGCAATAAATGCCCTATATGTAGGTGAGAGACGAGAATATGAAAGGAAATTGGCTATATCATGATTTGTACTAGAATGCTCAAAGCCATAACTAACAGGAGGTTTTCCAAAATTGGATCTAGTATCCCTATGTTGTGCAAGAGATAATTCTACATGTTCAGGGATATGAGGAACATTACCACTTGACCCAGATTGGGTCGAGGATGGAGAGAGATCCGAGGAGAGATTCGGGACAGGCTCATGTGGTTGTGGTGCACCCACTTGCTCCCCCTGACTCCTGACTTGCTCCCCCTGACTCTTGAACCTCTTTCTTCGGTACACTATGGGCTCCTTAGCGACTATGGGCTCCTTAGCGACTCTTTCCTATCTCTGTCCCGACAATCACCTCCTCATTTGCATTATCAATCACCTCCACATTCTCATTCACCTCTTCATCCTCATGGTCATCACTTCTCGTACCCACAACATTATCCAGATTCACCACCTCCTTGGTCTCAGTCACACCTAGTGGACACGGGATAGCACCAACAATTACTCCCTTTTGAGCTTCTCCTTCATTTTGCACACTACCACTCTCCCCCTCTCTACTGTCACTCTCGGTGACTAAAGAGAATTCCTCCAATAACGGATCAAGATCCCATGGTTTTGTGTAGTATGGTTCAAACTCACGAAATGTCACATCCATACTCACAAACAACTTTTTTCCAACAGGGTCCCAACACTTATACCCCTTTTGTGTAGAAGAGTATCCAACAAAAACACACTTCACTGCTCGAGGATCCAACTTTCCAACTGAAGGTCTATGGTCCCTAACAAAGCAGACACAACCAAATACCTTAGGAGGTACCTTAAACTCTTGTCGTCCCAATAACAGCTCAGTGGGTGACTTCATGCCGAGAATTCTGGACGGCATGCGATTAATTAAGTATATCGCTGTCAGGACTGCTTCACTCCAAAGATATTTAGGCACATTCATCTGAAACATCATTGATCTTGCTACCTCCAACAAGTGCCTATTCTTCCTCTCAGCTACACCATTCTGGGTTGGGGTATTAGGACAAGTAGTTTGATGTATAATCCCATGATCTGAAAGATATGCCCCAAACTCCCCGTTCACATACTCCTTTCCATTATCAGTTCTGATAATCCGAATTCTGGCATTGAACTGATTTGCAACTAACTTATGAAAATCCTGAAAACACCGTAGGACCTCATGCTTACCCTTAAGCATGTAAACCCATGTCATACGAGTATAACAATCAATAAAGGTGACACACCACTTGTATCCACTTAAAGATGTAATTGAGCAGGGACCCCAAACATCTGAGTGTATTAACATAAAGGGTTCACAACTCCGAAGAGCAATACTAGGATATATTGATCTTGTATGCTTCCCAAGTTCACAAGCATCACACATAAGTTGTTTTCGATCCACACCCTTAAATACATCAGGATACAACTTATTCAAACTTTCAAAAGGCACATGTCCTAACCGGCAATGAAGCAAAATGATCTCCCTCTTTTGTTCCTCCACAGCTGCTGCTAATGCTGACTCCCCTTGGTTGATGTACCAGAACCCATTATGCCTTAGTCCAGTCCCAATCACTCTCCCCGTCTCCTTCTCCTGAAAAATGCAAAGGTTTTCATCAATTGTAACAGTGCATTTGAATTGATCAACAAGAGAGCTAACAGAGAGGAGATTAACTGGGAAGGATGGGACATGTAAGACAGATGATATGCAAAGGGATGGAGTGCAATCTACAAATCCTACACCATGAATGGGTTGGGAGGTGCCATCAGCAGTTTGAATAGTCTCAGAATGGATATGTGGAGTATATGCTTTAAATAAACTAGATATGCCTATAACATGTTTGGAAGCACCTGAATCGATGACCTATTCTATGTTATGCCTATATGTGGATGCAAGTGCCTGTGCCTGAGTACCTTTGCCCAAGCGGGCATAGTTGGCGAAGTTACCAAAATGACTGGAAGTAGCAAATACAGAACCAGCTGAAGTGGATTTGGAGGTCTCAGATGCCCTAATCTTCTGCCATTCTTCCCATTGCTTAACCTGTTCTCCAGTCAAGACAAGAGAGAGAACATCCTCTGTGGAAGCAGTACTGGCTGGAGAACCACTCTCTAAGGCCGCAACATTGGCTAGAGGACCTCCACGACGTCTGCCACGACCCCCAACACGACCTCCTCCATGGCCAACACGTGCACCTCCTCGATCACCACGACCTCCACCATGGCCTCCACGAGTTCCACTCCTACCACCATAGTTTCTAGGAGAAGGACAATTATAGCTCAAGTGTCCCTTCTCCCCACAGTTGAAGCACTCCCTCTCTGCCACTGTGGTGTAGGCTGACTTCACAGGATTGTTAGTACTCATCAGTCGAAGCCTACTTTCTTCATCAATCATGGCTGCAAAAACCTCATCCATAGTAGGAAGACTCTCCTGGTTACAAAAGGCAGCTCTCCTACTCTCAAACTCAGGATCCAAATTCTTCAGGAAGTGAGTCACTCTCCTATCCTCCACCCACTTATGGACAACCTGGGCATCCCGTGGAGTCTCCATTTGGAGAGGAGCATAGTGATCTAGCTCCTCCCACAGACACTGAAGCTCACTAGCATACTGCTCCACTGATATTCCCTCTTGTTTCGCTGCATCTGCCTTGCTCTGAATCTCCATCATCATCATCACATTTCCCTTCCGAGAGTATATGTTACTCAAAGTCCTCCATATCTGTGATGCGGTACGCATAGCTTCCACCCTCTTACTAACAGTAGGAGACATAGATGCCAACAACCATGCTACTATCACAAAGTTTGTTGCATGCCAAACTCTCCACTCAGTGCGGAGCTTATCGGCTGGCTCAACACAAGTCTCCTCCAGATAGTGCTCCACTCCCTTACCTCCTAAGAGCACACGCACTCTCCTGGACCAGCTCAAATAATTCTTGCTGCCCTCTAGCTTCACATCATTTGGCACAAGCTCCAGCTTCAATTTTGACGTGCCTGCATCCGCCTTGCCACCAATCAAACCCAATCCCATGAGCTCCTGGATCATACTCCACATTTCACTCATCATCTCACTCTTTGTAACGAGTGAGCCATCACCACTGCTCTCAGCCTTCTTCTTCGCCTCATCCTCTTCAGCCTTCCTCTTCGCCTCCATCTCTTCTGGACTTATTTTTACAACCACAAAAGCAATGGCAGATATCCTTCCTCTCAACAGCCACCCAGCAACTCTGTAATCACCTTGCAGGGGCCCTTAAATTTCTCCTTCAGCTCCTCACGGTCAGAGACGGCAACCTTCTTCACCTCAACAGCAGCTCCAGACTTCACCAGTAGTGCACGCAGCAGGTCCAGACTTCACCTTCTTCCACCTTCACCAGCAGCAAGTCCTCCAGGACCACCAACACTTGCCGCAGCAAACCGCCCCACTCGCCTCTACGGGGTCGCACGCTGACCTCCGTACCTCCGGCACGGAGCCGCGTCCGCCTGTGCCGCTGCGAGGCCGCGCTCACACGCCGGCCCCTGGAGTCGCCACTGCAGGCCGCGCAGGCCTGCTCCTCCACGCGCCGCCGCGCCCCCACGCAGGCGGCCTGCGCCTCCGCGCGTCGCCGCGCCCCACGCGGGCGCCCGTGCTCCGCCTCCACGCAACGCCTATGGGCTCCGGCGGGGCTGGCCGCCGCGAATCGCCCAGTTCGCCATAACCCTAGCTCTGATACCATATTGATTTTTGAGAAGCTTCTGGTGGCTGGCACCAGGCCTAGCCCCAATTCCTCTTCCTTATCCTCATGTTCTTTTACATGTGAGCCCTTATACATTTCTCTATTTACACCAACAATGAAGAAAAACCTGAAGCTTGTCCACCACTAAGATCTCTGTAATTTCGTATCTGACTTGCAGAAAATTAAAAATAAAGCTGGAGATACCTATTCCAAGATAGAATCTATGGAAAAGATACTTGGATCTATTTCTTCTCAGAAGGACTTACCGGAGGAAGAAATTGTCAGCCTAAAAGGTGATTTTTCTATGTCCAGTCTCTTGTAATTTTATTGAGTGCGTGTTCATTATGTTGTGAAATGTTCCTGCTTTCATACGGTCATAATGTTATAATAATAACTTGAGCTTCAGCTCCATTTGCAATAGTGCATGTGTTTTATAAAGTCTGCCATCACTATTTTTTCTGTAGCTAGCTTTTGGTTTACTGCTTTATGTAACTTAAATTTTTTAACCAGGTGAGGTTGGGCCTATTGTTGGGTCTTTCATTGATGCAAACGAGTTAATTCGTCACAAAATTAGAGAGAAAATTGGTAGTGCTGCTTCTGTTCTATGCTCCAGTGGTGAATCTTCCATGGAAGGTGTTGTCGGTATTGTTGCCCTACTTGGAACTGTTCCAGACATAAGAATTGGCAGGTAGGTATTGTTTTCAGAACATGTCAAACAGAGGCTAAGTTTATCTGTTGGCACTGGATTATATGTAGTTTGTTTTGGGTCATTTGTAAAATGATGCATCATTTTCTTCCTCAGAATCTTTGTGTATTTATTTTGCAGGATGCTTGCTGTGTATCTCGGCAAAGATGGCATGCTTTCAGTAGTTTGCAAGACAATGGATGCTGCTAAATATATTGAGAGATACAATAATCATGGAGATGTGGATGTTGGTTTTGACATTCACCATAAAGCAGCTGCTTTAGGAGTTCCCATAAAGAGTAGATTTTCTATCATTTGCTTAGATGATATAGAGTAAGATCTACATTTTCTATTTCCCAATATAAAGTTGTTTCCATGTTTATCCATTTGAGTGTTAAGTAATTTTGATCAAGGCCAAGCTCACATGTAGTAAACTTTCCAAAGCAGTATTAGAATGCTACCTACCACTATATGCAACTTTATGTGCATGAGCAGCTCATTAGATGGAGAGCCGTTTAATCTTTTATTACCAAAGGTACATGCTTAGTGTGGAGTTGGCTTAACTAATCTTCCTAATGAAACTGATGTTGTTGTGGCCAAATATTATTTAATTTGGTAGCTAGGAACTTAGTAATCTTCTATGATAGCTTGGCTATTATCTCTGAGTCATTGATGATAGCATGGATGCCATGTTAGCCCTGGCTTAACTGCAGCCAGACGGTACTAAGCCTTTCCAATGATGAAGACATATACAACATTTTTAAGCAAGCTAATATAGTAATTAAATTCCCAAGTTGGCTGTGTGGGTTTAAGTACTACTAGCTGTATGATAATAATTTGGTATTCGTATCATAAGAAGTACACTGGGCTATGGACCTAGCTCACATACCTGGTCTTTGCCAACCTTCTTATGTATTTTGAGAATCTCAAAGTACAGACGGTAATCTAGTCTTGCAATTTGTCGCTTTTATGTTGACAGCACATCTCTATGGTAGGCCCTACAAAGGAGGCCTTGTACGGAACAGTCCACAAAAGGAATTAAACTTGGTGTGGCCATTTCGACGTGTTAAAAAACCTAAGGGATTCAAAGGATTTGCGGTCAATGTGGTAAATCTTTCTGATGAGAACTTGAACATAACCACAAGTGGTGGACATGGACTCCGTGAAACTTTATTGTATAGTCTGTTTGGAGAGATTCAAGTATATGAAACCCGAAATGATATGTTGCAAGCCAGGCATCATTTGAATGGTGGAGCAATATCATTGGATGGAGGTGTTATCAAAGGAAAAGGAAAACTTCTTGGTTACAGGTCAGTACTACTACTGCCATAATCAACACTTGTCAAGGCATGCAGTTGTCTGTGCTCCCTCCCCAGTCTTCATGTCTTTTTGGCTCTTCCAACTTACTTTGTTTGGTAAGCTACTTCGGTTCTACAACATGATGCAGTCAATTTTGTTACATGGCTTTGGTATAACTAGAATGACACTTAATAAGCATTGCTAACTGGCTGGCCAATGGCCACTGTGCATTTGGCTTTATTTTGAATTTTCTATCAAACCTTTAATTATGCGCCTGAGAGCTTGCTTAGCAACATTCTGAAGCATTATTATTTTTTGCTATTACACAAGATGAAAAATCTTTTTAATCAACATGTTGATGTTTCTCATCACTTACTGCCTTCATAAAGAGCACTCCGTTAATTAATGTATTTATCACTAGTTTACATCAAATTTGCATCACGAAATCATTCTTTATTTTGGTAGTACATTTATGGTAGCCATTTATTTCATTTACTCTACCATAACAAATTAATCTGGTCCTTTTACCCAGTGATCCAAAGATAACATTTCCTGTCGTGTCATCGGAAACTCTAGACAAGTTAAAAGCCCACCCGGATGTCGTCGCGAAAGCAAGAAAGCTGGAGGAGAAAGTGAAGCTTCTGGAAGCAACCAAAATCAAGATAAGCGAAGAAGAAAAGGTCCTTGTGGAACTTTACAAGAAGTTCAACAAAAGGAAGCGCAAATTTGATGAGATATCAGAAGTGTTAACCCAACCTCACGGCAATGAGCTTGCTCTTCAGCGCACCCCAGTGAAGGAAGAGATGCTTGATCTGTAAGCAGGAACCGTGCCGTGGCCTCATTCTGTAGGCAGACCTATATTACGCCATAGATGCGGAGGACTCCTGTGATAGTATTTATAGCTGATGCAGTGTGGTGGCCGCTGTTTAATTTTCTGCGCCATAGATGCATGATGTCAACTAGATCATTAAACTAGATCCAGAATTGCAGATGCTATAGCTTTAGGCCTTCTATGCCTTTGTTTTGTTGCTTGCATCGAACCTTATGCGAATTCCTGCGATCCCCCACCGGCCATGAATGCTTTTAATCAGTTCAATGTTGCCTCCGCTGTTTATAGTTGATCCCGTTGCATCGGCTCCACTCTGAAGGCTGTGGGCGTTGCGCGAGCTTGTCGAGATAATTCGATCGATGGCGGGTGGCGCGGCACCTCCAAAATGTTAGGTTTTCCGGAAAAGTGTTATGGTTTGGAGGAAATTACGGGGGACGCTAACTAGCGTGCGCTAGCACCCAGGGTAGCGATCGATTCAGCCCAGTCGACTCACCCTCTGAACTTTTCTTTTTTGGAATTTTTTTCTTCTCGCAACTTTTCATTTCTGAAATACCATACTGTATACACATAACTTCGACACATAACTTCGAGCTATAAATTTTTATTGAATAGTTTTTAAACACAACTTTGACACTAGCGCATAATTCATGCATACAACTTGTATGTATAATTTTTTTTAAAAATGGCTTATGCGCGCAACTTGTTTCAAATATTAATTTCATCTTTTCATTTTTGAACTTATATACACAACTTCGATACATAACTGCGAACTATAAATTTTTGTCAGATAATTTTTAAGTATAAGTTTGATGTCATGCAGAACTTATACATACAACTTGTAGGCGTAATTGTTTGAAAAATAACTTGTGCATATAATTTTTCTCCAACGATGAGTTGTGCACATATTTTTTTTTCTATAACAAATTGTGTGCATAACTTTTTCTGTAACAACGAGTTATGTGCATAACTTACGTACAAGAAAATTTTGTTAAATAAAGAAAAAAAAGGGAAACGGACCTCACGTGGGAAGCTCCGGAGTCCGGACGCGGTTGGACCGCGTGCTCCGCGCGAGCGTTTGCTATATTGGTTTTGCGAGAAATTAGGTCCATATATAGCATCTAGAAAACTATCTTTGGATTTGTACTATCAAAAGATTCTAGTTCAGATATTTATCATAATAAAAAAATGTCACGCTATAACTATATAGCATTCTGTTTTGCCTCATTTCAATTTCGCCACCGCACGTTATTGGTGACCAACGAGCGTCACCATGCCGGTGGAGCTCGGTGCTCGAGCGGGCAGGAACCACTCAGGTGTTTTCAGCATATGTCAATTAAACTAAAAATCTCACAAACAGTGCCAAAATCTCTGTTTAATCAATGAAATGGGACGGAGGACATGACCCACGTACCTTAGCCTTGCCTAAGCTCCGCCACTGCAGGCCGGTGGCTGCCGGAGGCTCCTCGCACCGGCCAGCATAACTTGTGCATGGTCTCAAACTTCTCCTTGCACTTCTTGACGCTCCGTTGTGCGTTGTGCCATGTGATCAAGCGGTGGGGAGCAAATATTTTTTTTTAAGACGTGCAAAACACGTTTTTCATTAAGAGAGGAGAAGAAACATCCGTTTTCGAATACAACAAGCACGGGGCCTAACGAAAAGAAGAGAGGACGGAAAACATTACACCGCCCGCACCGGGCGAACACCTAACAGCCTAGTGAGCGGGAGGAAGCCCGCACGCGCCCAAGTCCCGGCCTCCTCCAGGATTATCGGAACGAGCGCCACCGGCATGAGGGCTTCCTTGTCGTGAACACGCCGGTTCCGTTCCTTCCACAACGACCAAGCGACCAACCAGACGGAGGAGTCGAAACCTTTCCTCCGTGCCTTAGCGACCTGTTTCCTGGCGGAGCACCACCACTCGGCGAATTTCACCGGGCGATCCGGAGCCAGGTCCTGAAGGAGAATGCGTCTGAGGGCCATATGCCAGGTATCTCTAGAGAAGACACAGTCCACCGTCAGATGGTCCAGCGTTTCGGATTCCTGGGCGCACAGCGCGCAAGTGTCCGAGTCCCTAAGCCCGTGACGGTGCAGCCGATCCGACGTCCAGCAGCGGCCGTGCAAGACCAGCCAAGCAAAGAACTTGCACTTCCCCGGCATGTGAACCTTCCAGATCTGGCGTGCCCCGAGGATGTCGACGCGACCAAGAAATAGGGCGGAGTAGGCCGAAGCCGAGGAGTAGACTCCGCTAGGCGACCATTTTCAGATGAACCGGTCAGGCTCGGACGTGAGACTGACCTCCTGCAGTAGGTCCCAGATGACAAGGTACTGCAAGACCACCTGCACAGTCCGGGCGTGGGTTACGTCGGCGACCCAACGGATCCCGGCCGCCCCGGTCTGCAAAGCCTCAGTGACAGTGCGGGCCCAATGCACCCTAGGCGAGAACGCGGCCCAGAGGTTAGGTGCAAGGGAATTGATGGAGCACCCGGAGAGCCAGCTGTCTTCCCAGAAAAGCGCCCGGGTACCGTCCCCCACCTCCATGGAAATGGAGGTGTTGAAGAAAGCCTGGGTGGCCTTGTCCACGGGGAAGCGGAACGCCGCCCAAATCCTGTCCGGGTCAGTTCTCGCCAGCCACAACCAACGTAGGCGCAGCGCGGTGCCAAAGACACGAAGGTTGGGCAGGCCGAGTCCACCGCAGCGAGTGGGGCAGGTGACGTTCACCCAAGTGACCAGACAGCGACCGCCCGAGGCCACCTCTGTGCCGGACCAGAGGAAGCCACGGATGAGGGTTTCGACCGCGCGCAGTGCCCAGGGGGAGATGGAAATCGCCATCGAAATGTGAACCGGGATGGCCGAGAGCGTGGATTTGGCAAGCACAAGGCGGCCACTGCGACTCAACAGCCTGCCCTGCCAAGGGGGCAGGCGCCTAGTGACCTTATCGACCAATGGCTGCATCGCCGCTTTGGGTAGGCTCTTGATAGAAAGAGGGATCCCGAGGTAGGTGCAAGGGAAGTCGGCGATCGTGCAGGAGAGAATGGATCGGACCAGAGACAGGTGCCCCCCAGAGCAGTTGATGGGGTAGACCTGGCTTTTGGTGTAGTTTGCCGCCAAGCCGGCCGCGCTTTCGAAAAGCGACAAGACCGCCTTGACAACCCGCAGATCTAACTCGACCGGAGAGAGGAAAGCGACCACATCGTCAGCGTAGAGAGAGGCGCGAAAACGGATACTCCTCCCTAGATCTAGAAGGAGACCACGGGATTCTGCCTTGCGGAAGAGGGCATGAAAGCATTCCATGACCAGCACAAAGAGCATGGGGGAAAGGGGATCGTCCTGACGCAGGCCTCGCCCGTGGCAGATCCGCTGCCCAGGGGCACCGTTAAGCAAAACCCTGGTACTGGCGGAGGACAGAATGACTGAGATCTAGTCGGTCCATCTGCGAGGGCAGCCAACAGCCGAGAGGAGCTCAAGGAGAAAAACCCAGCCGACCGAGTCGAAAGCTTTCGCTAGATCAATTTTGAACATGATCCTAGGAAGCTTTCGACTAGAAAGCGCTCTCGCCGTGCCAAGGACGTAGCGGAAGTTGTCGTGGATGAGGCGACCTTTGATGAAGGCACTTCGGTTGGGCGAGATTAGAGAAGAGAGGTGCGGGGCGAAGCGATTGGCGGCCGCTTTGGAGAAAATTTTCCCAAAGCTATGGATTAGACTGATGGGCCGGTAATCTGAAAGAGTGACCGAGTCTGATTTTTTAGGCAAGAGTGTGAGTAGGGCACCGTTCAAGTGGTGGAAGCTGCGGAAGTCCATGTCAGAGAGGGTGTTGAACGCCCGCAACACATCGCCCCTGATGATCGACCAGCAAGATCGGTAGAAGCGACCCGTGAAACCATCCAGGCCGGGGGCCTTGTCCAGTGGGAGGTCCTTGATCACCTACCAGACCTCGGCCTCCGAGAAGGGAAGAGCGAGGTCCTCCAGGTCCATCCGCGGGAGTCCCAACTCCTCAAAATCGAGGGCGCAGGAACGCTCATGATGGGCACCCAGAATACGGTCGAAGTAGTCAAAGGCTGCTGAAGACTTGTCCTCTTCCCGAAAAACTGAACGACCACCGACCAGAAGGGAGGGGATGAAATTTGTCCTCCTACGGTGGTTGGCATGTAGGTGGAAAAGTTTAGTGTTGGCGTCCCCCTCACGCAGCCACCTGAGGCTGGACTGTTGCCGAGCAATCGTTCGTTGCAGTGAGGTCAGGCCTAGGTAGTGTAGTTTGAGGAACCACCGCAAAGAGATCTCCTCAGTAGAGAGCGGCCGTGAGTCCTGCGCGACCTCAAGGCGGAAGATGACCTCCTTGGCAGTCTAGATTTGCAGGCGAATGCTGTCGACCGCCTTGGAGCTCCACTTTACAAGCGCCTTCGCTGTCTCACGAAGGAGGTGGTTGATCATACGAAGCGGGTCAGCATCAGGGCGCGGCCCCGACCAGACCGCCTTGACTGTGTCCAAGAAGCCTTCGACCTTAGGCCAAAAGGCCTGAATGGTGAAGCGTTTCTTAGAGTGCACCCCACAGTCGAGAAGGAGGAGGAGGGGAGCATGATCGGAACACCTAGAGGAGACAGCATGAAGAGCAGAGGAGGGGAAAAGAAACTCCCAGTCCTGGGAGACAAAAACTCTATCGATACGCTCCAAGGTAGGATGCAACCTCTCGTTGCTCCAAGTGAAGAGACGGCCTTGGAGATGCAGCTCAAGAAGCTCAAGGTCGTTAAGGAAACGACGGAAGCGACCCATCATTCTGCGCGAGAGGCGGCCGTTATTCTTGTCGGCCGCCTGGTAGATGAGGTTGAAGTCCCCGCAGAGAACCCAAGGTCCAGAGAGCATCGGACGGAGGGTACGGATCTCAGCGAGAAAGGAGATTTTATCCGCATCGGACTGCGAACCGTAAACGCAGGAGAGCCACCAGTACTGAGAGGGAGCGGAGAGCAACGCGATCTTCACTATAACGTGGTGAGTGCCAAAAGAGGGGGAGGAGACGAGCCAGGCGTCTTTGCGCCAAGCGACCAGAATTCCACCGCGGGAGCCCGCAGCTGGCAACGCAACATAATCAAAGTCGAGCCCTAACATATCAAGCATGAAGGAGGGGGGTACAACCGCAAGCTTAGTCTCTTACAGACAAAGAAGAGAGACACGCTCGGAAGCAACCAACTCGCAGACCGCCGAGCGTCTAGCACGCTGGTTAAGTCCACGGACATTCCAAACAGCAATGTTTACATCCATTTAAACACAAAAAGAGACGACCTCTCGACTAGCATAGACTCAGGCCTGCGCATCGACGACCAGCTGCTCCTCGGGGAAGAGCTCACGAACCGCCGCCTGGAACTCGTCATCTTCCAGCACGGAGCACTGAAAGGACCCCTCGACCTGGAACCGAAGAGCTCTCGGATAGCTCTGCAGTGCTCCTCCGACAGGCCAACAGCGAAGAGCCTGGTGTAGCGCTGGAACGCGGCAGCGTCGGGTGCCTCGCGCGGCCCCACGACTCCCAGCTTCCGCATCAGCAGGTTCTGGCCCGCGGTGACCGGGTTCGGACCCCGGGCCCTGGAAACCGCGGCGAGACGGCTGCTGCGGCGAAGCGTGGCGAGTGGCGGGCAGGCCTTCGCCCGGCGACGGCGCGGCGCCCCAGAACTGGGGGAGGAGGAGGCCTCTGCAAAGAGGCATAGAAGTCCGCCACCAACGACTCGAGGTCGCCCTGAGAAGGCCCCTCAGTCGCAGCAGAGGGTGGGGAGTGCGACCTGAGAGCCTGGGAGGGGGTAGCCAGCTCCGCGGCCAACAGAGGGACGTCCGGCGAGTGCCGAGGGGTAGAGGGACACGACTCGGCGGGGCCGGGGAGGTAGAAGGCGACCGGCACGGAGGTGGGGCGACCACGAGGGAAGAGCCAGGCGAGGGGGCCGCGGGCAACGTCATCTGGCGGGCCGCCAGGGGGGAGAGCAACCTGCGGAAGACATCCGCCACCGGCACCACGCGAGGGGGGGCAGAGCTCGCGCCCCACGCACGGAGGCAGCATCAGGCACGGCCGAGACGAGAGTAGTCGTCGTCGCGCGGAGCCCAGAGGGCGGCGGGCCACCAAGGCCGACCGCGGCCAGACCGGAGGCGGTGGCCGGGCCGCGGCCGGCAGAGGCCAAGCTGCCCCGAGCAGCGGCCAGGCAGTGGCTGGAAGTGGCCAGGCTGCGGCCAGCCGCAGCCAGGCAACAGCCAGCAGCGGCCGGGCGACGTCTCGCGGCGACCGGGCGGCAGCCAGCCGCAACCAGGCTGCGGCGCGCAGCGGCCAGGCTGCTGCCGGCAGCGGCAGGGCGGCGGCCGGCCGCGGCAGGGCGACGGCCGGCCGCGGGCGGGCGGCGCCGGCAGCTGCCGGGCAGCGGCCGGGTTCAGGCTGGCTGGCCCGGGGCTGGCAGCAGGCGGAGCCCGGCAGGCGACGACCAGGTCGGCGCGAGCAGGCAAGGTAGAAGCGGCGACCAGAAGCTCCGCCTCAAGAAGCATCGGGTCGTCGGCGAGGCTCCTGGGCGGCGTCGACTCACGAAGAGGAGGGAGGTGCTCCGACGGTGAGTACTCGTCACAACTGAAGTGCCGCGCGACCGGAGCCGAAGAGGTAGCAGAGGAAGCCCGGGCGAGTGGGGCCGCCACCGACGACGCACGTACCTCGGCTGGCCGCGTAGAGGAGGGGGCAGCTGGGGCGCGAAATGGCGTAGCAGCGGTGGAGAGACGAGACGACCGAGGCAGGACGGCAGGTGGGCGGTGGATGCCCTGCAGCGCCCAGTAGGGGTAGGAGGGAGCCGGAAGTACCGGCGGAGGTGCAGAAGTGGGGGCACCCCAGCAGGCGGCTCCCTGCCCACCCCCTGCGGCACGACCAGACCGCCCGCCGGAAGCGGGTGGAGGCCCCCCCTCGGGGCCCGCGACGGCGCGGCAGCAGCGCCCCCGACGGCCGAGGGCCCCGGCAGTGGAGGGGCAAAAGAGCGACCCGAAGAGCCAGAAGGGCCACCCTCCGACCCCCCCGACTGGGAAGCCCCATCAGCCGGAGGAGCCAGAGTGTCGATGATCTGGGCGATGTCGACCGTCGCCCGGTAGCGCAGGCAGGGCTGGCCGGCGCCCAACCCGGGGAACTCGATCGGTGCCAGCATGTCCATCTGCACCGGGATCAAGTCCGGGGATAACTACCAGTCCCTGCTCCAACGGGGCTTCAAGATGACGCCGGTCACCTGCAATGTCCTGCTCCAGACGCTCTTCAAGCATGGGAAGCACAAGGAGGCCAGGGACCTGTGGGAGACCATGATGGACAACCACACACCGCCGAGCTTCATCGGCATCAACGCCGAGTCCTACAATGTCATGGTCAACCAGTGCTTCAAGGAGGGCAAGTTCCAGCAGGCAATTCAGCGACGGCGAAGGCGGCAGCAAAGCTAACGGTAGGCAAATAGAGTGTTAGATAGCTAACGGTAGGCAAATAGACTATCCGCAATGATAGACTCTAAAATTCATCCTCTAAAGCAATATTTGGAGGGTCTTTGGAAAAATTTCACCTTCCAAGCTAGTCATAATTGTCTGCAGCGGTGACCTGTATTTCTCCTCTTCCATATGCTGCCTCAGCGTGTCTCCTCCCTCCGCTGCACCGAGGACTCCGCTGCCGCCAGCGGCCGCGTCCTCCGACCGCTCCTCCTCTGCACCTGTGCCCACACCTCTTCTTCCTCTCCCTCTCCGCCTCCTCACCTTCGGTAGCGTGCGGTCGCACCCTGTCACCCACGCCGGTGGCCACGCCTCCTCTCCATGCCCGCGGTGCTAGCACAGTGCCCGAGCCCCTGCCTCCATCCGCTGCTAGCGCCATTGACTCCTCCATCTGTCGTCATCCACCAGTGGAGGTAATTTTCACCTTCACTCCGAAATTTAGATCCCCTGTGTAGATTGCTGATGGTTCTTGGTAATTGTCACCTTCACCCTGAGTGGATAGTGCTTGACATCAGTGTTAAATTTCTTGTTGGTTCATTCCTATTTCAATATGTTGCTTTGTCTGGTCAGGCACCATTAATACTTTGGTTTCAATACATAGCGCTGAAAACAATGGGTTGCACTCACCGGATAATTCCTAGCAAAGTACAACAGATTCTCCAAGGAGATGAAGCCTCCGCCTCTGTAATGCCAACACACCAGTACTTCTCTAGGTTACCAAAATGATACTACTGACAGAACAGGTAACAGTTAGCAACTGGAATATAGGAGAAAGATCAATTACCTAAAATCTGTAGATGGGTCTTTCACTTGCCAACCCATCTCTTTCCATTGTTCTGACAAAGCTTGGTTCCAGGAAAAGAAGCACACCAGAGAGCATGTAGTGCTTCCTAATAGAAAATAAATGAGATAATAGGTTAAGTAACTAACTACTCTTTTTCAAATTTCATCTGAAAGGACAAATGAACAGAACTAGAAAAATCAAAATGATGATCTGGATTGACATATATAATTCCAGCAGGTTAAGTTTTAGCTCATTCAGAACAGCAACTACTTCCTTATGTTTGCTCAGATCTGCTAATATGTTCTCTGTTTTAGGTGCTGTGATGGAGAGGATGCACCAAACAATAGAAGAAGATGATTCTACCTTGCTTCGATACTTGATTGCAGAGGATTATGTGATGCGATATGGTTCCACCTAGATTATGTGATGCAACCTTAGCTTATGTAATAGTAATGTCAACCTTAGCTTCTGTAATAATACTTGATTGCTAGTCTGATGTTCTAAATTATTTCTCAGCTCTAGCTGTCTATAATATTCAACCTTGGCCTGATGTTTTGTTGTGTAGCTAGTGAAACATTGCTGACAGACACGGTGTAGCTATCTCAATAACTATATGGTTGGCATGGTGTCTCTGAAGTTTCCTTATCTGATGTTTTTAGCTGTTGTGGCCTCTCAATGATAATTTCTTTTTCTACTTGGTCAATCTTCCACTTCAGTAGTAGGGGAAAATAGTACTTAAAAGAAAATTAACATGACAGTGCAGTAACATTTGATGCTCTTAAAAGAAAATTAAGAGTGGGTTTAAGCAGTTCCAGGAAGAACAGTTCAGGAAGAACAGGAATAAAAATATAAAATACTGGAAGCTGCATACATGCACCTTCATAACCATCTGGTTTATGACTGAGGAGGCAAGTGGGAAAAAGATCAAACAGTTCGATATTTATATCTTAATTTAAACTGAACCTGGTTCATGACAGGCAGCATATCCATTCACTTTATATCATAATTTAAACTGAATATGCTTGGTCTTACAACCCAAATATGCAGGTGAATTCCACCACAAATGCGGCATAATTCAACAACCAAGGCATGTATACATGTAAATATTCTCAAGTTACAGCATCACCACAAATTACTACAGCTACATCTACTATTGCTACATCTAGAGGAACAGACGGCCAACGAGCAGCGACACTTACTTCCCTACTCAACGGCTTCCATTTGAAGTCGTTGCTTTTCCATGGCCAACCTTTCCATCTCTAGCTTCAACATCAACAACCGATGTTGTCGAGCTTCCTCCACCTTCACTTTCTCTAGAGTAACATTCTCATAAGCTGTATCTTTCGCTGAACCTCAGTTTCCTTGAGTGGTTCAATCTTTTGAGCGGAGATGTCCTGCATTTTGGAAACGTACTCATGGAAGATTCAGAGCCACCTCCAACGCCTTGTGCTGCATTAACAAGACTTTCTCCAACAAAACCCGCTAATGCATCACTGTGGGTACTGAAGAAAGCTTCCATCCTACATTGTTGCAAAGAAAAAAAAAATGCAGTCAGATATATAAGACGACATGTGCGTAAAGATATAGGCATGCAGTAGGTACACATGTATCTGCAGAGCACAATAAGCCACATGAGCACACTAGATACACATGCAACATCACTATTCTATTTTAATAGCCAAAAGCCACCTGACTATTATATCTTGCACAAATACAATTACTAGCTGCCAAAAGAAATTTATAGCGATGGAAATGATTACTCATCTAGTGAGGGACAAGTGTTTTTACTCACGTCGGACCCACCCGTCATCTAATTGAATAACCGAATAGGTGGAAGACCCGTAGAAATCGTAATTTGGAGAGTGTTTCTGCCAAAATTGTAATTCTTTTTTCACCTGACGTCGTCTTACCCACCCCGCGTACCCGTGTTGGGCCCACCACACGACATCCACACCACGCGCAGACGTACCAGCCCGGACCGCAGTACCCTCTCCCTCCGTTTTTTCGTCCTCCGGAGTCCCATATCTCCCCGCGATCCCCCCTTCCTCATTATTTTTTGTTCGAATTGCCATCACAAAGAGCACACCCTGCCGCCTTCCTTCCTATCCTCGCCGCCATTCGCATGAGATGAATCCACGACCACTGCTGCACGCCTAGCTCGGACTGCCCACGCTGCCGCAGGAGACCGTCGTTGCCGGGAAGCCCGAGCAGGCGGCAGCATCCGCGGAAGCGGAAAATCCGGCATGGTGGCAGAGGTGTGGTTGCCAATGCTACGTACTTCCACAATAAATTGGTTCAGGAGCCCCATCGGGCAAATCAACTTGCCCGTCACTTTCGGAACACCGAGCAACTTCCGAAAGGAGACCCTCACCTTCCAGGTGGTCGGGTTCACGAGGACATATCACGCGATACTCTAAAGGCCAGCATACGCGAAATTCATGGCCATCCCCAACTACACGTACCTGAAGCTGAAGATGCCCGGTCCAAAGGGCATCATCACAATGGGCATGTCGTTCCAGTATGCGTACGAATGCAATACTGAGTGTTTTCAGTTCGCTGAAACACTGATCCGGTCTGAGAAGCTCGCCACGGAGCCCCTCTCCGAGGACCCCGACATCCCGAGTCATCCAAGCGCACGGCGTGCTCTTTCGAGCTCGACAAGGACGCCAAGGAGGTGGCTATCACCGACGATGGCCGCACGATCCGTATCGGGACGGCGCTCGATCCTAAATAGGAAAGCACGCTCGTCGACTTCCTCCGTGCGAACCTCGATGTGTTCGCATGGAAACCCTCCGACATGCCGGAGATTCCAAGGGAGGTCGCCGAGCACAAGCTTAACATTAAGCCGGGCTCGAAGCCTATCAAGCAACGCCTCCGCCGCTTCAACTCTGACAAGTGCAAGGCTATTGGCGAGGAAATCAAGAAGCTCCTTAGTGCAGGGTTCATTCGTGAAGTGTACCACCCCGAGTGGCTAGCTAATCATGTACTTGTTAAGAAGAAAAATAGCAAATGGAGAATGTGTGTTGACTATACGAGACTGAACAAGGCATGTCCAAAAGACCCATTTCCATTACCGCGCATAGATTGAGTAGTCGATTCAACAGCCGAGTGCGAAACCCTCTGTTTTCTCGACGCTTACTCCGGGTACTACCAGATCGCGATGAGCCTGGCTGACCAGCTCGTGACCTCGTTCATCACCTCTTTCGGTGCGTTTTGTTACACGTCCATGCCGTTCGGGTTGAAGAATGCAGGTGCCACGTTCCAGAGATGCATGCGATGCGTCTTTAGCGACCTCATCGGACGGCTGATCGAAGCCTACGTCGATGATATCGTGGTAAAATCGAAAAAGGTGGGCGACCTGATCCCGGACCTCGCCGCGGTTTTCGAAAAACTAAGGGAGCACAACATAAAGCTTAACCCCGAGAAGTGCGTCTTCGGGGTCCCCAGAGGCATGCTTCTCGGGTTCGTCGTGTCAGAGCACGGCATCGAGGCGAATCCCGAGAAGATCTCAGCCATCATGAGCATGGGGCCGATCAAGAACCTGAAAGGGGTACAATGTGTCACGGGATGCCTCGCGACTCTCAGCCGCTTCATCGCCCGACTTGGCGAGCGAAGCCTACCGTTGTACAAACTCATGAAGAAGTCAGAGCACTTCACGTGGACGCCTGAAGCGCAAGAAGCACTCGACTCGCTCAAAAACATGCTCAAAAGCCCGCTAGTCCTCACAGCACCAGCGGAGGAGGAGCCCATGCTCCTGTACATCGCTGCAACGACTCAGGTCGTAAGCGCGGCGCTGGTTGTCGAGCGAGACGAACCCGAGAAGACACAAAAGGTGCAATGCCCCATATACTTCGTGAGCGTAGTCCTCTCCGACTCAAAGACGCGCTATCCGCAAATCCAAAAGTTGATCTACGCTGTCCTAATCACCAAGCGGAAGCTCCGGCATTATTTTGATTCACACCCCATCACAGTGGTGTCCAAATACCCGCTTGGCGAGGTCATACAGAGCCCAGAAGCAGAAGGAAGAATCGCTAAGTGGGCCCTCGAGTTGATGGGGTAGAACAACACATACGCACCCCGCAACGCCATCAAGTCGCAGGCACTAGCCGACTTCGTCGCCGAGTGGACGGAGATCCAGACTCCGCCAGCACCCATCGAGCACGAGACGTGGCTTATGTACTTTGACGGATCGCTCATGAAAGAAGGAGCCGGGGTCGGGCTTGTCTTCATCTCACCTCTGGGCGTGCGTATGGAGTACATGGTCCGACTACATTTCGCGGCCTCCAACAATGTCGTAGAGTACGAAGCTCTCGTCAACGGTCTCCGGATCGCCCTCAAACTCGGGATTCAACGTCTCAAGATCCGGGAAGACTCCGGCCTAGTCGTGGGACAGGTGATGAAGGAGAAGAACTGCTTAAGCCCGAAAATGGCCGCGTATTGCCAAGTGGTGCGTGAATTGGAAGACAAGTTCCACGGGTTCGAGCTCAATCATGTGCTGCGTAAGTACAATGAAGCGGCAGATACTCTCGCAAAAGCAACATCGAATCAAAAACCTGTTCCGCACAGGGTCTTTGCCAGCGACCAGTACGAGTCGTCCGTCCGCTCCGAGGAGGACAAGCTGCCAAAACCCCCAACGCAAGAGGTCATGGAGATCGATGAGGTGCGAGAGCCTAACCTTGAAGACCTAGACTGGAGGATTCCTATCCTCGAGTGGATGGTGGAGGGCAAGCTGCCACCCAACAAGGAAGAAGCCAGGCGGATCGCACGAATGACCAAGTCGTACAAACTTGTCGATGGCGAGCTCCGACGAAAGGGTGCCAAAGGCCTACTCATGCACTGCAACCTGGCCGGCCAGGGGAAAGAGCTGCTGCAGGACATTCACGCCGGAAGGTGCAGGCACCACGCTGCCCCGAAGACCATTGTCGGGAAGGCCTTTCGATAAGGCTTCTACTGGCCAACTGCAGTCGTCGATGCGACCCGGATCGTACGCAGCTGCGAGGGCTGCCAATTCTATGCACGACAAACTCATCTCCCGGCGCAAGCGCTTCGAACCATCCTCGTCACCTGGCCCTTCGCGTTCTGGGGGCTGGATATGGTCGGACCCTTGAGGAAAGCGCCCGAGGGCTACACGCATGTACTCATGGCCATCGACAAGTTCTCCAAGTGGATAGAGGCCAAGCCCATAACAAACGTTCGCTCCGAGGAATCCGTTGCGTTCTTCACCGACATCATCTACCGCTTCGGGATCCCGAACTCCATCATCACCGACAATGGCACCCAGTTCACTGGCAAAAAGTTCCTCAAGTTCTGTGATGACAACCACATCCGTGTGGACTGGGCCGCCGTCAGCCATCCAAGGACCAATGGGCAGGTGGAGAGGGTGAACGACATGATCCTACAAGGCCTGAAGCCACGAATTTTCAAACGCCTCGAGAAGTTCCGGGCAACATGGGCCGTGGAGCTCCCATCGATTTGTGGAGCCTGCGCACCACACCTAGTCGGGCCACTAGCTGCATGCCTTTCTTCCTGGTGCACGGGTCGGATGCGGTCCTTCCGATGGACATCGATTACGGCAGCCCGTGAGTTCAAGCATACACTGAAGAAGGCATCCAGGTCGCTCTCGAGGACGCCATCGATCAGCTGGACGAAGCACGTAGTGTCGCCCTCCTTCACTGATCACAATACCAGCAGGCCATGCGGCGCTACCACGAGCGCAACATACGGAACCGCGAGTTCCAAGTCGGCAACCTCGTGCTCTGATGAGTTCAAAGCAACGAGGGCCGACACAAGCTCTCACCGCCGTGGGAGGGACCGTTCATCGTCGACCAGGTGCTCCGTCCGGGGACTTTCAAGCTCAAGTACGAGGATGGCAAGGTCATCTCCAACGCATGGAACATAGAACAGTTACGCCACTTTTATCCTTAAGCAAAGTTCTTTGTTTCATCTTATGATAATGCAAAAGCTTCAAAGCTATGTTCATATTTCATAATGATGTTATCTCCGTTTCAAGCTTATGTCTTTTACTCGAGTAAAACATTTTTGAAGCCTATTTTATCCCACGGGCAAGTCTCCGACTTGTCTGTGGGCTCGGGGGCTACTCGGGGCCATGACATCCCTCCCCCACACGTTTCGAAAACTTTTTGATCAAAAACCGTTTACGGTTTGTCGTACGATCACCACAGTACACCCACACTTGCTAAGGAGATGGGCAACAACTCGCGTGGTCTCAAGCCTGCGCTCGTCCGGGCTCTGAGTACTTACGCCCCTGCGGCTATCGTGCAAAGGCCCATGAGCAAAGTTTGTAACTCCGAGTTGTTTTTCCTTCACTCCCCCGAAAGTCGTCGGGAAACCGTCTAAACAACTCTGAAGAGTTTTCTTGTTTGCAAAAACACATTCACTCGTTTGTTCTCCCAAAAGTACTCGGGGGCTACGCGTCCGAGCAGTGCTACTTTAAGGCTAAGCCCGGCTAGGCCACCAAGTTCCTACGCCCCCGCGGCTACAGAGCAAGGTACCACCGACAAGGTCTTAGGTTGCACTACTTGGACTCGCAAGTCCTTGACTACTTAGAAAGAGGATAGCACGCAACGAAAAAATAAACGAGTTCTTAACTCAGATCGAAAAACAGTCACACATGACCCACGAGTTATTTACTGGCAACAAAATATAATCAAAAGCCTCTGCGAGGCTGTTGACGGCTGTTAAGTGCTACTTTTACACCGTCAATACCTGCATAATATAAATGTAAAAGGATCATCAACACTAGAATAGGGCTTGATATTGATGATTTCCACAAGTGTTGGTGTTCCTAGCTTTTGTTGCAGGACGCACCGAAATGCGTGCCAAATGGTACAGATGAGAGTAAGTAGTCCAATGGCTATTAAAGGACGTCATCACAAACAACCTCAAATGCCAATTTGGACTGCACCATTGCGATGGGCTCGTCGAGACGATCGAAATAGACATATTTTATGCCTACATCGGAGTTCGTGTGAACAAGATACACAAAGGACAAAATTACTGACGCAGAGCTGACGTCATCACGGGACCCACCGGCGCAGTCAACAGGCAGGCGCGGGAGGACGTAGTGCCCATAGGCACGTGGCGGCCGAGCACTGGCGCCCGCCGTCAGTGCGTGCGCGCGGTCAGCCCGCAGGGCCACGTGGCAGCCGGTGGTTCGCTCCGGCCCGCTGCCCTGGATCGCTGACGCAGCTGCACAACGGGATCCGCCTGGGTGACATGGCGTGACATGATTCGCTACGGTAGAGTCCCATGGATCGTTGCAGTGGCGTGGACGGTCCCCGCCTGGGCCACGCATCGGGCATCCAGCCACGGAGGGGAACGCCTCCGGCGCTGGCGCGTGCGCGCGCGGCTCCGTGCGCGGGAAGCTGCCCGGGCCGGCCACGCGTCGCGCGCAGAGTGGCGCGGGGTGAGGCGGTGGCGCGAGTTGCGGCGGTCCGCCCCGGTTCGCCTGGTCCGCCAGCTGGTTCGCCCCAATAAATCCCTTTTTAGGAGCGGTTCTGCGGCCAGAAGCCTTGGATGCTCCGGTTCTTCACTGGAGTATCTAGTTTAGGTCCGGTTTTCGCCTGCCACATGTCACTCTTCTATAGGACGCACCCAGGAAGTTGCACAAAAGTGGAGGCCAACACCCCTCTTGTCAAGCCACCCCTCCTCTATAAATAGGAGGGGAGGGGCTCCCATTTAAGACACATTCCTCTCTCCCTCTCCGCTCATTCTCTCTTGGAGTGGTGAGTTCTCACCTCTCCCATGAGTTGTGTGTGTGATTAGAGTGCTAGGAAGGATAGGGTGAGGAGTGAGTTGATGTCCTCGTGGATGTCTGTTCTTCAATTAGAGCAACAAAGTGAGTATTCCAGTATTTCTTATTTAGACTATAGTGGACATCATGCATGCTTGATTTGTTCTTGTGTTCTTAGATCGTTCATAACGTTAGAGGTTTGTGTTCTTCGTGACACGAGGCTTCGATCCTTTAGAGCTAGTGCCTTGGTTCATATATCTATTTGCATGCTCTGATCCTGTTTAGTTGATTAAGTCTGCTGTATCTCGTTTGTTTGCATTCATAGATTTCTTTCTGCTCCGTAGCTCGATGACTAGTATGATTTGATTCCACTCTCTCTAGTTCGTGGTTCCGTATTTATACGGGTTGCTATAGTGTTGTTAGCGGGTCGACAGACGTAACCGCACTATAGTAGTTATCTGGGGGACAGGCGTGGTGTCTGGGCTCTGGTTATCCTACGAAGACCGCATGCGTTCGCGTAACGATAGAGGTAGGCCGCAGTGGTGACAGCCTATTGGACCCTTTGGAACCCTCCGTGCCTGCGTACCGAGTCGGGCCCTGTTGCCAGTACATTAGTCTCTCCCTAAAAAGTTAGGATGGGCTGGCGCCCCACGGGGAGGACTAATAGCGGACAGATCCATCTTGAGAGTTAAGCCCCTTAAGAAAGTGCTTCTCAACCCATATCCATCCCAGCTAGAGTTTGGTGTCCTTGGACCATCTATACTAGCATAGGAGATAGTGCACATTGTTCCTTGGATTCGATACCCTTGGAATACTCTCCTTCCTTGGGGAAGTGCTACAGTGGTATTTTCGTGCGCTTGCGGTATACCCGGTTGCTCTTATACGCTCCCTCTAGGTGCGCAACTAGTGGTGACGTTAAGAAACGCCAACAAGCATTTCTGGTGCTGTTGTCGGGGAACGATTGCTGTATCTATCTTCAAACCTAGTGGTCCTCATATTTATCTTTTTTGTTTTCTTCTACCTTCACCCCTGTTACCCTTCAAGATATCTTTTTCGTTTTCTTTTGTTCTACCTTCACCCCCGTTACCCATGGTGAAGCTTTCCTGTAAAAGCATCACTACCCCCGGGGATGAGCTCCCAGAGCCACCGCCTTCTGTGCGCCTTTTTCTCACATCCGGCTGTGAGCCTCTCCCTGTGACGATCGATGTCGTTCGACGCACTATCTTCTCTGGTCTATCGAGCGAAAACCCATATTACCATCTTTGTGACTTCGAGAACTTGTGTTCTCTTATCTACACTATGGGTATGACTTTGGATACCTTCAAGTGGAAGTTGTTCCCGTACTCTCTTGTAGGGAAGGCGGAGCAATGGTACATATATGCCGTAGGTAGCATGAACGATAGTTGGGAAGAGCTTAGAGACAATTTTTCCCTTGAGTTCTTCCCTCCATCTCGTGTTGCTGCTCTACGGGAGGATATCCATTGTTTTCAACAGAAAGAGAAGGAAACGATACACATTGCCTGGTCTAGATTCACTACTAGAAAAGTGATCATCAGTGACGATCTGCTCGTGACGCTGCTTACTTTGGTCACAGAATGGTATGTATTCCATGACGAAATGTCCATCTTCGTCATAAGTTGCAAGTGCCGAAGATTTGGCTGAAAGAATAATGACAAAAATAAAATTTACATCACAAAATAGTAAAAGGAGATCGTCATAGATTATGTTTTGGTATGGCTTATGGTAATGATGAAACCTATTGGTCACAGAATAGATTTGATATCGTCATAATTTATTTGAATCGTTTGGCACAACTAATGATGAAACAAATTGGTCACAAATTAGTAGTGCACTTAACGACGTGGGTTGAGTCTGCCACACGACCCATCCCCTTTTTTTCTATCGACCAGAAGTAACGCTCCTCTTAATTGTCTTTCGCAAAAATAAAAGGCTCCCACGGAGCATCGAACCAGGGACCTGGTGACACACAGGTAGGAGCTTGATGGGGACGTGGGTTCTCGATCTTCCGTCAGGTGGAGATAGCTATCGATTTGGTGGAGATGTCACACAAACGATCCGGCTTCCAATCAACACGACTAGAACCCCGCAATCGCAGCACCACTTCTCCTCTGGTTATCAACCATGCACTGCACGATTGACCTCGCCACGAGGGCTAATCCTTGCCTGAGAATCGAAAGACACAAGCAAGAACAAGAAAGAAACACAATCTGGAAAATTGCAGATGAATGATTAAGCTCACAAGTTGGGGTCTCACAAACCGATCGAGCGGCGAACTGTTCTTGACAGAATGACTTAAGCAAAACCCAAGTTTCTAAGATGACGGCTACTGAATATATGAGAAAGGGGGCGTCCTAGGGTTGGGGGCGACCTAGGAGGGGGCGCCCTCAACTTGGGCCTAAAGCCCAACAAAACCGGCGACGCAGCACTTTGGCAGATTCTGGACGTCAACTTGTTTCGACGATTCCCGTTGACTCAGGATGAATTTTGGCATGAGACCAGTGCCATTGGAAGCTCTATGAAATTCCGGTTCCAACCATATATAGAACGTCCAAAACCGACTTCGTATGCGATCTGGGCGTCGTTTTTATTGCACGCTGCTCCTGGACTCCGAACTGGACTCGAACTTGAATTGATTTGGGTCTCCACCTTGGGGACTCGAACCGGATTAGCCTTGAACCTCTTCGTTGACTTGGACACCCTCTTTGGACTCCTTCTTCTCCATGCCATGCTCCCATCATGGCCGTATGCATGGGTGCCATGTCCTCATCAGAGCTCTACCACTACGCTACATGGTCTTTCATGTTGTAAGTATGTAGTTTTTTTATTTGTAACTTTGTTAATGAATAATGGGCCTTTACCTGCATCGATGAGAAGTTGGGCCGAGTACCCTTGATCATGGCCAGAGTTTTGATTGCGGCCACATGTTGATCAGTCTCGCCCTTCGTTTTGATCGCGGCTAGATCATCTCGGTCAGATTGTTTGTGTCGCGTTTATCTTCGTCGAGGCCAGATTGTCTCGTGCGGCAGCTGGCCGGCAG
This sequence comes from Cenchrus fungigraminus, assembly GCA_036936925.1. Classification (NCBI taxonomy): domain Eukaryota; kingdom Viridiplantae; phylum Streptophyta; class Magnoliopsida; order Poales; family Poaceae; genus Cenchrus; species Cenchrus fungigraminus. Next base: position 93,615,248 of record CM072773.1, on the reverse strand, counting down.
GTGATCGAGGGCGTCAAGGTTTTCCCCATCGACGTGGCGGCGACGTAGGAGTGAGAGCAGCACCAGCACGCGAGACGAGGGCAGAGGAGGCGCTTGCAAGGTTTGATGAATTTGATGTTTAAATTTTTTGTTTAGATATTCATGTGTTTGAAGGGTTTGTTCATATATGCATGAATGGTTTTAATTTTTTTGATCCTATTTGCATCTGATTATCAATTAATTGTTCAAATATGCAATTTTTTGTATTGTGCTCAATTTAATCTCTGTTTGGGTGTTTTTAAAATATTTGATCTGTTTGTCAAAACAGATGGATAGAAGCTGGATACATGGGAAACAATTCACACCTGCATATTTGAAAGGAGTTGAAGAGTTTATGAAATTTGTTAGAGAAAGATACCCCGAAGACACCGACATATGTTGTCCTTGCCGCACTTGTCTTAATCAAAGGGTGCGACACCAGAGTGATGTAGAAAACCATATACACATCTTTGGAATGTCAGCCACATATACCAGGTGGATTCATCATGGGGAGTTAGCAGATACTATTGAAGTTGAGAATACAGAGCACCAGGATGTTGAAGGTGATCATGACTATGGGATACATGTGGATGTGGGTGATGATGGTGATCTTGACGATGATCTTGGAGTACCAGAGATGATTGGAGATCTATATGCTCAAGCAGAGGCCGATGGAGAACAACCAAGGTTTGCAAGAGTCCTTGAAGATGCCAAGAAGGCAGTTAGCCTGGGATCTAGCCATTCGAAATTCTCTTTTATGGTGAGGATGTTGTATATCAAGTCTCGTTATCGAATCAGCAATGCAGGATTTTCCACGATGATGAACTTGATCTCATCAGGATACCCTAAGAGTGAGTTGCCAAAATCTTATGATGAGGCAAAGAAATACCTTCGAGAGTTGGGCCTTGGATACGAAAACATACATGTATGAAAGAACAATTGTGTGTTGTTTCGGGATTCAAAAACATCCAAGTATGCTAAGTTGAATGTGTGCCCAGTATGCAAGGAGTCTAGATGGAAAGACGAGACTGGGAGCAAGCAGGTTCCACATAAGGTATTGAGGCATTTTTCACTTTTGCCTAGGTTGAAGAGAATATATGCTTCAAAGCGTACTTCTGAGGAAACTAAATGACATGCGAAGGTGAGGACGCCAGTGGACAATGTAATGAGCCATCCAGCTGATGGGGATGCATGGAAATACTTCGACAATAAGGAAAAATCCTTTGCAGCTAACCCGAGGAACTTGAGGCTTGCCTTAGCTACAGATGGGTTCAATCCATTTGGCAACATGAGTACCCAGGACAGTATGTGGCCAGTGCTGTTGACTCCACTGAATCTCCCACCATGGGAATGTGTGAATCCAGCAAATTGTTTTATGTCTTTACTCATCCTAGGTCCAAAATCTCCAGGAAAGGATTTTGATGTTTTCCTTGAGCCCCTAATTGAAGAACTGCTAGAGCTATGGAAGGGTGTCAGTACCTATGATGCATGTACTGGTAGGAAGTTTGACCTTCGTGCTGCTGTGCTATGCTGTATACATGATTTTCCAGCATTGAGCATGTTGTCTGGGCGAACAACAAAAGGGTATTATGCATGTATTTACTGCGACAAGGATCCGTTGTCTCGGGCAATAAGGAATAAGATATGTCACATTGGACATCGTCGATATCTTCCAAAGACACATGCATGGAGGAGAAGCTTGGCTTTTGATGGTAAGCGTGAAAACAAAGATGCACCACAGAAGTTCACTTTGGCTGAGGTCCTAGTGGAGCTAGAGAAGGTGAAAGATATTAGGCCAGGGAAGCAAGTGAAGGAACCTGAAATCATTGGTAAAAAAGGAAGCGTGATGTGGGTCCAAAGATTTATAGCCGCAAATCTGCGTTGTGGAGATTGCCTTATTGGAAACATTTGAAGCTTCCACATAATCTTGATGTGATGCACATAGAGAAAAACGTATGTGAAAACATTCTATGCACATTACTCAATGTACCGGGGAAGACAAAGGACACACATAATGCTAGGCTAGATCTGTACGATATGGGCATCAGATATCATTTGCACTTACAGGAGAAAGGCAACAACTCAGTCAGTGCTCCACCTGCTCCTTATGTCTTGGGGAAGGAGCAAAAAGTCCAGTTTTGCAAGTTTCTAAAAGGTATCAAGTTTCCTGATGGATATGCTACTAACCTAGCAAGATACATAAGTGAAGACGGTTCGAGGGTGGTTGGAAAGCTCAAGACACATTCTTGCCACATACTCCTGCAAAGAATCATACCTGCTGGACTTAGAGGACTGGTGCCTAAGGATGTGTATGAAACAATTGCAGAGCTAGGGACATTTTTTAGGGAGCTATGCAGTAGAAATCTAAGGATTGATGTTGTGAAGCGGCTGAAAGAATAAATTCCATTGATCCTATGCAAGCTTGAGAAAATATTTCCCCCTGCATTCTTTGATGTCATGGTGCACTTGTGTGTCCATCTACCAGACGAGGCACTACTGAGAGGTCCTGTTCAGTATGGCTGGATGTACCCAATAGAAAGGCGACTAGGCACTTTGAAGAATTTTGTAAGGAACAGAGCCAAGCCAGAAGGATCAATTGCTAAGGCATATGTGGCAAGTGACACCTTGACTTTTTGTTCTAGGTACATGGAGGATATGGACACTAGATTCAATACGGAGGATGATAGTGGTGGAGAGGTGCCATTGCCTAATGACATCTCTGTTTTTAAGCATGGTGTTACTCTTGTTGGAGGTAATAGGGTCCAGTACATTGATGATGATGTCATGGATAAGTTAGTTTGGTATGTCCTACATAATTGTGAAGAAGCTGATGAATATAAGGAGTAAGTATGAGTTTTATTACTTTCTGAATTGTTTCTGATTATAAAAAATTTTCATTTGATTAAACTTGTCCTTGCAGGTTGTATAGAGACGAGCTGTTGCAGGAAGGTGCACAACTAAGTAATGTTGATAAAATCGTTGAACAAGGATTTGCCAAGTGGTTTAGGCACCACGTAAGTAACTACACAGATTCAGTAATTAAATGCATATGTAATTGTTCAATTAATTATTTCTGTTGCTACAGATTGAGATGAAACGCAATGAGAATCCAGATTCGGTTAGCGAAGGATTGTGGGCACTGTCTTGTGGACCATGTCTACGAGTTAAGTTTTCTGCAGCTTGCAAGATTAATGGTGTTCGGTATAGCACAGCGGATCGTGAAAAGTTCATGCAGACACAAAATAGTGGTGTGATGACTCCAAGTGAACATAATAACAACATCATAGATTTTTATGGAGTCCTTGAAGAGGTAATTGAGTTGCAGTATAACTCGAATCTTCAAGTTTGTCGGACTGTGGTTATATTTCGATGTGATTGGTACATCCAAGAAGGCAGGGGAAAGGCCTTCAAGATGACGGACATTTCAAATCCATCAATGTGCAGTCATTATGGTACAAGACCGATCCTTTCATCCTATCATCTCAATCGAAAAAGATATTTTACATTTAAGATACATCTTTAGGTAAAGGTTGGCGAGTTGTGCAGAAATTTGAACATAGGAATATTTATGATGTGGCTGAAAAAGATGAGGCCAGTCATGATGTGCATCAGGATGATTACCATTCAGATACTGAGCATGTGGTGCAAGAAGGTGACGATAACGTGCCATTGCCAAATATTCAAGGTAGGGAAGCCACTATAATTGAAGGCAATTTGCAAGAATTTATAAGAAATAAGAAGCAAGCTCCAATTATTGATGAAGGTAGCAAGGATGAGGAGGATGAGACAGTGCTGCAGTACTGTAGTGATGATGGCAATGATAACAATGATGACATGTCCCCAAATGATGAAGATGAAGATTTCTAGTATAATAATTGTGTTTATCCCAGTATAAGTAGTTGATATCATTTATACTATTTGTTTCGAACAGCCAGAGTTTGTTTGAGATTTCAAATATTTGTTATGACATTATGGATTTCATATGTATAAATGCTTCAGCCACCAGATTGATGAACATGCACATGAACATGAACAAGTTTAACTTTGAACATGCTTCAGCTACCAGATTGATGTATAAATGCACATGAACAAGTTTAACTCAGATTTTAAAAGCTCAAAATCCATAAAAAAACAGATTGATGAACACCAATGATACTTTAACAAGCTAATATCGTATATTTATAGGCATGTACATGCCACCAGATGAAGGTTACTTGTCTTGCTGCCACATAGGGCAATACTAACTAGGCACATGACATTTAGCATTTAAATTTACAACCTAAAGCAAGCAAGGCACAAAATATTCAAGCCTTCTAGCCTGCTACGGCACAACTAAGTAAGAGGGTCATGTTTCCATCTGTTGGCATAGAGAGGTTCCACCAAAATTCAAAAGCATCCATCACTGACAAGCACTACTTGTTTAGAGCCTTCTGAGATGCAGCAATGAGTGCAGCATGCAGTCTTGCTTTCCTTTTCTTCTCCGCATTGAGCTCACCCTCAAGCCACTTGACATTTTCCTGAGACACTGCCACCGCGTTGTGTAACTTCCAGAAGTCCATCTGTTGAAAAATGAGCAGCATGCATATGTAAGTAAAACATTACTGTACATGTATACTTAGCATGCATATAATTCAAACAAATTCAAGCTTTGCCAGTTATAGATTATGGATGACTATAGCAGTAAAACAACATTTTATGGATACACTTAAACATGCATACTCAACCAAATTCAAGCTTTGCCAGTTATAGATTATGGATGACTATAGTAGTAAGTCGAAGTAAAAAAAAGTAGATGACTGCAGCAGTCAACTCACCTTCTTCTCCTTCCCCCTCAGCTCTGAGGTCATCTGTGTCAGTGTCTCCTTCCCCTTCTCCTCTATCTTGACCTCTGTCAGTGTCTCCTTCCCCTTCTCCTCTATCTTGACCTCTGTCAGCGTCTCCTTGCCCTTCTCCTCTGACTTCTTGTTGCGGCGCTTGCTGACTCTCAGCGCGCGCTCGGCGGCGCTGGACGAGATCCCCCGGCGCGCGCTGGCCTGCAAATTTGATAAGCAAGACCATGAATCAGCCTAGTCAAATGCTGATATTTGATAAAGAAGGCCATATTGTAAATAGGATAATCAATAATCTTGCAAAAGAATATTAATGCATAACACTACCTAAATCATTGTTTGGATCATATTGTAAACTGGGCACTAAGTGATCATGAATAATTTCTACACTACCTAAATCATTGTTTGGACCATATTATAAACTGGGCACTAAGTTATCATGAATAATTTCTACACTACCTAAATCATTGACAAGTAACTTAAAATTTCTTAATTAATCCAGCAAAAGGAAAAACCCACAAATCATATAAAAACTTTACACTAATACATAAGGATACATGTGCCTGATATGAACTATGCATAAAACTAAATCTGTGATTCCATATCTTGTACTGTCAAATGCAAGCATCTGATTCAGTGACTAATTGAAAACCCTCTCGTAAAGCATTTCCCACAAATCATTTCCCACACTCTATGTAAAGCATCAACATCATCTGATCTAGGGCTAACTCTTTTTCAGCGACTAATTGAATTAAAAAAGATTCAACATAATCTCATTCATTTGTTCAGCAGATGCACTAAAAAAGATTGCAAAGAAACCCTGAATATGAACTGGGAAAGCCAATAGATGGAACCTCAGGTTGTGCAGACGAGAATGTAGATCTGCCAGCATGATTGGGATCGTTCCTGACCCTCCCGTAGCCTGGTGGGACGTCAGGAACGATGTCCCCGATGCCGGCGGAGGCGGCGGAGGCAGCGGAGGTGCCGGAGGCGGCGGAGGCCTGGCGCAGCACCACGCCATGGGGCGCCTTGGTGAACCTCCCGACCGCTGGGTCCCGCTTCTAGTTACTCGCACGGGCGGACTGCTGGGGGTTCTTCTTCACCCGCTTCGTCATCTTCCCTTCGCCGGTGACTGCGGCGGCGCAAGCCGGCGGATGTGGTGGTGGCGCACGCGGGAGAGGAAGCGGAGGAGACGAGGTGGTGTGAAACTGTGTGTGACGATTTGGGGGACGAACTGGGGGAAAACGGCTTTATCAGATCTGGGGTGAAATGCTGCCCTTCAACGTGTTAAATAAAATAGATCTTCACATCTAACAAATACATCTTCCTAGCCCAATGGCAATGCGCTCTGAATCTAACACCATAGCTCCCAGGTTCGAATCCTGTCCAAAAAAGATTCAAATGATTTCGAGCAACTGGTACTACACATCCCACATAGGGATGAACATCTCCCGCTGAGTGACAATAACATGTGTGAGACATGTATGCTTTAGTGGGGATGTGCATCATCACATTCTCAGAATCACTTGAAACTTTTTTAGCAACATGATACACCAAAAGGTGGTGCTTGTGCAAGTTTTCAGAATTTTTAAGCAAGATTAGATGATTTCGACATTTATTCTTTATTAAATCAACAAATATTTACAATAATAGGCAAACTTGGTCTGAAAATTCCAAAACTTCACACAACATCATAGTTTGCATCCATAACCATACCAAAAAAGATTCAAATGATTTCGAGCAATTGGTACTACACATCCCACATAGGGATGAACATCTCCCGCTGAGTGACAATGACATGTGTGAGGCATGTATGCTTTAGTGGGGATGTACATCATCACTTTCTCAGAATCACTTGAAACTTTTTTGGCAACATGATACACCAAAAGGTGGTGCTTGTGCAAGTTTTCAGATTTTTTAAGCAAGATTAGATTATTTCGACATTTATTCTTTATTAAATCAATAAATATTTACAATAATAGGCAAACTTGGTCTGAAAATTCCAAAACTTCACACAACATCATAGTTTGCATCCATAACCATACCAAAAAAGATTCAAATGATTTCGAGCAACTGGTACTACACATCCTCACAACGGCTTACATGTCTAACTAAGACCTATGTGACTATGTGAGAGTGTGGCCCCTTTGTGAGATATTCGTATCACCACTATCTCCAAATCATCTTCAATTTTAATAGGGTGTTCATGGACACAAACTAAGAGGTTTTCTGCAAGAAAAATGCAAAAAAATTAAACAACATAGAAACAAATGCCTTTTTACAAAGTATAATAAAAACACCGTCCAAAAAATATGGGCCCCTTAGGATTCGAACCCGGGAGCCAAGTCTTGGCAGTCAATTGGCCTTACCATTGGGCTGTTTCAGTTTGTTCGATATGAGTCAGGAGACAGTTTACTTATACACTATATCAGACTGACCAAAAAAGGGTGCCAAGATTGGCGCCAAACGTTTTCGGTGCCTTTTATCCCAAAAAAATTGCGCCAAAATCGTGGATTATTAACCTCCCTACCCCACTTCTCGTCAAACCTCCCCCAAACTTCCTATCTTCTCCCCTCCCCATTCCTCGAACCGGAGAAGCCGCCGCCGCCACAGGACCTCATCACTGGTGACGACCTGCTTCCTCATCCCAGGTAAGTTGGTTCCACCCCGCCTCCACCTATCCCTCTCTCTCAACGACCCACCTATCTATCTCTCCCCATCAACCTCTCACTCACAACAACGAAACCCTAACCACAGCCGCCCCTGACGAGCAGGTCCATCCACGACCTTCCTTTCTCTTCGAATACGATTTGGTTACACGCCACCCCCTATCCCTCTCTATCACCTACATTTCTCTCCCCATCCACCTCTTTTGATTCCCGAACCTAACCCTAAGCACATCTGCAGGTCTCAATTCCCAACTTGGCCACAAGCTCAATGGTGGCCACAAGGGGTCAACGTAAGAACACACCTGCAGGTATGTGGAATACTGCAACTTTATTTGTTAAATGAGATCTACAATTTCGTTGAAGTACAACTGCAATTTTGTTGAAATTGTTAAGGACTTGTCTGCGCAGTACCATTCTGTTTACTTTATATTGTTGCAATTGCTTTTGTGAAACCAATCTAGTTGCAGATAATAGAATTTGTGAAATTGCTTCAGTCCATGCTTCTTATTCAATTCTATTTGTCTGGCCATTTTAATTGCATTTGTCTGATTCATGGGTCCATTCTTAAGTTCAGTGTGTGCTAATAGAAATTTTCGTCCATGTATGTTGATACGAAAATAATAGTTCAGTCCCATCTATGTACATACTTTTTTCATAGAGTTATAAGAGTGTTTGGTTCAGTGTCATAACCAGGGGATTTAATATCTAGGAGTCCAGAAATAGTTGTACCTCTTATCTCAGACCTTAGACATCTGAAGTAGTCTTATTACCTCTTACCTATTAGTTGAAGCCTTTTTAAATTTCTAATACACCCAATTTCTTGTCCTTCAAAGAACCTACAATAGCTGAGGACTATGAGAGAATCCGAGATAGACAAGTTGCGGAGAATCAAAAGATCTTTGAAGAGCTCGGATTGAATACACTAGCTTCTAACCTTAATAACTCCTTGCCCCAATCTGCGCAAAAGAAGGAAAAAAACAGCAAACAAGGGAATAGATAATGAAGATTCATCATCATCGGAGTATCTCGTTGATGTGGATGATCAAGGAGATAGTATTGATGATGATGACACTGAATCTAATGAGCAGCCACAACCCATGGCAAATGAGGTGCTTCTTCTATCTTCAATGTAGTCGATGGGCCATACTAGCATTCCAATTACATGTTTCTGTTCTAAAGTATGCTATAGGATTTAGATGCACATTCTTTGAAACATACATCTTGTTTAATATATGCTATTCCTTATTAATGCACATGACTTACCTGAGTATTTTTTCCCCACAGATTCCCTCACCGCGTAGTCGCAAACTCATCTCTTCAAAGATCAAGAAGTCTATTCCTACAATGGCACCTGGGGTTAGGAATAGTAAGAGAGTGAGGGCAACTGCTGAAGCTGAAGTGCTGCCTTCAGCATCTGAAATAGCAAGGTCAAAAAGGCTGCATGTGTAGGAGCCTACAACTGCAAATGATGACACTACACCTGCAGAAGAAGCCAATGGAACAGCCGGGCATGACAACACAGCATCAGAGAAGCCAATGTCACAGCTGGTCATGACAATGCAGCTGTAGAGGAAGACATTGGAGCTGCTGATGACAATACACTTACTGAAGGCAAGTTCTATTTTTCAGTCAGTTATGACATCTCTTTTGTTCATTTTGCAGAAATTAAATCATTTAACTAAATGCAATTTCTATTTTGTAGGTCCTCAACAGAGACATCCAAGGAGGCCCAGACCAGCTACTGTCGGGAAACAGCTGGATAGGATGACGAAAGCTATGGGAAGAAGATTACCCATAGTTGTAGAGGAAGGAAAAAAAGACCACATGAACCTGTTCAAGCTGCCAAGTTAGCTTCAGAGGCTGGCGTCATCATTCGGGAAAGCATTCCTGTCCTTCCACATTGGAAGGATTACAAGAAAGACGACAAACACTTCAAGACCTTTGAGGGACAACTAGCTGTAAGTGCATTACGGTTCCTATTTGAAACTTTCATACATGCTTAACCTTATTTGTCTAACTAAGTATCGAACTATCATATGCCTAGGGTCGCTTGGCTGTTAACACAAACCATGCCCCAACAAAGGTAGCTATGACCGATTTGATGCGCGTTGCGATAAAAAACCAATGTTATCGGCTTAAGAAGCGATACTTCAATGGTGTACCTGCAAATGAGGTTCGGACAACTTCTCCTGTTGGTTACATGACTGATGTAGAATGGAGGGCACTTGTTGCAAAGTGGTCTGATCCAAAGAATATGGTATGGGTATACTGCAATATATTCTTCATTCACTTATTTGCCAAAGAATCTTAACATTCTGAACTTGTGATATCATCTCACATGTTGAATCTCCTGTAGGAAACATGTGAAAAGAACAAGCACAACCGCAGTCAAGTCAAGTATCATCAAGCTGCAGGTTCTCGTGCTATGTGGCACACTTACATGCATATGTAAGTAAAACATTACCTTGTTCACTTACATTCACATTGGCACTGAACAAATTCATTTTTATTTCATCTAAGATTACTTTGTTGTGATTTTTATCCACTATACAGAAGAAGAATAGAATCATAGACGACCCCAACCTAGATCAGAATGAAGCAATAGATGCAGTGGAGGCCTTCAAGACTTGCCATACCAGCTCCAAACGTGGCCTGAGTGAGCCGACAAGAGAGGCACTTGTAAGTGCATAGGGTCTATCTCTACTAGTTGATATTTAATTCTAATTGCATTGGATGTTGGTCTTATCAATTATCATCTTTCTGTTGGTAAAGGTATTTACATGTAATTGTTTTATGTTCATAAATTTCAGGTTGATATGGAAGCTTTGAGGGCTGAACCTATTCCTGAAGATGAGATGCTTGCATCAAGTGTGCAAGTCGTGTCCAAGGTGCTCTCCCAGAACATCTCCAACCATTTCCTGAAGAGTGTTGGCTTCCAAACACCGCCATCCTACAAGTTAGGTTCATCAAATGACAGTGAGCTTCGGGAACAACTAGTAGCTGAAGCGACGGCAGCTGTTCAAGGTGAACTAGATGACCTCAGGAAGAAAATTCAAGAAGCTGAGGAAGAGCGGGGGAAGACACAAAAGGAGCTGGAGGAGTACAAGAAGATTACAGAGAAGAACACCAAGGAGATGGCAGAGACCAATTTGCTCCTCAAGAAGCTCTTGTCCCTCCATGGAAATAGTTCTTCATCCCCATGAACACAACTACTGCTCAGATCTGCTGTGAACTGGATGTTCTTTTGGGTACTCAGGAACTTGGTTTGGTCGTGTGTGCAACTTTTAGTTAAGTTTGGTCTTGTTTAGTGAAATGTGATGTCAAGTGGTGTTGTCCACTCAGTTGTATGCACACTGGAATACTAGTTTTAATCTTATCGAATGGTGTTCCCATTCTAGGATCATCTGCAAATTACAATTGCATTATAAACTGCAATTTATCTGTGACCAAAGTGATGTCACATCTGTGACCATAGTTATGTTAAATCCGTGACCAAATCAAGTCCAATCTGTGACCATTTATATGGCAAATTTGTGACCATATTACTTCAAAGTGTGACGATGGGAAATAGTATTCTGTGACGATGCGAACATGTATTCAATGACGATTCCAAAATGATGACGTCACCTGCCACGTCAACGATGACATCACTACCACATCAGCAATGACGTCAGCTGCCAGCGTGGCATATGCCGTCGCCGTGCTCCCAAATGGCAGGTTATGATGAAACAAAACAAAGTTCCATGACCAAACCTGATCGTCACAAAAAATAGACGCCGTTAACGGCGCCGTCAGCACGCCAGGCAGACGGCCGATTGTGACGAAAACGGGGATTCATCCGTGACCAATAGCTTTCATCATAGATTGAAATAAGTTCTATGACGACATATAATTCGTCACAGAATGGACACACATCTATGACGAAATATTGCGTTTCGTCACGGATGACCAAATGTGACGCGACTATAGTGACGAAATCCAAATCGTCACAAAATCGTCACAAATGAACATCAGTGACGATTATGGCATCTTCAGTGACGTTAGGTCAATGTCATGGATGACAACATCCCTACTAGTGATTTATACGCTTAGTGTATTTTGAACCTCCCTTGTCGTTGACTGATTCTCAGTTGCTCCGCAAATTTTATGATGGTCTCGACAAAAGGTCTGTTTGTCATCTTGACTTCAGAAAACCATTTCTTGAGAGGGAACCGGCTGAAGGTAGGGAATTCCTGAACTCCTACTTCGAAGTCGATCCCGTATTCTACCGAGAGGAATCCGAGTCGAGCCATGAGAGTCTCTCAACATCCAAGTCCGAGCCTTCATCTTCCGAATCCCGAGACTTGTCTGTTGAACCCTCTCCTGAACCCCGAGCACCAAAGGAAGAAGAAGAAGTTCAACCTTTGGTGTTCACTTGCAAATTCGAGGATGACCCATCTATAAATCTTTCAGACACCTCGAATTCTTCTGATGCCCAATCAGGGGAGGAACCTTATTCCGTCCACACCGATCACTCTAGACATCCTTTGACAGAACCTTCCCTTAGGCCTGCGGTGCCTCCTCTACCTCCTGATCCTCCTGACGAAGCAGATCCTGAGGAGGCCATAAGGGAGGAATGGTTAGAGGGAGTGACACAATTTTCTGAAGCAATTTGGAATAGTTCACCTTCTTTGGTTGTCCCTTGCTCTATTAGAGGCCCTGTCGTAGAGGCCCATTGTAACCCCATCATGGAGGTTAACATTTTGCCATGGCACTTAGTAGAAACTCTTTTGGGCAGAGTTTCGCTAGCACCATCCGACATGCTCCTCAAGACTTGTTCCTTTGGACACGTTCTTGAATGTCGGGGGATCACAAGTGTCGTGCCGCTTATCATTGACGGGATCGAGGCTCGCTTAGACCTTCACATCTTCGATGTCCTTGATCTCGATCTTCTCCTAGGCTCCCCCTTAGAGCAGCTCTTTGCTACATCTTTAGGGAGCCTAGATGATAAGCTTAGGGGAGTCGCTTCTGCCACTGCTACCCCTTGTCCGGGACATCCTATGGCAAAACCTCTTCCCAGCAAAACCCGCTCGAGAAGATGATGCATATATCTCTGTTCGCATCATCCGGGCCCGTTCTCATTAAGGTTGTAGAATGTTCTACCCCTCATGAGGATGACTCGGGAGACTCTCTTCACCTTTGTGAAGGCGAATGATTGTCACCATTCTCGACCGAGTTTCAGCCTCTTCCCGCTGGCCTGTATCCTGTTGCTTTCGATCGTGATCGAGAGTCAACATCAAGCTTCCACGATGACTCTCTTGAGCTGGAGAATTCATGGGCCATGGTACCTTTCAAGGCATTGACTCTGGAGTCCGGAGGAAAGGATTCCACGCACGAGCATGGTAGCTTCATTCTTGATTCACCATACAGACCATGCTCACATCATGTCCCTCTAGAGTCAGACATGCTTAGTGCACTGAGCACGCTTGAGGGCTGCAATCACCTTATGGTCCTCTTTTGTAGAAAGTTCAGAAGGTTAGTTGTAGATGTATATGTTTACCATAAGCATATCAAATTTTGTGCGTGCACTGTGGCACTAACCTTACAGCTGAAGCTTCACTGATACATCGAGGATTGGTGGTGAGACAGGAATGACACCACCAACGATAGCTACAAGATGAAGTTCCCATGGTCGAGCTTATGACCTTAAATAAACAAAGCACTACCAGGAGATAGTCTGGATTAGGTTAGGTTTTATTTCCCTTTTCGAATAAAAGCAAGAGCATGTTTTTAGGGTAAGTTGTCCTTCGGGTATTTTTGGTCACTAACCTTTCAGGTGGAGATTGAAAAGAAAGATGGATAGATGATGCCTACAAACATGTGAGCCACATCAGCGACAACACGTAGATAAGCTTTGGTGAGGGAACATTTACAAAAGGAAGCTTGATCACCACACACTTAAGTTTTGTTGCCTAGTAATGCAAACTTCAAGTGTGGGGGAGGTATGTGAGCATCCCGAGTAAAGTTCCTCCTCCACCAAATCTTATCCTGGTGTGAAGATGATGTCATCTCTTGCATCTTGCCCAATAGCGAGGTAAGTCCTGCTTTTGACATTAAACAAAGCACTTCCGGGAGGTTGCCCGAATTTCACCGTCTTATGCTCATGCTTATGCCCCTTTTTGAAAATAGCTTGATCATGCTTTCATGCTTCCTTCATTTATGCTCATATGCTCTGGTTTGAATGTTTGAGTACACACACGTTCATAGGCTATTTTAAATTAAGCATGGTGCTTAGGTTAAAATCTATCTTCTTCAGTCAAAACAAGACATGGTGTCGAGTTTTGATTGATGAACCTTGGAGTTATATCTTCATAGGTTTTGGTTGCATGTATGTGGACTAACCCCTGCAGAAAATTGTCAAATTTGAATGGGTAAGTCATTGAGCTAAATTCAAATGAGAAGGTAAGTTGAGGTGTCAGATTCATGTTGCACATCATGCACAGGTGGTACATATGACCTCTCGAAGGTCCAAGGTAAGTATATTCCCCTTTGTGTATAATGTGTAATTTTGGTCTGACCCTTTCGAGCAAATGACATGGAGACAATAAAATAAAACAAAAACAACAAAAAATATTTGAATTTGAATAAAGGCTCTATGGTTCTTGAAACAGTAGAGTTCATCCTTTGTTTTCATTTGTCGTTTGAAGAACAGCACCAGGTTCGACCACTAGTGTGGGGGAGTTCTCTCAAGCTCATCATCGACATTTCTGTTAGAGAACCCCCACATAGGCGCTGCACAACATCGACTACGCCTTCATGACAAGAGCAAGGTAAACTAGAGTGAGCCGGCTGCCTTATGGTTAGCCAAATCACCACTGGTCTCCCTTGATCTCTTATCCTTCAGAAGCGATAGTATGTACACCCACTATCTCACTCTACCTTATCCATGAGTTTGGTTGAATTTCAATTACTATCCTTTGAAACCAAACTCAGTGGTTGGTGCTATGCTTGCTCTACATGATTCTTGTGGTAGGCTTGCATATGTTTTATTCCTTACTTATCATCTTGATGCTTGTGAACAAATATCATTAGGGAACTCATGCTTATCTAAGTAGTTGATGTTTGTGATATGGTTTGATGATATGATCTTCGCTCTGAATGTCTGAGTGCTTGGGAATTTTATTTGAAAAATCATAAAACCCTTTGCAAAGCTCCTCTTTGATATGCCACCGTTCTACCAAAGCCATATGATGCTCATAGTTGAAAACCTTATACTCATATGCTGCTTGTTATTGCATTTGAGGACCAGGTGTGTCCGAGGACCAGTGATGGGTCGCTCCTTAGTGATGAGTGATTGACAATGTTGTGTGGATTGATGCTTGGCTAAGTGTGCAGGTACAGGTTGTGGCTTGACTCGTGTCGGTGCAGGTGAAGAACAAGCGTGAAAGGCCTTAGCCGTGGCGGTCTCCGGGTGATGGATAGGCAAGTAGGCTTGGTTTGATGGACCCGGTGGCCGATGGGGTCAAGTGAAAGCCGTTCGGTGCAAGACTGGCGGGCTGAAGTCGTGAACATGGGCCGGTGCAAGGTAGCGGATGGAGCCCGAAGCTTGCACGCTGGGTTTGTTGGTTTGCCCACAAAACCATCGGTGGACGGTTTCTTGGTTTGGACCTCAAAACCAAGCCCGGAGGCCCGAGGCGACAGAGACGGTGATCCGGGAGCTTCAGGAAGCTTCGAGGCGGGGGGCACGTGGCGTGATTGCGGAGCTTGCGTCGATGCTAAGCAAGGCCGCGGTGGAAGCGTGTCCGCCCGATGAAGACTTGACCAAAATGCCCCTGAGGGGTTGTATCTTCATTTCAAGTTGTAGGGGTAGCGTGGTCATTTACCTCCCTCCGATGGACTTCGTATAAATAGCGGAGAGGTGGATGACATCTCTCTCGCTTGGACTCTAGGGTTTCCTCCCCCGGTAGATTGCTCTGAACTACTTCTTTTCCCTCTGTATTCCTTAGGCTAGATTCTTGTATAGACTCTGACCTCTGGATGTATGGAAGCATTCGGCGTTGTAGTGATCTCCTAGTCTTTTGTGATTTTCGTCTCATTTTTGGGGCTATTTTTGGGGGGTTTCGTTCTTCGCTCAATTCGTGGATTTGAGGGCGTTTCTTCTCGGATTTCTTTGAGGGGATCATGGGTGGATGCCTTGCGCATCTTTGTGTGTGATCTTGACCCCTCAAACACCGGGAAACACCTTCGATTCGTGCGCTTTTGGTTGGAGCCCGAGTTCATGGTGGAGGTTCGTGTGATCCGCGATTCTCGGCGATTTAGGGAGTTAGAGGTCGAGATTTTTGGGGCATAGCATCCTTGTGTGACGCTTCTCATCTCCCCAAAATCTTGTCTCAAGAGCTCTAACCGTTTGGGAGATCCGGTGATGGATTTGGAGAGTTGACTCCCGAGCTCGAGCAGTTTTGGTTCTGTTCGTGTGTGGCCGACAGTCCTCCAGGTGCACGCGGACAGTCCGAGAGGGGGCTAGTTCGTCACAGTTTGTCGCTTGTTCGTTCGTGTTCTTGTTTCGATCTGTTTCTTCCCTAGGGTTTGGTAGCAGGCGGTTTGCGGACAGTCCGCGGGGTGTTGCCGGATAGTCCGCCGGGTCGAGTTTTTGTCTGGGGTGGCTCGAGGTTTGTCTGGGGTTTCCAGCGAGGTTGGCGGACAGTCCTCCTAGGCCTCACGGACAGTCCGCGACACTGGCGGACAGTCCGCTTGGTCCTGTCGGACAGTCCGATTTTTCCAGTGCGTCTCTGGTGGTTCTGTTGCATTTCTCGGACAGTCCGGGCAGCATCTGCGGACAGTCCGCCGTAACCTAGCGGACGGTCCGCCCGTACTGCATGGACAGTGCGCGCCTGGCGTTTCCAGAATTTGCCAAGTGCTTTGATTCTTGTCTTGTGCTTCCGCGCATTGCTTCTAGGGGTGTCTCTTGATCTTGTGGGCTTGTTTGTGCCTTGTCTTGAGATTCTTTGGTGTGTGCGAGAACTCGGAGTGGCAATCGGGGTATAGGCTGAGTTCGACCTTCGGAAAGAATTTTTATCGGCTCCTATTCACTCCCCCCCTCTCTGGTCGCCTATTCGGTCCTTCAATTGGTATCAGAGCCGGTTACGGATCTTCTTGATTCTAACCAGTCTAAGATCCAAAGATGGGTGATTATGGCAAGGGGTCGGGTCCTCCGCGAGGGAAGGGAACTCTGATCTGGTAGGTCACTCAGAATCCTCATTATGTCATCCCAGATAGTTTTCTGCATCTAGGATCGCGAGACATGTGTGAGGCCAACAACAAGGCTGTTGATTACTTGTTCTGTGCTCTCTGTGCCTCGGAGTTCGAGCGAATGTATGGAGAGAATGTAGCTGGAAAGATTTGGCTCAAGTTGAGAAATGCTCATGTTGGCAATGCCCAAGTGCAAGCCTATTTGTTTTCCACTTACCGGAGATAGTACGAGAACTTCACTCATCTCCCCGGTGAGTCGACTGATGCTATGTTCCAGCGCTTCACTAGCATAGTCAACAACATGAGGGCCAATGTGACAGTGTTCCCATACACGGATCATGATCAAGCTATCAAGCTTTTGCATGCCCTGGATAGGTCTGTGTGGAGTGCCAAGGTCGAGGCCATTGAGGAGTCGAGCGTGTATGATACGCTTACGCTTGATGAGCTGTTTTCCAAGCTCAGGTCTTCGGAGGTTGATCGTGGCTTGAGAGCCAAGAGCGAGAGCCCCACTGATCCTCATAGTTTGGCTCTTGTCTCAGGATCAAGGTCTAACGCTAACTCTGGTGGTTTCTCTTTGTCTTGTCTTGTGTCTTTGCCAGATGAGGACTTTGAGGTGCTGAGCGAGGATGATCTCGCTTTGTTGAGCAAGAGGTTTGGGCGGATGTACGAGAACCGCAAGAATGCAAGGCGGAGCTCGGGGATGTGCTATCAGTGCGGGAAGCACGGGCACTTCATCACCGAATGCCCTGAAGCCATGGAGATCAAGAACGACTACAAGGGCAAGCCCAAGCACGACTACAACAAGCACCACTCCCGGAACGACTACAAGGACAAGAACAAGGACAAGGGCGAGAGAAGGCACAAGAAGAGTGCCGGCCACAAGAAGAAGATGGCTCGAGCGATGGTGGCCGGAGCGAGCGACATCGACTCGACATCAAGCGATGCTTCTTCCGACTCGAGCTGCGAGGAAGAGCAAGAAAGCCGCAAGGACAAGCGGCACACGGGCAAGAACTTCACCGGCCTGAGCTTCGTCGCACAAGGTGTATTTTGCGGCATGGCGCACTCCAAGAAGGGTGGGAGGCACAACTCGGATTCGAACTCCGATTCCGAAGAAGAGGTACAACAAGATCCCAACTTCTTGCTAGAGGAGAATCCTAGGCTGAATGAGTTGCTTGATAACCGTGATGATGTGCTTAGAAAGACCAACAAGGAGAAGAGGGACTTTAGGTCTTTGTTGGGTGATGCTAAGGATAAGATAGCTGAGCTTGAATCCTTGATTGTGGATGCTAGAAATGAGATAGGCTCTTTGAAATCTACTGCTGTGGTGTCTGATGAGATGGACTGTGGTGATTGCTCAGTTTTCCTTGCTGATTTGACTGCTCTCAAGGAGAAGCATGCCTCTACTCTTAAGGAACTAGATGTGATTAGGATTGAGTGTGATGAATTGAAGTCTAGGCCAGCTTTGTTAAGTGCTTGTACCTCATGCCCTGTTTTGCATGCTAGGCTAGATGAATCTCACACTAGAATTGTTTCTCTTGAGGCTGCTTTGAAAGCTCCACTTCCTACATCATAATCTACCTGTGAAATGCATGCTTTGAAAAACATGAAACTTGCACACTATGTTGACCGTTTGCAGGATGAAAATGATGAGCTTAGGAAATTGATGAGTTGGTTGTCTGGGCATGAGCCACAAGTGAGTTTGATGTTGGCTCAGTTCAAGAGATTTGATGGTCAGGCGTTGGGGGCTGACAAGAGTGGTGAGGGAGAAGAGAAAGCCGGAGAGACTCCTACTCCACCACACACCGTACCCATGAACAAATATGCACCCAAGCCAAACCACCTCAGAAACAAGCTCGATACAACTCCAGACCCACCAGTGTTCCCCCAGAAAATAGAGAATTATCAGAAACCCATCAAGTTTGTGAGCAACCTGGGTAATGTCTTTGAGGGGAAGTCAGGAGAGAAAGCTGTTGAGAAGCCCATAGAAAAGCCACCGCCTAAGCCACAGCCGATCCGTTTCCATTGCGAGTATTGTGGGAGGGATGGGCATAAGGATGAGTTCTGTTTCAAGAGGAAGAGAGATGAGAGGTTTGCTAGGGAGATGGCAAACAAGGACAGGTACCACCTTGCTCGTGGTGTGCCTGAGGCTCGTAGAGGACCTCTACCTAGGGGTGAGGTGGACGTGCGTACAGTTCCCACTCGTGGAGGTGGAGGTGGTTTTCCTCAGAGAGATAGGCGTGTTGGGTTTGGGCGTGGTGAGTTGGCTCGACGTGCTCCTTCTCGTGACCGTTACGAGTTTGGGAGGCACGATCGGAGCTTTGGGTCTCAGATGGACTACGAGCCACGTTTTCCCTCTCGTGGTGCGCGTACTCCTCCAGTGAGATGTGACAGGTCCTTTGGTGGTAGGCGTGAGAGGGCTCCGCCTAGAGGTTTCGGTAGAATGGACTTTGCTAAGCCTTCTTTTGAGCAAATGGCTCGACACTGGTTTGACTCTTTTGGTACTAACCCCAGTGTTGAGTCGCTTGCTCATTCTCGTTCTCATTTTTGATTGCAGGTGGGAGGCTTGGAGGACTTTTGGTTGATCTACTCCGGTTGCTCACGACACATGACCGGAGATCGTGGGTGGTTCTCCAGCCTCACCCCGGTGAGTACGAGGGAGTACATCACTTTCGCGGACAATGGGAGAGGACGAGTGCTTGCTGAAGGTATGGTGAAGATGAGTAGCAAAGTGACCTTAAGAAGTGTGGCCCTGGTCAAGTCACTTGGTTTTAACCTGTTGTCAGTATCTCAGTTATAGGATGAAGGTTTTGAGGTTCGTTTTAAGTCGGGCGCTTCTCGTGTGCTTGATTCTTGAGGCGATCTTGTCTGTACGATCGTCCTTGAGGGTCAAATTTTTCGTGCCGATTTTTCCCAGTCTGTTGGTCCTACTCGATGCTTTGTTGCTGGTGTTTCGGCCGAGCTTTGGAAATGGCATAGGAGGTTGGGACACTTGAGCTTTGAGTTGGTTTCCCGCTTGAGTGGTCTTGATCGTGTCCGAGGATTGCCTAAGTTGAAATTCAAGAAGGATTTGGTTTGTGCTTCTTGTCGGCATGAAAAGATGGTTGCTGCTTCTCACGCCCCTCAGACTGCGGTCATGACCGAGCGACCTTGTGAGCTGTTGCACATGGATTTGGTTGGGCCAGCTCGTGTTCACTCTGTGGGTGGGAAGTGGTATGTTCTTGTGGTTGTTGATGATTTTTCGAGGTACTCTTGGGTTTTCTTTTTGGAAGATATGAGCGAGACATTTGGCTTTGTTCGAGACTTGATCTTGAGGTTGAAGAATGAGAGACATGGTGACGCCATTCGAGCTATACACAGTGACAATGGCACAGAGTTTAAAAACTCTCATTTCGATACCTTTTGCAGTGATCTTGGTCTTGATCATCAGTACTCTTCTCCATACGTCGCTTGCCAGAATGGTGTAGTGGAGAGGAAGAACCGGACCCTTTGTGAGATGGCCAGGACGATGCTCGATGAGCATAGGACTCCTAGGCATTTCTGGGCCGAGGCGGTCAATACCGCTTGCTATGTCTCAAATTGCATCTGCCTTCGTGCTTTCAAGAAGAAGACCTCTTATGAGCTGATGCATGGACGACAACCCAAGGTGAGTCACTTTAGAGCTTTTGGTTGCAAGTGTTTCATTCTGAAGAAGGGCAAGTTGGATAAGTTTGAGTCTAGATGTTCGGATGGTATTTTCCTTGGTTATGCGATTCACTCTAGAGCATACCGTGTGCTCAACCTTGACACTAACCGAATCATGGAGACTTGTGAGGTTACCTTCGACAAGACACAGCCATGTAGCTCTTCTGCTTTTGAGTGTGCAGGTGACAAGGAAATTGGAGCGAGGATCTTTGAGGATGAGAAGGATGGAGATGGAGATGGAGATGAAGACGATGATGGTGGTGATGCTCCCGTGGCTGATCGTGTACATACTACTTCCACTACTACGACGACGATCGAGGATGGACCATCCCCTACACCCACTACGACTGAGGCTGTTCGACTGGAGGCTGCTGCAGAGAGGGAGGTTGTGTCCAGGCGAGAGGCTCCCCGGCGTGTACAAATCGATCACCCACCGACGATGATCATAGGTGACCTTCATGAACGCACTACATGGTCGAGGTCGAGGAACACTTCTCATTTCGCTCACTCTGCTTTTGTCGCTTCTTTTGAGCCCAAAGATATTCGACACGCTTTGTCTGACGAGAATTGGGTGAATTCTATGCATGAGGAGTTGGAGAATTTTGAGAGAAACCAAGTCTGGGTGTTTGTCGATCCACCACCAAATTGCCGTCCCATAGGTACCAAGTGGGTGTGGAAGAACAAAGAGGGTGAGAATGGGATGGTTGTGAGAAACAAGTCGAGATTGGTGGCTCAGGGGTTCAACCAGAAAGAGGGCATAGATTATGAAGAGACATTTGCTCCTGTGGCCCATTTGGAGGCAATTAGGATCCTTCTAGCCTTTGCCATGGCTAAAGGGTTCAAGTTGTACCAAATGGATGTCAAGAGTGCTTTCTTGAATGGGGTGATAGAGGAAGAAGTGTATGTGAGGCAACCCCCGGGATTTGAGAGCGAGAAATACCCACACCATGTATACAAACTCCAGAGAGCGCTCTATGGGTTGAAACAGACACCTAGAGCTTGGTATGGCAGGTTGAGAGGGTTTTTGCTGAGTATTGATGGGCACAGTTGATAAGACCCTGTTTCTCCTTAAGCATGGGAATGACCTTTTGATTGTTCAGATATACGTGGATGACATAATCTTTCGTGGCTCTTCTCATGATCTTGTTGCCAGATTTGCAGATGACATGAGCGGGGAATTTGAGATGTCCATGATGGGCGAGCTGGAGTTTTTCTTGGGTCTCCAGATCAAGTAGTGCAAGGATGGGACGTTTGTACATCAGGCGAAGTACACCAGGGACATGGTGAAGAAGTTTGGCATGAACGACTCCAAGCCGCTGACTACAACGATGAGTACCACTACGGCTTTGGATGCGGACGAGGACGGTGAACCCGTGGACCAGAAGGAGTACAGGAGCATGATCGGCTCCCTCCTCTACTTGACGGTGACGAGGCCGGACATACAGTTCAGTGTGTGTCTGTGCACTCGTTTTTAGGCTTCACCGAGGACTTCACATCGCAGGCCGTCAAGAGGATTTTTAGGTACTTGAACTACACTTCTGAGTTTGGTCTTTGGTATTCTGCCTCCTCGACACTCAGTCTTCACGGTTACTCCGATGCTGATTTTGCTAGGTGTCGATTGGACCGCAAGTCTACCTCTGGGTGTTGTCAGTTCCTTGGTTCTTCTTTAGTCTCTTGGTCATCTCGCAAGCAATCCAGTGTAGCCCAGTCCACTACAGAGGCCGAGTATGTAGCTGCTGCTAGCTGTTGTTCCCAGCTCCTATGGATGACCTACACTATGAGTGATTTTGGTGAGGAGTGCTCCCAGGTTCCACTTTTCTGTGACAGCACCAGTGCCATAAGTGTAGCCAAGAATCCTGTCCTCCACTCCAAAACGAAACACATAGAAGTGAGGTACCACTTCCTGAGGGACAATGTTGAGAAGGGAAACATATCATTGTCCTATGTCCCTACCCAAGATCAGCTAGCCGACATTTTCACCAAACCACTTGACCAAGTCACTTTCACTCGCTTGCGGGGTGAACTTGGGGTGTGCTTTCCTTTCTAGCTGGGTCTTGGAGCTTCTCATGTATATATGTGTCATATGTTTCATTTTGTTGCATTCCAGTCATGCATTTTAATTTTTGTACAAAACCTGGTAGGATAGCCATCTTTGGATCACTTGTGCTAGAAAAAGCATCCCTTATATACTTTGATCACAGATGTGCTATGTGTGAGATATGTGCATGTTTGGTAAATGGTGGATGTGAATGCTATGCTCTTAATGGTTTTGCCATATATTTATGTTGAGATAGCTTCATGTTTGTGAAAATGATAAAATTGCCTCTCTCATGAGTAGATGTTTGTCTATGCTCAATTTGTGCTCAAATGCCTATATCATGTTTAGTTTGTGCTTGAGTATCATGTTCTCTTTGCTTGGGGTCAAAGACCCACTTGTCATTGTAAATGTTTAGCCCATTTGTTCACTTTGGGAGGAGCATAAGCTTCTTTTTGCCGCAAAGGCATTTCATGTACCATGTTTAAACTTGAAAATGAATTTGGTGTATGAATTGCCTTGTGCTTGAAAAATGAGCTCTAAGTCATGTAGTTATGTTTTGATAATCATATCTTGGGTGCTAAACCGTAGCATGTTGTCTAACATGAGAAGTCTCATTTTAAGAAGTAGACACATGGCTCGGTGGCTTTAACATGACTGGAGTAGCTTGTGGGCGTTTATAATGATCTTGTGATGAGAATTTGTGATCTTGTATAAACTTTGGATGATCTAGTGTACTTGTGCTCAAATTGCCATGGATATGGTCTTGCTCATGAGATGAATGTTTCTTTGTGAAAATTGCTTAAAATTGCTTTTAGCCCTGTCACATGTTTATATGTCTCTACCTTCTTGATGGCAATGTGCTAACTACACCATATCTACTTTGCTTGCTCTATGTCTCATGTGTAGCATTTTGTTGTGCTCTTTGTATATTTGAGAAGCTTGGTAGATTGTATATATGCTCTGACATGCATTTTTCATGAAAACAAGGGAAAGAGTTTCATATACCTTGATTCTTGCATTGTCAACAAGGGGGAGAGTTTTGTGAGATTTTGTGGAAAATTGGTATGCATTTTTTGTGAGATGTTGCATGTGAGGAGAAAATTGTGAAGAAGAGGTTGCATTTGCTCAGGGAGAGTTTGCATATGTGCAGGGGGAGCTCCTTTGGATTTGCCTGAGTTTTGTGCTTTGTGATGTGCTCTTTGTGAGCTTTGGTTTGTCTCGGCTGTGTTAAGCCGTTGCCCTTGCCTTAGGGGGCCGAGACTTGGTTTGGCGAGTGATCGTGTTTTTTGCTTGTTCTTTGGCCTTGGATCACTTGCTTTGGAGGTTTGTGTTTGTGGTTGTTTTCTCTTATTTTTCTCTATGTGATTCTCATGGGTGTTGTCAATGCACTCATCAAGGGGGAGATTGAGGACCAGGTGTGTCCGAGGACCAGTGGTGGGTCGCTCCTTAGTGATGAGTGATTGACAACGTTGTGTGGACTGATGCTTGGGTAAGTGTGCAGGTACAGGTTGTGGCTTGACTCATGTCAGTGCAGGTGAAGAACAAGCGCGAAAGGCCTTAGCCGTGGCGGTCTCCGGGTGATGGAGAGGCAAGTAGGCTTGGTTCGATGGACCCGGTGGCCGATGGGGTCAATTGCGAGCCGTGCGGTGCAAGACTGGCGGGCTGAAGTCGTGAACATGGACCGGTGCAAGGTAGCGGATGGAGCCCGAAGCTTGCACGCAGGGTTGGTTGGTTTGCCCACAAAACCATCGGTGGACGGTTTCTTGGTTTGGGCCTCAAAACCAAGCCCGGAGGCCCGAGGCGACAGAGACGGTGATCCGGGAGCTTCGGGAAGCTTCGAGGCGGGGGGCACATGGCGTGATTGCGGAGCTTGCGTCGATGCTAACAAGGCCGCGGTGGAAGCGTGTCCGCCCAATGAAGACTTGACAAAAATGCCCCTGAGGGGTTGTATCTTCATTTCCAGTTGTAGGGGTAGCGTGGTCATTTACCTCCCTCCGATGGACTTCGTATAAATAGCAGAGAGGTGGATGGCATCTCTCTCGCTTGGACTCTAGGGTTTCCTCCCCCGGTAGATTGCTCTGAACTGCTTCTTTTCCCTCTATATTCCTTAGGCTAGATTCTTGTATAGACTCTGACCTCTGGATGTATGGAAGCATTCGGCGTTGCAGTGATCTCCTAGTCCTTTGTGATTTTGGTGTCATTTTCAGAGCTATTTTTGGGGGTTTTGTTCTTCGCTCGATTCGTGGATTTGAGGGCGTTTCTTCTCGGATTTCTTTGAGGGGATCATGGGTGGATGCCTTGCGCATTTTTGTGTGTGATCTTGACCCCTCAAACGCCGGGAAACACCTTCGATTCGTGCGTTTTTGGTTGGTGCCCGAGTTCAAGGTGGAGGTTCGTGTGATCCGCGATTCCCGGTGATTTAAGGAGTTAGAGGTCGAGATTTTTGAGGCATAGCATCCTTGTGTGACGCTTCTCATCTCCCCAAAATCTTGTCTCAAGAGCTCTAGCTGTTTGGGAGATCCGGTGATGGATTTGGAGAGTTGACTCCCGAGCTCGAGCAGTTTTGGTTCTGTTCGTGTGCGGCGGACAGTCCGCCAGGTGCGCGCGGACAGTCCGCGAGGGGGCCAGTTCGTCACAGTTCGTCGGTTGTTTGTGCGCGTTCTTGTTTTGATCTGTTTCTTCCGTAGGGTTTGGTTGCAGGCGGTTTGCAGACAGTCCGCGGGGTGTTGCCGGACAGTCCGCTGGGTCGAGTTTTTGTCTGGGGTGGCTCGAGGTTTGTCTGGGGTTTCCAGCGAGGTTGGCGGATAGTCCGCCTAGGCCTCACAGACAGTCTGCGACACTGGTGGACAGTCCGCTTGGTCCCGTCGGACAGTCCGATTTTTCCAGTGCGTCTCTGGTGGTTCTGTTGCATTTCTCGGACAGTCCGGGCAGCATCTGCAGACAGTTCGCCATACCCTAGCGGACGGTCTGCCCGTACTGCACGGACAGTCCGCGCCTGGCGTTTCCAGAATTTGCCAAGTGCTTTGATTCTTGTCTTGTGCTTCCACGGTTTGCTTCTAGGGGTGTCTCTTGATCTTGTGGGCTTGTTTGTGCCTTGTCTTGAGATTCTTTGGTGTGTGCGAGAATTCGGAGTGGCAATCGGGGTATAGGCTGAGTTCGACCTTCGGAAAGAATTTTTATCGGCTCCCATTCGCTCCCCCCTCCCTCTCTGGTCGCCTATTCGGTCCTTCAACATTGAGCTTTGTCAAATTCTGTGACCCTTGTGAGAATTTTTTTCATCACTTTAATGATCAAGATTCATGTGGACACCACCATATTCCCCTTGCTATGCTTCTACACTAGAAGTTAGCATTGTATAATTCATCCATTTCATAAAAATAAAGCTCCGTATATGGTGTGACATCTCTCTCCAAAAGTGTCCTTCAAAAAGAGACATGGGCTATAAAAAGAAAAAAAAGAGAAAGAAAGAAAAGAGAGAGAGAGAGAGACACATGCTCAAGACATGATGAAAAGAAAGAAAGAAAGAAAGAATAGCCCATGTCCAAAATAGAGGAGAAAAAGGAGAGAGATGATCATGCAAAAAAAAGGGGAGTTCCATATCTTAGATGGTAATAACTAGTATCCATTTCGGAGCTAGTGTCCACCTAACTATCGCCTCAACTTTCATCATATATGTATGGTAATATCTAGCACCCATTCCGAGCCTAGTATCCACCTTACCATACTCACCATATCTGATTGTGGATCCAGTCTTTGACTATGCAATATATGCGATACAAGTATGCTTTATCCTTTATCCTACCCTGAGCTCCACATATAGCCATCATTAGAAGTAGGATGAAGAAAGGAAATGTAATGCCTTGGTGAGGACTTATACACATTGAGCGATCTGAGAGAATCAAATGAGGAGCTAAGCAAAGGTTTGTTTTGAAAATTTATTGCAAAATCCCAAGTTACTTAGCCTGATGAGCATGAGTGATTTGATTCATGACCGTTCCATTCCTCAACTACCCAAGATAGCATGATAGACACTTCACAGAGTTCACAAGTACAAGGTATGGTTTGGAATATCTCTTATGCTCGTTTCATACCTTTGGATATCATGTCTCACCTTGATCTGACTCCCTTTACTCGGGACGAGCAAAGGTCAAGTGTGGGGGTGTTGTTGACGGCTGTTAAGTGCTACTTTTACACCGTCAATACCTGCATAATATAATTGTAAAAGGATCATCAACACTAGAATAGGGCTTGATACTGATGATTTCCACAAGTGTTGGTGTTTCTAGCTTTTGTTGCAGGACGCACCGAAATGCGTGCCAAATGGTACAGATGAGAGCAAGTAGTCCAATGGCTATTAAAGGATGTCATCACAAACAACCTGTTGACGTTTGATTATGGTTGCAAAGTTCATTTGGACATGCAAGCGGACAAATCTTCCATCATAGTCAAGGGACCCTTCTTCGCTTGAGTGGTGAACCCAAGGTATCGAATCCGTGGAACAATGTGTTACGCAAGATCCAATCTAATAAGCGGAAAACACTTTGATCTTGACAAGGGTTTTTGCATCTAATTGTTGGCGGTCGTTTCCGTCAACCAAGAACACTTGTTATGTTATAGTTTGGATTTCATTTTGGAACTAACCCGCAACTAGGCATACTAATGATATAACAAGTTCATCGTTGGATGTGTGTTTTGGAGTATAATGTTTACGCAGGAATTAATGCACTAAATGAGAAGAGATGCACTCGGTTCAGAGGACGATTTACGTGATGATCCAGAGGCTCCGACCGTGCATGAACTTGACTCCAAAGGTGGCAAGGACCAACATACTTGAATGGAGAATCTCCGAGGACCAAGATGAAAAGACCGGAAGATCGTGCAAGAAGACTCCTTAACTTGGTCGCGGAGATAACAACGTCCAAAGCCCATATCCAAAGGAGGAAAAACCCCAAAGTGCAAGAAATGACACGTGGCAAAAGACGGAGGCGAACCGGGCCGGGAATGGGCCAGGCCGGCCGGCCCACCCCCTTTCCACATTGGTTCACCGCTGCCTTTCTTCGGTGATAAATTCGTGGAACCCTAATTGTTTGGGGAGAAGAGCCATTCGCGAAAGACGACCAGAGAAGCCTCAGGAGATCAAACACAAGGAAGAGGGTTGATCGAGAGGGTGAAGATCCAAGAGGACCATCACCTAAGTCAACGGAGGCCACCACGAGGAAGGAGGACGCCGAGGCCTTGCCACGGCGCCGCCGGAGTTGAAGGGCACCGAGAGAAGGACTCCATTGGGGGCATCCACCATCTTCAACGGTGCCATGCCGCGTCTGGATGGGGTAAAGTAATCATTTGTCCATGGAGTTGTAATGGATCTTGACATGTAGTCACCCGCTCTCTTGTTTGGATATTTTATCTATCATACCTGTTGTTGATGATGCTTAATGTTTAAGGTTAGCTACCATTGCCATCGGGGTTGCTCCTGTAGATCACGTCAACATACCGTGTTCATTAGGGTTAGTGACGATTACCTTCGCGTAGTGACTAGTACTAGGGAAGGGAAACGTCTAACTCTTTGTTCACATCCTTAGATAGATTAGATCGGGGTTTTACCATGTTTTGGGTGATTGCATTTCAAGTACCTAGACTCCATGGGCATACGTCTTTCATACTCGTGAACCACCTTTCTCTTTCTCTTTACAAAAATCTAGGGTTAGTTTGTCTTACTTTATAGATTAATCTTTTCATCATAAAGTCTTTAATCAACTAAGTTAGTGTTAGGTTAAGCGCAAGTAATTCCCTTGCTCCGCGGATTGACAAGAACCTAGGGGGTCCCCTCCCTTGGTGAAAAAGGCACCAAGTCACTCCGTGTACTTACGGTGAAGTTGAACGCGATTTTGAACCGTCAGCAAGCCCCTTTTTCTGGTGTTGTTGCCGGGGAGCAAGCTAGTTTACTTGGTTTAATCTCTCATTAATTTTGTTGATTACTAACACCTAACCTTTGTGTTCAAGAAACACACTCTTTTTGTTTTTTGTTTTTGATTGTCTAGATGACATTCGTTGGAAATCCTTTGGAGGAACCGGAAAAATAGCTAAGAGACTATGCCAGCCCTTGATGTGAGGACATCAAGGTACAAGAGTCGGATTCGATTCTCGAAGTGACGAGGTACGAAATCAGAGTTCAAATCGTCAAGATGGCAGCAACTTATCCGTTCCGAGGTATAGAGATGGACAATCCATATAGACATATCCAGCGCTTCACGATGTTGTGCAATACGGTGCGACAAGAGGGAGTTCCCAGCACTTGGTTTAAATGGAATCTTTTTCCCTACTCACTTGCTGATGAAGCAACAAAGTGGTATTCGTTTGCGTCCCTCGAAGCTGAGGGAAATTGGGATCAATTGGTAAAGAAATTTTGTGCCAAGTTCTTCCCTATAACCAAGACTCAACATATAAGGATGCAAGTGATGACTTTCAAGCAAGGAAAAGAAGAGGGGATTGATCAAGCGTGGAATCGATTCAACGAACTAGTTGAACAAGGACCAAGACTCGGATTCCCGGGTGACGTACTATTGCATACATTCTTTTTTCCCTAACCCCTAGTTGCATGGAATACGTTCAAATGTGTGCAGGAGGGGATCTCATGGAGAAAACACTCACGGAAGCTGCCAAACTTCTACAAAAAATAAGTAAAGCGGCAGCCATGCGAAGAGATTGGGAAATACGACTTTCGGGAAAGCCGGAATACGACACAAGTGTGGTACCCCTTGCTGCAATTTTTAGAAATACGGCCCCGGAAGAGAAGGAAGAGGAACCAATCCCAAGAATGGTTGAAGAAGCCAAACATGAGGAAACTAGAACTATCCTGGAGAGTGATCATGCCGAGACAGGCAAAGCAAATGAAAGAACTATGTCAAGCACGAAGCCACTAAGGGAGTTCGAGCAAATGGATTGGATCCCACTTGATTTTGAAGAAATCTTTGACAAGAGGAGACCATTCCCTAATCAAAAGGGAACGACAAGAGTTTTGGAGATGGACTTCCCGCTGGAAAAACAAGTAGAACATCCATGCAACCTAGAGACAACCGGGGAGGTCCTTCAAAAAGTCTTTAGCAAAGAAGAAGTTGATCCGGACCATGTGGCTGAAGCTAAAAGAATCATGGGATCAAGCCCGAGGTGTCGCCATTCGTCCGCCTCGCTAAAATGTTTGCCATAGGATCTGATGAAGAAGAGAAGACATCGCCGCATATAGATTGCAAGGTCAACAACATTAATTGCAAGGCGTTATGCGACATTGGAGCATAAGTAAGTGTCTTGTCTTCTAAGTTTTTTGATGAAATTCATGACCACACCATTGACCTAGTTCCAACCTCTACTAAATTAATTATGGGAGATGGTAGAATTGTTAAACCTCTAGGAATTGCTCGTGACCTAGAAGTTTTAATTTCTGAAAAATGCATTCCAACCAATTTCTTCATTGTTGATGTCTACCATGATAAGAATGATCATATAATTCTTGGTAGACCTTTTCTTAAGTTGGTTAATGCCGTTTTAGATACCGGAAAAGGAAAAGTAACCATTAATCTTGATGGAAATATCACACATACGATTTTCTTCCTGCTTCTAGAATTGCCTCACCCCTACCTCTTGATGACGAAGAGGTAGGGAGCCTTCGTTTTGTTTTAAACTTTCAGGGATCCGCTACAAAGAGCTATGGAGAATCAATCTAATGATGAGTTGGATGAAGAGTTAGCGGAAGCAACCAAAGGACTAGAGCCGCAAGATGGAAGCTTAGAGGAGGATAAATTTGAAGACCTTGGAGAAATTGTACATGAGGAACCACAAGCACCAGAGGTGGATCTTAAGCCATTGCCCAAAGGATTGAAATATGAATTTTTGGGCCCGGACAAGACTTATCCCGTAATTGTGAGTGATGAATTGAGTCCCGAGGAGAATGATATGTTGATGAATTTATTGAAGAAGCACAAGAAAGTGATGGGATATTCGATAAATGATCTTAAAGGACTCAACCCAGCATTTTGCACTCACCGCATACCTATGGAGGATCAATGCAAGCCCGTAGTGGACCATCAAAGGAGGTTAACCCATGCCTTGCGATAGGTGGTGAAGAAAGAGGTTATCAAGTTGTTGGACGCCGGAATCATCTACCTGGTGCTGCATAGCGAATGGGTGAGCCCCGTACATTGTGTGCCTAAGAAAGGAGGTTTGACCGTGGTGAAGAATGAGAAGAATGAATTGATACCGCAAAGAACCGTGACCGGATGGAGGATGTGTATTGACTATAGGAAATTGAATAAAGCAATGAAGAAAGATCACTTCCCCCTACCGTTCATCGACGAGATGCTTGAGAGGTTAGCAAATCATGCATATTTTTGCTTTCTTGATGGGTACTCGGGGTTCATACAAATACCTATTCACCTGGATGATCAACATAAGACAACATTTACTTGCCCTTATGGAACTTTTGCGTATAGAAGAATGCCTTTCGGTTTATGCAATGCTCCAGCCTCTTTTCAACAATGTATGATGGCGGTATTTTCGGAGTTCATCGAGGAAATTGTTGAGGTATTTATGGATGATTTCTCCATCTATGGTAAATCTTTTGCGGATTTCTTGGCAAACTTGGATAAAGTTCTCATTAAATGTTTGGAGGTTGATTTGGTGCTAAATTGGGAGAAGTGTCACTTTATGGTGAGACAAGGTATAGTGTTGGGACATGTGATATCCGAGAGAGGGATTGAGGTGGACAAGGCTAAAGTTGAAATGGTTGAAAAGCTTCCACCGCCAACGGATATCAAATCTTTGAGGAGTTTCTTAGGCCATGCGGGATTCCATAGATGATTCATCAAGGATTTCTCAAAGATTACCAAACCATTGACCAATCTTCTCCAAAAAGATGTGCCATTCAATTTCAATGACAAGTGCTTGGCGGCATTCTGGACATTAAAGAGAGCTCTTGTAACCGCACCCGTAATTCAACCGCCCGATTGGAATCAACCTTTTGAGATAATGTGCGATGCTAGTGACTATGTCGTTGGAGCGGTGTTGGGACAACAAAAAGAAGGCAAGGTACACGCTATTTACTATGCTAGCAAAACCCTCAATGGAGCTCAATTAAATTATGCAATAACGGAGAAGGAATTGCTCGCCGTAGTGTTTGCCTTTGAAAAATTCAGATCATATATTGTGAATTCTAAGGTGATTGTCTACACTGATCATGCGGCGTTTAAGTATCTCTTGTCTAAAAAAGATGCTAAGCCAAGGTTGATTCGATGGATCCTTCTCTTGCAAGAATTTGATGTGGACATTCGGGACAAAAAGGGTTGAAAAATGTTGTGGCCGACCATTTATCAAGGATGAATCGCGAGGATGATAAAGAGCCTATTGAAGATAAGATGAGAGATGATCACCTCTATCACATCCTTGACAAAGATACTTGGATGATCAACATTATTCGAGCCATACGAAAAATGCCACTTGATCATTTGGATAGGAACGCTCAAAGAAGAGTGATCGCCGAGAGCCGAAAATATTATTGGGATGCACCTTACCTCTTTAGACTTGGAGCGGATGGAGTCTTACGAAGGTGTATACCAAGAGATGAAAGGGCTGAAATGTTAAGAAAGTGTCACTCGGGCGAATATGGAGGACACTATGGACATTTTAGGACTCAAGCAAAGGTATGGGCTAGTGGATTTTATTGGCCAGAGATGCATGAAGAGTCGAAAAGGTATGTTGCTTCTTGTCCGGAATGTCAAAGAACGGGGAATATAAATCAAAGAAATGCTATGCCCTTGAATTACAACTTGCAAATTGATCTATTCGACGTATGGGGAATTGACTTCATGGGACCCTTCACAAGTTCAAATGGATATGAGCATATTTTGGTTATGGTTGAATATGTATCCAAATGGGTGGTGGCTATCCCTTGTCGAAGAGCTTCAATGAAAGAATCCATATTCATGATCAAAAATATTATATTCCCACACTATGGAGTCCTGCGAGTATTGATAAGTGATGGAGGAACACACTTCACGGGAAATAACTTCAGAAAATACTTGTCCAAGTTTAAGATCGAGCATAGAGTGGCCACAGCTTACCACCCACAAACCAATGGTCAAGCGAAAACTTCAAATAGACAGCTCAAGAGCATTCTTAACAAGACCGTTGAAAAGGGAGGTAAAGATTGGTCAAAGAAATTGGACGGAGCATTGTGGGCTTATCAGACGGCATACAAGACACCAATAGGTATGACACCATATCAATTTGTTTATGGTAAATCGTGTCACTTACCTTTGGAGTTAGAACATAAAGTGTATTGGGCAATCAAAGAGATGAATCTTGATTTTGATGCCGCGGGGATCAAACGGAAGATTCAAATAAGTGAACTAGAAGAGATGATGCTCAAAGCTTATGAGAGTGCAACCATCTACAAGGAAAGAATGAAGAGGTGGTATGATAAAAGGCTTCGAGCAAAGGAATTCAAAGAAGGTGACAAGGTTCTCCTCTATAATTCAAGGTTCAAAATATTCGGGAAAGAAAAATTGAAGAGCAAATGGGATGGACCGTACATCTTTCACTCAGTCTCGCCAAATGGAGCGGTAACAATCATGGACGTGAAAGGAGATCAATATGTGGTTAATGGTCAACGGTTAAAGGTTTTTCTTGAACAAGACATCGTGCCCATCGACTACATTGATATATATCACATGGAGGACGAGCCCGAGCGTCAAGCCTAAGACGTAAAACGAGGTAAATTTTTTGTAAATATGTTTTTGTTTTTGTTTTCGTATTTATTTCGAGTCCTTTTTCATAATTTTTAGCTGGACCCAACCACCACCTAGGCTAGTATTCACGAAACACCGAGGTCCGCAAAAGTTGGGCCGCGGGGGCCCAAAAGAGGGGGTAGGCCGGCCGGCCCATGCCGACCGGCCCACCACCCCCTTCCTCCGTTTTCGCTCGTTTTTCTCTGGGACACGGTTCGGTGCATTTCCTTTTCCTGTCTTCCCTTTTTGGGGGCGACAAAAATAGGTAAGGGAGGGTTTCGGCCGAATCCTTCCAGGGATATTTAAGGATTCCTAGGGAGCTTGAGGTTTGCATCTCAATTGCAATCTCCAACCTCCACGAAAGCACCCAAGCACCCATGGCATCCTCGAGTAGCACCAAAGGCAAGGAGGAGGTGAAGGCAACCATGGAAGATGAAGCACACCTCCCCTCTCCAACTCCGGCGACCAAGGAGCTTCGCCGGTATGCTGTGGTACCGGAGCCCAAGAAGAAAGTGAAGAGGACCGCGAGGATTCAATGCAGAGGGCGTGTCCCAAGAGGGCACATGGCTAGCCCAAATCCCTGGATTGAGGAGAAGGAGAAGCCCACTTCTCCTGTTCGCCGCTCGAAGAGGCTCCTTGGGAAGAAGAGGAAGGATTACAAGGAGAAAACCCCCGAGTCGGCGGAGTTCTACGGAGATAGTGACTACTCCGATGATCGAAGCCCTAGCTCGTGGGCAGTCGGTGGAAGAGACGATAACGACCTCTACATTTGGGAGGAGGTGCCCAAGGAGGAGCCGGAGGAGCATCATGAGGAAGGTCAAGGAGGCAACCCAGACGGCAACAATGATCCAGACGGTGGAGACAATGGAGATGATGATCCGGAGGAAGAGCACAACATGTGTTGCGCGGCTTGCCGCAACGCTATTGCGGAGCCCTTCTCATCCCTTGATGAGTGTTTCCACACCATCAATGCTATGCAACAAAGAATTGAAGATTGGGGGCGCATGGCGGAAGATGACTTCAAGTACCTCAACCGCAACATAAGGAAGCTCTTCGGGATGAACAAGAATTTCAAGAAGAAGGAGTGGTGCAACTCGTGCGGAAAGTACCACTAAGTGTTGTAGTTAGCTTGTTCTCCCCCTTTGTGCCTTTTGTAAAGTTACGACGAGGACGTCGTAAAATCTAAGCGTGGGGGGAGCTAGCTAGCTACCTTTTTAATTTTTTGCTTAAAGTGGTGCGAGAGTCTAGTCTTTAAATTTTGAGTCAAGTGTGAGAGTCTTGTGTGACTCTTTGTTTTATCTTTTTAGCTTGAAAGTGTCTTAAATTAGCGTTGAGTCAAAGAAAAAGAAATAAAAAATGTCTTATGCAAGTCTCTTGTTTCTTTTCTTGTTATGTCTTTACTTTATCTTTCTTATTTGAGCATGAACTTGTTGATTAATCGTTTACCGTGGTGCTTAGTGGAAACTTACTTTTGTAAAGCACCCATACTCAAACTTTGATCTAGGACTTTGCTTCGTCTATGCTTTTAGTAATGCTAACTTCGGAGGTTTTGTTTCAAAAAATTAAGAAAAACACTTTGCTATGAAGGTTAGCAATTTCTTTCTCCAAGTTGAGAGGTAATATCTATCCTATACAAAGCCTTTACATACATATATATGCTCCACCATAAGTGTTGTTTAGCATGATGAATTAATTTAGGATTTTACTCTCTTGGGAGGTCTAATTTCAAGCAATGATCATGTCCTTGATGTATATCTTTCATTGCTAGCCTCTTCATGTATTCGGTAACGGGAATTTCATATGGAATGCCCCGTACATCGCCAGATTCCTTACCCAAACCTATAAACATCTTTTTATCATCTTACTCCTTGAACACAACCCATATTCAAAGATTCGTTCAATCTCTAGGCATGTTTTTATTTAAAAATTAGATTGTTGATCATGTTCAAAAGTTGAGCGAAAAGTTTTGGAGAAGAAGATGAAGATGTGGGGAGAAAAGAAAAAAATATATATAATATATGTGTGTGGTGCGCACACAAGAAAAGAAAAAAAGAAGAAGAGAAAGAAAAGAAAAAGAAAAAAAGAATGAGAAGAGAGAAGAAAAAAGAAAAGAAAATTCAAGGCAAGGCAAGAAAGGTATAAAGAGGGATGACAAGTCAAGTGATGTTCAAATGAAGTGCAAGGAAGGATGCCACGATGTTGGGAACGAATCTTATTCCATACCATGTGCAATCCGACATCAAGGACATCATTAGTGCCTTGAAGTCATTATTCTTTTTCCCTTTGTACATGTCCACCATTCTGAATCTTCTCATCCTTGACACCCCTACATTATGGTTTAATTCTCATGATCATTGGCTTGGAAGGTAAACAACCACTAGAGGATTTTCCTAGCTTGATAATACTTGTGTAGCTTCACTAGCCACACCTATAGCTCCACCTTACATCATATATGAGAGACTTGTGGGAGGTGAGAGTTTATGAAATTATCTAGGATAGCCACTTTAATGAGTGACATGTGAGAACTTGGAGAAGGACTTTGTCAAATGCTTTGTGCAGGAATTTTATTTTTAAAAAAGTTTGCAAAAACCCTCCTATGGAAGTAAGAAAGCAAGTATGGATGAAGTTGAAGATCTCTAGTGAAAAGGTAAGAGTTGTGGGGTAAGTCTTGAATTAGTAATTTCTAAACGCCCATGTTTACATTATGATCTTTGTTTCATATCTCTTATATTAAAGATGAATGATTGACTAACTTGAAAGGAAGGATTTGACGAAGCATGTTTTAAACTCCATGGATGAACAACTTTTGAGCAACTTGATCGAGGACGCGCAAGATCTAAGCGTGGGGGGATGTTGGCGGTCGATTTCCGTCAACCAAGAACACCTGTTATGTTATAGTTTGGATTTCATTTTGGACTAACCTACCACTAGGCATACTAATGATATAACAAGTTCATCGTTGGATGTGTGTTTTGGAGTATAATGTTTACGCAAGAATTAATGCACTAAATGAGAAGAGATGCACTCGGTTCGGAGGACGATTTACGTGATGATCAAGAGGCTCCGACCGTGCGTGAACTTGACTCCAAAGGTGGCAAGGACCAATGTGCTTCAATGGAGAATCTCCGAGGATCAAGATGAAAAGACCTGAAGATCGTGCAAGAAGACCCCTTAACTTGGTCGCGGAGATAACGACGTCCAAAGCCCATATCCAAAGGAGGAAAAACCCCAAAGTGCAAGAAATGACACGTGGCAAAAGATGGAGGCGAACCGGGTCGGGAATGGGCCAGGCCGGCCGGCCCACCCTCTTTCCACGTCGGTTCACCGTCGCCTTTCTTCGATGATAAATTCACGGAACCCTAATTGTTTGGGGAGAAGAGCCATTCGCGAAAGAGGACCAGAGAAGCCTCGGGAGATCAAACACAAGGAAGAGGGTTGATCGAGAGGGTGAAGATCCAAGAGGACCATCACCTAAGTCAACGGAGGCCGCCACGAGGAAGGAGGACACCGAGGCCTTGCCACAGCGCCGCCGGAGTTGAAGGACACCGAGAGACGGACTCCAATGGGGGCATCCACCATGTTCAACGGTGCCATGCCTAGCATCTTGATGGGGTAAAGTAATCGTTTGTCCATGGAGTTGTAATGGATCTTGACATGTAGTCACCCGCTCTCTTGTTTGGATCTTTTATCTATCATACCTTTTGTTGATGATGCTTAATGTTTAAGGTTAGCTACCATTGCCATCGGGGTTGCTCCTGTAGATCATGTCAACATACCGTGTTCATTAGGGTTAGCGACGATTACCTTCGCGTAGTGACTAGTACGAGGGAAGGGAAACGCCTAACTCTTTGTTCACATCCTTAGATAGATTAGATCGGGGTTTTACCATGTTTTGGGTGATTGCATCTCAAGTACCTAGACTCCATGGGCATACATCTTTCATACTCGTGAACCACCTTTCTCTATCTCTTTAACATAATCTAGGGTTAGTTTGTCTTTACTTTATAGATTAATCTTTTCATCATAAAGTCTTTAATCAACTAAGTTTGTGTTAGGTTAAGCGCAAGGAATTCCCTTGCTCCGTGGATTGACAAGAACCTAGGGGGTCCCCTCCCTTGGTGAAAAAGGCACCAAGTCACTCTGTGTACTTGCGGTGAAGTTGAACGCGGTTTTGAACCGTCAACACTAATCTATGGAAGAACCATGAAAACACATCTAATCTACTTAACACCGGAGGTAGAAAGAGAAAGAGAGGGGAGGTAAAACCAATCTAGAGATTGGATCGGGTCCTTTGTTGAAGTTCCAAAACCAAGAAGAATATAGCAAATGAATCTCATTAAAAGCCTCTTTAAAT
Organism: Cenchrus fungigraminus; assembly: GCA_036936925.1. Lineage (NCBI taxonomy): Eukaryota > Viridiplantae > Streptophyta > Magnoliopsida > Poales > Poaceae > Cenchrus > Cenchrus fungigraminus. Next base: position 93,577,653 of record CM072773.1, on the reverse strand, counting down.
CGTGGCTTCCGTTCCAACCCTCAAAGGCACCTACCGTACACGTGATCAACATCCTGTCATGATGTCCCACTTATTGTGTAGGTGAACCTAAGAGCACGTTCACGAGGAGCGTGTTGAAAACGCTCGATAAGTCAGGCATGCACCTCTAGCCACCATGACTACAAGAACATCATTTGCAATCTATCCGCGGAATAGATTGGAGAATAAGAAAACCCAAGTGAAGACAAAATTGTAGTGAAAGCACTTGATCGCTAGAAATCGGATCCAATCTTGCAAATTCAACATGAAGTATAGTACATGGACAAGATCATCACCGGGATCCTACCTTGATCTTGATCCTAGCTTCTAGAACTCCGATGTGGTCTTCCATGCAAGGTTCCCACGTCGGCTAGGGAAATCCTAGTCAACCATCTCGACCCTCTCCTCTCCGGAAGGGTGCCCCTCTCTTCTCTGCTCCTCGGCGGCAGATGACGAATGGCTTGATGCGTGGCTCGAGGCACGGGGACTATAAATAGCCCAAAGAGGTGCTAGGTCAAAGGGGAGGCGAACAGGGCCTAAAATGGGCTGGGCCGACCGGCCTGGGCCCATTCTGGCCCGGTTCGTCCCTGCTTTTCTTCTAGATGCTTCTCACGACTTCCTGAGTTTTTTGTCGAGTTGCATGTGGGTCCTTGACGTCATTTTCCTCGCAGTTTAGATAAGGGTGCTTTGTGAAGGACCGAATAGGCGACCAGAGAGGGGGGGAGTGAATGGGAGCCGATAAAAATTCTTCCTGAAGGTCGAACTCAGCCTATACCCCGATTGCCACTCCGAGTACTCGCACACACCAGAGAAGCTCTAGACTAGGCACACACAAGCCCACAAGTCCTAGAGACAAGCCTTGAATCAAACCGCGGAAGCACAAGACAAGAATCAAAAGACCTAGCCGAATCTACGAAGCCCTGGCCGAACAGTCCGGACGAGTACGGCGGACAGTCCGTGAACCCTCGACGGACAGTCCGAAATAGAACCCCGAGCCTCCAGTGCTGCACTGAGGAAATTCGGACAGTCCGGGCAAGCACCGCGGACGGTCTGGCACCTCGCGGACAGTTCGGCCACACTAGGCGGACAGTCCGGCAAAACTCGCTAGACACCCCAGACAAACACAGCTCCACCCTAGACAAAAACTTGGCCACGCGGACCATCCGTGAAAAACTCACGGACTGTCCGCAAACCGCTTGCAACAAAACCCTAGCGCCGTGATGGATCAAAGCACGAGTTCGCAAGGACAGGCGACGAACATGCGAAGAACCCTAGACGCGCGGACTGTCCGCGGGGTCCTTGCGGACTGTCCGCTACCCCCGGACAGAACTGCTTGAGCTCGAGCTCGTGAAGTCAAACCTCCAAATCCATCACCAGATCTCCCAAACGGCTAGAGCTCTTGAGACAAGACTTTGGGGAGATGTGAAGCAACACTAGATGAATCTATGCCCCAAAAATCTCGACCTCTAACTCCCTAAATCACCGGGAATCGTGGATCACACGAACCACCACCAAGAACTCGGGCTCCGGCCAAAAACTCACGAATCGAAGGCTTTCCCCGGCATTTGAGGGGTCAAGATCACACACAAAGATGCGCAAGGCATCCACCCATGATCCCCTCAAAGAAATCTGAGAAGAAACAGCCTCAAATCCCCGAATCGAGCGAAGAACGAAACTCCCCAAAAATAGCCCCGAAAATGACACGAAAATCACAGAGGACTAGGAGATCACCGCAACGCCGAATGCTTCAATACATCCGGAGGTCAGAGTCTATACAAGAACCTAGCCTAAGGAATACAGAGGGAAAAGAAGCAGTCCAGGGCGATCTACCGGGGGAGGAAACCCTAGAGTCCAAGCGAGAGAGATGCCATCCACCTCTCTGCTATTTATACGAAGTCCACCGGAGGGAGGTAAATGACCACGCTACCCCTACAACTTGAAATGAAGATACAACCCCTCAGGGGCATTATGGTCTAGTCTTCATCGAGCGGACACGCTTCCACCGCGGCCTTGCTTAGCATCGACGCAAGCCCCGCGATCACGCCATGTGCTCCACGCCTCGAAGCTTCCCGAAGCTCCCGGATCACCGTCTCCGTCACCTCAGGCCTCCAGACTTGGTTTTGAGACCCAAACCAAGAAACCGTCCACCGATGGTTTTGTGGGAAAACCAACAAACCCCGCATGCAAGCTTTGGGCTTGATCCGCAACCTTGCACCGACCCATGTTCACGACTTCAGCCCGCAAGTCTTGCACCGCACGACTCGCACTTGACCCCATCGGCCACCGGGTCCATCGAACCAAGCCTACTTGCCTCTCCATCACTTGGAGGCCGCCACGAGTAAGGCCTTTCGCGCTTGTTCTTCACCTGCACCGACACGAGTCAAGCCGCAACCTGTACCTGCACACTTAGCCAAGCATCAGTCCACACAATGTTGTCAATCACTTATCACTAAGGAGCGACCCTCCACTAGCCCTTAGACACACCTGGTCCTCAATCTCCCCCTTGATGAGTGCATTGACAACACCCCATAGTAACCATCATAGAGAAAAAGAAAAGAAAACAACCACGAACACAAACCTCCAAGTAAGTGATCCAAAGCCAAAGAACAAGCGAAAACACGATCACTCGCCAAACCAAGTCTCGCCCCCCTAAGGCAAGGGCAACAGCTCAACGCAGCCAAGACAAAACAAAGCTCACAAAGAGCACACCACAAACCACAAAACTCAGGCAAACCAAAGGAGCTCCCCCTACACATATGCAAACACCCCCTGAGGAAATGCAACCTCTTCTTCTCAATTTTTCCCTTCACATGCAACAATCTCACAAATGCATACCAAATTTTCACAAAATCTCCCCTTCTCATATAACTGTCCCCCTATCAGTCATATTCTCCCCCTTGTTGACAATGCATGAATCAAGGTATATGAAACTCTTCCCCTTATTTTCATGAAGAATGCATGTCAAAGCATATACAATCTACCAAGCTTCTCAAATATACAAAGAGTACAACAAAATGCTACAAATGAGACATAGAGCAAGCAAAGTAGATATGGTGTAGTTAGCACATTGCCATCAAGAAGGTAGAGACAAATAAGCATGTGACATGGCCAAAAGCAATTTTAAGAAACTTTCATAAAGAAACATTCATCTCATGAGCAAGATCCTATCCATGGCAATTTGAGCACAAAAACACTGGATCATACAAAGTTTATACAAGATCACAAATTCTCATCACAAGATCATTATAAACGCCCACAAGCTACTCAAGTCATGTTAAAGCCACCGAGCCATGTGTCTACTTCTTAAAATGAGACTTCTCATGGTAGACAACATGCTACGGTTTAGCACCCAAGATATGAATATCAAAATCATAATAACATGATTAGGAGCTCATTTTTCAAGCATAAGGCAATTCACACACCAATTTCATTTTCAAATTTAAACATGGTACATGAAATGCCTTTGCGGCAAAAAGAAGCTTATGCTCCTCCCAAAGTGAACAAATGGGCTAAACATTTATAATGACAAATGGGTCTTTGACCCCAAGCAAGGAGAACATCATACTCAAGCACAAACTAAACATGATAAAGACATTTGAGCGCAAAATGAGCATAGACAAGCATCTACTCATGAGGGAAGCAATTTTATCATTTTCACAAACATAAAGCTATCTCAACATAAATATATGACAAAACCATCAAGAGCATAGCATTCACATCACCATTTACCCAACATGCACAAATCTCACAAGTGATCAATGTATATAAGAGAAGCTTTTCCTAGCACAAGTGATCCAAAGATGGCTATCCTACCAAGTTTTGTACAGAAAGTAAAATGCATGCATGGAATGCAACAAAATGAAACATATATCACATATATACATGATAAGCTTCAAGACCCAGCTAGAAAGGAAAGCACACTCCAAGTTCACCTCGCAAGCGAGTGAAAGTGACTTGGTCAAGTGGTTTGGTGAAAGTGTCGGCTAGCTGATCTTGGGTAGGTACATAGGACAAGGATATGTTTCCCTTCTCAACATTGTCCCTTAGAAAGTGATATCTCACTTCTATGTGTTTCGTTTTGGAGTGAAGGACTAGGTTTTTGGCTACACTTATGGCACTGGTGCTGTCACAGAAAAGTGGAACCTGGGAGCACTCCTCACCAAAATCGCTCATAGTGTAGATCATCCATAAAAGCTGGGAACAGCAACTAGCAGCAGCTACATACTCGGCCTCTGTAGTGGACTGGACTACACTGGATTGCTTGCGAGATGACCAAGAGACCAAAGAAGAACCGAGAAATTGGCAACACCCAGAAGTAGACTTGTGGTCCAATCGACACCCAGCAAAATCAGCATCGGAGTACCTGTGAAGTCTGAGTGTCGAGGAGGAAGAATACCAAAGACCAAACTTAGGAGTGTAGTTCAAGTACCTGAAAATCCGCTTGACGGCCTGCCGATGTGAAGTCCTCGGTGAAGCCTGAAAATGAGCGCACAGACACATACTAAACTGTATGTCCGGCCTCGTCGCCGTCAAGTAGAGGAGGGAGCCGATCATGCTCCGGTACTCCTTCTGGTCTGCGGGTTCACCATCCTCATCCGCGTCCAAAGCTGTAGTGGTACCATCGGTGTAGTCAGCGGCTTGGAGTCGTTCATGCCAAACTTCTTCACCATGTCCCTGGTGTACTTCGCCTGATGTACAAACGTCCAGTCCTTGCACTACTTGATCTGGAGTCCTAAGAAAAACTGCAGCTCACCCATCATGGACATCTCAAATTCCCTGCTCATGTCATCTGCAAATCTGGCAACAAGATCATGAGAAGGGCCACCAAAGATTATGTCATCCACGTAAATCTGAACAATCAAAATGTCATTCCCATGCTTAAGGAGAAACATGGTCTTATCAACTGTGCCCATCAGAAACCCCTTACTCAGCAAAACCCTCTCTACCTGCCATACCAAGCTCTAGGTGCCTGTTTCAACCCATAGAGCACTCTCTGGAGTTTGTATACACGGTATGGGTATTTTTCACTCTCAAACCCTGAGGGTTGCCTGACATATACTTCTTCCTCTATCACCCCGTTCAAGAAAGCACTCTTCACGTCCATTTGGTACAACTTGAACCCTTTAGCCACGGCAAAGGCTAGAAGGATCCTAATTGCCTCCAAACAGGCCACAGGAGCAAATGTCTCCTCATTGTCTATGCCCACTTTCTGGTTGAACCCCTGAGCCACCAACCTCAACTTGTTTTTCACAACCATCCCATTCTCACCCTCTTTGTTCTTCCACACCCACTTGGTACCTATGGGACGGCAATTTGGCAGTGGATCAACTTGAGGACTAGGTGTGTCCGAAGACCAGTGGAGGGTCGCTCCTTAGTGATGAGTGATTGACAACGTTGTGTGGACTGATGCTTGGCTAACTGTGCAGGTACAGGTTGCGGCTTGACTCGTGTCGGTGCACGTGAAGAACAAGCGCGAAAGGCCTGAGCTGTGGCGGCCTCCGGGTGATGGAGTGGCGAGTAGGCTTGGTTCAATGGACCCGGTGGCCGATGGGGTCAAGTGCGAGCCGTGCGGTGCAAGACTGGCGGGCTGAAGTCGTGAACATGGGACGGTGCAAGGTAGCGGTTGAAGCCCGAAGCTTGCATGCGGGGTTTGGTGGTTTTCCCACAAAACCATCAGGTGGACGGTTTCTTGGTTTGGGCCGCAAAACGAAGCCCGGAGGCCCGAGGCGACGGAGACGGTGATCCGGGAGCTTTGGGAAGCTTCGAGGCGGGGGGCACGTGGCATGATCGCGGGGCTTGCGTCGATGCTAAGCAACGCCGCGGTGGAAGCGTGTCCGCTCGATGAAGACTTGACCAAAATTCCCCTGAGGGGTTGTATCTTCATTTCAAGTAGTAGGGGTAGCGTGGTCATTTACCTCCCTCCGATGGACTTCATATAAATAGCGGAGAGGTGGATGGCATCTCTCTCTCTTGCTTCCTAGGGCTTTCTCCCCCGGTAGATTTTTCTGGACTGCTTCGTTTTCCTCTGGATTCCTTAGGCTAGACTCTTGTATAGAATCTGTCCTCTGGATGTATGGAAGCATTCGGCGTCCCGGTGATCTCCTAGTCCCTTGTGATTTTCGTGTCATTTTCGGGTCTATTTTTGGGAGTTTTCGTTCTTCGCTCGATTCGTGAGTTTGGAGGCGTTTCTTCACGGATTTCTTTGAGGGGATCATGGGTGGATGCCTTGCGCATGTTTGTGTATGATCTTGACCCCTCAAACGCTGTGTAGAGCCTTCGATTCATGAGTTTTTGTTCGGAGTTCGTGTTCTTGGTGGAATTCGTGTGATCCGCGATTCCCAGCGATTTAGTGGCTTAGAGGTCAAGATTTTAGGGGCATAGCTTCATCTTGTGTTGCTTATCATCTACCCCAAATCTTGTCTCAAGAGCTTTTGGCGTTTGGGAGATCCGGTGATGGATTGGGAGAGTTGACCTCGCGGGGTCGGGCGTTTTCTGCTCTGTCCGCGTGTTGCGGACAGTCCGCACGACTACCGTGGACAGTCCGCGTGTGCTGGAGTTCGTCGCGTGTTCTTCGTGTTCTTGCGCATCTTCGTTTTGATTCAGTTTGCCCCTAGGGTTTCGTTGCAAGTGGTTTGCGGATAGTCCGCGTGTTGCTCATGGACAGTCCGCGTGGGAAGTTTTGTCTGGGGTTTTTGTCTGGGGTTTCCAGCGAGTTGGCGGACAGTCCGCCCAGGCCTCACGGACGGTCCGCGACACTGGCAGACAGTCCGCGTGACCTCGACGGACGGTCCGAATTTCGGTCGGCAGCTCTGGTGGCTCGGGTGTTTATTTCGGACGGTCCGCGGGGTAGGTCCGGACAGTCCGCCGTACACACGCGGACAGTCCGCCCGTACCAGCCGGACGGTCCGCAATGGTCGTTTCAGAATTGACCGAGTGCTTTGATTCTTGTCCGGTGTTTCCGCTCTTTGCTCCTAGGCTTCTTGGTTGATCTTCTTGGCTTGTGTGTGCCTTGTTTGGAGCTTCCTTTGTGTGCACGGATTCGTGGAGTAGCAATCGGGGTATAGGCCGAGTTCGACCTTAGGGAAGAATTTTTATCGGCTCCCATTCACTCCCCCCCCCTCTCTGGTCGCCCGTTTCGGTTCTTCAATTGGTATCAGAGCCGGTTATAGATCTTCTTGATTCTAACCAGTCTAAGATCCAAAGATGGGCGATTACGGCAAGGGGTCGGGTCCTCCGCACTTTGATGACCAGAATTACCCGATGTGGGAGAGGCGCATGGGCGCGTTTTTGCGAGGGAAGGGAACTCTTATCTGGGAGGTCACTCAGAATCCTCATTATGCCATCCCAGATAGTTTTCTTCTTCCAGGATCGCGAGACATGTTTGAGGCCAACAGCAAGGCCGTTGATTACTTGTTCCGTGCTCTCTGTGCCTCGGAGTTCGATCGAGTGTACGGAGAGGATGTGGCCGGAAAGATTTGGCTCAAGTTGATGAATGCTCATGTTGGCAATGCCCAAGTGCAAGCCCGGATGTTTACCACTTACCGGAGAGAGTACGAGAACTTCAGTCATCTCCCCGGTGAGTCGACCGATGCTATGTTTCAGCGCTTCACTTGCATCGTCAACAACATGAGGGCCAATGTGACAGTGCTCCCATACACGGATCATGATCAAGCTATCAAGCTTTTGCATGCCCTGGATAGGTCTGTGTGGGAAGCCAAGATCGAGACCATTGAGGAGTCGAGCGCGTATGATACGCTTTCTCTTGATGAGCTGTTCTCCAAGCTCAGGTCTTCAGAGGTTGATCGTGGCTTGAGAGCCAAGAGGGAGAGCCCCACTGATCCTCATAGTCTGGCTCTCGTCTCAGGATCAAGGACTAACGCTAACTCTAGTGGTTTCTCTTTGTCTTGTCTTGTGTCCTTGCCAGATAAGGACTTTGATGTGCTGAGCGAGGACGATCTCGCTTTGTTGAGCAAGAGGTTTGGGCGGATGTACGAAAACCGCAAGAATGCAAGGCGGAGCTCGGGGATGTGCTATCGGTGCGGGAAGCTGAAGGACCGATTAGGCGAACCAGAGAGGGGGGGAGTGAATGTGTGCCGATAAAAATTCTTCTCGAAGGAGATGAGAACTCCAACAAGACGAACACGGCTTCCAACTCACGTCTCCGACTCAACTACCCAAGTTAGTAAAGACCACACAGCCACTGGAGTGCTACTGGTCCTAGGAACCAACACTCAACCTTCCGAGCCAAAACTCACCGAACCACACAACGGAAACTTGCACGGCTTGCTGCCTGTGCTACACCGGTCAGACCGATGGCCTGCGCCGGTCAGACCGGTGACACCGGTCAAACCGGTGGACAGAGCCGGTCAGGCCGGTGGCTACAGCAGCCGCACAGCAAACGTTCCAGGAAGCCTTAGTGACTCCTCTAGGCCCTGGAACAAAAACCACCACAAAACACAACCTGTGAGGAAGAAGAACCCCTCACAAAGCCTAGCAAAACAACTCTAAACACGCCAAGAACTGATCAGCAGGACCACGGGACAAAACCACACGGACAAAGCTATTCCCCGAGACAAAAACCCACCAAGGGCTAGCACCGGTCAGACCGGTCAAGAGCCCCGGTCAACCCGGTCATGCCTGGGCAACTCGAGATGAACAGCGCCCGCGAGTCAACTCCTCCAAATCCAACTCCCGATCTCCCGATCCGCTCCACGGTTTTGCACAAGACTTTGGGGATAGTAGGAACACCTCATGGGTACTCCATAGCCAAGATTTGGTCCACCAAAACTTGTCAAATCAAGAGGAATCGAAGAAATCCCACCAAGAACGCCTCTAACCCTAGAGCCACGAAAACCCCAAAATCGAGCCCCTTTGCTCACGGATTTGGAAGGGGAATCAAAGGGAAAAGAACCACGAAGGGTTCATGCATACATCCCCCACCAAATCCCAAAGAGAAAGGCCTCGAAATCGCTCCAAGAAAATCACCAAGAAAGGGCTCCAAAAATCACCAAGAAGGAGAAACGGGAAAGACACATCCAAGCCTTGAGGAACCACGCCGAATCATCTATACATATCAAAGAGGTTCATACAAGGTCTAGCTTGCCGCCCGATCATCCTTCCCTCTCACAAGATCTCACCATGAAGCTCTCAAGCTAGTCCTACGAAAATCCTAAGAAAATAGGAAGGAAAAAAGGAAAACCAAATGAGCTAGGGTTCCCAGAGATAGCTGCCATCCTCTCACCCCTTGGGTTATATGGAGGCAACCGAAAGACTAAAATACCCTTACTAGCTAACTAGGGATACATGCCCCTCGAGGGCGAAATTGGAAGTCTTTGTCTTCGCACCATCGGACGGATGCCCAGCGACCGCAAACTTGCTTAGCCTCGACGCAAGCCTTGCGATCCCGACGTGTGTCCTCCGCTTCGAAGATTCCGGACTGCGTCGTCGCACACCGGTCAGACCGGTGTTCCTCACCGGTCAGACCGGTACCCACCGGTCAGACCGGTCAGACCCACCGGTCAGACCGGTCTGGAGCTGCTGCACCTCCGTCTTCGGTTCTTCGGTCTTGGCTTTGTGGATCAACCAAGGAACCCAGTGGTTTTCTGGTGAACCACCGGAAACCCCGCGAACTCGGTGTAGCCTCCGCCAATCACCACTCATGACTCGGCTCCCACGTAGTCCCGGCTCGACCTTGGTTTTGAGGCTCAACCAAGAAACCGTCCATGACTTCATCTTGCCGTTCTTGCCACCATGCGGCCCGCACTTGACCCCGCTGGCCACCGGGTCCCTCGAACCAAGCCTACTTGTCTTCTCCACACCTGGAGGCCTCACCGGCAACGACCTTTCACGCTTGTTCTTCACCTGCACCTGCACCAGTCAAGTCGCAACCTGCACCTGCAATACTTAGCCAAGAATCAGTCCACACCACGTTGTCAATCACTCATCACACCAGGAAGCGACCATCCACCGGTCCTCGAACCACACCTGGCTCTCAATCTCCCCCTTGATGAGTGCATTGACAAAACACACGTTTTGGTAACCAAGAGAAAAGGAAAAGAAAAGAAACGACTAAAAGGAACTCCAACAAGCGATCGAAAGCCAAAGAAAAGGCAAAGAGCAAGATCACTTGAAGAAGACAAGTCTCGGACCCCTTAGGCAAGGGCAACAGCTCGACACATCCGAGACAAAACATGCTCAAGCAAAGAGCACAAACCATCAATCCAAAGCTTGAAAACCACAAAGAGCTCCCCCTGCACACATGCAAGCTCCCCCTGAACCAATGCAACTCCCCCTGGACAAATGCATGCGAACCACTTCACGAAACAGAGCAGCTGCAACAGCTCAGCTCTGACCGATCAGACCGGTCGACACCACCGGTCAGACCGGTGCGCAACATGTGAACAGGACCAGCACTCTGACCGGTCAGACCGGTGACCTCAACCGGTCAGACCGGTGCACAACAGAGCCCAAAAATGGCTCGAAACCACCTGAAAACCTTCCAAATGCATTCAGTAGGCCAAAACATGCTCAAACTTCTCCCCCTTGTTGACAATGCATGAATCAAGCCAAAAATGCAAAAAAATGCAACCTAGAGCTTCTCAAATAGACAAAATTCAACATAGAATGCTACACATGTCCAAACGAGCAAGTTATATACTCTATAGCTTCGTAATGACATAAACTTCATGATCACCAAGTTTCACAACCATTGGGCGAAGCTAAGATAGAATTTAGCAATTTTGCGAAAAATCACCCTCTCATGAGCAAAGTCCTAAACGTGAGCAAAACATGTCAAAATGGCAAAGCCACACAAACTTCATGCTAGGACAACCATTCTAAGCATAAGACCATCATAAACACCCACAAGCACCTCATGTCATGTCAAAGCCACCGAGCCATGTGCCTACTTCTATATATGAGACTTCTCATTGGTAGGCATCATGCAACGATTTAGCACCCAAAGCAAATTAAAATTAGCACATATGACATGGGAGCACATTTTTCAAGCAATTTACTTTTCATTTTCAGATTTATAATTGGTACATGAAATGTCTTTGTGACAAAAAGGAACTTATGCCCCTCCACAAGATGAAGCATGGGGGCTAAACATTCATGATGGCAAATGAGCCTTTGGCCCCATATGATCAAAATAAGCTATCCAACCACAAATTAAGCATAGCCAAGCCACTAAAATATGTCAAGATCATGTAAAGGCATTTACTCACAAGAGAGCATATATATGAAATTTTTCAAAAACATAGACATCAACCATGGATATAAACCAAGATTATCAAGAGCTAAGCCAAACTAACCATAGCTTACCAAATTAGCTCACAAAGACATATATGTCATTCCATGGTGAACAATGTATATAGGAGAAGCCTTTCCTAAACAATGCATATGATACAAAATGCATGCAACCTAAGATATAAAGATGCCTATACATCATGTTACATATGCCATGCCAAATGCAAGAAATGCACAAAGGAAAGCTATACATATGCTACAAAGGAGCTCCCACACGCCAACTCAAGAAAACAAACAAACACCAAGCTCCCCCCGCAAACGAGTGAAAGTTGCTTGATCTAGGGGTTTGGTGAAAATATCGGCTAGTTGTTCATGTGTGGGTACATGGATCAAAGCTATCTTCCCTTTCTCTACGTTGTCTCTCAGAAAATGATACCTCACTTCTATGTGCTTGGTTTTGGAATGGAGCACTGGGTTCTTTGCAACGCTTATGGCACTGGTGCTATCACATTGAAGTGGGACATGGGTATACTCCTCACCAAAGTCACTCATGGTGTATGTGATCCAAAGGAGCTGAGAGCAACAACTAGCTGCGGCCACATACTCTGCCTCGGTAGTGGATTGAGCAACACTCGACTGTTTGCGGGAAGACCAAGACACCAAAAAAGAACCCAAGAACTGGCAAGTCCCAGAAGTGGACTTCCTATCCAACCGACACCCGGCAAAGTCCGCGTCTGAAAATCCATGAAGCGCCAAAGAAGAAGACGCAGAGTACCAAAGGCCGAAGTCGGGAGTGTGTCGCAAATACCTGAAAATGCACTTGACTGCTTGCCGATGCGAAGTCCTCGGAGAAGCTTGAAAACGAGCGCACAGACACACCGAGAATTGAATGTCCGGCCTCGTCGCCGTCAAGTAGAGGAGTGACCCGATCATGCTCCGGTACTCCTTCTGGTCCACGTGTTCACCTTCCTCGTCCGCATCGAGAGCTGTAGTCGTACTCATAGGCGTCGCCATGGCCTTGGAGTCCTCCATCTTGAACTTCCTCACAATGTCCTTGTTGTACTTAGCTTGGTGCACAAATGTTCCTTCCTTTGATTGCTTGATTTGTAGCCCGAGGAAGAACTGCAACTCGCCCATCATGCTCATCTCAAATTCCCTGCTCATGTCTTCTGCAAACCTTGCAACAAGAGAGTTAGACGAGCCACCAAAGACAATATCATCCACGTATACCTGCACAATTAGGATATCTCTGTCCTGCCTGAGGGGAAACAAGGTCTGGTCGACCTTCCCCATCTCAAACCCTCTCTCAAACAGGAACCCCCTCAACCTACCATACCAAGCTCTAGGCGCCTGCTTCAACCCATACAGCGCCTTCCTCAACTTGTACACCCGGTGAGGGTACTTCTCACTCTCAAACCCCGGTGGTTGCCTCACAAACACCTCTTCCTCCAACACACCGTTCAGAAAAGCACTCTTCACATCCATTTGGTACAACTTGAACCCTTTAGCCACGGAAAAGGCTAGAAGGATCCTGATCGCCTCCAAACGAGCTACAGGAGCGAAAGTCTCCTCGTAGTCGATCCCCTCTTTCTGACTGTACCCCTGAGCAACAAGTCTCGACTTGTTCCTCACCACTTCTCCTTTCTCTCCCTCTTTATTTTTCCACACCCATTTTGTCCCAATCGGCTTACACCCTGGGGGAGGGTCAACCAACACCCAAACTTGGTTCCTCTCAAAATTCTCCAACTCCTCATGCATCGAGTTAACCCAATTATGATCAGATAACGCGTGTCCAATGTCTTTGGGCTCAAAGGTGGCAACAAAAGCAGCATGAGCGAAATGAGAATTGTTCCGAACCCTCGACCGTGTAGTACGTTCATTCATGTCGCCGATGATTCTCGAAGCTGGGTGATCCACTTGCACTCGTCGGGGAGGTTCTCGCCTTGATGCTACCTCCCCCTCAACAGCAGCTTCGCCTTGATCTGGGTTTGTCGTTGTAGGTGTGGGAGAGGGTCCATTCTCGATCGTCATCGAAGTAGTAGGTACATGTTCAGCCGCGGGCATCACACCGCCATCTTCATCATCTCCATGTTCATGCTCCTCCTCCTGAAAGATCTCCTCGCCAAGTTCGTTGTCACCTGCACACTCAAAAACAAGCTGACTACGTGGCTGTGTCTCGTCGAAGGTTACCTCGCAAGTCTCCACGATTTGGTTAGTTTCAAGATTGAGCACACGAAATGCTCTAGAATGAGATGCATAACCAAAGAAAATGCCATCGACAGACCTAGCCTCGAACTTGTCCAACTTCTTCCCTTTCTTCAGAATGAAGCATTTACAACCAAAGACATGGAAGTGACTCACCTTGGGTGTGCGACCGTGCATCAACTCGTAACAGGTTTTCTTCTTGTGAACCCTGAGGTAGATCCTGTTCGACACATGGCACGCGGTATTGACCGCCTCAGCCCAGAACCTTCTCGGAGTCCTATGCTCATCGAGCATCGTCCGAGCCATCTCGCACAAGGTCCTATTTTTCCTTTCCACCACGCCATTCTGGGGAGGCGTATACGGACTCGAAAACTGGTGTTCAAGACCCAAGTCATGGCAAAAGGTTTCGAAGCGAGAGTTTTTGAATTCCGAGCCATTGTCACTGCGGATCGCTCGTATGGCATCTCCGTGCCTCTCGTTTCTTAACCTCAAGACAAGATCTCGAACAAAACCAAACGTCTCCCCCTTCTCCTCAAGAAAGAACACCCACGCATACCGAGAGTAGTCGTCCACCACGACAAGGACATACCACTTCCCACCCGCAGATCGCACACGAGCTGGGCCAACAAGGTCCATATGGAGCAGCTCGCATGGACGCTCAGTCATCACATCGGTGAGAGGCGGGTGAGAAGAGGCTACCATCTTGGCATGCCTACACGGCGCACAAACCAACTCTTTCTCAAACCTCAACCGTGGCAATCCTCGGACCAAATTGAGTTTACTCAAGCGAGACAAAAGGTCAAAGCTCAAGTGACCCAACTTCCTATGCCACTTCCACAACTCACTCGAAGAACCAGCCAAGAAGCAACGCTCCACACCAGAAGACTGAGAAAAATCAGCTCAGAACACTTGATCCTCGGGAACGATCATGCAAACAAGATCCCCCCGAGAATCTAAAATCCGAGAACCACCAGGCCGAAACAACACCTCAAAACCCTCATCCAACAACTGGGACACAGAAAGCAACTTGTATCCAAGCGATTGAACAAGAGCAACACGCCTGAGAGTGATCTTGTTACTTACCTTAATCTCACCTTCTGACAGCACACGCCCTCGCCCATTGTCCCCAAAGGTGATGTACTTCTTTGTCACCACCGGGACGAGACTTGAGAACCACCCCTTGTCTCTGGTCATATGCCTCGAGCAACCGGAGTCAATCAACCAAATGTTTTTCAAGTCTCCCACCTGAAATTCAAAAGCGAGCACGTGAGTGAACAAACGACTCAGCACTGGGGTTAGTACCAAAAGAGTAAAACCAGTGCCGAGCCATTTGCTCCAAAGTGGGGTTAGCACAAACCAAATCATCACGCCTATCAAAGCTACCACCACGAACACCACCACGGTAACCACCACGAGGGAACCAACCCTCTCTAGCTGGAGGAGGACGAAAACCACGAAAGGGAAACCGTGGATCGTTCCTCCTCTCCATCTCAAAGCTACGACTCTTTCCACCCTCGTATTGAGCACGAGGTGGAGAACGCCTAGCAAACTGACCACCTGCAAACTTTCCAGACCAACCACCAGAACCACGACCTCCAGAACCAAACCGAGCATCCTCACGAGCACGAAACCCAACTTGCTGTCTGCCCAGACCTGCACCGGTCTGACCGGTGTAGTACACCAGTCTGACCGGTGTAGCTCGGCCAGCAGCAGCACCTGCAGCCTTCCGGTCTCCCCAAGCCGGAACCGTCCTCACAATTGCCTTGGCCCTGGGCATCTGCATACGAGGCTCAGGTACACCATTAGAGGTGTGGTACCTGTCCTTGTTAGCCCACTCTCTAGCCATTCTCTCCTCACGCTTCCTCTTGAAGCAAAACTCATCCTTGTGACCATCTCTCCCACAATACCCACAATGGAACTTTATGGGCTGTGGCTTAGGCTTAGGCTTGGGTTGGGGCTGCCCACTCGGCTTCTCACCCTTCTTCTCTCCTTCCTCACCTCCCTTTGGGCTCACAAACTTCACCGGTTTCTGAAAATCATTTGTTGGGTGAGGGAATATGGGTGGATCTGGAGTAGTGTCAAGTTTGTTTCTGAGATGGTTAGGCTTGGGCTCAAACTTGTTCTTGTGTCTGTTTGGTGGTGGGATAGGAATCTCTCCAACTCTCTCAACTCCCTCACCACAGTTCTCTCAAAGCTTGACAGCCCCAAGTGCCTGACCATCATAGCGTTTGAAAGTCGCTATCATGATACCAAGCTGAGGCTCCTGACCCGACAACCAGCTCATACATTTTCTCAGCTCATCATTCTCATCCTGCAAGCGATCAACATAATGTGCAAGCTCCAAATTCTTAACCGCATGCAATTCACAAGTAGAGCAAGAAGTGGGAATAGGCTCTTTCAACTTAGCCTCAAGCGAAATAGTGTAAGCATGCATCTCATCAATCTTTCCATGCAAAACAGGGCAAGAAGTGCAAGCACCTAGCAAAGCAGGTCTAGACTTAAGCTCAGCTACTTCAACCCTAAGCATATCTAGTTCATCACAAGTAGAAGCATGCTTATCCTTAAGAGCAGTAAGATCAGCTAGGTACACAGAGCAATCACAGCAATCAATCTCATCAGAAACCACAGGAGAAGCCTTAAGCGAATCAATCTCAAGCTTAGCATCTAGGTTCTGGGTTTCTAGCTCAGCCACACGGTTCCTAGCATCTTCTAGTGAGGCCCTAAGCTCTTTCCTCATCTTCTTGGCCTCTCTAAGCATGTGATCGCGGTTATCAAGCAAGTCAACCAACTCATCATTCTCCTTGCGCAAAGAAGAGAGCTCATCACATACCTCATCCTCGGAGTCAGAGTCCGAGTCACTCTGGTGGCTCTTCTTGCTGCCGGAGCTACGGGCCATGCCGCAGAAGCCATCTCTCGCGAAGCAGCTCAACCCGCTCAAGTTCCTGGATGACTTCTTGTTCTTGCGCCGATCACCTTCATCTTCACTGCTACTCGAGCTCGAGGAAGAGTACGCGGAGCTGGAGTCGACGTCGCTCGCTCCGACCATTGCTCGGGCCTTCCTGCCGCGGCCATCCTTCTTCCTCGACCGTCGCTCGTCCTTGTGCTTGTTCTTGTGCTTGTGATCGCGCCTCGATCGGTACTTGCCATCCTTGCTCGATCGGTGCCTGTAGCCGTCCTTGTAACCGTCCTTGTTCTCCGTCTTCTCCGGGCAGTCGGCGACGAAGTGTCCTGGCTTGCCGCACTGAAAGCACGTCCGTGCTGTCCTCCTCGTGTTCACCCGGTTCTCGTGCAGCCTCTCGAACCGCCTGGTCAGCAACGCCAGCTCGTCCTCTCCAAGCACGTCGAACTCCTCATCTGGCAAAGACATCAAAGAAGACAGAGAGTACATCCTGGAGGATGCGTTAGCATTAGACTTAGCTCCTTTGCCACTAACGAGAGCGAGACTATGAGAATCAGTCGGGCTCTCGATCTTGGCTGTCATACCACGGTCCAACTCAGCCGACTTGAGCTTCGAGAACAGCTCGTTCACCATCAAGGTGTCATACTTCTCGGACTCAACAATAGCCTCAAACTTCCCGTCCCATACGGTACGATCCAACGAGTGCAAGAGCTTCACGGCTCTATCATGATCATTGTATGGGAGGACGTCCACATTGGCTCTCATGTTGTTCACAACGACCGTAAATCGCTGGAAAAGGGCATCGACGGACTCGCCGGGGAGATGAGTGAAGTTCTCGTACTCTCTCCGGTAAGTCGCGTACATCCGAGCCTGAACCTGAGCATTCCCAGCATGAGCATCCTTCAACTGCTCCCAAATCCTACAAGCTAAGTCCTCTGTCTGAACCCGATCGAATTCAGGCTGACACAGAGCACGAAACAAGTAGTCGACAGCCTTGTTGTTGGCTTCGAACATATCCCTCGATCCTGGAGCAAGGAAGTTCATCGGATGAACATAAGCTGTGTTCACCGTGACATCCCAAAGGATCTGACCCTTTCCGCGGAGGAACGCCGCCATCCGCCTTTGCCACATCTGGTAGTTCTTCCCATCGAAGTGCGGAGGACCCGAACCCCGTTCCTGGTACGCCATCTTTGGATCTTAGACTGGTAAGAGTCAATAAAGACCCGAACCGGCTCTGATACCAATTGAAGGACCGATTAGGCGAACCAGAGAGGGGGGGGGGAGTGAATGTGAGCTGATAAAAATTCTTCTCGAAGGAGATGAGAACTCCAACAAGACGAACACGGCTTCCAACTCACGTCTCCGACTCAACTACCCAAGTTGGTCAAGACCACACAGCCACTGGAGTGCTACTGGTCCTAGGAACCAACACTCAACCTTCCGAGCCAAAACTCACCGAACCACACAGCGGAAACTTGCACGGCTTGCTGCCTGTGCTACACCGGTCAGACCGATGGCCTGCGCCGGTCAGACCGGTGACACCGGTCAGACCGGTGGACAGAGCCGGTCAGGCCGGTGGCTACAGAAGCCGCACAGCAAACGTTCCAGGAAGCCTCAGTGACTCCTCTAGGCCCTGGAACAAAAACCACCACGAAACACAACCTATGAGGGAGAAGAACCCCTCACAAAGCCTAGCAAAACAACTCTAAACACGCCAAGAACTGATCAGCAGGACCACGGGACAAAACCACATGGACAAAGCTATTCCCCGAGACAAAAACCCACCAAGGGCTAGCACCGGTCAGACCGGTCAAGAGCACCGGTCAGACCGGTCGTGCCTGGGTAGCTCGGGATGAACAGCGCCCGTGAGTCAACTCCTCCAAATCCAACTCCCGATCTCCCGATCCGCTCCACGGTTTTGCACAAGACTTTGGGGATAGTAGGAACACCTCATGGGTACTCCATAGCCAAGATTTGGTCCACCAAAACTTGTCAAATCAAGAGGAATCGAACAAATCCCACCAAGAACGCCTCTAACCCTAGAGCCACAAAAACCCCAAAATCGAGCCCCTTTGCTCACGGATTTGGAAGGGGAATCAAAGGGAAAAGAACCACGAAGGGTTCATGCATACATCCCCCACCAAATCCCAAAGAGAAAGGCCTCGAAATCGCTCCAAGAAAATCACCAAGAAAGGGCTCCGAAAATCACCAAGAAGGAGAAACGGGAAAGACACATCCAAGCCTTGAGGAACCACGCCGAATCATCTATACATATCAAAGAGGTTCATACAAGGTCTAGCTTGCCGCCCGATCATCCTTCCCTCTCACAAGATCTCACCATGAAGCTCTCAAGCTAGTCCTACGAAAATCCTAAGAAAATAGGAAGGAAAAAAGGAAAACCAAATGAGCTAGGGTTCCCAGAGATAGCTGCCATCCTCTCACCCCTTGGGTTATATGGAGGCAACCGAAAGACTAAAATACCCTTACTAGCTAACTAGGGATACATGCCCCTCGAGGGCGAAATTGGAAGTCTTTGTCTTCGCACCATCGGACGGATGCCCAGCGACCGCAAACTTGCTTAGCCTCGACGCAAGCCTTGCGATCCCGACGCGTGTCCTCCGCTTCGAAGATTCTGGACTGCGTCGTCGCACACCGGTCAGACCGGTGCTCCTCACCGGTCAGACCGGTACCCACCGGTCAGACCGGTCAGACCCACCGGTCAGACCGGTCTACAGCTGCTGCACCTCCGTCTTCGGTTCTTCGGTCTTGGCTTTGTGGATCAACCAAGGAACCCAGTGGTTTTCTGGTGAACCACCGGAAACCCCGCGAACTCGGTGTAGCCTCCGCCAATCACCACTCATGACTCGACTCCCACGTAGTCCCGGCTCGACCTTGGTTTTGAGGCTCAACCAAGAAACCGTCCATGACTTCATCTTGCCGTTCTTGCCACCATGCGGCCCGCACTTGACCCCGCTGGCCACCGGGTCCCTCGAACCAAGCCTACTTGTCTTCTCCACACCTGGAGGCCTCACCGGCAACGACCTTTCACGCTTGTTCTTCACCTGCACCTGCACCAGTCAAGCCGCAACCTGCACCTGCAATACTTAGCCAAGAATCAGTCCACACCACGTTGTCAATCACTCATCACACCAGGAAGCGACCATCCACCGGTCCTCGAACCACACCTGACTCTCAGAAGCACGGGCACTTCATCGCCGAATGCCCTGAAGCTATGGAGATCAGGAACAACTACAAGGGCAAGCCCAAGCACGACTACAACAAGCACCGCTCCCGGAACGACTACAAGGACAAGCACAAGGACAAGAGCGAGAGAAGGCACAAGAAGAGTGGTGGCCACAAGAAGAAGACCGCTCGAGCAATGGTGGCCGGAGCGAGCAACATCGACTCAACGTCAAGCGATGCTTCTTCCAGTTCGAACAGCGACGAAGAGCGAGAGAAGCGCAAGGACAAGCGGCACACGGGCAAGAACATCACCGGCCTGAGCTTCGTCACACAAGGAGGCTTTTGTGGCATGGCACACTCCAAGAAGGGTGGGAGGCACAGCTCGGACTCGAACTCTGACTCCGAGGAAGAGGTATGGAATGATCCCAACTTCTTGCTAGAGGAGAATGCTAGGCCGAATGAGCTGCTTGACAACCGCGATGATGTGCTTAGAAAGACCAACAAGGAGAAGAGGGAATTTAGGTCTTTGTTGGGTGATGCTAAGGATAAGGTAGCTGAACTAGAATCCTTTCTTGTGGATGCTAGGAATGAAATAGCCGCTTTGAAATCTGCTCCTGTGGTGTCGGATGAAATTGATTGTGGTGATTGCTCAGTTTTTCTTGCTGACTTGACTACCCTCAAGGAGAAACATGCCTCTGTTCTTGACGAACTAGATGTGGTTAGGATTGAATGTGATGAGTTGAAGTCTAGGCCAGCTTTGTTAGGAGCTTGTACTTCATGTCCTAGAATTGTTTCTCTTGAGGCGGCATTGAAAGCTCCTCTTCCTACATCATGTTCAACTTGTGAGATGCATGCTTTGAAAAACATGGAACTTACACACTATGTTGATCGTCTGCAGGATGAAAATGATGAACTTAGGAAGTTGATGAGTTGGCTGTCTGGGCATGAGCCACAATTGAGTTTGATGTTGGCTCAGTTCAAGCGATTTGATGGTCAGGCGTTGGGGGCTGAGAAGTGTGGTGAGAAGAGTGGTGAGGGAGAAGAGAAAGCTGGAGAGACACCCACACCATCCCACACCATCCCCATGAACAAATATGCACCCAAGCCAAACCACCTAAGAAACAAGCTTGACACAACTCCAGACCCACCAGTGTTCCCCCAGAAAACAGAGAATTACAAGAAACCCATCAAGTTTGTGAGCAACCTGGGTAATGTCTTTGAGGGGAAGTCAGGAGAGAAAGGGGTTGAGAAGCCCACAGAGAAGCCACCGCCTAAGCTAGTGCCAATCCGTTTCCATTGTGAGTATTGTGGGAGGGATGGGCACAAGGATGAGTTCTGTTTCCGTAGGAAGAGGGATGAGTGGTTTGCTAGGGAGATGGCAAACAAGGACAGGTATCACCTTGCTCGTGGTGTGCCTGAGCCTCGTAGAGGGCCTCTACCTAGGGGTGAGGTGTATGTGCCTACAGTTCCCACTCGTGGAGGTGGAGGTGGAGGTGTGTTCCCTCAGAGAGACAGGCATGTTGGGTTTGGGCGTGGTGAGATGGCTCGACGTGCTCCTTCTCGTGACCGTTACGAGATTGGGAGGCACAATCGGAGCTTTGGGTCTCAGATGGGCTACCGGCCACGTTTTCCTCCTCGTGGTGCGTGTACTCCTCCAGTGAGACATGACAGGTCCTTTGGTGGTAGGCGTGAGAGGGCTCAGCCTAGAGGTTTTGGGAGGATGGATTTTTCTAACCCTTCTTTTGAGCAAATGGCTCAGCACTGGTTTGACTCTTTTGGTACTAACCCCAGTGTTGAGTCTCTTGCTCATTCTCGTCCTCGTTTTTGATTGCAGGTGGGAGGCTTGGAGAACTTTTGGTTGATCGACTCCGGTTGCTCAAGACACATGACCGGAGATCGTGGGTGGTTCTCCAGCCTCACCCCGGTGAGTACGAGGGAGTACATCACTTTCGGGGACAATAGGAGAGGACGAGTGCTTGCTAAAGGTATGGTGAAGGTGAGTAGCAAGGTGACCTTAAGAAGTGTGGCCCTGGTCAAGTCACTTGGTTTCAACCTGTTGTCAGTATCTCAATTACTTGATGAAGGTTTTGAGGTAAGTTTTAAGTCGGGTACTTCTCGTGTGCTTGATTCTCGAGGCGATCTTGTCTGTACGATCGTCCCCGAGGGTCAAATCTTTCGTGCCGATTTTTCCCAGTCTGTTGGTCCTCCTCGATGCTTTGTTGCTGGCGTTTCGGCCGAGTTTTGGAAATGGCATAGGAGGTTGGGACACTTGAGCTTTGAGTTGCTTTCCCACTTGAGTGGTCTTGATCTTGTCCGAGGATTGCCTAAGTTGAAATTCGAGAAGGATTTGGTTTGTGCTTCTTGTCGCATGGAAAAATGGTTACCGCTTCTCACGCTCCTCTGACTTCTGTCATGACCAAGCGACCTTGTGAGCTATTGCACATGGATTTGGTTGGGCCAGCTCGTGTTCGCTCTGCTGGTGGGAAGTGGTATGTTCTTGTGGTTGTCGATGATTTTTCGAGGTACTCTTGGGTTTTCCTTTTGGAGGATAAGAGTGAGACATTTGGCTTTGTTCGAGACTTGATCTTGAGGTTGAAGAATGAGAGACATGGAGACGCCATTCGAGCTATACGCAGTGACAATGGCACAGAATTTAAGAACTCTCATTTTGATGCCTTTTGCAGTGATCTTGGTCTTGATCATCAGTACTCTTCTCCATACGTCACTTGTCAGAATGGTGTTGTGGAGAGGAAGAACCGGACCCTTTGTGAGATGGCCAGGATGATACTTGATGAGCACAGGACTCCTAGGCATTTCTGGGCCGAGGCGGTCAATACCGCTTGCTATGTCTCAAATCGCATCTTCCTTCATGCCTTTAAGAAGAAGACCTCTTATGAGCTGATGCATGGCCGACAACCCAAGGTGAGTCATTTTAGAGCTTTTGGCTGCAAGTGTTTCATTCTGAAGAAGGGCAAGTTGGATAAGTTCGAGTCTCGATGTTCGGATGGGATTTTCCTTGGTTATGCGATTCATTCTAGAGCATATCGTGTGCTCAATCTTGACACTAACCGAATCATGGAGACTTGCGAGGTTACCTTCGACGAGACACAGCCATGTAGCTCTTCTGCTTTTGAGTGTGCAGGTGACGAGGAAATTGGTGCCAGGATCTTTGAGGATGAGAAGGATGGAGATGGAGACGAGGATGATGATGATGGTGGTGCTCCCGCGGCTGATCGTGTACATTCTACTTCCACTACTACGACGACGATCGAGGACGGACCATCCCCTACACCCACTATCCACTCAGTCGTAGTGGGTGTAGGGGATGGACCATCCTAGATCGTCGTTGTAGTAGTGGAAGTAGCACGTACACGATCAGCCACGGGAGCATCACCTCCATCATCGTCTTCATCTCCATCTCCATCTTGCTCATCTTCAAAGATCCTTGCTCCAATCTCCTCGTCACCTGCACAATCAAAAGCAGAAGAGCTACATGGCTGTGTCTCGTCGAAGGTTACCTCGCAAGTCTCCATGATTCGGTTAGTGTCAAGGTTGAGCACACGATATGCTCTAGAATGAATCGCATAACCAAGGAAAATACCATCTGAACATCTAGACTCGAACTTATCCAACTTGCCCTTCTTCAAAATGAAACACTTGCAACCAAAAGCTCTAAAGTGACTCACCTTGGGTTGTCGCCCATGCATCAGCTCATAAGTGGTCTTCTTCTTAGAGGCACGAAGGAAAATGTGATTTGAGACATAGCAAGCGGTATTGACCGCCTCAGCCCATAAACGCCTAGGAGTCCTATGCTCATTGAGCATCGTCCTGGCCATCTCACAAAGGGTCCGGTTCTTCCTCTCCACTACGCCATTATGGCAAGCGACGTATGGAGAAGAGTACTGATGGTCAAGACCAAGATCACTGCAAAAGGTATCGAAATGAGAGTTTTTGAACTCCGTGCCATTGTCACTGTGTACAGCTCGAATGGCATCACCATGTCTCTCATTCTTCAACCTCAAGATCAAGTCCCAAACAAAGCCAAATGTCTCGCTCTTATCCTCCAAAAAGAAAACCCAAGAGTACCTCGAAAAATCATCAACCACAACAAGAACATACCACTTCCCACCCGCAGAGCGAACACGAGCTGGCCCAACCAAATTCATGTGCAACAGCTCACAAGGTTGCTCGGTCATGACCGCAGTCAGAGGGGCGTGAGAAGCAGCAACCATCTTTCCATGCCGACAAGAAGCACAAACCAAATCCTTCTCGAACTTCAACTTAGGCAATCCTCGGACAAGATCAAGACCACTCAAGCGGGAAATCAACTCAAAGCTCAAGTGTCTCAACCTCCTATGCCATTTCCAAAGCTCGGCCGAAATGCTAGCACCAAAGCATCGAGGAGGACCAACAGACTGGGAAAAATCGGCATGAAAGATTTGACCCTCGGGGACGATCGTACAGACAAGATCGCCTCGAGAATCAAGCACACGAGAAGCGCCTGACTTAAAACGAACCTCAAAACCTTCATCAAGTAACTAAGATACTGACAACAGGTTAAAACCAAGTGACTTGACCAAGGCCACACTTCTTAAGGTCACTGTTGACACATTTTATCTTATATATTTATAAGTCAACCAAACATGAGAAAAGGGCATAATTGTTAATACCAACGTAGAATAGGGTGTCACTAATAGTTTTCCTGGAGTTTTGGAGAACTATATGTTTAGCAGGGATTAATCAGAAAAACAGGAAAAGGAACACTTCTAGAAGACTCCGGAACTCAACGTGACTTGGCATCCAAGAAAAAAGCATTTGGAAGGGGTGAGAATCGACCAGACCGAAGCGGACCCCGAGGGCGGCCCACCCCAGGCCGGTCTGCCGGTGGTTGGGCCGGTCGCCCCCCCAGGTGCCACCTCAGCCCTACTTCCGGAACGTTCTTCCACCGCCTATGAGTATCAATCTAAACCGTATGTTTGGTCGGTTTGATCGTACGGCGCATGGTACCTCCTCAGGACTATATAAGCAGCCCCTGACCCCCTGGCAGAAGGGAGCCTGGTTTCAGTTCATACACCAGATCAAGTCATCAAGTCAGAGATACTACGCCGTAGAAACACCATATAGAGAGAGTAGCTAACTAGTCTAGATCTAGGGGGAGGCAAGGCGTCTACTTGGCTCCTGATCGTCTAGAAGCTGGTCAAGATACTGATCTAGCTTCGCTTTTGTAAGTTCTTCTTTATAAGTTCTTTTACATTTGCTGTAGAGACATATGTTCTTATCAATGATTATATTCGAGATTATATGCTTTGGTGTTTATTATGATTACATGTTTAGCATAGTTGATTTACCTTTATATTCGTGTATGGAGTCGTATAGCCCTCACCTAAATCATTTGTTAACATGCGTGAGTGGTAAAGGTAGTGTAAGTGTGGTGCTTATACTGTATTTACCTGCGATTGCACCCTACATGCCAGGTCGTGTGGTAGATCGTGGTGGTGACAGCACTATTGAGTCCTTTGCAATCCACCCCCCGTGTGTAGGACTAGTGGAGCCTTATACTATTTGGGTTGTTTCGAGTTTCGACTTTGATCCTCCTGGGTAGTCTCCCCATGCATAAGTATAATAGTTCTTCTTCCATGATTGTTAAATGTATTGCACTAATCATAGTATGCATTGACATATAGTTTAGGGTTACCGAGGAGTATCCTCGCTAACTAGGCTGTCATTATCATTATCTTTATGTGACTTACACCTGTTTATAGTAATTGATATATTTTGGTCACTCTACATTATACAACTGAGAGATGTACATGTATTTGTTATTAGGGATAGAAGTCTTCTTTCCCTGTGGTAGAATATAAATACGATACCTGGTTTTACTCCTGGTTAAAATGCTACAATGGTATATTCATATCTGTGCCCTTGCGGATACCCATTTTTATATATTTTCTTATCTAGAGATCCAAGGCATATGTAAGAGTACCAATCCATGCGTTTTAGTGGCACTTCTGTCAGGGATGACAACCTAGATCGAGTTGTGCTATGACCCGTAATGGATTTATCTTTTAGTTTATCTGAAAGCAACATCTAATATACACTTAGCATCATGTTGAGATATACCTTTGCATTTCTGGCGCCGTCGATAGAGATGGATCTTATATCTGTTTCTAGTCGATGACGTTAGCAATGTCAACAAGCATTTTTGGCGCCGTTGCCGGGGAAAGATAGTCTATAGCCTAAAAAAATAAATTTAGTAATAGCATGCATGCATCTCTCACACGTAATGTATCGAGAACCCAAATTATCATTACTTAAACAAGCTTACCCTTGTTCTTTCCACTTTTGTTTATCTGATTTCAGGGTAATGTATGAATAAGAATCTTCCAGACAACTTCGTTTCACATCCTTAGAAAATCCTAAGGAAGGCAAGGCCAAAGCCCAAGTCTCGGCCCACGACCTCTGCCTTAGAAGGTTCAATAGTGCGAAGCTTAACACCCAAGTTTAAAGTAATGGCAAACAAGACCCTTCACGAGTACTCCGCACCGACCCCGGACAACATTCGTACTGGTCCGGCAGTCGCTGTGGGAGACATAGCTTTTGAGCTCAAGCCTGCACTGATCAACATGGTACAAGCTACCCAATTTTGTGGAAAATCTCATGAAGATGCTAACGCACACCTTCAACATTTCTTGGATATATGTGGTACCTTCACGATCAAAGATGTGCCAAGTGATGCAATCCTACTTCGCTTATTCCCATTCTCACTCTTGGGGCGAGCGAAGCAATGGTTTTACTCCAACAAAGACAAACTTACAACTTAGACACTGTGTTCTACTACCTTTCTGGCAAAGTTCTTTCCTATAGGCAAAACTAATGCCTTATGGGGGAAAATTTCAAGTTTCCAGCAGCAACATGACGAATCTGTTCCTGAAGCGTGGGAGCGCTTCCAAGACTACATCTCAGAATGCCCACACCACGGAATGGAGAACTGGTTGCTCATGCAGACCTTCTACCACGGGCTCACTACCAACACCCGTGAAACGATGGATGCTGCAGCTAGAGGTGCTTTCCTGTCCCTTACACTTACTCAGGCTACTAACCTTGTGGAAAAGATGGCGTCCAATCAAGCTTGGAACGAGGAATGTCAACCCCGCAAGAAAGAAAGAGGAATGCACCAGCTCAAGGAGGTAGACATGCTGTCTGCCAAAATGGACTTAATCATGAAGGGGCTTGAAGACAAAGCCTCTGAGAAGAAGGAAGTCATGTAACTCTTCGAATCCCGCATGACCTGTGAAGAGTGTGAAAACACTGGACACTCAGGCAATCAATGCCCTCAGCTGGAGGAGGACGTGAATTACATCAACAACAACAACCAATATCGTCCCCAATAAAATCAAGGATGGACCCAGCAGAGGCCTAACTATTCAGGTAACTATCAAGGTAATAAATCTTCCAATAATTTCCCACCTTTAAAAGAGTTAGTCCAAAACCAGGGTAGAGTTATGGATAATCTGTCTAAGAAGTTAGCTTCCAATGATAAAATGTTAGAAACTATTAGTAATAAAATGGAAAGTTTTTCTTCTGCCATGAAGAACCAGCATAGTTTTAATAAAATGATAGAATCTCAGATATCTCAGCTGGCATCATCTGTTCCCACGGCTAACCCAGGTAAGGTTCCGGGCCAGCCGGAAGAATTAGAATCTGCAAATCTTGTCGATGTCTATTATGCAGGTCTGTGTTCTAATAAGACAGAAGAAGGCCCAAAGTGGACTGACTGGGGCATGCCCGCCAAGAGAGGAGATCCAGGGAGGCCTATCATCACCATCACTGTTGGAGCCTACACTTTCGAGAATGCACTTTGTGACTTTAGGTCTAGCATCAACATAATGCCCAAGGTAATATATGAGAAAATCAATAGTTCACCTTTATTGTACACAACCATGTGCTTGCAGCTTGCAGACCTGTCACTATGCTACCCTGAGGGCATCCTAGACGACATATGGTAGGAAGCTCCTACGTAGCTGCCGACTTCGCTGTTGTCGAGACTGGGGGAAGTGAGAACGCCCCAATCATTTTGGGAAGTCCTTTCCTTGCCACAGTCAAAGCCATCATCTACGCTGACACCGCGAAGATCGTCTTCACCATCAACGGGAAGAGGGAGAGATTCAGTTTCAAGAACAAGATCCTAAGAACTCCTGCACACCCCCAATATCCTTACCCTCAAGAGTACAAGCCAGCTGTCGAGAAGAAAAGGAGAGATAGAAGGAGGAACAAGAAGAACAATCGACCACACATGGAGGAAGTTTGGATGATCAACAAGATTCAATCAGAAAACGAGAACTTGTTTCCTTCACCACTGCTGCCAAAGCTAGACGACCCTGGAGTGCCATCAATCCACTGCTCCATCAATCAATGGAACTTCCAGCGAGTTGTCTGCGACAAAGGATCGGGCATCAACTTAATGTCTAAGGTAACTTATGAATTAATATACGGTAACATGCCTTTGTATTCCACCTATATAATGCTGCAGATGGCGGACTAATCACACTGATTCCCGGAGGGAATTGCACGAGATGTACCTGTCAAGATAAAGGATCACTATGTCCTAACTGACTTTGTAGTCATAGACATGGGAGATGAAGAGCAAGATCCTCCCATAGTACTTGGGAGACCATTCCTGAACACCACAAGAGCGATCATCTACATCAGGACGGGCGAGATCCACTTCCAGTTCAAAACTGAGAAGGTACGCTGCTACTTTAATACTTATACTGACTCTAAGCAGCCCAAGAAGAACAAGATGCGGAGACGCCTTCAGAAATTGTGAAGGACCGGATTGGGCGACCAGAGAGGGGGGAGTGAATGGGAGCCGATAAAAATTCATTCTCGAGGGAGATAGCTCCTCCAACGAGATGAACACGGCCTCGATCCCAAAATCACTTTCTCCACTCTATCCGCACGTTTGCCAAGACCACATAGCCACTGGAGTGCTACTGATCCTAGGAGCAAATCTCACCAGCAAACACTCAAACTACTCAACCACAATAGCGGAAACAACTCAAGAGAAATTTCCTGCCAGGGGCGGTCAGACCGCATGGACAGGGCGGTCAGACCGCCTAGGCTGAGAAATTCCCCAAAACCACAACTCGAAGCACACGACTCCAAATCGACCCAAGATTTCGCCTGGAAACTCCTCTGATCAAGGCAAACAAGCTCTCAGAGAAAATCCCCGGAAAACCAACACTTTCCTCGCGAAATCCCCAGGGCGGTCAGACCGCGTCCCCTGGGCGGTCAGACCGCCTCCCCTGCAGAAACTGGCCGCGGGTCAACTCCCAACTTCCCTTCACCCGATCTCCCGATTCACTCCACGGATTGCAACGAAACTTCGGGGATAGCTGGGTCACCTCATGAATGACCTCTCCACCAAAGGATATCCACCGAAACCCATTCAATCAAGAGGAATCGCGAATTGAAGGTCTCTAGGTCATGAACTCCAAGAACTCTGAAATCCACCCAAATCAAAGGATTTCCCAAAGGATTTCTGGGGCAAAGTCACAAAGAAAAGAGGCACGAAAACCTCATGTGTGACACCCAACAAGAATCCTTCCAAGAAACCCCTCAAACAAGCCACCAAGAAAATCCCCAAAAAGAGCTGCGAAAATCACCACAAAGGAAAACGCCGGGAGACCAAGAGAAACTAGATGAACCACGCCGAACCTTCTATACATACCATGAAAGGTTCATACAAGGTCTAGCAAGCCGCCCGAACATCCATCCCTCTCACAAGATCTCTCATGAAGCACTCAAGCTTGGCCTAAGGAAAACTAAAGAGGAAAGCAAATGAACTAAGGTTCCAAGAGGTGGCTGCCATCTCCTCTCAACTGAGTTTATATGGAGGGCAACCAATGACCAAACTACCCCTAATTACTTAACTTAAGATACATGCCCACCGAGGGCACTTTGGGAACTTTGATCTTTTACTTCATCGGATAGACTCCCGCTCGCCGCAACCCGCTTCATCTTCAGGCAAGCCTCACGATCACGCCACGCGTCCTCCGCTTCGAAGCTTCTCGACACGCTGCGGCCCACGCGGTCAGACCGCCCCTCCTGGGCGGTCAGACCACCCTGCCCGCGGTCTTTCCCTGGCCAGGCGGTCAGACCGCCCTGACCAGGTGGTCAGACCGCCCCAGGCAGGCCGGCTCGCCCCGTCGAGTCCTCGGTCTTGGCTTTGTGGCTCAGCCAAGTAACCCAGTGGTTTTGTGGCCAAACCACTGCAAACCCCGCGTGCAAGCTTCAGTTGTTAGCTGCCACCTTGCACCGGCTTCATCCCTCTCGACGTCGTCTTGCTCTTCTTGCCAGCGTATGGTCCGCACTCGATCCCATCGGCCACCGGGTACCTCGATCGAAGGCTACTCGTCTCTCCGCTCTGGGAGGTCACACAGACATAGACCTTTAGCACTTGATCTTCACCTGCACCACGCGAATCAAGCTGCAACCTGTACCTGCAATACTAGGCCCAGAGTTTGTCCACACAACGTTGTCAATCACTCATCACTAAGGAGTGACCATCCACCGGTCCTCGAACCACACAGGTCCTCAATCTCCCCCTTGATGAGTGCATTGTCAACACCCACATACGTAGTAATCATCAGAGAAAAAGACAAAGAAAGAAACAACAAACAATCCATCAAGTGATCCAAAAGCCAAACAACACAAACCCTGATCACTTGAAACCAACGTCTCGGTCCCCAAAGGCAAGGGCAACGGCTCAACACAACCGAGACAAAAACCAAAGCTCACGAAGAGCAATCCACCAAAGCAAGAACTCAGGCAACACACGGAGCTCCCCGTGAACACATGCAGGCTCCCCCTGAGCAAATGCACTCCCCCTGAACACATGCATGCAAGAACTACTGCAGATGCATGAAAAATGAGCAAAACTTGCTCTCACTGACCCAGGCTGGTCAGACTGCCTAGCCAGGCCGGTCAGACCGCCTGGGCCGGTCACATCACAGACAGGGCGGTCTGACCTCCCTATGTGACCGCCCCCAGAAAACTTGTTCCGAAAAAGTTCGAAACCAGCCGAAAACCTTCTAAACATGTTCAGACCTATTTTACATGCACAAACTTCTCCCCCTTGTTGACAATGCAAGAATCAAGGTATTTTTACGAAAATTACAACCTAGAGCTTCTTAAATAGACAAAGAGCACTACAAAATGCTACGAGTGAGCAAATCAGCAAGCAAGACATTCCAAAGATTCGTATGAGCATTGCCGTCATGATAGTAAAGCTATATGAGCAAATGAGCAAGCCATGAGCAAGATATAGAATTTTGCGAAAAATTTCCCTCTCATGAGCTAAAAACCAAAACATGAGCAAAGTCTACCAAAGTGAATTTAAATCACACAAATTTCATGCTAGGTCACATATCCTTAACACAAGATCATTATAAACACCCATAAGCATCTCATGTCATGTTAAAGCCATCGAGCCATGTGTCTACTTCTTAAAATGAGACTTCTCATGGTAGACAACATGCAGCGATTTAGCACCCATATAAAATCAGATTTAAAACATTTATGACATGGATCAATTGAGAGCACAATTTTGAGCAAGACATTTCATACCAAGTGAATTTTTCACATTTAAGCATAAAATGGTACATGAAGTGCCTTTGCGGCAAAAAGAAGCTTATGCTCCCCCACAAGGTAACACATGGGCTAAACATTCATAATGACACATGGGTCTTTGACCCCAAGTGAGAAGCACATGATATCCAACCATGAATTAGGTGAGACATAAACCACCAAAGCACACTAAGATCATGCCAAGCCTTAAACTCATAAGAGAGAGCCTATCTAAACATTTTCCAAAAACTAGCCACCTCAACATGCAAATATAGCAAGACTATCAAGAACACAGCTATCCTTCACAAGTCACATCAAACATGCTCACAAGCTCACAACTAGCATATCATAGTAATCAAAGTATATAGGAGAAGCTCATCCTACCATATATCACAAAAGAAAAGACACCCTAAGATACAAAGATGACTACACATCATGATACAAATGCAATGCCATGCAAAAGATAAATATGATACATATGCTACACAGGAGCTCCCACCACCAACTCAGGAAAGCAAACACACACCGAGCTCACCCCGCAAGCGAGAGAAAGTAGCTTGGTCAAGGGGTTTGGTAAAAATATCAGCTAGTTGGTTCTCGGTGGGCACATGGATCAAAGCAATCTTTCCCTTCTCCACATTGTCTCTCAGGAAGTGGTACCTCACCTCTATATGCTTGGTTTTGGAATGGAGAACTGGGTTCTTGGCTACACTTATGGCACTGGTGCTGTCACAAAAGAGTGGGACATGGGAACACTCCTCACCAAAGTCGCTCATAGTGTTGGTAATCCACAGGAGCTGGGAACAACAACTGGCTGCAGCAACATACTCGGCCTCTGTAGTGGACTGGGCTACACTCGACTGCTTGGGGGATGACCAAGAAACCAAAGAAGACCCAAGAAACTGGCACCCACCAGAAGTAGACTTACGATCCAAACGACACCCAGTGAAGTCAGCGTCCGCAAACCCGTGAAGGTTGAGTGTCGAGGCCGCAGAATACCAAAGACCAAACTCAGGGGTGTAGTTTAAGTACCTGAAAATCCTCTTGACGGCCTGCCGATGTGAAGTCCTCGGTGAAGCCTGAAAACGAGCGCACAGACACACACTGAACTGTATGTCCGGCCTCGTCACCGTCAAGTAGAGGAGGGAGCCGATCATGCTCCGGTACTCCTTCTGGTCCACGGGCTCGCCATCAACATCCGCATCCAATGCTGTAGTCGTACTCATCGGCGTAGCCATCAGCTTTGAGTCATCCATCTTGAATTTCTTCACTATGTCCTTTGTGTACTTGGCTTGATGCACGAACGTCCCGTCCTTGCACTGCTTGATCTGGAGCCCGAGAAAGAACTGCAATTCACCCATCATGGACATCTCGAATTCCCTGCTCATGTCATCTGCAAATCTGGCAACCAAAGTGTGAGAGGAGCCACCAAAGATTATATCATCCACGTATATTTGCACGATCAGAATGTCAACACCTTGCCTGAGGAGAAAGAGAGTCTGATCCACTTTTCCCATCACAAACCCCTTGCTAAACAAGAACCCTCTCAGCCTACCATACCATGCCCTGGGAGCTTGTTTGAGGCCATATAGTGCTTTTCTGAGTTTGTATACCCGATGGGGAAATCTCTCACTCTCAAAGCCCGGGGGTTGCCTCACATACACTTCTTCCTCTAAAAACCCGTTCAGGAATGCACTCTTCACATCCATTTGGTACAACTTGAACCCTTTAGCAACTGAAAATGCTAGAAGGATCCTAATTGCCTCCAAACGGGCCACAGGAGCAAATGTCTCCTCATAGTCTATCCCTCTTTCTGGCTAAACCCCTGAGCAACCAACCTCGCTTTGTTCCTCACAATCTCCCCATGTTCTCCCTCTTTGTTTTTCCACACCCATTTTGTCCCGATAGGTTTGCAATTTGGTGGAGGCTCAACCAACTCCCACACCTGATTCCTCTCAAAATTCTCAAGCTCCTCATGCATAGTGTTCACCCAATCTGGATCGGAAAGTTCGTGTCCAATATCTTTGGGCTCAAAAGAAGCGACGAATGCAGAATGAGCAAAATGAGAATGCCTTTGTGACCTGGACCGTGTAGTGCGTTCATGAATTTCACCTATGATCTACGAAGGTGGGTGATCCACCTGAACACGCCGGGGAGCCTCATGTCTGGAGACCACCTCCCCCTCAGCAGTAGCAACCTCTTGAACAGCCTCTGTCGTCGTCTGTGTGGTTGAAGGACCATCCTCAAACGTCGTCGTAGTCGTGGAAGTAGTAGGTACACGATCAGCTGCGGGAGCACCACCACCATCATCTTCTTCACCATCTTCCTGCACCTCCTCCTCAAAGATCTCCTGGCCGAACTCCTCATCACCTGCACAGTCAAAGACCAAAGAGCTACGCGGCTGTGTCTCGTCAAAGGTAACCTCGCAAGTCTCCACGATTTGGTTAGTTTCCAAGTTGAGCACACGAAATGCTCTAGAGTGAGTAGCATAACCAAAGAAAATACCATCGACCGACCTAGCCTCAAACTTGTCCAACTTTCTGCCCTTCTTAAAAATGAAACACTTGCAACCAAAGACATGAAAGTGACTCACCTTGAGTACTCGCCCATGCATCAGCTCATAGCAGGTTTTCTTCTTAAAAGCTCAGAGGAGAATCCGGTTTGACACATAGCATGCGGTATTCACCGCCTCAGCCCAATACCTCCTAGGAGTCCTGTGCTCATCAAGCATCGTCCTAGCCATCTCACACAGGGTCCGATTCTTCCTTTCCACAACACCATTCTGAGGAGGGGTGTACGGAGTCGAAAACTGATGCTCAATACCAAGATCACGACAGAAGGTCTCAAAACGAGAGTTCTTAAACTCTGTGCCATTGTCACTGCGTATCGCTCTAATGGCATCCCCATGTCTCTCGTTCTTCAACCTCAAGATCAGGTCTCGAACAAAACCAAACGTCTCACCCTTCTCCTCCAAGGAAAACACCCAGGCATAGCGAGAGTAATCGTCCACCACAACTAGGACATACCACTTCCCACCCACCGAGCGAACTCGACCTGGCCCAACCAGGTCCATATGCAACAGCTCTGTTGGACGCTCTGTCATGACAACAGTCAGGGGTGGATGGGGAGTAGCTACCATCTTGCCATGCCTACAAGGCGCACAAACCAAATCCTTCTCAAAACGCAACCTGGGCAATCCTCGGACAAGATCGAGTGCACTCAAAGGGGAAAGAAGCTCAAAGCTCAAGTGCCCCAATCTCCTATGCCACCTCCACAACTCAGAAGAACGACTAGCAACCAAACACCTCAGGGGACCAAAAGACTGAGAAAAATCAGCGCGAAAGATCTGTCCCTCGGGCACGATCGTACAAACAAGATCGCCTTGAGAGTCAAGAACACGAGAAGCCCCCAACTTAAAACGCACCTCATAACCCTCGTCCAGCAACTGAGATACTGACAACAGGTTATACCCAAGTGACTTGACCAGAGCCACACGCTTTAGGGTCACCAACTTGCTCACCTTAACCTCACCTTCTGAAATCACCTGTCCTTGTCCATTATCCCCGAAAGTGAAGTACACCTTTGACACCACCGGGGTGAGGCTGGAGACCCACCCCTTGTCTCCGGTCATGTGTCGCGAACAATCGGAGTCAATCAACCAAACGTTCTCCATGCCTCCCACCTGCAAATCAAAAACGAAAACGAGAATGAGCAAGCGACTCAACACTGGGGTTAGCACAAAAGGAATCAAACTAGTGTCGAGCCATTTGCTCAAAAGTGGGGTTAGCAACATCCATCCTATTATGTCCAAAGCTACGACCACCACGCTGAACCACCTCACGTCTAGCTGGAGGAGAATGACTACCACGAAAAGGAAAGTGTGGCTCGTAGCTCCTCTGACCCCCAAAGCTGCGACGATCTCTACCACCCTCATATCGATCACGAGGAGGAGAACGTCCAGCAAACACACCACCACCAGAAACTAACCCCCTACTGTCTGTACCACGACCATAGGAACCACCACGATCAAAATCAGGACCACGGGCATCAGCACCCTTGCTCCCAGCTGGGACGCGGTCAGACCGCCTGCCCAGGCTGGTCTGACCGCCCTCCCCTGGGCAGCACCACGCGAACCACTTCGGTTGGGAATTCCTCTCGTTCCCCAACCCGGAACTGTACGCACCTCAGCCTGACCCCTAGGCAGTGGCATATGAGGCTCAGGCACACCATTAGAGGGATGGTACCTGTCCTTGTTCGCCCACTCCTTTGCCATCCTCTCATCCCTCTTCTTCTTGTAACAAAACTCTCCAAGGTGACCGTCCCTCCCACAATACTCACAATGGAAGCGAACTGGTTTAGGCTTTGGCTGTGGAGTTTCTCTCGGTTTCTCTACCTCTTTCTCTCCTGATTTTTCCTCAAATGTGTTCCCAAGGGTGCTCACAAACTTCACTGGTTTCTGGAAGTTATCGATTTTGTGGGGAAACACTGGTGGATTGGGAGTGGTGTCTAGCTTGTTTCTCAGATGGTTGGGTTTTGGAGCAAATTTGTTCATGGGTGTTGTTTGTGGTGGGATGGGAATCTCTCCAATTTTCTCTCCCTCACCACTGCTCTCACCAATCTTGTCAGAACCCAATGCCTGACCATCCGACCTCCTAAACTCAGCCATCATCAAACTTAACTGTGGCTCATGCCCAGACAGCCAACTCAATAGCTTTCTCAGCTCCTCGTTTTCATCCTGCAAGTGGTCAACATAGTGGGCCAATTCCATATTCTTTACAGAATGTAATTCACATGTAGAGCAAGATGTAGGAATTGGAACTTTCAAAGCAGGCTCCAAAGAAACAATCCTATCATGAGATTCATCTAGTTTGGCATGCAACACAGGACAGGAAGTGCAAGCACCTAGCCAAGCGGACCTAGACTTCAACTCACCAATCTCAGCCCTAAGCAAGTCTAGTTCCTCTAACTTTGAGGCATGCTTTTCCTTAAGCAAAGTTAAATCAGCCAAGAAAGCATGCAGTCATCACAATCAGGAGCATCAGCAACAACAGGAGCAATCTTAAGGGAATCAATCTCAAGTTTAGCATCAAGATTCACAGATTCTAGCTCAGCAATTTTCTCCCTAGCTTCTTCTACAGATGCTCTAAGTTCTTTCCTAAGTTTCTTAGCCTCTCTAAGCATGGTATCACGGTTGTCAAGCAAGGCAACCAACTCAGCATTCTCCTGGTGCAAAGAAGAGAGCTCATCACATACCTCATCCTCGGATTCTGATCCGGAGTCATCCTTCTGGCTTCTCTTGCTGCCGGAGCTGTGGGCCATACCGCAGAAGCCGTCCTCTCGTGCAAAGCAACTCAGGCCACTCAGGTTCTTGGAACCATGCTTCTTGTTCTTGCGCTTGCTGTCGTCGTCGCTGCCGCTGGAACTCGACGAGGTGTAGCAGGAACTGGAGTCGATGTCGCTCACTCCCACCATCACTCGAGCCTTCTTCTTCTTGTCGTAGCCGCCGCCCTTCCTCGACCTCCGCTCGTCCTTGTCCTTGTACTTGCTCTTGTGCTCACGCCTCGAGCGGTACTTGTTCTCGATCCTTGGGCGGCGCTTGTACTCGTTCTTGGGCTCGATCTCCTGTGGGCACTCGGCGATGAAGTGTCCCTGCTTGCCGCATCTGTAGGACGTACGAGTGGTTCTTCTCACGTTCACACGATTCTTGTGCAGCCTCTCGAACTTCCTGGTCAGCAGGGCTAGCTCGTCTTCTCCAAGCTCGTCGAACTCCTCATCTGGCAAGGACACAAAGGAAGATAGAGAAAACATCCTTGAAGAGGAGTTAGTGTTAGTCCTTCCACCAGATCCGGACACAAGAGCAAGACTATGGGACTCAGTCGTGCTCTCAGCCTTGGCTCTCAGGCCACGATCCACCTCCGATGACTTGAGCTTAGAGAACAGCTCGTCCTCAGTCAACGTGTCATACACGATCGACTCCTCAAAGGCCTCGACCTTGGCACTCCACACGGATCTGTCAAGTGCGTGTAAGAGCTTGATAGCTCTATCATGATCCATGTATGGGAGCACCGCCACATTGGCCCTCATGTTGTTCACAATACAGGTGAAGTGCTGGAACATGGCATCAATCGACTCACCGGGGAGATGAGTGATGTTCTCGTACTCTCTCCGGTGAGTAGCAAATAAGCGCGCCTGAACCTCAGCTTTCCCAACATGAGCAATCCTCAACTTAGCCCAAATCTTTCCAGCCACCTTCTCTGAGTACACGCGATCGAACTCCGTGACACACAGAGCACGGAACAAGTAATCCACGGCCTTGCTGTTGGCCTCACACATGTCCCGAGCACCTGGGAGGACGAAATCGTCCGGAATGACATAATTCTCATTTTGCGTCACATCCCAGATCAATTGTCCTTTCCCACGCAAGAACGCGCCCATGCGCCTCTCCCACATCTGGTAGTTCTTCCCATTGAAGTGCGGAGGACCCGACCCCTTTCCGTAGTCACCCATCTTTGGATCTTAGACTGGTTAGAATCAAAAAGATCCGTAACCGGCTCTGATACCAATTGAAGGATTGGATTGGGCGACCAGAGAGGGGGGAGTGAATGGGAGCCGATAAAAATTCTTTCTCGAGGGAGATAGCTCCTCCAACGAGATGAACACGGCCTCAATCCCAAAATCACTTTCTCCACTCTATCCGCACGTTTGCCAAGACCACATAGCCACTGGAGTGCTACTGATCCTAGGAGCAAATCTCACTAGCAAACACTCAAATTACTCAACCACAACAGCAGAAACAACTCAAGGGAAATTTCCTGCCAGGGGCGGTCAGACTGCATGGACAGGGCGGTCAGACCGCCTAGGCTAAGAAATTCCCCAAAACCACAACTCGAAGCACACGACTCCAAATCGACCCAAGATTTCTCCTGGAAACTCCTCTGATCAAGGCAAACAAGCTCTCAGAGAAAATCCTCGGAAAACCAACACTTTCCTCGCGAAATCCCCAGGGCGGTCAGACCGCGTCCCCTGGGCGGTCAGACCGCCTCCCCTGCAGAAACTGGCCGCGGGTCAACTCCCAACTTCCCTTCACCCAATCTCCCGATTCACTCCACGGATTGCAACGAAACTTCGAGGATAGCTGGGTCACCTCATGAATGACCTCTCCACCAAAGGATATCCACCGAAACCCATTCAATCAACAGGAATCGCGAATCTAAGGTCTCTAGGTCATGAACTCCAAGAACTCCGAAATCCACCCAAATCAAAGGATTTCCCAAAGGATTTCTGGGGCAAAGTCACCAAGAAAAGAGGCACGAAAACCTCATGTGTGACACCCAACAAGAATCCCTCCAAGAAACCCCTCAAACAAGCCACCAAGAAAATCCCCAAAAAGAGCTCCGAAAATCACCACAAAGGAAAACGCCGGGAGACCAAGAGAGACTAGATGAACCACGCCGAACCTTCTATACATACCATGAAAGGTTCATACAAGGTCTAGCAAGCCGCCCGAACATCCATCCCTCTCACAAGATCTCTCATGAAGCACTCAAGCTAGGCCTAAGGAAAACTAAAGAGGAAAGCAAATGAACTAGGGTTCCAAGAGGTGGCTGCCATCTCCTCTCAACTGAGTTTATATGGAGGGCAACCAATGACCAAACTACCCCTAATTACTTAACTTAAGATACACGCCCACCGAGGGCACTTTGGGAACTTTGATCTTTTACTTCATCGGACGGACGCCCGCTGGCCACAACCCGCTTCATCTTCACGCAAGCCTCACGATCGCGCCACGCGTCCTCCGCTTCGAAGCTTCTCGACGCGCTGCGGCCCACGCAGTCAGACCGCCCCTCCTTGGCGGTCAGACCACCCTGCCTGTGATCTTTCCCTGGCCAGGCGGTCAGACCGCCCTGACCAGGCAGTCAGACCGTCCTAGGCAGGCCGGCTTGCCCCGTCGAGTCCTCGGTCTTGGCTTTGTGGCTCAGTCAAGTAACCCAGTGGTTTTGTGGCCAAACCACTGCAAACCCCGCGTGCAAGCTTCAGTTGTTAGTTGCCACCTTGCACCGGCTTCATCCCTCTCGACGTCATCTTGCTCTTCTTGCCAGCGTACGGTCCGCACTCGATCCCGTCGGCCACCGGGTACCTCGATCGAAGGCTACTCGTCTCTCCGCTCTGGGAGGTCACACAGACATAGACCTTTAGCACTTGATCTTCACCTGCACCACGCGAATCAAGCCGCAACCTGTACCTGCAATACTAGGCCCAGAGTTAGTCCACACAATGTTGTCAATCACTCATCACTAAGGAGTGACCATCCACCGGTCCTCGAACCACACAGGTCCCCAAATTGCAACGCAAGCTGAACACGAAGTTGACGGACATCAAGAATGTTGAAGAAGAGATTAAAGAGAAGTCCGCTCAGCTCCTACCAGTCAAGAATTCTGGACCTGTTACCCCAGAAAGGTCTCCACCGAAGAAACAAGTTTGGAGGAAGAAAGAAAGGAGTACACCTTCGGAAGACCAACCACTACCCGCGTCACCAATTGATCAATCATCGACTACTACATCTACGCCACTCGAAGGCACCATACCAGACACGACATTCCAGCAAGGTGTCATAGATGAAGGCACGCCATGCGAGTAAGTACTCGAAATTCTCGCCGAGAGGTAACTCGGTATTTATCTGAATATTTATTTTCTGCACTGCATATTTAAATTAGCATATTTCCTTTAGCATATTTACTTACTTATACCTGCATTAGAAAAAGACCATAAATATGTTTTCTGCATTTGCATCTGTTCCTTAAGGCCCCATGTACTCTGTACCGTGGTGGCATAAAAAAATAAATATTGCATTCACATGTTTTTGCTTTAACATCCCTTTTGCATATAAAAATTTACAAAAAAAAATATGTGGGCACATGAACGTCCACACTTTTCAGAAAAACCCAAAAAGAAGTGGGCACATGAAGGCTCACAACATAATCCTAGAATTTGTTCCTTCGGGTATGTGCGAGATTAATATTTACAGGGAGAAATTAAGGAAGACCTGAAGGCAAACAAGTTCCAAAGATGAATCAAGGACTACTTCAAGATCCAGCTTGGGGGAGAGCACCCCTAGTCATCACGATGAGTATAATTATCTTATGTTTTTAATATTAGCTAGTTATATGTTTGCCTAGAGTTAAAGAGTCTTAGTCTTAGTGTGAATAAATGCTAGAGTCTGCTAGTTGGCTTTTCTCTTTAATAATGATCTTGATGGTTTATGCTTGGAAATGATGAATAGTTGCTCCGCCGTAATTCGTCTTAAATACTTAGTTTTCAGACCTAGATTCTCCTAAAGCTTTAAAATGCTTAATTTGCTCTAAACCTAAAACCTGTGGGAAGCTCATGCTTAATCTGAGTCTAGGCTTTGAAAGATGATTCATGAAAAGTTGAGCTGCTGTTTATCATATTCCTAGAGATGCTTGATTCCTGGTTTTCTTTTTAAAATCATGAAAAATCTTACATGATGAGTTCCTGTGTTTATGACCCTTGAGAGCTTGTCATACACATCAAGATCATTCCACTCCACCAATTATGCTGCTTCTAACCCGGAAGTACGCATTATTCATCAAGCCACAAGCCATGTTATAAAATAGCTCATGCAACTCTTGGATATGTCTCTCTCAATATGTCAAAAAGATTCTGGGGCTACATTCGAAAAAAAGAAAAAAAAGAGAGAAGAAAAAGTGAGATGAGAGAGGGAGAGAAAAGGACAAGTGTCATACTAGGCGAGAAGGTCCTACCTCCCTAAATAATAAATTTAGAGATGAATAATGGACACAAGTCTGAGGGCGAGAAGAGCCCACATCTCTAAGGAGAGTGAAAAATGGA
The DNA here is from genome assembly GCA_036936925.1 of Cenchrus fungigraminus. NCBI lineage: Eukaryota > Viridiplantae > Streptophyta > Magnoliopsida > Poales > Poaceae > Cenchrus > Cenchrus fungigraminus. The sequence continues at coordinate 93,536,603 of CM072773.1, read as the reverse complement.
TAAAAGTCTGGGGCGAGTAGAGCCCACCTCTCCAAGAATGGAAAGCCCAGATCTTAAAGTCTTAGAAAGAGAGATGTAGTCCAAGAGCTTGAAAAAAAAGAAAGAAAAGGGATATTAGAAAAAGGCTAAAGGCTTACCACCTTTCACCCTCATCCATTCAACACTATCATCCCACCATACATATCTTGCCAAGTGTGACTCCATACTTGAGAGGGTCATGCACAGGATCTCTGAGTTTTATTTGAAAAATTTTGCAAAACCCCAGGATGATAGTTGATCAAAGAATTTGAGAATATTGCTTGACTTGATTGTTCTATCTTTTAATTGCTTAAGATTTATGAAAAGGCTACGCACCATGGCTAAAGGTAAGATGGAGCAATTTTGTTGAGGAGAATTTATTTTTTGAAAACCATAGTACTTTTGAGGCGTGAAAGCGTTGTAGCAACTCCTGATCCTGTTATAGCATAGCTTTGCTAGGGACTAGCAAAGGGTAAGCTTGGGGGAGTTTGTTGACACATTTTATCTTATATATTTATAAGTCAACCAAACATGAGAAAAGGGCATAATTTTTAATGCCGACGTAGAATAGGGTGTCACTAACAGTTTTCCTAGAGTTTTGGAGAATTATATGTTTAGCTGGGATTAATCAGAAAAACAGGAAAAGGAACACTTCTAGAAGACTCCAGAAGACTCCGGAACTCAACGTGACTTGGCATCAAAGAAAGAAGCATCTGGAAGGGGCGAGAACCAACCAGACCGAAGCGGACCCCGAGAGGGGCCCACCCCAGGCAGGTCGGCCTGGTGGTGGGGCCGGTCACCCCCCTCCAGGTGCCACCTCAGCCCTACTTCCGGAAGGTTCTTCCACCGCCTATGAGGATCAATCTAAACCATATGTTAGGTCGGTTTGATCGTACGGCGCATGGTACCTCCTCAGGACTATATAAGCAGCCCCTGACCCCCCCTAGCAGAAGGGAGCCTGGTTTCAGTTCATACACCAGATCAAGTCATTAAGTCAGAGATATTACGCCCTAGAAACACCATATAGAGAGAGTAGCTAACTAGTCTAGATCTAGGGCGAGGCAAGGCATCTACTTGGCTCCTGATCGTCTAGAAGCTGGTCGAGATACTGATCTAGCTTCGCTTTTGTAAGTTCTTCTTTATAAGTTCTTTTACATTTGCTGTAGAGACATATGTTCTTATCAATGATTATATTCGAGATTATATGCTTTGGTGTTTATTATGATTACATGTTTAGCATAGTTGATTTACCTTTATATTCGTGTATGGAGTCGTATAGCCCTCACCTAGATCATTTGTTAACATGGGTGAGTGGTGAAGATAGTGTAAGCGTGGTGCTTATACTGTATTTACCTGCGATTGCACCCTACATGCCGGGTCGTGTGGTAGATCGTGGTGGTGACAACACTATTGAGTCCTTTGCAATCTACCCCCCGTGTGTAGGACTAGTGGAGCCTTATACTATTTGGGTTGTTTCGAGTTTCGACCTTGATCCTCCTGGGTAGTCTCCCCATGCATAAGTATAATAGTTCTTCTTCCTTGATTGTTAAATGTATTGCACTAATCATAGTATGCATTGACATATAGTTTAGGGTTACCGAGGAGTATCCTCGCTAACTAGGCTGTGAATAGACTTTTCTTTCTATATTGACACTTTCTGGTGGTTCACTATGTTATGACTTAATCAATACTATCATTATCATTATCTTTATGTGACTTACACCTGTTTATAGTAATTGATATATTTTGGTCACTCTACATTACACAACTGAGAGATGTACATGTATTTGTTATTAGAGATAGAAGACTTTTTTCCCTGTGGTAGAATATAAATACGATACCTGGTTTTACTCCTGGTTAAAATGCTACAATGGTATATTCATATCTGTGCGCTTGCGGATACCCATTTTTATATATTTTCTTATCTAGAGATCCAAGGCATATGTAAGAGTACCAATCCATGCATTTTAGTGGCACTTCTGTCAGGGATGACAACCTAGATCGAGTTGTGCTATGACCCGTAACGGATTTATCTTTTAGTTTATCTGACAGCAACATCTGATATACACTTAGCATCATGTTGAGATATACCTTTGCATTTCTGGTGCCGTCGATAGAGATGGATCTTATATCTGTTTCTAGTCGATAACGTTAGCAATGTCAACAGTCACCGTGCTACTCACCTTCACTATACCTTCAGCAAGTACTCGTCCTCTCCCATTGTCCCCGAAAGTGATGTACTCCCTCGTACTCACCGGGGTGAGGCTGGAGAACCACCCACGATCTCTGGTCATGTGTCATGAGCAACCGGAGTCGATCAACCAAACGTCCTCCAAGCCTCCCACCTGCAATAAAAAACGAGAACGAGAATGAGCAAGCAACTCAACACTGGGGTTAGTACCAAAAGAGTCAAACCAGTGTCGAGCTATTTGCTCAAAAGAAGGGTTAGCAAAATCCATCCTACCAAAACCTCTAGGCAGAGCCCTCTCACACCTACCACCAAAGGACCTGTCACGTCTCACTAGAGGAGTACGCACACCACGAGGGGGAAAACTTGGCCTGTAGTCCATCTGAGACCCAAAGCTCCGATCATGCCTCCCAAACTCATAACGGTCACGAGAAGGAGCACGTCGAGCCAACTCACCACGCCCAAACCCAACACGCCTATCTCTCTGAGGGAAACCACCTCCACCTCCACGAGTGGGAACTGTATGCACAAACACCTCACCCCTAGGTAGAGGCCCTCTACGAGGCTCAAGCACACCACGAGAAAGGTGGAACCTGTCCTTGTTTGCCATCTCCCTAGCAAACCTCTCATCTCTCTTCCTCCTGAAGCAGAACTCATCCTAATGCCCATCCCTCCCACAATACTGACAATGGAAGCGGATCGACTGTGGCTTAGGCTATGGCTTCTCTACAGGCTACTCAACAGCCGTCTCTCCTGACTTTCCTTCAAAGACATTCCCCAGGTTGCTCACAAACTTGATGGGTTTCTGGTAGTTTTCTGTTTTGTGGGGGAACACTGGTGGGTCTGGAGTTGTATCAAGCTTGTTTCTGAGGTGGTTTGGCTTGGGTGCATATTTGTTCATGGGTATGGTGTGTGGTGGAGTAGGAATCTCTCCAACTTTCTCTTCTCCCTCACCACTCTTCTCACCACTCTTGCCAGCCCCTAATGCCTGACCATCAAACCGCTTGAACTCAGCCAACATCAGACTCAACTGTGGCTCATTCCCAGACAACCAACTCATCAATTTCCTAAGCTCATCATTTTCAACCTGCAAACGGTCAACATAGTGTGCAAGTTCCATGTTTTTAAAAGCATGCATTTCACAGGTAGAACATGATGTAGGAATGGGAGATTTCAAAGCAGCCTCAAGAGAAACTGTTCTAGTGTGAGATTCATCTAGCCTAGCATGCAACACAGGACAGGAAGTGCAAGCACCTAACAAAGCTGGCCTAGATTTCAATTCATCACACTCAATCCTAATCACATCTAGTTCCTCAAGAGTAGATGCATGCTTCTCCTTGAGAGCAGTCAAATCAGCAAGAAAAACAGAGCAATCACCACAGTCAATCTCATCAGACACAATAGGAGCAGATTTCAAAGAGCCTATCTCATTTCTAGCATCCATAAGCAAGGACTCAAGCTCAACTATCTTGCCCTTAGCATCACCCAACAAAGACCTAAATTCCCTCTTCTCCTTGTTGGTCTTCCTAAGCACATCATCACGGTTATCAAGCAACTCATTGAGCCTAGCATTCTCCTCTAGCAAGAAGTTGGGATCATGTCGTACCTCTTCCTCCGAGTCGGAGTTCGAATCCGAGCTATGCTTCCCACCCTTCTTGGAGTACGCCATGCCGCAAAATCCACCTTGTGCGATGAAGCTCAGGCCGGTGAAGTTCTTGCCTGTGTGCCGCTTGTCCTTGCCCCTTTCTTGCTCTTCTTCGCTGCTCGAGTCGGAAGAAGCATCGCTTGATGTGGAGTCGATGTCGCTCGCCCCGACAACCATCGCTCGAGCCGTCTTCTTCTTGTAACCACAACTCTTCTTCGGCCTTCTCTCGCCCTTGTCCTTGCGCTTGTCCTTGTAGTCGTTCCGGGAGCGGTGCTTGTTGTAGTCGTGCTTGGGCTTGCTCTTGTAGTCGTTCTAGATCTCCATGGCTTCAGGGCATTCGGCGATGAAGTGCCCGTGCTTCCCGCACTGATAGCATATCCCCGAGCTCCACCTTGCATTCTTGCAGTTCTTGTACATCCGCCCAAACCTCTTGCTCAACAGGTCGAGAGCGTCCTCGCTCAACACCTCAAAGTCCTCATCTGGCAAAGACACAAGACAAGACAAAGAAAAACCAACAGAGTTAGCGTTAGACCTTGATCCTGAGACAAGAGCCAAACTATGAGGATCAGTGGGGCTCTCGCTCTTGGCTCTCAAGCCACGATCAACCTCTGATGACCTAAGCTTGGAGAACAGCTCATCAAGCGACAACATGTCATACACGCTCGACTCCTCCATGGCCTCAACCTTGGCACTCCACACAGACCTATCCAGGGCATGCAAAAGCTTGATAGCTTGATCATGATCCGTGTATGGGAGCACTGTCACATTGGCCCTCATGTTGTTGACGATGCTGGTGAAGCGCTGGAACATAGCATTGGTCGACTCACCAGGGAGATGAGTGAAGTTCTCGTACTCTCTCCGGTAAGTGGAAAACAAACGGGCTTGCTCTTGGGCATTGCCAACATGAGCATTTCTCAACTTGAGCCATATCTTTCCGGCCACATTCTCTTCGTACACTCGCTCGAACTCCAAGGCACAGAGAGCACGGAACAAGTAATCAACGGCCTTGCTGTTGGCCTCACACATGTCCCGCGATCCTGGAAGCAGAAAACTGTCTAGGATGACATAATGAGGATTCTGAGTGACCTCCCAGATTAGAGTTCCCTTCCCTCGCAAAAATGCGCCCATGCGCCTCTCCCACCTCGGGTAATTCTTGCCATCAAAGTGCGGAGGACCCGACCCCTTGCCATAATCGCCCATCTTTCGATCTTAGACTGGTTAGAATTAAGAAGATCCATAACCGGCTCTGATACCAATTGAATGACCGAATAAGCGACCAGAGAGGGGGAGAGTGAACGGGAGCCGATAAAAATTCTTCCCGAAGGTCGAACTCAGCCTATACCCCGATTGCCACTCCGAGTACTCGCACACACCAGAGAAGCTCTAGACTAGGCACACACAAGCTCACAAGTTCTAGAGACAAGCCTTGAATCAAATCGCAGAAGCACAAGACAAGAATCAAAAGACTTAGCCAAATCTGCGAAGCCCTGGCCGGACAGTCCGGACGAGTACGACGAACAGTCCGCAAGCTTGGCGGACAGTCCGTGAACCCTCAGCGGACAGTCCGAAATAGAACCCCGAGCTTCCAGTGCTACACCGAGGAAATTCGGACAGTTCGGGCAAGCACCGCGGACGGTCCGCACCTCGCGGACAGTCCGACCACACCAAGCGGACAGTCCGGCAAAACTCGCTGGAAACCCCAGACAAACACAGCTCCACCCCAGACAAAAACTTGGCCACGCGGACCGTCCGTGAAGAACTCGCGGACTGTCCGCAAACCGCTTGCAACAAAACCCTAGCGCCGTGACGGATCAAAGCACGAGTTCGCAAGAACAGGCAAAGAACACACGAAGAACCCTAGACGCGCGGACTGTCCGCGGGGTCCTTGCGGACTGTCCGCTACCCCCGGACAGAACTGCTCGAGCACGAGCTCGCGAAGTCAAACCTCCAAATCCATCACCGGATCTCCCAAACAGCTAGAGCTCTTGAGACAAGACTTTGGGGAGATGTGAAGCAACACTAGATGAATCTATGCCCCAAAAATCTCGACCTCTAACTCCCTAAATCACCAGGAATCGCGGATCACACGAACCACCACCAAGAACTCGGGCTCCGGCCAAAAATTCACGAACCGAAGGTGGAGGACCGAATAGGCGACCAGAGAAGGGGGGAGTGAATGGGAGCCGATAAAAATTCTTCCTGAAGGTCGAACTCAGCCTATACCCCGATTTCCACTCCGAGTACTCGTACACACCAGAGAAGCTCTAGACTAGGCACACACAAGCCCACAAGTCCTAGAGACAAGCCTTGAATCAAACTGCGGAAGCACAAGACAAGAATCAAAGTACTTGGCCAATTCTGGAAACGACCAGTGCGGACTGTTCGTATGGTACGGCCGGAGTATCCGCGATGCACAGGCGGACTATCCAGTCCAACCTTGCGGACTGTCCGAAAAATGCAACCAAACCACCAGAGACGCACTGGAAAATTCGGACTGTCCGATGGGACCAAGCGGACTGTCTGCCAGTGTCGCGAACCGTCCGGTAAACCTCGCTGGAAACCCCAGATAAACTCAGCTCCACCCAGACAAAAACTTGGCCACGCGGACTGTCCGTGAGGGACACGTGGACTGTCCGCAAACCGCTTGCAACAAAACCCTAGGGCCATGACGGATCAAAATGCGAGTTTGCAAGAACAGACGACGAACACGGGATGAACCCTAACGCGCGGACTGTCTGCGGGGTCCTTGCGGACTATCCGCTAGCCCCGGACAGAACAGCTCGAGCTCTCGAAGTCAAACCTCCAAATCCATCACCAGATCTCCCAAATGGCTAGAGCACTTGAGACAAGACTTTGGGGAGATGAGAAGCGTCACACAAGGAAGCTATGCCCCAAAAATCTCAACTTCTAACTCCCTAAATCACCGGGAATCGCGGATCACACGAACCACCACCATGAACTCAGGCTCCAACCAAAAACGCACGAATCGAAGGTGTTTCCCGGCGTTTGAGGGGTCAAGATCACACACAAAGATGCGCAAGGCATCCACCCATGATCCCCTCAAAGAAATCCGAGAAGAAACGCCCTCAAATCCACGAATCGAGCGAAGAACGAAACCCCCCAAAATAGCCTCGAAAATGACACGAAAATCACAGAGGACTAGGAGATCACCGCAACGCCGAATGCTTCCATACATCCAGAGGTCTGAGTCTATACAAGAATCTAGCCTAAGGAATACAGAGGGAAAAGAAGCAGTTCAGAGCAATCTACCGGGGGGGGGAACCTAGAGTCCAAGAGAGAGAGATGCCATCCACCTCTCCACTATTTATACGAAGTCCATCGGAGGGAGGTAACTGACCACGCTACCCCTACAACTCAAATAGAAGATACAACCCCTCAGGGGCATTTTGGTCAAGTCTTCATCGAGCGGACACGCTTCCACCGCGGCCTTGCTTAGCATCGACGTAAGCCCTGCGATCACGCCACGTGCCCCCGCCTCGTAGCTTCCCGAAGCTCTCGGATCACCGTCTCCGTCACCTCGGGCCTCCGGACTTGGTTTTGAGGCCCAAACCAAGAAACCGTCCAACGATGGTTTTGTGGGCAAACCAACAAACCCCCCGTGCAAGCTTCGGGCTTGATCCGCTACCGTGCACCGGCCCATGTTCACGACTTCAGCCCGCCAGTCTTGCACCGTACGGCTCGCACTTGACCCCATCGGCCACCGGGTCCATCGAACCAAGCCTACTTGCCTCTCCATCACCCGGAGGCTGCCACGGCTAAGGCCTTTCGCGCTTGTTCTTCACCTGCACCAACACGAGTCAAGCTGCAACCTGTACCTGCACACTTAGCCAAGCATCAGTCCACACAATGTTGTCAATCACTCATCACTAAGGAGCGACCCTCCACTGGTCCTCGGACACACCTAGTCCTTAATGTCCCCCTTGATGAGTGCATTGACAACACCCATAGTAACCATCATAGAGAAAAAGAAAAGAAAACAACCACGAACACAAACCTCCAAAGCAAGTGATCCAAAGCCAAAGAGCAAGCAAAAACAAGATCACTCGCCAAACCAAGTCTCGGCCCCCTAAGACAAGGGCAACGGCTCGACACAGCCAAGACAAAACAAAGCTCACAATGAGCACACCACAAAGCACAAAACTCAGGAAAACCAAAGGAGCTTCCCCTGCACATATGCAAACTCCCCCTGAGCAAATGCAACCTCTTCTTCTCAATTTTTCTCCTCACATGCAACATCTCACAAATGCATACCAATATTCCACGAAATCTCCCAATGCATGAAAATTCTCCCCAAAAGCACACAACTTCTCCCCCTATCATACATAACTCTCCCCTTGTTGACAATGCATGAATCAAGGTATATGAAACTCTCCCCTTGTTTTCATGAAAAATGTATGTCAAAGCATATAGGCAATCTACCAAGCTTCTCAAATATACAAAGAGCACAACAAAATGCTACAAATGAGACATTGAGCAAGCCAAGTAGAGACGGTGTAGTTAGCACATTGCCATCAAGAAGTTTGAGACATATAAGCATGTGACATGGCTAATAGCAATTTTAAGAAATTTTCACAAAGAAACTTTCATCTCATGAGCAAGACCCTATCCAAGGCAATTTGAGCACAAATACACTAGATCATCCAAAGTTTATACAAGATCACAAATTCTCATCACAAGATCATTATAAACGCCCACAAGCTACTCAAGTCATGTTAAAGCCACCGAGTCATGTGTCTACTTCTTAAAATGAGACTTCTCATGGCAGACAACATGCTACGGTTTAGCACCCAAGATAAGAATATCATAAAAACATGATTAGGAGCTCATTTTTCAAGCATAAGACAATTCATACACCAATTTCATTTTCAAGTTTAAACATGGTACATGAAGTGCCTGTCACACCCGAATTTAAAGGCAAATTCGAATGCTCATATTATAGGTGTGCCAGGATCAAAGTTCACACATATAACGACTAAGTGAATACCAAAACACAATGCCATAACGTAAAGAGAGTATTAAGCTTTATTACAGACCAAAATGTCTCATAAACGATCTAGTTATTAACAAGTAGCAACGCAGCGGATAGGATCAACACCACAGGCAGTTGACTGGTGACACGCCCGCCTAGAAATCTTCAAAGTCTTCAGGGAAGTCTTCAAAGCGACCGTCTGAGCAGCAGTCCGAGTAGTGTAGTTGCAAGAAATAAAATCAACAAGCGTGAGCACATGTCGTACTCAACAAGGGAATGTAACTATAACAACATGCAAGGCTCTTTAGGTGGATGGCTGACATGGTTAAAGTGGTAAGCAATTTTAGTTGGTCAGATTTTATTAAGCAACTGATTACTAGTAGTGTAAGTGTATACCAACCCAGAGAAATAATAAATAAAGCAGTAATAAGATGCAATGCACAAGAATAATTCATATTCCATAGTTTACCCATGTGAGGGTCCTGACCGCTCCATGACCGAAAGCACGACTAATCGATTAGATTTACACTCTGCAGAGGTTGTACACTTTACCCACAAGTCGTGTCCCCCATATATGCCCGGGTTTGCAAAGCCCTTAAACACTTCCGAGGTGAGTGGCATGGGTTTCACTACGAGGCCTTTACAAAGATTCCCTAGTATGAGCTGCTCGCTAGGTTTCATGACAGCGCAATGCATAACCCTCTCTCAAGACTGCGAAGCTACCATAGAGCAGATCAGCTTGAGGGCCGGGCTATACACCAACTACCGGCACCCCCTAACCCTTATCAGGTAAAGCATACTACACACTAAGGTTTCTAATTAGTTAGCCAAGACAAAGCCATTTGTCTTGTGGTTGCACTTAGTTCCTGGGTGGTTCTCCATGTTCCGATTAACAGGGGTAATCTTGCTTAAAGAGGGTAGAGCATAAAATAAATCAAGTTCACTTTTGTGTTCAATTAAACCATCCTCAACCCATAGTTAGCAACTAAGCATGTGCTACCCAACATAAATAAAATACCCGGGTTAACAAGGACATGGTAAACAACACTAGTCACACCTTAATCATAGGGTCCCAACAAATTAATGCAAAGCAATAAAGTAAATAGTGTAATTAAAATGCAGTTGTATAGGAAAAAGTGCATGCATCAAGGACTTGCCTTCCACAAACTCAGAGGGCTGCTCAAAATCTTCAAAGTCTTCAACTGCAGCGTAATCGAAGTAGCGATCGTCTTCTACGCATCACACCAACCACACATAGGCAAACAATAGAAATAAATAAGAAACATGCACCAAACAGTATTAACAGAGCAAAACAACTGCGTAAAGCTATTCTACTCTTCGATACGATCGTTCGGACATAAAGAACGCTAAAAACCGAGCTAAAACGCATAATTTACGACTAAAACAAGATACAGGGGTCTATCTGCGAGAAAACTAAAGCTCCAGGGGCTTAACTGCTAAAAACCAGGGGCTAAAACATAATTAAACGTATAAACCGAAGGTCTAACGCGTAAAAAACTAACTTATGGACCTCGGTGACTAAAACCAGGAAGCCTATGGTCTAAATCGTAAAGATCAGGACCTATTTGTAAAGGTTTTTCTACGGTGGAAGGACCGGCTTGCAAAAACTAAAAGAGCAGGGGGTTTTCTGCAAAACGACGGCGTCCACATGAGGGTTGACCGGTACGTTTTGTTTTGACCGGGGCTAGACTAGATCTGAACCGTCTGTTGCAGATCGGACGGCTGGGGACTCGTGCAGGCGCGAGCGGCGGCGGGGTACGGCGGCGAGCGGCGGCGCACGGCGGTAACCTCGCCGGCGAAACGCGAAAACGCGATTCTGGCCACGATTTGAGGTGCGGATGGCACCAGAGCGAAGCGCGCAATGCGAGGAACCGATCTAGGGCGACGCAGACACCAGAGACGCAACAGCGACGACGAGGGGCTTGGCGAGGTGGAGCTCCGCGATAGCGCAACTTCGGAGAGCCCGTGCGCGGAAAGCAAGGCACCAGGACGACCACGCGTTGCACCAGGGGCTTCCTCACCTCCTCGCGCACCTCTGGAGTAGCTTCATGTCGACGAACCGGCGGCGGACAAGGAGATCAGCAGCGGCGGCCGGCCCTAGGGTTTGCAAGCGGCGGCGATGGAGTACAGGGGCTCTAGGTTAGGGTTTAGGGGGGCTCGAGGTGCGGCGGCGGCTTAAAAAGGCCAGGGGGTCCCTTGACGTGCGGGGCACGAAGGGAAGCGGCTCGGACCCGGACGCGTCCGGCGTACGGACAAGCGCGTCCGACTCGGCACACCGCGGGGAAGGGGATGACGACCCGGGCCCATGCGTCAGCGACCGTAGCGCGGCGGGGCGATGCTGGGCCGAGGTGGGCCGCCGGCTTCGCTGGGCTGCGCACAGAAGAGGAGAGGGGAGGGGGAAATGATGGACCGGGCTAGGAGCTGAGGGGGATCTGATAGACTTTGGAGCTTAAACGGGCCATGAAAAACAGGAAGAGGGAGAGGGAGGGTAGAAATTCCTTTTGAATTTTTAAAACATTTTTAAACTTCAAACAAACTTTGAATTCAAACACTCAAAAATGATGCACCGGCATGTATGAAACACTCAACTCCTATATTTATTTATTTATTTATTTATAGAAAATTATTTAAATGCCTATAAAAAATTAAATAACTCCTTAAAATACTTAAGCAAAGACATAGTTGCTAACAAAATTTTAAAATTGAGAGAAAATTGTTTATTAATTTATTTTTCCTATTCACATTCTGAAATCAGAAATTTCAGGGTGTGACAAATCTACCCCCCTTAAAAAGAATCTCGTCCTCGAGATTCGGATGGATTTAGCAGGACAGAGAATACTAGGCTCCAAGCTCATGAGTGAAAGATAAGGGATTAAGATAATGAAGGACATACCAAGTAGAGTGGATACTCTCTGAGTGATCCCTGCATTCATGTGATTCAGCTTCCCACGCATATAGTTCTGCCTTCCTTTGCTCTGAGGGGTCTGATTCCCACTCCTCATCTGCTGACTCTGCACTGGAGTATTCTGAACACTTCTCTGAGGACAATGGTTGGCAAAGTGACCAACCTCTCCACACTTGAAGCATGAATTGCCAACAGGGGTGTTAGGCACACTAGATCTCACTGGGGTTCCCGCAGGGGTGTTCTGACTAGTCTGCTGATCATTGGGACGTGGAGTATGCGGAGTGGATTGCTGTAACTTCTGAATGGGGTGCTTGAACGGTTGATTGTTACGGTGTATCTTATTCTGGCCAGTATTACCACTCCGGCCTCCAAAGCGGAATGGTGCTCGTTGCTGTGGATCAAAACGTGGACGAGTGATGTTCCCAGACTGTCCATAAGTAGTAGCCTTCCTCTTGAGATCTCCCAATTCCCTGCGCTTGTACTCCAAGCCTATGGCCCTGTCAATTAGCTCTTGGAAAGTAGGGAAAGTGTGGGACATCAGCTGGTACTGAAGTGGTCCAGCTAGCCCTTCCAAGAATAGCTCTTGCTTCTTCCTGTCCTCATCAGTGTCCTCGGGAACATAGCATGACAACTCAGTGAATTTGTCCCTGAACTCCGTCACGGACATCCCTCCCTGCTTGAGAGCAAGGAACTCCTTCTTCTTTAGCTTCATGAGACCAGCAGGAATGTGGTGGCTCCTGAAATTAGTAGTAAACTCCTGCCAGGTGATTGCATTCTGATTGGCATGTGCGGCGACAAAAGCATCCCACCATGCTGCAGCTTATCCCTGAAGTCGCCCTGAAGCATAGAGGACTTTCTCTCTATCATCGCATTGAGCTATAGTCAACATCTTCTCAATGGTCTTCAACCAGTCCTCAGCTTCCAGTGGATCTGCTGCATGAGAGAACACCAGAGGCTGATGGCTCATGAACACCCTGTGCCTGTTCATAGGAGCTTGCTGCTGAGCATGTGGTGGGTTGTTGGCTTGGGCCTATATATTGGCCACTGTGTTGGTCAGGTCTTGGAGAAGCTGTGTCTGAGCTTGCAGGAACTACTGGAAAGTCGGATCCATTTGTGGTTGACGAGGTGCACTGCTGGAGCTACTACTTCTCCTTTGGCAAACCACTGGGGTTTGATCGACTCCGGATCCTGACCTGGTTTTCAACATCTGAGTGTTAGGATCATTACTTTAGATGTTAGCACTAAGAATAAAACTCTGAAAGGCAAGGCAGTAAAGACTTTCAATTCTGGACAGATTCTGTTAACTCCAAACAATAGGATGCAACTCTCAATACAAGAATCCAAAAATTATGAAATTTTAACTAGAGAAGTATAATGAAATTATGGAACTATTCCAACTGGAATCACCTCAATCCAAGGTCTATAGCTTTGGCTATGAAATAAACAAGATGTCTGGGTCAGCTGAGTTTACAGATTCTGATAGCTCCAAAGTTTCATACATAACTCTCCGTATCAAACTCGTAAATTTCTGAAATTTTTACAGATAACCCTTCACATAATTGCTGAACATTTCCAATTGGATTTACTGTATTTGGAGTTCTGCAGCTCGAGATAAAAATAGAACAATACTGCTGACTCAGAAAACTCCGCGAGCAGATTGGGATTTACTAGATTGTATAAGAGATTAGGATAAGGAAGAGATGGATTGAGACAAAGATAAACCCAACTAACACTTTACTAAAGAACCAATGTCATTGTGATCATTACTCCACAACACACTGCACTCAAACAAAGATCCAAATCAATCATTATCATAAGAACAAACATTCAAACACACCACTAAGCTAAGCACACTTATACGATCGGTTTGAAACTAACGATTACATAGATATTTGAAGGACCGATTAGGCGAACCAGAGAGGGGGGGAGTGAATGGGAGCCGATAAAAATTCTTCTCGAAGGAGATGGGAACTCCAACAAGACGAACACGGCTTCCAACTCACGTCTCCGACCCAACTACCCAAGTTGGTCAAGACCACGCAGCCACTAGAGTGCTACTGGTCCTAGGAACCAACACTCAACCTTCCTAGCCAAAACTCACCAAAACACACAGCGGAAACTTGCACGGCTTGCTGCCTGTGCTACACCGGTCAGACCGATGGCCTGCGCCGGTCAGACCGGTGACACCGGTCAGACCGGTGGACAGAGCCGGTCAGGCCGGTGGCTACAGCAGCCGCACAGCAAACGTTCCAGGAAGCCTCAGTGAATCCTCTAGGCCCTGGAACAAAAACCACCACGAAAACACAACCTGTGAGGAAGAAGAACCCCTCACAAATCCTAGCAAAACAACTCCAAACACTCCAAGAACTGAACAGCAGGACCACGGGACAAAACCACACGGACAAGGCTGTTCCCCGAGACAAAAACCCACCAAGGGCTAGCACCGGTCAGACCGGTCAAGAGCACTGGTCAGACCGGTCGTGCCTGGGCAGCTCGGGAAGAACAGCGCCCGCGAGTCAACTCCTCCAAATCCAACTCCCGATCTCCCGATTCGCTCCACGGTTTTGCACAAGACTTTGGGGATAGTAGGAACACCTCATGGGTACTCCATAGCCAAGATTTGGTCCACCAAAACTTGTCAAATCAAGAGGAATCGAAGAAATCCCACCAAGAACGCCTCTAACCCTAGAGCCACGAAAACCCCAAAATCGAGCCCCTTTGCTCACGGATTTGGAAGGGGAATCAAAGGGAAAAGAACCACGAAGGGTTCATGCATACATCCCCCACCAAATCCCAAAGAGAAAGGCCTCGAAATCGCTCCAAGAAAATCGCCAAGAAAGGGCTCCGAAAATCACCAAAAAGGAGAAACGGGAAAGACACATCCAAGCCTTGAGGAACCACGCCGAATCATCTATACATACCAAAGAGGTTCATACAAGGTCTAGCTTGCCGCCCGATCATCCTTCCCTCTCACAAGATCTCACCATGAAGCTCCCAAGCTAGTCCTACGAAAATCCTAAGAAAAAAGGAAGGAAAATAGGAAAACCAAATGAGCTAGGGTTCCAAGAGATGGCTGCCATCCTCTCACCCCTTGGGTTATATGGAGGCAACCGAAAGACTAAAATACCCTTACTAGCTAACTAGGGATACATGCCCCTCGAGGGCGAAATTGGAAGTCTTTGTCTTCGCACCATCGGACGGATGCCCAGCGACCGCAAACTTGCTTAGCCTCGACGCAAGCCTTGCGAATCCAACGCGTGTCCTCCGCTTCGAAGATTCCGGACTGCGTCGTCGCACACCGGTCAGACCGGTTCTCCTCACCGGTCAGACCGGTACCCACCGGTCAGACCGGTCAGACCCACCGGTCAGACCGGTCTGGAGCTGCTGCACCTCCGTCTTCGGTTCTTCGGTCTTGGCTTTGTGGATCAACCAAGGAACCCAGTGGTTTTCTGGTGAACCACCGGAAACCCCGCGAACTCGGTGTAGCCTCCGCCAATCACCACTCATGACTCGGCTCCCACGTGGTCCCGGCTCGACCTTGGTTTTGAGGCTCAACCAAGAAACCGTCCATGACTTCATCTTGCCGTTCTTGCCACCATGCGGCCCGCACTTGACCCCGCTGGCCACCGGGTCCCTCGAACCAAGCCTACTTGTCTTCTCCACACCTGGAGGCCTCACCGGTAACGACCTTTCACGCTTGTTCTTCACCTGCACCTGCACCAGTCAAGCCGCAACCTGCACCTGCAATACTTAGCCAAGAATCAGTCTACACCACGTTGTCAATCACTCATCACACCAGGAAGCGACCATCCACCGGTCCTCGAACCACACCTGGCTCTCAATATTAAGCTTAGAAGTTCTGGATCCTAAGGAAGCTCTTCAGTGCGGGCGTCTGGGGAGTTGTAGCGGGGTCTCTTTGGTGCTGGAGAGTGATGAGCTTCTATTCCTCCGTCTTGGATTACAGGGGGTTCCCTTCCCTCCAGAGTAGCTTCTAGCTGACGCTTCTGTACCTCTATTGTATAAATCCTCTGTTGAGCTGTGACAAGCATGTTGTTGGTGTTATCCAATGCGGTGTTGACAGCAGCCAGCAATTCATGGAGGTTATCCATGGTGGGGCTGTGGCCATTAGCTGACGCGATGTAGGTCTTGGCTTCACCACTAGCTCTGTAAGGGGTGTACAAACTACGAGTGCGTGTCAATTCAGAACACTCCCTGTGAGAGAGAACATAGAGTGCTCTCCTAGCAGCTTCGGCAATCCCAGCTTCCAAAGTATCTCTGGTAGCAACATCGTTGTGCCTGGATATCTCCATAGGTCCATAGTGTTGAACCCTCTTATAAACGATCACTGTTACCTCCTAGTGTGGCTCAAACCAAGGATGGGTCCACATCTCACACTGGTAGATTGGATCTTCACCATAGCCCAAACGGTACACTGTCCTCCTTAGATTGTGAGCCATGAGAATGCCTCTCCCATCTTTCTTGTATGAGCTCACTGTCCAGACTACCTCTTCAGCTGGCTCTCTTTCTGCTTCAGCTTGTGCTTCCAGTTCCTCCTCTGGGTCTTGATGGTCACCCTGATCAGCTTCTTGTGCCTGCTCTTCTTCCTCTTCTTCTGAAGCTACTTTTTCTGTCTCATCATCAGACTGGTAGTGGTAGTAGTCTTCTTGCAGCCTATACTGAGGAACTGAGCTCTTTCGGGCAGTCTTCAGGCGTCGAACCATCTAGAGATAAAGAAGTTAGGTGCCAAGTGAGACCAAATGCAAGAATGAGGAAGATAACCAAAGGCAAGGTAGAGAACCAAAAGATAGCTAAGGATGAGATGAAAATCAAGGATGAGTATTATAGAATAGTTTTAAAGCAAACATAAAGAATGTGTGGCTTCTAAAAGATTATAATCCTTAATTTCGACCATTACTAACTAGGCTAACGTCCTACAGTCAACACGGCTCTGGTACCACTTTGTCGCACCCGAATTAAAGGCAAATTCGAATGCTCATATTATATGTGTGCCAGGATCAAAGTTCACACATATAACGAATCAGTGAATACCAAAACACAATGCCATAACGTAAAGAGAGTATTAAACTTTATTACAGACCAAAATGTCTCATAAATGATCTAGTTATTAACGAGTAGCAACGCAGCGGATAGGATCAACACCACAGGCAGTTGACTGGTGACACGCCCGCCTAGAAATCTTCAAAGTCTTCAGGGAAGTCTTCAAAGCGACTATCGGAGCAGCAGTCCGAGTAGTGTAGTTGCAAGAAATAAAATCAACAAGCATGAGCACATGTTGTACTCAACAAGGGAATGTAACTATTACAACATGCAAGGCTCGTTGGGTGGATGGCTGACATGGTTAAAGCGGTAAGCAATTTTAGCTGGTCAGATTTTATTAAGCAACTGATTACTAGCAGTGTAAGTGTATACCAACCTAGAGAAATAATAAATGCAGCAGTAATAAGACGCAATGCACAAGATTAATTCATATTCCATAGTTTACCCATGTGAGGGTCCAGGCTGCTCCATGACCGAGAGCACGGCTAATCAATTAGATTTACACTCTGCAGAGGTTGTACACTTTACCCACAAGTTGTGTCCCCCATATATGCCGGGGTTTGCAAAGCCCTTAAACACTTCCGAGGTGAGTATGGGTTTCACTACGAGGCCTATACAAAGATTCCCTTGTATGAGCTGCTCGCTAGGTTTCGTGACAGCGCAATGCATAACCCTCTCTCAAGACTGCGAAGCTACAACAGAGCAGATCAGCTTGAGGGCCGGGCTATACACCAACTACCGGCACCCCCTAACCCTTATCAGGTAAAGCATACTACACACTAAGGTTTCTAATTAGTTAGCCAAGACATAGCCATTTGTCTTGTGGTTGCACCTAGTTACTAGGTGGTTCTCCATGTTCCGATTAACAGGGGTAATCTTGCTTAATGAGGGTAGAGCATAAAATAAATCAAGTTCACTTTTGTGTTCAACTAAACCATCCTCAACCCGTAGTTAGCAACTAAGCATGTGCTACCCAACATAAATAAAATACCCTGGTTAACAAGGACATGGTAAACAACACTAGTCACACCTTAATCATAGGGTCCCAACAATTTAATGCAAAGCAATAAAGTAAATAGTGTAATTAAAATCCAGTTGTATAGGAAAAAGGGCATGCATCAACGACTTGCCTTCCACAAACTCAGAGGGCTGCTCAAAATGTTGAAAGTCTTCAACTGCAGTGTAATCGAAGTAGCGATCGTCTTCTACGCATCACACCAACCACATACAGGCAAACAATAGAAATAAATAAGAAACATGCACCAAACAGTATTAACAGAGCAAAACGACTGCGTAAAGCTATTCTACTTTCCGATACGATCGTTTGGACATAAAGAATGCTAAAAACGGAGCTAAACCGCATAATCTACAGCTAAAACAAGATACAGGGGTCTATCTGCGAGAAAACTAAAGCTCCAGGGGCTTAACTGCTAAAAACCAGGGTCTAAAACATAATTAAACGTATAAACCGAAGGTCTAACGTGTAAAAAACTAACTTATGGACCTCGGTGACTAAAACCAGGAAGCCTAGGGTCTAAACTGTAAAGATCAGGACCTATTTGTAAAGGTTTTTCTACGGTGGAAGGACCGGCTTGCAAAAACTAAAAGAGCAGGGGGTTTTCTGCAAAACGACGGCGTCCACGCGGGGGTTGACCGGTACGTTTTGTTTTGACCGGGGCTAGACCAGATCTGAACCGTCTGTTGCAGATCGGACGGCTGGGGACTCGTGCAGGCGCGAGCGGCGGCGCACGGCGGTAACTTGCCGGCGAAATGCGAAAACGCGATTCCGGCCATGATTTGAGGCGCGGATGGCATCAGAGCGAAGCGCACGATGCGAGGAACCGATCTATGGCGGCGCGGACACCAGAGACGCAACAGCGACGATGAGGGTCTCGGCGAGGCGGAGCTCTGCGACGGCGCAACTCCGGCGAGCCCGTGCGCGGAAAGCAAGGCACCAGGACGACCACGTGTTGCACCAGGGGCTTGCTCACCTCCTCGCGCACCTCTGGAGCAGCTTCACGTCGACGAACTGGCGGCAGACAGGGAGATCAGCGGCGGCGGCCGACCCTAGGGTTTGCAAGCGGCGGCGATGGAGTACAGGGGCTCTAGGTTAGGGTTTATGGGGGGGGGCTCGAGGTGCGGCGGTGGCTTAAAAAGGCCAGGGGGGTCCCTTGACGTGCGGGCCACGAAGGGAAGCGGCTCGGGCCCAGACTCGTCCGGCGTACGGACGAGCGCGTCCGACTCGGCAGGGCACGGGGAAGGAGATGACGACCCGGGCCCATGCGTCAGCGACCGTAGCGCGGCGGGGCGATGCTGGGCCGAGGTGGGCCGCCGGCTTCGCTGGGCTGTGCGCAGAAGAGGAGAGGGGAGGGGGAAACGTTGGACCGGGCCGGGAGCTGAGGGGGATCCGACAGACTTCGGAGCTTAAACGGGCCAAGAAAAACAAGAAGAGGGAGAGGGAGGGAAGAAATTCCTTTTGAATTTTTAAAACATTTTTAAACTAAAAACAAACTTTGAATTCAAACACTCAAAAATGATGCACCAGCATGTATGCAACACTTAACTCCTATATTTATTTGTTTTTTATAGAAAATTATTTAAATACCTATAAAAAATTAAATAACTCCTTAAAATCCTTAAGGAAAGACATAGTTGCTAACAAAAATTTAAAATTGAGAGAAAATTGTTTATTAATTTATTTTTCCTATTCACATCCTAAAATCGGAAATTTCAGGGTGTGACAGTGCCTTTGCGACAAAAAGAAGGTTATGCTCCTCCCCAAGTAAGCAAATGGGCTAAACATTTACAATGACAAAAGGTCTTTGACCCCAAGCAAAGAGAACATGATACTCAAGCACCAACTAAACATGATATAGGCATTTAAGCACAAATTGAGCATAGACCAGCATCTACTAATGAGAGGCAATTTTATCATGTTCACAAACATGAAGCTATCTCAACATCCATATATGGCAAAACCATCAAGAGCATAGCATTCACATCACGATTTACCAAACATGCACATATCTCATACATAGCACATCAGTGATCAAAGTATATAAGAGAAGCTTTTCCTAGCACAAGTGATCCAAGGATGGCTATCCTACCAGGTTTTGTACAGAAAGTAACATGCATGCATGAAATGCAACAAAATGAAACATATGACACATATATACATGAGAAGTTCCAAGACTCAGCTAGAAAGCTAAGCACACCCCAAGTCCACCTCGCAAGCGAGTGAAAGTGACTTGGTCAAGTGGTTTGGTGAAAATGTCGGCTAGCTGATCTTGGTTAGGGACATAGGACAAAGATATGTTTCCCTTCTCAACATTGTCCCTCAGAAAGTGGTACCTCACTTCTATGTGTTTCGTTTTGGAGTGAAGGACTGGGTTTTTGGCTACACTTATGGCATTGTGCTGTCACAAAAGAGTGGAACATGGGAGCACTCCTCACCAAAATCACTCATAGTGTAGGTCATCCAAAGCAGCTGGGAATAACAACTAGCAGCAGCTACATACTCGGCCTCTGTAGTGGGTTGGGCTACACTAGATTGCTTGCGAGATGACCAAGAGACCAAAGAAGAACCAAAGAACTGACAACACCTAGAGGTAGACTTGCGGTCCAATCGACACCCAGCAAAATTAGCATCGGAGTACCCGTGAAGTCTGAGTGTCGAGGAGGCAGAATACCAAAGACAAAACTCAAGAGTGTAGTTCAAGTGCCTAAAAATCCGCTTGATGGCCTGCCGATATGAAGTCCTCGGTGAAGCCTGAAAATGAGCGCACAGACACGCACTGAACTGTATGTCCGGCCTCGTCGCCGTCAAGTAGAGGAGGGAGCCGATCATGCTCCGGTACTCCTACTGGTCCACGGGTTCGCCATCCTCATCCGCATCCAAAGCCGTAGTGGTACCCATCGGTGTAGTCAGTGACTTGGAGTCGTTCATGCCAAACTTCTTCACCATGTCCCTGGTGTACTTCGCCTGATGAACAAACGTCCCGTCCTTGCACTGCTTGATCTAGAGTCCTAAGAAAAATTGCAGCTCGCCCATCATGGACATCTCAAATTCCCTGCTCATGTCATCTGCAAATCTGGCAACAAGATCATGAGAAGAGCCACCAAAGATTATGTCATCCATGTATATCTAACAATCAACAGGTCATTCCCATGCTTAAGGAGAAACGGGGTCTTATCAACTGTGCCCATCACAAACCCCTTACTCAGCAAAAACCATCTCAACCTGCCATACCAAGCTCTAGGTGCATGTTTCAACCCATAGAGCGCTCTCTGGAGTTTGTATACACGGTGTGGGTATTTCTCGCTCTCAAACCCTGGGGGTTGCCTCACATACACTTCTTCCTCTATCATCCCATTCAAGAAAGCACTCTTGACATCCATTTGGTACAACTTGAACCCTTTAGCCACGGCAAAAGCTAGAAGGATCCTAATTACCTCCTAACGGGCCACAGGAGCAAATGTCTCCTCATAATCTATACCCTCTTTCTGGTTGAACCCCTGAGCCACCAACCTCGACTTGTTTCTCACAACCATCCCATTCTCACCCTCTTTGTTCTTCCACACCCACTTGGTACCTATGGGACAGCAATTTGGCGGTGGATCGACTAACACCCAGACTTGGTTTCTCTCAAAGTTTTCCAACTCATCATGCATGGAATTCACCCAATTCTCGTCAGACAAGGCGTGTCGAATATCTTTGGGCTCAAACGACGTGACAAAAGCAGAATGAGCGAAATGAGAAGTATTCCTTGACCTCGACCGTGTAGTGCGTTCATGAAGGTCACCTATGGTCGTCGTCGGTGGGCGATCAATCTGTACACGCCGGGGAGCCTCTCGCCTGGACAAAACCTCCCTATCAGCAGCAGCCTCCACTCAAATAGCCTCAGTCGTAGTGGGTGTAGGGGATGGTCCATCCTCGATCGTCGTCGTAGTAGTGGAAGTAGCATGTACACGATCATCCACGAGAGCATCACCACCATCATCGTCGTCGTCTCCATCTCCATCATTCTCATCCTCAAAGATCCTCGCTCCAATCTCCTCGTCACCTACACACTCAAAAGTAGAAGAACTACACGGCTGTGTCTCGTCGAAGGTTACCTCGCAAGTCTCCATGATTCGGTTAGTGTCAAGGTTGAGCACACGATATGCTCTAGAATGAATCGCATAACCAAGGAAAATACCATCCGAACATCTAGACTCCAACTTATCCAACTTGCCCTTCTTCAGAATGAAACACTTGCAACCAAAAGCTCTAAAGTGACTCACCTTGGGTTGTCGTCCATGCATCAGCTCATAAGAGGTCTTCTTCTTGAAAGCACGAAGGAAGATGCGATTTGAGACATAGCAAGCGGTATTGACCGCCTCGTCCCAGAAACGCCTAGGAGTCCTATGCTCATCGAGCATCGTCCTGGCCATCTCACAAAGGGTCCGGTTCTTCCTCTCCACTACGCCATTCTGGCAAGCAACGTATGGAGAAGAGTACTGATGATCAAGACCAAGATCACTGCAAAAGGTATCGAAATGAGAGTTTTTAAACTCCGTGCCATTGTCACTACGTATAGCTCGAATGACATCACCATGTCTCTCATTCTTCAACCTCAAGATCAAGTCTCGAACAAAGCCAAATGTCTCGCTCTTATCCTCCAGAAAGAAAACCCAAGAGTACCTCAAAAAATCATCGACCACAACAATAACATACCACTTTCCACCTGCAGAGCGAACACGAGCTGGCCCAACCAAATCCATGTGCAACAGCTCACAAGGTCGCTCGGCCATGACCGCAGTCAGAGGGGCGTGAGAAGCAGCAACCATCTTTCCATGCTGACAAGAAGCACAAACCAAATCCTTCTCGAATTTCAACTTAGGCAATCCTCGGACAAGATCAAGACCACTCAAGCGGGAAAGCAACTCAAAGCTCAAGTGTCCCAACCTCCTATGCCATTTCCAAAGCTCGGCCGAAACGCCAGCAACAAAGCATCAAGGAGGACCAACAGACTGGGAAAAATCAGCACAAAAGATTTGACCCTCGGGGACGATCGTACAAACAAGATCACCTCGAGAATCAAGCACACGAGAAGCGCCCAACTTAAAACAAACCTCAAAACCTTCGTCCAGTAACTGAGATACTGACAACAGGTTAAAACCAAGTGACTTGACCAAGGCCACACTTCTTAAGGTCACATTACTACTCACCTTCACCATACCTTCAGCAAGCACTCGTCCTCTCCCATTGTCCCCGAAAGTGATGTACTCCCTTGTACTCACCGGGGTGAGGCTGGAGAACCACCCACGATCTCTGGTCATGTGTCGTGAGCAACCAGAGTCGATCAACCAAAAGTCCTCCAAGCCTCCCACCTGCAAT
This sequence comes from Cenchrus fungigraminus, assembly GCA_036936925.1. Lineage (NCBI taxonomy): Eukaryota > Viridiplantae > Streptophyta > Magnoliopsida > Poales > Poaceae > Cenchrus > Cenchrus fungigraminus. Next base: position 93,513,399 of record CM072773.1, on the reverse strand, counting down.
AAAAAACGAGAACGAGAACAAGCAAGCGACTCAACACTGGGGTTAGTACCAAAGGAGTCAAACTAGTGTCGAGCCATTTGCTCAAAGGAAGGGTTAGCAAATTCCATCCTACCGAAACCCCTAGGCGGAGCCCTCTCACGCCTACCACCAAAGGACCTATCATGTCTCACTGGAAGAGTACGCGCACCACAAGGGGGGAAACGTGGCCCGTAGTCCATCTGAGACCGAAAGCTCCGATCGTGCCTCCCAAACTCGTAACGGTGACGAGAAGGAGCACGTCAAGCCAACTCACCATGCCCAAACCTAACACGCCTATCTCTCTAAGGAAAACCACCTCCACCTCCACGAGTGGGAACTGTACGCACATACACCTCACCCCTAGGTAGAGGCCCTCTACGAGGCTCAGGCACACCACGAGAAAGGTGGTACCTGTCCTTGTTTGCCATCTCCCTAGCAAACCTCTCATCTCTCTTCCTCCTGAAACAGAACTCATCCTTATGCCCATCCCTCCCACAATACTGACAATGGAAGTGGATCGGCTATGGCTTTGGCTGTGGCTTCTCTACAGGCTTCTCAATTGCCTTCTCTCCTGACTTCCCCTCAAAGACATTACCTAGGTTGCTCACAAACTTGATGGGTTTCTGGTAATTTTCTGTTTACTGGGGGAACACTGGTGGGTCTGGAGTTGTATCAAGCTTGTTTCTGAGGTGGTTTGGCTTGGGTGCATATTTATTCATGGGTATGGTTTGTGGTGGAGTAGGGATCTCTCCAACCCTCTCTTCTCCCTCACCACTCTTCTCACCACTCCTGCCAGCCCCCAACGCCTGACCATCAAACCGCTTGAACTCAGCCAACATCAAACTCAACTGTGGCTCATGCCCAGACAACCAACTCATCAATTTCCTAAGCTCATCATTTTCATCCTACAAACAGTCAACATAATGTGCAAGTTCCATGTTTTTCAAAGCATGCATTTCACAAGTAGAACATGATGTAGGAATGGGAGCTTTCAAAGCAGCCTCAAGAGAAACTATTCTAGTGTGAGATTCATCTAGCCTAGCATGCAACACAGGACATGAAGTGCAAGCACCTAACAAAGCTGGCCTAGATTTCAGTTCATCACACTCAACCCTAATCACATCTAGTTCCTCAAGAGTAGAGGCAAGCTTCTCCTTGAGAGCAGTCAAATCAGCAAGAAAAATAGAGCAATCACCACAGTCAATCTCATCAGACACAACAGGAGCAGATTTCGAAGAGCCTATCTCATTTCTAGCATCCACAAGCAAGGATTCAAGCTAAGCTATCTCGTCCTTAGCATCACCCAACAAAGACATAAATTCCATCTTCTCCTTGTTGGTCTTTCTAAGCACATTATCACGATTATCAAGCAACTCATTGAGCCTAGCATTCTCCACTAGCAAGAAGTTGGGATCATGTCGTACCTCTTCCTCGGAGTCGAAGTTCGAATCCGAGCTATGCTTCCCTCCCTTCTTGGAGTGCGCCATGCCGTAAAAGCCTCCTTCTGCAACGAAGCTCAAGCCGGTGAAGTTCTTGCCTGTGTGCCGCTTGTCCTTGCGCCTTTCTTGCTCTTCCTCGCTGCTCGAGTCGGAAGAAGCATCGCTTGATGTGAAGTCGATGTCGCTCACTCTGGCAACCATCGCTCGAACCGTCTTCTTCTTGTACCCGCTACTCTTCTTGTGCGTTCTCTCGCCCTTGTCCTTGTGCTTGTCCTTGTAGTCGTTCCGGGAGCGGTGCTTGTTGTAGTCGTGCTTGGGCTTGCCCTTGTAGTCGTCCTTGATCTCCATGGCTTCAGGGCATTCGGCGATGAAGTGCCCGTGCTTCCCGCACCGATAGCACATCCCCGAGCTCCGCCTTGCATTCTTGCAGTTCTCGTACATCCGCCCAAACCTCTTGCTCAACAAGGCGAGATCATCCTCGCTTAGCACCTCAAAGTCCTCATCTGGCAAAGACACAAGACAAGACAAAGAGAAACCACCAGAGTTAGCGTTAGACCTTGATCCTGAGACAAAAGCCAAACTCTGAGGATCAGTGGGGCTCTCGCTGTTGGCTCTCAAGCCACGATCAACCTCTGAAGACCTGAGCTTGGAAAATAGCTCATCAAGCGTAAGCGTATCATACACGCTCGACTCCTCAATGGCCTCGACCTTGGCACTCCACACAGACCTATCCAGGGCATGCAAAAGCTTGATAGCTTGATCATGATCCGTGTATGGGAGCACTGTCACATTGGCCCTCATGTTGTTGCTATGCTAGTGAGCTGGAACATAGCATCGGTCGACTCACCGGGGAGATGAGTGAAGTTCTCGTACTCTCTCTGGTAAGTGGAAAACAAACAGGCTTGCACTTGGGCATTGCCAACATGAGCATTTCTCAACTTGAGCCAAATCTTTTCGTCCACATTCTCTCCGTACACTCGCTCAAACTCCGAGACATAGAGAGCACGGAACAAGTAATCAACAGCCTTGCTGTTGGCCTCACACATGTCCCGCGATCCTGGAAGAAGAAAACTGTCTGGGATGACATAGTGAGGATTCTGAGTGATCTCCCAGATCAGAGTTCCCTTCCCTCACAAAAACGCATCCATGTGCCTCTCCCACATCGGGTAATTCTTGCCATCAAAGTGCGGAGGACCCGACCTCTTGCCATAACCGCCCATCTTTGGATCTTAGACTGGCTAGAATCAAGAAGATCTGTAACCGGCTCTGATACCAATTGAAGGACCGAATAGGCGACCAGAGAGGGGGGAGTGAATGGGAGCCGATAAAAATTCTTCCCGAAGGTCGAACTCAGCCTATACCCCGATTTCCACTTTGAGTACTTGTACACACCAGAGAAGCTCTAGACTAGGCACACACATGCCCACAAGTCCTAGAGACAAGCCTTGAATCAAACCGCGGAAGCACAAGACAAGAATCAAAGCATTTTGACAATTCTGGAAATGACCAGTGCGGACTGTCCGTATGGTACGGCCAGACTGTCCGCGATGCACAGGCGGACTGTCCGGTCCAACCTTGCGGACTGTCCGAAAAATGCAACCAAACCACTAGAGACGCACTGGAAAATTCGGACTATCCGACGGGACCAAGCGGACTGTCTGCCAGTGTCGCGGACCGTCCGTGAGGCCTGGGCGGACCATCTGGCAAACCTCGCTGGAAACCCCAGATAAACTCAGCTCCACCCCAGACAAAAACTTGGCCACGCGGACTGTCCGTGAGGGACAAGCGAACTATCTGCAAACCGCTTACAACAAAACCCTAGGGCCACGACGGATCAAAACGCGAGTTCGCGAGAACAGACGACGAACACAGGATGAACCCTAACGCACGGACTGTCCGCGGGGTCCTTGCGGACTGTCCGCTAGCCCTGGACAGAACAGCTCGAGCTCGAGCTCGCGAAGTCAAACCTCCAAATGCATCACCGGACCTCCCAAACGGCTAGATTACTGGATACAAGACTTTGGGGAGATGAGAATCGTCAGACAAGGAATCTATGCCCCAAAAATCTCGACCTCTAACTCCCTAAATCACCGAGAATCGCGGATCACACGAACCACCACCATGAACTCGGGCTCCAACGAAAAACGCACGAATCTAAGGTGTTTCCCAGCGTTTGAGGGGTCAAGATCACACACAAAGATGCGCAAGGCATCCACCCATGATCCTCTCAAAGAAATCTGAGAAGAAACGCCCTCAAATCCACGAATCGAGCGAAGAACGAAACCCCCCAAAAATAGCCCTGAAAATGACACGAAAATCACAGAGAACTAGGAGATCACCACAACACCGAATGCTTCCATACATCCAGAGGTCAGAGTCTATACAAGAATCTAGCCAAAGGAATACAGAGGGAAAAGAAGCAGTCCAGAGCGATCTACTAGGGGAGGAAACCCTAGAGTCCAAGCGAGAGAGATGCCATCCACCTCTCCGCTATTTATACGAAGTCCACCGGAGGGAGGTAAATGACCACGCTACCCCTACAACTTGAAATGAAGATACAACCCCTCAGGGGCATTATGGTCTAGTCTTCATCGAGCGGACACGCTTCCACCGTGGCCTTGCTTAGCATCGACGCAAGCCTCGCAATCACGCCACGTGCCCCCCGCCTCGAAGCTTCCCGAAGCTCCCGAATCACCGTCTCTGTCACCTCGGGTATCCGGACTTGGTTTTGAGGCCCAAACCAAGAAACCGTCCACCGATGGTTTTGTGGGCAAACCAACAAACCCCGCATGCAAGCTTCGGGCTTGATCCGCTACCTTGCACTGGCCCATGTTCACGACTTCAGCCCGCTAGTCTTGCACCACATGGCTCGCACTTGACCCCATCGGCCACCGGGTCCATCGAACCAAGCCTACTTGCCTCTCCATCACCCGGAGGCTGCCACAGCTAAGGCCTTTTGCGCTTGTTCTTCACCTGCACCGACACGAGTCAAGCCGCAACCTGTACCTGCACACTTAACCAAGCATCAGTCCACACAACGTTGTCAATCACTTATCACTAAGGAGCGTCCCTTCACTGGTCCTCGGACACACCTGGTCCTCACTTTGTGTATGAACTCCCACATCTTCCGTCTAGGTCCTCGACAGTTCTCGGCTTCACGCTTTAGTCCTTGGTTCATTTGGAGTCATGTTCATCTTGTATCTTGACTTGTCCCAGGGTCCATGATCTTCTCATAAAACCCTTGATGAACTTTACCCGGGAGTTCTCATTTAGGCTCTCAATCTCTGTGTAAACAATAAACTCCAAATACCATGCACGAGCGCGAACTTGACATATAATGAGGGTTAGGATCGTTAGTGTGAATATCAAATTAATACCAACATAGAAGGTAAACATGTGGCTAGGTTGACGGAAATCGACCGCCAACATCCCCCCATGCTTAAACCTTGCTCGTCCTCGAGTAAGCCTTCAATGGATATCAGTGTTGCATTTCAATATTCGTACCCTGCACTTGATCATACATGAGAAAACATAATGCTCTCTAGATTTATATTCATTAAAGTTCCATAATGTACTAACTTTTATATTTATGGAGGGTAGATATCATTCAAGCTCTTTCCACAAGTACATGATCATGCTCTCAAACTTTTAAACAAATCTCAGAAATTTTGAAAAATAAAGAATGGGATAAAGAGAAAAATTGCTTTACCAAGATAAAAAATAACCATCTTGCACTTTGCTCATGTACTCTCATCTCATCTTGTCTCTCAAGCCTACTTGTTCTACTCCTTTCCTCTCTCAAAGTATATGGTGGAAAGCTTTATACGGAGCTATAGGAAAGTATAGTCCTACCAAGATATTATAGTTGAGATGTTATCAAAACAAGACTAGCTTCTCATCGTCTTACCGAGACTCGTCAAAAAGGTCATTGGAAAAATAATGTTATCAAGGAGGGGGGAGAGATGAACACACACTTTTAGATAGGTGGACATGTGCAAATGGCAAAGAGTGATCCCAAGGCACAAACGAAGTCCTCGTTATCGGATTGCACATGGTTGGAAAGATGAGTATGGGTCTTGGCCTTGAATCCTCTTGAAAACTCAAAAAGTACTAAACACAGCTAGAGAACCGGAGAGCTTTATTATTATATTTTTTTCTTTCTTCTTTCTTTCTTTCTTGTTCTCATCATACTTTTTCTTCTTTATCATTTTTTTCTTTCATCATACTTTTTCTGTTTTTTTATTTGCTCCCCTTGAACTCTAGACTATACTAGTACTTCCTTGGCAACCCCCCCCCCCCCATGATTAGACGTTTGCTCGTCCTCGGGCAAAAGAGATGATAAATATGCCAAGGTGGAAATTGAAGTTCTCATATTTTCTTTTTTTTTGAAGGAAAACTGTGGGGGAGTTCCCCACAGCGATTTTCATTAAACAAAAGATAAAACATGGATGATGGAATACTTACAGGGGGGAAAAAGAGAAGAAGAAACAGCAAAAACTAAATACAGAGCACACAAGGTGCAAAACTACAAAGAGGACAACTAGGTACATGCTATAGTTTCCTTATCATCATTAAACCGTACAGTTTGAAGGAGGAACCGGTCTGAGAACTTCAAGCTCCAGACTGCAAAGCGTGGTTGGGCATTATCAAAGATGACTACATTTCTCATCTTCCAAAGCTCCCAGGATGCCGTAATGAATATCTCCATGAAAATTTTCTTGGACGCTGATGTGCTGCGTGCCTCAGCAATACGGGAGTGCAGGTCCTTCGTCATGTCCCACTGCATTTGCACTTTGTTCCAGCACCACTGCGCAAAGGTGCATGAGAAAAAAAGATGTTCAATGTCCTCTTCTACTCCCAGATGGCACATGACACAAGAAGGTCCAGATGGGACATTGTAATTTCTTCGCTGCAACATATTCCTGGTATTTAGATGATCAACCACCAACAGCCAGGCGAAGAATTTCAATCTTGGAATGCACCTTGATTTCCAAATCCATTTAAAAGTTTTGGGTACTATAGTGTTCGAATGAGCCAGGTGATACACCTTCTGAAATGAATATCTGGCATTTCCCAAAGAGAAGGACCTGCTATCATGTTCATCATCATCATACGAGATATTGCTGAGGTATGACTGTAAGTTGGCCAATTCAGTTGCTGCTGCTTGTTGGAGAGGCAAATTGAAGATAGTGACTAGATCAGGTGCTCGAATGACTTGCCCAATGGTAATACAACGATCTGCAGCTGAAACATGAAGCATAGGGAAAGCTTGAGAGAGGACTGAAGGTCCCCATCTATCTTCCCAGAACAAAACCGAGTTTCCATCCCCTAGGTTGCAAGTAGTGATGGCTTGGTAGATGGGGTATAGCCGAAGTATATCTTTCCACCAAAAAGAACCCACCTCTCTTACTGCCTGAGGTGTGTTTATTTGATAATATGTATCCCAAACCAGCTTCACCCATGGAATAGGATCCCTTGAAAAGAATTTGTGAAGTTGTTTGAGTAGCAAAGCATCATTTTGAGCCCTTAGATTTATTACTCCTAGACCTCCTTTATCTTTAGGCTTTAGAACCATTTCCCAAGCTGCCAAATGCCCCCCTTTCTTCTCAGCATTGTTGCCCCTCCAAAGACATTGTTTTCTTGCTTTGTCAGTGGCTTCAATAACCCCTCTATGAACTCTGATAGAGCACATGGTGTATGTTGTAATTGGTGTAAGAACAGAGTTAATGAGCTGCAGACGGCTAGAGTAAGATAATAGAGAAGAAGCACCGTTGAGCCGGCGTTCAATCCTTGTCAAAATCGGTGACATATCCTCAATTTTGGGCTTTGTAGTCCCCATAGGTAGCCCCAGGTAGGTGAAGGGCGTAGCCCCAATGGTACACCCAAAAGTAGAAGCAAGGAGCTAAGTCTTTTCTTCTGAAACATTGATGGGTACCATGAGGGACTTACTGTAATTGACATGAAGGCCAGTAGAATCAGCAAAGGTATTTAGGAGAGCCTTCAAGCAGTGTAATTGAACAGCATCAGCCTCCATGATGAGCAAGGTGTCATCAGCATACTGTATGATGGGGAAATCATCATGAACCTGAGGTAGAGGAGCTTTCAGGAGGTTCATCCGAAATGCTTTGTTGATGATATGTTGCAATAAATCTGCTGCAAGCACAAAGAGCAGAGGGGATAGTGGGTCACCCTGCCTCACTCCGCGTTTACATTTGAATTGTTTGCCTGGCACACCATTTAACAAGACACAGGAGTTGCCTGAACTGAAAATCATTTTGATCCACATTATCTATCTGTCAGGGAAGCCAAGATGATCCATCATTGAGATAATGGTGGAGTGTTCAATAGTATCAAATGCTTTGGCAAAATCAAGCTTCATGATTAAAATCTCCCTCATAAATTGATGGCATTGGTGGAGATATTCGAAGGACCATGTAATGCAATCCTGGATGGTTCTTGTTTTGAGAAAGCCATATTGATTTGCATGGACAAGCTGCAGAATCACATGTTGCAGCCTATCTGCAAGGATTTTGGTGAGGATCTTAATGCTGCAGTTTAGAAGAGAGATAGGCCGAAAATCATTTACACATTCAGGGTTATTGATCTTAGGGACAAGAGTGATAAAAGAATTGTTTATAGACTCTAGATCCACCCTTCCTTCAAAGAAATCTTCACACAATTTATAAAAATCCTCCTTGACAATATTCCAGGCTTTCTTCATAAACATTCCATTGAAGCCATCAGGCCCTATGGCTTTATCCAGTTGCATGTTTTTGATTATAGCATCAATCTCCTCCTTGAGAAAAGGCATCACAAGGGCACCCAGATCCACATTACTATGAACAAGCTTAGTCAGGTTAAAGTGCATAGTGGGAGAGGAAGTGACCCCCATTCTTGATTTAAAAGAGCTCCAAATTAATGCAGCCTTGGATTCATGATCAGTAATCAGGTTGCCTGCCTCATCCTTTAATTGTGAAATGGAGTTTCTTCTATATGTCATTGTTGCTATAGCATGAAAATATTTAGTACACTCATCACCAAATTTGACTCTATTAACTGTATGCCTCCTCCTCTAGTAGATGTTCTTATAATTTAGAAGCTGTAGTAATTTTGCTTGAATTAATTTCCTCAAATTCCATTCCATAATGAGCAAAGACCCACACTCTTCCAAGGAATCCAGGAAAAAAATGACTGCATTGCAAGTGTCTATCAAAGCATTCAGGTTGGAGAGGGTTCTGCTCCATCTTTTAAGTGATGACCGAAGAGCCTTGAACTTAGCAGTGAGGTTTGTGGCAGCATTAGTGACCCTACCAAGAACAGGAGCTGCCCAAGAAGTCTGAACTACTTTTATAAACCTAGGGTGTTGTGGCCAGAAATTTTCAAATCTGAATATAGATGATTTCGGGATCGAAGTACCTATCATGATTTTACATGGCACATGGTCTGATGTGGGCCGAGATAAAGGGAGAACTTCTGTGTGTGGGTAGGTTGAAGTCCAATTGACAGAAGTAAAGAACCAGTCAAGCTATTCCAGTAATGGATCATGTTGCATGTTGCTCCAAGTGAAAGCACGACCCTTGATGGGAAGCTCAATGAGGCCAAGATGAGCAATTATGTCATTGAAAATTAGAGTGCCATTGATGTTACCACCCGGTTTGTTCTTGTCCTCTAGGGACCTATAGAGGTTGAAATCACCTAAGAAGATCCAAATATCATCATCATCAATCTGGATATCATGCAACCAACTGACAAAATGTGATCTAGAAGGTTCTGAACAAGGGCCATAGACTGTGGTTAATTTCCAAACTTCTTGATTGTGAACTGAAGAAAATGCCATGGTGATGGCAAACGTCCTCTTTACAATTGTTGCACCACAAAAAAACACTGTTGTTCCAAAGAACAAGGATCCCCTCCGAGGCACCCATGGAAGGGACGAAGTCAAACCTATCAAATCGGCGAGGAGCAAAGTTTCTAATGTAAGGTGTGTCAAAAATTACTCTCTTTGTCTCTTGTAAATAGACCACAGCACAGGAACTTTCTTCAATCTTATTTCGTAAAGCATCCCATTTCTCCTTACTGTTTATTCCACGAATGTTCCAACATAACACATTCCAGCATCTATTCATTAGGAAGACATATAAAGGAGCACATAAAGGAAGCAGTACATAGTACTACCACAAGAGACATGCTGAAAGGAAAAAGGCCTGGAAGGACCAGAAAAGGATCTGGAGGGACCAGGTCTGAATGAAAGAACAGACAGAGCAAATGTTCAAGCCTCCGAGATAAAAGATTAAGTAGCTAGAGTTTCAACAACCAAACACAAATAAAAGCCCACCACATAGGTAGAGCAGAGAGATAGTTGCTAGTTCTGAGACAGACACAAAATAAGGAAGTGCAACTAGCCAAAAGAAGGATAACTGGCCCTTGGCCCTGAAACTGATCAAGTAGTGGACCTATCATCATGAACAGGTTGAGACTTCTCTGCAAGCAGAGCTGAATTAGTGAGCTCCTCAGGAGCCACATCACACATGATACCCCAACTCTTCAGAAGCACCTTGGGAATAGGCCCGAGTTGATTTTCATCTGTACGCTTGGGGGGGATTCTTTAGCAAGGCTGCAGCATCAACCATCTTATCCTCAACTAGCCTCCAAATGTACTGCTTCTTCCTTGGGTTGTCTTCAAGTTCGAACAGTTGGACCTGGGCACCAGAGAACCTGGAGCTCCTCCTGACAGTGGAAGTGTCCAATGGGGTGGCGCTGTGCGCCTGAGAAACTGTAGTAGGTAGTGTCATCTTTTTCCTCAAATGAACCCTTGGCTCACTGGTGACATGGGAGCTCTGATCAGAACCAGCAGACTGTGGGACATCTTGACTGGTAATAGCTTCTTGTGCCTCTGCCCAAATCTGGATGAGAACTGAGTGCAATGATGGCTGAAAAGGCACAATGGCCAGATGCTGAGCAGTAACTAGGGCTTTAGTAGCCAAGAGCCTTGGGGTAGTGTCTGTAGGAAAACCCTCCATAACTATGGGGAATTGATGCACTTTAGGAATGGGCAAGGCATTCAGTCTTTCAAAAGCTTGTGACTCCAAAATACTGAAACTCTGAGAAGGCTTGCAGAAAAAAGCCATAGCAGGCGCCTCTGGCTCTGCATCTGAAGTCAGTCTTGAAGAGGAAGCAGTGTCAGTGAGAGCTGTAGAAGATGCAGTAGTAGCCAAAACCTCTTCAAGAGTGAGCACAATATCAGGACCGTGTGCTCTAAGATACTGCGCAGTAGAACCAGACTGATCAAAAGTGATTTCTTCTTGTTCCACCACAATGTCCTCATCAACAGGCTCCTCATCCATGAGAGCATCTACAGGTTCAGGCCAGGGGTCCCAATCAGCATTATCAGGTTGAGGCTGAGGCTGAGGCTGCTGCACATTCATAGCATGATCACCAAGGGCCACATTACCAGCTTCGGCTAAATCCTGCTACCAGTCATGAGCTGCATTCAAATTAGCATGATGAACTGGCCCATTTAAAGGATGAGGAACACCATCAATGGGGGCAGGATCCTCATCTTCAGGAAAAGCGTCAGGAAAATGCCCATCAAAAATGAAGACAGGCACAGTCCATGAACGTCCATTGCCACCAAGAACCGTGCCCTGAGAAACGATCAGACTACAAGGGATCCTTTCCGGTGATGTAACCAAGTAGTGAGCAAGGACACGCGATTTATTAGGGCCATCAAACTACCGAAGCAATCTACCAAAAGGTGCTACTGAAGCTCTGATGAAGTCCACATTCTCATAATCAAGCGGATAAGCAAGGAACATGATCCAGCACTCTCTAATGTAAGGACAGGCGCGAAAGTTCAGCGCTTCATCGTGTTTCTGGACAAGAATCTGACCATGGCCAAACTGAATGGGCGACGCATCTAACAGTAACCTTCGCTGAAACTGATCCTCGAACTGAAACAAGCCAAGCCCCAAAGGCGAAGGGCAAGCAGAGACCACTCTCACCGGGAAGTCATGCTGAAGTTGAGCGACGACGTCATCAATGACATCGTGGACGTGATCAGGAAGCGGTGGCGGCTCCAAGCTGAGGATCGCGTATTGCTCATGGCGGTGTAGGGGCTCGCCACCCAAGGCAACACGAGCTCTTGCTGAACGGTTCCACCCATTCTCCAAATGCATGCCCTCCGGGATGTAAGGGAAGGGATTGCAGGGGAAGTTCGCCATGGATGGCTCCTCTGGGATCTCCTCCAGGACAAAGTGCGAGGGAGGTGTAGATTGAAATGTAGGTGTTGTGCATGGAGAAAGCGGTGGAGATGTTGGGGAAGGGGGGCAAACTTGGCAATGCTCTACTGAGGAAAAGGAAGGTGACTCCTCGTCTTCCTGTGTTGTCGTTTCCTCAGAAGTGGGCCGAAACTTGGGGCCCAGACAACCTTTGGGCTAGACCTGGTCAAACTCCAGCGGGCCTTATGCCCGTAATTGAAACAGCGCTTGCATCTCCATGGCCCATCACAGAAGCGGGCTCGATGACCAGGTGCAAGACACTTGGCACAAGAAAGATCTGTTTGAAATTTGAAAGCCGACGACTCCCGCGGGGAAGCTCGCGAAGATCCCGGCTGAGAAGACGGATCAGGCGAAGAACACGGCGGGGATTGCAGATCCTGGAGAAGGCGACCAAACACTAGACGAGTTGGGACCGAAGTTGGAAGTGTAAAAGTGCCCACTTGAAACAAAGTGGAGTTTTGGTCACGATCCACATGCTGTGATTGCCGTACTGGAGAATCAGAAACCAACTTTGGGGCAAACGAAACACGACGTTGGGGAACCGAGGAACTCCAAATAGCTTTCTTCTCGTGCTTGGACATGATGCGTGTCCATTCATGTTCTTGTTCTTGTTCCCACAAATGTTTTTCCCGTTCCCAATTGGGGGCACCGTTGCTCCACAGATGAAAGTAGACATCAAAACTGGCACCAATGAAACGACGCAAGCGATAGACATGAAAGCCAACTTGCTTAGAGGAAACCAAGAACCGGAAGTTATGATCACTTTGATAAACCACGTGAAAACCAGGGGCTGATCCACCCAAACAAGATTGCAAAGCCAAAGCAACAGATTCTTCCGAGAGCCGAAATGTGTAACGACGGAAGGTGGCAAGAAGGAAGAAGGAACCATTTGGCGAGGAGGATGGATGATGAACTGACTTGCGGAAAAGGTGACACACCTCATCTTGGAAGGCCAGACCATGTGACGAATCAAACGCCGGCGGCAGATGTTGCCTCGACGCCATGGGATCCAGCGCAGAGCAGGAGATCACCGGGAATCAGAGGGATTGCCATGGGAGCACCACGGGGACGCCACCATGGGAGACGCCATCGAGTAGAAATTTTGTTAACTGCAGAGGCTATAGGTTTATGCTTGGAGTTGTTCTCATATTTTCTTAGGGAGAGATACTCGAAAGATCTTCTAGGGATCCTTTTGGAAGTCTCCCTTACTCACTTGAAGCACCTTCCTTGTAATCTTCCTCGAAATATTCATCCATACTCATATATTGGGTTGTGGTCAAGGAGGTGAACACAAAAAGATATGTTTGGGTTTTGTGGTTGGATATCTGGCGAGGTTTGTGAAATTCCCAATGTGGAAACTCACAATGCACAGATAGAAGGGCTAGCATAAAGAACGATACGCAAAAATGGAATGACCAGCTTCTTAGTCTCGGGCCAGAGAAATCAGGCCTTGAATTAATGCACCCAAAAATAAATCTTGTATATACTAATGTTTTGTACTCAAGTAAGTTTAGGCTTTGGATGGCTAGAGCAAAATGCAAGCAGTACTCATGACAAGGTTAGCATAACTTTTTGAGAATAAAAAGGTTCTTTGATTCATTCAAAGTTGAGAGCAACGAAAAAGAACTACGGGACTTGAGTTATCATAACCTCCACACAAGATTAGGCTAGCATTTAATTTAATTTCAGATTCATATTAAAAGAGAGCACTAGCTTAAACATGCATACAACAAGCACAAAATGAGCAAAGTGGCAACTTTCATCATATATCAACACGGCATCAACTTATTATCTTCACTAAAGGTGATAATCATGGTGGCAAACTTTATTCATGTTGATTTAAAGCAAACACTGCTACTAACACACATGCTGAAAATAAACGAAAACTGAAGATGCTACGCACACACAAATTTGCATAAAAGCTGAAAATAAAGAAAAGGAAAGAGGGAAAATCAAACCGAAGTTGAAAGCATTATTATTTCTTTTTCCTCCTCCTTCTTCATTCTTCATCTTATGGTGGTTAATATTGATGATCTTTCTTGTAGCATGGTTGTGCCGGTCCTCCTCGAAATTATTCCGGCGGTGATATGTGAAGGCGACCAATTTGATAGGCAATGCTTGTGGTCCCTTCTTCCATTTGACTTGCATTGGTTTGGATGGGGCGCCATGAAAACTTTGTTAGGAAGCATGTATGTTGGAGGATGTGGTGGCGTGGCTGTGCCCACTCCCCCATGCTTGCATTGGCATACTTCCTCCATATGGTTGTGGCATCGGAATCTCTCTATGGTTGTTCATTATCTTGATGTGTAGCCTCTCCTTTGTCTTGGGCCGCGGAGGGTAATCCCTCTCTCATAATTTTCCTTTTTAATCTTCTTTGCCGGTACAAGAAATCCTTCCTCTAACCAATTTTGTCTTCACTCAATCTCAACCTCATGTTGGGAAGAGGAACATTAATCTTTGTCAATTTGTACCTTCTCCTCTCATCTCCACTAATAAATTTTCCTTGCTTCATGTACTCGATCCCAAAGAAATCCCGACAAGGAGAAATTTTGGGTTCCTTGTTATCTTCTCCTGAAATCATTCCCCAAAAATCCTTCTAACATATTTTCTTGGATATCAACTTGCGTTGGGGCTTCCATCTTGTAACCGAGTAGTTCTCCAATATATCCATATGGAACTAGTTGCTCTTTATCTTCAAGGCGGAATGAGAGGCATGACACCCCTTCATTAATGACCGGTGCCAATATATAAGAATTTCCAAGGCAAGCTCCTTGTGAGTAGTCACACCAACTCCATTAAAGAATTGCACCCATCCAAGGTTGCTCAAGATTTGATATCCGAGTAGAATCCTACACTTGGAGGGTGTCATCGAAGTCAACATTTGGCACAAGCCTCCTCTCAAGACGAACAAGCCTCTCTTCTTCCTCCGTCTTCATGATGAATCCATTGGAATGCCTCGGAGTGTATGGTGGTGGAGTGGATGAACGAGTTGTGCGTCGTGGTGGAACGAGTGGCTCCTCCGTGTGTCCTTGCGGTTTGGTGTACCACATGGATGAGCTTCGTGTAGTGCTTATGCCACCAAGGGGCACTGTGCCACTCCTCGGTGGTGCCACGTCTTCCTCCATGCTTCGGGGAGACTCGGAGACCGAGTGCCTCCTCGAAGAGCTTGATGATGATGACGAACGTGTCTTCTTGGTGAGGACATTGGTGGCTCTCTTCCACATAATTGCTGCAATAACTCACAATGAGTGCACCGGGGTTGCTTGCCGGTGGGAAAACAAAACACAAGGGAAAAATATGGAGGGTGGAGTGTGAGGTGCACAAGTAGGTTGTTTCTGGAACATATGGGCTATGAACTCAAGAACACGAATTAACAAATGGATAAAATACTTACCGCGTGACCCATGAGATTCCATCGCCCAAACGTTCACAACCACTCCTTTGCCTGTGTGATTTAGGGTTCCACCTCCATTATTTTGCTTTGTGTCACTTCTTTGCTTCCTTGCCTCATGTGCTTCCACTAATTTCTTGCAAAACAAAGTCCTTGCTTCCCCCATGCTTGTCTTTTGCATGTGCCCAAGATGCCAAATGATTGATGCTTTCCCAAGATGCATCATGGGGCACTATATGTTAATCAAGCTCAAAAAACCTCCTCTTAATCATGTTTAAATGCTAATCGCTCCTCTAATTTTGAAAATTTCAAAATTAACTCACTGCTAGCGATGAGTCCAAATATATCATCAGAGGAGATTTTAGGCATCCGAAACAATTGTAAAATTTATTTTGGTTGCACCGGGATCGATTGCTTTCATTATTTGATAGCAAGCTCCTCCGACTTCACCGTGGGGGCATAGGTTTAGGTTCTAATTTTGGCCAAACATGAGAGAGAGAGATTTTGAATAAAAATAAATTCAATAGGGCTTAGAAAAATTCTAATTCTAGAGAAACCGGTAGATGTCAAGAAAACTAGCCAACCTTAACATCATGGAGAAGATGAAAGGCTTGGATAGGATCTGAATTTATGGTACGAGTTTCTCAAAAAGAGGCAAATAAAACATAGGATGGCTCATGTCATTGGTTTATGATCGAAAAATCCAAATAAAACGACTGAGCAAACAAAAGGTTCTCCAAAACTTGTTCAACCACTTAAGAGTTAATAAAATGTTTTGCGTAGCAAATTCTAAGACCAAGTTACTTGAAAAAATCGAGAAATTCTTCGGGTTGCCCTCCCGGTGGCTCGAGGCACGGGGACTATAAATAGCCCTAAGAGGTGCTAGGTCAAAGGGGGAGGCGAACAGGGCCCAGAATGGGCTGGGCCGGCCGGCCTAGGCCCATTCTGGCCCAATTCGTCCCCGCTTTTCTTCCAGATGCTTCTCGCGACTTCCTGAGTTTTTTGCTGAGTTGCATGTGGGTCCTTGACGTCATTTTCCCCACGGTTGAGATCAGGGTGCTTTGCGTATGAACTCCCGCATCTTCCGTCTAGGTCCTCGACACTTCTCGGCTTCACGCTTTAGTCCTTGGTTCGTTTGGAGTCATGTTCATCTTGTATCTTGACTTGTCCCGGGGTCCATGACCTTCTCGTAAAACCCTTGATGAACTTTACCCAGAAGTCCTCATTTAGGCACTCAATCCCTGTGTTTTTAATAAACTCCAAATACCATGCACGAGTGCGAACTTGACATATAATGAGGGTTAGGATCGTTAGTGTCAATATCAAATTAATACCAACATAGAAGGTAAACATGTGGCTAGGTTGATGGAAATCGACCGCCAAGATGAGAGCCAGGTGTGGTTCAAGGACCGGTGGATGGTCGCTTCCTGGTGTGATGAGTGATTGACAACGTGGTGTGGACTGATTCTTGGCTAAGTATTGCAGGTGCAGGTTGCGGCTTGACTGGTGCAGGTGCAGGTGAAGAACAAGCGCGAAAGGTCGTTGCCGGTGAGGCCTCCAGGTGTGGAGAAGACAAGTAGGCTTGGTTCGAGAGACCTGGTGGCCAGCGGGGTCAAGTGCGGGCCGCAGGGTGGCAAGAATGGCAAGATGAAGTCATGGACGGTTTCTTGGTTGAGCCTCAAAACCAAGGTCGAGCCGGGACTACGTGGGAGCCGAGTCATGAGTGGTGATTGGCGGAGGCTACACCGAGTTCGCGGGGTTTCCAGTGGTTCACCAGAAAACCACTGGGTTCCTTGGTTGATCCACAAAGCCAAAACCGAAGAACCGAAGACGGAGGTGCAGCAGCTCCAGACCGGTCTGACCGGTGGGTCTGACCGGTCTGACCGGTGGGTACCGGTCTGACCGGTAAGGAGCACCGGTCTGACCGGTGTGCGACGACGCAGTCCGGAATCTTCGAAGCGGAGGACACGCGTCGGGATCGCAAGGCTTGCGTCGAGGCTAAGCAAGTTTGCGGTCGCTGGGCATCCGTCCGATGGTGCGAAGACAAAGTTTTCCGATTTCGCCCTTGAGGGGCATGTATCCCTAGTTAGCTAGTAAGGGTATTTTAGTCTTTCAGTTGCCTCCATATAACCCAAGGGGTGAGAGGATGGCAGCCATCTCTTGGAACCCTAGCTCATTTAGTTTTCCTATTTTCCTTCCTATTTTCCTTAGGATTTTCGTAGGACTAGCTTGAGAGCTTCATGGTGAGATCTTGTGAGAGGGAAGGATGATCGGGCGGCAAGCTAGACCTTGTATGAACCTCTTTGGTATGTATAGATGATTCGGCGTGGTTCCTTAAGGCTTGGTTGTGTCTTTCCCGTTTCTCCTTTTTGGTGATTTTCGGAGGCTTTTCTTGGCGAATTTCTTGTGGCGGTTTTGAGACCTTTCTCTTTGGGATTTGGTGGGGGATGTATGCATGAACCGCTCGTGGTTCTTTTCCCTTTGATTCCCCTTCCAAACCTGTGAGAAAAGGGGCTCAATTTTGGGGTTTTCGTGGTTCTAGGGTTCGTGGTGTTCTTGGCGGAAATCCTTTGATTCCTCTTTTTTCAACAAGTTTTGGTGGACCAAATGTTGGCTATGGAGTGCCCATGAGGTATTCCTACTATCCCCAAAGTCTTGTGCGAATCCGTGGAGCGAATCGGGAGATCGGGAGTTGGATTTGGGGGAATTGACTCGCGGGCGCTGTTCATCCCGAGCTGCCCAGGCGGGACCGGTCTGACCGGTGCTCTTGACCGGTCTGACCGGTGCTAGCCTTTGGTGGGATTTGTCTCAGGGAATAGCCTTGTCCGTGTGGTTTTGTCCCGTGGTCCTGCTGGTCAGTTCTTGGCGTGTTTGGAGTTGTTTTGCTAGGTTTTGTGAGGGGTTCTTCTTCCTTTTAGGTTGCGTTTCGAAGGGGGTTTTTATTCCAGGGCCTAGAGGAGTCACTGAGGCTTCCTGGAACGTTTGCTGTGCGACTGCTGTAGCCACCGGCCTGATCGGCGCTGTGCACCGGTCTGACCGGTGTCACCGGTCTGACCGGCGCAGGCCATCGGTCTGACCGGTGTAGCATAGGCAGCGAGCCGTGCAAGTTTCCACTATGTGTTTTGGTGAGTTCTGGCTCGGAGGGTTGTGTGTTGGCTCCTAGGACCAATAGCACTCCAGTGGCTGCGTGGTCTTGGCCAACTTGGGTAGTTGAGTCGGAGACGTGATTTGGAAGTCGTGTTCGTCTTGTTGGAGTTCTCATCTCCTTCGAGAAGAATTTTTATCGGCTCCCATTCACTCCCCCCCTCTCTGGTTCGCCTAATCGGTCCTTCAATTGGTATCAGAACCGGTTTGGGTCTTTATTGACTCTTACCAGTCTAAGATCCGAAGATGGCGTACCAGGAACGGGGTTCGGGTCCTCCTCACTTCGATGGGAAGAACTACCAGATGTGGCAAAGGCGGATGGCGGCGTTCCTCCGCGGAAAGGGTCAGATCCTTTGGGATGTCACGGTGAACACAGCTTATGTTCATCCGATGAACTTCCTTGCTCCAGGATCGAGGGATATGTTCGAAGCCAACAACAAGGCGGTCGACTACTTGTTTCGTGCTCTGGGTCAGCCTGAATTCGATCGAGTTCAGATAGAGGACTTAGCTTGTAGGATTTGGGAGCAGTTGAAGGATGCTCATGCTGGGAACGCTCAGGTTCAGGCTCGGATGTACGCGACTTACCGGAGAGAGTACGAGAACTTCACTCATCTCCCCGGCGAGTCCGTCGATGCCCTTTTCCAGCGGTTTACGGTCGTTGTGAACAACATGAGAGCCAATGTGGACGTCCTCCCATACAATGATCATGATAGAGCCGTGAAGCTCTTGCACTCGTTGGATCATACCGTATGGGACGGGAAGTTTGAGGCTATTGTTGAGTCCGAGAAGTATGACACCTTGACGGTGAACGAGTTGTTCTCGAAGCTCAAGTCGGCTGAGTTGGACCGTGGTATGACAGCCAAGATCGAGAGCCCGACTGATTCTCATAGTCTTGCTCTTGTTGGAGGCAAAGGAGCTAAGTCTAACGCTAACGCATCCTCTAGGATGTACTCTGTCTTCTTTGATGTCTTTGCCAGACGAGGAGTTCGACGTGCTTGGAGAGGACGAGTTGGCGTTGCTGACCAGGCGGTTCGAGAGGCTGCACGAGAACCGGGTGAACACGAGGAGGACAGCACGGACGTGCTTTCAGTGCGGCAAGCCAGGACACTTCGTCGCCGACTGCCTGGAGAAGACGGAGAACAAGGATGGCTACAAGGACGGCTACAGGCACCGATCGAGCAAGGATGGCAAGTACCGATCGAGGCGTGATCACAAGCACAAGAACAAGCACAAGGACGAGCGACGGTCGAGGAAGAAGGATGGCCGCGGTAGAAAGGCCCGAGCAATGGTCGGAGCGAGCGACGTCGACTCCAGCTCCGCCTACTCTTCCTCGAGCTTGAGTAGCAGTGAAGATGAAGGTGATCGGCGCAAGAACAAGAAGTCATCCAGGAACTTGAGCGGGTTGAGCTGCTTCGCGGGAGATGGCTTCTGCGGCATGGCCCGTAGCTCCGGCAGCAAGAAGAGCCACCAGAGTGACTCGGATTCTGACTCCGAGGATGAGGTATGTGATGAGCTCTCTTCTTTGCGCAAGGAGAATGATGAGTTGGTTGACTTGCTTGACAACCGCGATCACATGCTTAGAGAGGCCAAGAAGATGAGTAAAGAGCTTAGGGCTTCACTAGAAGATGCTAGGAACCGTGTGGCTGAGCTAGAAACCCAGAACCTAGATGCTAAGCTTGAGATTGATTCCCTTAAGGCTTCTCCTGTGGTTTCTGATGAGATTGATTGCTGTGATTGCTTTGTGTACCTAGCTGATCTTACTGCTCTTAAGGATAAGCATGCTTCTACTTGTGATGAACTAGATATGCTTAGGGTTGAAGCGGCTGAGCTTAAGTTTAGACCTGCTTTGCTAGGTGCTTGCACTTCTTGCCCTGTTTTGCATGGAAAGATTGATGAGATGCATGCTTACACTGTTTCGCTTGAGGCTAAGTTGAAAGAGCCTATTCCCACTTCTTGCTCTACTTGTGAATTGCATGCGGTTAAGAATTTGGAGCTTGCACATTATGTTGATCGCTTGCAGGATGAGAATGATGAGCTGAGAAAATGTATGAGCTGGTTGTCGGGTCAGGAGCCTCAGCTTGGTATCATGATAGTGGCTTTCAAACGCTATGATGGTCAGACACTTGGGGCTGACAAGCTTGGAGAGAACAGTGGTGAGGGAGTTGAGAGAGTTGGAGAGATTCCTATCCCATCACCAAACAGATACAAGAACAAGTTTGAGCCCAAGCCTAACCATCTCAGAAACAAACTTGACACTACTCCAGATCCACCCATATTCCCTCATCCAACAAATGATTTTCAGAAACCGGTAAAGTTTGTGAGCCCAAAGGGAGGTGAGGAAGGAGTGAAGAAGGGTGAGAAGCCGAGTGGGCAGCCCCAACCCAAGCCGAAGCCTAAGCCACAGCCCATAAAGTTCCATTGTGGGTATTGTGGGAGAGATGGTCACAAGGATGAGTTTTGCTTCAAGAGGAAGAGTGAGGAGAGAATGGCTAGAGAGTGGGCTAATAAGGACAGGTACCACCTCTCTAATGGTGTACCTGAGCCTCGTATGCAGATGCCCAGGGCCAAGGCAAGTGTGAGGACGGTTCCGGCTTGGGGAGACCGGAAGGCTGCAGGTGCTGCTGCTGGCCGAGCTACACCGGTCAGACCGGTGTACTACACCGGTCAGACCGGTGCAGGTCTGGGCAGACAGCGAGTCGGGTTTCGTGCTCGTGAGGATGCTCGGTTTGGTTCTGGAGGTCGTGGTTCTAGTGGTTGGTCTGGAAAGGTTGCAGGTGGTCAGTTTGCTAGGCGTTCTCCACCTCGTGCTCAATACAGGGGTGGGAGGAGTCGTAGCTTTGAGATGGAGAGGAGGAACGATCCACGGTTTCCCTTTCGTGGCTTTCGTCCTCCTCCAGCTAGAGAGGGTTGGTTCCCTCGTAGTGGTTACAGTGGTGGTGTTCGTGGTGGTAGCTTTGATAGGCGTGATGATTTGGTTTGTGCTAACCCCACTTTGGAGCAAATGGCTCGGCACTGGTTTTACTCTTTTGGTACTAACCCCAGTGCTGAGTCGTTTGTTCACTCACGTGCTCGCTTTTGAATTTCAGGTGGGAGACTTGAAGAACATTTGGTTGATTGACTCCGGTTGCTCGAGGCATATGACCGGAGACAAGGGGTGGTTCTCAAGTCTCGTCCCGGTGGTGACAAAGAAGTACATCACCTTTGGGGACAATGGGCGAGGGCGTGTGCTGTCAGAAGGTGAGATTAAGGTAAGTGACAAGATCACTCTCAGGCGTGTCGCTCTTGTTCAATCGCTTGGATACAATTTGCTTTCTGTGTCCCAGTTGTTGGATGAGGGTTTTGAGGTGTTGTTTCGGCCTGGTGGTTCTCGGATTTTAGATTCTCGGGGGGATCTTGTTTGCATGGTCGTTCCCGAGGGTCAAGTGTTCCGAGCTGATTTCTCTCAGTCTTCTGGTGTGGAGCGTTGCTTCTTGGCTGGTTCTTCGAGTGAGTTGTGGAAGTGGCATAGGAAGTTGGGTCACTTGTGCTTTGACCTTTTGTCTCGCTTGAGTAAACTCAATTTGGTCCGAGGATTGCCACAGTTGAGGTTTGAGAAAGAGTTGGTTTGTACGCCATGTAGGCATGCCAAGATGGTAGCCTCTTCTCACCCGCCTCTCACCGATGTGATGACAGAGCGTCCATGCGAGCTGCTCCATATGGACCTTGTTGGCCCAGCTCGTGTGCGATCTGCGGGTGGGAAGTGGTATGTCCTTGTTGTGGTGGACGACTACTCTCGGTATGCGTGGGTGTTCTTTCTTGAGGAGAAAGGGGAGACGTTTGGTTTTGTTCGAGATCTTGTCTTGAGGTTAAGAAACGAGAGGCACGGAGATGCCATACGAGCGATCCGCAGTGACAATGGTTCGGAATTCAAAAACTCTCGCTTCGAAACCTTTTGCCATGACTTGGGTCTTGAACATCAGTTTTCGAGTCCGTATACGGCTCCCCAGAATGGCGTTGTGGAAAGGAAAAACAGGACCTTGTGCGAGATGGCTCGGACGATGCTCGACGAGCATAGGACTCTGAGAAGGTTCTGGGCTGAGGCAGTCAATACCGCGTGCTATGTGTCGAACAGGATCTACCTCAGGGTTCACAAGAAGAAAACCTGTTACGAGTTGATGCACGGTCGCACACCCAAGGTGAGTCACTTCCATGTCTTTGGTTGTAAATGCTTCATTCTGAAAAAAGGGAAGAAGTTGGACAAGTTCGAGGCTAGGTCTGTCGATGGCATTTTCTTTGGTTATGCATCTCATTCTAGAGCATTTCGTGTGCTCAATCTTGAAACTAACCAAATCGTGGAGACTTGCGAGGTAACCTTCGACGAGACACAGCCACGTAGTCAGCTTGTTTTTGAGTGTGCAGGTGATGACGAACTTGGCGAGGAGATCTTTCAGGAGGAGGAGCATGAACATGGAGATGATGAAGATGGCGGTGTGGTCCCCTCAGCTGAACATGTACCTACTACTTCGACGACGATCGAGAACGGACCCTCTCCCACACCTACAACGACAAATCTAGATCAAGGCGAAGCTGCTGTTGAGGGGGAGGTAGCATCAAGGCGAGAACCTCCCCGGTGAGTGCAAGTGGATCACCCAGCTTCGAGAATCATCGGCGACATGAATGAACGTACTACACGGTCGAGGGTTCAGAACAATTCTCATTTCGCTCATGCTGCTTTTGTTGCCACCTTTGAGCCCAAAGACATTGGACACGCGTTATCTGATCATAATTGGGTTAATTCGATGCATGAGGAGTTAGAGAATTTTGAGAGGAACCAAGTTTGGGTGTTGGTTGACCCTCCTCCAGGGTGTAAGCCGATTGGGACAAAATGGGTGTGGAAAAATAAAGAGGGAGAGAAAGGAGAAGTTGTGAGGAACAAGTCAAGACTTGTTGCTCAGGGGTACAGTCAGAAAGAGGGGATCGACTACGAGGAGACTTTTGCTCCTGTAGCTCGTTTGGAGGTGATCAGGATCCTTCTAGCCTTTTCCGTGGCTAAAGGGTTCAAGTTGTACCAGATGGATGTGAAGAGTGCTTTCCTGAACGGTGTGTTGGAGGAAGAGGTGTTTGTGAGGCAACCACCGGGGTTTGAGAGTGAGAAGTACCCCCACCAGGTGTACAAGTTGAGGAAGGCGTTGTATGGGTTGAAGCAGGCGCCTAGAGCTTGGTATGGTAGGTTGAGGGGGTTCCTGTTTGAGAGAGGGTTTGAGATGGGGAAGGTCGACCAGACCTTGTTTCTCCTCAGGCAGGGCAGAGATATCCTGATTGTGCAGGTATACGTGGATGATATTGTCTTTGGTGGCTCGTCTAACTCTCTTGTTGCAAGGTTTGCAGAAGACATGAGTAGGGAATTTGAGATGAGCATGATGGGCGAGTTGCAGTTCTTCCTCGGGCTACAAATCAAGCAATCAAAGGAAGGAACATTTGTGCACCAAGCTAAGTACACCAAGGACATTGTGAGGAAGTTCAAGATGGAGGACTCCAAGGCCATGGCGACGCCTATGAGTACGACTACAGCTCTTGATGCGGACGAGGAAGGTGAACACGTGGACCAGAAGGAGTACCGGAGCATGATCGGGTCACTCCTCTACTTGACGGCGACGAGGCCAGACATCCAATTCTCGGTATGTCTGTGCGCTCGTTTTCAAGCGTCTCCAAGGACTTCGCATCGGCAAGCAGTAAAGCGCATTTTCAGGTATTTGCGACACACTCCCGACTTCGGCCTTTGGTACTCTGCGTCTTCTTCTTTGGCGCTTCATGGATTTTCAGACGCGGATTTTGCCGGGTGTCGGTTGGATAGGAAGTCCACTTCTGGGACTTGCCAGTTCTTGGGTTCTTCTTTGGTGTCTTGGTCCTCCCGCAAACAGTCAAGTGTTGCTCAATCCACTACCGAGGCAGAGTATGTGGCCGCAGCTAGTTGTTGCTCTCAGCTCCTTTGGATCTCATACACCATGAGTGACTTTGGTGAGGAGTATACCCATGTCCAACTTCAATGTGATAGCACCAGTGCCATAAGCGTTGCAAAGAACCCAGTGCTCCATTCCAAAACCAAGCACATAGAAGTGAGGTATCATTTTCTGAGAGACAACGTAGAGAAAGGGAAGATAGCTTTGATCCATGTACCCACACATGACCAACTAGCCGATATTTTCACTAAACCCCTAGATCAAGCAACTTTCACTCGTTTGCGGGGGGAGCTTGGTGTTTGTTTGATTTCTTGAGTTGGTGTGTGGGAGCTCCTTTGTAACATATGTATAGCTTTCCATTGTGCATTTCTTGCATTTGGCATGGCATATGTAACATGATGTATAGGCATCTTTGTATCTTAGGTTGCTTGCATTTTGTATCATATGCATTGTTTAGGAAAGGCTTCTCCTATATACATTGTTCACCATGGAATGATATATATATCTTTGTGAGCTAATTTGGTAAGCTATGGTTAGTTTGGCTTAGCTCTTGATAATCTTGGCTTATATCCATGGTTGATGGCTATGTTTTTGAAAAAATTCATATATATATTCTCTCTTGTGAGTAAATGCCTTTACATGATCTTGACATGTTTTTGTGGCTTGGCTATGCTTAATTTGTGGTTGGATAGCTTATTTTGATCATATGGGGCCAAAGGCTCATTTGCCATCATGAATGTTTAGCCCCCATGCTTCATCTTGTGGAGGGGCATAAGTTCCTTTCTGTCGCAAAGACATTTCATGTACCAATTATAAATCTGAAAATGAAATGTAAATTGCTTGGAAAATGTGCTCCCATGTCATATGTGCTTATTTTAATTTGCTTTGGGTGCTAAATCGTTGCATGATGCCTACCAATGAGAAGTCTCATATATAGAAGTAGGCACATGGCTCGGTGGCTTTGACATGACATGAGGTGCTTGTGGGTGTTTATGATGGTCTTATGCTTAGAATGGTTGTCCTAGCATGAAGTTTGTGTGGCTTTGCCATTTTGACATGTTTTGCTCATGTTTAGGACTTTGCTCATGAGAGGGTGATTTTTCGCAAAATTGCTCAATTCTATCTTAGCGTCGCCCAATGGTTGTGAAACTTGGTGATCATGAAGTTTAAGTCTTTACGAAGCTATAGAGTATCTAACTTGCTCATTTGGACATGTGTAGCATCCCTTGTTGAATTTTGTCTATTTGAAAAGCTTTAGGTTGCATTTTTTGCATTTTTGGCTTGATTCATGCATTGTCAACAAGGGGGAGAAGTTTGAGCATGTTTTGGCCTACTGAATGCATTTGGAAGGTTTTCAGGTGGTTTCGAGCCTTTTCTGGCCTCTGTTGTGCACCGGTCTGACCGGTTGATGTCACCGGTCTGACTGGTCAGAGCGCTGGTTCTGTTCATATGTTGAGCACCGGTCTGACCGGTGGTGTTGGCCGGTCTGACCGGTCAGAGCTGAGCTGATGCAGCTGCTCTGTTTCGTCAAGTGGTTTGCATGCATTCGTCCAGGGGGAGTTGCATTGGTTCAGGGGGAGCTTGCATGTGTGCAGTGGGAGCTCTTTGTGTTTTTTCGAGCTTTGGATTGGTGGTTTGTGCTCTTTGCTTGAGCATGGTTTTGTCTCGGATGTGTCGAGTCGTTGCCCTTGCCTAAGGGGTCTGAGACTTGTCTTCTTCAAGTGATCTTGCTCTTTGCCTTTCTTTGGCTTTCGATCGCTTGTTGGAGTTTCTTTTAGTCGTCTCTTTTCTTTTCCTTTTCTCTTGGTTACCAAAACGTGTGTGTTGTCAATGCACTCATCAAGGGGGAGATTGAGAGCCAGGTGTGGTTCGAGGACCGGTGGATGGTCGCTTCCTGGTGTGATGAGTGATTGACAACGTGGTGTGGACTGATTCTTGGCTAAGTATTGCAGGTGCAGGTTGCGGCTTGACTGGTGCAGGTGCAGGTGAAGAACAAGCGCGAAAGGTCGTTGCCGGTGAGGCCTCCAGGTGTGGAGAAGACAAATAGGCTTGGTTCGAGGGACCCGGTGGCCAGCGGGGTCAAGTGCGGGCCGCAGGGTGGCAAGAACGGCAAGATGAAGTCATGGACGGTTTCTTGGTTGAGCCTCAAAACCAAGGTCGAGCCGGGACTACGTGGGAGCCGAGTCATGAGTGGTGATTGGCGGAGGCTACACCGAGTTCGCGGGGTTTCCAGTGGTTCACCAGAAAACCACTGGGTTCCTTGGTTGATCCACAAAGCCAAGACCGAAGAACCGAAGACGGAGGTGCAGCAGCTCCAGACCGGTCTGACCGGTGGGTCTGACCGGTCTGACCGGTGGGTACCGGTCTGACCGGTAAGGAGCACCGGTCTGACCGGTGTGCGACGACGCAGTCCAGAATCTTCGAAGCGGAGGACACGCGTCGGGATCGCAAGGCTTGCGTCGAGGCTAAGCAAGTTTGCGGTCGCTGGGCATCCGTCCGATGGTGCGAAGACAAAGTTTTCCGATTTCGCCCTTGAGGGGCATGTATCCCTAGTTAGCTAGTAAGGGTATTTTAGTCTTTCGGTTGCCTCCATATAACCCAAGGGGTGAGAGGATGGCAGCCATCTCTTGGAACCCTAGCTCATTTAGTTTTCCTATTTTCCTTCCTATTTTCCTTAGGATTTTCGTAGGACTAGCTTGAGAGCTTCATGGTAAGATCTTGTGAGAGGGAAGGATGATCGGGCGGCAAGCTAGACCTTGTATGAACCTCTTTGGTATGTATAGATGATTCGGCGTGGTTCCTCAAGGCTTGGTTGTGTCTTTCCCGTTTCTCCTTTTTGGTGATTTTCGGAGGCTTTTCTTGGCGAATTTCTTGTGGCGGTTTTGAGACCTTTCTCTTTGGGATTTGGTGGGGGATGTATGCATGAACCCCTCGTGGTTCTTTTCCCTTTGATTCCCCTCCCAAATCTGTGAGAAAAGGGGCTCAATTTTGGGGTTTTCGTGGTTCTAGGGTTCGTGGTGTTCTTGGCGGAAATCCTTTGATTCCTCTTGATTCAACAAGTTTTGGTGGACCAAATCTTGGCTATGGAGTGCCCATGAGGTATTCCTACTATCCCCAAAGTCTTGTGCGAA
The DNA here is from genome assembly GCA_036936925.1 of Cenchrus fungigraminus. Taxonomy (NCBI): domain Eukaryota; kingdom Viridiplantae; phylum Streptophyta; class Magnoliopsida; order Poales; family Poaceae; genus Cenchrus; species Cenchrus fungigraminus. The sequence goes on along the minus strand of CM072773.1, from coordinate 93,486,060 downwards.
TCCGTGGAGCGAATCGGGAGATCGGGAGTTGGATTTGGGGGAATTGACTCGCGGGCGCTGTTCATCCCGAGCTGCCCAGGCGGGACCGGTCTGACCGGTGCTCTTGACCGGTCTGACCGGTGCTAGCCTTTGGTGGGATTTGTCTCGGGGAATAGCCTTGTCCGTGTGGTTTTGTCCCGTGGTCCTGCTGGTCAGTTCTTGACGTGTTTGGAGTTGTTTTGCTAGGTTTTGTGAGGGGTTCTTCTTCCTTTCAGGTTGCGTTTCGAAGGGGGTTTTTGTTCCAGGGCCTAGAGGAGTCACTGAGGCTTCCTGGAACATTTGCTGTGCGACTGCTGTGGCCACCGGCCTGACCGGCGCTGTCCACCGGTCTGACCGGCGCAGGCCATCGGTCTGACCGGTGTAGCATAGGCAGCAAGCCGTGCAAGTTTCCACTGTGTGTTTTGGTGAGTTCTGGCTCGGAGGGTTGTGTGTTGGCTCCTAGGACCAGTAGCACTCCAGTGGCTGCGTGGTCTTGGCCAACTTGGGTAGTTGAGTCGGAGACGCGATTTGGAAGCCGTGTTCGTCTTGTTGGAGTTCTCATCTCCTTCGAGAAGAATTTTTATCGGCTCCCATTCACTCCCCCCTCTCTGGTTCGCCTAATCGGTCCTTCACAAGACTACCTCAAATGCCAATTTGGACTACACCATTGCAACGGGCTCGTCGAGACAATCGAAATAGACATATTATATGCCTACACCGGAGTTCGTGTGAATAAGATACACAAATGACAAAATTGCTGACGCAGAGCTGACGTCATCACAGGACCCATCGGTGTAGTCAATAGGTAGGCGCGGGAGGACGCAGTGCCCACGGGCACGTGGTGCCCGAGCACTGGCGCCCGCCGTCAGCGCGTGCATGCGGTCAGCCCGAAGGGCCACATGGCAGCCGGTGGTTCGCTCCGGCCCGCTGCCCTGGATCGCTGATGCAGCTGCACAGCGGGTTCCGCCTGGGTAACGTACCGCAACATGATTCGCTACGGCGGCGTCCAGCGGATCGTTGCGGTGGCGTGGACGGTCCTTGCCTGGGCCACACGTCGGGCATCCAGCCACGGAGGGGAGCACCCCCGGCGCTGGCACGCGTGCGTGCGGCTCCGTGCGCGGGAAGCCGACCACGCGTCGCGCGCAGAGTGGCGCGGAGTGAGGCGGTGGCGCGAGTTGCGGTGGTCCGCCCCGGTTCGCTTGGTCCGCCCGCTGGTTTGCCCCAATAAATCCCTTTTTAGGAGCAGTTTTGCGGCCAGAAGCCTTGGATGCTCCGGTTTAGGTCTGGTTTTCGCCTGCCACATGTCACTCTCCTATAGGACGCACACAGGAAGCTGCACAAAAGTGGAGGCCAACACCCCTCTTGTCAAGCCACCCCCTCCTCTATAAATAGGAGGGGAGGGGCTCCCATTTGAGACACATTCCTCTCTCCCTCTCCTCTCATTCTCTCTTGGAGAGGTGAGAACTCACCTCTCCCATGAGTTGTGTGTGTGATTAGAGTACTAGGAAGGATAGGGTGAGGAGTGAGTTGATGTCCTCGTGGATGCCTGTTCTTCAATTAGAGCAAAGTGAGTATTTCAGTATTTCTTATTTAGAGTATAGTGGACATCATGCATGCTTGATTTGTTCTTGTGTTCTTAACTCGTTCATAAGTTAGAGGCTTGTGTTCTTCGTGACACAAGGCTTCGATCCTTTAGAGCTAGTCCCTTGGTTCATATATCTGTTTGCATGTTCTGATCCTGTTTAGCTGATTAAGTCTGTTGTATCTTGTTTGTTTTCATCCATAGCTTTCTTTCTGCTCTGTAGCTCGATGACTAGTATGATTTGATTCCGTTCTCTCTCTAGTTCGTGGTTCTGTATTTATACGGGTTGCTATAGTGTTGTTAGCGGGTCGACAGACGTAACCGTACTATAGTAGTTATCTGGGGGACAAACGTGGTGTCTGGGCTCTGGTTATCCTACGAAGACCGCATGCGTTCGCGTAATGATAGAGGTAGGCCGCAGTGGTGACAGCCCGTTGGACCCTTTGGGACCCTCCGTGCCTGCATACCGAGTCGGGCCCTGTTGCCAGTACATTGGCCTCTCCCTAAAAAGTTAGGATGGGCTGGCGCCCCACGGGGAGGACTAATAGCGGACAGATCCATCTTGAGAGTTAAGCCCCTTAAGAAAGTGCTTCTCAACCCATATCCATCCCAGCTAGAGTTTGGTGTCCTTGGACCATCTATAGTAGAATATGAGATAGTGCACATCGTTCCTTGGATTCGATACCCTTGGAATAATCTCCTTCCCCGGGGAAGTGCTATAGCGGTATTTCTGTGCGCTTGCGGTATACTCGGTTGCTCTTATACGCTCCCTCTAGGTGCGCAACTAGTGGTGACGTTAAGAAACACCAACAGAGGCTACTTTGTTTCTTTTACAAGCCCAAGTCGTGAAGAGCGTTGACGGTCATGGCTTTAGCAAAATCGACGGTGTCCATCTCAATAGCGTCATACGCATCGTTGTCATAGCTGGGGCACTGCCCTTTGCTCAGCAGCTTCCGATCCAGCTCCGGGTAGTGCGACAGAAAAACCGTGACCACCTTGTGCACCACGTCGCGCGCCACAGCCAGTGTTTGCCGACGAGTCATTCCGACGGCGAGCGCCAGGCGGTCCTTCAAGGTAGGAGCAGAGGTGACCCCGAGATCGTTCAGCACCTTCAGCACGGCTTGGGCCATATTGTCGCGGATCGTCTGCACCGCCGCGAGGGACTTTTTGGTGTCCTCGCACGCCTTCCGCGCATGCTCGAGCTCCGCCACGGTTTCTAAGCGAAAGAAAGAGAAGCGTTAGCAGAAAAACATTTGTACAACAAAAGGGAAAATGCGACAAAAGTACGCCTCGTATGGTCCAGCTTCTCGAAAGACTCGCGGACGAGGTCCACCAGCTCCTGGTTCTTGACGAGTTGGGTGGCCACGATGCTCTCCTTGTCCGCGACCTACTTCGCCAAGCCGTCGCGGGCCACGCGGAGGTCTGCCCATCACCAAAAACAAGACAATGTCATTAGACCAAGCGACTACAAGTGAGGGGAAATGTGAAGACAACAAATCGCGGGACACTCACTGAGGATCTCCTCCTCGCACTTCTGGGTGACTTCTCGGAGCTGGTCCTTCTCAATGTAGATGTCGCTAACTTGGGCCTCGAGAGCCGTCACCCTCTCACGGGCCACCTAGAGGTCAGACTCGGCCCGGCCTGCTCTCGTCTCAAGCTCCGCCTTCTCCTGGCTGGCAGCTCGGTGGTGGCGTCGGTGTTGAATCACAGCTCCGTCGCTGCCTTCTCCGCCTCGACCAACTTCGCCTCCAAGGCGGCTTTCTCCGCTTGCGCAGCGGTCGCGTTGTCCTCCGCGGACTTCGTCCTCACCTCAAGGGTCGCGTGTTTGGTCGCTCTGCCGACCTCGCCGGCCGCCACGACAAGGTGGGTCGCGGTGAGCTGTGCCTCTAGTTGGGCCTTCTCCGCTCGGAGCATCTTGATGGCACGGGACCTGTCGATGCTGCACCCAACGAGCTCCTAGGCCACGAAGAGGTCCCACGGTCAGCAAAAACGACAAGATCGGAGGGCGGGCGGAGAATGAAAAATGAAGAAATCAACAACTCACCCTCGCGGCAGGCAGGATCAATTCCCTAAACACCCACTCTGATTGGTGCAGTGCCCGCTCGCTCTGGCGTAGACCCCTCTCGAGATTCCGGCACGCCGAGGATTCCGCACCGCCGTCGACATCAAGGTCGATGGAGGTCTCGACCCGTGTGCCGGGCACCAGCCAAAGCGGTGGCGTTTCCTCCAGCTCCTCGAGTGCTGACGGGGTCGATCTCGGGCCCCTTGAGCTGTCTATGACCTCCCGGGATAACGACGACCTCCGCGGCGTCCGGTGGGGGAAGGCGATTCCGGGATAACGACAACCTCCGTGGCGTCCGGTGGGGGAACGGCGCTGATCGTAGACGGGGTCACTGACGTGACCAGAACAGCGTCCTCGATCACTTCAACGCTTGTCGCGTCCGGGGTCTCCTCAGAGGTAGGGACAGCATGCTCCACGACCGCCGCGGCGTCGCCCGTCCCCATCAACGACTCGGGGGTTGGCTCCTCAACGATCGCCACGGCGTCTCCCGCCAACGACCCGGGGGCTGGCACCTCCGAGACCGGTGCCTCGGGAGCAGGATCCTCCGAGGCTTGCTCCTGAGGCCTGGACATGCACCTCTCCAGCTCGGCCGTATGGGCCGAAAGCTCCTCTTCTGTGGGGGCGTCGCCCCCAGCCCCAGCTGCCCCATCGACAGGTCGCTGCGAACGGGGCTCTCGGCGCCCCGCGGCGGGACCACTACCTCCTGAGCCCCAGACCCTCCCACCTCTTCACCGGTCTGACCCAACGGGAGAATAGGCGGCGGGGTGGCCGGTGGGGGCGTATCCCCGACCACTTGTGCTGGCCGGCGCAGCACCTTCACAGGTGCCGGCTCCATCGTGCTAGGGTCAGGGCGGCTAGAATGCAAGGAGCGTCACAACAACGAATGACGCGAAAAACACATCTCTGAATAATCGGAAATTAACAAGTCGGGCCTTACCATGACGCGATGTGGCGAGGCCGTTTCGAGCTTCCCGAGGTCGAACTCGGGGTAGGCGCCGCCCGTTTACTCCCAGTAGTCGAAGCGGAAGTCGGGGCGGGAGCCGGCCTGGGCCCGGTGACGATCACAGACTGGAGGCGCCGCTGAGGGGTAGTCGATCCCCCGCCCTGAGCACTGAGCCGGGGAGAAGTCCTCGGTGCGTTTCTCTGCTCCCGCGACGAACGCCCCAGCGGGGAATCCGACCTCCGGCACGACTAGTCGCCCGAGGAGGAGCGATGCGAGGTCTCGCGCTCTGACGAACGGCGAACATAGTCGCTGTGCCGAGAGGAGCTCCTTCTTTCACGTCCACCACGCTGGGAGGAGCGGCTGCGCAGCTCGAACTGGTCTCCCCGAGGAGACCGGGGCGACACCTACTGGCTCGAGCTGGCCTCCGCAGCAGTTGGTGCGGGCTTCGACCCGGCGCGTGGCTGCGAAGTCGATGGCTGCTCATCGTCGCTCCATGTGAACTCGGAGCTGTCGTCCCCAGTCCACGGCGGAGACTGCGAGGGATCCTCATCCTCGGAGACGTTCGCCTCCTGAGCATGCCGGCGCGTGGCGCGGCGGTCATTCCTTGATTGCTTCGCGGTCTCCTTCTGCTGGTGGGCCCTCTTGCGGTCGGCCCGCCTCTTCTCCGCCACGGAGGCCAACCGGGTGCGCGCCAGATCCTCTCGGAGTGGAGGCCGCGAAGGGACAACGTCCAGGCCCACCATCTGAGCAACCAGAAAGAAATCAGAGTCCAAAGCGAAAATCCTCGAACAAGTCGAAAACCACAAAGAACACTTACGAAGGACACGGTGTCCGGGTGGGGGAGCATCAGCAGCAGATCCGGGGGCGGCTAGAACACGTGGGGGATCCCAGTCGCCTGCGACACCCGGCGCTGGACCTCGTCCATCGAGGGCAGGGGGTTGGCCGTCACCGTCCCTGCGAATGGGACCCGAGTGGCTGTCATCTCGGATAAGAGGAGGGGCCGCCGCCGGAGCGGCACGATCCCCCTCTCATGGTAACCGCCGATGACGGACACGAAATCCACGCCGCGGGCGCGGAGCACCTGAAGCACGTCGAGGCCACTCTGAAAAGGCTGCCGGACCTGGTCTTTCTTCTCCGGCCCCCACTTCCACTTGTCCGGCACACAGTCGTACCAGTCATCATTGTACTTCGGGAGCGGGTGTCGGAGGTCGTTCTTGAGGTACAACCAGTCGTCGTGCCATCCGCTATTGGAGCTCGTGAGGAAGGTACGAATGTACTCATCCGCCCTCCCTTGCTTCATCCGGAGCCCGGCGCATCCTATCGCCGCCGAGCGGCCCACATCCTTCAGGCATACAAATTTGTAGAAATACCTGAACTGATCCCTATGGGCCTCTTGGCCCAGATATCCCTCGCACAACGCCTCGAACACCGCCATCTGTTGGACGCCGTTGGGGTTGAGGTGCTGAAGCTGTAGGCCGTACTCCTCGAGCACGGCGCGGGAGAATCGTCCTGCCGGGATGGAGAAGCCGCGCTCGTGAAAGGCCAGGAATGAGACTACGTACCCCGCCGGAGGGTCAGGTTCGGACTCGGTCCCGGGAAGCCTCCACTCCTCCGCCTCGGTGCACAGCGGGAGCATGCCGTCGGAGACGAGGTGGTCGAGCTTGGACCAGGTCACGCTGGAAGGAGTCCAGTTCGACATGGCGGCAGCAACGAGAAGCGGGCTTGAGGCTGGAATCGAAGGATGCGAAAGGGCGCAGGCGCAATGGATGCGAGGGCAAAGAAAGAGCGGCGGCGGTGGAATCAGCGAGGAAGAAGAAAGGGGAAAACCCCAACCGGCAGCCACCCTATACGAAGGAGAAATAACTATGCGCCCAATAGTTACTACCCGGGCCCGCCTCAGGCCACGTCCCCCACACACCGAAGTGACGCCCCTCAAAAGGCACGCCCACCAGCACCAACCGCGCACGAGCGCGCGGCCACGTCACCTGTGACGGGCCCACAAATCTACAACTGGTGCGAAATCTTCGCCATTTACCACACAACACGCATTTTGCGCAATGTGCAATGGCACGAAACTCCCACGAATTCAAGATCGCAAATATTAACCCCACGCACAAGTCTCTGACTTGTTCGTGGGCTCGGGGGCTACCACCTGCGGGTGCGCTCATGTGCCCCCGCCGGGAAAGACATAACCAACCTCTTCATCTCCACGGCCACTAAGCCTGGGAACGAGTCCTTGACTCCCTCACCAGGCTCGGGGGCTACTGACGAGGCCCTAGACCAGGGCCCACCACGATCACCAAAAAACACAGTACGGACTGACACACAGTGTACTTATCGGCTTGTACAACGAGTACTACGCCCTCGAGTACCAAATAGCCCATACGACCAGTTTCCGTCATGGGCCGGGAGCTTGGCGGCCCAAGTACGCCGCTACCTCCCCCTCCGAGTACATGATGGTCCATCCGACAAGATCCAAGCGTTCAGGGGCCCACACGACAAGTCCCCGATCACGAGGCGGCTCGCACGACAAGCTTCTGCCTCTCCCATGACTACTCTCTTACACGAGCAGTTTTCGTCCCACCTCCGACTACTCGCTTGCACGAGTAGTTCCCGTCCTCGACAAGTCCACCCTTCGTGGCGAAGACAGCCGCAAACGGGGCCCATCGAAGATATGGCGGGATATCCGCGCATGCTCGCTCCCACATCGCCACGTGCCGCTCTCCCCATGCCGGGCCGCACTGACATGGCACGACCGATGTCAGAAGGCATGGCTGCCCACTGTGCCACGAACAGCACAATGCACGCCACCTACTATGCCACGAACGGCATAGTGCGGGCCTCTCCGCCCACACAGGGGCCCCCACAGTACCCGGGAAAGATGCTTACCTACCCTGCTAACGGCACCAGGGTATGTAGCCCATACCCTATGACGACTAGGCTACTCGGAGACGACCCCGAGAAGTCCTTTCAACGACTACTCGGAGCCCGCAATTCCAGGCGGCCTACACCATCACCAATTACTTCGCTACAGTCCGTAGCCACACCCGCTGCATCGCCATACCGACCTGACGTGGGGAAGGACGCCCTATACTGTAATCTAGTTTTATATTCTCGTTTTTACCCCCATAGGCCTGTCCCTTGCAACTATAAAAGGGGGAGAAGGGGGATACGCTAAAACTAATGCATACACACACTCTCGATCAATATCTCATCTCATATCACCCCGTAGTCATTCTCACCCACTCGAGTACGCAGAACTCTGCTACAAGAACCACGTGCACGCGCACAGGGACTTGGGTGCAGAGACCCTCTCCCGACCTATTTGTAACCTCTACTACGAACACTTGAGTATAAAGAACACCCCCTCTCAGACTGGACGTAGGGTATTACTCTCAGGAGGCCCGAACCAGTATAATCCCTTGTGTCTCTTCTGCAACCGTGCGGTTCCCGACACACGATGGTATAAATTTACTTGCCGGCAGTAACAAACCCCGACAACACTCGACATCTACCCATGTGTACACCAAGTGTCTTAGCCAGACACTCGGCGTCTACCTGTTTCCCGAGTGTTAACAGCTCGCACTCGACAAAATTTGATTTTTTTTCTTCCCCTTGGCTTCAAACTTTTTCTTTATTTCTCATACAACATGTGGTACTCCATGTCAACATTTGGTAAATGTTTACATTTGTTTGCTATATTTAGTTAATTAATTGCATTTTAAGCAATTTTTTGAATCAAGTTAAATTTGAACTACAAATGATTTCAATAATAGAAAAAAATGAGTAAAAAAATAGTATTCATGTTGTTCAGCTTAGTTTCAGGCCTTACCCGTGAAATGAAAATAAAATTTGAACATCTTGTTAAGGAAACATGATCATATGAAGTCTAAAAATCATGATATTTCTCACGATGTGATGGTATTTACATCGAGGTTGTGCTAAAAAATTGGGAAGGTTTCACACATTTTTTCACGTACAATATTTACAAACCAAAGCATCTCAGAAGAAGATCCCAAGCGTTGAGAAGGATTCGATAAAATTTGAAGTCAAAACGATGGTCGAATTGTGAGTTGACAACAAAACTTTTTGTATAAACAATAAACAACATAGGTTGCTTCATGTGAAATTTTGGTATTTTTTTAGAATCATTTGAATTTTAATGTATTAAGTGTTATTATAGAATTTTAATTGGTATAAATTGAATTTGAGCTATTAGTGCATAAGATAATTGAGTAGAAAAATCAAATACATATTATTAAGTAAATTTGACAAGGTATTATTGAATTAGTTAATTATAATTTAAATTTATAATGGGAAAAAGATGAAGAAGAATAAGAAACTTGAAAAAAATGTTTGTCGACTGTTCTATATAAACACTCAGCGAAAAAACCTTGTTGCCGAGTGTCAACACTCGGCTTCTTGTCCACGTCTTCGATCCGCCACTTCTGCACCCCTACCCCCGGCCGGCCCGCACCCTTATCCTCTCGCGTGTGCTTGCTTCCACATGCCCACCTCCTTCCTTCCTCCCTGTGCGCTTGCCTCCGCCTCCCTCCCCGTGCGGCAGCGCACCGCTGCGCTTGCCGCCGCACTCGCCTCCCTCCCTCCGCTGCCCTTCCTCTCTTGCGGTCTCGCCCTCGCAGCCCCTCTTCTCCCCTTCTACTTGTCCCTCACCTCATGGGTGAGGAACGGCGGTGGGCGAGGTGTGGTGGCAGCAGATCCTACGACGGCGAGATCCTGTGGCGGGAGATCCAGTGGCAGGAGGTACAGCAGCATCCTACGAGGCCGGCGAAATCCGGTGGCGTGAGATCCGGCGGCATCCTACGAGGCCGCGCGAGGTACGACGGCATCCTACGGCGCCGCCAGATCTGCGCTCACGCCGGATCCGCGGCCCCAGACCCCGACACCGCACGGCGGCCATCTCCTCCTGTCGGTAGAATGGTGCCAGCAGTCCACCACTGGGTAGGCTATGGTGGTAGATTGTGTAGAGGGGATCACCAAGACTGAAGCTAGATGGTGAACGTAGGACACAAGGGTTTATCCATGTTCGGGCCGCAAAGATGCGTAATACCCTACGTCCTGTGTTGGTGGTTGTATTGATGGTTCCGCAAATGGGAATCAGATTGGACTTGTTTTGGAGGGGGTCCCTGTCGCCCTTATATAGGCATGGGGGGCAGGGTTACAGATCACGTGGGATCTATCCTAGTCATTTATACAAGATCTCCCTTCGATCACAAGTAATATCTTTCCAAACCAACTAGTCTTTATCTATGGTAGTATATCTCTTCGGGTGCTGGCTCGTTCCTGATCCGTGCGCCTGCAATAGGTGCCGCTCCTATGGACCCACGTCGTCCCCACAGATACGCCGTGAGGCCCCTCCGTGTGCCACCCCGGGGGTATATCCCCCACAGCAGTCCCCGAGCGCTTCTTAACCAGACTGCAACTTCGATCTTGAGCTTCGAACGTCGTCCGAGTGCTTGATTGATTTTCGCCGAGTGCTTGACGCATTCAGCCGAGTACTTAACACCTTCAGCTGAATGCTAACATCTTCAACCGAGTGCTTAACGCCCTCAGCCGAATGCTTTGGTCCTCGTTCTGTTCACGTCTTGATGCAGCCGAGTGGTCTCTGAAACTTAACTCATGGTTGCCGGGTAGTTGGGGAGAGCTCTTCTCCAATCCAGGCCTTGGTAAGTTCATCGAGCCAGAAAATGTACACTCTCGTTGAAGTCAAAGTGCGCACACATAGTCCCTGAGCCTTGACAAAGAAAGATTCATCAAGGGTCAAAAGAAAGAAAGTGACTGATTCTCAATGTCTTTGGTTGGGCATCCCCCCTCTTAGGAGAATTGAACCCGTGTCTCCCAGACCTCCGCTGTCCGGCCATGTTCAAATGCTGGGCCAGGGGCCTCGCTTATGGCTCTGGTTGGTCATGGTGACACCGTGCGTGCTCACTAAATGGGTGCATCTCTAGATGCGCCCATTAGGGCAGTCCCCGAGGTTCGGAATAGTTAGAATAACTATTTTGAAGCTCTATAAAGGAGACTAGAAGCGAAATTACCGTCATCCTTTTTGGGAGAGTACCTCCCATATTGTCTGATCTAGTACGGTGCCTGGGGAGAGCCCCAGCTCTGTCCCAGATTTGCCATATGGCCCACCATGTTCTCAAGGAGAACTCGCGCAAGGTCACCCGTCCTAGCCATCGTAAAGTGGCTTCTGAACGGCTCTGGCTTTTGTATGGCATGCCTCCGGGAGAACACTCATGAGCTAGTCGATCGAACCTGCTTTGAGATTCGTGTCATTCAATTTTCGAGGGCGAGTTATCTGATAACTTGGCTATCCATGACTCTGAGTCACAGCCTCTATGTGGGCTGTGTACCAAATTCACTTGGAAAGACTTTTTATGATTCTTGGGCGCAAACCATTTTGTAGGAGTCTTGCGCTTGTTGGCCTGTTCCGGGAACGTGGCCTATTTAGGCCTGAGACGGCCTGAATATGAAGCGTCGGGGACGACGGTGTCAGCACCATGTCGGAGACAAGCCGCTTGCGAGTAACTTGTGAATCAACCCCGCGTGTGACGTGGCGACACGACGGGATGGAGCAGGGCCCGCCACAACTCCCTTTTTCGCTCGCCCGCATTTAAGGCAGCGCAGGGGCGCGCTTACTCACACTTCCCCCAATACTTCACGTCACTTCGCTTCAATAGGAAACCTCGCTCCACTTCCTACTCCGGCTGCTCCGCCACCGCATCCCACCGAATCTGCCACCGCAGCAGCTCGATTCGCCGGATCTAGAGCCGGTAGAGATCCAGATCCGGATCCAGCGCACAAATAAACCCCATCCCCTTTGCTTCCGTCAGTCCCCGAGCGCAGCCGAGGGCGATGACTTTGAAGACCCGCTGGGGGAAGAAGGGTTTGAAGGGGGGCGTGGCGGTCGCGAGAGGATCCCTGCCGCAGTCTTCCTCGCCGGCGGTGCCTCCAAGCTGTGACCGGGAGTGGGTACGCTCCGTGTCGACGCGGGAGGGGATCCTCGCCCTGATTTGGGGCGGGATCTTGCTCAGTGAGGCCACCGAGGAGTGGCACTCGGTGGCGGGGGAGGAGTTCCCCACGCCGGAGACACATGAGGCGGTGGTGTTCGAGTCGTGGTACCTTCGTGGATTTGGGTTGCCTGCGCACCCCTTCTTCCACGGGCTGCTGTACTACTATGCGTTGCAGTTCTGTAACCTCAACCCTAACCCCGTCCTGCACATCACCATCTTCATCCCCCTCTACAATGCATACCTCAGTATCGCCCCACACTTCAACCTCTTCCAGTACTTCTTCTGGGTGAAGCCCCACAAGAGCGTTAAGGAACTCAAGGTGGTGGGCGGCGCCGGGCTTCAGCTTCGGCAGAAGACTTTCGGTGACTACATCTCGGTGCCGCTCGTCAGCTCCAACAAGGGCTGGCACAATGAGTGGTTCTATACCACCAACCATGCCCCGCATTTGCCGTGTGACATCGATGTGCGCCCGACCCTGCTCCGTTGCTGGGATGAGGAGTTGGGCGACACCGAGATGGAGCAGGTGTCAGAGCTGGTGAAGCTGATCCGGAACCTGAAGGCGGCCGGCCTCACTAGGGTGGCGGTCAATGCGAACTTCACCACCCGGCGTCTCCAGCCGCTGAAGGAGAGGGCGCACCCGGCGTACGAGTACACCGGGGAGGATTTCGACACGACGTGGGAGGTGCCCGATCGGGGGGAGCCAACGGTGCTGGTGGAGCGCATTCGTGAGTGCTTCGCCCCCACAGCGTCATCACGTCGTGCGGCGTGCCACGCCCCTACAGCCTGGGGAACCCTCTGCCTATGGTGAGTCATGATTTTCGACTTTTTACGGTCTGCCCATTAGGACATAAACATATGCCTGCAAGGTGTTTGTTGAAATGCATGAACCAAAATTTTCATCTGTAGGATCACGTGGTGTTTTTCTCTCCTTCGCCTCTACCGGGAACACTAGCTAGGGTGGCGTCCCTGCGTGGTAGGCTTGGCGAGCTACAGAGGTTGGAGACCGCTGCGCGCCTCGCCGTCGCCGGTAGTGGTGGCGAGGTGGCACCAGATTGGGCATGTGGTGAGAGCTCTCCGGAGTCTTGCCATCATGCAGCCATGACGCTCGTGGATGGAAAGCGCGTCACACCTGCTGCGAAGGGGAAGGAGTGCAAAGGTAGCCGCCGGCTAGAGGTGCGGCATGCGCCGCCCAGCTCGCTCAAGATTGACGAGCTGGCGTCACGCCGGCACAAACTGGTGCTGCCGGGCGACTCCGACGACGAGGAGCTGAGCCCCTGTCGGTTTGGTGCCGGCGACACCCCTCTGGTGGGCGGCAAGGAGGCGCCAAGCATTAAGGTGGTGGCTTCTCCTCATCCTCCTTCTTCTCCTCCTTCTCCTCCACCTTCTCTTCCTTCTCCTCGACCTTCTCTTCAATGAACGAAAACTGCACCACCAAGTGCGGGCGTGCCACTCCCGGCACCGCAGCCTCCCCCGGCGCCCCCTGTGATGGCACAGAGTGCGGCCAGGCCGACTTCCAAGGTGGCTGCCGGGACGAAGAGGCCTACGTCCTCCTCCTCTGGGTTCCGCAAGTGCGCTCGTGTGCGCGTGTTCACCGAGTGAGTTGTTCTTCAATTCATTGTTTTGTTTCTGCCTGTCGTCCGTTGATCTGTCGTGGTTCAGGATTGTGCTGTTGGATTTGCTGCTATTTGCAGGGAGCCTAGTGTTGTCCCTGTTGTCGGTGAGGTGCCCGCTCCGGCTTATGGGCCGGCGACGCGTCAACCGAGTGCTTCAGAGCTTGGCACTGGGCGCCGGCGCGACTCCCCGGGCGGCCAGTCCCTGCGTAGGGACGTTGGGTTCATGGCCTTGGGGGCTACCTCTGTGGCAGTCCCCGAGGTTGAGGAGATCCACTGAGTGCTTCCCACGCCGCGCATGAGCCCGCCGCGCCCTGGAAGGATTGCCCAAGTGCGTGGCGGCAGGGCGGAGGAAGTGCTCGGTGATCCGGTCATCGACGAGGACAACCGGCAGGAGCTCATGACCCTGGCCGAGAGGTTTGCTCGGCTGGCTAGGGTGAGTGCATCTCCAGATCTTCCTCTTTTCGCCTTGTTGAATCTGTATGTTGATCATATTGTTGTCCAGGCCATGTCCATTGCATCTGCTCATAAGAGCGAGGTATTGGAGAGTGTCAGCTCCAATGTTGTTACGCTGCGTGCCCAGGTGCAGCGTCTTGAGGAACAGGCTGCTGCACGCCAGAACATCAGCAACCGGGAACTTGAGGGGCTGCACCGGGAGAGAGCCACTGCAGTTACCGCCGCCGAGCGTGCTTGTGCAGAGAAGGCCACTGCAGAGGCCGCCGTGGAGGTCACCACTGCGTCTCTTCATTAGGCAGCAGAAGAGCACCAGAAAGGTTTGTTATTTCTTGTTCCTCGGATTCCTTCGGATATTTGTGCCTAATCTAATTCTTTGTAAACAGCTTGGGCTCAAGCCGAACAGGAGCTTGAGACTGTCCGGGCCTGGGTGAAGGCGACAGGGAAGACCCTGGAATAGGCCACCAGGGATCGTGCTGTGGCCAGGAAAGAGCTCCAAGGTGAGTTGACTCCTCCCTTTGGTCTTGTAGGCTTGCATCGTCTAGTCCTTCTGACGATTGAACAGATTTGCGGCAGAAATTATTTGCATAATTTGCAGACCTGGAGGCTCGCGTGGAGTCCGAGAAGAGCCAGTTCCGGGCGCTCGTCGAAGCTCTGGGTCCTCTCCTGGACGAACTGGCCCCGATTGCCGAGTCCTCCTCTGTGCAGGAGTTTGGCGAGCGTGTCGTCCGCCCGTCGTCTCTGCTAGAGCGAGTCCAGGTAGCGTCTTCACGCTTCCAAGGGCTTCTGCATGAGGTCAGTCTGGCGAGTGTCAGCCACTGCCTCACCGTCTTTCGCTCCTACCTCCCTCAGCTCGATGTGGGCTTGTTCCATGGCGGTTTCGCTCGCGGGACATCGTCCACTCGGGTTGACGAGCTGTTGGAGGAGGTGAAGGATGTGGCGCAGCAGCTCGCCGAGGACGTGATGGCCGGTGATGATGAGCCGAGTGGTCTGCAGCTGTGAAAAACATTTACATAAATAGTTGTAATATTTTGCGAGTACTGACGTGACATCGTACTTTAAGACACTTGTATTAATGTTGGCGCTTTACTTTGACGGTATCCATGTCCTTTAATTTCTCCGGTAGTTGGTCTGTTACGGGAAGCTGTAGTTTCGTTGGCCTTAGTTTCCTAGCGCAGAGGGCGTACTCTCGTACACGCGTAGTACCTTGGCTTGGTGAAGTCTCAGTCCACGATTTAAGACGTATTTTACTGAGTACTTTTTGAGTCTTAGGATCCGTGTTAGATGAGCGTTTTTAATTCTTGACAGAAATTAACATTGCCAGAAAAAATAAAAGGCAGTCCCCAAGTTTCAGATTTGGAACTTGGATCTAATCATGCAAGCAGGGTAGAGAAGTGAAAGAACTTCAAAGATCATGAACTTCTATTCATTGCCCAGATTGCTAGCATGAGAAAGTACAAAAAACTGTAAAGATACATAGCTTTTATGGGTAGAAGCAGCGCAGATGTTCGATGTTCCAAGAGTTGGGCACATCGGTGTCGTTCTCCCTCATTAGCCGGTAAGCACCCAACCTGTTGACTTCCTTTACTATGAAGGGCCCCTCCCATGGAGCCGATAGCTTGTGCATGTCCTTCTTGCTCTGGATCTTCCGGAGAACGAGGTCGCCTACGCAAAAGGCTCTTTCTTGCACATTCTTGTCGTGATAGCACCTCAAATCTTGGGTGTACCATGCTGCCTGGATGGTTGCTGCGAGCCTTCCTTCCTTGATGTTGTCAATGTCCTCGATCCACGCCTCCTCAACCTTGTTCTCGTCGAACACCTCAACTCTTGTAGCACCGAACAATAGGTCGGTTGGAAGTACCGCCTCTGATCCGTACACCAGGAAGAAGGGAGTCAGACCAATAGCACGACTCGGCTGTGTCCGCAGTCCCTAGATCACTGTAGGGAGCTCACAGAGCCAGTGTGTCGCGTACTTCTTCAGCCTGTCGAAGATGCGCTTCTTGAGTGCCTCGAGCACCGCTCCGTTGCTTCGCTCGACCTGTCCATTGGCACAGGGGTGCACCACTGAAGCTCGGGCTACCTTTATTAGGAGATCGTCGCAGAACTCCTGGAATTCTCTTCCTGTAAAATTTGTGCCCAGATCAATGATAATCCTGTTAGGGACACCGAATCTGCGCACAATATCCGATATGAACTCTACCGCCTTGGCCGCTGTCAACGATTTTATTGGCTTGACCTCTATCCACTTGGTGAATTTATCCACCGCCACCAGGATGTGGTCATATCCCCCGGATGCTTTTCTGAAAGGACCGATCATGTCGAGTCCCCAGCACGCGAAGGGCCAAGATATAGGAATCGTCTATAGGGCCTGGGTCGGGACGTGTATCTGTCGTGCGAAAAATTGGCATCCTTCACAATGTTTGACCAACACATCAGCATCTGTGATAGCTGTAGGCCAGTAGAAACCAGACCGGAAGGCTTTTCCCACTATGGTTCGCGCCCCAGCGTGGTTCCCACACATGCCGCCATGGATCTCTGACAGGAGCTCTCGTCCTTCCTCTTCTGGGATGCACTTCTGAAGCACTCGGGAATGTGCTCCTCGGGGGTATAACTTGTCGCCAATCAGGACATAGTTTTTGCTCCTGCGAGAGATTCTTTCCTGCAGCGCCCGTTCCTCTCTCTCCTTTCCAAGTGAGGGACTCGGGAACGTGCCGTACTTGATGTACTCAACCATCTGTGAGATCCACTCGGGTTGTGGCTCGATCATGAGGACTTCACCGAGTCCTTCAGATGGGTCGACCTGCGCATTGGGATTCTTGATGGAGAGTTTTATGAGGTCTTGGACGAAGACGCCAGGTGGCACTTGGGCTCGAGTGGATCCCATCTTGGCACGTTCTTCGGCTGCCTTGTTGTTGTCACGGATTACGTGCTGAAACTCTAGCCCAAAAAATTTGCCTTCAAGTTTGCGTATCTCCGCGCAGTATGCGTCCATCTTCTCATTTGTCCGCTGCCAGTTCTTGTTCACTTGGTTAACCACCAAGGCTGAGTCTCCCCTGACTATCAAGTGTTTCATCCCGAGCGAGATGGCAATGCGTAGCCTGTGTAGGGCTACTTCGTACTCAGTCGCATTGTTCGAGACTTGGAACATAATCTGTAGTACGTACTGCAGCTTCTTGCCTTTCAGAGAGATGAACAGGATTCCAGCTCTGCCTCCCTTAATCCTGAGCGAGCCATCGAAGTACATGGTCCAATGCTCAGGTTCGGGGTAGTAGATGGTGTCTGTATCTCCGTGTACTCGGGGACGAAGTCTGCGAATACTTGAAATTTCACCGTATTGCGGGGTACAAAAGTAATATCGTGCATGGCCAGCTCGATGGACCACTTCACGATTCTTCCCATGGTGTCTCTGTTATGCAGGATATCGCCTATGGGGTAGTCAAAAACTACGACGATCTTGTGAGCCTCGAAGTAGTGCTTCAACTTGCGGGCGATGATCAACAACGCGTAGAGTAATTGCGCTTGGTTGTACCGCACCTTGGAGTCGGTCAATACCTCGCTGATGAAGTAGACCGGTCTCTCAATGGCGTAGGCGTGGCCTTCCTCTTTGCGCTCTACAACTAGTACCATGCTGACCACGTGCGTGGTAGCAGAGATGTAGAGATAGAGCGTCTCCTTGGCTTGCGGTGCAGTGAGGATAGGGGGGCTCTGGAGATATTCCCTGAGCTCCAGAAAAGATTTCTGGGCCTCCTCATCCCACTTGAAGTCGTCTTGGTGCTTCAGGAGCTTGAAGAAGGGTAAGCCGCGCACGCCGAGTCGTGGGATAAACTGTAACACCCTAGTTTGAATTTTGCTAGGATTTTGAAACTTTATAATAAAACTTGTTAGAATTAAGTTAGAAAGTATGTGTGTACAACCTTTTGAAAACAAATTAGTTTCTAAACACAAATTAAACAATCATAGGTTATAAATTTGTTTGTTTCATTCATGCCGGCTGCATAGTGTTTTGAGTGCTAAAATAGTTTTAAAAGTGTTTTCAAACACGCCTAGGTTCCGATTCGATCTCGAAATAATCTTAAACCCTAAATTGAACCCTATCCAAACACTTCGATCAACCATGGCTGTCACACTCCATCTTTTCTCTCTTCCTTTTCTCTCGAGTTAACCTTTCTATCCTCATCCCTTGAAAACTCCATCGAATCCTAGAGAACCACTTCCTTTATCTCCCACCTATCTCTTACCCTTTTCAGGCTTAATCTCAATTTCTATCCATGTCGAGTTTCATCTCATCTTTCTTTATCACCTATACGAGAATCAATAATTAATATCAGAGCCAAGTCTTTCTTACCCTCTCTTGCTTCGACCATCCAAATCGAACCCCATCTAACCCAAAGTCCATGTCAACAAGCCCCCTTTCTCTCTCACACACCCATTTTTCAGCAGCCCAAAACCCTCTACTCTACGCTAATGGGTCGAGTCTCAATCCTATCCACACTTCTTTTTATAACCACGGGCCAAAGCCCAACTCTCCCACCTAGCCGACCCAAACCCTCTCTCCCTCACGTCACCCTCCCTCCCTGGCCGACCCTCCCCTCCCCCCTCTCCCTCACGAGACCCCTCCTCCCCCTCATGATGCCTCCTCCCTCTTCCACGCAGCAACCAGCGCCTCTCTCCTGTCGCCCTCCCCTTCCATCTCTGCCATACGTGAACCTGGACAGCACCACGTCCACCATCACGTCAAAAACAGCAAGTACCCAGCCTACCTCCTTGATTGGCGCCCTCCCCTTTCCTCTCGTTCTCCCCTCAGATCAGATCACGATGAAAGACAGAAGCCTCCATGGCCGAGCCCCTCCCTCTTCTTCCATGGCTGCTCCTCTCCACATCAACCCTTTTCCCTCCTTCCTAACCACCAAAACGGAGTGCCCTCGTCGTCGCGGTTTGATCTTGCCGCTGCACCCCTCTCCTCGTGCAAGAGAGCAACGGATTGGAGAAGGCTGCCCCCTTCTTCCTGCAAAGAATCGCGAGGACATGGCCATGGATGTCGTCCTCCCTTCCCTGGTGATGTCGCCCCTCTCTTCCCCTTCTCTACATCACCACCTATTCCTTCTAATCACTTGTGCATCACAGGCCTATCTAGGTGTGGACTCCTCTGGTTCATCGCGGCAAAGACAGGAGAACGCCACATACAGGACGTAGGTGGTTCACATAGTCGTCGTCGTCGACTGGTGCTGCTGCCCCTCGTCGCCATGCTCATCTTCAACCCTCTTAAATACCCAAAGTGAGACCCCCTCTCCTTCCTCGTTATGTTATGGTTGTCCATATCCTAGAATCATGTACCTTAGCTCGAGTACCTTTGATCTCTGGTGGTGTTTCCCCATGACTTCGCCACTGCTCTCGTGACCAGCCGGCATGCCACTGATTGGCATTGCGTTCTCTCCTAATGCGGCCACCTAATAGCCAAACCCTTTAACCAAAACGTGCATTATATATCTTCACATGTCTCTTGTTGGGGGGGTCCGAAAATCGGATTGGGCCCCAAACACAAGATTCCCGAACGAACACAAGAAATCACGTGAAAGCAAAGGGACAAGGGTTCCCCGAAAGTCTGACTCTGCCTCAAAAGTCGTCCGCCTTTTACACGTGCCCTCGAGCCCCCTTTTATAGGGAGACGAAGGGACTTTTACATTCCGAGATTACCCTCGAATCTAAAGAATATTCCTAGTGTGAACATGTACATGAACGTCTTTTACATCCCGTGATTTGCGGGGCTAATTTCACATAATTACAAGCCTGCCACTTATTCATACCCTAAACCCGGACTTTTGGCTCCGCCCCTTTGACTCGGCTCATTCGTGGCTTCCGCTTCATATCCGCGAAGACTTCCAGCTGATGAGACTCCCAACTCAAATCGCCGAAGTTGGTCCCGAAGTTAAACTTCTCCGAATCCGCAGAGATCCTTGAAGCCATGGCCGGAAATGAAGCTTCTCGACCCCACAGAGATTTCCGAAGTTTCCATCGCTAGAGTTCCCTGAATTAGCAACGACCTCCGAAGTTTCCCTCGCCGTAATCCCCGAACTCGACAAGTTCCTGCTGTCCTAAAACAAAGAACAGACCTGCGATCCAACACTTATTCGGTGATTGTTTCGCATATCATCAGGGGGTCAGTGAATTATGCAAAAATAACGAAACACCTTTGCGAATACCTTCTTGCTACGAAACATAGCAGCGATCCGGTGACTTATTCACGAATAATTTCACGAATTCGCAGAAGTCCAAGCTACTCCGAAGTTTCGAGGGTGAAAGGTTTTTGCTCAACTCCCCAACACTAGCCCCTCGGGGAAGTGGGTTGACTCCGACGATCCGTTTCCACGAACAATTCTCAGAATTTCGGTAAACAAACGTCACCCTCGGAACGTCGGAGTGTACATGCGTCCCCCCCCAAAACGCGCAACGGTACCCCCCTCTCACCCTATAAATAGAGGCCCGGCGCGGTAACTTTATTTCACCGCTTCGTTGTATTCTTCAAAATTTTTGAAGAATTTTCGGAGCAACGCTCTTCATCTCAAGACACACGAAGTTTGGCGACCCCTTCTGTTTTCAAAGGTAACCTAATCGCCTTTCTTGTGTCTTTTAAGTATCGCTTTATTACTTCATAAATTTTTGTTTTTCATGGTTTTGATATATGTTTTATATTTATTTGTCTTTCGAAGGTGGCTCGCACAAAAAGTACTGCTAGGCCAATGACTTCCGAAGAGTTGGCTGCCGCTGGGGTTCCACCGACCGGAGAAACTGCTCCCCCTAGCACAAATGATCCAGCTGCCGACGCAATTTGCGATTCCGTCAGTCGCGAGGATGGGGAGATATGATCCGAAAACAAATCCGGTGGTGACGAAGATCTTTCAAACGTTGAAGTTGACTTGAGTGAACTCGTTGGTGCTAAGGCTACATCTTATCCTCCAGCCTTTGTCTTTGGCAAGTCGAAAGTTACATCTGAGATCATTAAAGAATATGAGAAAGCTGGATTTTTCCCTACTCGTGATGGACGCCCTCCTTCTGACGAATAGGTCCCCGCCCCTGAAGCTGACGAAGTTGTTGTTTTCAAGGATTTCTTCACTTGCGGACTTAGATTTCCTTGTGATCCTCATCTACCTTCCATTCTTGAGAAGTTTTCTGTGAAAATGCATCAACTGACGCCGAATTCTTTCCTGCAACTTTCAAAGTTCTTCTGGATAATGAAGACTTTTAAGTGTTCTACTGGTGCTGACATATTCGCACGTTTGTTCGAGCTTGTGATCGAGAAGGATATTCTTAAGCTCGATGATGGGAAATACTATGAAGCTCACTATGTGTGTTGTACCTTCAATACTCGAAGGAAGAATACTAATCAAGGCATCACCCGCATCCAGCTTGCACCTTGCAGCAAGACTAATTTTTCTGAAGATTGGAGTTCGTTTTGGTTCTATGTGAAGGTCGATATGTCCAAAGTTTCCGGCTACACTGGGCCAGCTTATCCATTCTATTCACCAATGGCACCCGTGACTGCTACTAACACTGCTTCGTATAATGGCCGGACCGTTGGTTTCAAGAATTGCAAGAATGCTTTCTTCCTGGCTAGCACTATTCTTGGTGGCCGCGATGCTATTGAAGAATTCGTTGCCGCTCAAATCTGGCCCTTAACAGATGGCTGGAAGCCTTCGTATATTGTTTTCCTTGATGTGGATTGGGCTTCTCAGAAGGTGCCTTTTCCACGATTTAACTTGCGACTTAAGGATGGTCAAAGCCTTGAAGACTTCATTCTTGAAGCTGAGGAGAAAGTTAAGGAAATGGTCGGCGAATCTACTCTGAATGAGTATAAGGCCTACAAGAGCATCGTGAAGCATAAGAAGAGAGTTAATCGCGTGTTTTCCGAACTCGGTGCTGAAACTACTCTCCGATCTCGCCCACCAGGCGTGGACAAGAAGATTCCGGCTGTTGCCGTAGCAGTTTGTTCGGCTGCCGCACCTAAGGCTCCAAGAAAGAGAGCTTCGAAGAAGGAAAAGGCTAAAAGCAGCGCAGCCGACACTTCTTCTCCTTCTGTTCGCCTAGGAAGGACTAAGTCTTTGGAGTCCAGGAAGAGGAAGAGGAAAGCTTCCGAAGATATTACTGATGTTGAGTTTCAAGCGGCTTCAAGTCTTGCGCAGCTGGGCAAGAAAAAAGCTAAGAAGGCTGTGAAGAAGGTTGCTGCTGCTATTGTCCAGTGCGTTCCTCCGGCTTTTTCTGATGACGAGATGACTGACGAACCTCGCCAAACAGGTTTCTCTTCTTGCTTGTGCTGTGCATTGAGGTTCGGAGTTCGTCCTAACTATACTCCAAGTTCTGAGAATGAATTTGTTGATGTTGAAACTTTTTCAGACATTGTCCGCGAAGTTCGAGAAACTCCTATTGATTCTGCGGTTGGTGCTGAAGCTGAGGCTGGTTGTTCCCGAGCTCCTATTACTAATGATGAGGCTTCTCCGAAGTTCACTGAAGAACTGGAGCACACAGTGAGCAAAGACAGTAATTTGGTTGGAGACCCTTCACTGATTGGAAATCGTGAAGAAATTCCCAAAGATCAGGATCCCGCGCCCTCAGTCACCGCTTACAACGAGAGTTTTGGTACGTCTTTTAGGGGTGAACTGTTGAGTGTTAGCGGTGAAGTGGTTGATACGGATGGTGGTGTTCCTACGTTTTCTTTGCTATGGAAATCCCCTAAACTTATGGGTGAAACAGGAGGAGATGCTCCGAAGAAGAAACTCCGACTGACTGGCAAGGCATCCTCTGCTGTTGAGAAGCAAACTTCTTCTTCCTTCCAGAAATCTTTGACGATTTCTGACCCTGCAGACCAAATTCCCTTAAGGACGCTTAACCAAAAAGGTTTGCGCATTACTTTCATCTTTTTACTCTGCTGATCTTCTTGTCTTTCTTATATTTTTCGTTGTTGTACCTTTTTTGATTTTCGTAGGTTTTGAAGAAAATGCTCGAAAACTTTCATCATCAGACCTTGCTAGTTTCAAGAAAACCTACGATTTGAAGGCATCCATTGTTGGCAAAGTTGTCTCTGAACGACTGCTCGAAAAGGAAGAACTTGTCGGAAAGCTTACTAACGAGTCTCGTAAACTTAAACATGAACTGAACAAGTCTCAGGCTTTAGGTCTTGATTTGGAGAAGCGAGTCGCTGAACTAGTAGACTCTTTGAAGAAATGCCAAGACGAGAAAGGACTTGCTGGAGCTGCACTCCGTGATTCGAAGAAAGATCCTGAAAAACTGAACAAGGCTCGCGAAGATGACCTGACGTTAATTGAGAATCTTCGCAATGAAGCTGACAAGAACACAAAAACTGTTGATGAGCTTTCGTCAAAGAATTCTGAGCTCGCGAAGTGTTTGAGTACAAAAGAACAGACGATCCAAGATCTCAAGAAAGCTCTGATTGAGCGGAGTGAGACTTCAAGTAAAGATGTTGATGAGATCAGGCTAAATCTGAAACTTCTGATTGAGGAGTACAAGGAAGCCTTGAAGCAATTCGGTACCCGTCCAGGCCCACTTCCAGAAAGTGAAGAAATTTTTGATTTGATGGATTGGATGCTCAAGGAGTTCCGGGCTCTTCCAAATGTTATCTCAGGAGCTAGCGACTTCGCTGCTCTTTTTTTAGTGGAAAGTCTGCTGAAGCTTCTCTATGATTTCGACTGTGTCGACCTCCCGAAATTTTGTGGAGCGCTCACGTGATTTCCAGATGCTGATGGTACTTTAGCTATCCGTCCCAATGAAGATGTCCGAGCTGTGAAAATTAGATTCGCGAGGGAATTCTGGAATGTAAGCGGGAAGGAATTCGCGAAAAAGATTACTCGCGACAAGCTCGAAGAGGTTGCTACTCTAAACTTTGTTGAAGTTCTAGTGTTTTGCAGGTACTCCTTCTTTGATACTTAACGATTTCTTTTTTGTCCTTTTTTTTAGATGATTCAGAAGGAGACCCGTGCCAAGGCTGAGGAAAGTCAAGAAGCAACTTCTGAATCTGAGGAAGATGATGAAACTGATGACGGGGATGAAGGCTCGGGGGCGAAGGTAGCAGCGACAGTAGCGGCGGCGATGATCAAGATAGCGGAGGAAAAGAAAGTTCTGATCATCAAACTAGCTCTCCGAAGGTTGACATCGTTGGATGAGGTGACACTTATTCAAACTTGTTGATTTTGATGCTGAAAAACTGCAACTTGTATATTTGTGGGCTGTGACCCCTTCTGAACTTTTGTCTTGTAAATTTCAACCTGCGCAGGTCCTGCAAGGTGGGCCTGTGTAGGACGTGATACCTTTGCGAATCCATCATGGAGATCAAGTAGTTAGCGGTGAAGCTTGGCGATTGTACAAAGAAGATGACCCTGAATGCAAGTTTTCTGAGTTCTGGGCTTACTGTTGTTAGTACTTCTTTATGCGTAGCTTTCAATTGAGTTGGTTTTTTCTTCAACGAGACGGTTATGCTCTTACCAGTGAAGCTTCAAGTTCACGTTCTTTTGTGAAGACGGAGCCCCTTAGCCCTATTTCTGGCGACTGCAGTTTTGCTTATGCTAGTGACACTGTCGAAGAGAGGGGGCATAAACCAGGCCGTGTTGTTGAACTTCCTCTCTGAAATCTAAGCTCTTCGAAGCTGTGTAACTATACTTTTACAAAATTTTGTATGAAACTAAGGCAATAAATTCGTTTTTTAAGAAAAAATGTCACCCTTCCCACCTTGCTGTTTTCATGCAAAATTTCATAGACTCCCAAAAGACTGATGACTCTCTGTATTTTGTTTTTGTTTTTCCTTTCATTGTATGATAGCTAGCGCTTCATTGTAGTGTAAGTCGACAAAATTTGTTTAACGAATTTTGTGGACTTTCGTCCACTTGGCATACTTGCCTAGGTTGATATCGCAACCTTCAGTTGCTTCAACCGTTTTGTGCGATTACTAACTTTCGGAGATAACTAAGCCCCTTGGCCCTTGGAATAAGATTTTTGGCTAGAGAATTTTTTTTGAAAAACTTCGTATGATTCTTCGTGTATGTTTACTACCATGCTGACTACTTTATAATTTTTCACACACACAACATTCTGAGTAAAGACGTTAGTATTCTCCGGGCCACAACCTCCAGTTGTCCCCGTACTTTTGATAGGATGTCCCTTTTAAGGTGGGATCTAGGCCACAACTTGTTGTTGTCTCAGGCCTTTCGGTAGGATATCCCTTTAAGGTGGGATCTAGGCCACAACTTGTTGTTGTGTCGGGCCTTTTGGTAGGATATCCCCTTAAGGTAGGATATAGGCTTTCACGGAGCCTTCAGCTGTCAAGTAGCCTTTTTATAGAACTTCTTTTTCTCTTCTTTAATCTTGGCTATCACGAAACCCTTTCGCGAACTTTTCTTTCGCATAACTGGATTTTGGCTATAACGGAGCCCCTTCACGAATTTTTCTTTCATGCGATGGAATTCAGGCTATCACGGAGCCTTTTCACGAACCTTTGTTTCATACGATGGGATTCAGGCTATTACGAAGCCTTTTCACGAACCTTTCTTTCATATGATGGAATTCAGGCTATCACGGAGCCTTTTCACGAACCTTTCTTTCATACGATGAGATTCAGGCTTATTACAGAGCCTTTTCACGAACCTTTCTTTCATATGATGGAAATCAGGCTATCACGGAGCCTTTTCACGAATCTTTCTTTCATACGATTGAATTCAGGCTATCACGGAGCCTTTTCACGAACCTTTCTTTCATACGATTGAATTCAGGCTATCATGGAGCCTTTTCACGAACCTTTCTTTCATACGATGGAATTTAACAAGACACATGATTTGGGGGAAGACCCTTCTCATATATATCACAAAGAGTATTTACATAGGATCCGCCTTGTTAAAAACCTTGCCCCTTGATTTAGGGCCCCCTTTGCAAGGAAAAGAGTACAGTCCTTCTTATTCTAAAATAAAAGACGAGAATTAAATATTTTTGTTCCCGAGACCACTTATAGTTCCGTGGTTCGGGTTTTTACAATTTTATGTAGTCTAAATTTGTAAAAGGAAATGCTGAATAATAAATCTAGCTACTCTTCATGGTTTAAGGATAGTGCCTCTTTAAGCTGTCTGCATTCCACGAATGTGGCAGCGCTTCGCCAGTCTGGTCTGCCAAGCGGAAAGCTCCTGGCATACTAGTTTCTTTTGCTATGTAGGGTCCTTCCCAAGATTCCTGAAGTTTCCCGGGATTCTCCCAATTTTTCTTTCTTTTCAGCACCAAGTCACCACTCTTGATATCTTTCCTGACTATTTTCTTATCCTTCCACGCCTTGGTTTCCCTTTGGTATTTTTCAATGTTATCCGAGGCTTCGAGGATTGTTAGTTCAATCATGTCTTTTTCTACTTTCATGTCAACTTCTTCGATCTCTTTTGCTTTCTGTACTCTCAAGCTTTCATTCCTGATTTCTTCTGGTGTCATTGCCTCAGTGCCGAATAGTAAGCGAAATGGCGTGAAACCTGTTGCTCTCGACACTGTTGTATTGTGAGACCAGATCACCTTCGGCAGTTCGTCTATCCATTTGCCTTTCTTCTGATCATATAGACACTTCTTGATTCCCGAAAAGATTAGCCCGTTTGCTCTTTCAACAGCCCCATTAGACTGCGGATGATATACTGAAAAGAACTTCGCATGAGTGCCCAGAGTTTTGCAATATTCCTTGAAAGAATAACAGTCGAATTGCTTTCCGTTGTCAACAGTCAACTCTCTTGGTAGTTCGAATCTGCAGATTATGTTTTGCCAGAAGAATTTCTGAATTGTTGATGCTGTGATATTCACCAATGCCTTCGCCTCCTCCCATTTGGTGAAGTAATCAACTGCCACTGCTGCGAACTTGCAGTTTCCTTGAGCTGTTGGCAATGGGCCGACCAAATCCATTCCCCACCTTTGCAGAGGCCATGATGGTGGAATTAGATGAACTGGCATAGATGGTAGGTTCTGCTGATTCGCTGTTCTTTGGCATGCTTCACATTCCTGAACCAGCTTCTTTGCATCAAAGTTTATGGAGGGCAAGTAGAATCCTTGCTTTATTCCTTTGCTTGCTAGAGCTCTTGTGCCTATGTGTGCACCACAGAATCCGCTATGGATTTCTTTGAGAAGTTCTATACCTTTTTCAGAAGTAATGCACCTTAGCCACGGTTCGGTTACTCCGGACTTGTACAGTTCCCCATTCACTACAGTGTATCCTCTTGCTCTTTGCTTTAGCCTTTTCTCCTCCAACTCATCTTATGGTTCATAGTGACCCCTCAAGTATGCCATGATTTCGGCTCTCCAATCGCGAGTTTCTACAATGTTCACAGTTTTTGGCTTTGGATCTTTGACAGACGGCTCTTTGATGATTTCGAAGAACACATCCAGAGGCATTGCCTGGTTCTGAGCTGCTGCTTTCGCCAGTTTGTCTACTTCATTATTGTCATTCCTTGGTATATGATGGACTGAGTAGCCTTTGAAATGCTTCTCCATTTCTCTGACTTTCTCAAGATACTTCATCAGAACTGGATTCCTTGCTTCGCTCTCTTTCTCGATATGTTCTTGAATGACTTTGGAATCCGTCTTGATGATAAAAGTTTGTTGGCCCAGAGCTTTCATCTTTCTCAGAGATAGGAGTAGAGCCTCGTATTCAGTTGTGTTGTTCGTAGAATGCACATCATCTGCGAAATCAAGTCGAGCTGCATATCTTATCACAACTCCAGTCGGAGATGTTACGATTGCTGCTATGCCAACACCTTTGTCGCACCAAGCCCCATCACAATGCACCACCCATGGCATGACTATATCTTCGCCAGGATTATGGATTGGCGATGTCCAGTCCACGACGAAATCTGCCAAAACTTGTGATTTGATTGCACTTCTTCTTTCGAAGTCAACTGTGTATTCTGATAGTTCAGCAGCCCATTTGATGATTCGGGTTGATGCCTCTTTATTTGTGAACAAATCATTCAGCAGTTGATTTGTTATAACCCTTATTTTGTGACCCTCGAAGTAGTGCCTTAATTTTCTTGCTGCCATGATGACTGCGTACGCCATCTTCTCTAACTCTGAGTAAAATAGTTTGGATCCTGAAAGAGCTTCTGAAGCGAAGTATACTGGAATCTGTTTCAATTTTCCTTCCTCCTGTTTCTCTTGTACTAGTACAGCACTTACGGCTGAATTAGAAGCAGACAAGTACAGCAGGAGTGGTGATTTTGGCTCTGGAGGGCATAGCTTAGTCATGTTTGACAAGTAATCTTTGAGTTCTTGGAAGGCTTGCTTCTGAGATTCAGACCACTGAAAGTTTTTGGAACTTCGGAGAACTTGGAAGAAGGGCAAGCTTCTCTCTGCAGCTCTTGGGATGAATCTGTTAAGTGCAGCTACTCTCCCTGTCAGCTTTTGTACGTCTTTTACCGAAACAGGGTCTTGCATCTCAACTAGAGCCTTGATCTTATCAGGATTTGCCTCAATACCCTTTGTCGAAACCAAGCACCCCAAGACTTTTCCCTTGTGAATGCCGAAAACACATTTCTCAGGATTTAGCTTAAGATTTGCTACTCTAAGGTTCGCAAAGGTTTCCGCTAAGTCACTGATGTGGTCTCTTCTTTGAATGCTTTTGACGACTATGTCGTCGACGTATGCTAGAATATTTCTTCGAAGCTGAGGATGAAGCACTATAGCTATCATTCTTGAAAATGTGCACCCTGCATTCTTTAGACCCTCTGGCATCCTGACGAAGCAATAAGTTCCGAAAGGAGTGATGAAACTTGTTTTCTCCTCGTCTTCTCTTCGCACCCTTATTTGATGATATCCTGAGAACATGTCCAGGAGTGATAGCATTTCGCTATTTGCAGTGTCATCAATGACCTTGTCCACCCTTTCTAAGGGGAAGTCATCTTTCTTGCAAGCTTTATTCAAATCAGTGAAGTCCAACACATTCTCCACTTCCCATTCTTCTTCTTTACTGGCACAGTGTTAGCCAGCCAAACAGGATACATGACTTCTCTAATCACCTTGGCATCCTGAAGCCTCTGTACTTCAGCCTCTACTGCTTTGACTTTTTCTTCGGACATTTTCCTGAGTTTTTGCTTCTTCGGAGTTATTTTCTCATCTGTGTCCAGGGCATGTTCGATGATATCCCTATCAACACCTTGCAAGTCTTTGGCTGACCAAGCGAAGACATCTTTGTTCTTGTTCAGAAATTGGGTAAGTTCTTTCTCTTCTTCGGGACTGAGATGAGCCCCTATCACGACTGCTCTGTCTGGCATGTCATCCAAGTACACTTTCTTTGTTTCGCCGTCGGCGGCTATTTCAACTTTTTCTTTATCTCTCTTGGCCTCAACATAGGGTTCTTTCTTTTCTTCAGTGGGGTTCAGTTGATGCACATTGCTTTGGCCCGGCGTGAAGCCCTTTTCGATGTTTCTAGCTTCTTGTTGATCACCAAATACCGTGATGACCCCCTTGGGTGCTGGGATTTTCATGCACAGAAACTGTTGCCTTATCACGGCATCAAATTTGTTGATGAACCCTCTTCCGAAGATCGCGAAGTAGGGATGATACATGTCGACTACGTCAAAAGTTAGAGTCTCAGTTCTAGCATTGTCCAAATCCCCGAAGGATACTGGAAGAGATATCTTTCCTGCCAGCTTGATTGGCTTTCCTCCGAAACCCAATAGTGGATATTCTGGTGGCTGCAGCATGTGTTGACTCAAGCTCATTTTCTCGAAAGTTTTCATGAATAAAATATCTGCCGAACTTCCATTATCCACTAGAACTTTTCCGATGACCCATCCGGCTATGTTCACCTCGATGACCATGGGATCATTGTGGTCTGTTGACTTCAATCTGAAATCTTGTTCGGTGAAAGTTATTGGTACTTTGGCCCACTCTGGTCGCGCTGCTGGACCGTCATTGATGACTATGTTCACAGATCTGAAATAGTTGTTTCTTTGCCTTTTTGTTTCGAACTCCATGGCTGAGCCTCCTGTAATAGGCATGATAGTTCTGAAAGAGGGCAATGCTTTCGGGTTATGGTTTCTTGAACTCGACTCTGGCCTTGATGAATTATCTGGTGGTGGCGGCAATATTTCTTGAATTGGTTGTGGTTGCTGAATGGTCTAAATTGCTTGAGACTGAGGATAGAA
The DNA here is from genome assembly GCA_036936925.1 of Cenchrus fungigraminus. Classification (NCBI taxonomy): domain Eukaryota; kingdom Viridiplantae; phylum Streptophyta; class Magnoliopsida; order Poales; family Poaceae; genus Cenchrus; species Cenchrus fungigraminus. Next base: position 93,456,198 of record CM072773.1, on the reverse strand, counting down.
CTATTGCGAAGGCTGCCAAGATGATTGTGCCTGTTGAAATTGGTTCGGCATCGTGGAGGCGATGCTCATCATAGTTTTCTCTTGCTGAATTCTTGCTATGTTCTTTTTCGTTTCCGGGCACAATTCGGTGCTGTGACCCCTGCCATGATATCGGCAGTAGAAGTATGGATCTCTTGGATCGTGGTTCTGCACTCTTGGGGGTCCTCTTCCCCTTCCTCTTCCCCTCAACGCAAAACCTCCTCTTGTGTTTGGTCTATTGTCCCGATTGAACTAGGGGTTTTCCACATTGTTGATGTTTCGTGGAGTTTGAAACTGAGGTCTCCATGCTGTTCCTCTATTGCCTTTCCTTGCTTGATTTCGTTCGGCTACTCTTTTTCAGTGATCTTCATCAGACTTGATGTATTGTTCAAGTTCGTCAAAAAGTTCCTCGATACTCTGAGGTTCTTTTCTGGTTAGGTGTGAGGCTGTTGGTCCTGGAGTCAGGCCTTTGATAAGTGCTTGAATTGTTGTTTTGTCGTCTGTTCCCGGAATTTGGGACTTCTGTTGCATGAATCTTCTTACGAAGCTCTGCAGTGGCTCCCTATCTTTTTGCTTGCAATTGTAGAGGTCTGATGATTTTGCAGAAGTTTCATGAAACACTTGAAATGCTTGAATGAATTTCGTCTTGAGATCAATCCAGCTGCAGATTGAATGTGGAGACAACAAGGAGTACCAATTGAGGACTGGACCTTCACAAGCAATGATGAACGATTTTGCCAATGCAACATCATCTCCTCCTGCCGAATTCACAGCTGCTTCATAGCTCATAAGGAACTGTCTTGAGTTTCCATACCCATTGTACTTCAGGAGAGAGACTGGCTTGTATTTCGGGGGCCACGGTGCTGTTTGCAACCAAAGTGAGAGTGGTGACTCTGGATCTGCGAACTGCGAGATTCCATTGCCCGTGAAGAAGTTTTGTCTTGGAGTTCTTTTGTGTTGGCCTGAGCTCTGGTGTGGCGAATCGCGCTATAGTGAGCTGTTTTCTTGCTCTTTCATTTCATCAATTTCTTTTTGCATTCTTTCTATTTGTTCTTTTGCCTGGTTAAGTTTCTCTAGCTTCTCTGAAGCTCTTCTTTTTGCTTCCAGCTGGTTTGCGAATCTCTCTTTCTCTTTTTGAAGCTGCAATACTTTTTGGTGTACTCTTTCTAGTTCTCTGTCAACAGCCTGATCATCTTCCTCATCAGCTTCTTTTTCAGTGAATGGTTCCAGAGTATGCGCCGTTTTTTCAGCTCGTGCCTTCTGAAGAGCTTCAAGTTTTGCCCTCCTTTCTTGGTCTGTGATTTGCGAAGGTTCTGCAGTGGGAGAGATTTCATTGTCTTCTTCAGTATGGTGATCCTCCTAGTTAGCTTCGGTGGATGTGTTCTTCTTGGACTTCTTCTGTGGAGGCATCGTGAGTTGTTTTTCGGCTGAGCCCCACGGTGGGCGCCAATGTTGGGGGGGTCCGAAAATCGGATTGGGCCCCAAACACAAGATTCCCGAACGAACACAAGAAATCACGTGAAAGCAAAGGGACAAGGGTTCCCCGAAAGTCTGACTCTGCCTCAAAAGTTGTCCGCCTTTTACACGTGCCCTCGAGCCCCCTTTTATAGGGAGGCGAAGGGACTTTTACATTCCGAGATTACCCTCGAATCTAAAGAATATTCCTGGTGTGAACATGTACATGAACGTCTTTTATATCCCGTGATTTGCGGGGCTAATTTCACATAATTACAAGCCTACCACTTATTCATACCCTAAACCCGGACTTTTGGCTCCGCCCCTTTGACTCGGCTCATTCGTGGCTTCCACTTCATATCCGCGAAGACTTCCAGCTGCTGAGACTCCCAACTCAAATCGCCGAAGTTAGTCCCGAAGTTAAACTTCTCCGAATCCGCAGAGATCCTTGAAGCCATGGCCGGAAATGAAGCTTCTCGACCCCACGGAGATTTCCGAAGTTTCCATCGCCAGAGTTCCCTGAATCAGCAACGATCTCCGAAGTTTCCCTAGCCGTAATCCCCGAACTCGACAAGTTCCTGCTGTCCTAAAACAAAGAACAGACCTGCGATCCAACACTTATTCGGTGATTGTTTCGCATATCATCAGGGGGTCAGTGAATTATGCAAAAATAACGAAACACCTTTGCGAATACCTTCTCGCTACAAAACATAGCAGCGATCCGGTGACTTATTCACGAATAATTTCACGAATTCGCAGAAGTCCAAGCTACTCCGAAGTTTCGAGGGTGAAAGGTTTTTGCTCAACTCCCCAACATCTCTGCAAGATGGATCCTCCATATGATCTACAAAACCAGAGGAAATAATTTCTATGTGCTCTCTGTCCCTGTTGTTCGAGCTAGCAGTGCCATCCTATTTTTTTCTTTTGTGTTCCTGCTGATCCTGTTCTTTGATGGTCAAGCCCTTTTACCAGCAATTGAACCTCGTACCTACACATGATCCTGCCAAGTTTCTCAACCATTTGAGCCATGACTCCTGAGATATAATTTTCGTCATGTTTGTTGCGTCTTTTGTTTACACAGCCACATAAACCATGTTTCACTTCTGTGTTCCCCGTTGATCCAATTAATGGATATAACACCTTTTCGAGCAGCATGTGTGTCTCTTAGTTCCACATGGTCTTGCAATTCGACTCAGCCATATATGCTATGTTTCCATGAGATATTAATCTCCCCATGCTCGCTGCCAACTTTGTCCACACATCTGTGCATCGCTGCCTTGCTTTTGCATTCCCCTCTGATCTAGCTGTCCACAATCAAACTCTTTAACCACTGTGTGATGCTTATACCTGAGCACATCCTAGCAAGATGGATTGGCCATATGAGTCATGGTTGTGGAGAATTTAATATCATCTTGCTCGCTGTCCATGATCTTTGCACAAATACACCTCCTTGTCTTGTCCTCATGTTCTTGTCGAAACGCTGCTCAAATTGACATACTCTTTGATCTGAATGCAGCACTTATGTTTCTTAGGAACCCCAAACAACATATATCCATCTAGTACATCAGAGACGAAGTTGTGGTGGTCACAATGTCCATTTCTTGCTGCTGTGTGCATGTTGTACACACTGAAAATCTGATCATGTTCTTCACCTTTTTTGTTCAGCTAGTGAATATGCTATTGTGATAGAGTGTGCATATAGTAGTTGCACATGAGCTAATTGAATTTTTCAACCATTTGCATAGCAGAGCACAACTTCTTAATGTTCCCTGAGATCCTTCCATGCAGTCTACCATGATCAGCACCTACACCTGGAACATATCGGTGTCCCGTTGACCCCTTCACCATCTCAGTGCACCCTTCTATTCTTGTTTATTCCTATGTTCCCTTGACCGCAAAAGTAATTCTTTATATCTCTAAAGAAAACCCCCAGCACACAAGGAAACTTGTTCGATGTCACTGTTATCTATCTCTTTCTCCAGTCCCTCTACCCTCCAAAAGTGCTAGCCCTCCCCATCATGCATAATGTCATCACTTCTACATATTCCATAATCATAAAGCAATCATATGCAACCTTTTCATAACCATCTATCCAACCGCAACACTGTTTTCAATGTCTCTTGTGCTCCTCCATCCCCTGTAGCTAGTGTTTATTGTTAGTACGCTTTTCTAAAATGATTTTATTGTCTGGTGCTCTTTTCTTAGTGTAGCATTGTGTTGTTTCAGTTGATTGCTATGCGTGAAGGAACGCCTCTGAGCAGTGGAGCATCGGGAAACGAGCAAGTGTACTTGAACATCTTGCTGTTTTATACCTTTATGGTTTATACACCATAATCACTGCTTTTATTTATGCTTTCTGCATTAGATGTCTAAATTGACAGGAATCCTATTAAGGACTGCTTACTAGATTTTTCTCATGATCATTCCTTGCTTACCCTTAGAGGTTACTTATGTTGGTAGATTTATGCTTAGCTTGCTCAACATGGGTTCGGTTTTAATCTTAATCTTGATTAATGACTATGCTACATGTTAATGTGGGTTTTGGTTAGCAACATGAACACCCTAGCTGACTCAGGCAAGTGGTTTGGATGGTGGCTTGTCATGTTTGATGTTGGTCTTGCCTGAGTCAATCTTATAAGGACCGGTCTGTGGAGCGACCACCCAGGATTTACAGTACAACCACGAGAACTAATGGGCTATGGTCTTGGCCAAGTAAGTAGGGTAAACCAGCGGTCTGTGTTAAGCTGTCTGGGCTGGATGAGGGTGTAGTTCCCAAGAGTCCGGCAAGGAACCTCGGGTGCCGCTGACACTCCGTAACCCGGTTAATGCGTGCTGGTGAACCTATGTAAAGGCCTCATAGCGTCCCTATGCTGTCACACCAAAGGAAGTGTGAAAGTGCCTAGCTAGCACAGCATGGTTGGGTTTAACATTCCTTTGAACGTTTACGTGACTCGTGGGTAAAGATGTACAACCTCTGCAGAGTGTTAAAAACTGTAATAACAGCCGTGCTCGCGGTCAAGAGCGGCCTGGACCCTCACATGGTTAGTTGGTGGTTCGGGTGGATCACAGTGGTGGTACTGTGGTTTGGGAGCTGGTTTTGGTTCTATGATGTTTTAACCCTAGGATCAGGACAGGTTGGTGCCTGTGCCTCGAAGGGGATGGGAAGCTTTGTACACAATAAATTCTAGGTGCTTAATTAAAACTTGACCAACTAAAACTTGAGCTTTGCAGTCCACTAAATAAAGCCTTCCTTGCTCTAAGCCTGCATGTTATGCATACTTTTCCTCCACTTGCGGAGTACACACCTCCAGGTGTACTCACCGTTTTCCCTTTCAACCCCTGCTGTTCTCTCCCCACTGCTGCTCAGATAAACAAAAGCTAGAAGAATGAGTTACATCGTGAAGACCATCGTGAAGACCTGGAGTTCTAGGTTGGCATGCCCCCAGTCGACGTTCCTATGGAAGATGGTGCCTACTCTGTTGCGATAGAAAAACGATGTGTACTCTTTTGTTTTAGACCCTTTGGTCATTTTGTAATATAAACGATGTAATGATATATGTTGTGATATTACACTGATGATGTCACTTTATGCATGAATTTGATCCTGGGCATGCATAAAGGGTACATTCGGTTGTCCTTTAAAACTGGGTGTCACAGAAGTGGTATCAGAGCTATATCGACTGTAGGATGCAAACCTAGATAGATCTGGTCGACGTTAAGGTTATATTTTCACCCTATTTTGAAAAATTTCACCTCCTTGACTTTATGTCTCCCGATTTGCACTCTGATCCCTCCTATTCTCTTCTATTGTGAAAACAAGTTGTATCTCCCTCCTCCTTGTATAATCTCTAGTCACTAACTTCCCCTGTGATCAAGAAAAGAAGTTTCCGAAGGTGCTCAAGAAGACCATGCTTCAACAAGCCGTCACTCGAAGAATTTCAAGATCGAAGATGAAGAGTCTCCATCAAGTTAGAAGCGTCGTGTTCCATTGAAGATCTCAAGGCTACTAATTTAAAGCCATCGGTAGTTTTAGTCTTGCGAGTTATAAGAAGCCTACCTAAGTTTCTTTTATCGATAGACATCGATGTTAAGGTATTAATTGCTAGTGTGCTATACTAAGGATGTGTGCCATGTTAGTGTGTTCTTGTCTATTGTTGTTTGCTTGTTATTGTGTAATGCTTGATTTGGATCTTTGTGATGAGTGTTGATGTGTTGTTGGACTCTTGTCCGCAAAGACATCAATTAGTTATATATGTATAGATCATAGGTTGGGTTTTCCCTTCTTTTGCTCTCTCTCTAACCTTGAGTCATTCTCCCTCAACTTTTGTTCCCTCTCTATCCTAACCAACGTGGAATCAAAAAGGATCTTGTTAAGAGGGGTAGCCCCAGTTATGATTATCACCAGGATAGATAAAGTGAACAACAATGAAGAATCGCCACTAGACAAGCCAATAAAGCCTAAGAGGATAAAAAAAGGGAAGATCGCCATGAAGCAAGCTAGAGATCGAAAAACTTCATCAAATTTATGCCACTAAGGGATTCTACATGGACCATTCATAAGAAGATACCTTGACAGTGGTAATGAAGGTCGCAACAAGATGACAACATGTGCAGAAGATGCATAGTGATCATTGCTCCGAAAAAAAATCATCATAAAGGACTCACCAAGGATCTCGATGATGGAGAGTTGAAGGATCCCCAAAGAGTGACATGAACATGTGAAGAATGAGACAATATGATATAAATGTAAAGCAACCTTGCATCTCCCCATTGCTTCTCTCTTGCTAACCATTTGCAGAATCTCGGGACGAGATTCCTGTTAAGTGGGGTAGTATTTGTAACACCCTAGTTTGAATTTTGCTAGGATTTTGAAACTTTTTAATAAAACTTGTTAGAATTAAGTTAGAAAGTATGTGTGTACAACCTTTTGAAAACAAATTAGTTTCTAAACACAAATTAAACAATCATAGGTTATAAATTTGTTTGTTGCATTCATGCCGGCTGCATAGTGTTTTGAGTGCTAAAATAGTTTTAAAAGTGTTTTCAAACACGCCTAGGTTCCGATTCGATCTCGAAATAATCCTAAACCCTAAATTGAACCCTATCCAAACACTTCGATCAACCATAGCTGTCACACTCCATCTTTTCTCTCGAGTTAACCTTTCTATCCTCGTCCCTTGAAAACTCCATCGAATCCTAGAGAACCACTTCCTTTATCTCCCACCTATCTCTTACCCTTTTCAGGCTTAATCTCAATTTCTATCCAAGTCGAGTTTCATCTCATCTTTCTTTATCACCTATTCGAGAATCAATAATTAATATCAGAGCCAAGTCTTTCTTACCCTCTCTTGCTTCGACCATCCAAATCGAACCCCATCTAACCCAAAGTCCATGTCAACAAGCCCCCTTTCTCTCTCACACACCCATTTTTCAGCAGCCCAAAACCATCTACTCTACGCTAATGGGTCGAGTCTCAATCCTATCCACACTTCTTTTTATAACCACGGGCCAAAGCCCAACTCTCCCACCTAGCCGACCCAAACCCTCTCTCCCTCACGTCACCCTCCCTCCCTGGCCGACCCTCCCCTCCCCCCTCTCCCTCACGAGACCCCTCCTCCCCCTCACGATGCCTCCTCCCTCTTCCACGCAGCAACCAGCGCCTCTCTCCTGTCGCCCTCCCCTTCCATCTCTACCATATGTGAACCTGGACAGCACCACGTCCACCATCACGTCAAAAACAGCAAGTACCCAGCCCACCTCCTTGATTGGCGCCCTCCCCTTTCCTCTCGTTCTCCCCTCAGATCAGATCACGATGAAAGACAGAAGCCTCCATGGCCGAGCCCCTCCCTCTTCCTCCATGGCTGCTCCTCTCCACATCAACCCTTTTCCCTCCTCCCTAACCACCAAAACGGAGTGCCCTCGTCGTCGCGGTTTGATCTTGCCGCTGCACCCCTCTCCTCGTGCAAGAGAGCAACGGATTGGAGAAGGCTGCCTCCTTCTTCCTGCAAAGAATCGCGAGGACATGGCCATGGATGTCATCCTCCCTTCCCTGGTGATGTCGCCCCTCTCTTCCCCTTCTCTACATTACCACCTATTCCTTCTAATCACTTGTGCATCACAGGCATCCCTAGGTGTGGACTCCTCTGGTTCGTGGCGGCAAAGACAGGAGAACGCCACATACAGGACGTAGGTGGTTCACATAGTCGTCGTCGTCGACTGGTGCTGCCACCCCTTGTCGCCATGCTCATCTTCAACCCTCTTAAACACCCAAAGTGAGACCCCCTCTCCTTCCTCGTTATGTTATGGTTGTCCATATCCTAGAATCATGTACCATAGCTCGAGTACCTTTGATCTCTGGTGGTGTTTCCCCATGACTTCGCCACTGCTCTCGCGACCAGCCGGCATGCCACTGATAGGCATTGCGTTCTATCCTAATGCAGCCACCTAATAGCCAAACCCTTTAACCAAAACGTGCATTATATATCTTCACATGTCTCTGCAAGATGGATCCTCCATATGATCTACAAAACCAGAGGAAATAATTTCTATGTGCTCTCTGTCCCTGTTGTTCGAGCTAGCAGTGCCATCCTATTTTTTTCTTTTGTGTTCCTGCTGATCCTGTTCTTTGATGGTCAAAAGCCCTTTTACCAGGAATTGAACCTCGTACCTACACATGATCCTGCCAAGTTTCTCAACCATTTGAGCCATGACTCCTGAGATATAATTTTCGTCATGTTTGTTGCGTCTTTTGTTTACACAGCCACATAAACCATGTTTCACTTCTGTGTTCCCCGTTGATCCAATTAATGGATATAACACCTTTTCGAGCAGCATGTGTGTCTCTTAGTTGCACATGGTCTTGCAATTCGACTCAGCCATATATGCTATGTTTCCATGAGATATTAATCTCCCCATGCTCGCTGCCAACTTTGTCCACACATCTGTGCATCGCTGCCTTGCTTTTGCATTCCCCTCTGATCTAGCTGTCCACAATCAAACTCTTTAACCACTGTGTGATGCTTATACCTGAGCACATCCTAGCAAGATGGATTGGCCATATGAGTCATGGTTGTGGAGAATTTAATATCATCTTGCTCGCTGTCCATGATCTTCGCACAAATACACCTCCTTGTCTTGTCCTCATGTTCTTGTCGAAACGCTGCTCGAATTGACATACTCTTTGATCTGAATGCAGCACTTATGTTTCTTAGGAACCCCAAACAACATATATCCATCTAGTACATCAGAGACGAAGTTGTGGTGGTCACAATGTCCATTTCTTGCTGCTGTGTGCATGTTGTACACACTGAAAATCTGATCATGTTCTTCACCCTTTATGTTCAGCTAGTGAATATGCTCTTGTGATAGAGTGTGCATACAGTAGTTGCACATGAGCTAATTGAATTTTTCAACCATTTGCATAGCAGAGCACAACTTCTTAATGTTCCCTGAGATCCTTCCATGCAGTCTACCATGATCAGCACCTACACCTGGAACATATCGGTGTCCCGTTGACCCCTTCACCATCTCAGTGCACCCTTCTATTCTTGTTTATTCCTATGTTCCCTTGACCGCAAAAGTAATTCTTTATATCTCTAAAGAAAACCCCCAGCACACAAGGAAACTTGTTCGATGTCACTGTTATCTATCTCTTTCTCCAGTCCCTCTACCCTCCAAAAGTGCTAGCCCTCCCCATCATGCATAATGTCATCACTTCTACATATTCCATAATCATAAAGCAATCATATGCTAGTACCTTTTCATAACCATCTATCCAACCGCAACACCGTTTTCAGTGTCTCTTGTGCTCCTCCATCCCCTATAGCTAGTGTTTATTGTTATTACGCTTTTCTAAAATGATTTTATTGTCTGGTGCTCTTTTCTTAGTGTAGCATTGTGTTGTTTCAGTTGATTGCTACGCGTGAAGGAACGCCTCTGAGCAGTGGAGCATCAGGAAACGGGCAAGTGTCCTTGAACATCTTGCTGTTTTATACCTTTATGTTTTATACACCATAATCACTGCTTTTGTTTATGCTTTCTGCATTAGATGTCTAAATTGACGGGAATCCTATTAAGGACTGTTTACTAGATTTTTCTCATGATCTTTCCTTGCTTAACCTTAGAGGTTACTTATGTGCGTAGATTTATGCTTAGCTTGCTCAACATGGGTTCGGTTTTAATCTTAATCTTGATTAATGACTATGCAACATGTTAATGTGGGTTTTGGTTAGCAACATGAACACCCTAGCTGACTCAGGCAAGTGGTTTGGATGGTGGCTTGTCATGTTTGATGTTGGTCTTGCCTGAGTCAATCTTATAAGGACCGGTCTGTGGAGCGACCACCCAGGATTTACAGTACAACTACGAGAACTAATGGGCTATGGTCTTGGCCAAGTAAGTAGGGTAAACCAGCGGTCTGTGTTAAGCTGTCTGGGCTGGATGAGGGCATAGTTCCCAAGAGTCCGGCAAGGAACCTCGGGTGTCGCTGACACTCTGTAACCCGGTTAATGCGCGCTGGTGAACCTATGTAAAGGCCTCGTAGCGTCCCTATGCTATCACACCAAAGGAAGTGTGAAAGTGCCTAGCTAGCACAGCATGGTTGGGTTTAACGTTCCTTTGAACGTTTATGTGACTCATGGGTAAAGATGTACAACCTCTGTAGAGTGTTAAAAACTGTTATAACAGCCGTGCTCACGGTCAAGAGCAGCCTGGACCCTCACATGGTTAGTTGGTGGTTCGGGTGGATCACAGTGGTGGTACTGTGGTTTGGGAGCTGGTTTTGGTTCTATGATGTTTTAACCCTAGGATCAGGACAGGTTGGTGCCTGTGCCTCGAAGGGGATGGGAAGCTTTGTACACAATAAATTCTAGGTGCTTAATTAAAACTTAACCAACTAAAACTTGAGCTTTGCAGTCCACTAAATAAAGCCTTCCTTGCTCTAAGCCTGCATGTTATGCATACTTTTCCTCCACTTGCGGATTACACGCCTCCAGGTGTACTCACCGTTTTCCCTTTCAACCCCTGCTGTTCTCTCCCCACTGCTGCTCAGATAAACAGAAGCTAGAAGAATGAGTTACATCGTGAAGACCATCGTGAAGACCTAGAGTTCTAGGTTGGCGTGCCCCCAGTCGACGTTCCTGTGGAAGATGGTGCCTACTATGCTATGATAGAAAAACGATGTGTACTCTTTTGTTTTAGACCCTCTGGTCATTTTGTAATATAAACGATGTAATGATATATGTTGTGATATTACACTGATGATGTCACTTTATGCATGAATTTGATCCTGGGCATGCATAAAGGGTACATTCGATTGTCCTTTAAAACCGGGTGTTACATAAACCGGCTGAGTGCTGCCACGCACCCGGCCAGCTTCTGCACGTCTTTCTGGCATTTTGGAGGCTTCATCAGGATAATCGCATGGATCTTCTCTGGGTTTGCCTCTATGCCACAGTTGCTAATGAGGAAGCCGAGTAGTTTTCCTGAGGGAATGCCAAAAACTCACTTTTCTGGGTTAAGTTTCCAGCGGTAAACCCTTAGGTTGGCAAAGGTCTCAGACAAGTCCTTGATAAGGTTATCAGGATCTCGAATCTGGACTACGACGTCGTCTACGTAGGCCTCGACGTTCTGGCCGATCTGGGTCGACAGACATGCTTGGATAGCACGTTGATAGGTCGCTGTTGGCGTTTCTTAAAGTCACCACTATAGCACCGTGGGTAGCGTGAGCGTGTAAGAGACACCCGGGTACACTGACGAGTGCGAACGAATCCGCAAGCGCACGGATACACTGCTGTAGCAGTTCCCCAAGGAAGGAGAGTATTCCAAGGGTATCGAATCCAAGGAACGATGTGCACTATTTTCTACTTCTAGTATAGATGATCCAAGGACACAACACTGATTCATAGGATAGGTAGAAAGGATCTGCCTCGACCGAGCGCAGTGTCTAGTTACAGTCTCTCAGGTATAGCACTCACTTTGGGCACCATGCACAAGGCCAATGTGTTGGCTCGAGCCCAACTCGGTACGCGACGTAGAGGGATGACAAAGGGTCCAATAGGCTGTCACCACTGTGGCCTACCTCTATGCTATGATCGTACGTGGTCTTCGAAGGGTAGCTTATGGTCCAGACACCTCGTCTACACCACTCACTATTCCTACGAATCCGCAAGGGAGATACTGGCACTAGCCCAAGGTATGCTCTATCACTCATGCAAGATCACGAATGCACTTTGATCTAACTAGAGACATGCAGGAGCTTCACTTTACTCTAATTAGACAAGCTGGCAAACTAGATGTAGACTTATGTTCTAAGTCTACTGGATCAAAAGGGTTGTGTTCGAAGAACACAAGCCTGTAAACCAAGAACAAACGAAGAACACAAGAACAAAGCAACTAAGCATGCATACGACTTTAGTCTAAATAGGAAATATCGAAATACTCACTTTAGTCTAGTTGAAGAACAAAGACACCGCTGAGGATCATTCTTGAGGAAGATGTCATGAATCATGACATGGCCTCAAGCCTCCCACCTCACTTCCTAGCACTAATCCTATACAAAGAGCTCTCCTCTCCTAAAGAGAGAGGCTCCAAGCCAAAATGAAGAGGAGGAGGAGAAGTGTGTGTCTCAAAATGGAGCCCCTCCCCTCCTATTTATAGAGGAGGGAGAGGCTTGCTTCGGGGCTCCAAGTGCTCCTAAATGCTTGGAACTGCAACCGGGGACCAATCAGGGACTGCCACGTGGAGGGCCGGGATCAGCCGAACCAAAGGTGGTTCGGCCGATCCACGGTTCGACCGAAGCCAAGGGGCCACGTGGCGCCCTGTGCTTCTTCGTGGTGGCTGACTGGTGGGCCCTGATGCTTGTCCTCTGTGCATGCCAAGTTTCCCGACGGTTTGGGGGGATAAGTGGGCCCTTGAATCCATGTGGTGTCCATGTGGCGCTTCGTGATTTGTCGGGCTTGCCTCTCTTGGATTGATGACGTCAGTGATCTAGGGGAATCCTAGGTGGCATCCCCTCATTGGTTGGTCTTGAAGAGCTTGGATCAAAGACTTGTGCTTTTACTCCTCTTTCTAGTGCTATTCACCTGTATTTGCATAATCACCAACACTTGTGGAAATGATTAGTTTAAACCCTATTCTAGTGTTGATGATCAATTTCCATGCCAAAAGGTACATGTTTGACGGGTAAGAAGTGAGTGAAAAACAACCGTCAACAAATACCCCCACACTCGACCTTTGCTCATCCCGAGTGAAGGGAAGAACAAGATCAGAGTGAGACATGATATCCATAAGTATGAAACAAGCATAAGAGATATTCCAAACCATACCTTGTACTTGTGAACTCTGAAGTGTCTATCATGCTGTCTTGGGTGGTTGAGGAATGGAACGGTCATGAATCAAATCACTCCTGCTCATCATGTCAAGTAACTTGGGGTTTTGTAATAAGTTTTCAAAACAAACTTTGCTTAGCTCCTCATTTGATTCTCTCAGATCGCTCAATGTGTATATGTCCTCACCAAGGCATTAGATTGCCTTTCTTCATCCTACTTCTAATGATGGCTATATGTGGAGCTCAGGGTAAGATAAAGGATAAGGCATACTTGCATCGCATATTTTGCAAAGTCAAAAACTAGATCCACAGAGAAAATCAGATCACACAATCAGATCAAGATGTGCACGTGTATGGATATGGTGAGTATGGTAAGGTGGATACTAGGCCCGGAATGGGTGCTAGATATTACCATACATGTATGATGAATGTGGGTTGATGGTAAGGTGGACACTAGCCCCGGAATGGATAGTTATTACCATCAAGATTATGGAACTCCTTTTTGCATGATCTCATCTCTTTCCTATTTCTCCTTTATTTTGGACATGGGCTATTCTCTCTTCTCCTTTTTTTTCTTTTTTTTCATCATGCTTTGAGCATGTGTCTTTCTTTTTTTTTCTTTTTTTTCTCTCTTTTTTTTCATAGCCCATGTCTCTTTTGAAGGATACTTTTGGAGAGAGATGTCACACCACATGTGAAGCTTTATTTTTATGAAATGGATGAATGATACAATGCTAACTTCCAGTGTAGAAGCATAGCAAGGGGAATATGGTGGTGTGCGCATGAATCTTGATCATGAAAGTAATGAAAAGAATTCTCACAAGGGTCACAGAATTTGACAAAGCTCAATGCATTAACAAGCATCATATGAGTAGAAGGTTTTCAACTATGAACATCATATGGCTCTAGTAGGACGGTGGCATATCAAAGAGGAGCTTTGCAAGGGGTTTTCATGATTTTCAAATAAAATTCCCAAGCACTCAGACATTCAGAGCGAAGATCATATCATCAAACCATATCACAAACGTCAACTACTTAGATAAGCATGAGTTCCCTAATGATATTTGTTCATAAGCATCAAGATGATAAGTAAGGAATAAAACATATGCAAGCCAACCACAGGAATCATGTAGAGCAAGCATAGCACCAACCACTGAGTTTGATATAAAGGACATGAATTGAAATTCAAACAAACTCATGGATAAGGGAGAGTGAGGTAGAGGGTGCACATACCATCGCTTCTGAAGGATAAGAGATCAAGGGAGACTAGTGGTGATTCGGCTGACCATAAGGCAGCCGACTCACTCTAGTTTACCTTGCTCTTGTCATGAAGGCGTAGTCGATGTTGAGCAGCGCCTGTGTGGGAGTTCTCGAGTGGATATGTCGATGATGAGTTCGAGAGAACTCCCCCACACTAGTGGTTGATCCTGGTGCCGTTCTTCAAACAAAAAGTGGAAACAAAAGAGGGTCTCTACTAGTTCAAGAACCATAGAGCCTTTATTCCAATTCAAATATTTTTGGGTTTTTATTTTATTTTATTGTCACCATGTCATTTGCTCGAAAGGGTTAGATCAACATTACATTTCGTACACAAAGGGGAATATACTTACCTTGGACCTTTGAGAGGTCATATGTACCACCTTTGCATGATGTGCAACATGAATCTGACACCTCATCTTACCTTCCCATTTGAATTTAGCTCAATGACTTACCCATTAAAATTTGACAATTCTCTGCAGGGGTTAGTCAGCATATATGCAACCAAGATCTATGAAAATATAACTCTAAAGTTCATCAATCAAAACTCGACACCATGTCTTGTTTTGACTGAAGAAGACAGTTTTAACCTAAGCACCATGCTTAATTTAAAACAGTCTATGAATGTGTGTATACTCAAACATTCAAACCAAAGCATATCAACAAAGATAAAGGAGGCATGAAAGCATGATCAAGCTATCATCAACAAGAGACATAAGCATGAGCATATGACGTTGAACCTCGGGAACCTCCCGGAAGGGCTTTGTTTAATGTCAAAAGCAGGACTTACCTAACTAGTGGGCAAGATGCAAGAGTTGACATCATCACCAAACAGGATAAGATTTGGTAGAGGAGGAACTTTACTCAGGATGCTCACATACCTCCCCCACACTTGAAGTTTGCATTGCTAGGCAACAAAACTCAAGTGTGTGGTGATCAAGCTTCCTTTTGTAAATGTTCCCTCACCAGAGCTTACCTGAGGTGTTGTATTTGATGTAGCTCACATGTTTGTAGGCATCACCTATCCATTCTTCTTTTCAATCTCCACCTGAAAGGTTAGTGACCAAAAATACCTGAAGGACAACTTATCCTAAAAACATGTTCTTGCTTTTATTCGAAAAGGGAAATAAAACCTATGCTAATCCAGGCTATCTCCTGGGAGTGCTTTGTTTATTTAAGGTCATAAGCTCGACCATGGGAACTTCATCTTGCAGTTATCGTTGGTGGTGTCATTCCCGTCTCACCACCAATCCTTGATGTATCAGTGAAGCTTTAGCTGCAAGGTTAGTGCCACAGTGCATACACAAAATCTGATATGCTTATGATAAACATATACATCTACAATCAACCTTCCAAACGTTTTGCAAAAGAGGACCAGAAGGTGGTTGTAGCCCTCGTATGTGCTCAGTGCACCAAGCATGTCTGACTCTAGAGGGACATGATGCGAGCATGGTCTGTATGGTGAATCAAGAATGAAGCCACCATGCTCGTGTGTGGAATCCTTTCCTCCGGACTCTAGAGTCAGTGCCTCGAAAGGTTCCATGGCCCATGAATTCATCTCAAGAGAGTCATCATGGAAGCTCGATGTTGACTCTCGATCATGATCGAAAGCAACATGATACAGGCTAGCAGGAAGAGGCTGAAACTCGGTCGAGGGTGATGACGATCGTTCTCCTTCACAAAGGTGAGGAGGGCCTTCCGAGTCGTACTCATCAGGAGTAGAAAGTTCTACAACCTCAATGAGAATGGGCTTGGATGATGCGAACGGAGATGTATGAGTCATCTTCTCGAGCGGGTTTTGCTGGGGAAGAGGCTCCGCCATAGGGTGTCCCAAACAAGGGGTAGTAGTGGTGGAAGTGGCTTCCCCAAGATTATCATCTAGGCTCCCTATGGATTCCTCAAAGAATTTCTCTAGCGGGGAGCCTAGGAGTAGATCAGGATCGAGGACATCAAAGATGTGAAAGTTTAAGCAAGCTTCGATCCTGTGATGAGCGACACGGCACGTGCGATCCCCTGACATTCAAGAACGTGCCCAAAGGGACAAGTCTCAAGGAGCATGTCGGATGGTGCTAGTGGAACTTTGCCTAAAAGAGTTTCCGCTAAGTGCCATGGCTTGATGTTGACCTCCATGATGGGGTCACAATGGGCTTCTACGGCAATCCCTCTAATAGAATAAGGAATAACCAGAGAGGGTGTACTATCCCAAAATGCTTCGGAAAAGCATATCACTCCAGCTGGCCATTCCTTCATCATGGCCTCCTCAGGAAATGCTTCGTCAGGAGGATCGGGAGGCGAAGGAGATACCGTAGGTCTAGGGAAAGGTTCTGTCAGAGGATGTCTAGATGGTTCAGCATGGACAGAAATGGTTTCCCTAAGCTCTTCTTCTGGGTTTCCTTGAGATTTAGCAAGAAGTTTTTCTAAGGGGAAACCTAGAAGAAGATCAAAATCCACGATGTCATAGATGTGGAAATTTAATCGCACCTCTATGTCATCAATGGTGATCGGCACGTCCCTAGCAATCCCCCGACATGGAAAAACACAGCGCCACCTGGGGCTATGGAAAAGTCTATCAGTCGGGATCAAGGGCACGCCACCCACCAGAGTATCCAAAAGGGTCTCTGGCATGATGCAAGCCCCAACAGTAGGGTCATGGACAACATCTACGGTGTTTCCTCTCATGGAACAGTGGATGGTCGTAGAAGTCGCGCTAACCCGAATTGCTTCGGATGTACGCTTCTAAGGTGACCAATCCACTATCGTCCCATGATTCCAAACTTCATCGAGGACCTCATAAAGGTCCAACGATGCCGTATGCTTCTCGTGCCAAGAGTGATCTGAGGTATTTCTGATGTTTTGAGAAGGATCATCCTCAAATCGGGAAGAGAACTCCGAAGGTTGAATTTCTTCTTCCTTCGATGTTCGTGATTCGGGAGAGGGCTCAACAGAGGAATGAAGGAATTCAGAGAATGAAAGCTCAGATTCGACTATTGAGAGACTCTCATGGACCAACTCAGACTCCAGATGGGGTTCATTGTAAATGATATGGGAAGAGGAGGTTTCTAAGAAGAATTCTAGGATCTCTCTTCTTTCCACTAGAGTTTGGTTTTCAAACGAACCTCTAGCTAAAAGGTCGAGCTCTCGTGCAGATTCCATGTCTATATGAGTATAAAAGGTATATGTCGCTATATCATCGGGTAGAGACATGTCTGGGCTAGATGTCATAAGACGTAGAAACCTAGCCCAAGCTGCACCTATGGACTCACCCTCTAATTGCTCAAAGTCAAGGAGTTCACACGGCAAGAGCTCTATGCGTTCATAAAGGGAGAACGAGTCACAAAAGTTTTCTCGTAGTTCTCCCCAATTATTCACATGCTCTGCTGTGTGGGTGTACCATTGCTCCGCTCTATCTACGAGAGAGAAAGGGAACAATTTCCACCTCAAAGTTTCCTGTGTCATGCCTGGAATTACCAAGCACGAGCACAAGTCCTCGAACTCCTCTAAATGAACATTAGGATTGTCACTGATCGCTCCAGAGAAAGGTCGATTCCGAACCATGGCTATAAAGCCGGGACAAAGCTCGTAGCAAGATGAGGAAGTTGATGGTTGCTCTAAGACGAACTCGCCCCTAGGGGTAGAGATGCTTTGACAGGAAGGCATCTCAAAGGGTAACGGGGGTAAAGGTAGAAGAAAAAAAACAAAAAGGATAACTCGATGGGTAACGGGGGTGAGGGTAGAAGAAAACGAAAAATATAAATACGAGGACCACTAGGTTCGAAGATAGATAAAGCAACCGTTCCCCGGCATTGGCGCCAGAAATGCTTGTTGGCATTTCTTCACGTCACCACTATGGCACCATCGGTAGCATGAGCGTGTAAAGGACACCCGGGTACACTGACAAGTGCGAACGAATCTGCAAGCGCACGGATACACCGTTGTAGCACTTCCCCAAGGAAGAAGAGTATTCCAAGGGTATCGAATCAAGGAACGATGTGCACTATCTTCTACTTCTAGTATAGATGATCCAAGGACACAACACTGATTGATAGGATAGGTAGAAAGGATCTACCTCGACCGAGCGCAGAGTCTAGTTACGGTCTCTCAGGTATAGCACTCACTTCGGGCACCAAGCACAAGGCCAATGTGTTGGCTCGAGCCCAACTCGGTACGCGACGTAGAGGGTTGACAAAGGGTCCAACAGGCTGTCACCACTGCGGCCTACCTCCATGCTACGATCGTACGTGGTCTTCGAAGGGTAGCTTATGGTCCAGACACCTCGTCTACACCACTCACTATTCCTATGAATCCGCGAGGGAGATACTGGCACTAGCTCAAGGTATGTTCTATCACTCATGCAAGATCACGAATGCACTTTGATCTAACTAGAGACATGCAGGAGCTTCACTTTACTCTAATTAGACAAGCTGGCAAACTAGATGCAAACTTATGTTCTAAGTCTACTAGATCAAAAGGGTTGTGTTCGAAGAACACAAGCCTCTAAACCAGAACAAATGAAGAACACAAGAACAAAGCAACTAAGCATGCATACGACTTTAGTCTAAATAGGAAATATCGAAATACTCACTTTAGTCTAGTTGAAGACAAAGGCACCGCTGAGGAACGTTCTTGAGGAAGATGTCATGAATCATGACATGGCCTCAAGCCTCCCACCTCACTTCCTAGCACTAATCCTATACAAAGAGCTCTCCTCTCCTAAAGAGAGAGGCTCCAAGCCAAAATGAAGAGGAGGAGGAGAAGTGTGTGTCTCAAATTGGAGCCCCTCCCCTCCTATTTATAGAGGAGGGAGAGGCTTGCTTCGGGGCTCCAAGTGCTCCTAAATGCCCGGAACTGCAACCGGGGACCAATCAGGGACTGCCACGTGGAGGGCCGGGATCAGCCGAACCAAAGGTGGTTCGGCCGATCCACGGTTCGACCGAAGCCAAGGGGCCAGGTGGCGCCCTGTGCTTCTTCGTGGTGGCTGACTGGTGGGCCCTGATGCTTGTCCTCCGTGCATGCCAAGTTTCCCGACGGTTTTGGGGGATAAGTGGGCCCCTGAATCCATGTGGTGTCCATGTGGCGCTTCGTGATTCGTCGGGCTTGCCTCTCTAGGATTGATGACGTCAGTGATCCAGGGGAATCCTAGGTGGCATCCCCTCATTGGTTGGTCTTGAAGAGCTTGGATCAAAGACTTGTGCTTTTACTCCTCTTTCTAGTGCTATTCACCTGTATTTGCATAAACACCAACACTTGTGGAAATGATTAGTTTAAACCCTATTCTAGTGTTGATGATCAATTTCCATGCCAAAAGGTACATGTTTGACGGGTAAGAAGTGAGTGAAAAAACAGCTGTCAACAGTCGCGCCAGCGTTCTTCAGACCGAAAGACATTACCAGGTAACTGTACGTGCCATGGGGCGTAATGAATGACGTCTTGATCTGGTCTTCGACCTTGAGGCTTATCTGGTGATAGCCTGAATAGCAGTCAAGAAAATAGAGTAGGGCACAACGTGCCGTGGAATCAACGACTTGGTCTATTCGCAGGAGGGTGAAGGGGTCTTTGGGGCAGTGTTTGTGTTGGCGTTCCTTAACGTCACCACTATGTCGCCGGTTAGCATGAGCGTGTAAGGAACTCCCAAGTACACTGAGGAGTGCGAACGAATCCGCAAGCGCACGGATACACTGTTGTAGCACTTCTCCCTAGGAGAATGAGTATTCCCAAAGGGTTTCATTCCAAGGACGGGAGAGTAACCGGATGAAAGTCTACCCAAGGACACCTAGCTACTACTGATATAGGTAGGATATGAGAAGTACTTTCTTGAGGAGCTTAACTCTCGAGATGGATCTGTCTGCTATTAGTCCTCCCCGTGGGGCGCCAACCCACCCTAGCTTTTTAGGGACAAGGAATGTTCTGGCAACGGGGCCCTACTCGGTACACAGGTGTGGAGGGTTTCAAAGGGTCCAACAAGCTGTCACCACTGCGGCCTACCTCTATCGTTACGCGAATGCACTTGGTATTCATAAGATAACCAGAGTCCAGACACCACGTCTACACTCCCGATAACTACTATAGCACGGTTACGTCTGTCGACCCGCTAACAACACTATAGCTACCCGTATAAATACGGGACTACGAACTAGAGAGAGAACGGCTCAGATCATACTAGTCACCAAGTTACGGAGCAACAAGAAAGGTTTGGATGCGAACGAGACACAACAAACTTACTCAGCTAAACAGGACCAAAGCATGCAAACAGATACTTGAACTAATGCACTGGCTCAAAGGATCGAAGCCTTGTGTCACAGAGAACACAAGCCTCTAAACTATGAATGAACCAAGAACACAAGAACATATCATTCATGCATGATGTCCACTATAGTCTAAATAAGAAATGTAAAATACTCACTTTGATCTAAATGAAGAACAATGCATCCATGAGGACATCAACTCACTCCTCACTCCTATTCTATCTATCAACCAATCCTAGTCTAGATCTCTACTCAACCCCATTCCACCACATAGAGGTGAGAATCACCTCACATGGGCAGAATTAGAGAGAGGGAGAGAGAGCTACACAAGAGTGAAGTGGAGACTTGAGAGCTTGGAAGTGTGTAGGAAATGAGGCCCCTCCCCTTCTATTTATAGGCAAGGGGGTGGCTTGATCTGAGGCTCAAAGTGCTCCAAAACACCTTGGGATGCAGCCAAGGACCAATGGGAAGAAGACACGTGGAAGGCAGGGATCAACCGACCCTAGGTCGGTTCGACCGATCCTAGGGTCGGCCGAAACCCCCGGCTGGCCATCTGGCCTGTGCTTCCTCAGAGTGGCTGCTACGTTGGCCCTGATGCTTATCCTCCGTGCATGACAAGTTTCCTGGTGATTTGGTTAGCAAACTGGGCCTATGGATCCATGTGATGCTGACATGGCAGTGTGTGATTCGTTGGAAGCTCTTCACATGGATTGGTGACATCATGGATCTTGGGGAATCCATGTGGCAGCCCCTCATTGGCCAGAACCTGAGTGCCTTGGCTTGGAGTGGGATAAATCTGTATGGATTCTTCCCATTTCTTATTCTACATAGCTGCATTCGAATAGACATCGACACTGGTGGAAAGTATTAGTTTAAGCTCCTATTCTAGTGTGGATGTGCATTTCATGTTCCAATTTGCAGGAGTTGACGGCCATGAAAATGGTACTTAACAGTCGTCAACAGTTTGTTGAGATTGGTATAGTCAACGCACATTCTCCATTGATTATTCTTCTTGGATACAAGAAATGGATTAGCTAACCAGTCAGGATGATACACTTCCTTTATAAAACTGGGAGCTAACAGTTTTGCAAGCTCTACCCCTATTGCCTTCTTGCAGTCCTTCGCGAATCGGTGTAGCTTCTGCTTGACGGGCTTCGCGTTCATGTCAACCTTCATGGAGTGCTCGGCGAGCTCTCTGGGCACCCCTGGCATATCTGCTGGTTTCCAAGCGAATATATCCGAGTTAGCACGCAGGAACTCGACAAGCATACTTTCCTATTTTGGGTCCATGTTGGCCCGAATGGTCGCCATCTTGGACGGGTCCTCGAGCCCAAGGGACACCTTCTTCGTTGCCTCCTTCTCCCACTGGATCACCTCCGTCGCCGGCTTCTTCGTCAGGATCTCAAGATCGACCGGGTCCAGCTTGCTGGCGGCTGCCAGGACCTTCGCGGTGCGTCTGGAGAGATTGAGCGTGGCTGCGATGTAGAGGTTCTTCTTCTCGCAAGCGCTCGGCGTCTGACAGTCTCCTCTGAGGGTGAGGACACCGTTTGGCACCGGCATCTTTAACACCATGTAGGTGTAGTGCATGGATCTTCTCCGAGTTTGCCTCTATGCCACAGTTGCTAATGAGGAAGCCGAGTAGTTTTTCTGAGGGAATGCCGAAAACTCACTTTTCTGGGTTAAGTTTCCAGCGGTAAACCCTTAGGTTGGCAAAGGTCTCAGACAAGTCCTTGATAAGGTTATCAGGATCTCGAATCTGGACTACAACGTCGTCTACGTAGGCCTCGACGTTCTGGCCGATCTGGGTCGACAGACATGCTTGGATAGCACGTTGATAGGTCGCGCCAGCATTCTTCCGACCGAAAGACATTGCCAGGTAATTGTACGCGCCATGGGGCGTAATGAATGACGTCTTGATCTGGTCTTCGACCTTGAGGCTTATCTGGTGATAGCCTGAATAGCAGTCGAGAAAACAGAGCAGGGCACAGCCTGCCATGGAATCAACGACTTGGTCTATTCGCAGGAGGGTGAAGGGGTCTTTGGGGCAGTGTTTGTGTTGGCGTTCCTTAACGTCACCACTATGTCTCCGGTTTGCATGAGCGTGTAAGGAACTCCTAGGTACACTGAGGAGTGTGAACGAATCCGCAAGCGCACAGATACACCATTGTAGCACTTCTCCCTAGGAGAATGAGTATTCCCGAAGGGTTTCATTCCAAGGACGGGAGAGTAACCGGATGAAAGTCTACCCAAGGACACCTAGCTACTACTGATATAGGTAGGATATGAGAAGTACTTTCTTGAGGAGCTTAACTCTCGAGATGGATCTGTCTGCTATTAGTCCTCCCCGTGGGGCGCCATCCCACCATAGCTTTTCAGGGACAAGGAATGTTCTGGCAACGGGGCCCTACGCGGTACACAGGCATGGAGGGTTTCCAAGGGTCCAACAGGCTGTCACCACTGCGGCCTACCTCTATCGTTATGCGAATGCACTTGGTTAGGGCTGGACGCCGAGCCAGCTCAGCTTGGCTTGGCTCGGCTCGGTCTGGCTCGTTAAGGTAACAAGCCAGCTCGGCTTGGCTCGTTAGCAAAACGAGCAAAAAGGCTGGCTCGGCTTGGCTCATTAGTAGCTCGAGCCAGCTCGTTAGGCTTGCGAGCTGTATGTAAATTTGAAATTAACCTCTGAGCATATGTAAAGTTTTTAAAAATAATAATTATAAAGTTGAAAATGATAAAATTAGTCACACATGTAGCACTTAGAAAGGTTTGGCATAGCTTCAATGGCTCAGCTCAACTTTGATAGCTCCGTTTTCTATATTGAAATTAGAATTTTCTAGCTCGTTTGGCTCGTGAGCAGCTTGCGAGCTGGCTCGAGCCAGCTCGTTAACAAAACAAGCAAAAATAGTTGCTCGGCTTGTTAAAAAATTAATCGAACCGAGCCGAGTCGAGCCGAGCTATGAACGAGTTGAGCTAGCTCACGAGCTTCTGGCTCACGGTCCAGCCCTACACTTGGTATTCGTAGGATAACCAGAGTCCAGACACCACGTCTACACTCCCGATAACTACTATAGCACGGTTACGTCTGTCGACCCGCTAACAACACTATAGCAACCCGTATAAATATGGGACTATGAACTAGAGAGAGAACGGCTCAGATCATACTGGTCATCAAGTTACGGAGCAGCAAGAAAGGTTTGGATGTGAATGAGATACAAGAAACTTACTCAGCTAAACAGGACCAAAGCATGCAAACAGATACTTGAACTAATGCATTGGATCTAAGGATCGAAGCCTTGTGTCACGAAGAACACAAGCCTCTAAACTATGAACGAACCAAGGACACAAGAACATATCATTCATGCATGATGTCCACTATAGTCTAAATAAGAAATGTCGAATACTCCTTTGATCTAAATGAAGAACAATTCATCCATGAGGACATCAACTCACTCCTCACTCCTACTCTATCTATCAACTAATCCTAGTCTAGATCTCTACTCAACCCCATGCCACCACATAGAGGTGAGAATCACCTCACATTTGCAGAATTAGAGAGTGGGAGAGAGAGCTACACAAGAGAGAAGTGGAGACTTGAGAGCTTGGAAGTGTGTAGGAAATGAGGCCCCTCTCCTTCTATTTATAGGCAAGGGGCTTGCTCCGAGGCTCAAAGTGCTCCAAAACACCTCGGGATGCAGCCAAGGACCAATGGGAAGAAGACACGTGGAAGGCGGGGATCAACCGACCCTAGGTCGGTTCGGCCGATCCTAGGGTCGGCCGAAACCCCCGGCTGGCCATCTGGCCTGTGCTTCCTCGGAGTGGCTGCTATGTGGGCCCTGATGCTTATCCTCCGTGCATGCCAAGTTTCCTGGTGATTTGGTTAGCAAAGTGGGCCCTTGGATCCATGTGATGCTGACGTGGCAGCGTGTGATTCGTTGAAAGCTCTTCACATGGATTGGTGACATCATGGATCCAGGGGAATCCATGTGGCAGCCCCTCATTGGCCAGAGCCTGAGTGCCTTGGGTTGGAGTGGGATAAATGGGTATGGATTCTTCCCATTTCTTATGCTACATACCTGCATTTGAATAGACATCGACACTGGTGGAAAGTATTAGTTTAAGCTCCTATTCTAGTGTGGATGTGCATTTCATGTTCCAATTTGCAGGAGTTGACACTCATGAAAATGGTACTTAACAGCCGTCAACAGTTTGTTGAGATCGGTATAGTCAACGCACATTCTCCATTGATTATTCTTCTTGGATATAAGAAATGGATTAGCTAACTAGTCAGGATGATACACTTCCTTTATAAAACCGGCAACTAACAGTTTTGCAAGCTCTACCCCTATTGCCTCCTTGCGGTCCTTCGCGCATCGGCGTAGCTTCTGCTTGACGGGCTTCGCGTTCATGTCAACCTTCATGGAGTGCTCGGCGAGCTCTCTGGGCACCCCTGGCATATCTGCTGGTTTTCAAGTGAATATATTCGAGTTAGCATGCAGGAACTCGACGAGCACACTTTCCTATTTGGGGTCCATGTTGGCCCCTATGGTCGCCATCTTGGATGGGTCCTCGAGCCCAAGGGACACCTTCTTCGTTGCCTCCTTCTCCCGCTGGATCGCCTCCGTCGCCGGCTTCTTCGTCGGGATCTCAAGATCGACCGGGTCCAGCTTGCTGGCAGCTGCCAGGACCTTCGCGGTACGTCTGGAGAGATTGAGCGTGGCTACGATGTGGAGGTTCTTCTTCTCGCACGTGCTAAGTGTCTGACAGTCTCCCCTGAGGGTGAGGACACCGTTTGGCACCGGCATCTTTAACACCATGTAGGTGTAGTGCGGGACCGCCATGAACTTGGCCACTGAAGGCCTGCCAAGCATGCCATGATAGGTCATCTCGAAATCTGCCACAATGAAGCGGACGTGCTCGGTACGGTAGTTATCAATCGTACCGAAGGTGACCAGCAAGAAGATCTCGTTGAGTGGTACCGAGGGGTCCCCGGGTACGATGCCAAAGAATGGCGTGTCCGTCGGGCTCAAATCCATAGGGGTGAGCCTCAACTCCTTCAGCATGCTGGCGAAGAGGATGTCGAGGCCACTACCTCCGTCCACCAGCATCTTGCTGAGCCCCACGTTGCGAATCGTGGGGTTGAGCACCAGGGGGTACCGCCCAGGCCTGGCGAGCGCCACCGGGTGGTCTTCCCTGCTGAAAGTGATCAGGACCTCCGACCAGTGTAGGTACTAGGGGGTGTCGTGCTGGGCTGCGTACACTAGCATGCAGTCCGTGAGCTTCGCCTTGCGCTTCCCCTCCAGCTGCTCGGGTCCACCGTAGATCATGTTGACGGTGCGATCGACGACCTAGAAGTCTTCGTCATTGTCATCCGCCGGTGGCTCACGCTTATCCTTGGCCTTGCCACCCTTCGGTGGTCCTCTCTGACAGCTCTTGCCGGAGAAGTAGTTCTTCAGGCCAAAGCATTCTCGTGCCGAGTGCTTATTGTTCTTGTGGTACGGGCATTGCATATCCAGGAGCTTCTGGAACTCGGAGGGGTCTAGCCGCTTTGTGCCGGCTTGGATAGCGGCCTCGGTCTCGGGCTTGCGCCTCCTGTTCCGCCTCGCTCCCAATTCGGCGGTCTCGCCCCCTCGATCCGGGTCGTAGCATCTGCGACGCTCGCGCGGAGAGCCGTCGTCGTCCCAGTGGGACTTGACATTCTTGAGCTGCTCGCGCTCAGCTTCCTCGCCATCGTCCTCCAAATTTGCCACGTCGAAAAGCTCGTGGACGGTCTTGGGGGACTTTTGAGCCCACATATTCACCAGCTTGCCGTAGGCCAGTCCGTGCTGGAAGGCACTGATGACGTTGTGCTCCTCGACGAAAGGAAGAGAGTTCTTCTTTTCGGAGAAACGACGGATGTACGAGCGCAGTGACTCGTTCTTGCGCTGCCGGATTTGATCCAGCATCCTCCAGTTACCCGGCCACTCACATGTACCGGAGTATTGCCTCGTGAAGTAGGCGCAGAGCTCGTCCCTTGAGTCGATGGAGTTTTTCGAGAGCCCTGCCAGCCAACTTCTGCACCCCTTCGTGAGCATGATTGGCAAGTAGTTTGACATCACGTCGGAGTTGCCCCTCGCGGCCTTGACCGCGGTGGAGTAGATCTGTAGCCATTGGACAGGATCAGAGGTCCCATCGTATTTGTCTACGTCGGACAGCTTGAACCCACGGGGCCAGTTCACCTTCGTTAGCCGTGCCGTCAGGGAGAGGAAGCCATTATAAGAGGTGGTTTCCTCTCGACCTTTGCAGCGGCCAGCGGTGTTCTTCTCATGGGAGCTGTAGCTTCCCTCGGAGTACGTGTAGTCATCCGAGTAATAGTCCTCATACCCACTGCGTGAATCTGAGGGCGGTGTGACGTTGCGTCGGCCACGGCAGTTCGGGGCTCCATGCTCCCGATCATAGTCACGGCGACGCTTCGACTCATGCTGGCGCCGTTCTCGAGCGTGACGGTCGATGGTATGCCTTGCGTCCTTGTGACGCAGCTCCTCGCGCAGGTCTCCGCCATCGTCGTGGCGTGCGCGCTTGCGGCGTGGCCTAGGTGTGTTCCCGGTCTCCTCCTGCCCAATAGGTGGGGAGGGGCCTATCCGGTTAGTCTAGGTCGCGGAGGCCTGTACCAGGGCTTGTAGGCGAGCCAAGCCTGGCGTGCTTGGCGGCATCTTCCCGAGTTCCTCATTCAGGACAATGAGGTTATTCTTGGGGTCGCGTAGACCCTCTGCCCGGCGTAGTCGACTGTGAAATCATCCTCTAGCCTCCGGGGATTTATACCTCGAGTGCGCCGCCTCCTCCTATGCCGAGGCGGGCTGGATTCCGAGTAGTACTCGTCATCCTCGCCATCTTAGCGCCGGTTATCACGATGCTGGTCGTTTTGGCGCCGAATCTCTTGGCGCTGTCATTCCCGATCCGCGTTTTTGTGTAGGCGGTTAGTCTTTTGGGCGGCGGTCTCGCCGTCCTGAGTGGGCTCGTCCTCCGAGACAGCTGGGGGTGTGCCTGCTGCTGCCGCAGCGTATACAAAAGCGGGCGCTCTACCCCAGTCCGAGGACCCGGAGGATGAGGTGCTGTCAGATTGGATCTCCATGGTATCAGTAGATCCGAGAGTGTCGGAGCTGTCCTCAATGTCGAGTGCAGCCCTCAGGGATGTGAAGGATCCTTCCGACCCAGCGTCGGGATCAGATCGCCTAGCCGAGTAGTTTGGCCAGCGCAGATCCTCCGACCTGTCGGTGGTCCACTCACCGACTTGCCCCTCTTCCTCCAAGATGGGGTAGAGGGTCTCGTCTAGGTCAGCACCATCTAACAGGGTGATAACCATCGACACGAAGCGTGGTGTGTCCTCATCCGAGTGGTATTCAACCGACCGGGGTGGAGATGCCACGCGAAGGGTTTTCCTCGCCATCTCTGAGGCGGAGGCGGCGGCGCTCTTCAACCCATGGGGGAAGCGCTCGGCCTGCGGGGCATCTAGGGTGGCCTCGCAGATTGTGATGGTGTCGGCCATGTTGCCGATGATCCGATCCATAGATTGGACTAGATCGCCTTCGGGAGGATCTGCTGATCCTGCAACCTTAAGGTCTTCCACCGGGAGGCTAGGCCTCTGGGCTGGCGTGGCGTGCCAAAAAGAACTCGGCAGGCCCGGGGCTTCTCCAGGTTGGATCTGGGAGCTGGTGAGTTGCCTATGGGCGGCGTGGAATCCGCTCCGGAGGGCTTCTCCGTGGTGATCGTGGTGTCGGGGATGATGCAAGGGATCTCCCTGATGACGATGTGACCCTAAGGCGGGGTCACGTAGCCGACTGCCTGCTCGTCGGTGGTGAAATCGGGGCCGAAGCTCCCGAAGGGGATTCCCGCTCTCAACACGGCGCGGATGAGGCAGCTAGCTGGGATCTTGACTGCGGCCATCAAGTTTGCCAATTATCTACGGCGAAGCCCCTACTTGGCGCGCCAACTGTCGGTACAATGGTGCTGGCAGTCCACCACGGGGTAGGCTATGGTGCTAGATTGTGTGGAGGGGATCGCCGAGACTGAAGCTAGATGGTGAACGAAGGACACTGGGGTTTATCCAGGTTCGGACCGCAAAGATGCGTAATACCCTACGTCCTGCGTTGGTGGTTGTATTGATGGTTCCGCGAATGGGAATCAGATTGGACTTGTTTTGTAGGGGGTCCCTGCTGCCCTTATATAGGCATTGGGGGCAAGGTTACAGATCACGTGGGATCTATCCTAGTCGGTTATACAAGATCTTCCTTCGATCACAAGTAATATCTTTCCTAACCAACTAGTCTTTATCTATGGGAGTATATCTCTTCGGGTGCCAGCTCGTTCCTGATCCGTGCGCCCGCACCAGGTGCCGCTCCTGTGGACCCACGCCGTCCCCACAGATACGCCGTGAGGCCCCTCCGTGTGGCACCCCGGGGGTATGTCCCCCACACCTCCCCTCTTTCCTCGGGCTCTGGTTCGTTCCTTCTTTGCTTTGATTGCTAGTGTGGTGGTGGGCGGCGGCTGTGGTGCTGGTGGTGCCCGTGGTGGTGGCGGCAACGGTGGCCTGGTGGTGGTGGTGGCTGTGGTGGGCGGCGGTCTGGTGGTGGTGGTGGCTGTCGTGGGCGGCGACAGCGGAGCGAGCGCGTGCAGTCTGGTGGTGGTGGTGGTGGCTGTCGTGGGTGGCGGCGGCTCTGGCGTGCTGCAGTGGTGGAGGCCCGACGCCATGACGGCGGCAGCATGGTGGCTGCGGCCGTGTACACTTTTTTTATTTTTTTGAAAAACGTTCGTCGAGTGCTATGTACTCGGGAAAGGTTTGCTGAGTGCCCGACGGTGGACACTCGGCGAAGCCTTCTTCGCCGAGTCTTTGGTCTCTGAGTGGGCGATGTCGAGTGCAACACTCGGCGAAGTGTCCACCGAGTGTAATATGGCCTTCGCTGAGTGCCCCAGGCACTCGGCATCTTCAGGCTTTCCCGTAGTGGTTTACATCCCTATTTCCAACATATAAAGTGTATTTTGATTGAATATACACTCCAGTGAGTCAAGTAAAAATTGTAATCATAATTCATATATTTCCTATGATGGAGAAAGAAGACCACTCTAATTTCTAGGGTGTTACAAATAGTCTATCCGAAATGTTATGGTTAGTGTTCACGGATTATTAAATCAATTATGAGAATTGATTCGCAAAAAAAATCAATTATGAGAAAATAATGAATCACGTACCAGGTGAGGCAACCTGGGTGAGGTTGTGGAGCAAGGTTATATCTATCCAACCATATATATTTGACCTCCATAAAATGTTGAATTAGCCAATCCGAAATGTTGGTATAGGTATTAGTTCGTAGATTGTTGAATCAAAGTGTACAAATTATTGAAGGTCGTCCACGATGTGAAAATTTTCGTGGGCTGTAATAGTTAACCAAAAGTGGGCTTCAATTAAAATTAGTAGCCCTGCAAAGAAACAAGAGCTTTGTTACGAATACTTCTTGGTAGCAAACAAAAACAAAAAGATTGTAGTCAAAGTTGTTGAAATTTGATAAGAGTACCTATAGCTACTTTGTATCCGTGCGCATCGAAAGAAAAATGAAAAGAAAAGAAAATCTGATAAAGAGTACGGAATTTGTATCGACACGTTCATCAACATCCATCTTCCATTGGTATCTCTAGCTGTTGAAATTTAGTCAAAGTTGTTGAAATTTGATAAGAGTACGTACTTTGTATCCATGCGCATCGGAAGAAAAATAAATTTGATCTAGAGTACGGATTTTGTATCTACACGTGCATTAACATCCATCCTCATATCTCTGGCCCCATATCATCAAACTTGCTTAGGTAAAAAAAAAACGAAAAAAGCGTTAATGACCTTACAACAACAGACCCACCACCCTGCAACCGCTTATAAATAGTCAGCAAACCATGCTTGCTACACACCAGCAGCACTCACCATTATCATAGCTAGATTGACATCACTAGCACTGTTGCAGAAATGGCAACCAAGAACCTCCTACTGGTCCCTATCACCCTCTGCTCCCTCGTCTTGGTCGCAGCGCAATATACCGAAGCTTCTGACAGGGTTTTCATGGCCGTCTTCCAAGGCCAAACGCAATGCAGAAACAACCCGGGCACGCCATCATCAGCAGTAAGCGATCGATCTTAATTTTAGTTAGGATTGTTCGAAAAAAACTTGCTTCAATATATCATTCTGTTATATCGATCTTGCTGTCATATCTGTAACTAATTTGCACGCGATCAAATTTTGCAGACGCTACCGTGCAGGTGGTGATCAACGGCGACATGGTCATCGCCAGCGGCCAGACGACGATGGACGGCAAGTTCTTGCTTAAGGTGAAGGTGAGCTCGGCCCAGATGACCCAGCTGCTGAGCAACACAATCAGTATCGAGGCAGTCCTCACCAGTCCGCCGCCGCAAGCATGCCCCGGCGGCGCGGCGCGCCGGCCGTGAGCTCCGATGGCCATGAGTGGCTTCGGGGTCTTCGGTGCTCCTAGCAAAGTGGAAGCCGGGCTACGCGACGTTATCCACCACATTATCGGTAACAGCGAACATGGTGTCGACGCAGCAGCTGGCGGCGTGCACGTGCAGCCAAGCATCGTCGCTGCCTCGGACGCCGACCTACTATACTAGTCCTTGCTGATGCTGTTGCACTGCCGACGACGACGCCCTCTTTAACAAATTATGTGTTGTGACCGGGCTTTTTAATGGAATATTACAACTCTAGTGCACACATAAATAGTACACACATACAAAGAAGTAATTGGCAGTCAAGCATGCAGTATACACCACCCGCCGTGCCGGTACACTAGCTGTACGTACGCATGGTAATATGATACGAATATACGTACATATTAGTACGTAAGCATGTACGCTTCGCGCATTCATGCTCCCCCGTTATAAGAATAAAAATTTCAGAAATGACTGTATTTATGTTTAGTACATTACTTTTGTTAGAGTATATTTGGTAGTTGTAGATATACGTATATTGTCATATGTATCCGAGGTTGCCTTGCACCCCAAGTCACGTACTCTCATATATACCGGCCGAGGCAACAATGCAATACAATCAATCCATTATACCAATTCTACCTTTCTACATGGTATCACGAGTTTAGGGTTTGAGATTGTTGGCGTTCGATTTCCGTCAACCAAGAACACTTGTTATGTTATAGTTTGAATTTCATTTTGGAACTAACTCGCCACTAGGCATACTAATGATATAACAAGTTCATCGTTGGATGTGTGTTTTGGAGTATAATGTTTACGCAGGAATTAATGCACTAAATGAGAAGAGATGCACTCGGTTTGGAGGACGATTTACATGATGATCAAGAGGCTTCGACCGTGCATGAACTTGACTCCAAAGGTGGTAAGGACCAACGTGCTTCAATGGAGAGTCTCCGAGGTCCAAGATGAAAAGACCGGAAGATCGTGCAAGAAGACCTCTTAACTTGGTCGCGGAGATAACGATGTCCAAAGCCCATATCCGAAGGAGGAAAAACCCCAAAGTGCAAGAAATGACACGTGGCAAAAGACGGAGGCGAACCGGGCCGGGAATGGGCCAGGCTGGCCGGCCCAGGCCGGCCGGCCCACCCCCTTTCCACGTCAGTTCATCACCGCCTTTCTCCAGTGATAAATTCGCGGAACCCTAATTATTTGGGGAGAGGAGCCATTCGCGAAAGACGACCAGAGAAGCCTCGGGAGATCAAACACAAGGAAGAGGGTTGATCGAGAGGGTGAAGGTCCAAGAGAACCATCACCTAGGTCAACGGAGGCTACAACGAGGAAGGAGGACATCGAGGCCTTGCCACGGCGCCGCTGGAGTTGAAGGACACCGAGAGACGAACTCCATCGGGGGCATCCACCATGTTCAATGGTGCCATGCCCAACGTCTTGATGGGGTAAAGTAATCGTTTGTCCATGGAGTTGTAATGGATCTTGACATGTAGTCACCCGCTCTCTTGTTTGGATCTTTTATCTATCATACCATTTGTTGATGATGCTTAATGTTTAATGTTAGCTACCATTGCCATCGGGGTTGCTCCCGTAGATCACGTCAACATACCGTGTTCATTAGGGTTAGCGACGATTATCTTCGCGTAGTGACTAGTACGAGGGAAGGGAAACACCTAACTCTTTGTTCATATCCTTAGATAGATTGGATCGGGGTTTTACCATGTTTTGGGTGATTGCATCTCAAGTACCTAGACTCCATGGGCATACGTCTTTCATACTCGTGAACCACCTTTCTCTTTCTCTTAACATAATCTAGAGTTAGTTTGTCTTTACTTTATAGATTAATATTTACATCATAAAGTCCTTAACACTACGTGAAAACCTCACATAGGTCACGCAGCATTTGTAACGGGCCCTTAACACCCGTTACATGGACCCCATCTGTAACGGTTGTTATTTGGCGCCCGTTACGCATAAGCGCGGCAGGGTCGACCACGACCTCGCCCTGACCTCGCCACCATAACGCCCGTTACCAATAAGGACTTCTGGTAACGGACTTCTTAAACGCCCGTTACATATTTTCTTTGTAATGGACGTTAACATGCGTCCGTTACGAAAGTAAAACCTATCGGTAACGGGCTCTTTACCGATGACTTTCCTATTGGAGACACGTTGTTTTTAGGACGCGTCTCATTTTATGACGACCCAATTGGCGACGCTTGTTTGGAGCTAGCATCTCCTTTGTTTTCTCACAATAGAGACGTGTGTTGTTATTACGCGTCGTTGTTCTTGCGTTCCGACCACTCTGCTATCTCGGACAACTATACTCGCTGTCTCTCCTCTGAGGGCCCCACTCGCTCCCTCCCCGCCATTGCTGCAGCAGCATTTTCGCGCGCTTTCTGAAGGCCCCACTCGCTGCGCGCGCGCTCTCTGAAGGCCCCACTCGCTGCGCGTGCGCTCTCTCTCTTCAGAAAGCCGGCGCTGCAGCAGGCCGGCCGGCCACGTGCGCGACGGCGAAAGGTGCCGGCGGATGTCGACCGCGGCGCGGCCTCCCTCCGCGCTGTACGTCATCCAAAGCAGCAGCTTATCCTCCTCCTAGGGCTCGGCGCCGTCCTCCACGCCGTCGCCGTCGCCGTCGCCACGGCCGCGACGCCTCGTCCTCCTCCTCGGAAGCACTCGCCTCGTAGATAGTTCTCGTCAAGGTAGAAATTGCCCCCTTTTATTGAACTTCGCTGTCCTAATCCTATTACTCATCGGTTTTAGTGATGCATTATGCTCATTTGATGTATGAAAATTGCAGATGGCTGCTGCTGCTCGGGCTTGGATGTACAGTAGTAAGTCCCGAGATTGGGCCAGTTTCTTAATGGGGGTCAATGGTTTTCTAGATCAAGCAGAGGCGGATTTGAGAAACCGTGGTGTTCAGGCAATGCTTTGCCCCTATAAAGATTGTCCCAATGAGAAGAAGTTCGGACAACGGGATAACATTTTTCATCATTTGATCACACGTGGTTTCAAAGAAAATTACACGTGTTGGAATAAATATGGTGAGGAAGGGCTTAATGAAGTCGAAACAGGATGCCTAAATGAAGGTGAAGCGCGACACCATGCTACAGGATGCCATAATGACGAGCCTGATGAAGGTGGAGTTTTTGATGAGGAAAATGAACCATTCCCGCCAATTGTGATGAGGCCTGAGGATATCACTGATCAAGAAGTTACGGGCTTCAATGATGGTGAGTTGTTGCAATGTGTGCACAATGTTGATCAAATGTTGCGGGATGTTGAGTTTCAAGGAGTGTATACAACTTCTGAATTAGTGAGGCTGAAGTAAGACTCAAAGAAATCCCTCTATCCTGGTTGCAAGAAGTACTCTCGCCTTTCTGGTGATCTAAAACTTCTGCAGCTTAAGGCAGATCATGGTAGGAGCAACAAAAGTTTCAAACAACTATTGGATCTCCTTAAGGACATGCTACCCGAGGGAAACCAAATAGCCGAGTCTGTCTATGAGGCAAAGAAGATAATTTGTCCTCTGGGAATAGAGGTTGAAAAAATTCATGCTTGCAAGAATAGTTGTGTATTGTTCCGTGGAGATTATGCAGACCTTGACAAGTGCCCCAAGTGTGGGTTCGATCGGTACAAGAGGAAAAAAGATGGTGGTGATGATAACAATGCTGATGATGATGAGAACGAGCCCGTGGAGATCACAGGCAAGAAGAAGAAGAAGAAGGTTAGAGGGGCTCCTGTGAGGGTAGCATGGTATTTTTGCATCATTCCTCGGTTGAGAAGATGGTTCGCCACACGAAAGGAGGCCCAACTCTTGCGTTGGCATAAGACACGAACGAAGGAAGTTGGAAAGATTAAGCACCCCGCAGATGGCCAAAAATGGCAAAACATTGATTCCCACTTCAAGGATTTTGCCGGTGAAAGTAGGAACATTCGGTTCGCTATGAGCACAGATGGCGTGAACCCATTCGGTAACCAGAGCTCAACACATAGCACCTGGCCTGTCGTGCTGTCAATGTACAACCTTCCACCCTGGCTATGCAAGAAACGAAAATACATGATGCTGACAATATTGGTCTCCGGGCCAAAGCAACCTGGTGACTGTATTGATGTCTACTTGAGGCCACTAGTTGATGACTTGAAGATACTTTGGAAGCCTGGTGTGAAGGAGGTTTGGGATGAGTTCGGCTATGAGGAGTTCACATTGCACGCCATGTTGTTCACCACCATCAACGACAACCCGGCTCATCGCAACCTTTCTGGCCAGAGTAAAAGGAAAGGTGCAGCTTGCCCACACTGCTTGGAAGAAACTTGTGCAGTGTGGCTAAGAAATTCAAAGAAAT
Source organism: Cenchrus fungigraminus (assembly GCA_036936925.1). Taxonomy (NCBI): domain Eukaryota; kingdom Viridiplantae; phylum Streptophyta; class Magnoliopsida; order Poales; family Poaceae; genus Cenchrus; species Cenchrus fungigraminus. The sequence continues at coordinate 93,421,090 of CM072773.1, read as the reverse complement.
TCTCATTTATGGGGCACCGTCATTTCCTCAGCAAGAAACATGCCTACCGAGACATGGATTGTCAGTTTAATGGGGAAAAGGAGAATCGACAGGCGCCAATGCATGTGACTGGAGATCTGCTCCACTTGCAAGTCAAGGACGTCGAAACTATCGAGGAGTTACCCAAATTGTCTGAAAAGAAACTTCGCAAAAGAAAGAAGCGAGATGGTGAAGAAGAAGAAGAAGAAGATGGGCGAGGAATGTGGAACAAGAAATCAATTCTATGGGAGCTAGAGTATTGGCCGGTTTTGGATGTGCGTCATTCGATTGACCACATGCACGTCAAGAAGAATGTGTGTGAAACTACTTTGGGAACATTGCTACAACAGAAGTCGAAAGGAAAAGATCATAAAAATGCAAGGGATGATCTTAAAGAAATGGGCATTAGGCCAGAGCTCTATGCAGAGGAAACAGACACAGGGGTGGACCTTCCCGTTGCTGCAACCACCTTGTCAAAGGCAGAGAGAAAAGAATTCTGTGAGTTTTTGCATGGTTTGAAAGTACCTTCAGGCTACTCATCGAACTTCAAGAGGCTAGTGTCGGTGAAGGCCATGAAAATGAATTTCAACTTGATGAAATCTCATGATTGCCATGTGTTGATGACATCTATTCTTCCTGTTGCAGTAAGAGGTATCAAGACAGAACTGGTTCGCGATGCGGTCACGAGCTTGTGTTTATTCTTCAATGAAATAGAACAGAAGGTGATTGATGAGGAAAAACTATTGGCCTTAGAGAGGAGGCATTTCGAGACCCTATGCCTGCTTGAAGCTACCTTCCCACCATCATTCTTTGATCTCATGCTGCATCTAACAACACACCTCGCGAGGGAGATCTGGTACCTTGGCCCATCTTACCTTCATCAGATGTTTCCATATGAGAGGTACTTTGGATTCCTCAAATCATTGGTACATAACAGGTCATTTCCGGAGGGAGCCATTGTTCGTGGCTATGAGACCATTGAAGCAGTGGAGTGGGCCATGGGTTATATGGACCCCCAAAACCCCATTGGTGTGCCTCGTTCACGGCATGAAGGTAGGCTTTCAGGTGTTGGGACCCTGGGGAAAAAGTCAATCACTCCGCACCCAGAGGACTTCAGGAAGGCTCATTTCACCGTGATAGAACAGAGCGTAGAGGTTACACCATTTGGCAATGAGCACAAGCAACAACTACGTGAACAAAACCCTGGCTGTACTGAGGATTGGGTTGCAAAGAGGCACATGCAATGCTTCAACAGCTGGCTCCGAGATTATGTCCAGCAGAGTGGCAGCGCTGCTATAACCGACGATATAAGAAAACTAGCAGCAGGGCCATTATTCACTGTTACAACATATCAAGCAATGGATATCAATGGATACACGTTCTACACCATGGCCCAAGATGCCAAGAGCGTCTATCAAAATAGTGGTGTGCGTGTACGGGCCGTCGACAATAAGAAGAACACAGCCACATATTATGGTCACATAGAGGAATTTTGGAGCTTGATTATGCAGGATTCAAGGTAGCCTTGTTTCGGTGTAGATGGGTCACCAATGCGAAGAGAGCTATGATCAAGAACAAATTTGGTTATGTTAGTGTTGATCTCCGGGTCTTTGGTTACAAAACCGAACCGATTGTCTTCGCCAAGGATGTTGAGCAAGTGTTCTATGTACCTGACCTTGCAAAGAATAACTGGAGTGTGGTTTTGCTTGGAAAAAAAAGGATTGTTGGGGTTGAAAATGTTGTTGAGGAGGAGGAATACAACCAGTTTGACGAAAGTCCATCCTTTCACACTTCATACATGCCCCGAGTCTTGGGAGCTAACAAAACACCATACTTGCGAAGCGACCATCGTGAAAAGATCCATATACAAAAATCAAAGAAGAAAAAGAAGCAAGATTGATTTCTGCTGAATCCGATCCTTTTTGTAAAATGCAGGGATGTCTATTGCTGGAAATGGAATCCTTTTTGTAATATATATAGGATGTGTATTGGTGGAATTTGAATGAATTTTCTTTTTTGTAATATATGATGCCTAAGATACTGCCTAAGATGCCTATATATTCTGCCTAAGATACTGCCTAAGATGCCTAAGATACTGCCTAAGATGCCTATAAGCAAGATGTGCAATTAGTATTTTGTCTAACATTTCGTCAAACTTCAAAGAGTTTGACTCCTCGATAAGCGAGATGTGCAATTAGTAGTATCCACTCATCGGAGACGCGTCTCCTATATCTTCTCTCCAAAGTGTCTCTTGTATCTTCTCTCCAAAATAAATAACCGCGAAACCACCACATCCCCTTCATCTACCCGCGAGAAAACCACAACTGCCTATACACTCCTCGTCGTGCCTCCTCCGCGATCATCGTCGGCACTCATGGCATCGAGGCAGCACCCGCGGTCGCTCGTGGAACTCCCGGCGGAGGTGCTGGTGATCATCGTTGGCCGAGTCGGTGCGACATCGAATCGGCCTATGGAGGACCTCTGCAGCCTACGGGCAACCTGCAAGGACATGCTCCGCCCCTGCCGCGTAGAGACGTCGGTAGGCGCCTGCCACTGGATCGGGTTCCAGTCAAGCAGATGCAGAACAATGACCCCGTCGGCTACGACGTCTTCCTTCATAGCCTGGCTGTAGCCGGCAACCCGGTGGCCTGCTTCCTCACCAGGATGGATGACATCTTTGGCAGGAACCGCAGCCCTTAGCCTCCCCTCGACAAGCTCCACCGTGCTGCCAAGGACGGGCACAGAGGGGCAGCCTATGTGGCCGCCGTCTTCCTCTACAGAGCCAACAGCGGGGCCGACGCCGACGCCACTGCAATTGCGTACATGAAACAGGTTGAGGGCGAGGAGCAAGGACAGTGGTGTCCGTGTTTGATCAGCAATGTGCAATCCCTAGATTTCCGGCATCGTGGGGTCAATCTGGCTTGGCAAATTAGGAGTGTCGCCCTTCGCCGTGGCCTCGGCCGGTTGACGCTGCCAACGGCGGTGGCGCGAGGCAACATTCAACATTGCGCAGGCAAAGCATTCTGCGGTACGGCGCCGAGCCGGAGGGGGTTTTGCATGTATTTCTGTAGTGATGAATGTAGGCTTCGTTACGAATGTAATGTCTTCTTCTATCGTGTAAAGTATCGTCCAATCGGTTATTGATAGACAAGATTTGATTTCTCACATTTCTGAGTCAAATCCAAGGTTGCGGTGCCCTCTGCTTCCTCCTCTGTTCTATTGGATTGAAGAACAGTTTGTGTGGGAAAATGAGACGAGGATTAACCATCCCACGTCTCTAATTAGGGTGGGGCCCAGTTCTATTGGAACGAAGAACAGTTCTCATTTCTCCTTTTAATCTGCAGTCAAATTTTGTAACATGTATTTCTCTGTCGTGCTTAGTCCAAATTTGATGATTTTTTTTCTAGTTTTTTCTAAAATCCCTATCTTTTCATTAATTTCATTGTTTAGTGTATATTCCGTTTCATGAATAATGTTTATATGCCTTATCTTGTTCTTTGTAAGTCCAACATAGAAATAATATTTGTTTTCCACAACCATTAGTAATGAAACTTTACATTTCGTGATCTTAAGGTGAACACATGCTTGTGTTAAAATTTCAAATGCGTATGAGATCGAACATGTTACAAAGTGTGGAAAACTTCAATGTTCAAGCAACATTCTCGGAAACTATGTGAGAGATGTAGCCATTTGTACAGAAGTATATTCTTCCTTTATCGAAACCATTTGAATTTTTTATGACAAGTTTAGGTACCCAAATTATGTTTCCACGTAAATTTGTAGAATTTTTGGAGCAAACTAAGATGTTATTAGAATTATTATATCACAAGCATGAGATGTATATTCGAATTATAAGAATGTTAGTTATACAAGTGTGACTGTTGATATTTTATAAAAATACTAAATGTCCAAATATGAATTGATGTTATTTTTAATAAAATTTTAGGCGTTGTTTTACCGGCTCTAATATTTGATGAATGCAAGTTTCAGTTCTAAAAAATAGTGTCGGGCCCACGCGTCAGTGTCAGCAGTCCGGACCTACCTGCCAACGAAGGCGACGCGAGTTTACTAACCGGTGTCGGCGATGACTATCCATTGTCTCCAAGATCGAGTTCATCACAGGAGGAACAGATACTGTAGGCGATGCTAATGGATCTGCCCGCGTCTCTTAGATCGAGTTCATGCGACATGTATACAAAATCCAACAACCAAACTAACCAGTTCATGATCGACAAACAAACTATAAGCAGTTCATGATCGACAAACTAAGCAGTCCAACAACCTGACGAGAACAAACTGACGAACACACAATAATCACAAACACATTATTAATGGTACAGGAGTGGATCAATTAGTCGCTCGCCGCTGTCGGAGTCCCGCCGTCGTCGCCGCCGTCGGAGCTATCGTCGTCGCCGAGGAGAGACCGCTGGACAACGGGGAGCTTCTCAAACTTTTCAGCCAACACGTGGATCCTGAAGGCGAGACCCTTGAGGCTGCGATCCTTGTAATCGTCAGGCGCCTCGATCTTGAACGCTGCGCCAACATCTCGAAGCTTCATGAACGCGCCCTGGAGTAGTTCGACGGCAAAGCTGATGTTGGCGGCCTCCGAATTCTTCTCCTTCTTCTCCTTGGGCGCCGCCGGCTCCTTCCCCTTCTTGATGGTCAACTTCCTCTGACGGCGGCTTTCGTCGTCGTCGTCATCCTCCCTTCGTCCCCGCTTTGCCGACAGGTCACTCGACACCATGCTCTTCTCGCTCCTTGTTGGTGATCTCTTAGTGACCGGAGTTTGTGATACCAGTGGCGATGGCTAGGGGGAAGAAGATGAAGCGAAAGAAACGATATGATTAGGGAGCAACCAGTCGGGTATTTATGATGACAAGACGTGAACCGTCAGGGCGCCTCTCCTCCCCACGCCCCACGTCCCCCTACTCCTCGGGAACCGTTTTTGGGAGCAAAACCGTCCAAAAACACGTGTCGCATTTCAATTTCGCGGGAAGGTGGAGGGGCAGGGGCAGTTGTCGGGCCCACGCGTCAGCAGCCAAACCGCGTCGCATTTCAAGTTCCATAAATGGCCGCGTCGCATTTCAATTTCCAAACCCCGTCGCATTTCAATTTCTAGATCCCGTCGCCTTTCCATTTCCTTCCCCTTCTCCTTCATGGCCGCAGTGTGCTTCATGGAGCTACTACCAAATGAACTGGTCACCCAGATCATCCTCCGCTGCATCAAGGTTGAGCCCATCATTCGTTTCCTGATCCTTCGTAATCGGGTCTGCGGCACCTTCCAGCGACTCGGATGAGGTACTCCTGCAGGTGTCGCTGCGTGAGCTTCATCAAGTGTGCAAGAATCGCTACGTTAGGTCCTTGTTGGAGGAGTGCTTCCGCCTCGCCAAACATCCAGAGGCATTATGCTTCGAGGGGATGGAGAGGTTGATGAGGCGGCGGAATCCCGATGAGGGTCTGGAGCTCGTCGGAAAGGCCTGTTGGTGTGATGGGGACCGGACCGAACCGAAGACTAAAACGCTCTCCTGAACCGGGTCAAGTCAGGCCTGAAGGTCCTCAAGCCCAGTCGAGGGAAGGAAACAAACTCCCTCATACGGATCTGTATTTTCTCTCCTTATCTTGTGTGTCTCAACTTACAATGGCTCCTCCTATTTATAGGGGGGGGCCGAACGCCTTTTTTACCTTTTGGGGCTCACATTACACCTTTTCCCTACCCAACTACTATATCCCTAACATATTCCGAGGCATTACAGGAAAGTGGTTTTGGTATGGCTTCGGCTGACGCCACCCTCGTACGGTGCTCGACGGTGTTCCCCCTCGCGTCGCTCAGCAGGACCCTTCGCGCGACCGCGCCGAAGCCCTTCCTGGAGTCGAGGCGGCGTTTCGCACAGCCGCCACCTCTTCATCGTGGGTGATCGTGTCCCCTTCGTCAGCAAGCGATGAAGCCCAGCGAATACACCCTCCGCTACCGACTTCGCCATGCTCCTGGCGCCAGCGGCCCGTCTTCCTGCGCTCTGCATCGTTCCAACACAAACAGGTGTCTGGTTACGTTAGCTTCGTCAGGGCGTCCCGAAGGGATGAGCTCGCTGAAGCCCTATTTCCCCAATAGTAGCCCCTCGTCAGCGAGGGCTGTCCCGTGCTGACCCTGATGGGCCGAGCTTACGAATTCTTATTGGTAAATGGGCTTTGGAATTACCGAGGGACGGCCCAACTGACGAAAAGACAATTATGACCTTGCAACATTTCTTTCGCACGGTGCGCGGTAGGACAAAGACGTCCTTTTGCTGCGGGAGGGGGGGTGGCATCCGCCACCGGGTATAAATATCTTCCACGGGGGTAAACCCTAGCAACGCAGACTTTCACCGCACCCCCGCCTGCTCAACCGCGTTTTCGTTTTACTGCCCTCCAGCACCAATCTGTTCCCTGCTTCGTAACCATGGGACCGAAGCCCCAAGCCCTGCTTCCCCGAACCATACGCTTTGGATGAAGCTACATTACGTCCCGTGATGTGGCCGAGCTGACGACGAGGAGGCTTGTTTGTGACGCCTCCGCTCCCGGTAAAGAGGCCGTGCCGAAGCCTGGTGCCGACCAGGTGGTGATCTTTCGTGACTTTCTCTACACCGGCCTTCGGTTTCCTTTGCATCCTGCCGTAGTGGAGATTCTGCAGTACTTTGGCATTTATTTGCATCAGCTTACCCCAAACGCGCTGGTGCGCCGTTCGTTGTACATGTGGATCTGCCGCACGACGAAGATCAAGCCGTCCGCCGAAGGTTTCGCTATGGCCCACAAGGTGCACTACCAGCGTAAGGTGGTCACTATGTAGATCGACGGCGAAGCCGTAAAGAAAGACTGTCAATACGGATGTCTTAACTTCACATACAAGCCGGGAGTTGTGGGCCCCGTCACCGCATACAGGAACAAGTGGCCCGAAGACTGGTCGCAACACTGGTTGTATCACAAGGTTGATCCGAGGGCGGATGGTTCTCCTCACCCGCTGGTTGTGCGTGAGCTTCTAGTTCTCTTGGATAACTACCGTCGGGACCTAGTCTGCCCCGAGGGTGACGAATTTATCAATATGCTTCGGCTGTTTGCCCGGAACTACAGCACCTGCGACATAGTCGAGGAGTACCGGATCATCGGCAAGTGGCCTCTTCAGGATGGCTGGACCATTCCAGACGACGCCTGGGCCGAACCTATCGACTCCATCCCCTGCCCTGACTGGGCCAAGGCGTTCGGCATCGATGCCGAAGGTATATGTCCTGCTTCTGCCGGCCGCTTCGCAGTGGTCGTGTTCTTATGTTTCCCTACTAATGACGCGCAGCTTCGTTTCTTGCAGCGCTTCGGCGGCGGAATGGCGAGGTACGTGGCAATTTCATCCTTGGGGCTGTCTCCCCTCAAGAGTTCAAGGACTTGGTGTCCAGGCTGAGGAATTTGCGCGGTAACCACGTGTTTGCTTTCTTCAAGGTCGAGGCTCCAGAGCGCGAAGCCTACAAGAAACACCGTGCCCTGGCCACGAAGAGGGCCCTTACTACTGCCGTTGCCGCGGCTGCAGCGGACGACACCGCCACTTCCCCTCGTCCGGTTGGTGCAGAGAAGGCTAAGGGTTCCTCGGCCATCGCTAAGACAGCTGACGCGCTGGTGACTAAGCGTCTCGAGCGCTCAAAGCGGGAGGCAGGTCCCTCCGACGCCGAACCAATCACGAAGAGGGTTCGGGTCGTTCTTGAGGGCAGTCCCGTCACCCTCGGTGTTATTGCCGCCCAACCCCTTCGCGCCGTTCCCCCTCCGGAAGACGTTGGTGATACAAGGTTGACCCTGCCTCTTTTCCCCCAGCAGGCTGAGAGTGATGAAGAAGAGGAGGGGGAGCTCAAGATCACATCTTCGACGAACGTGCCACCGGAGCCCTTCGCCGCGAATGTCGACCTGAGCCCGCGGCGCTCCGGCTCGGCCAAGGCTTCCGGCTCTCCGGCTTCGTCTTCATCATCAGGCACTAAGCAATCTACTGCGGCGCCAGAGGATGATGCTCGATTCGCGAATGAGGACCGCGCGGCGGGTAGCGATGGAGAAGAGGATGATGACCCAGACAACAGCAACTACCGCGTCGTCGCGGAAGACCCGCGCGAAGCTGCGCTGCGACTTGGCGTCCCCGAAGGTGCCAGGCTTGTTGGTGGCACCCACATTGGCTTCCTTGGCCTGTGCAGCGGTGGTCACGAGCACCACTTCCTCAGAGTGGCCAGTGACAACTTTGCATTCCCCCACGAAGAGGAAAGCTTCGACCGGATCGGGGCGATGGAGATGGCTGAAAACTGCGGGGATCTTGCTCTGAAGAGCTTTGTGGCTTCGCGTTGCCTTATGCGTCAGCTCCGCCGCGATCAAGAGGTTGACGAAGCCACCTAGAAAGAACTAAATAGTCTTCGGTCCCGTGTAGAGCAACTCGAGGGTCAACTCACTGCGGAGGAGGAGCGGAGCGAGAAACTTTTAAAGGAGAAGGATGAGCAGGCCCACACTTCGTCAGATGCACTAACGCTTCTGCGCACCGAGGTGGAAAGTCTGATTACAAGCCGCGATGCCCTGAAAGTCGATCTAGCCGCGCAGCAGGAGGCTGGCACGAAGCTGTCCAGCCTTGAGAACTCTTTGACTCTGTATCGTGCGCAGCATCGGCGGATAGCGAGGCTTCTTCACGGCTATATCATGGATGTCCTCAGCCGCTTCGACCTTAATCGTTCACTGCTGGACTTCAAAGGCCTGACTCTGGATGAATTCTACGACTGGGTGGAGTCATGCTTTGACTTGTTGGGCACCCACGCGAAGACGCATGGGGAGTTGAGTGCCGCGGTCGCCGCTCGGTCGCTTGCGAGCTCCATTTGCTCACTCTTATCCCCTGGTGCTCCATCTTCTGAGAAAGTCCTAAGCAAGAACGACCTGTGGCTGCTGACAAAGGCGGATTTCGTATGGCCGTCGGATGATGAACTGGCCGCCGCTTCGCTTCCGGTGCTGCCAAAGAACATCTCGAAGAATTTCATGGGCAGCTTCTTTGCTGACCAGGGTCCGAAGCTTACCTCCGAGGAGGCGCTCCGTCTTGCTACCCAGGTTAATCCCTTGTTATTCGTTTATTGTTTGTCCGATTGATGTGCTAGTTGTTGCTGATGTGCTTTGCACTTCGTAGATAGCCCCCAGGTTAAAGGACGAAGTCCGGGCTCGGCGCGCGTCAAAGCTTGAGGCTCGCCTTCGTCTATCGCCTCCGAACTTCCCAGAGGCGGACATGTGGGTGCTGGAGTCTTCATCGTTGCTGGTGGCACCCGTGGCTACGGCTCCATCCCTGAACGCTTCCGATGCCGGTGCTGGCGGTACGAAGCCCGCAGAAGAAGAGACGGCGCGCGACGAGACTCCAAAGGTCACGGACACCGGCAACAATCCTTCGAAAGCCCCATCACCGGCTGCCGATTCCCCTACGATCACAAGGGCTACCACCCCGACCATTGATGCTGCTGAAGAGTGCGGTGCGAAGCCTGCTTCCCCTCCAATCACGAGGGCAGCCTCTCCTGTGATGTCCAGGCCGACGACCCCACGGATTGCTGCAGCCACCGAGACTTCAATAATTTCCCCGCCAGAGGCCGGAACGTCCGAAGCTATTCCTGATACAGTCGCGAAGTCTACCGAGGTGGCCACCATGTTGGGTTGCGCATGTTTTAGGAGAGAACTGCTAACGAGCAGCTTTTTGTAAACACTTAAACTAATTTGGGGTGCTTCTGCGCAGGTCCCATTCTTAGCGCCTGCGCGGACACCCGAAGGTGCTTTTGCCTCTATGGCCGACCCGTTCTTTGTGGCTCCCTCGCTATGGAGTAAATTTAGCATTCGTCATCCCGGCGTCTCGTACGACGATTTTTTAGCGTATCGTCTATGTTTGTATGATGCTCGAAATAACGAGTCGAAACGCTTTTTTGCTGAGTTCAACAAGGACCCCGTCCGACGGGATGCCTTGCTTCGGGAGCGTGCTGCGAGGCGTGCCCTTCGGAGAGTGGATTCTTCCAACTTGCCTACGGCTCTTGTGGTGCCAAAGCATGAGCCCATGGAGGTGGGGGCACTAGGCTCCCCCGAATATGTGTATTTAATTCCTCCCGATCCTGCCCCCTTCGTAGTGAAAGACGAAGGACCCTGACTTGCAGCCTGAGACATTGCTCTTTTGCGACGCAGGAGGCATGCCATCTGAAGCGGATCTTCGTCGCATGGCGCTAGAGATACTTGACACCGCGGCGCTTCGTCTGATTGATGAGATTTGCGAAGTTGTAATTAAGGAGCCATGAGGCCAATGTAATTCCTGTACAATTTTACGTTGTAATTTGTAAGCTGCCATTGATGGTCGTTATAGCATTCAAAGTGTTATATGTACTCTGTGTGTATTTCTTAATAATCGCTTCTGGTGCCCGTTCGTGTGTCTTGTCGGCTGATGCTTACTCTTTTGCTTCGGAACTCCCCCCCCCCCCCCGAAGCATCAGCCACAAAACACCACGAGCGGCTTCGCTTGGGTTCTTGCTTGTGGTTACGCGCTCTGTTAGCTGTAGGATGAGATGGAAAAGAGTCGTCGTCGCGATAGTATAAAATTCGAGTTCCAGCGCATGTATTTGCTACGCAAGCTATTATTTTTCCGCTCCTGCCTCATGGCCGTCGGCGGCCTTCGCCTATGCTCTTCCGAATTGTACTTTGTCCGCGTTATCTGAAGCCCGTCATGGCTTAGCGAAGCCAATTCGTGGCCTTCGTGTTAACTCGAAGCCTGTCATGGCTGTGCGAGGCCGATTCCCGGCCCTCGCATTATCCGAAGCCTATCGTGGCTTAGCGAGGCCAACTCGTGGCCCTCGCGGTATCGTGAAGCCTGTCGTGGCTATACGAGGCTGATTCCCGGCCCTCGACTTACACCTTTCGCCTATCGTGGCGATGCGAAGCCGCACGCCGGCCTTCGTTGTGTTACTCCAATCGGAGCTGTAGGTGGGCGGTCGACGTCGAGCCCTCGTCGAGTTCGACGTCTCTCGTCCACCTACTCGTGATACACGGTTGTCTCGAAGACTACGTGCCCTCCGAACCAGGGGGACGGTGTAGCTTCGAGGGTAAGCATGTGAATAGTTATTTGGGGGAACAGAAGCCTTGTTTATATTTCACAAGGGGGTACACGGGATTTGCCTCATTAAAAACCTCACACCACCTTCATCCTGTGAGAGACTGGGTGGCTTCCCCTGTGAGGAAAAGAGTACGGACCCGAAAAAGAAAAACTCAAAGACCTAACTGCACAAAGCAAGAGAGGAAACTACGAAACACCTAAGATGACTGGAACTACACATAGTACTTCTGAAGCATGTCGATATTCCAAGTGTAAGGCTCCTCTGTGCCATCGAGCTGGTATAGCTTGAACGCCGAAGGGTTTGATGTTTGCACTGCAAGGAATGGGCCTTGCCATTTGCTCTGCAACTTGCCTCTTTTGTCCCCCTTCGGGTCCTTGCGTAGGACTAGATTCCCGGGTTGTACGACCCGGTGTTTGACCTGCTTGTTTTTCCATCGCCTCATCTCATGTTGGTATGCTTGGAGGTGGTTTGCTGCTTGCAGCCGTGCTTCCTCGATAGTCTGGACCGAAGCCCCTGCTGCCTCTGCTGTCGAAGGGTGGTCCCGCCATGTGCCCAACTTTAACTCTTCGGGTGTCATGACCTCTTTTGCGTAAAGGAGATTGTAAGGTGAAAACTTTGTGGTTCGCGAAGTAGATGTGTTGTGCGACCACACGAAGCATGGTAATTCCTCTGCCCATTTGCCCTTCGGTAAGTCGGTGATGTTCTTCTTGACCGCTGTGAAGATTAAGCCGTTCGCCTTTTCGACGGCTCCGTTTGATTGCGGATGGTAGACCGAGGCGAAACATAGCTTGGTGCCGAGGTGGCCGCAGAATTCTCTGAATTTGGCAGAGTCGAATTGCTTGCCGTTGTCCACAGTGACCTCGTATGGCACCCCGAAGCGGCACACGATGTTCTGCCAGAAGAACTTCTGGACGGTTGCCGAGGTTATGTTTACGACTGGCTTCGCCTCAATCCACTTCAAAAAATATTCGACTGCCACCACTGTGTGCGTGTAACTTCCCGGCGCCGTGGGCAGTGGCCCCACAATGTCGATGTCCCATCGTGCCATCGGCCAAACTGGAGGTATGACCTGCACTTCACTCGCCGAGAACTTGTTGTACGGTGTGTGTCGCTGACAACTGGAGCATGTTTGTACTATCTCGTGTGCGTCTTTCACCGCCGAGGGCCAGTAAAACCCCTGGCGGAAAGCCTTTTGAACCAGTGATCTAGTACCGAGGTGATGGGAACACATGCCGGAATGGATATATTTCAGTAGTTGAATGCCTTCATCTCTTGAGATGCAGCGAAGGTCTGGGGCGCATACTACCGCGCGATACAAGTCTTCACCCCTTAGGTAGTAGCTACAAGCACGAAGGGCCACCCTGCGTCCTTCGGTCTCGTCCTCCGGCTCGTAGTATCCTTTTAGGAAGGCGACCAGCGGTGCTCGCCAATCTTCACTATGTATCGCATTGACGAACTTCACCGGGGGTTCATCCGTGTGAATGGACTTATGCTTCGCTACTTCGTAGAACACATCCGGAGGCAAGGGGTCCCGTAAGGCAGCTGCCTTCGCAATCGAGTCTGCTTCCTTGTTGAAATCCCTCGGAAAGCTTTTGACCGTGATTCCCAAGAAGTATTTCTCCATGCTTCGCACTACGTGCAAGTATTGCGTCATGGCTGGGTTCTTGGCCTTGTATGTTTTGCCGACATGTCCCGAAATGAGCTTGGAGTCTGTGAAGATGATAACCCTTCGAGCCCCCACGGCTCGTGCCTTGCGCAGTGCCAGTAGCAGGCCCTTGTATTCGGCCACATTATTGGTGCACTCGTCGCAGTCGAGCCGGAGTGCATAGCGAAGTTTGATGCCCGACAGGGACCGAAGGACCGCGGCACCCGCTGACCCCGCATGGCAATATGCTCCGTCGCAGTGAATTTCCCATACTGGCTCTGAGAACTTTGTTTCGGCATCCGGACGTGTTGGTGTCCAATCTGCCATGCAATCTGCCAGTAATTGCGATTTTACTGCGCTTCGTGGGACGAAGTCTATGACGTGCTCTGCAATTTCCGCTGCCCACTTTCCCAACCGTCCAGTGGACTCCTTATTTTCAAACATGTCCCGAAGTGGGTAAGAGGTCGGGACGGTCACTTTGTGGCTCTGGAAATAATGCCTAAGTTTACGCTTCGCCATGAGTACAGCGTATGTCATCTTCTCCATCTCTGAGTACAGCAGCTTCGAACCACTCAATGCCTCGGACACGTAATAAATGGGTATCTGCTGCAACTGACCATCTTGGGCCCGTTCTTCTACCAGCACCACGCTCAGACGGTGTTGGACGCGGCAATGTACAAGAGCAGCTCTGCCTTCGGCGTAGGGCTTGTCAATACGGCGGACTGCTCAAGATAGTTGCGAAGGTCCTCGAATGCCTATTGTTGATCCGGGCCCCATTCGAAGCGCATGTTGGCTTTGAGCACCTTGAAGAATGGTAAGCTTTGTTCAGCTGCCCTGGAAATGAATCTACCCCAGAGATGCGATGCGGCCGGTGAGTTTCTGCACGTCCTTCCTGGACTTCGGCGGCTGCATGTTGCGCAGGGCTTCGATTTTGTCAGGGTTAGCTTGGATGCCTCTTTTGGATACCATGCAACCCAACAGGCACCCCTTGAGTATTCTGAAGACGCACTTCGCCGGATTCAGTTTTAGCCCGTGCTTGCGCAAGTTGGCGAAGGTCTCCCGAAGGTCTGCGATATGATCGCTGTCCCTTATGCTCATGATTACCACGTCGTCAACATAGGCTACGGCGTTTCGACCCAGCTGTGGACCGAGGATGATCTTCATCATGCGGCTGAAGGTTGGGCCAGCATTACGTAGGCCTTCGGGCATCCTTACGAAGTAATAGACACCGAATGGAGTGGTGAAACTGGTCTTGGCTTTGTCGGACCAGTGCATCCAAACCTGGTGGTACCCTGAGAAACAATCTAACAAGCTGAGCATTTCGTAGCCTGCTGCCTGGTCGACCACCACACTGATTCGCGGCAGCGGGTAAGGGTCCTTCAGACACGCTTTGTTGAGCTCTGTAAAATTGATGCACATGCGCATTTGCCCATTTTTCTTTGGCACCATTACCACATTCGCTACCCATATCGGGTACTGCACCTCGCGGATAATTCCCGCGTCAAGCAACTTCTGCACTTCGCTTTCTGCTGCCTTGCAGCGCGCTTCGGACATCGGATGCTGTCCATGTACCTTCGGCTTGACCGCCGGGTCCGCGTTGAGGACGTGCTCTATCACGGTGCGGTCCACTCCCTTGAGATCACCCTTGGACCAGGCAAAGACGTTCTGATTGTTCCGAAGGAACACCAGCAATCTCTCCTCCTCTGCCTTGCTGATTTTGGTCCCAATCAGCACAGTTCTGTCTGGAATGTCCTCACAGATAGGGACTGCTTTGGTCTTCTCCCCCGAAGCCATCCCTTCGGATTCCGAAGTCTTGGTTGCCGCGCGCATCTGGCGCTCTGCCTCTTCGTCTGGCCCAGAGGGCTTGTCGTGCTCTTGGGCTTCATCTATGATGTGAACCTGTCGGTCCAGGACCGAAGTGTTATGCTCTGCCTTGCGTGCCGCTGCCTGGTCCCCATATACTGACAAGACCCCGCCGGCAGTTGGAATTTTCAGCAACAAGTACCCCTGGTGTATGACTGTCGCGAATTTGTTAATTGTGTTACGGCCGAAGATTGCATTGTATGGGTAATGGAAGTCAATGATATCGAAGGTGATGACTTCGGTTCTCATCATAGCCCCTTCCCCGAAGGAGACGTTGACGTTGATTTTGCCTACTGCCAGAATTTGCTTGTTGCCAAAACCGTAGAAAGGGTGCTCTGCCTTTTGCAAATTATCCTTCATGAAGCCCATGTCCTTGAAACATTCCCACGTCAGTATGTCTGCCGAACTACCATTGTCGACGAGGATGCGACCCACATCGTTCCCCGCGAACCGTGTCGAGTTCTTGCCTATGTTGGCCCGTACGACGAGGGGGTCATTGTGGGGGTAGTGCTGAAGGCGGACATCTGCCGCCGTGAAGGAGATTGGAACATGAGACCATGGCAGGTGAAAATATTTTCCTGAGCAGATGTGTGCTACCCCCCGGTTGTATTCTTGCCGCTGCCTCTTGCTTTCGTGCACTGGCTCATGTGAACCGCCCGAGATGGCGTTGATGACGTTCACTCGGCCCTGGGTGTCGCCTTCGGTGTGCCCAGAGTGCGTCTCGACCTTCGGCGCTGTCGGCAGGTGATAATTGGCTGGCCCGTGGCCGCCTTGCGAAGTGGGGGCCTACTGCCACGATGGGACGAAGACCGAGGAGCTGTGGAAGGGTAGCGGTGGAGGCGGTGGCAATTGTGGCGCCGAAGGCTGGAAGACCTGGTGCTGTGCTGGTGGTGGCATGGCATACATTATCTACGGCTGAGACACCCTGACAGGATTCACGCCCCCGGATTGCTGCTCGGCCAACCATTCTGCCTTCTTCTGAACTGCGGACGGGCATTGATGTGTGTGGTGGTTGGCCTTCGTGCCGTGTAGCCAGCAGAAAAATTGTTCCTTGGTCGGGCTTCGCGGCCGCCCCTGTGGCTACTGCCCCCGCGGCTCGTGTTTTGCGTTTGCCCGTGATCTGAATGAACGTTATTGACTTGCCTCGGGGGGTGCCTCGGTGCAGCGTTGTGCCAAGGCTTCGGCGCATCCCACTGCGGCTGCTGTTCCTGCTTCGGCTTTTTTGCCGCGTTCATGCGGTCAAGGCACCTTCGGCGTCCTTTGTCGGACTTGCAATACTCTTGCATTGTTTCGAACATGTCCTGAATGGACTTTGGCTTGACTCTGTCCAGGAGCTCCTGGCATGGTCCTACCCGAAGACCCCCGACCACTGCGTCCATAACGCTATCTTCGGACACCCTTGGAGCCCGTGCCACCAGCTTGACAACCCTTTGCATGTACTCCTGCAGGGACTCCCGTTCACCCTGAAGGCACTGGTTTGCGAGGTCGTTGGATTTGAGCTCTTCCACTTGCAGCCCTTTGAAATTGGCCAATAATTTGTTGCGAAGCTGCACCCAAGAGGTTATGTGGCCCTTCGGGATGTTGGTGTACCAATATTGCACCGGTCCCTTGAGGGCTAGGACGAAAGCCTTCGCCTTTGTGGAGGAGTCCCCTCCGTTGGACTCGACAGCTGCTTCGAACTTTAGGAGGAACTCCTTCGGGTCGGTTTCACCATCGTAGTGCGGCAGCGTCGTAGCATTGAAACGGCGCGGCCAAGGTGCGTTCTCCAATTCGGTGGACAGTGGAGAGACTGGTATTATGTTTGCAAACGGTTCAGCCTCCAAACGCGAAGGTGTGCGTGTGCACCCCGAGCCAACATCCTCCTCCAGATCCCTTCGCTGTTTCAGCTGGTCTAACTGCAGCTGCAATGCCTGCACTGTTTGTCAGGTGGGTGTGTGCGCTACTGGCTGCGGTTGTTCCGGGGCCACTGGCTCCTCTGACTGCGGGTGAGCCTGGTCTTCCCTCTGGGCTGCGGTGCGGGTGAGCTGGCGCTGGAACCCGATAAAGTGCCGCTCGGCTTGCTGGAGGTTAAATTCCAACCGTTGCAGTTCTTCCTCGGCATTGCCATTGGACGTTGCCATTGCACGACCCTTCTGCAGCCTAGTCTGCACTTGCGAGGTGGACGGTTGAGCCTCTTGCTCCTGAAGTGCCCTCGTGTTGGCTTCGGCTAAGAGGATCTGGATGCGCCGAAGGGCCTCGATATCCTATGCCGGCACTCCTAACCCCTCTAGACTAACCTCGAACTCCCCCTCAGCTGTGTCCTCAATCTGGCCTTCCTCTCTATCGCCTCCCGCTTCGGGTGCTTGGTTTCGGTGTCCCTCTATCGCATCCTCCGAAGGACGTCCCCCTCTGGCCATACTTAGTGTGAGTCCTTCCACGAGGTGGGCGCCACTGTTGGTGTGATGGGGACCGGACCGGACCGAAGACTAAAACGCTCTCCCGAACCGGGTCAAGTCAGGCCCGAAGGTCCTGAAGCCCAGTCGAGTGAAGGAAACAAACTCAAACAAACTCCTTCGTACGGATCTGTATTTTCTCTCCTTATCTTGTGTGTCCCAACTTACAATGGCTCCTATTTATAGGCGGGGGGGGGGGCGAACGCCTTTTTTACCTTTTGGGGCTCACATTACACCTTTTCCCTACCCAACTACTATATCCCTAGCATATTCTGGGGCATTACAGGAAAGTGGTTTTGGTACGGCTTCGGCTGACGCCACCCTCGTACGGTGCTCGACGGTGGTCCCCCTCGCGTCGCTCAGCAGGACCCTTCGCGCGACCGTGCCGAAGCCCTTCCTAGAGTGGAGGCGGCGTTCCGCACAGCCGCCACCCCTTCGTCGTGGGCGATCGTGTCCCCTTCGTCAGCAAGCGACGAAGCCCAGCGAATACACCCTGCGCTACCGGCTTCGCCATGCTCCTGGCGCCAGCCGCCCGTCTTCCTGCGCCCTGCATCGTTCCAACACAAACAAGTGTCTGGTTACATTAGCTTCGTCGGGGCGTCCCGAAGGGATGAGCTCGCCGAAGCCCCATTTCCCCAACAAGGCCGCTGCCAAAGACGCCGGTGCGAAGTACTTCTTAAAGATGCTGAAGTACCGTCGCAACCCTGCGGACCCCGAAGCGATGGCACTGCTCCACGAAAGCAGCGGCGGGCCGTCGCCCCCTAACAGGTGGTGGAAGAACCACAACCTGCACCGGCTGTGCTACCTCGTCTGCCGGGATCTCCAGAACATTGCGTGGTGGTACTGGCTTCATGACGGTGACGATGACATTCCATTGCTGCACGTCTAGAATCCCCACGTCTGCATTTGGGCAGCGGGATGTAGGCGCTACGGGCCGGAGACCCCAGGGATCATCCACTACTGCAGCGTCGAGTGTCGCATGCGTCATGAGTTCGACCTCTGGACGCGTGAATTCACCGCCGCGGTGGAGTACGCCGTCAGCAGGATGAACATCGGGATGTAGGCGGAAGCATCAATAAAAATTATGTATCTTCTTTTTGCGGGTGAAAAATTATGTATCTTGAATGTAAATTATTACATATTCTGTGTCGCATCCACAAGATTTGATTTGTCACATTTCTGAGTCAAATCGAAGGTTGCGGTGGTCTCATTTGCCGCATTAGAGGCCTAGGGTGCCCTCTTGGATGTTAAAGCGGGCACGGCGGCGGTGGCGGCGGCGGCGGCGGTGGCCTCTGCTAGTCTGCTTCCTCCTCTGTTCTATTGGGTGGGCGTAGGAGACGAGGATTGGAGGGGCAAATGAGACACGGGTTAACCACCCCCTCTGTTCTATTGGAATGAAGAACAGTTCTCATTTCTCCTTTTAATCTGCAGTCAAATTTTGTAACATGTATTTCTCCGTCGTACTTAGTCCAAATTTGATGATTTTTTTCCTATTTTTTTCTAAAATCCCCATATTTTCATTAATTTCATTGTTTAGTGTATATTCCGTTTCGTGAATATTGTTTATATGCCTTTATCTTGTTCTTTGTAAGTACAACATAGAAATAATATTTGTTTTCCACAACCATTAGTAATGAAACTTTGCATTTCGTAATCTTAAGGTGAACACAAGCTTGTGTAAAAATTTCAAATGCGTACGAGATCGAACATGTCGCAAAGTGTGGAAAACTTCAATGTTCAAGCAACATTCTAAGAAACTTTGTGAGAGATTTAGCCATTTGTACACAAGTATATTCTTCCTTTATCGAAACCATTTGAATTTTTTATGACAAGTTTAGGTACCCAATTTATGTTGCC
Organism: Cenchrus fungigraminus; assembly: GCA_036936925.1. Classification (NCBI taxonomy): domain Eukaryota; kingdom Viridiplantae; phylum Streptophyta; class Magnoliopsida; order Poales; family Poaceae; genus Cenchrus; species Cenchrus fungigraminus. The sequence continues at coordinate 93,402,164 of CM072773.1, read as the reverse complement.
ACATCAATTTGTAGAATTTTTGGAGCAAACTAAGATGTTATTAGAATTATTATATCACAAGCATGAGATGTATATTCGAATTATAAGAATGTTGGGTACACAAGTGTGACTGTTGATATTTTATTAAAATACTAAATGTCCAAATATGAATTGATGTTATTTTTAATGAATTTTTAGGTGTTGTTTTACCGACTCTAATATTTGATGGATGTGAGTTTTATTTCTAAAAAATAGTGTCGGGCCCACGCGTCAGTGTCCGCAGCCTATATAAAGAAGATACCTGCCGACGAAGCTGACGCGGGTTTACTAACCAGCATCGGCGATGACTATCTAGCCGACGCGGGTTTACTAACCAGCGTCGGCGATGACTATCCATTGTTAGCGTCAGTAGGCAAACCTTACGCGCACTGTTCAAAAATTCCCACCTATATTGACTATAATGCCCATGGAATTCCAATTCCACCAGAGAGCCGTTCAAGGGCACGCCAGTAATTTCCGTGAACATAGTAACACGCGCGCAGGGGACATATATATACTCGAGAGTCTAATTCAGACAGATCCAGGAGTCTAATTCAGACAGATCCACCACGCCCGCAGTCTCCCCGCCGCCGCCCTGCTCCTTCTCCAGCCCTAGCCCGCCGCCGCCGCTCTCCCCGCCGCAGCCCTGCTCTTCTCCAGCCCCACCGTTCCCGGCGTGACGTCGGCGAAGCGGCTCCAGCCGTGATGACGATGACGAGGACGCGGTTACTAGCGTGCGGACGGCGTCCCGGCCAACCTAGAGATGGTGACCCGGATCTGGCATCCCCGGCCACGACGACGAGCCGGCCACCTCAGGCAACGAGGTGACGCGGATTGGGCCTCTCCGACCACCACGAGAACAACTACTTCATTCGCGACAGAGGTTAGTGCTGCTTCAACCCCCAACGCCCTCTCTGTGCTCGGACACCCAATCTGCTATTCCTGTCAAGGTGGATTAGGGAGACATGCTACTTTACGGTTATTCACATATGATTATTCTCCTGGAATTGCCTGCATTAGTACAGCATGCCTTAATAGTTTATTTTTAATTGATTGGCTGTGGATTTGACGGATGAATTTTGTTCCTCCAAGTCTGTTTGAATAAATTGTTGCTAACAGATGAACTTATATGAACTGTTCAAATTCTGTTATGCTTCGAATGTACCAGATCAACAGTTATGCTTTGGACTTATTAGCATACTTTAGTTCTAATTGCTTTGTCCTCTTGTTGCATGTACACATGGAACAGACAATTTATTGCTGCTGAAGTTGGACAAGGAAGCAATTGAAGGAATTTTGTCTCTGCTTTCATATATAAGCATATTGCTTCACCCTATCAAAATGGTTAGCACCTATCCCCAACCTGTATGGTAATATCAACTATTTTTCCTGTGAGAGAATAAGAATTTATCTTATTTTGTTGAGGTTTTCAGTCTAGCTTATGTTGCTCTACTGACGACCTGACATATCATCTATGCAGTCTCCCACAACACCAAACTCCTCTACCTCCAGTGCACCATCACAGCCCATCGACGGTGAACCTTGTTCACAGCCTATCAACGGTGATCCTTCTTCACAGGGTCAATCAGCACATACTGCTGCGAGTAGTACTCGATCCCGCGGGTCAAGGACACAAACCAAATGGCCAGAAGACAAGTTGACCGCAACTGGACTTGATAACAATTATTGGCCTACCCCAGATGCTGCGAGGGATAGATTTGTATTGGTCTGTGGCCTCATTGCTCGAGAGAGGGTGTCAATCAACAGGGCAGTTGAGAAGGAAGAGCTGTTCACAGTTTTAGAGGAAAAGCTAGATTACCCAGCCAATCTGGATGAATCTGTTCGCAAGAAGGCAGTTAAGGCAGCTATGTCAGAGATTGGAACCTTGCAACGGCGGTTCAAGACCCATTTAAGAAAAAAATTTGTGAGCCAAGAGGAGACTCCCTTTGTGAAGTATGCCTTTTTGCAGCCAGAAGACTGGACCGTGTTTGTGCAGGAAACCAATTCTCCTAGATTTCAGCAATTGAGCCAGGGGATGAAAGAAAAGAGAGCATTGCATGATAAGCCACACAGGACGGGCAGAAAAGGTTATGTTCGTAAAAGGAAAGAGTAGGAGGAGGAGGATGCAAAGCTAGCTGAAGAAGGAAAACAGAACCCTTGGGACCAATTTCCTAGACGTTCGAGGCCTTATCTGCGGGCAAGGGTAGGGAAGAGGAAGACCACTAGTGAAGGAAGCGGGGACATAACATTCAGTAACCCTGCGGTGGTGGGGGTAGCAACTAGGGTGAAAACACTTGCATCTCAGGCTAGCGATGGTTCTTTCAGGGTTAGGGAGAATGATATCCTCACCGCAGCACTTGAGACTCCAGAGCATCGAGGTCGGGTCCGAGGCGTGTCTAGTTCACTTGGCTGGGGTAAAGGGTTTGGTGAAGAGTTTGCTGGAATGTACAGGAAGAAGAGGAACAAGAAGGCTGAACGGCAGATAGAACACCTAGTTGTTGAAGCAGTCACCAGAATTGTCTCCATTCTAGAAGAATCAGGCTTTGATATAAGGAAAAAGGTACTTCATCCTCCCCAATCACCACCTGTCAGTAGCAGCGAGGAAGAAGATGTGCATGACCTCGAGGAAGAATATGTGCATGGCCTTGAGGAAGAAGATGTGCATGGCAGTGAGGAAGAAGAAGCACGTGGCAGAGAGGAAGACCATTGGCATGTCAGCGAGGACGAAGGTAGTCAACAGCATATTGATAGTCGATCACCTATGCTAGACACAATAGATAAGCTGACAGAGCCAACCAAGTGCAGCCTTTTGGATGGCTCCGGGAATAAAGTGGAGCTCGCACTAGCCACTATCTTTCCATTGCAAAAGACTCTCCATACAGTACCGGTGCAGGATGGGTATGCTGTGGTGAAACCTAGTTATGTGTGGGGCAATACAGGTCACTACCCTCTGCCTGTACCAATTGGGGGATGAAGTAACAACCCTAGCTGAAGCTCTCTATATAAGGATCCAATGGTCAAAGAACAGGATCCATGTACCACCCATTATGAGAAATACCAACCCTGCTCCCACATCAGGTAGCAGGGGTACATCATCAGATGGAGGTACTGCAGCTCAGCGTCAGCAAGAGAAAGCTCAGCAGCAGCAGTAGCAATAGCAGCAGCCACAGATCATTAAAACTACGCAGCAGGAGCATCGATAACAGCAGGAGGAGGACAGGCAATCTCCGCCTAAGAAGCAGCAGCAGATCAGCAAAACTACGCAGCAGGAGCATCGACAACAGCAGGAGGAACCCAGGCAATCTCCACCTAAGCAGCAGCAGCAACAACAGTAGCAGCGACAGGCGAAGGACAGGCAATCTCCGCCTGAGCAGTAGCCACTGCAGAAGAAGAGGGCCAGGAAAGCTCAGCCTAGAGATGAGCTTCTTAACTGTTTTTGGACAAAACAAGATCCAAAATACAAGCCTGTTGTGCCTATGTTGTCAGAAGCGGACTTACAGGCTGCTGGACTGAATTGTGCCAGGTTGCATGCTTACGCCATGGAACACAGTAAGGATAAACTTAGTTTTCCAGCAAAGTTGCCTAAAGACTCCTTTCATGGTGCTGGTGATTTAATGTTAAACACTGCATTCAGTCACGTGTATTACCTTATAACCCTGGTTGCTCTGGATGAGACCTTCTTGAGGTTGTGGACATTGTAAGTGCCTTAAAACCAAAATAGATATTTCTTTAATTTTGACCACAAAGTTCATGCATGCTAACATTTGGATTTTTTGTAGGAAAATTAAGGACAAGGCAACGGAGATGAAGATCAGTGTTGGGTTTTTGGATCCACAGGTTCTCACGACCACAAAGATTCATAAGGAGTATAACCTTGTAATAAAAGCATTGAGAAATGCAATGACGAATGACTACGTGGTGGGTGCCTTCGGCACCGGTGGCCACTATGTCACACTGATCATCTGTATGAAGTTCAAAGAGGTTTGGTATCTAGATTCTGCTAAACATCATCCGCCGCGAAAGTTCGAAGACCTCCGAGCGCTTGTGACTTGGTCCGTACCTTGTAGGTTTTGTTCACAAAATTCAATCTCTTAGTGTTTCTAATCGGTATTGCTGATCATGCAGGGCCTCTGAAGATATATGCCCAAAGGACGAAGGGATGAAAGGAAAGAAGACAAAGCTAAAATCCAATCAGACATTCAAGCACAAGCCAAATACCACTATAAGACCGAGGTTTTTTTATGGTCCCTTCATACCAATTTGGTACTGCATTAACTTGTCATTTTGGTACCTCGATGCGCAGTGTGCTCAGTAGCCATCGGGGTCCTTTTTGCATGGATTCCATGTGGCATTCAATATGTTCAAACTACTTGAAGACATACCTCACATCAAGAAGGCTGCTGTAAGTAGATAATGCTCTCACCCTTGTCTCTGCTCATATATTCTCCATTTGATTTTAGAAACTGATTTGTACTTGTATTCTCATAATTATTTTATTTTGCAGGATTTCAAACCTGCCCTTAATGTTTCTACAGAAGATCTAAAGCCGGTCCGGGAGATGCTGTGCGAGTACATTGTTAAGGAGATCCTCGACCGAAACGGCAACCTCTATAATGGTGCACCGTGAGTTCATTGTACTGCATGACAAACTTGAAACTTGCTGCATTCAGGCTAGTTTAGTACTGCCTGAGAAACCTGCTTGGCTGGGGTCAGATGTTGCCTGGTTTAGGCAGTTTTCTCAGGACTCCATCCAAACAAAGCACCGATGACAAACTTGAAACTTTAGCATGCATGTCGATCTGATGAGGAACTTGATGTGATCTCGCATTATTGTGTATATATATGTGATCTTGCTTGTGTATATATGTGATGAGAATGTGTTTGTGATGTCTCCTAGCATTGCTGTGGTGGCTGCCAAATCCTGGCTGTTTCCAGGATGCAGCCCCTGATCTGGTGGCTGCCAAATCCTGGCTGGTTCCGGGATGCAGCTAGAAAACGGGTAGGTTACTGTAGGTGCCCTACGTATCGGTCACGGGCGTTAAGTAAGGCACGTTACAAAAACAGATCCGTGAGTAACGGGCTTCACTTGGAACGCCCGTTACAAGTATGACAACACTGTAACGGGCCGCATAAAGGCCCGTTACTAATACTGACCGGTGGGCCCTACAAGTTGATGCTTTCGTCGAGACAGAGGAGACGCGCTTCCAGAGCACGCGTCTCCTGTCGTCGAGACAGACGTGACGCGCGTCCAGAGCACACATCTCCTTTCGTGGAGACAGGCAAGACGCGTGTCCCGAGCACACGTCTCCTGTCGTCCAGACAGAGAAGACGAGCGTACAAAAAATACGTCTCCTTACGTGTAGACGTGAGTCCACAGCAAACGTCTCCGATAGTAAGTTCATGTAACGGGCTAGGTTTTTGTGCCCGTTACCAAAGGTCCATGTGGGCCCAGAGAAACAGACATTTCAGGTGACCGGTAACTTGTTTCGGTAACGGCCTTTGTTAGACGCCCGTTACAATTACGTGTTATCAGTAACGGGCATCCGCCTGTTACCTTTCTTGGCTTATTTGTAACGCTTGATCGGTAACGGGCGTTTTGCCCGTTACCAATGGCCATCCGCGCCCGTTACCAATGGCTGTTTTTCACGTAGTGTAATCAACTAAGTTAGTGTTAGGTTAAGCGCAAGTAATTCCCTTGCTCCGTGGATTGACAAGAACCTAGGGGGTCCCCTCCCTTGGTGAAAAAGGCACCAAGTCACTCTGTGTACTTGCGGTGAAGTTGAACGCAGTTTTGAACCGTCAACAAGCCCCTTTTTCTGGAGCTGTTGCCGGGGAGCAAGCCAGTTTACTTCGTTTAATCTCTCATTAATTTTGTTGATTACTAACACCTAACCTTTGTGTTCTAGAAAACACACTCTTTTGTTTTTTTTTTGTTTTTGATTGTCTAGATGGCGTTCGTTGGAAATCCTTTGGAGGAACCAGAAAAATCGCTAAGAGACTATGCCAGCCCTCGATGTGAGGACATCAAGGTACAAGAGTCAGATTCGATTCTCGAAACGACAAGGTATGAAATCAGAGTTCAAATCATCAAGATGGCAGCAACTAATCCGTTCCGAGGGATAGAGACGGACAATCCATATAGACATATCCAGCGCTTCACGATGTTGTGCAATACGGTGCGACAAGAGGGAGTTCCCGACACTTGGTTTAAATGGAATCTTTTTCCCTACTCACTTGCCGATGAAGCAACAAAGTGGTATTCATTTGCGTCCTTTGAAGCCGAGGGAAATTGGGATCAATTGGTAAAGAAATTTTCTGCCAAGTTCTTCCCTATAACCAAGATTCAACATATAAGGATGCAAGTGATGACTTTCAAGCAAGGAAAAGAAGAGGGGATTGATCAAGCGTGGAATTGATTCAACGAACTAGTTGAACAAGGACCAAGACTCGGATTCCTGGGTGATGTACTATTGCATACATTCTTTTTTTCCCTAACCCCTAGTTGCATGGAATACGTTCAAATGTGTGCAGGAGGGGATCTCATGGAGAAAACACTCACGGAAGCTGCCAAACTTCTACAAAAAATAAGTAAAGCGGCAGCCATGTGAAGAGATTGGGAAATACGACTTTCGGGAAAGCCGGAATGCGACACAAGTGTGGCACCCCTTGCTGCAATTTTCAGAAATATGACCCCGGAAGAGAAGGAAGAGGAACCAATCCCAAGAAAGGTTGAAGAAGCCAAACATGAGGAAACTAGAACTATCCCGGAGAGTGATCACGCCGAGACAAGCAAAGAAAATGAAAGAACTATGTCAAGCGCGAAGCCACTAAGGGAGTTCGAGCAAATGGATTGGATCCCACTTCATTTTGGAGAAATCTTTGACAAGATAAGACCGTTCCCTAATCAAAAAGGGATGGCCTAAGCTTTGGAGATAGACTTCCCGCCGGAAAAACAAGTAGAACATCCATACAACCTAGAGACAACCGGGGAGGTCCTTCAAAAACTCTTTAGCGAAGAAGAAGTTGATCCAGACCATGTGGCCGAAGCTAAAAGAATCATGGGAATCAAGCCCGAGGCGTCGCCATTCGCCCGCCTCGCTGAAATTTTTGCCATAGGATCCGATGAAGAAGAGAAGACATCGCCGCGTATAGATTGCAAGGTTAACAACATTAATTGCAAGGCGTTATGCGACATTGGAGCACAAGTAAGTGTCTTGTCTTCTAATATTTTTGATGAAATTCATGACCACACCATTGACCTAGTTCCAACCTCTACTAAATTAATTATGGGAGATGGTAGAATTGTTAAACCTCTAGGAATTGCTCGTGACCTAGAAGTTTTAATTTCCGAAAAATGCATTCCAACCGATTTCTTCATTGTTGATGTCTACCATGATAAGAATGATCATGTAATTCTTGGAAGACCTTTTCTTAAGTTGGTTAATGCCATTTTAGATGCCGGAAAAGGAAAAGTAACTATTAATCTTGATGGAGATAATCACACATATAATTTTCTTTTCACTTCTAGAATTGCCTCACCCCTATCTCTTGATGACGAAGAGGCAGGGAGCCTTCGTTTTGTTGAAACTTTCAGGGATCCGCTACAAAGAGCTATGGAGAATCAATCTAATGATGAGCTAGATGAAGAGTTAGTGGAAGCAACCAAAGGACTAGAACCGCAAGACGGAAGCTTAGAGGAGGATAAATTTGAAGACCTTGGAGAAATTGTACATGAGGAACCACAAGCACCGGAGGTGGATCTTAAGCCATTGCCCAAGGGATTGAAATATGAATTTTTTGGCCCGGACAAGACTTATCCTGTAATTGTGAGTGATGAATTGAGACCCAAGGAGAATGATATGTTGCTGAATTTATTGAAGAAGCACAAGAAAGTGATGGGATATTCGATTAATGACCTTAAAGGACTCAACCTACCATTTTGCACTCACCGCATACCTATGGAGGATCAATGCAAGCCCGTAGTGGATCATCAAAGGAGGTTAACCCATGCCATGCGAGAGGTGGTGAAGAAGGAAGTAATCAAGTTGTTGGATGCCGGAATCATCTACCCGGTCCCGCATAGCGAATGGGTGAGCCTCGTACATTGCGTGCCTAAGAAAGGAGGTTTGACCGTGGTGAAGAATGAGAAGAATGAATTGATACCGCAAAGAATCGTGACCGGATGGAGGATGTGTATTGACTACCAGAAATTGAATAAAGCAACGAAGAAGGATCACTTCCCCCTACCATTCATTGATGAGATGCTTGTGAGGTTAGCAAATCATGCATATTTTTGCTTTCTTGATGGGTACTCGGGGTTCAAGCAAATACCTATTCACCCGGATGATCAACATAAGATGACATTTACTTGCCCTTATGGAACATTTGCGTGTAGAAGAATGCCTTTCGGTTTATGCAATGCTCCAGCCTCTTTTCAACGATGTATGATGGCAGTATTTTCGGAGTTCATCGAGGAAATTGTTGAGGTATTTATGGATGATTTCTCCGTCTACGGTAAATCTTTTGCAGATTGCTTGGCATACTTGGATAAAGTTCTCACTAAATGTTCGGAGGTTGATTTGGTGCTAAATTGGGAGAAGTGTCACTTTATGGTGAGACAAGCTATAGTGTTGGGACACGTGATATCCGAGAGAGGGATTGAGGTGGACAAGGCTAAAGTTGAAACGGTTGAAAAACGTCCACCCCCAACGGATATCAAATCTTTGAGGAGTTTCCTAGGCCATGCGGTATTCTATAGAAGATTCATCAAGGATTTCTCAAAGATTACCAAGCCATTGACCAATCTTCTCCAAAAAGATGTGCCATTCAACTTCAATGACAAGTGCTTGGCGGCATTCCGGACATTAAAGAGAGCTCTTATAACCGCACCTATCATTCAACTGCCCGACTGGAATCAACCTTTTGAGATAATGTGCGACACTAGTGACTATGCCATTGGAGCGGTGTTGGGACAACGAAAAGAAGGCAAGGTACACGCTACTTACTATGCTAGCAAAACCCTCAATGGAGCTCAATTAAATTATGCAACATCGGAGAAGGAATTGCTCACGGTAGTGTTTGCCTTTGAAGAATTCAGATCATATATTGTGAATTCTAAGGTGATTGTCTACACCGATCATGCGGCGATCAAGTATCTCTTGTCTAGAAAAGATGCCAAGCCAAAGTTGATTCGATGGATCCTTCTCTTGCAAGAATTTGATGTGGAGATTCGGGACTAAAAGGGGTCGGAAAATGTTGGGGCCGACCATTTATCAAGGATGAATCGTGAGGATGATAAAGAGCCTATTGAAGATAAGATGAGAGATGATCACCTCTATCACATCCTTGACAAAGATACTTGGATGATCAATATTATTCGAGCCATACGAAAAATGACACTTGATCATTTGGATAGGAACGCTCAAAGGAGAGTGATCGCCGAGAGCCGAAAATATTATTGGGATGCACCTTACCTCTTTAGACTTGGAGCAGACGGAGTCTTACGAAGGTGTATACCAAGAGATGAAAGAGGTGAAATATTGAGAAAGTGTCACTCAGGCGAATATGGAGGACACTATGGACATTTTAGGACACAAGCAAAGGTATGGGCTAGTGGATTTTATTGGCCGGAGATGCATGAATATTCAAAGAGGTATGTTGCTTCTTGTCCGGAATGTCAAAGAACAAGGAATATAAATCAAAGAAATGCTATGCCCTTGAATTACAACTTGCAAATTGATCTATTCGACGTATGGGGAATTGACTTCATGGGGGCCTTCACAAGTTCAAATGGATATGAGCATATTTTGGTTATGGTTGATTATGTATCCAAATGGGTGGAGGCTATCTGTCGGATTTTGTTACCGCCGGTAAGTAAATTTATAAGAACGCGTGTGTTGATCCGCACGGTAGCACAAGAGACACTCGAGTTTATACTGGTTCGGGCCTCCAGAGAGTAATACCCTACGTCCAGTCAGAGAGGGGGTGTTCTTTATGCTCGGGAGTTTGTAGTAGGGGATACAAACAAGGTGGGAGAGGGTTTTGAGCCCAAGTCCCTGGTGTGCGAGTGGTTCTAGTAGCAGAAGTCTGCGTACGTGAGTGTGTGAGAGCTTGCTGAGTTGTATGAGATGGGATATCGATACTAAGTGCGTGTGGGGGTGGAAAATGAACGTGTCTTGTAAGTGCCTCTGTCCTTCCCTTTTATAGTCGCAAGGGAGAGGCTTAGGGTGGTTACATCGAGTGTGTGAGCTGGTCTACAGTCTAAGGTGTCCTTCTCTGCGCCGGGCTGTCAAGCAGCAGCAGCGGCGAAGAACTGTTCCGGTGCTCCAGGTGACGGTGTAGATTTCTCCTGAGTCGCGCGTCCCAAGCAGCCATCCCGGGGCCCCCCGCACCCTTCTCCGAGTAGTTAGTCGGGTACAGGAGGCAGGGTCCGTATCCTGATCCCGTCAGTGGATCAGGGGCTTGTCTTTTCTAGGTACTGTGGAAACGGAGTGGCTTGCGCCACGACGATCGAGGGATAGGTGACGGCTTGCACTGTGCTGTTCATGGCACAACGTTTCCCGTGGCATACGTAGTACGATAAGTACTGCCTCTACTGAGGAGCGGCAGGAGGATCCGTCCTCTGACACCGGATCAACCCGGTCAGGGCGGACCAGCGCGGGGAGGTTGGCACGTGGTGAGTCGCGCGCCTGGGTATCACGGGACACCAATGGTGCCTGTGTACTTGCGGCCTTGACGGCCAAGTCTCGTACTGGTCGGAGGTGGACAACTACTCGTGGGAGTAGGTAATCTATGCCACGTCTTCTGATGCTTAGGGCGTAGCATGTACTGTACCGTACGTTGCCCAACGTTCCTTACGCCGTTTGTAGTACGAAGGCCACTGTGTCGTTTGTGGCAGGGTTTGACGAATCCGTCCCCTGACATCGAATCGGACGGGCCTGGGCGGACCACTGCAGTGGTGCAAACGCGTGGCGGCTCGCGCGGAGGTGTGTGCGGAGATCCCAGGATCTCGATCTGGTGGGGCCCACGCACCCCGTGCCTTCCCCGCGAAGCCTGCGTGGGTCGGCGACGGAAACTACTCGTGCAAACGAGTAGTCGTAGTCGCAAGGTGTTGGCGTTTCTTAACGTCACCACCACTGGCGCACTAGCATGATCGTGTAAGAAACTCCCGGGTACACTGATGAGTGCGAACGAATCTGCAAGCGCACAAATACACCGTTGTAGCACTTCTCCCTAGGAGAATGAGTATTCCCGTCGGGTTTCGTTCCTAGGACGGTGAGTAACCAGAGAGGGTCTATCCAAGGACACCAGCTTTCGCTGCGATAGGTCGGGATACAAGAAGCACTTCCTTAAGGGACTTAGCTCTCAAGATGTATTCTGTCAGGTCAGTCATCCCCGCAGGGTGACAACACTCCAAGGTGTACGCGATGTAGAGGGTTGACAAAGGGTCCAACAGGCTGTCACCACTGCGGCCTACCTCTACGCTACGATCGTACGTGGTCTTCGCAGGAAAACTAGGGCCCAGACACCACGTCTGTACCCCCAGATAAATACTATATTGCGGTTACGTCTATCGACCCGCAAACTACACTATAGCAACCATATAGATACGGTCCCACGAACAAGGGAAAGATCAGAATCAGATCATATCATTGAACTGGGAGCAGAAAGGAAGCTATGGATGCAGCTAAATGAGATACAGCGGACTTACTTCACTAAACATGATCAGAGCATGCAAACAAGTAAATAAACTACGGCTCTGGCTCTAAAGGATCGAAGCCTTGTGTCATGAAGAACACAAGCCTCTAACTTATGAATGAGCCATGAACACAAGAACAAATCTATCATGCATGATGTCTACTATGGTCTAAATAAGAAATGCTGAAATACTCACTTTGATCTAAATGAAGAACAAGCATCCACGAGGACATCAACTCACTCCTTACCCCTACTCTACCTCTCAACTAATCCTAATCTAGATCTCTCCTCATCACCATTCTACCACATAGAGGTGTGAATCACCTCTCATGGGCAGAATTGGAGAGAGGTAGAGAGAGCTACACAAGAGAGAAGTGGAACTTGAGAGCTTGGTGGTGTGTGTGAAATGGAGCCCCTCCCCTCCTATTTATAGACAAGGAGGAGGCTTGCTCCGGGGCTCAAAGTGCCCCTAAACACCCGGGAATGCAGCCAAGGGCCAATGAGCAAGCAGTACGTGGAGGGGGAGGATCAACCGACCCTAGGTCGGTTTGGCCGATCCTAGGGTCGGCCGAAACCTCTGGCCGGCCATCTGGCCCGTGCTTCCTCTGGCTCGCTTCCATGTGGGCCCTAATGCCTCTCCTCCGTGCATGGCAAGTTTCCTGGGAGTTTAGTTGGCAAAGTCGGCCCATGGATCCATGTGATGCTGACGTGGCAGTGTATGATTCGTCGAGAGTCCTTCACATGGATTGGTAACATCATGGATCCAGGAGAATCCATGTGGCAGCCCCTGATTGGCCAGCATTTGAGTGCCTTGGATTGGAGTGGAGTGAAAGTGTATGAACTCCTTCCATATCTTATGCTAAATACCTGCATTCAAATAGACATCGACACTGGTGGAAAGTATGAGTTTAAGCTCCTATTCTAGTGTGGATGTGCAATTCATACTCAAATTTGCAGGAGTTGACGGTCAAAAAAATGGCAAATATCGATCGTCAACAACACCCCCACACTTGACCTTTGCTCGTCCCGAGTGAAGGGGAAACAAAGCCAAGTGGGTCACGAATACCAAAAAGTAAGACAGACATAAGAGATATTCCAAGTCATACATTGCTCCTGTGAACCTCTGTGTAGTGGCTATCATGTCCCCTTGAGTGATTGAAAAGTAGAACAACTGTGAATCAAGTCACTTTTGCACCTGATGATAAACACCTTGGGGTTTTGCAAGTTTTTTCATAAACAAAACTCTTGATGGCTTCCTCATTTGATTCTCTCAGATCGCTCAATGTGTATATGTCCTCACTAAGGCATTTGCCTTTCTTCATCCTACTTCTAATGATGGCTATATGTGGAGCTCAGGGTAGGAGAAAGAGAAAGCATACTTGCATCACATATTTTGCAAAGTCAAAGACTGGATCCACAGAGAAAATCAAATCATACCATCAGATCAAGTTGTGCACCGGTATGGCTATGGTGTGTATGGTAAGGTGGATACTAGGCCCGGAATAGGTGCTAGATATTACCATACACATACATGGTGAGAACTGTGGGTTGATGGTAAGGTGGACACTAGCCCCGGAATGGACACTAGTTATTAGCATCTATGATATGGAACTCCTTTTTGCATAATCTCATCTCTCTCCTATTCCTTCTTTATTTTGGACATGGGCTATTCTTTCTCTTTTCTTTTTTTCATCATGCCTTGAGCATGTATCTTTCTTTTTTTCATAGCCCATGTCTCCTTTTTTTTGAAGGACACTTCTGGAGAGAGATGTCACACCACATACGGAGCTTTTATTTTGTGGAATGGAAAAAACGATACAATGCTAACTTCCATTGTAGAAGCATAGCAAGGGGAAATAGGTGGGGTGCACATAAATCTTGATCATCAAAGTAATGAGAAGAATTCTCACAAGGGTCACAGAATTTGACAAAGCTCAAAGTAATAACAAGCAGCATATGAATCGAAGGTTTTCACCTACAAAGATCATATGGCTCTAATGGGATGGAGGCATATCAAAGAGGAGTCTTTCCAAGAGGTTTTGAGCTTTCAAAAATAAATTCCCCAAGAGAGTTAGTCATCAGAGCAACAGATCATATCAAGCAGCCATATCATACTCATCAATTACTTAGGTGAACATGCTTGTCCTTAAGGAGATTATGGTTCACTAGCATCCGGTAGATAACAAGGAATAAAACATATGTAAGTCTACTCAGGTACAAGCAAGCTGGGTGATCTTTAGCATCATCATTCGAGTTTTAGTTTAGAGATAGACAGATATAGCTTATAAAATTCAAGAATGAAAAAGAGTGAGTTGTCGAGATGCAAACCGGCGCTATGCATGGAAGATGAACCGTGAGAGGCTCTCCACAGGAGTGAACTCGTGCGGGTCCCATTCAGGTTCTCGGTAGGTGATTGATCGGCTAGCGCGGAGTGCTCGCAGTGGGTACGTACGGAACACATCGTGCCTGCATTGGGAGAGTCGTGGATCTTCCCCCACACTGTCTCGAACCTAGATGTCCTCTAATTCAAAGAGACCAAAGTAATGGCACAATGGTGACTAAACCGGGTTACATGACCGGTGAGCCACTTTATTCAAATTCAAATGTTCCAAACGAAATGATTAGGCGCTTACACACATGCAAAAGAAATAAATGAAATAAAGGGAAATCAAACCTAGTCCTAGACTAGCGCCTTATGAACTAAAGCTGGGGCTAATCCCCACTACTCGGCATCATAGAGGGCAGCATGCCCTGTAGCCGAGAACAGCCTCCTCATCTTCGCACAAAGGCCGTGGCGAAGGTCACGAATGTCGTCTCTCAGCTCGGCCAGGTCCAACTTCTGCTCCGAGTAAGCAGTCCTGAGCTTCTCGTTGCTGGCCTCCAATTCCTTCATCAGCGGGGTTAGCTTGGCCACTGAGGAGAGCCTAGGGAGTTGCTCGGTTGCCCGAGTCCTCTCCTTGGACCTCCTAGTGTAGGGCGGCGGTGGAAACTTGTCGTCCATGCCAAAGTCTTCCTCCTCTTCTGGCAGAACTGGAGCTGGGCGTGCCTCAGGAGCCTTCTCCTTGGGCAGTGCCGGCTTTATGGTCACCGGCGGATGCAGTGAAGGAGCGGACTGCGCTGAGCTCGTCTGCCCTCCAGCTAGCGATGATCTAGGTGTGCTAGGTGGAGCGAGCGGCAACCCCCGGGGGCGAAGCTGAGCCTTGGTCGGCCTGCCGTAGGGGCAGGCCGCCCGTCTCATGTGCCTCTTCGTAGGCGAGGCGGAGCGCCTTGATGGCGGCTTGCCTGGAATCCTCCCGCCCGGCGGGATGGTGGCGAGCGGAGGAACATCCAGGACACCGGCCACCATTGCGAGGTCTGCAGCGGGGGCAGCAACGATGGAGGGGTTGCCTCCTGCCCCGGGACCGGTGGACGAGGTAGAGCCATCGAAGGGGATAACACTCCTTCAGGCCATGGATGTGGCGATGAGCTGAGGATGGTGAGGTGGAGGAGATGGATTTCGCGATGCGAAAACTCATCGGGCGGCTCAGAGAAGGTTTCTGGAGGAGAATGAGACGCACACGCGAAAGAAGAAGGGGAGAGGCGGCACCAGGGTTTCGGCCGAACCTGGGTTCGGCCGGCCCCCTGTGGGCCCCTCTGGTCCTCCCCTTTCTCATGTGGGCTCCAGCAAGTCTCAGGATCGACGGCCCAGGTGGATTCCCCGAGATGGTAAGATTGGCTTAGGCTTAAGGCTAAGATAAGGTTGAGGTTGAAAATTCATCCTCCACTATATACCAACCTTGGCCAAACCATGATATAACCATAGAGAATCTGGGGGAAGTCACCTTGGCGTCATACTTGGTTCGTCAAAAGTGTAGGCACCTCTTACGGTAGTCACGAAGCGTTCGCGTCGCCACAATGGTGCTGCCTTCCTGTGGTCCTTTACCTACTCCTCTTCACCTTGGTAATTTCTTTCTCCTGCATGACCGCGGTCCACAAGATACCCGAGGGATAATTCTTCATGGGGAAATGAGATGAGCCCCAGGAGTACTCAGGGTGCGGGTGTCTTGTGATCTCCTGTCTCAACTTATGACCGTCTCCTTGCAGACAATGTTGATAAGACGATAAGCTCTGATCTGCAAGGGTAGCGCATATACGAACTCGAGCCCAAGAAGGTATATCGAAGCTGAAAGCAGATATGATCATCCCAAAGATGCCGAGGCATCCCCTGGGGTGGTCACGGGACTCAAGGACTATAGCACTGGGGTTGCAGAACTCGGAGACGGAAATATCGAGCACTGAGGCTAGTGCTTCACCAATAGGCACCGATCTCCGAGTGAACTCAAGCTCAGAAGGACACTCGGCCCACAAAGAGGATAGAGCATGGACTTCCAGAGGCCGGTGTACGATCAGGAACCAGAGTTCGGACGAAGAGCAAGGTTTAACTCGCTCTCACCTTAGGCAGAGGGTTCGATGTCCTTATCAGGGCGATGGAAACATTCCGAAGCCTGGCCAAAGCTTCCAATGGGGGCTTATGGATAAGCTGGAAAGTGCACCTCCCATTGGGCATCGATCAAATCAGGCATAAGACACGAAGTGCAAGCTTCTCCAGACTGATCGGCATCGATCGATGTGCTTGAGATAAAAAGTGAATGCACTCCATTCGATCGGTGAATGATCGTGTTCCTTCGGTCTGATCGATGAATCCAATGGATTATAAAGCAGAGACCGATGTCTTGGTTTATACGAAACTTCAATGCAAAGCACTTCAGCTCAAACCTTGACGTAGAAACACGATAGGCCTCTCATACTCTCTTTAGGAGGTAGTAGCAAGGATCGAACAAGTCATTCTGGCCGGGAATGGTCGTTCTTTCCGGACTACTCTCTCCATCCTCCCATGAGACAAAGTCTCGGGGAGAAGGTCTAAGAAGATGCATGAGAGGGGAACCCAAGGGTAGATCTCGCGGCACGAAATCTTTCCCTTAGACTCCTACCATTCAGGAATGACATCTTTAGCCAGAGCTCAGAAAGAATGGATATGAAATCTCGGGCTTGACTGATGATGGATCTAGGTGGCTTAACATTTCCTCTGGTGGGTGCCTCATTGACCGGGATGCAAGGGGAGCTGAAATCTCGGAGATTATCCACCATCTCTTTTCCCTTGACAGCATCTAGGTGCACAAAGGATCCTCCGGAGAGAGCATTAAGCCTCATGGCATCATCCTTCCGCAATCCAAACCAGAAGTGCTGAAGCAACATCCAACCGGGAATGTAGAGGACTGGGCAATCTTCCACCGCAGTGGCGAAACGATTCCATGCCATTCCTAGTGATTCCTCCTCACATTGCTTGAAACAGAGAATCTTTGCCCTAACGAGATGACACGTCGTATTGGGAAGAAGTGGGAGCAAAAAGCTACCCTCAACCTTTCCCAAGTAAGGTAGTCTCTACCAAAACAACGGTGCCAATCCCGCGCTTCCCCGGAGAGGGATAGCGGGAAACACTCTCTTTTCCGAGCATCCGGTGATTCTCCGGTTTTACCCTGAGTTTCAATTAGACGCTCGTAGTCTCTCACATGATCAAAGGGGTTCTCATGACTTAACCTCGAGAAGGATAGGTCCTGAATTAGCTTCATGAGAGAGGGGCGAAGCCAAAAGCCAGATGTAAGAGTGGGTCTTGACGAAGATGGCTCTGAGGGTTCACTCCTCAAAGGCGGAAGGTGTTTACAAGGATAACCTTCCATGGGTAGCGGGGGTAGAGGTAGAAGTAAAGAAAACAAAAGGGGATATCTCAAAAAAAAGGGTAACGGGGGTGAAGGTAGAAGAAAAAGGAAAAAGATAAATACGAGGATAGACGGGCTCGAAGGTTAATAACAGCCATCCCCGGCAACGGCACCAGAAATGCTTGTTGGCGTTTCTTAACGTCACCACCACTGGCGCACTAGCGTGATCGTGTAAGAAACTCCCGGGTATACTGACGAGTGCGAACGAATCCGCAAGCGCACGGATACACCATTGTAGCACTTCTCCCTAGGAGAATGAGTATTCCCGTCAGGTTTCGTTCCTAGGACGGTGAGTAACCAGAGAGGGTCTATCCAAGGACACCAGCTTTCGCTGGGATAGGTCGGGACACAAGAAGCACTTCCTTAAGGGACTTAGCTCTCAAGATGTATTCTGTCAGGTCTCAGTCATCCTCGCGGGGCGACAACACTCCAAGGTGCTGGCAAGCGAGCCCAACTCGGTACGCGACGTAGAGGGTTGACAAAGGGTCCAACAGGCTGTCACCACTGTGGCCTACCTCTACGCTACGATCGTACATGGTCTTCGCAGGAAAACCAGGGCCCAGACACCACGTCTGTACCCCTAGATATATACTATAGTGCGGTATGTCTGTCGACCAGCAAACTACACTATAGCAACCGTATAGATATGGTCCCACAAACAAGGGAAAGATCGGAATCAGATCATATCATTGAACTGGGAGCAGAAAGGAAGCTATGGATGCAGCTAAACGAGATACAGCGGACTTACTTAACTAAACAGAATTAGAGCATGCAAACAAGTAAATAAACTACGGCTCTGGCTCTAAAGGATCGAAGCCTTGTGTCATGAAAAACACAAGCCTCTAACTTATGAACGAGCCACGAACACAAGAACAAATCTATCATGCATGATGTCCACTATAGTCTAAATAAAAAATGCTGAAATACTCACTTTGATCTAAATGAAGAACAAGCATCCACGAGGACATCAACTCACTCCTTACCCCTACTCTACCTCTCAACTAATCCTAATCTAGATCTCTCCTCATCACCATTCTACCACATAGAGGTGTGAATCACCTCTCATGGGCAGAATTGGAGAGAGGGAGAGAGAGCTACACAAGAGAGAAGTGGAACTTGAGAGCTTGGTGGTGTGTGTGAAATGGAGCCCCTCCCCTCCTATTTATAGACAAGGAGGAGGCTTGCTCCGGGGCTCAAAGTGCCCCTAAACACCCGGGAATGCAGCCAAGGGCCAATGAGCAAGTGGCACGTGGAGGGGTAGGATCAACTGACCCTAGGTCAGTTCGGCTGATCTTAGAGTCGGCCGAAACCTCTGGCCGGCCATCTGGCCCGTGCTTCCTCTGGCTCGCTTCCATGTGGGCCCTAATGCCTCTCCTCCATGCATGGCACGTTTCCTTGTGGTTTAGTTGGCAAAGTGGGCCCATGGATCCATGTGATGCTGATATGGCAGCGAATGATTCGTCGAGAGTCCTTCACATGGATTGGTGACATCTTGGATCCAGGAGAATCCATGTGGCAGCCCCTGATTGGCCAGCATTTGAGTGCCTTGGATTGGAGTGGAGTGAAAGTGCATGAATTCCTCCCATATCTTATGCTAAATACCTGCATTCAAATAGACATCGACACTGGTGGAAAGTATGAGTTTAAGCTCCTATTCTAGTGTGGATGTGCAATTCAGCTCAAATTTGCAGGAGTTGACAGTCATAAAAATGGCAAATATCGACCGTCAACACGAGGAGGAAAACAACTCGTGCCAGCAAGTAGTCGGGAGTGGAGGCGAAAACTTGTCGTACGGGCCGCCACGTACTCGGGGGAGAGGGTGCGGGCGGCCGTGTGCCGCCTGCCTTCTGGCCCATGGCGGAAACAGGTCGTACGGGTCCTCACGTACTTGGGCAGCGTAATACTCGTCAGATTAGCCGCTGAAGCATGCCGTACGTGGGTCCGTACTGCGCTTTATCAGGGGTCTTGGTGGGCCCTGGTCCATGGCCTCGTCAGTAGCCCCCGAGCCTGGTGTGGGAGACGGAGACTTGCTCCCAGGATCAACTGTTATGGAGACAAGGAGACTTGTTGTGTTTTCTCTGGCGGGGACGCGCGAGCGGACCCACGGGTTGTAGGCCCTGAGCCCACGGACAAGTCGGAGACTTGTGCGTGGGGTTAAATTCTGAACTCTTGGACAAGTCAGAGATTTGTGGCTTGCCGTGTGGTGTGCGTCTTGGGGCAACTGGCGGAGATCTCGCGCCGGTCGCGAGATTTGCGGGCCCCACTTCGGATGACATGGCGGCACGGTCGTGGGCGGCGGGCAGAAGTGGGGCGCGCCTTTTGAGGGGCGACACTTCGACGGATGGAGGACGTGGCCCGAGGCGGCCTGGGCATTAACTGCGGGGGAAAAGTAATCATTTCCCCCCTTTATATACCGCGGCTGCCGGCCAAAATTTCCCCTTCCTCTTCCTTGTGCTCTCCGCCATCTTCGCCCCTTGCCTTTGCTTCCGTGCTCATCTCACCTTCCCTTCGCAAGCTAGCTTCGCCCACCGCTGCCTCCACAGCCGACGCCATGTCGAACTGGTCATCCTCGACGGTGACCTGGTCCAAGCTCGACCGCCTCGCTGCCGACAGCATGCTGCCGCCGCTGACCGAAGCGGGAGAGTGGAGGGTGCCTGGGCTGGAGCGCAGCCCCTAGCCCCCGGCGGGGTATGTAGTCTCGTTCGTGTTGTTCCACGAGCGAGGCTTCTCCATCCCGGCGGGGCGGTTCATCCGCGCCGTCCTCGAGGAGTACGGCTTGGAGCTCCACAACCTCAACCCAAACGGTGTCCAGCAGATGGTGGCATTCGAGGCCTTGTGTGAAGGGTACCTGGAACAGGGAGCCCATTGGGACCTGTTCCGGTACTTCTACAAATTCGTCTGCGTCAAGGATGATCGCACCGCGGCGGTCATAGGGTGCGTCGGTCTCCGGGGGAAGTAGGGAAGGATGGACAAGTACATCCCTACCTACCTGACCACCTCCAACAACGGGTGGCACCGAGATTTGTTCTACCTCAAGAACGATCTCGAGAACCCGCTGCCCGAGTTCACCAACCGCTGGTAGGATCGGGCGCCGGCGAAGTGGAGCTACGGACCGGAGAAGAAGGATCGACCCCGGTTCCTCAATAGCGCCCTCGCCGCCCTCAAGATACTCCGCGAGAGCGGGGTGAACTTCATCACCCTGATTGGTGGTTACCATGCCCGGGGGATTGTCCCGCTCCGCCGTCGCACGCTGCGCCTCTGGGAGATGATGGACGACCAGGCTCCTTTTGAGGGGACCGTGACCGCTCATCCCCTGCCTTCGCTGGACGAGATTCAGCGCCGAGTGACCCAGGCCACTGGGGTCGCTCATCTGTTCTGGCTACCGCCGGACGTGTTGCCGATCCTTCCTTAACCGATCACTGCGGGCCTGGTACACCTTCTAATGACTTCTTTTCGATTTGTTTTTTGTGATTGTGGGCGGTGATCGTCTTGTGTTTGCGCAGATGGGGGCCGTGCGCATCCTCGCCTCACATCCTCCACTGGAAGAGGACCGGATGCTCACCTGGGAGATTGCTGCACGGCAGTAGCGGCGAGGGGAGCGCAAGAGGGCCCACCAGCAGAAAGAGATCGAGAAGCGGTCGAGGAACGACGATCGCGCCTCGCGCTAGCGCAGCAGGGAGGTCGACGTCTCCAATGACGAGGACCCCTCGTCGGCACCGCCGGACACGGACGTGGCCGAGTCCGAGTTTGAGTGGACCGACGACGAGGCGGCACCGTCGTTGCGGCCACGCAGCGGATCGGTGCCCGCCTCGACCACAGCTGGCGCCGGCTCGAGCCAGCAGGTGCCACACCCGTCCTCCCGGGCTGACCAGCCCGGAACGAGCAGCCGTGCTTCTCGGCGGGACCACCGCGAGAGGAGTAGGAGCTCTCCGCGGCGCAGCGACCCCAGTCGCCACGAGTTGAGGCGCGACACCTCGCGTCACCACTCTTCACGCCGGAGGTCTCATTCGCCCTCAACACGCCCGTCTTGGGAGCCACGGGGCACGCCGGTGGTCTCCTCTCCACCTGCGGCCCAGAGTGGGGGGCCGGCCCCGACTCAGCCGCGTCTCGCATCGGTCGTCATTGCTGGGGGCGGGTCGGCACCTTCTCCGACATCTGCTCCGTTTGCAGGGAGCAAGAGGGTGGCGTCTCCGTGCAACCCGACCATTGGCTCCAAGCGGCCCCGCCACGTTGCGGAGAGGTAAGCTCCGAGTTGTGATCTTTCGGCTTTTGCTTCGTGTTCGTAACGAGTACATCTTTTGCTTGTTGTTGTCGTGACGTTCTTCTCGTTTTAGGGTGCCCGATCGCCGTACCATGAGGCCGACGCCTGTTAAGGCCTTGCGCCGCCCTGCCCAGGCGGTCGAGAACACGCTGTCGTCGAGCGACCCGCCAGCCACCCTTCAGTCGGGGGCGGCAACTGAAGAAACAGATGGGTCCAGGACCCAAGTGGTGACAGTCCCCCCACAGGGAACTGCGAGCTCGGCTCGCAGTGACCTGTCCATGGGGACGATGGGTTTGGGGGCGAGGCCACAAGGGACGAAGCGCTCTCGGCGCACGCGGCCGAGTTAGCGAGGTGCCTGTCCGGGGCCCAGGAGCAGGACCAGGAGAATCCTGCTCTTGAGGCGCGGGCGGGCGATGATGAACAACCGGCCCCCGAGTCGTCGACGGGGGCGGGCGGTGACAAACAGCTAGCCCTCGAGTTGTTGACGGGGGCGGGCAATGATGCAGACACCGAGCGGCCCGCCCCCGCGTCGCTGGAGGGGACAGGCGCGTCCGCTGCTACTGCGGGCTTCGAGACCCCAGCCCCCGTGCAGCTAGGGGGAGCGGGGAGTGCCGCGGCGGAGGTGGAGACAGAGACCCGAGCCCCCAAGTCGCCAGGGGGAGCGGGGAATACCGTAGCGGAGGTGGAGGCGGCCATCCTTGTCTCTGAGGAGGCCTCTGCCACGACGGCCATCGTGGTGACCGAGGCGGCCGTCCCCGTTTCGTCGGTTGCCACATCGGACTCTGCTTCTGCGGAGGTGATCGTCATCCCGGCATCGCCTTCTCCGGTCGTCTCTCCCGTCGTGACGGTGGACGAGCAGATGGCACCCCCAATCCTGGAGGTCGGGGAGAGCTCAAGGGAGCAGAGGCCGACCACCTCGACGATGGGGGAGGAGGAGATGGAAGTGCCGCCGCTCTGGCTGGTGTCCGTCTCGTCGGTCCAGGCCTCAGTTGGCTTGGATATCGACAGCGACACGGAGCTGGCGGCCCGTCGCCGTTTGGAGCGCGGCCTGCGCCTGAGCGAGCTAGCGCTGCGTCAGTTGGAGCGGGCGATCAGTGATCTGATCCCCGCCTCGAGGGTGAGTCCTTCTTTTTCCTCCCCTTCGACACTCATGCTTGTTTTTCCTTCCTTCTTAATCGTGCAATTCGCATGTGGTTCAGGATCTCGTCGGGCGCTGCGACGACAAGGCACGGGCCTTTGAGGCACTCTGTGCGGAGAAGATCCAGCTGGAGACGCAGCTGGCCGCGGCCCGTCTCGCGGTAGTGGACAGCGAGGTCGGCCGGACGGCTGAGCGCGCGTCCCTTGAGGCGAGGGTGAAGGCTGCCGAAGACCGTGCGGCCACGGCGCAGGCGGAGAAGACCGCCCTGGAGGAAAAACTGGCCGCGGCAGAGCAGGCGGCGGCGGAGCTACGCTCTAATGCCGAGGCCGCTGCCGCATTGTCCACCAGGAGAAGACGGAGCTCGAGACCAGGGCAGGCCGAGCCGAGTCCGACCTCCAGGCGGCTCGCAAGAGGGTGACGGCGCTCGAGGCCCAGGTCGGCAGCGTCACCACCGAGAAGGGCCGTCTTGAGGAAATTGCCGAAAAGCGTGAGAATGAGATCATCAGTGAGTACCTCACGACCTGTTATCTCTGCTTTCTGTTTCCGAGTGGTTATTTGGTTCGTGATGTCATCTTCCTTTTGGGGTGGACAGCTCTCCGCGTGGTCCGCACCGACTTGGAGAAGCAGATCGCGGATCACGAGAGTGCCACAGCCACCCGCCTCGTCGAGAACCAGAAGCTGGTGGAGCTGATCAAGGAGGCTAATGAGAGACTCAATAGTAAGAGTCGTGTCCCCTTCACCTTTTGCTCTCTTTGGATCAAGATGTCCTTCGCTGACATTGGTCTTTTTATTTTCCTTCAGAGGTCGTGGCTGAGCTCGAGCAGGAACGGAAGTCGCACGCGGAGACCAAGACTGAACACATGCGGGTAGTGACGATCCGCGACAGGTTGGCAGCGTCCATTATCAAGGCAATGGACGACCTTGGCGTTCCTTCCGGGCACATCAAGGACCCCTTGGAGCTGGCCGCTGCGACAGCCCGCCAGCAGTCGATGAACGTGGCTCGCGACGTCGTCCGCAAGGTGGTGGCCATCTTCCTGTCGCATTACCCAGACATGGATAGAGAGCTGCTGGGCCAAGGATGGTGTCCCGGTTATAGGGCCTGTAAAGAAGGAGAAACAGAGTCGCCTCGCCGAGGCTTTGAATTATGCTTGATGGGTACTTGTAATAAACTTATGGTTTGAGCCCTTGTGGTAGACTTGCGGGTCAAGTACCCAGATTTACTTCAAGTTAAGCATTTTGTTTGTTTGTTAACCTTTCCTCGAGTAGTTAGGGGATCTGTGAGCCCGAGCGGTGCAGCTTAAAACTTCGCTGGCGGTGTCTTGTTTTGTAGCCGTGGGGGCGTAAGGAAACTGGCGACAAAACTGGGCTTAGTCTAGAAGCATTACTACTTGGGCAGGCAGCCCTTGAGTACTTCGGAGAAGGATAAATGCGCGTATAAGTTTTTGCAAACAAGAAAACTCTTCAGAGTTCACTGAAACGGTTACTCGGCATCCCTTCGAGGGGGCGAGTGATCGATAACTTGAGGTCACAAACCTTGCTTGTAGGTCTTTGTACGGTAGCCGCGCGGGCGTAATACTCGGGGCCCGGACGAGCGCAGGTTCGTAACCGCTAGAGTCGTCGTTCATCTCCCTTTAAGGAGTGCGAGTGTACCGCGACGATCATACGAGAAACCGTAGACAGTTTTTGATCGAAAAAAGATTTTGCAACGCTCAGGGGAGGGGGTCGTAGCCCCCGGGTAGCCCCCGAGCCCATGGACAAGTCGGAGACTTGCCCATGGGATGAGAGAAGCATAAAGAACATTTTTCTGAGAAAAAACGCAAGCTTGAGGAAGATATCATCTTACGAAGAAGAAAGTAGCTCAGAGCTCTTGCATTATCATAAGATGAAAAAGAAGTAAACACTTAAGGCTAAAATAGTGTAGCTGCTCTATGTTCCAGGCATTGGAGATGACCCTGCCGTCCTCGTACTTGAGCTTGAAGGTTCCTGGTCGAAGCACCTGGTCGACGATGAACGGACCCTCCCACGGTGGTGAGAGTTTGTGTCACCCCTCGTTGCTTTGAACTCGTCGGAGGACGAGGTCGCCGACTTGGAACTCGCGCTCTCGTATGTTGCGCTTGTGGTAGCGACGCAGGGCCTGCTGGTACTATGCCGAGTGGAGGAGGGCAACGCTGCGTGCCTCGTCGAGCTGATCGACGGCGTCTTCAAGAGCGACCTGGTTGCCTTCTTCGGTGTAGGCCTGAACCCGTGGACTGCCGTAGTCGATGTCCGTCAGGAGGATTGCCTCCGACCCGTGGACAAGGAAAAACAACGTGCAGCCAGTAGCCTGACTTGGTGTGGTGCCTAGGCTCCATAAGACAGACGGGAGCTCTGCGGCCCACGTCGCTCGAAACTTCTCGAGGCGCTTGAATATCCACGGCTTCAGACCTTGCAAGATCATGCCGTTGGCCCTCTCCACTTGCCCATTGGTCCTCAGGTGACTGACAGCGGCCCAGTCTACACGTATGTTGTTGTCGTCGCAGAACTTGAGGAATTTTTTGCCGGTGAACTGGGTACCGTTGTCGGTGATGATGGAATTTGGAATCCCAAAACGGTAGATGATGTCGGTGAAGAACGCAACGGCCTCCTTAGAGCGGACATTTATTATGGGCTTGGTCTCGATCCATTTGGAGAACTTGTCGATGGCGACGAGCACATGGGTGTAGCCCCCGGGTGCTTTTCTCAGTGGTCCAACCATGTCCAGCCCCCAGACCGCGAACAGCCAGGTGATAGGAATGGTTTGCAACGCCTGCGCTGGGAGATGAGTTTGTCGCGCATGGAATTGACAGCCTTCGCAGCTGCGCATGATCCGAGTTGCATCGACAACCGCGGTTAGCCAATAGAAGCCTTGTCGGAATGCTTTCCCGATAATGGTCTTCGGGCCGGCATGATGTACGCATGTGCCTGCATGTATCTCTTGTAGCAGCTCCTTGCCCTAGTCGGCCAGGATGCAACGCACGAATATGCCTTTAGCGCCCTTTTGACGGAGCTCGCCGTCGACCAGTTTGTACGACTTGGCGACACGAGCAATGCGTTGAGCCGTCTCCTTGTCGGGCGGCAATTTTCCTTCCACCATCCATTCGAGGATCGGAATCCTCCAGTCGGGGTCTTCGAGGTTGGGTTCCCGTACCTCGTCAATCTCCATGACTTCCTGCGTTGATGGCTCTGGCGACTTGTCCTCCTCGGAGTGAACGGACGGTTCGTACTGGTCGCTGGCGAAGACCCCGTGTGGTACGGGTTTTTGATTCGATGCTGCTTTCGCGAGGGTATCTGCCGCCTTGTTGTACTCGCGCAGTACATGATTGAGCTCGAGCCCATGAATCTTGTCCTCCAACTCGCGCACCGCCCGGCAGTACGCGGCCATCTTCAGACTTGTGCAATTTTTCTCCTTCATTACCTGCCCCACAACCAGGTCGGAATCCCCCTTGATGTTAAGGCGTCGAATTCCCAGCTCGAGGGCGATCCGGAGACCGTTGACGAGCGCCTCGTACTCCGCGATGTTGTTGGTGGCCGTGAAGTGTAGTCAGACCATGTATTCCATTCGCACCCCCAGAGGCGAGATGAATACGAGTCTGACCCCGGCTCCTTCCTTCATGAGGGATCTGTCGAAGTACATGAGCCATGTCTCGTGTTCGATGGGAGCAGGAGGTGTTTGGATCTCCGTCCATTCGGCGACGAAGTCAACCAATGCATGCGACTTGATGGCGGTCTGGGGCGCATACTCGATGTTCTGTCCCATCAATTCGAGGGCCCACTTAGCGATTCTCCCTTCCGCCTCTGGGCTCTGTATGATTTCGCCAAGCGGGGACTTAGACACCACCATGATGCGGTGCGAGTCGAAATAGTGTCGAAGCTTCCGCTTAGTGATTGAGGACAGCATAGATCAGCTTCTGAATCTGTGGGTATCGTGTCTTCGAGTTGGAGAGGACTTTGCTCACGAAGTATACAGGGCGCTGCACTTTCTGCGTCTTCCCAGGCTCATCTCGCTTGACTACTAACACCGCGCTCACGACTTGGGTCGTTGCAGCGATGTACAGGAGCATCGACTCCCCCTCCGCCGGTGCGGTGAGCACCGGTGGACTCTCGAGTAGTTTCTTGAGCGAGTCGAGTGCTTCCTGCGCTTCAGGCATCCACTAAAAGTGCTCCGACTTCTTCATGAGCTTGTATAGTGGCAGGCTACGCTCACCTAGTCGAGCGATGAACCGACTGAGAGCAGCGAGGCATCCGGTGACGCGCTGCACTCCTTTCAGATTCTTGATGGGTCCCATGCTCATGATCGCAGAGATCTTCTCGGGGTTGTCTTCGATGTCGTGTTCCGACACAACAAAACTGAGTAGCATGCCCCTGGGGACCTCAAAGACACTTCTCGGGATTTAGCTTCACGCCGTGCTCCCTCAGCTTTTCGAAGACCGCGGTAAGGTCAGGGATCAGGTCGCCCACCTTCTTCGACTTGACCACGATATCATCTACATAGGCCTCGATTAGCTGTCCGATGAGATCTCCAAAGACGCGACGCATGCATCTCTGAAATGTGGCTCCTACGTTCTTCAACCCGAAAGGCATGGAAACGTAGCAGTACGCGCCAAACGGGGTGATGAATGAGGTGGCGAGCTGGTCAATCAGATCCATCGCGATCTGATGGTATCCTGAGTAAGCGTCGAGAAAACAGAGGGTTTCGCAACCAGTCATTGAATCGACTACTTGATCTGTGCGCGGTAAAGGAAATGGATCTTTTGGACACGCCTTGCTCAGGCTCGTGTAATCAACGCACATCCTCCATTTTCCATTCTTCTTCCTAATGAGTATAGGGTTTGCTAACCACTCGGGGTGGTAGACTTCACGAATGAACCCTGCATTAATGAGCTTCTTGATCTCCTCACCGATAGCCTTGCACTTATCGGAATTGAAGAGGCGAAGACGCTACTTGATCGGCTTCGAGCCGGGCTTAATGTTAAGCTTGTGCTTGACGACCTCCCTTGGAATCCCCGGCATGTCGGAGGGTTTCCATGCGAACACGTTGAGATTCGCGCGGAGGAAGTCGACAAGCGCACTTTCCTAGTCGGAACAGAGCGCCGTCTCGATACGGAGCGTGCAGCAGTTGTCGGAGATGAGCACCTCCTTGGCGTCCTTGGCAGGCTCGAAAGAGCAGGCCGCGCGCTTGGACGACTCGGGGATTTCGTGGTCCTCGGAGGGGGGCTCAGCGGCGAGCTTCTCAGACCGGATTAGTGCTTCAGCGAACTGGAAGCACTCAGCATCGCACTCGTATGCATACTGAAAAGTTGTACCAGCTGTGATGATGCCTTTCGAGCTAGGCATTTTCAGCTTGAGGTACGTATAGTTGGGGACGGTGAGAGCCAGGTGTGGTTCGAGGACCGGTGGATGGTCGCTTCCTGGTGTGATGAGTGATTGACAACGTGGTGTGGACTGATTCTTGGCTAAGTATTGCAGGTGCAGGTTGCGGCTTGACTGGTGCAGGTGCAGGTGAAGAACAAGCATGAAAGGTCATTGCCGGTGAGGCCTCCAGGTGTGGAGAAGACAAGTAGGCTTGGTTCGAGGGACCCGGTGGCCAGCGGGGTCAAGTGCGGGCCGCATGGTGGCAAGAACGGCAAGAT
This sequence comes from Cenchrus fungigraminus, assembly GCA_036936925.1. Lineage (NCBI taxonomy): Eukaryota > Viridiplantae > Streptophyta > Magnoliopsida > Poales > Poaceae > Cenchrus > Cenchrus fungigraminus. Next base: position 93,373,646 of record CM072773.1, on the reverse strand, counting down.
GAAGTTATGGACAGTTTCTTGGTTGAGCCTCAAAACCAAGGTCGAGCCGGGACTACGTGGGAGCCGAGTCATGAGTGGTGATTGGCGGAGGCTACACCGAGTTCGCGGGGTTTCCGATGGTTCACCGGAAAACCACTGGGTTCCTTGGTTGATCCACAAAGCCAAGACCGAAGAACCGAAGACGGAGGTGCAGCAGCTCCAGACCGGTCTGACCGGTGGGTCTGACCGGTCTGACCGGTGGGTACCGGTCTGACCGGTGAGGAGCGCCGGTCTGACCGGTGTGCGACGACGCAGTCCGAAATCTTCGAAGCGGAGGACACGCGTCGGGATCGCAAGGCTTGCGTCGAGGCTAAGCAAGTTTGCGGTCGCTGGGCATCCGTCCGATGGTGCGAAGACAAAGACTTCCAATTTCGCCCTCTAGGGGCATGTATCCCTAGTTAGCTAGTAAGGGTATTTTAGTCTTTCGGTTGCCTCCATATAACCCAAGTGGTGAGAGGATGGCAGCCATCTCTTGGAACCCTAGCTCATTTGGTTTTCCTATTTTCCTTCCTATTTTCTTAGGATTTTCGTAGGACTAGCTTGAGAGCTTCATGGTGAGATCTTGTGAGAGGGAAGGATGATCGGGCGGCAAGCTAGACCTTCTATGAACCTCTTTGGTATGTATAGATGATTCGGCGTGGTTCCTCAAGGCTTGGATGTGTCTTTCCCGTTTCTCCTTTTTGGTGATTTTCGGAGCCCTTTCTTGGCGATTTTCTTGGAGCGATTTCGAGGCCTTTCTCTTTGGGATTTGGTGGGGGATGTATGCATGAACCCTTCGTGGTTCTTTACCCTTTGATTCCCCTTCCAAATCCGTGAGCAAAGGGGCTCGATTTTGGGGTTTTCGTGGCTCTAGGGTTAGAGGTGTTCTTGGTGGGATTTCTTCGATTCCTCTTGATTTGACAAGTTTTGGTGGACCAAATCTTGGCTATGGAGTACCCATGAGGTGTTCCTACTATCCCCAAAGTCTTGTGCAAAACCGTGGAGCGGATCGGGAGATCGGGAGTTGGATTTGGAAGAGTTGACTCGCAGGCGCTGTTCATCCCGAGCTACCCAAGCACGACCGGTCTGACCGGTGCTCTTGACCGGTCTGACCGGTGCTAGCCCTTGGTGGGTTTTTGTCTCGGGGAACAGCCTTGTCCGTGTGGTTTTGTCCCGTGGTCCTGCTGTTCAGTTCTTGGCGTGTTTGGAGTTGTTTTGCTAGGATTTGTGAGGGGTTCTTCTTCCTCACAGGTTGTGTTTCGTGGTGGTTTTTGTTCCAGGGCCTAGAGGATTCACTGAGGCTTCCTGGAACGTTTGCTGTGTGGCTGCTGTAGCCACCGGCCTGACCGGCTCTGTCCACCGGTCTGACCGGTGTCACCGGTCTGACCGGCGCAGGCCATCGGTCTGACCGGTGTAGTACAGGCAGCAAGCCGTGCAAGTTTCCGCTGTGTGTTTTGGTGAGTTTTGGCTAGGAAGGTTGAGTGTTGGTTCCTAGGACCAGTAGCACTCCAGTGGCTGCGTGGTCTTGACCAACTTGGGTAGTTGGGTCGGAGACGTGAGTTGGAAGCCGTGTTCGTCTTGTTGGAGTTCTCATCTCCTTCGAGAAGAATTTTTATCGGCTCCCATTCACTCCCCCCCTCTCTGGTTCGCCTAATCGGTCCTTCAATTGGTATCAGAGCCGGTTCGGGTCTTTATTGACTCTTACCAGTCTAAGATCCAAAGATGGCGTACCAGGAACGGGGTTCGGGTCCTCCGCACTTCGATGGGAAGAACTACCAGATGTGGCAAAGGCAGATGGCGGCGTTCCACCGCGGAAAGGGTCAGATCCTTTGGGATGTCACGGTGAACACAGCTTATGTTCATCCGATGAACTTCCTTGCTCCAGGATCGAGGGATATGTTCGAAGCCAACAACAAGGCTGTCGACTACTTGTTTCGTGCTCTGTGTCAGCCTGAATTCGATCGGGTTCAGACAGAGGACTTAGCTTGTAGGATTTGGGAGCAGTTGAAGGATGCTCATGCTGGGAATGCTCAGGTTCAGGCTCGGATGTACGCGACTTACCGGAGAGAGTACGAGAACTTCACTCATCTCCCCGGCGAGTCCGTCGATGCCCTTTTCCAGCGATTTACGGTCGTTGTGAACAACATGAGAGCCAATGTGGACGTCCTCCCATACAATGATCATGATAGAGCCGTGAAGCTCTTGCACTCGTTGGATCGTACCGTATGGGACGGGAAGTTTGAGGCTATTGTTGAGTCCGAGAAGTATGACACCTTGACGGTGAACGAGCTGTTCTCGAAGCTCAAGTCGGCTGAGTTGGACCGTGGTATGACAGCCAAGATCGAGAGCCCGACTGATTCTCATAGTCTCGCTCTCGTTAGTGGCAAAGGAGCTAAGTCTAACGCTAACGCATCCTCCAGGATGTACTCTCTGTCTTCTTTGATGTCTTTGCCAGATGAGGAGTTCGACGTGCTTGGAGAGGACGAGCTGGCGTTGCTGACCAGGCGGTTCGAGAGGCTGCACGAGAACCGGGTGAACACGAGGAGGACAGCACGGACGTGCTTTCAGTGCGGCAAGCCAGGACACTTCGTTGCCGACTGCCCGGAGAAGACGGAGAACAAGGACGGCTACAAGGACGGCTACAGGCACCGATCGAGCAAGGATGGCAAGTACCGATCGAGGCGCGATCACAAGCACAAGAACAAGCACAAGGACGAGCAACGGTCGAGGAAGAAGGATGGCCGCGGCAGGAAGGCCCGAGCAATGGTCGGAGCGAGCGACGTCGACTCCAGCTCCGCCTACTCTTCCTCAAGCACGAGTAGCAGTGAAGATGAAGGTGATCGGCGCAAGAACAAGAAGTCATCCAGGAACTTGAGCGGGTTGAGCTGCTTCGAGAGAGATGGCTTCTGCGGCATGGCCCGTAGCTCCGGCAGCAAGAAGAGCCACCAGAGTGACTCGGACTCTGACTCCGAGGATGAGGTATGTGATGAGCTCTCTTCTTTGCGCAAGGAGAATGATGAGTTGGTTGACTTGCTTGATAACCGCGATCACATGCTTAGAGAGGCCAAGAAGATGAGGAAAGAGCTTAGGGCCTCACTAGAAGATGCTAGGAACCGTGTGGCTGAGCTAGAAACCCAGAACCTAGATGCTAAGCTTGAGATTGATTCGCTTAAGGCTTCTCCTGTGGTTTCTGATGAGATTGATTGCTGTGATTGCTCTGTGTACCTAGCTGATCTTACTGCTCTTAAGGATAAGCATGCTTCTACTTGTGATGAACTAGATATGCTTAGGGTTGAAGTGGCTGAGCTTAAGTCTAGACCTGCTTTGCTAGGTGCTTGCACTTCTTGCCCTGTTTTGCATGGAAAGATTGATGAGATGCATGCTTACACTGTTTCGCTTGAGGCTAAGTTGAAAGAGCCTATTCCCACTTCTTGCTCTACTTGTGAATTGCATGCGGTTAAGAATTTGGAGCTTGCACATTATGTTGATCGCCTGCAGGATGAAAATGATGAGCTGAGAAAATGTATGAGCTGGTTGTCGGGTCAGGAGCCTCAGCTCAGTATCATGATAGCGGCTTTCAAACGCTATGATGGTCAGGCACTTGGGGCCGACAAGCTTGGAGAGAACTGTGGTGAGGGAGTTGAGAGAGTTGGAGAGATTCCTATCCCACCACCAAACAGACACAAGAACAAGTTTGAGCCCAAGCCCAACCATCTCAGAAACAAACTTGACACTACTCCAGATCCACCCATATTCCCTCACCCAACAAATGATTTTCAGAAACCGGTGAAGTTTGTGAGCCCAAAGGGAGGTGAGGAAGGAGAGAAGAAGGGTGAGAAGCCGAGTGGGCAGCCCCAACCCAAGCCTAAGCCTAAGCCACAGCCCATAAAGTTCCATTGTGGGTATTGTGGGAGAGATGGTCACAAGGATGAGTTTTGCTTCAAGAGGAAGCGTGAGGAGAGAATGGCTAGAGAGTGGGCTAACAGGGACAGGTACCACCCCTCTAATGGTGTACCTGAGCCTCATATGCAGATGCCCAGGGCCAAGGCGATTGTGAGGACGGTTCCGGCTTGGGGAGACCGGAAGGCTGCAGGTGTTGCTGCTGGCCGAGCCACACCGGTCAGACCGGTGTACTACACCGGTCAGACCGGTGCAGGTCTGGGCAGACAGCGAGTCTGGTTTCGTGCTCGTGAGGATGCTCGGTTTGGTTCTGGAAGTCGTGGTTCTGGTGGTTGGTCTGGAAAGTTTGCAGGTGGTCAGTTTGCTAGGCGTTCTCCACCTCGTGCTCAATACGAGGGTGAGAAGAGTCGTAGCTTTGAGATGGAGCGGAGGAACGATCCACGGTTTCCCTTTCGTGGTTTTCGTCCTCCTCCAGCTAGAGAGGGTTGGTTCCCTCGTGGTGGTTACCGTGGTGGTGTTCGTGGTGGTAGCTTTGATAGGCGTGATGATTTGGTTTGTGCTAACCCCACTTTGGAGCAAATGGCTCGGCACTGGTTTTACTCTTTTGGTACTAACCCCAGTGCTGAGTCGTTTGTTCACTCACGTGCTCGCTTTTGAATTTCAGGTGGGAGACTTGAAGAACATTTGGTTGATTGACTCCGGTTGCTCGAGGCATATGACCGGAGACAAGGGGTAGTTCTCAAGTCTCGTCCCGGTGGTGACAAAGAAGTACATCACCTTTGGGGACAATGGGCGAGGGCGTGTGCTGTCAGAAGGTGAGATTAAGGTAAGTGACAAGATCACTCTCAGGCGTGTTGCTCTTGTTCAATCGCTTGGATACAATTTGCTTTCTGTGTCCCAGTTGTTGGATGAGGGTTTTGAGGTGTTGTTTCGGCCTGGTGGATCTCGGATTTTAGATTCTCGGGGGGATCTTGTTTGCATGATCGTTCCCGAGGGTCAGGTGTTCCGAGTTGATTTTTCTCAGTCTTCTGGTGTGGAGCGTTGCTTCTTGGCTGGTTCTTCGAGTGAGTTGTGGAAGTGGCATAGGAAGTTGGGTCACTTGAGCTTTGATCTTTTGTCTCGCTTGAGTAAACTCAATTTGGTCCGAGGATTGCCACGATTGAGGTTTGAGAAAGAGTTGGTTTGTGCGCCGTGTAGGCATGCCAAGATGGTAGCCTCTTCTCACCCGCCTCTCACCGATGTGATGACTGAGCGTCCATGCGAGCTGCTCCATATGGACCTTGTTGGCCCAGCTCGTGTGCGATCTGCGGGTGGGAAGTGGTATGTCCTCGTTGTGGTGGACGACTACTCTCGGTATGCGTGGGTGTTCTTTCTTGAGGAGAAGGGGGGGACGTTTGGTTTTGTTCGAGATCTTGTCTTGAGGTTAAGAAACGAGAGGCACGGAGATGCCATACGAGCGATCCGCAGTGACAATGGCTCGGAATTCAAAAACTCTCACTTCGAAACCTTTTGCCATGACTTGGGTCTTGAACATCAGTTTTCGAGTCCGTATACGCCTCCCCAGAATGGCGTGGTGGAAAGGAAAAACAGGACCTTGTGCGAGATGGCTCGGACGATGCTCGACGAGCATAGGACTCCGAGAAGGTTCTGGGCTGAGGCGGTCAATACCGCGTGCCATGTGTCGAACAGGATCTACCTCAGGGTTCACAAGAAGAAAACCTGTTACGAGTTGATGCACGGTCGCACACCCAAGGTGAGTCACTTCCATGTCTTTGGTTGTAAATGCTTCATTCTGAAGAAAGGGAAGAAGTTGGACAAGTTCGAGGCTAGGTCTGTCGATGGCATTTTCTTTGGTTATGCATCTCATTCTAGAGCATTTCGTGTGCTCAATCTTGAAACTAACCAAATCGTGGAGACTTGCGAGGTAACCTTCGACGAGACACAGCCACGTAGTCAGCTTGTTTTTGAGTGTGCAGGTGAAGACGAACTTGGCGAGGAGATCTTTCAGGAGGAGGAGCATGAACATGGAGATGATGAAGATGGCGGTGTGATGCCCACGGCTGAACATGTACCTACTACTTCGACGACGATCGAGAATGGACCCTCTCCCACACCTACAACGACAAACCCAGATCAAGACGAAGCTGCTGTTGAGGGGGAGGTAGCATCAAGGCGAGAACCTCCCCGACGAGTGCAAGTGGATCACCCAGCTTCGAGAATCATCGGCGACATGAATGAACGTACTACACGGTCGAGGGTTCGGAACAATTCTCATTTCGCTCATGCTGCTTTTGTTGCCACTTTTGAGCCCAAAGACATTGGACATGCGTTATCTGATCATAATTGGGTTAACTCGATGCATGAGGAGTTGGAGAATTTTGAGAGGAACCAAGTTTGGGTGTTGGTTGACCCTCCCCCAGGGTGTAAGCCGATTGGGACAAAATGGGTGTGGAAAAATAAAGAGGGAGAGAAAGGAGAAGTGGTGAGGAACAAGTCGAGACTTGTTGCTCAGGGGTACAGTCAGAAAGAGGGGATCGACTACGAGGAGACTTTCGCTCCTGTAGCTCGTTTGGAGGCGATCAGGATCCTTCTAGCCTTTTCCGTGGCTAAAGGGTTCAAGTTGTACCAGATGGATGTGAAGAGTGCTTTCCTGAACGGTGTGTTGGAGGAAGAGGTGTTTGTGAGGCAACCACCGGGGTTTGAGAGTGAGAAGTACCCTCACCGGGTATACAAGTTGAGGAAGGCGCTGTATGGGTTGAAGCAGGCGCCTAGAGCTTGGTATGGTAGGTTGAGGGGGTTCCTGTTTGAGAGAGGGTTTGAGATGGGGAAGGTCGACCAGACCTTGTTTCTCCTTAGGCAGGACAGAGATATCCTGATTGTGCAGGTATACGTGGATGATATTGTCTTTGGTGGCTCGTCTAACTCTCTTGTTGCAAGGTTTGCAGAAGACATGAGCAGGGAATTTGAGATGAGCATGATGGGCGAGTTGCAGTTCTTCCTCGGGCTACAAATCAAGCAATCAAAGGAAGGAACATTTGTGCACCAAGCTAAGTACACCAAGGACATTGTGAGGAAGTTCAAGATGGAGGACTCCAAGGCCATGGTGACTCCTATGAGTACGACTACAGTTCTTGATGCGGACGAGGAAGGTGAACACGTGGACCAGAAGGAGTACCGCAGTATGATTGGGTCACTCCTCTACTTGACGGCGACGAGGCCGGACATTCAATTCTCGGTGTGTCTGTGCGCTCGTTTTCAAGCTTCTCCGAGGACTTCGCATCGGCAAGCAGTCAAGCGCATTTTCAGGTATTTGCGACACACTCCCGACTTCGGCCTTTGGTACTCTGCGTCTTCTTCTCTGGCGCTTCATGGATTTTCAGACGCGGACTTTGCCGGGTGTCGGTTGGATAGGAAGTCCACTTCTGGGACTTGCCAGTTCTTGGGTTCTTCTTTGGTATCTTGGTCTTCCCGCAAACAGTCGAGTGTTGCTCAATCCACTACCGAGGCAGAGTATGTGGCCGCAGCTAGTTGTTGCTCTCAGCTCCTTTGGATCACATACACCATGAGTGACTTTGGTGAGGAGTATACCCATGTCCCACTTCAATGTGATAGCACCAGTGCCATAAGCGTTGCAAAGAACCCAGTGCTCCATTCCAAAACCAAGCACATAGAAGTGAGGTATCATTTTCTGAGAGACAACGTAGAGAAAGGGAAGATAGCTTTGATCCATGTACCCACACATGAACAACTAGCCGATATTTTCACCAAACCCCTAGATCAAGCAACTTTCACTCGTTTGCGGGGGGAGCTTGGTGTTTGTTTGATTTCTTGAGTTGGCGTGTGGGAGCTCCTATGTAGCATATGTATAGCTTTCCTTTGTGCATTTCTTGCATTTGGCATGGCATATGTAACATGATGTATAGGCATCTTTGTATCTTAGGTTGCATGCATTTTGTATCATATGCATTGTTTAGGAAAGGCTTCTCCTATATACATTGTTCACCATGGAATGACATATATGTCTTTGTGAGCTAATTTGGTAAGCTATGGTTAGTTTGGCTTAGCTCTTGATAATCTTGGTTTGTATCCATGGTTGATGGCTATGTTTTTGATAATTTCATATGTATGCTCTCTTGTGAGTAAATGCCTTTCCATGATCTTGACATGTTTTTATGGCTTGGCTATGCTTAATTTGTGGTTGGATAGCTTATTTTGATCATATGGGGCCAAAGGCTCATTTGCCATCATGAATGTTTAGCCCCCATGCTTCATCTCGTGGAGGAGCATAAGTTCCTTTTTGTCGCAAAGACATTTCATGTACCAATTATAAATCTGAAAATGAAATGTAAATTGCTTGAAAAATGTGCTCCCATGTCATATGTGCTAATTCTAATTTGCTTTGGGTGCTAAATCGTTGCATGATGTCTACCAATGAGAAGTCTCATATATAGAAGTAGGCACATGGCTCGATGGCTTTGACATGACATGAGGTGCTTGTGGGTGTTTATGATGGTCTTATGCTTAGAATGGTTGTCCTAGCATGAAGTTTGTGTGGCTTTGCCATTTTGACATGTTTTGCTCATGTTTAGGACTTTGCTCATGAGAGGGTGATTTTTCGCAAAACTGCTAAATTCTATCTTAGCTTCGCCCAATGGTTGTGAAACTTGGTGATCATGAAGTTTATGTCATTACGAAGCTATAGAGTATCTAACTTGCTCGTTTGGACATGTGTAGCATCCTATGTTGAATTTTGTCTATTTGAGAAGCTCTAGGTTGCATTTTTTGCATTTTTGGCTTGATTCATGCATTGTCAACAAGGGGGAGAACTTTGAGCATGTTTTGGCCTACTGAATGCATTTGGAAGGTTTTCAGGTGGTTTCGAGCCATTTTTGGGCTCTGTTGTGCACCGGTCTGACCGGTTGAGGTCACCGGTCTGACCGGTCAGAGTGCTGGTCCTGTTCATATGTTGAGCACCGGTCTGACTGGTGGCGTCGACCGGTCTGACCGGTCAGAGCTGAGCTGTTGCAGCTGCTCTGTTTCGTGAAGTGGTTCGCATGCATTTGTCCAGGGGGAGTTGCATTGGTTCAGGGGGACCTTGCATGTGTGCAGAGGGAGCTCTTTGTGGTTTTCGAGCTTTGGTTTGATGGTTTGTGCTCTTTGCTTGAGCATGTTTTGTCTCGGATGTGTCGAGCCGTTGCCCTTGCCTAAGGGGTTCGAGACTTGTCTTCTTCAAGTGATCTTGCTCTTTGCCTTTTCTTTGGCTTTCGATCGCTTGTTGGAGTTTCTTTTAGTCGTTTCTTTTCTTTTCCTTTTCTCTTGGTTACCAAAACGTGTGTGTTGTCAATGCACTCATCAAGGGGGAGATTGAGAGCCAGGTGTGGTTCGAGGACCGGTGGATGGTCGCTTCCTAGTGTGATGAGTGATTGACAACGTGGTGTGGACTGATTCTTGGCTAAGTATTGCAGGTGCAGGTTGCGGCTTGACTGGTGCAGGTGCAGGTGAAGAACAAGCGTGAAAGGTCATTGCCGGTGAGGCCTCCAGGTGTGGAGAAGACAAGTAGGCTTGGTTCGAGGGACCCGGTGGCCAGCGGGGTCAAGTGTGGGCCGCATGGTGGCAAGAACGGCAAGATGAAGTCATGGACGGCTTCTTGGTTGAGCCTCAAAACCAAGGTCGAGCCGGGACTACGTGGGAGCCGAGTCATGAGTGGTGATTGGCGGAGGCTACACCGAGTTCGCGGAGTTTCCGGTGGTTCACCAGAAAACCACTGGGTTCCTTGGTTGATCCACAAAGCCAAGACCGAAGAACCGAAGACGGAGGTGCAGCAGCTCCAGACCGGTCTGACCGGTGGGTCTGACCGGTCTGACCGGTGGGTACCGGTCTGACTGGTGAGGAGCGCCGGTCTGACCGGTGTGCGACGATGCAGTCCGGAATCTTCCGCTTCACCGGTCTGACCGGTGAGGAGCGCCGGTCTGACCGGTGTGCGACGACGCAGTCCGGAATCTTCGAAGCGGAGGACACGCGTCGGGATCGCAAGGCTTGCGTCGAGGCTAAGCAAGTTTGCGGTCGCTGGGCATCCGTCCGATGGTGCGAAGACAAAGACTTCCAATTTCGCCCTCTAGGGGCATGTATCCCTAGTTAGCTAGTAAGGGTATTTTAGTCTTTCGGTTGCCTCCATATAACCCAAGTGGTGAGAGGATGGCAGCCATCTCTTGGAACCCTAGCTCATTTGGTTTTCCTATTTTCCTTCCTATTTTCTTAGGATTTTCGTAGGACTAGCTTGAGAGCTTCATGGTGAGATCTTGTGAGAGGGAAGGATGATCGGGCGGCAAGCTAGACCTTCTATGAACCTCTTTGGTATGTATAGATGATTCGGCGTGGTTCCTCAAGGCTTGGATGTGTCTTTCCCGTTTCTCTTTTTTGGTGATTTTCGGAGCCCTTTCTTGGCGATTTTCTTGGAGCGATTTCGAGGCCTTTCTCTTTGGGATTTGGTGGGGGATGTATGCATGAACCCTTCGTGGTTCTTTACCCTTTGATTCCCCTTCCAAATCCGTGAGCAAAGGGGCTCGATTTTGGGGTTTTCGTGGCTCTAGGGTTAGAGGTGTTCTTGGTGGGATTTCTTCGATTCCTCTTGATTTGACAAGTTTTGGTGGACCAAATCTTGGCTATGGAGTACCCATGAGGTGTTCCTACTATCCCCAAAGTCTTGTGCAAAACCGTGGAGCGGATCGGGAGATCGGGAGTTGGATTTGGAAGAGTTGACTCGCGGGCACTGTTCATCCCGAGCTACCCAGGCACGACCGGTCTGACCGGTGCTCTTGACCGGTCTGACCGGTGCTAGCCCTTGGTGGGTTTTTGTCTCGGGGAACAGCCTTGTCCGTGTGGTTTTGTCCCGTGGTCCTGCTGTTCAGTTCTTGGCGTGTTTGGAGTTGTTTTGCTAGGATTTGTGAGGGGTTCTTCTTCCTCACAGGTTGTGTTTCGTGGTGGTTTTTGTTCCAGGGCCTAGAGGATTCACTGAGGCTTCCTGGAACGTTTGCTGTGCGGCTGCTGTAGCCACCGGCCTGACCGGCTCTGTCCACCGGTCTGACCGGTGTCACCGGTCTGACCGGCGCAGGCCATCGGTCTGACCGGTGTAGCACAGGCAGCAAGCCGTGCAAGTTTCCGCTGTGTGTTTTGGTGAGTTTTGGCTAGGAAGGTTGAGTGTTGGTTCCTAGGACCAGTAGCACTCCAGTGGCTGCGTGGTCTTGACCAACTTGGGTAGTTGGGTCGGAGACATGAGTTGGAAGCCGTGTTCGTCTTGTTGGAGTTCTCATCTCCTTCGAGAAGAATTTTTATCGGCTCCCATTCACTCCCCCCCTCTCTGGTTCGCCTAATCGGTCCTTCAGACGGCCAAGAATTTAGCATAAGCTGGCCTTCCGAGTATCGCGTGATACGTCCCCGGGAACCCTACCACTTCGAAGGTGAGGGTTTCCTTTTGGAACTTGTTCAGAGTTCCAAACGTGACGGGCAAGTCGATCTGCCCGAGGGGGACCGCCTCCATCCCGGGTACGACCCCGTGGAAAGGCACCATCGACGGCCGCAGTCGGGACCGCGGGATCCCCATGTCGTCTAGGGTCGACATGTAGATGACGTTGAGGCCACTGCCTCCGTCCATCAGTACCTTGTGCACACACTTGGTGCCAAACAAGGGTGACACAACCAGCGGGTAGCTACCCGGTCGTGGTATGTGGTCGGGATGATCGTGCCGGTCAAACGTGACCGGCGTCTCCGACCACTTTAGGTACGTCGGAGTTGCACACTCGACTTGGTAAACTTCTTGCCGGATCAGATTCTCCTGGCGTTTGGGAGGCCGCGCCTCCGAGCCCCCGAAGATCATCATCACAGCTCCGTCTTCCCGAGGGTAAGCGCCTTCGTCGTTGCCCTTGTCCTTCCCTCCGTCACCGGTCGGAGCATTGCTTCGCATTTTCAGCGTGCCGGCGAGGTAGGACTTCATCAGGTTGCAGTCCTTGAAGGCGTGTTTGACTGGGCCCTTGTGGTTGGGGCACGGGGCATCCAACAGCTTCTCGAAGTGATCCGATGGCGAGTTACTTCTGGGTCTCATTGTCTTTCGGTCGACAGCAGCCACCAAGGTGTCCTCACGGTACATCTTATCTTTACTTTTCTTCTTCTTGGTTGGTGCGGACGGACCCTCGCTAGTTTCGACCGGCTGCTTCCCCTTGCTGGCACCGGGGCTAAGCATCGCGACTACGGCTTCTTCCCCATTGGCGTGGTCGGTTGCGATGTCGAGCAGCTCCCGAGTAGATCGCGGCTTCTGTCGCCCGATCTAATGGATCAGCGTGGCACATGTGGTGCCGTTCTGGAAAGCCGAGATGATGTCCGCGCCGGTGGTGCTGGGCAACTCGGTGCATCACTTGGAGAAGTGTCGGATGTAGTCGCGTAAGCTTTCGCCCTTCATCTGCTTGCAGTTGCGCAGGTCCCAGGGGTTCCCTGGTCGAGCGTACGTGCCCTGGAAGTTGCCGATGAAGGCGTCGCGTAGTTACGACCAGCTGTCGATCTTGCCTGACGGCAAGTGCTCGAGCCACGTGCGGGCCGAGTCCACGAGATGTAGCGGCATGTTCTTGATGATGAACAGGTCGTCCCACGCTCCGCCGGCGTTGCATGCCAGTCGGTAGTCTTCCAACCAGACGCTGGGGTTGGTTTCACCATCGTACTTAGGTACGGAGGTCGGAGCCCTGAAACGTGAAGGGAAACGGGCGCTGTGCACATTCTTCCCAAAAGCACGAGGCCCTTGGGCATCAGGCGAGTTGCTCCTGCTCCGGTCTTCGTCGCTATCGTACTGGCCTACGCGTTGCCGGTTGTACTCCTTGCGAGGCTGCTGCTCATAGTCATCGTATTGACCCACGCAGCCCTCCGTCGTGCCTTGATGGTGTCGCGTGCGTCGCGGTTGGGACCCAAGCGGCTCTTGACCGGTACGTTGACCTCCTCGGACCGTCATGGCTGCTGCGACGGTGCCGCGGGTTGTCGCGGCTCGGAGGGCCTGCGACCCTGCGAGCCCCGCTGTTGAGAAGTGGAGCTCTCCGCCTGCTGCACGGCGGCGCTCTCGAGGAGTGTCTTGATCTGCTTGTGCATCTATTTTTCTTGAGGCGTGGCGGGCTCAGGTATCTTCCGGAGAAGGACCGCTGCCGCCGCCAGATTCTGCGACGCCCTTTTGAAGACGGGCGTGCCGTCAACGACGTCTCGGTCATCGTTGATGATGCGTTGCTGGACGTCCCTCGCTCGTGCGCGAGCGGGAGTCGGGTTCGGGTCCTGCCCGAGTTGTTGGTGGAGCTGGGCCCGCTCGTCGTCGAGCTGGCGCTGCGCGTCCTCCAACTCATCTAGTCGGACGCGCTGTGCGGCGCCATTGGGAGGAACTTGGGCTTCAGCCGCACTGTCCGTCGTCGAGCTGTGCGCGGAGTGGAGTGCACCATCTGGGGTGTGGGCCGGTGCTGGTGCCGCCGGGGCGTTGCCAACGACGAAGCACTCGCGTGAGGGGTCGTAACCACTGTCGTCTGAGTCGTCGGAGTAGCCGAAGCAGTAGTCCGCCGCCGTTTGGAAACGACGGAGGGCACCAGCGTCCCGAAGCCCCACGTAATCCCACTCTGAGCCCAGAGCGTCGTCCGAGCTGTCGGAGTCGAGGTACTGCTCATCGGGTGAGGTCGCCGGGAGCCCCATGTTGCACCAGAGGCGATGGCTGGGGTAGTTCTCACACACAGCCAAGTCCGTGCTTGACGAAGAGGAGTTCGCCGCTGCGTAGCATGTCCCTTGAGAGGGAGACGGCTTCGGCGCGCTTTCCCTGGCGATGCGCTCCGTCGAGTCCGACAACAGGGAGTCCTCCACCGCGTCGGTGGCCGGTGATGCGCCAGCCTCGACCTGTGGAGGGGAGTTGGCACGCGCCGCCCTGCGTCGGTCCGCCTTGGCTTGCTTCGAGCGCTTGCCCGAGCGCCTCTTACGTCAGGGCGAGCGTGCCGCGGCGGCCGGAGCAGGTGCTGACGTGGGTGCGGCGGTGGTCTCGCTGACGAGACGCATGAGGTAGCCGTCTCCAGTCGCCTGGAAGTTCAGGCTCCCAAAGCGGATCTCGAGCCCAGCTTGGAGTGAGCCCGGCGATCCCACGGGGGAGTCCATCAGCAGCGGCTTAGTGAAGGCTTTCGTCGAGGCGAATGATGGGAGGGCCGTGCGAACCCTAAAAAGAACGTCGAAAACATGCGAAGGCCCCTACCTGGCGTGCCAACTGTCGGGGTTTGTTACCGCCGGCAAGTAAATTTATAAGAACGCGTGTGTTGATCCGCACGGTAGCACAAGAGACACTCGGGATTATACTGGTTCGGGCCTCCGGAGAGTAATACCCTACGTCCAGTCTGAGAGGGGGTGTTCTTTATGCTCGGGAGTTTGTAGTAGGGGATACATACAAGGTGGGAGAGGGTTTTGAGCCCAAGTCCCTGGTGTGCGAGTGGTTCTAGTAGCAGAAGTCTGCGTATGTGAGTGTGTGAGAGCTTGCTGAGTTGTATGAGATGGGATATCGATACTAAGTGCGTGTGGGGGTGGAAAATGAACGTGTATTGTAAGTGCCTCTGTCCTTCCCTTTTATAGTCGCAAGGGAGAGGCTCAGGGTGGTTACATCGAGTGTGTGAGCTGGTCTACAGTCTAAGGTGTCCTTCTCTGCACCGGGCTGTCAGGCAGCAGTAGTGGTGAAGAACTGTTCCGGTGCTCCAGGTGACGGTGTAGATTTCTCCTGAGTCGCGCGTCCCAAGCAGCCATCCCGAGGCCCCCCGCACCCTTCTCCGAGTAGTTAGTCGGGTACAGGAGGCAAGGTCCGTATCCTGATCCCGTCAGTGGATCAGGGGCTTGTCTTTTCTAGGTACTGTGGAAACAGAGTGGCCTGCGCCACGACGATCGAGGGATAGGTGACGGCTTGCACTGTGCCGTTCGTGGCACAGCGTTTCCCGTGCCATCCTTAGTACGATACATACCGCCTCTGCTGAGGAGCGGCAGGAGGATCCGTCCTCTGACACCGGATCGACCTGGTCAGGGCGGACCAGCGCGGGGAGGTTGGCACGTGGCGAGTCGCGCGCCTGGGTATCACGGGACACCAACGGGGCCCGTGTACCTGCGGCCTTGACGGCCAAGTCTTGAACTGGTCGGAGGCGGAAAAGTACTCGTGCGAGTAGGTAATCTATGCCACGTCTTCCGATGCTTAGGGCGTAGCGTGTACTGTACCGTACGTTGCCCAGCGTTCCTTACGCTGTTTGCAGTACGATGGCCACTGTGCCGTTTGTGGCAGGGTTTGACGAATTCGTCCCTTGACATCAAATCAGACGAGCCCGGGCGGACCGCTGCGGTGGTGCAGACACGTGGCGGCGCGCGGGAAGGTGTGCGCTGAGATCCCGGGATCTCGATCTGGTGGGGCCCACGCGCCCCGCACCTTCCTCGCGAAGCCTGCGTGGGTCAGCGACGGAAACTACTCGTGCGAACGAGTAGTCGTAGTCGCGAGGCGGAAAACTACTCGTGCGAGCAAGTAGTCGGGAGTGGAGGCGAAAACTTGTCGTACGGGCCACCACATACTCGGGGGAGAGGGTGCGGGCGGCCGTGGGCCGCCTGCCTTCTGGCCCATGGTGGAAACAGGTCGTACGGGTCCTCACGTACTCGGGCAGTGTAATACTCGTCGTATTAGCCGCCGAAGCATGTTGTACGTGGGTCCATACTACGCTTTTTCAGGGGTCTTGGTGGGCCCTGGTCCATGGCCTCGTCACTATCCCTTGTCGAAGAGCTTCAACGGAAGAATCCATATTCATGATCAAAAATATGATATTCCCACGCTATGGAGTCCCGTGGGTATTGATAAGTGATGGAGGAACACGCTTCACGGGAAATAGCTTCAGAAAATGCTTGTCCAAGTTGGGGATCGAGCATAGAGTGACCACGGCTTACCACCCACAAACCGATGGTCAAGCGGAAACTTCAAATAGGCAGCTCAAGAGCAATCTTAACAAGACCGTTGAAAAGGGAGGTAATGATTGGTCAAAGAAATTGAACGGAGCATTGTGGGCTTATCGGACGGCATACAAGACACCAATAGGTATGACACCATAATAATTTGTTTGTGGTAAATTGTGTCATTTACCTTTGGAGTTAGAACATAAAGCATATTGGGCAATCAAAGAGATGAATCTTGATTTTGATGCCACGGGAATCAAACGGAAGATTCAAATAAGTGAACTAGAAGAGATGAGGCTCAAAGCTTATGAGAGTGCAACCATCTACAAGGAAAGAATTAAGAGGTGGTATGATAAAAGGCTTCTAGCAAAGGAATTCAAAGAAGGTGACAAGGTTCTCCTCTATAACTCAAGGTTCAAAATGTTCGGGAAAGGAAAATTGAAGAGCAAGTGGGATGGACCGTACATCGTTCACTCGATCTCGCCAAATGGAGCGGTAACAATCATGGATGTGAAAGGAGATCAATATGTGGTTAATGGTCAACGATTAAAGGTTTTTCTTGAACAAGACATCGTGCCCATTGACTACATTGATATATATCACATGGAGGAGGAGCCCGAGCGTCAAGCCTAAGACGTAAAACGAGATAAATTTTCTGTAAATATGTTTTCATTTTTGTTTTCATATTTACTTCGAGTCCTTTTTCATAATTTTTAGCTGGACCCTACCACCACCTAGGCTAGTATTCACAAAACACCAAGGCTGCAAAAGTTGGGCCGCGGGGGCCCAAAGATGGGGGTAGGCCAGCCGGCCCATGCCGACCAGCCCACCACCCCCTTTCCTCCGTTGCGGCTCGTTTTTCTCTAGGACGCGGTTCGGTGCATTTCCTTTTCCTGTCTTCCCTTTTTGGGGGTGACAAAAATAGGTAAGGGAGGGTTTCGGCTGAATCTTTCTAGGGATATTTAAGGATGCCTGGGGAGCTCGAGGTTTGCATCTCAATTGCAATCTCCAACCTCCACGAAAGCACCCAAGCATCCATGGCATCCTCGAGCAGCACCAAAGGCAAGGAGGAGGTGAAGGCAACCATGGAAGAAGAAGCTCGCCTCCCCTCTCCAACTCCGGTGACCGAGGAGCTTCGCCGGTGCGCTGTGGTGCCGTATTAGACATAATTAGAACTGTCCAGTTCTTGACCTCTTGTATTCTACCATTATTAGCTAGACTCTTTGTATCCTGCCTTAATGGCTCACCCTTTTGTATTCTGCTGGCTATAGAAATATAGAAGCTCACCTCCCCAGTTGGGTGTGGTGTTTTGCCTAGTCCTATTCTCCACATGGTATCACGAGACCAGCCCTTCCTAGGCCTGTGCCTCCTACTCTCCTCCGCTGCCCCCTTCCTCTTCTCTTGCCCCCTGCGCCCCTTTGCCTCTAGGCACCACCACCAGCCCCCTGCACCACCATGAGCACCACCAGTACCCTGTCCTCTAGTGGCTCTCCCTCGCTGCCAGCTTTTTCTGGGGAATTCTCCGGCCCCCTCTGCGCCAACCCCTATGCAGTCTCCGTCAAGTCTCATGTGCCGATGACACTTGAGCTGCAGCGATCCAACTACCGCAAGTGGTCCTCCTTCTTCCGGGTGATGTGCGGCAAGTTTGGGCTGATGCAGCACATCGACGGCACGCCTCCTCCACCCACCATCGACCCCTCTCGGACGGCTTGGGAGCAGGCGGACTGCTGCGTCCGGAGCTGGCTTTACGGCTCTGTTTCTGACGCTGTCCTCGACTTCACCATGGGCGATGACAACCAGACAGCTCACGGGTTGTGGACTGCCATCGCCAATAACTTCCAGTCCAACAGGGCGCCGCGGGCAATCTACCTGAGTCATGCCTTTCATACCATGACTCAGGATTATCTTTCGATCTCCCAATACGGTCAGGAGATGAAGAAGGCTGCTGATGCCCTCCGTGACGTCGGTCAGCCCGTTCAAGAGAACACTCTGGTTCTCAATCTCCTACGTGGCCTGAATCCCCGCTATGTCTCCTCCGTCGACTACATCGCCGGCATGAACCTCAATTTCGCCGGCACCCTTGATCAGCTTGCAATCACGAAACTTCGTCTCGCCAATGCTGACAAAGTTGCAGCCTCCACCACCCTCTTCGCCTCCAACAACCCGTCTTGCAGCTCGTCCTCCTGCCGCTCCTCCGCGTCATCGTCTGCACCTCCACAGCAAACTGGCGGCCAGCAGTCTGGCAGCCAGCAGCGCCGCAAGAAGGGCTATGGCGGACGTCGCAACAGTGGAGGTGGGGTTGGCAGCGGCAACCAGCAGCAGCAACAGAATCGTGCCCCCCTCTTGCTGGCCCGTGGGTCTGTTTCAACCACGGCCAGGGCTGGGCCAGCCACAAGGGAGGTGGCCAGGGCGGTGCTGGAGCTACCGGTGGCCAAGGATGGCGTGGCCAGGGCGTCCTAGGCCCTGCACCCCTGGCCCATGCCGCCTACGGCCTCCCCACACAGCAGGCAGGGACAACCTTCACCCCTCTGCAGATCTCCCAACCCTATCCATCATGGGACCAAGCGGGTCTTGTGGCCGCCTTGCAGCAGATGGCGCTACAGGGCAATTAGTGGGTGATGGACACCGGCGCGTCGACACACATGCACTCTTTCGAGGGTATACTTCTCTCTCGCTCACCTACTGCTCCTTCCTCTATTATAATAGGCAATGGTGCACATATCCCTGTCACATCTCGTGGTTCCTCTGTCCTTGCCACTAATACATCCAACTTCGTTTTAAACAACATTCTTGTTGTCCCATCCATTGTTCGTAACCTTCTTTCTGTTCATCAATTCACTAGAGATAATAATTGTTCTATTGAATTTGACGCATCTGGTTTCTCTGTCAAGGACCTCAGGACGGAACGCGTGATTCTTCGCTGCAATAGTGCTGGCGACCTCTACACCATACCTCCTGTCGCCCATGCTCTAGTTGCAGCTTCATCCTCCTTGTGGCAAAGTCACCTCGGCGATCCTGGTCCCGCCGCCATCGCTAGCCTCAAGAAGAATAATCTCATTTCATGTAATAAAGTAGATCGCTCCCTTTGCCACTCCTGTCAGCTTGGCAAGCATGCGCATCTACCTTTTACTACTTCCTTTTCACATACTGTTTCTCCCTTTGAGATTGTCCATTGCGATGTCTGGACCTCTCCTGTGGCTAGTATTTCTGGTTTGTCCTATTACTTGGTTCTGCTGGATGATTACACACATTTCTGTTGGACTTTTCCTCTTAGGCGTAAATCCGAGGTGCATGAACTTATGGTTAATTTTATTCATTATGTCCGCACCCAGTTCAGCCTTCCTGTCAAAAGCTTTCAGGCTGATAACGGGACTGAATTTGTCAATAGTGCCATGCACTCCTCGCTTGCTGCTAATGGCATTGTCCTCCACCTATCATGTCCTTACACTTCCCCACAAAATGGCAAGGCTGAACATGTGCTTCGTACCCTCAACAACTCCGTGCGCACCCTTCTCATCCATGCAGCCATGCCACCATCCTACTGGGCTGAGGCACTTGCTGCAGCCACCTATCTTCTCAATCGCCGCCCCTCCTCCTCCATCGAGAACGAGATTCCCTACATTCACCTCCACAAGTCGCCTCCTAGTTATGAGCACCTACGAGTCTTCAGGTGCTTATGCTACCCAAACCTCCAGGACACCTCCCAACATAAGCTCGCCCCTCGCTCAGCTGCCTGTGTGTTCTTAGGATATCCCACTTCTCATAAGGGGTATCACTATTTGGATCTCTCCACAAGGAAAATTATCATATCTCATCATGTTGTTTTCGATGAGTCCACTTTTCCTTTCACTAGAGAGCCTCATGTTCCTAACACCTCCTTTGATTTTCTGCTTGATGGCGACTTGGATATTGTGCCTTGTCTTACTAATCATATAGCTCGTGGCACTCCACCTGCGGATGCTACCTCCATGGATGTTGAGCGCCCGCAGCCTCTTACTGGTGGGCATGGCCCAGTGCCCCCACCAGATCACCTTGACGACCATCCTCCTGGTGGGCACGGTTCTGTACCTCCACCAGGGACTTCAGCTCCTCCCAGTCTGGGCGGGCGTGGCCTTGTGCCCCCGCCAAGACCCGTCAACGTGCCTGCTGCACCGCATGCAGCAGCGCCTGCACCTATGGTTGCTGCTCCACAAGATGCAGAAGCTCCTCCGGTTGCTGCTGCAACACCTGCACCCGTGGCTGCTGTCCCACAAGCAGAAACAACTCCTCCTGTTGCAGCTGCACAGTCTGGCCGCTATGGTTAGTTTTACAGCCGCCGCCCTGTGTCAGCACGACAGTACAGCCAGTCTGGTCACATTCTTCAGCCACCTGCACTCCCTCCACGGCCGATGAACAGCCCGTCTCCACCTCCTGTTCTTCGCCGTGTCACCCGTCTTCAATCTGGTACCATTCTGCCAGTCAACTACAGCTACCGGAATTTGTCAAATTTGTCTGCTGAACATGTTTTGGCTTCTCCTGTTCTGGCCAATTATCGCAGCGCCCTTGCTGATCTAATTGGTGAGCAGCCATGGCAGATGAGTTTCAGGCTTTGATTGACAATGGTACTTGGTGCCTTGTCCCTCGACCTCCTGCTGCTAATGTGGTGACAGGGAAGTGGATCTATAAGCACAAGTTTCATTCAGATGGCTCTCTTGCACATCATAAAGCTCGATGGGTTGTTCGTGGTTTTTCTCAACAACATGGCATTGATTATGATGAGACTTTCAGTCTGGTTGTCAAGCCAGCGACTATCAGGACAGTTCTCAGCATTGCTGTCTCACGCCAGTGGTCGATCCGTCAACTTGATGTGAAGAATGCCTTCCTCCATGGGCATCTTGATGAGACAGTGTACTGCCAGTAGCCTCCTGGGTTCATTGATCCTTCTCACCCAGATTATGTATGTCTCTTGCAGAAGTCACTTTATGGGTTGAAGCAGGCTCCTCGTGCATGGTACCAGCGGTTTGCCACTTATATCCGACTGTTGGGCTTTGTACCTTTGGTTTCGGACACCTCTTTGTTTGTGTACAAGGACGGCTCTAGCACTGCTTATCTGCTTCTGTATGTCGATGACATTGTTCTTACTGCCTCATCGACAGAGCTGCTTCAATCTCTTATTGAGCGCCTTCATACAGAATTTGCTATGACTGATTTGGGTGATTTTCATCATTTCCTCGAGATTTCTGTCACCCGTACCTCTGACGGACTATTTTTGTCCCAACGGCAGTATGCTTTGGACCTTCTTCAACGCGCCGGCATGAGCGAGTGCCACTCTACCTCGACGCCTGTTCATAGCAAGTCTAAATTGTCTGCTACAGATGGTCCTCCGGTTACTGATTCTCCAAATTACAGGAGTATTGCGGGTGCCTTGCAGTATCTCACCCTGACCCGTCCTGATTTGGCATACGCTGTTCAGCAAGTTTGCTTGTTCATGCACGATCCTCGAGAGCCACATCTTGCCCTCATAAAGCGCATTCTTCGCTATGTGAAGGGTACAGTTTCATCAGGTCTTCACATTGGTGCCGGTCCTGTGGACACCCTCACAGCATACTCTGATGCAGACTGGGCTGGTTGTCCTGACTCTCGGCGTTCTACCTCCGACTACTGTGTGTATCTCGGTGACACTCTGGTCTCTTGGTCCTCTAAACGATAGACGACTGTCTCTCGCTCTAGTGCCAAAGCTGAGTACAGGGCAGTTGCACATGCTGTGGCAGAGTGTTGTTGGCTGCGCCAGTTACTTCAGGAACTTCATATTCCTATCACCACAGCTACCATTATCTATTGTGACAATGTTAGTGCAGTTTACATGGCAGCTAATCCTGTCCATCACCGTCGCACGAAACATATTGAGATTGATATCCACTTCGTTCGTGAGAAGGTGTCTTTGGGACAAGTTCGGGTTCTTCATGTTTCGTCCTCTCACCAGTTCGCGGACATCATGACCAAAGGCCTGCCAGTACAATTATTCAGTGACTTTCGGTCCAGTCTATGCGTCCGTGATCTTCCCGCTTTGACTACGGGCGGGTATTAGACATAATTAGAACTGTCCAGTTCTTGACCTCTTGTATTCTACCATTATTAGCTAGACTCTTTGTATCATGCCTTAATGGCTCACCCTTTTGTATTCTGCTGGCTATATAAATATAGAAGCTCACCTCCCCAGTTGGGTGTGGTGTTTTGCCTGATCCTATTCTCCACATGCCAGAGCCCAAAAAGAAGGTGAAGAGGACCGCGAGGATTCAATGTGGAGGGCATGTCCCAAGAGGGCGCATGGCTAGCCCAAATCCCTGCGTTGAGGAGAAGGAGGAGGAGAAGGAGAAGCACGCTTCTCCCGTTCGCCGCTCGAAGAGGCTCCTTGGGAAGAAGAGGAAGGATTACAAGGAGAAGACCCCCGAGCCGGCGGATTTCTATGGAGATAGTGACTACTCCGATGATCGAAGCCCTAGCTCATGGGCAGCCGGTGGAAGAGATGATAACGATCTCTACATTTGGGAGGAGATGCCCAAGGAGGAGCCGGAGGAGCATCATGAGCAAGGCAAAGGAGGCAACCCAGACGACGGTAATAATCCGAACGGTGGAGACGATGGAGATGATGATCCGGACGAAGAGCACAACGTGTGTTGCGCGGCTTGCCGCAACGCTATTGCGGAGCTCTTCTCATCCCTTGATGAGTGTTTCCACACCATCAACGCCATGCAACAAAGAATTGAAGATTGGGAGCGCATGGAGGAAGATGACTTCAAGTACCTCAACCGCAACATAAGGAAGCTCTTCGGGGTGAACAAAAATTTCAAGAAGAAGGAGTGGTGCAACTCGTGCGGAAAGTACCACTAGGTGTTGTAGTTAGATAGTTCTTCCCCTTTGTGCCTTTTGTAAAGTTACGACGAGGACATCGTAAGATCTAAGCGTGGGGGGGGGAGCTAGCTAGCTTTTTAAATTTTTGCTTAAAGTGGTGTGAGAGTCTATTCTTTAAATTTTGAGTCTTGTGTGAGTCTTTGTTTTATCTTTTTAGCTTGAAAGAGTCTTAAATTAGCGTTGAGTCAAAGAAAAAAGAAATAAAAAGTGTCTTATGCAAAGTCTCATGTTTCTTTTCTTGTTATATCTTTACTTTATCTTTCTTATTTGAGCATGAGCTTGTTGATTAATTGTTTACCGTGGTGCTTAGTGGAAACTTACTTTTGTAAAGCACCCATACTCAAACTTTGATCTAGGACTTTGCTTCGTCTATGCTTTTAGTAGTGCTAAACTTTGGAGGTTTTATTTCTGAAAATTAAGAAAAACACCTTGCTACGAAGGTTAGAAATTTCTTTCTCCAAGTTGAGAGGTGATATCTATCCTTACAAAGCCTTTACATACATATATAAGCTCCACCATAAGTGTTGATTAGCATGATGAGTTAAGTTAGGATTTTACTCTCTTGGGAGGTCTAATTTCAAGCAATGATCATGTCCTTGATGTATACATTTTATTGCTAGCCTCTTCATGTATTCGGTAACGGGAATTTCACATTGAATGCCCCGTACATCGTCGGATTCCTTACCCAAACCTATAAACATCTTTTTATCATCTTACTCCTTGAACACAACCCATATTCAAAGATTCGTTCAATCTCTAGGCATGTTTTTATTTAAAATTCAGATTGTTGATCATGTTCAAAAGTTGAGCAAAAAGCTTGGGAGAAGAAGGTAAAGAGGTGGAAAGAAAAATAAAAATATATATGTATGTGTATGTGTGTGGTGCGCACACAAGAAAAGAAAAAAAAGAAGAGAAAGAAAAAGAAAAAGAAAAAAAAGAGAGAGAGAAGAGAGAAGAAAAAAAGAAAAGAAAATTCAAGGCAAGGCAAGAAAGGTATAAAGAGGGATGACAAGTCAAGTGAAGATCAAATGAAGTGCAAGGAAGGATGCCACGATGTTGGGAACGAATCTTATTCCATACCATGTGCAATCCGACATCAAGGACATCATTAGTGCCTTGAAGTCATTATTCTTTTTCCCTTTGCACATGTCCACCATTCTAAATCTTCTCATCCTTGACACCCCTACATTATGGTTTAATTCTCATGATCATTGGCTTGGAAGGTGAACAACCACTAGAGGATTTTCCTAGCTTGATAATACTTGTGCTAGCTTCACTAACCACACCTATAGCTCCACTTTACATCATATATTAGGGACTTGTGGGAGGTGAGAGTTTATGAAATTATCTAGGATAGCCACTTTAATGAGTGACATGTGAGAACTTGGAGAAGGACTTTGTCTAATGCTTTGTGCAGGAATTTTATTTTTAAAAGTTTGCAAAAACCCTCCAAAGGAAGTAAGAAAGCAAGTATGGATGAAGTTGAAGATCTCTAGTGAAAAGGTAAGAGTTGTGGGGTAAGTCTAGAATTAGTAATTTCTAAACGCCCATGTTTACATTATGATCTTTGTTTCATGACTCTTATATTAAAGATGAATGATTAACTAACTTGAAAGGAAGGATTTGACAAAGCATGTTTTAAACTCTATGGATGAACAACTTTTGAGCAACTTGCTCGAGAACGCGCAAGATCTAAGCGTGGGGTGATGTTGGCGGTCGATTTCCGTCAACCAAGAACACTTGTTATGTTGTAGTTTGGATTTCATTTTGGAACTAACCCACCACTAGACATACTAATGATATAACAAGTTCACCGTTGGATGTGTGTTTTTGAGTATAATGTTTACGCAGGAATTAATGCACTAAATGAGAAGAGATGCACTCGGTTCGGAGGATGATTTACGTGATGATCAAGAGGCTCCGACCGTGCGTGAACTTGACTCCAAAGGTGGCAAGGACCAACGTGCTTCAATGGAGAATCTCCGAGGACCAAGATGAAAAGACCGGAAGATCGTGCAAGAAGAACCCTTAACTTGGTCGCGGAGATAACAACGTCCAAAGCCCATATCCGAAGGAGGAAAAACCCTAAAGTGCAAGAAATGACACGTGGCAAAAGACGGAGGCGAACCGGGCCGGGAATGGGCCCACCCCCTTTCCAAGTCGGTTCGCCGCCGCCTTTCTTCGGTGATAAATTCGCGGAACCCTAATTGTTTGGGGAGAGGAGCCATTCGCGAAAGACGACCAGAGAAGCCTCGGGAGATCAAACACAAGGAAGAGGGTTGATCGAGAGGGTGAAGATCCAAGAGGACCGTCACCTAGGTCAACGGAGGCCACCACGAGGAAGGAGGACGCCGAGGCCTTGCCACGACGCCGCCGGAGTTGAAGGACACCGAAAGACGGACTCCATCGGGGGCATCCACCATGTTCAACGGTGCCATGCCTAGCGCCTTGATGGGGTAAAGTAATCGTTTGTCCATGGAGTTGTAATGGATCTTGACATGTAGTCACCGGCTCTCTTGTTTGGATCTTTTATCTATCATACCTTTTGTTGATGATGCTTAATGTTTAAGGTTAGCTACCATTGCCATCGGGGTTGCTCCCGTAGATCACGTCAACATACCGTATTCATTAGGGTTAGTGACGATTACCTTCGCGTAGTGACTAGTACGAGGGAAGGGAAACGCCTAACTCTTTGTTCACATCCTTAGATAGATTGGATCGGGATTTTACCATGTTTTGGGTGATTGCATCTCAAGTACCAAGACTCCATGGGCATACGTCTTTCATACTCGTCAACCACCTTTCTCTTTCTCTTAACATAATCTAGGGTTAGTTTGTCTTTACTTTATAGATTAATCTTTACATCATAAAGTCCTTAATCAACTAAGTTAGTGTTAGGTTAAGCGCAAGTAATTCCCTTGCTCCGTGGATTGACAAGAACCTAGGGGTCCCCTCCCTTGGTGAAAAAGGCACCAAGTCACTCCGTGTACTTGCGGTGAAGTTGAACGCGGTTTTGAACTGTCAACAGAGATCCTAGGCAACCTTCCGCTGCTCTAACCCTAGCGCCGTCTGCGCCCTTGTCCTCCACGCGCCGCCGGTCAACCCTAACGGTGCGCCTCCAGGGCGCCCCCTCGATGGCCTTCTAGCGCGCCCCCGGGGAGATCACCGATGTCGATCTCTGTCGGGGGCTGTGCCCTCGCCGATCCCCGTGGCGGATCGAGTTAATCTGTCGCCCTAGCGTCAGAAGCAACACCAGATCAGAAGTACCTCAACTCGTCGCTGGCGTCTCCGCTCCACCCCGTCATCGTCATCGTCTCGTCCCACCACGGATCGATCTCCCAGATGTCGTCCGCACCTCATGTGTGTGGCTGCTCGACCGAGATCCGCCCGCCTCGACAAGGCGTTGCCCGCCCGGCAGATTCTCAGGCTGCTCCCGGCGGCGCACCGCCCGCCCCAGGTCCCGCATCCCTTCCTAGCGGGGAGCCGCTCGCCTGATGCCTGAGGCCGATCTCGGTGGGGAGCCGCTTGGCTCGATGTCCGTGACCGATCCCACGGGCAGCTGCTGCCCCGGTGCCCTCCCAGCGGACTCCTCTGTCGCCACCGGCCGCCGGACCTGTCCGCTCGTCCCCATCTGCATCACCGTCGATCGGACCGCTCTGTTCCTCTGTTTTTAGTCTCTCGCACTATGGTGTTGACCGTGGTGTGATGCGAAAATAAGGGAAGAGGGTCTGTGCTACGCACACCTGGAGGTGTTGTCGGCGTTTCTTAATGTCACCACCACTGGCGCGCTAGCGTGATCGTGTAAGAAACTCCCGGGTACACTGACGAGTGTGAACGAATCCGCAAGCGCACGGATACACCGTTGTAGCACTTCTCCCTAGGAGAATGAGTATTCCCGTCAGGTTTCGTTCCTAGGACGGAGAGTAACCAGAGAGAGTCTATCCAAGGACACCAGCTTTCGCTGGGATAGGTCGGGATACAAGAAGAACTTCCTTAAGGGACTTAGCTCTCAAGATGTTATTCTGTCAGGTCTCAGTCATCCCCACGGGGCGACAACACTCCAAGGTGCTGGCAAGCGAGCCCAACTCGGTACGCGACGTAAGAGGGTTGACAAAGGGTCCAACAGGCTGTCACCACTGCGGCCTACCTCTACGCTACGATCGTATGTGGTCTTCGCAGGAAAACCAGGGCCCAGACACCACGTCTGTACCCCCAGATAAACAATATAGTGCGGTTACATCTGTCGACCCGCAAACTACACTATAGCAACCGTATAGATACGGTCCCACGAACAAGGGAAAGATCGGAATCAGATCATATCATTGAACTGGGAGCAGAAAGGAAGCTATGGATGCAGCTGAATGAGATACAGCGGACTTACTTAACTAAACAGGATCAGAGCATGGAAACAAGTAAATGAACTACGGCTCTGGCTCTAAAGGATCGAAGCCTTGTGTCATGAAGAACACAAGCCTCTAACTTATGAACGAGCCACGAACACAAGAACAAATGAATCATGCATGATGTCCACTATAGTCTAAATAAGAAATGCTGAAATACTCACTTTGATCTAAATGAAGAACAAGCATCCACGAGGACATCAACTCACTCCTTACCCCTACTCTACCTCTCAACTAATCCTAATCTAGATCTCTCCTCATCACCATTCTACCACATAGAGGTGAGAATCACCTCTCATGGGCAGAATTGGAGAGAGGGAGAGAGAGCTACACAAGAGAGAAGTGGAACTTGGGAGCTTGGTGGTGTGTGTGAAATGGAGCCCCTCCCCTCCTATTTATAGACAAGGAGGAGGCTTGCTCCGGGGCTCAAAGTGCCCCTAAACACCTGGGAATGCAGCCAAGGGCCAATGAGCAAGCAGCACGTGGAGGGGGAGGATCAACCGACCCTAGGTCGGTTCGGCTGATCCTAGGGTCGGCCGAAACCTCTGGCCGGCCATCTGGCCCGTGCTTCCTCTGGCTCGCTTCCATGTGGGCCCTAATGCCTCTCCTCCGTGCATGACACGTTTCCTGGCGGTTTAGTTGGCAAAGTGGGCCCATGGATCCATGTGATGCTAACGTGGCAGCGTATGATTCGTCGAAAGTCCCTCACATGGATTGGTGACATCATGGATCCAGGAGAATCCATGTGGCAGCCCCTGATTGGCCAGCATTTGAGTGCCTTGGATTGGACTGGAGTGAAAGTGCATGAATTCCTCCCATTTCTTATGCTAAATACCTGCATTCGAATAGACATCGACACTGGTGGAAAGTATGAGTTTAAGCTCCTATTCTAGTGTGCATATGCAATTCATGCTCAAATTTGCAGGAGTTGACGGTCATAAAAATGGTAAATATCGACCGTCAACAACACCCCCACACTTGACCTTTG
This sequence comes from Cenchrus fungigraminus, assembly GCA_036936925.1. Lineage (NCBI taxonomy): Eukaryota > Viridiplantae > Streptophyta > Magnoliopsida > Poales > Poaceae > Cenchrus > Cenchrus fungigraminus. The sequence goes on along the minus strand of CM072773.1, from coordinate 93,345,482 downwards.
CTCGTCCCAAGTGAAGGGGAAACAAAGCCAAGTGGGTCACAAATACCAAAAAGTAAGACAGACATAAGAGAAATTCCAAGTCATACCTTGGTCCTGTGAACCTCTGTGTAGTGGCTATCATATCCCCTTGAGTGATTGAAAAGTAGAACAGCTGTGAATCAAGTCACTTTTGCACCTGATGATAAACACCTTGGGGTTTTGCAAGTTTTTTCAGAAACAAAACTCTTGATGGCTTCCTCATTTGATTCTCTCAGATCGCTCAATGTGTATATGTCCTCACTAAGGCATTTGCCTTTCTTCATCCTACTTCTAATGATGGCTATATGTGGAGCTCAGGGTAGGATAAAGAAAAAGCATACTTGCATCACATATTTTGCAAAGTCAAAGACTGGATCCACAGAGAAAATCAAATCATACCATCAGATCAAGATGTGCACCGGTATGCCTATGGTGTGTATGGTAAGGTGGATACTAGGCCCGGAATGGGTGCTAGATATTACCATACACATATATGGTGAGAACTGTGGGTTGATGGTAAGGTGGACACTAGCCCCGGAATGGACACTAGTTATTAGCATCTATGATATGGAACTCCTTTTTGCATGATCTCATCTCTCTCTTATTCCTTCTTTATTTTGGACATGGGCTATTCTTTCTCTTTTCTTTTTTCATCATGCCTTGAGCATGTATCTTTCTTTTTTTTATAGCCCATGTCTCCTTTTTTTTTTGAAGGACACTTCTGAAGAGAGATGTCACACCACATATGGAGCTTTTATTTTGTGGAATGGAAAAAATGATACAATGCTAACTTCCAGTGTAGAAGCATAGCAAGGGGAAATAGGTGGGGTGCACATAAATCTTGATCATGAAAGTAATGAGAAGAATTCTCACAAGGGTCACAGAATTTGACAAAGCTCAAAGTAATAACAAGCAGCATATGAATCGAAGGTTTTCACCTACAAAGATCATATGGCTCTAATGGGACGGAGGCATATCAAAGAGGAGCCTTTCTAAGAGGTTTTGAGTTTTCAAAAATAAATTCCCCAAGAGAGTTAGTCATCAGAGCAACAGATCATATCATCCAGCCATATCATACTCATCAATTACTTAGGTGAACATGCTTGTCCTTAAGGAGATTATGGTTCACAAGCATCAGGTAGATAACAAGGAAGAAAACATATGTAAGTCTACTCAAGTACAGGCAAGCTGGGCTATCATTTAGCATCATCATTCGAGTTTTAGTTTAGAGATAGATAGATAGATATAGCTTATAAAACTCGAGAATGAGAGAGAGTGAGTTGTCGAGATGCAAACTGGTGCTATGCATGGGAGATGAACCGTGAGAGGCTCTCCATAGGAGTGAACTCGTGCGGGTCCCATTTAGGTTCTCGGTATGTGATCGATCAGCTAGCGCGGAGTGCTCACAGTGGGTACGTATGGAAAACGTCGTGCCTGCATTGGGAGAGTCGTGGCTCTTCCCCCACACTGTCTCGAACCTAGATGTCCTCTAAATCAAAGAGACCAAAGTATTGACACAATGGTGGCTAAACAGGGTTACATGACCGGTGAGCCACTTTATTCAAATCCAAATGTTTCAAACGAAATGATTAGGCGCTTACACACATGCAAAGGAAATAAATAAAATAAGGGCAAACAAAGGGAAATAAACCTAGACCTAGACTAGCGCCTAATGAACTAAAACTAGGGCTAATCCCCACTACTCAGAAAGGATCTGCTCCTTTCTCTCAACAACGGCCAGCCTCTGCAGCTTCTAGGTCATATCCTCCTCCAGCTGGTGATACTCAAGCCTGAGCTTACGATACTCGTCCCTCTTCTTACCCAGCTCTTCAACTAGCTTCTCATGTTCTAAGAACAGTTCAGATAGTCTGTTTGCTAGCTTTGCCAGGGCTGGGGTTTTCTTGGCACCATTTACCCGGATGTCTGTAATGATCTTGGTGAGGACTCGCTCCCACTGAGGCGGCTTATGGTAGGGTGTACCATAGCCTCTAGTGGCTGTCTTCACTCCGAAGATTTTGCACCGGGTCTGTGGAAGCGGGAACTCGTCCCACACATCCTGCTCATAAGTATGGCAGAAAGCTTCTCCGTAGCTGTTGAAGTCAGACCCAATGTAGCGCTCTCCTGGCTTCAGAGGTGGCCCAGGGGGATCGTCAAACAAGACGCGCTTAGCAGCGGTCTTGCTCCCCATGGTGGCCATCCTGACCGGGAAAGAAGGTGGGGAGGAGGAGCCTCGCCGGGACGACTGCACCGGGGAGTCGGTGCGCATCCTGTGAGTGCTCTCTACACTCCTGCCTCTCTCGGGAGTCATGGCCTCCGGCGACCCCATCACCTCATCTAGGTTGCTGAGGTCAATGAAATGAGAGGGGCTCCCTTCCCCTGAAGTAAGGGGCGAAACCTCCCTACGGAGCCGAGCGAAACCGTAGCCGGCCATGGAGCGGTGATGCTGAGGATGGTGAGGTGGAGGAGATGGATTTCGCGATGTGAAAACTCGTCAGGTGGCAGAGAGAAGGTTTCTGGAGGAGAATGAGACGCACACGCGAAAGTAGAAGGGGAGAGGCGCCACCAGGGTTTCGGCCGAACCTGGGTTCGGCCGGGCCCCTGTGGGCCCCTCTGGTCCTCCCCCTTCTCGTGTGGGCTCTAGCAAGTCTCAGGATCGACGGCCCAGGTGGATTCCCTGAGATGGTAAGATTGGCTTAGGCTTAAGGCTAAGATAAGGTTGAGGTTGAAAATTCATCCTCCACTATATACCAACATTGGACAAACCATGATATATCCATAAAGAATCTGGGGGAAGTCACCTTGGCGACATACGTGGTTCGTCAAAAGTGTAGGCACTTCCGACGGTAGTCACGAAGCATTCACATCGCCACAATGGTGCTGCCTTCCTGTGGACTTTCTGCCTACTCCTCTTTATCTTGGTAAATTCTTTCTCCTGCATGACCGCGGTCCACAAGATACCCGAGGGATAATTCTTCCTGGGGAAACGAGATGAGTCCCAAGATACTCGGGATGCGAGTGTCTTGTGATCTCCAGTCTCAACTTATGACCGTCTCCTTGCAGACAATGTTGATATGATGATAAGCTCTAATCTGCAAGGGTAGTGCATATACGAACTCGAGCCCAAAAAGGTATGTCGAGGCTGAGGGCAAGCATGATCATCCCAGAGAGGCCGAGGCATTCCCTAGAGTGGTCACGGGACTCGAGGACTATAGCACTGGGGTTGCGGAACTCGAAGACAAAAAGATCGAGCACTAAGGTTAGTGCTTCACCAATAGGCACCTATCTCCAAGTGAACTCAAGCTCAGAAAGACACTCAGCCCTCAAAGAGGATAGAGCATGGACTTCCAGAGGCCGGTGTACGATCAGGAACCAGAGTTCGGACGAAGAGCAAGATTTAACTCACTCTTACCTTAGGCAGAGGGTTCGATGTTCTCATCGGGGTGATGAAAACATTCCGAAGTCTGGCCTAAGCTTCCAATGGGGGGTTATGGATAAGCTGGAAAGTGCACCTCCCATTGGGCATCGATCAAGTCAGACATAAGATATGAAGTGCAAGCTTCTCCTGATTGATCGGCATCGATCGATGTGCTCGAGATAAAAAGTGGATGCACTCCATTCGATCGGTAGATGATTGTGCTCCTTCGGTCTTGATGGATAAATCCAATGGATTATAAAGCATAGACCGATGTCTTGGTTTATACGAAACTTCAGTGCAAAGCACTTCAGCTCGAACCTTGACGTAGAAACACGATAGGCCTCTCATACCCTCCTTAGGAGATAGTAGTGAGGATCGAACAAGTCATCCTGGCCGGGAATGGTCGTTCTTTTCCGAACTACTCTCTTCGTCCTCCCACGAGACAAAGTCTCGGGGAGAAGGTCTAAGAAGATGCACAAGAGGGGAACCCAAGGGTAGATCTCACACCACGAAATCTTTATCTTAGACTCCTACTATTCATGAATGACATCTTCAGCCAGAGCTCAGAAAGAATAGATATGAAACCTCGGACTCGGCTGACGATGGATCTAGGTGGCTTAACATTTCCTCTGGGGGTGCCTCATCGACCGGGATGCAAGGGGAGATGAAATCTCGGAGATTATCCAGGATCTCTTTTCCCTTGACAGCATCTAGGTGCATGAAGGATCCTCCGGAGAGAGCATTGAGCCTCATGGCATCATCCTTCCACAATCCAAACCAGAAGTGCTGAAGCAACATCCAATCGGGAATGTAGAGGACTGGCAATCTTCCACCGCGAAGGCGAAACGATTCCATGCCATTCCTAGTGATTCCTCCTCACATTGCTTGAAACAGAGAATCTTTGCCCTTAACGAGATGACACGTCGTATTGGGAAGAAGTGGGAGCAAAAAGCTGCTCTCAACTTTTCCCAAGTAAGGTAGTCTCTACCACAACAACGGTGCCAATCCCGTGCTTCCCTGGAGAGGGATAGCGGGAAACACTCTCTTTTCCGAGCATCTGGTGATTCTCCGGTTTTACCCTGAGTTTCAATCAGACGCTCGTAGTCTCTCACATGATCAAAGGGGTTCTCATGACTTAACCCCGAGAAGGATAGGTCCTGAATTAGCTTCATGAGAGAGGGGTGAAGCCTACAGCTAGATGTAAGAGTGGGTCTTGACGAAGATGGCTCTGAGGGTTCACTCCTCGAAGGTGGAAGGTGTTTACAAGGATAACCTTCCATGGGTAGCGGGGGTAGAGGTAGAAGTAAAGGAAACAAAAAGGGATATCTCAAAAAGGGTAACGGGGGTGAAGGTAGAAGAAAAAGGAAAAAGATAAATACGAGGATAGACGGCCTCGAAGGTTAACAACAGCCGTCCCCGGCAACGGCGCCAGAAATGCTTGTTGGCGTTTCTTAACGTCACCACCACTGGCGCACTAGCGTGATTGTGTAAGAAACTGCTGGGTACACTGACGAGTGCGAACGAATCCGCAAGCGCACGGATACATCATTGTAGCACTTCTCCCTAGGAGAATGAGTATTCCCGTCGGGTTTCGTTCCTAGGACGGAGAGTAACCAGAGAGGGTCTATCCAAGGACACCAGCTTTTGCTGGGATAGGTCGGGATACAAGAAGCACTTCCTTAAGGGACTTAGCTCTCAAGATGTTATTATGTCAGGTCTCAGTCATCCCCACGGGGCGACAACACTCCAAGGTGCTGGCAAGCGAGCCCAACTCGGTACGCGATGTAAGAGGTTTGACAAAGGGTCCAACAGGCTGTCACCACTGCGGCCTACCTCTACACTACGATCATACGTGGTCTTCGCAGGAAAACCAGGGCCCAGACACCATGTCTGTACCCCCAGATAAACACTATAGTGCGGTTACGTCCGTCGACCCGCAAACTACACTATAGCAACCGTATAGATACGGTCCCATGAACAAGGGAATGATCGGAATCAGATCATATCATTGAACTGGGAGCAAAAAGGAAGCTATGGATGCAGCTGAACGAGATACAGCGGACTTACTTAACTAAACAGGATCAGAGCATGCAAACAAGTAAATGAACTACAGCTCTGGCTCTAAAGGATCGAAGCCTCGTGTCATGAAGAACACAAGCATCTAACTTATGAATGAGCCACGAACACAAGAACAAATCAATCATGCATGATGTCCACTATAGTCTAAATAAGAAATGCTGAAATACTCACTTTGATCTAAATGAAGAACAAGCATCCACGAGGACATCAACTCACTCCTTACCCCTACTCTACCTCTCAACTAATCCTATTCTATATCTCTCCTCATCACCATTCTACCACATAGAGGTGAGAATCACCTCTCATGGGCAGAATTGGAGAGAGGGAGAGAGAGCTACACAAGAGAGAAGTGGAACTTGAGAGCTTGGTGGTGTGTGTGAAATGGAGCCCCTCCCCTCCTATTTATAGACAAGGAGGAGGCTTGCTCCGGGGCTCAAAGTGCCCCTAAACACCCGGGAATGCAGCCAAGGGCCAATGAGTAAGCAGCACGTGGAGGGGGAGGATCAACCGACCCTAGGTCGGTTCGGTCGATCCTAGGGTCGGTCGAAACCTCTGGCCGACCATCTGGCCCGTGCTTCCTCTGGCTCGCTTCCATGTGGGCCCTAATGCCTCTGCTCCGTGCATGTTACGTTTCCTAGCGGTTTAGTTGGCAAAGTGGACCCATGGATCCATGTGATGCTGACGTGGCAGCGTATGATTCGTCAAGAGTCCCTCACATAGATTGGTGACATCATGGATCTAGGAGAATCCATGTGGCAGCCCCTGATTGGCCAGCATTTGAGTGCCTTGGATTGGAGTGGAGTGAAAGTGCATGAATTCCTCCCATTTCTTATGCTAAATACCTGCATTCGAATAGACATCGACACTGGTGGAAAGTATGAGTTTAAGCTCCTATTCTAGTGTGGATGTGCAATTCATGCTCAAATTTGTAGGAGTTGACAGTCATAAAAATGGCAAATATCGACCGTCTCAGGTGCTACAAGAGATGCTGCTACTGATTTCTTTTTGGTAGTTTTCTCTGATTTTTGCTCGATCACTGATCGAGATTGAGTCGCCCACCGCCCGTCGTCCACCGACACAAGAGTTGCGGCTGCGTCGCCTCTTCGGGCAGCAGTGCTGCTCTCCCTAGTCCTCCATCGTTGCATCTTCATCGCCGTCGACTACATCCTCGACTTCGTCACGTTGTCCTCTTCGACCGCGTCTCCGACATCATCTTTGACTATGTCTGTGCGCGCTTGCGCGCACATGGTCTTGATCAAGCTGTTCGAGTTCCTTTGCCGTCTTCTTCGAGCTTCGCCGCCGCGTCATCCGGATCATCAGGCTTTGTGCCAGATCGTTTGGGTTCACCTCTTCGCTTCGTCTAGCACCACCTCGTCGCCAGGGTCGCTGTCTCATTCTACCCCTTCGTCTACTCCGACAACAACGGGCTGCATCGGCATCTTCTACCCCGTTGCAAGAAACGGAAATACATGATGCTAACTATATTGGTCTCCGGGCCAAAGCAACCTGGCGACCGTATTGATGTGTACTTGAGGCCACTAGTTGATGACTTGAAGATACTTTGGAAGCCTGGTGTGAAGGAGGTTTGGGATGAGTTCGACCATGAGGAGTTCACATTGCACGCCATGTTGTTCACCACCATCAATGACAACCCGGCTCATCGCAACCTTTCTGGCCAGAGTAAAAGGAAAGGTGCAGCTTGCCCAGCCAGATAGAGATATTTACCTATTATATCACACTTTATGAATTGCAGATGTCAGCTGTCAAAAGAATTGAAGCCCATTTAGCTTTGCAAACTTTCCCAAAATCTGCACTTTCTAAAAGTAAATAATGTACTGAATTGATAGCTAGCATGAATCTAAATCAAACAATATAAACTGCGACGTGATATATGATCCATTCTAAAACATTATGCTTAGGAATTATGAATGAAACTTGACACATTGGGTTTTCTTGAACCGGAATTTAATTCAATCAAAAGTAAAAGAACAACTTTTGCAAAAAAAGTAAAAGAACAACAAAGTACTACATACCATCCATGGCAGCACCAACAACCCTTCTATTGTTCAATAATCTAATGCATTCAAAGCAACAGTGATGAGGACATCCTCCAATATTACCCATTGGCAAAGACGCAACATGAGTCGTAGCCCAGTTGTAGTCGGGCAGCGACCGTGTGAGCCTCATTATCCCACATTGCTTAGCTTGGGAGGAGGAAGCCACCTTAAAAGGGAGAGCCACCCTTCCCCTATTAGACTAGTCTTTTGGGGCGATTGGGCCTTTCCCCGAGGGGCACACCATATGGTGCTAAGATTGCAGGATTCTGGGAATCGAGATCTGTGTGTCAGGAGTTGCGGTGCTAAGATTGCCGAGACGCAACAAGAGGCCCTAGTGGCGTTATAGCCAGATCGGTGTGTCGGATTTTCGGGTGTGCGATTCTAAACTGGGTAATCGGTGCATCGGGCTTTCCATAATCCAATCCTTGCCAAGGCCCATTGGCGGAGGCAGCTGGATTCTTGGGCATTCCCATGAATACCCAACTTTGTTTACAGAAAAATAAATATGTACATAAAGTAATACACATATACATCCGTTCTTGGGCCACAATTCCTTTCCTGAGTTCAAACTTAGCCCAAATAAACGATCCAAACCAACAAATGAAATCCTCCTTCCTACCGGACCAACTTCGGCCCACAAATTAGAAATAACGGCCCACAAACAAGCACCTCTCAGCCTGTTTGCCTCCCATGGTGCCCCCTGGACGACGTCAGCCTCTGCTTCTATCGCTCATTCCTCTCCATCCAGTTCTTCTTCCTCGTCTCGTTCCCCCAAATCCCGAACCCTAAATCGTAGATTGGCAGGCCCAAATCCCGAACCCTAAATCGTAGATCGGCACGCGGCCGCCGGAGTGGCGACGACGGAGGGCGGACTGCGAAGGCACTGCAGGAGAGCCGCGAGCGTTGCCTGTCGGCAGCCAGCAGGGCGGTGGCGGGGCGCGACGCCGCGTCCCGCGGCGAGGCAGTGGCCTGAGATCACCATTTGTCCTTTTAGGACTTCAGTCTTCAGGAATCAGCCAATCAGGTTAGCACTCAGGAGCTTTGCAACTTAGATATTTTATTGCACAATTGATATACTATTTCTTAATTAGTGTTTATGTCTTGAAGTGTAGGTCGCAGAGTTTTGCAAATTGCAAAGTTAAAGCTACTCTTCCAAGTCATGAAGCAGCAGAAACATAAATCTAGAGTTAATTTGTAATTTCCTTTATGTATTTTGTAAGGACTTTCATTTGTTTCATGGATTGATGGATATATTAGAGTTGAACAACTTTGTACCTTTATTTTATCGATTAACTATATTGACATATTGTACTGGTCATCTGAACTTTTTTATCTGTTAAGAGATGGGAATACCCAACTTCAGAATCATGTCTCCGCCACTACCTATGCCGGACTCATCATTTGGTATCAGAGTTGTGCCCTTGTCAAGAAGGGAAGAATGATGAGGACATCCTCCACTATTACCCATTGACAAAGACACAACATGGGTCGTAACCCAGTTGTAGTCGGGCGGCGACCGTGTTAGCCTCATTGTCCCACCTTCCTTAGCTTGGGAGGAGGAACCCACCATAAAAGGGAGAGCCACCCTTCCCCTATCAGACTAGTCTTTTGGGGCGATTGGGCTTTTCCCCGAGGGGGCACACCATATGGTGCTAAGATTGAAGGATTTTGGGAATCCAGATCAGTGTGTTAGGAGTTAAGGTGCTAAGATTGCCGAGGCGCAACAAGAGGCCCTAGTGGTGTTGTAGCCGGATCGGTGTGTCGGGCTTTTCGGGTGTGTGATGCTAAACTGCGTAATCGTTGCATCGGGTTTTCCATAATCCAATCCTTGCCTATGCCGGACTCATCAAAAATCTATGGTTGGGGCTTCTCAATAAATTATTTTGATTTTTCCTTTCCATGCTAATGTAACCTTGAATTATCAAATATAAAACAAGACAAAGAAAATAGTGAGGAAAGAACTGCAATGTAACCAACTTGATTCTATTCCCTATTTTTTAATTTTTAAAATAAATGTTGATGGCATACCAGGTTTGAATTTTTAACTGCAGCCTAATTTTTAGCACACATCTTGAAAAGCATTACATCCATATTGCTTATCAGTGGCACCTCATAGAACAAACTGCTTCCACGTAGAACTTATCCTTTCCTCAAAATTTAAATTCATGATGCCACAATGTGAAATAGTTCTTTTATCACAAATAATTTTCAATATATAATATGGGGCATAATAGACCTTGGTTCCCTTCATCTATTGTGCAGTCAACATGAAAATTAGATAATACAAGCTGGTCTAACATTCTAAGCAATCAATCTGATGTGCTTTGCATTGAGAATTTATTAGTAATGAACCTGCATGTATCTCTCTTAAGAACCTCTGATGCTTAAAGCAATTAGAGAAAACAAAGTGCTACCTAACTTGTAAGGAAAACATAACACTACCAATCAGTGACACAATTGAGACAGATTTATATCTGGTAAAGAGAAAATAGATAGATGAAATATATTATTTTTTGAGATAGAAACACAGTCATCATGGACCAAAAGAATTAGAAACAAACCAGAGTTATAGTCTTATAGAATAGAGCCCTCATCACTTATTTATGGTGAAAATTTATCAAATACATTGGTTCAAGATCTGTTTTTCAATTTGTCAAAACAAATCATGTGAAATAAAAATATTATAACATTAAAAGTTAATTTTTGTCTCTTCACCAACAGCTAGTTCAGTCTAGTCAGCATCCATCCAGCTCCAGCCAGTTTCTCCCCCAGCGGACCGAAGCGCTCCGAAATTCCAACGTCTTTTATTTTCCTTTTCCAGCGTGCCAAGCCATGCAAAAGTGCGCGCTCGCTTCCAAACAAGAAAAGGCTGCGGTGGCTGCTGCAAGCGAACAAAGCGGTGGGAAAGAAAGACTGCGGCGGCTGCCCCAAGCGAACAAAGTGGTGGGAAACAAAGAGAGAGATGATCAGAAATTTGCCCCCCCCCCTCCTGTTGGGAGCCGCGGCTCTCTTTTCGCTGTCACCGATTGCGGAAAAGAACATGCGGTCATTTTGATTTTTTTAGTCTATATATTATTATGCATCTAAAAATATACTACATCTAACTGCATATAGCAAAAATTATACATCTAGAAAATAAAAAAATAATGCTCTGTTTAGTTAGGTGAAAAGGGGTGAAATTTTTCATTAGACCGCGTGCGCAGATGTAGCAAACATGGCCCCATATGCCATTAGTTCGAGATTGATTTTGGTGATTCATGACAACATGATCAATGGGACTAACCATATTGTTTAGCATGTCCTTGTAGACATTTCTAGGTCCCAAGGATGCAAAAATACCACATGCCAAATTGAGAAGATAGTTTATTTTTCAAGGGTCAAAACCGCGGAAGAAAAGGAAGGAAATTGACACCGTCGGATGAACCGACGGTACCATCGGTTTACTTGGTACACTGCGCAGAAGGCAAAATGAAGTTGACACCGTCGGATGATCCGACGGTCCCTATTCTAGATGCGCCGGATGAATTGCAGAGGAGGAGCAGCGAAGACAGTAGCACCGGATGATCCGACGGTCTGAGAGAGGACACCGTCGGTCTATCCGACGCTCAGTTTGAATCAAGACAGAGACGCGCCAAGACGAAGCCTTCAGCACCGGATGAACCGACGCCTTGGTCAGTGGAAGCGTCGGTCTATCCGACGGTCTCGAAGAAGCTTACAGAGACGTTCTGGCGAGGAGTCCTTCAGCACCGGATGATCCGACGTAGCGTCAGTGCATAACGTCGGAGCAGTTCTGACAGAAAACTTCAACGGCTACGTGACGTGGGAGGGGCACCGGATGAACTGATGCTCCTGGAAAGTAGGCGTCGGTTCATCCGACGGTCAACTTTTCAGTGAGCCGTTAGCCAACGGCTAGCTGAGTGCCTTAGGCTATTTATACCCCCTCCACTCACCCATTTGAGGTGGCTGGATTGTGTGGAAGTGCAGGAGAGTGGAAGACACCTAGAAGATCATATCCAATCCATCCAAGTGCTTAATTGCTCATCCATAGACTTGCATATGCTTAGTGTATGTGCTTAGTGCTAGGCTTAGCTTAGAGCTGAGTGAGTGCAAGGTTGTGCCAATCTTGTGAGGTGATTCTTGAGTGAATCAAGGTGTACAAGGTTTGCCGGAAGCCTTGGGGCCTAAGTGGCTCACCGGCAATCGTCATCGACCCTCCGGCTTGGTGTGGAGCGGCGAGGACACTTTGTGCGGGGGACGTGAAGACCCCTTCCTAAGTGGAGAAGCTCCTTAGTGGAGGCGGCATCAAGGTGACCAAGGGAGCTTGGCAAGTGCCTAAGTGGCTATCCTTTGTGGCGAGTCAAGTGGTGCTCTTGGGAGAGACTTGGTGACCGGGAAGCAATACTCTTGTGTGAGTGCTTCAACAACGTGGACTAGGGGTGGCTTAGTGCCTACCGATACCACGGGATAAATCGCGTGTCAAGAGTTTGCTTCCTCTCATCCCCTTTACGTTTCCGCATTTACTCTATTACAATCTTTGTTTGCCTTTACTTTCCTAGAGTAGTATCATGCTAGGATTGGCTATAGGTTGCAAACTTTGTTTTGGGATGGAAGTTTCACACTAGAACAACCCTAGTTGCACATCTAGATAGTATGTTCTAGTTTATCTTTATGAAAAGTAGTGAAGCCATAGGTTAAGGTTTTTAGTTTGCCTAATTCACCCCCTTCCCCTCTTAGGCTACGAGCATCCGATTCCTTACAGCAGAGAGAAAAACAATGAGATTCTCTAAGTGAACATTTTTTTTGAAACTTTTGGAACTGAACAGAGCCTAAGCTAAAGTTTGGGACGGATGGAGCACGTGGTTATGAGAGCGGCGAAGCGAGGAGCGATACAATTAGTGGAGGTGAAAAGAGGCCGAGTACAATTCCGAAATTTCAGATTTCGTGAAGTTTCACAAATTAGTAGTCCACTGGGATACCGCTCCTTTGGAAGAAATTTGAAGCAAGTGTATTCCAAGTTTCAAATCCTTAGGAGTTGGGAAAAAGGAGTATATGAGCCTGTTAAATTTCAATGGGGGTGTTCTACGGAATGTCTTATTATATAAAAATGTTTTAGCAACTTTTTGCGAGACAAAATCGCTGAAAGTGTAACAGCTTCATGTCAAAGCTTCCGTGTAGCCGTTTTCTCTATAAATTCATCTCATGAAATTTTATTTGCGTTGAGTAGTTCAAATACAAAAAGCAGCCTTCCCATATTTTTATTAGCAACTTGCATTTCATCATGTTATTACATCTTTCTTGTTTTGGAATGCGTTCAAAGATGCTACATATTTGGAGTCAAAGAGTATGTCCTAAGAGAAAATTATTAGGAGCAGAATAGCACGGGGTGATATAACACGTATGTTTTAGGTAGTATTACTGACTTATCTTGTTATCAAGCGCGATAACATCTCCAAAAAGTGCGAGCAAATTTGAACTGAAAAAAATATGGATGGATGGAACAAGAATTCATTGTTCGCTGCTAAGAAAGTACTACTACTACTAACATCTCAATTACTAGTGTTTAGTCTACAGAAATTTTCCATAACGACTAGTATACCGCAACAGAGCAAAAATGTGGAGCCATGCCAAGCGCAGCCCATTTGGTAGGTGGACTCCCATCCGCCACCACCTTCTCGCCAATTCTGAAGTTTGAACGTTGCAAGATCAGCAACGACCACCACCTCTTCCCACAGGAACCACCTCCATCTCCGGCGGCCCTACCGACGTGATGCCACCGCTCGATCACTTGGAGGTCACAGCCTAACAAAGGCTGTCGAGGCTGTTAGTCACACTCGCATCACCGCTTGCCTCGCTATCATTTGTCAAGTCGCTCGGAACGAGCTCATCACCATCCTGATTTTCCTCCTCGTCCGCGCATAGGTTCAGATCAAGGCCGCAACCGCCCCTCCGGCGCTTGGATTCACTCGGCAGCCGGACATTCTCTGGCTTCCTCTTGAGATCACCGGACGGCAACTCATCGATCCACAGCTGAAGAACATTCTTCATGTCCCTTGAATCAACCATTGTATCCGATTTTCGCGCCGTTGCTCGCATTGTGTCCTTGTCCTTGTCGGGTGTCTCAGCGGAGTCCGGAGGTAGTAGGCTTAGCGTGGTCTTCACATCCTGGTACTTGATCTTGCTCGTGCCAAAGCTCAAGCAGAGGCCTGGCTTGCTAGAGGTGGTTGCATTGGGCAGGCGAGTCGGCTGGTCGTGCCACAAGTGAACCCGCATCTGGCACAATCTGCTCCATTTCCTCTTCGGATCCATCAGGTCATCCTGCATCAATCGAACAACACATAATATTAATCTCTTGATTACGTCATTGTTCCGGAGATGGAGATATTGCTCCGGCTTTTTGTAGCTGCGTATGCCGGTTTTCTTGGTTCTTAGTTACCTTGTGTGACGTTTGGGGCTCGTCCGCTTGCGGCCAACCAGGGAAGAAGGTCAGCGCAAGATTGGTGCCTTGTGCCTTTGCCCTCAGTCCCCTCACAGCAGATGCTTCAATCTCGTAATTCCTGGCGCATTCGACGCACAGGACTGGCACGCCATCCTCTTCTCTGGACGATAAATCCAGCGCTGGAAACTGAGCAAGTTGGGATACAATGCCGTCCGTTTCTCTGCTAAGAGCAAAATGCAAAATAAGCTTCAGCCTTCAATGTTGCAACATTACCAAGCATATGCAGTTGTTTGCACTATAGGCCAAATATATCAGGAGTGTTCCTGGCTACATTCCACTAGTACAACAAGCACAAGCAGTAGGCAGTCAGGCTATGCCTCCAAACAGAGCACACCAAACCAAAAGCAGAGGCGCAGAGCACGGCAGGAAGCAGGCGACAGCAACACATCAGTCACACCAAAGTGAAACAAAACACAAAGCAAAGCATATACGACAAAAAGAACAGTAATAGTAACAGCGCTGCCACAACGCCTAACGCTTTTGTCACCTTGTTGCGGCGCGTGGGCCGAGAGCAAGGCCGAGGCCGGCGCCGGCGCCGGAGGGGACGGCCACCGGCTGCAGCGCCCACTCCGCCTCCAGGGACGAGGACGACCGCTGGCACCGCATGTAGATCCCGTAGCTCGCCGCTGCCACCAGCCAGGCGCGCCCGCCAAGCGATGCTGTGCGGAGCTCGCTCAGCAGGCGGGCAAGCTCAAAGGCCAGACGAGCCGCGGTGCCGCACGCCGCCTGGGCGTGGGTGGCGACGTCGTCGTCGTCGATGGCCCAGCGCATGTCGCCGACGCAGATGACCAGCCCTCCGGTCTTGGGGCTGGTTGCGGCGGCCACGGCGCGGCGCAGGTCTGCCACGCACGCGTCGACGTCGGCGCTGGTCATGAGCCGGACGTCGACGTGGGAGAGGTGAAGCCGGAGGACGCGGGCGCCGCGTAGCTCGTCGGGGACGTCGCCTCGCTCCAGGCGCGTCATCAGCGTGGCGACCGATGCCTCAGCAACGGACACCGAGTCGGCGACGACGACGGGGTTGGTTCTTCTCCCGTGTTTCCGAGACATCACCTCCAGGATCGCTCTCACGTCCTCCTCCTTGCATGGCGATTCGGACTCGACGTCGGGCTCGTGGTACCTCAAGAATGGCGCCGGCCACGACGCGCCGCCGCCGTAGGTGCTACGGAAGCCAGCAGCGTACGTCTCGAGGAAGGACTGCGGCGGAACAGCCGGGGCTGCCGCAGTGGAGGAGGACGATGGCGTCGAGGAGCCGAGCATCATGGCGGCGCTATCCTCCTCGAGGTTGGTCTTGACAGCGGCACTGGAGAAGCCGGCCTCCTTCATCACCCGGCTCACACTGGGGTCGTCGAGGATGGAGATGATGAGCTGGTCCAGCTCGACCTTGATGGTCAGCATAGGCTGCTGCTGTGGGGAGTTGGACGGCAGAGACGGCGGCTGGGCCTGCAGCTCGACGCAGCCGCGGCGTTGGCTGCCCTGCGCGCGCTTGAGCGCGGCGACGAGCGCGTTGGACAGCGTTGGGTTGGGCTGGTGGAGGATGGACGCCGCGAAGGACGTGGACGACGCCGAGGACGAGCACGGCGATGAGAGCGGCGAGCCCGCCACCGCATTGACCGTGGGGAGCCGGTTGAGGGCGACGTTGAAGCAGAGCTCCAGCGCCCGGCACTGCGCCGGATGGGGAGGCGGCGCGCCTCGGACACCGCACGACATGGCGCAGGCGCGCCTGAGGAGACCGTACGCCGGCGTGGAGGCGGCGGCCGCCACGAAGAGCGGCGGCGGGGACGACGACGCGCCGAGCAGCGTGTAGGCGACGTGCAGCGGCGTGACCTGCGCGTGCCCCCGGCGGCGCGCCAGGTCCAGCGAGCGCTTGAGCACCGCGGCCGCCTCCGCGGTGAGAGACTGGTGCACCGTGTATCCCCCAGCCCGCATCGCGGCACCTGTCCTGTAGCTGCTGCTGCTGTGCGAAGCAAAGTGTGTAGGTGCGCGCCGGTGGTGTTCAGTGTTCTTGAGAGTTGAGACAGGCCACAGCCGCCGGTCGATCTAGCTGCCTGCTCCCTCGGTCCTCTGCCGTCCGCAAAGCGTGTCCGTAAGGTAAACACAGATTTTTAAACACAGTTATTTATGGATGGAGGCAGTACCTACCAATACTTTAAGAGCATGTACAACAGTGTAGACGGGCTCCCGTACATATAATCTTGAATACCGCACACAAACAATAAAACTGACGGTTTATACAAAAGCTTATCTATTTAGTTGTCTATATACTATTTATTCTATGCATGTGTAGATATATCATGATGATCAAGTATGACTTTCATCTTTAGATGCTATATTGTTACTTTGTGTCAAAGGGTAAATGGTTTATTAATTTATGTTACTTGTGAAATATGTCAAGCCGTGGGTGATGTTTTAAAAACCTTAAAACATAGAAAAAGTAAAGTAAGATGAGAAGACCAAATTAGTAAATTACCCTTCTAAGCTTATCTCTTTGCTGCACCTCACGTGCGATCTTCTTGTTTCTTCCTGTCTCTCTTCCCTGTGTATTCCAACCTCTTCCTTCTTTCTCTCATACGCTGGTCCTTATCTGCAGGGAGGGGGCGGCAAGGTAGAATGGGATCTCGGAGTGCTGCCTGTCCAGCGTGCGAATCGAGCGCGACACCACTGATGCGGCCGTCGAGCCCGACCTGGGCACCTGCCTTGCATGGATCAAGCTTAGCGTGGCCAGAGTGACGGAGCGCAGCGCTGCCGCGCCGACGAGGCGGAGCGCTGGAAGGTCTCTCGACCGAGGCGGCGCAACCGGTGCAGG
This sequence comes from Cenchrus fungigraminus, assembly GCA_036936925.1. Taxonomy (NCBI): domain Eukaryota; kingdom Viridiplantae; phylum Streptophyta; class Magnoliopsida; order Poales; family Poaceae; genus Cenchrus; species Cenchrus fungigraminus. Next base: position 93,328,614 of record CM072773.1, on the reverse strand, counting down.
TTGAGTGCGACGTAGAATCGCAGTTCGCAGATCAAGAGCAACGCATTTTGCACTTGATCTGGAGGGCACGTCGCTTGAGCGTACAACGGGAGGGTGAGGTCGTTGATCGGTATGGGAGCACGAGCCACGACCGTCCTCTCGCGAGGCGATGGCATGCCCGTCTGCAGGGTGAGCGGAGGTTGTTTTTGCAAAAGTATCGGCTTGCAGACGCCTCCGGAACTGCCGTTGTACGTGCCCTCGTAGTGGAATAGCGTTTTAGGTCATGTTGTCTTCAGTGAGAAGGAGTAAAAAGTTCAATATTCATCTCATCACATCTCCACTACTTTTCAACAATCCAATCACTTCTAATTCAATTTTCACTATTCACCATCATTTCAGGCATCACATTCTGACATGTTCTCTCACCCTTCGATATTCATCTCATCACATCTTCTCTCAATAAAACACTATTTCAATACTATTCATACACACTTTTCACATTATTTTCACCCATCCACACACCTTCAATCCAAAATTTAATACTTTCTCCATAACATCCTCACCTCTTTTTCTCAAATAAACACCTCCATTCCTATTTTTACTATTCATCGTACCCCTTTTCACTCATCTAAACAACCCCTTAGTTTCTTTGGTGATGGACGGACGTGCGTAGCTCTCACTTTGTGGGGTTTTCTTTTAGTACTGTATAGTATAGTAGAACTATAGATGGACTAGGCTCTGACGCAAATTAAAGCGGCTTTATCATACATAGCTCTCATGAATCTGATTGCCGTGCTCTTTGTTTCTCATTCTGATTCATCTTTCAAAAGATTCATCTTGGTCTACGTCTCTTTCTGCAAGGAACAGAGAGGGGCAGCCAGGTAGGGTCAGTTTGTCTCTTTCCCGCACAGTGGGGTTGGGGTCGTGGGGTTTGGTTTGCGAATTGGGGTTGGCCCGTGGGGAGAGAAGCTGGACGCAAAGTCTCGTTAGTCTAACGAGCCAGCTCAGTTTGTTTATTAACAAAACGAGAAAAAAGATGGTTTTTGGCTCGTTAGTAACTCAAGTCAGCTTGTTAGGCTCGCGAGTTGAATGTTAATTTAGAACTAACGTCTCAACTAATCTAAAATATTTTACAAAATTTCATGATGCATGGAGCATCTCTATGTTCATAATGTAAATTTAGACTTGATTTGATTTCAAGGGTTTGGTTTGATTTTGATAACTTGGCTTCTTATGTTGAACCTTTAGTTTTCTAGCTCGTGTGGCTCGCGAGTTTGCTCGAGTTAACTTATTAACAAAATAAGCAAAAATAGTTGCTTAGCTCACTACAAAATTGACCGAGGCGAGGCAGTTCAGAGTTTCTAGCTCACAGTCTAACCTTAGGAGAGAGAGGGCGCACTTAACGGTTAACCCACACCCCTTTCAGTCTTTCCTGCGGCGCGGCAGCGGGCAGTGGCATGACACCCTTTCTTTTGTCCCTCTGTATGTTGCCCTCGGTGATCTTTCCCTTTCCACCCTACAGCAAGAGCATAACCTTGTGCTCCATGCATATTACTGTAATGCTTAGTAGTACATCTTTACTTGCAAAGAGATCGTCCATGCTCTGACATTACGCCCACTCTGTCAAGATTCATTCTCCTGGCGTCCTGTGGGGCATTGGCTTCAGCAAATCATAAGATAATCGCCCCAGCTCCTTGTCCCGTGGGAGCCTAATGATTGGTCAGGCTCAGACATCGTTGCATATTTGCATTTGCATCGACAAGGCGTTGTTTCTACAGCTGCGGTAATCGTACTCTCTATGCATCAGTAACCTCCTCCGTTCTTACCTTTGATGTTTTTACAACGGTCACCGTCGTCATCAGCTCGCTCTCTGCACTAGAGATAGAGAGAGGAGTACTACAGACTGAGACCTTAATCCATCAGCAGAACGAGTCACGGGCGCCATGGAAGCGCCCGGGCTCCATTCCACGAGGGGATTCCACTCATTCCATTCTATCGGCACGTCGTTATACGAGGACAGAGCCGATCTTTTCACACTCCGAACTCTGTGCGCTCCGATCCCTGTCCATCCATCCCTCCTCGTTCCTTTCCCTCTCTGTAGCAGGCACGCAGAGTGCTGGGAGCCTCCGGCCCGGCGCCTATGCCAGGAAGGAGAGATTCGATGTGGTTTGGATGGGATAGATGGCGGACGCCGGCTCGCACCGAGAGGTCAGGGCACCGCAAAGCGGGCTTTCCCGGCTGCCTTTTCCTCGGACTCCGGGCGCCGGGGTGCCGATGCTTCGCTATCGCCATCGCTAAAGGTGGGCATGGTGCGGATCGCACCAGCGGTTCGTCAAACCTATCCATAAAAACGATCCTAATGGGCTCCTTCTCTGACCCACGAAGCCGCTTTGGTTCGACGGATCAGACTCCAGTGAACCAATGGATCGAGGGGTTCGACCCACCTTTGACGACACCGCAGCGCTGCAACGAGCGGCCACCGAGCCGGGCGTCACCTCACGGCGCTATGGCGGCAACCAAGGAGACGCGCGCGTCGTTCCACCGTGTTGTTGTGAATGAGTCGATACGATGCTGTAAGGATTGAGCAAATCGAGACGGCCTGGTGGCAATGTTATTCTCTCCAGTCCTCCGTCGGTAGTCTGGCTCTCAGTGGCAGCGGCGGCGGCGCTCATCTGGTAATCGCCGGGAGGCGTGCCTCACCAGCCGACTAGTAATCGTAGCCCTACAGCTAGCCTAGCTACGGGCCTACGGCAGAGGTCGTCCTGGTCTCACCTGTGCGGCACACGAGGATGGCCAGTAGAGCGCCGCCGGAGTCGCCGCTCTACCACCAGTCCCGGCGGCGCGACCGGGAGTTGCCGCTGAGGTGCTGCACGAGAGATCCTTGAAGCCGGCGGCGTCCGATGTGACGAACAACGTCGTCGCGATGCAAGTGACCTTGAGATGAGGCCGTCCCGCCCGTCCATGTTTCTTGTCCCTTCACTGCTCCTCAACGTGTCTCTATTCTGCAGCTATCGTGGTGGGGACGCACCGTGACTTGTCTTGCGTGGAGGAAGGCTAGTTGTCTAGCTAGCTGCACGAAGCGTCGGATGTCCGCTGTCAACTAGCACTCGGCTAGTGCTTGTCAGCTGCATGCGTTTGAACAACAAATGGATCGACCCGCACGAACCACTGGATCACAAAGTAGGCAGCTTATGAATACACTGGATAAACCGGTGCACCATAATTACTCGATTGGTTCGATGGGTCGATTGCGGTTCGCTCCATGGAGCAACCACGCCCATCTTTAGCCATCGCCGTCGGGGTCACTCGGCCGCGCGCGGCCTTACCAGCGGGCGCGTGCTGGCGGAGGGGTGCCGCGCACGCTGGGTTTTCAGTCTGCAAAGGGGTTAGGCTTTTTGGAGATCCCGGCGAGCTCCCGTCGCCGGCGATCAACTCATAGGTGCAGTCGCGAGCTGAAACAAAGACACAAGACACAGGAACAGAGAAACAAGTACAACGTTTTTGTGCTGTTGTTGTAAAAAAAAACGTTTTTGTGCTGCTAAACCGGCAACGTTTTCCACCTTTGATTGCTGAATATAAAGGCAGGCAACGTATCCTATAGATACCAGTTTTGTGTGCAAATTATGAAAACTCTAATCAGGACGTAGGATTCTGATCCGATGGTCACATAGAGAGGTGACCTATTTTAACACTTAAACCCTCCCGTCGTTAGCTTTGCTAATGACAATTTTGCAGATAACCCCTATCCTAATCTAATCTGGGCGCCCAGCTACGGAGGGACAAGGGAGACGATTCGTTTCTCCCAACTAGGATGAAAGTGGTATGGATATTATCCGTCCGACCGACCGACCGAAAGGGTTAGACACTCAAATGATAAGACCGTATTCGAATCTGGAAATTTAATATCCGTAACTATCCGTACCGCATTAGTATCCGGAAATTCAAAGTTGAATTTCTATGATCCAAATATGATGAATATCACTATTCGACAAAAAATATATTGTCCATATCCATATTCGATCCGAGAATTCAGTCCGAGAAACAAAATTATTTGTATTTGTATCCGCAGTATCTGTCTGTATCCGATCCGTTTTCATCCCTACTCCCAACCCTTGTGCCGCCGCGGAGGGACACACACGGTTAGCCGTCAGCGCCACTGCCTGGAGTTGCCGTGGAGAGGCAAACTTCCAAGTATCCAACTACAAATGCATCTGCTGTTCTTCTTTTGGCGAGAACCGGAAGTAGTTCGACGCTAGACAAGTGGATTTGAACTGGAAGTGGTCAAATCCTCTGCTTTCACTACTAGAAAAATAACGTTTACTAGCGGTTCCAAACCTCTATTAGTACCGGTTGTGGAACCGGTACTGGTCAGCTGGTACTAAAGTGAAGGCCACATTAGTACCAGTTCAATTTACCCGGTACTAATGTTTCCTGCGTCAGGCTCTCATCGTACTCTCTCCGCCCCGTCCTGTTTTTTCTTTTTCTTTTTCTCTTTCTCTTTCTCTTTCTCTTTCTCTTCTTTTCGGTTCTTCTCCTTCAATTCAATCATTCACAGAATTCAACCAAATCACAAGAACAAGATGGATATCCACATACAAGCATCTCACAAGATCAATATCTTACATTAATACATCTCACAATCATAAGAAAATCACAATATTACATCCCACAAATAATACATCTCACAAATCTTTTAATCTCTAAATTACAAGATTCACAACAAGAATCACAATCATACAAGGATCTCACGAACAATTACCTGCAGCCTCCTTCGTCGGCACACCGCCAGCCTCCGCGCCCTACGCCCGTCCACGCTGGCCGCGGCCTCTCGCGCACGCCCCCATCCGCGCTGGCCGCGGCCTCCCGCCCATGCCCCATCTGCGCTAGCCGTGGCCTCCCGCGCATGCCCCCGTCCGCGCCGGCCACGGCCTCCCACGTGCGCCCCTGCACCGCCTCCGCGCGCCGGCCGCTGGCTCCCACGCGCGCCCCCGCGGCGACCTACGTGCGCCCGCGCTAACTTCCCGCACGCGTGACCCGCGCCGGCGCCCTGCCCGCGCTCGCCAGGGGCCGCGCCCAGCCGGCCTCCGCTCGCCAGGGACGCACCCGGCCGTGCCTCCCGCGGCGGTGCCCTTGCCGGCCTGCCACAACGGCGCTCACCAGGGGCCGTGCCCGGTCATGCCTCTAGCGGCGGTGCGCGCCCGCTTGACGGTGCCAGCCAGCCTCCGCACCTGCAGGTCTCTGCCTCTTGCAGGAAGAAGAGCAGAGATGAGAAGATAGGAAAAGAATGGATGAGAAGAAGGTAAAGATAGAAGACAGTGGGTGGAGAGAGGGATAAAAAGAAGTGTGTCGGGGTTTGTTACCGCTGGCAAGTAAATTTATACGAACGCGTGTCTGGATCCGCACGGTTGCACAAGAGACACTCGGGGTTATACTGGTTCGGGCCTCCGGAGAGTAATACCCTACGTCCAGTCTGAGAGGGGGTGCTCTTTATGCTTAAGAGTCTGTAGTAGGGGTTACAAACAGGTCGGGAGAGGGTCGCTGAGCCCAAGTCCCTAGTGCGTGTGTGTGGGGTTCTTGTAGAAGAGTTCTGCGTACACGAGTGTGTGAATGGCTGCAATGGGTTATGAGATGAGATATCGATACTACGTGCGTATGGGGGTGGAAACGAACGTGTTTTACAAACGCTCCCCTTCTCTTTTATAGTCGCAAGGGAGAGGTCAATGGGGGTAAAATCGAGGGTATAAACTAGGTTACAGTGTAGGGCGTCCTTCCTCCGCGTCGGGCCGTCGGGGCAGTGCAGCGAAGAACTGTTACGGGGTCATAGGAGACGGTGTAGGTCTTCCTGGAATCGCGCGTCCCAAGTAGTTGCCTTTGGAGCTTCTCGTACTCTTCTCCGAGTAGTTCACCGGGCGTGGGGTATAGGCCTGGTACCTACCCTCGTCAGTGGAACAAGAACAGGTCAGGGCGAGGTCAGGGCGAGGTCGGGGTCGAGCCTGCCGCGCTTATGCGTAACGGGCGCCAAACAACAACCGTTACAGATGGGGTCCATGTAACGGGTGTTAAGGGTCCGTTACAAATGTTGCGTGACCTATTTGAGGTTTTCATGTAGTGCATCTTAGTTTAATAAAGATTAAATATTATCTAATGACAATGTTATGCCATCTAATCACCTGACTAATCTACAATTAACAATGTAATACGTTGAATAGTAGATATCAAATTAATTTTATACAGTATTTGCGCTAGGGATTAAAGAAACATGCATGGGTGTTAAAAAATTTTGTGGGTTTGAGGGGGGCCATGGCCCCTGCCAGCCACCCCCTCACTTCCGCCACTGCTAAGGAGAAACCCCTCTGCGTGGATGAAAAATAACCCAGAATCCTCTTGATGTAAGATGTTGAAGTTGGTTGTTGTTATTCTGTTCGGGAGCTGGATGACCCAAAGGTTCGTGGCAGCCAGATCGGACACTAGAATGCACCCAGCATCTGTTGATATGTATACCTTGTCCTTGCCTGGCGGTGTGTCACAACCATGACAATAAAGCTGTGAAAACGAAGACTACGTTTTCTGGTTGCTATAACGTATTTGTTCAACGCTGTAATATTAGCGTATGACGTGTGGGCCCAGAGGGCAGTGTGTGCCGGCGGGTTATAACCTAGAGCCGTATAACCAGAGAACTATTCCGAATCTGAAAAGAAACATAGCAACTCTATCATTGGGGTTCAGGGTTCGTCGCCCTTCCCCGCCTGAATTCGTGCTCCCTGTGCTTGCCCATGTCGCCGGTGAACTACAGGCGGTCACGGGTGAGATAGGTGGTATGAGATTCATCATATCTGTTGACGTTTGATTATCGTTGCAAAGTTCGTTTGGACTTGCAAGCGGACAAATCCTCCGTCGTAGTCAAGGGACCCTTCTTCCCTTGAGTGGTGATCCCAAGGTATCGAATCCATGAAACATGTGCAACGCAAGATCGATCCAATAAAGCGAGAAAGCACTTTGTTTAAGAGAGGTTTCAAACGCATCTAATCTACTAAAACATGAGAGGTAGCGAGAGAAAGCAAGAGGTAACCGATATAGAGAGTCTAGATCGTGCCTTTGTCGTAGTTCCAAGCAAGAGATGAAGATAGCAATAAGAATCTCATAAAAAGCATGTGGCTTCCGGTCCAATCCTCGAAGGCACCTACCGTACACGTGATCGACATCCTGTCGTGATGCCCCCGCTTCTTGTGTAGGTGAACCTAAGAGCACGCTCATGAAGAATGTGTTGAAAACACTTGGTAGGTCTGGTATGCACCTCTAGCCACCGCGGCTACAAGAGCACCATAAGCGATCTATCTTAAGTATAGATCGAGGAAGAAGCAAAACCAAGAGAAGACAAAACCGAAAGGGAAACACTTGATTGCTAGTTATCGAATCTATTAAAACTTCATCATAAGTGAATACATGAATAAGATCCAACTGGGATCCTACCTTGATCTTGATTCAAGCCTCAGAACTCCGACATGGTCTTCCATGCAAGGTTCCCACGCCGGCTAGGTGAACCCTAGACGACTATCACGACCCTCCTCTCCGAGATGGTGTCCCTCAAGCTCCTCTGTTCCTCGACGGCGGATGACGAATGACTTGATAGTTGAAACTTCGCACGAGGGCTATAAATAGCCCGAGGGTCGTCTAGGTCAAAGGGGGCACCGAACCGAGCCCGGAATGGGCTGGGCCGGCCGGCTTCCTCCCCGTCGCTTCTCGTGTTTTCTAGAACTTTTGCCGAGTTGCATGTGGGTCCTTGATGTCATTTTCCTTGCGGTTTAGATAAGGGTGCTTGGCGTATGAACTCCCGCATCTTTCGTCTAGGTCCTCAGCACTTCTCGGCTTCACGCTTTATTCCTTAGTTCATTTGGAGTCATGTTCATCTTGTATCTTGACTTGTCCCGGGCTCCATGATCATCTTGTAAAACCCTTGATGAACTTTACCCGGAAGTTCTCATTTAAGCTCTTGATTCCTGTGTAAACAATAAACTCCAAAAACCATGCACGAGTGCGAACTTGACATATAATGAGGGTTAGGATCATTAGTGTGAATGTCAAATTAATGCCAACATAGAAGATAAAAAAGTGGCTAAGTTGACGGAAATCGACCGCCAACATCCCCCCATGCTTAAACCTTGCTTGTCCTCGAGTAAGCCTTCAATGGATATCAGTGTTGCCTTTCAATGTTCATACCCTGCACTTGATCATACATGAGAAAACATAGTGCTCTCTAAATTTATATTTGTTAAAGTTTCATAATATAACTAGCTTTCATCCCTACGGAGGGCGGATATCAATTAAGCTCTTCCCACAAGAAGTTAATCATGCTCCCAAAATTTTAATTGAATCTCAGAAATTTTGAAATGGAGTGCAAGATGAAGAAAAGAGCCAAACCAAGTTCAAAAATTTAAACCTCCTTGCATCTTGCTCATGAGCTCTCATCTCATCAAGTCCCTCAAGCCTATTTGTTCTACTCCTTTGCCCTCTCAATATATATATGTATATAAGTGGAAGGCTTTATATGGAGCTATGGGAAAGTTTAGTCCTACCAAGATATTATAATCGAGATATTATCAAAACAAGACAAGCTTCTCATGGTCTTACTGAGACTCGTCAAAAAGGTTATTAGAAAAATAATGTTCTCAAGGAGGGGGAAGAGAAAAATACACACACTTTAGGATAGGTGGACATGTGCAAATGGTAAAGAGTGATCGCAAGGTACAAACGAAGTCCTCGTTATCGGATTGCACATGGTTGGAAAGATGAGTATGGGTCTTGATCTTGAATCCTCTTGACTTGAAATTCCTAATGCATCTAGAGAGCCGGGGAGTTTTATTTTTTTATTTTTTTTATTTCTCTCTCTTTCTCTCTTTTTTTATATACACATACTTTTTCTTCTCTCTCTTTTCTTTTTCTTTCTTTCATACTTATTTTTCATTTTTTTATATAAACTCCCCTTGAACTCTTAGATTACATTGTACCTACCTCCTTGGCAACTCCCCCCATGCTTAGACGATTGCACGTCCTTGGGCAAAGAGGTGGTGAAATTTTTGTGCCAGGGTGGGTACTAAAAGTCCTATATTTTCCTGGGTAGAAACACTTGAAATCTTCTAGGGATCCTTCATGCACCATGTCGTCTTGGAGGTCTCCCAAAAATCATACTTCAATCTTCGGCACCTTCATTCTTGTGATCTTCCTCCAAATATTCATCCATACTCAAGAATTGGGTTGTGGTCAAGGAGGCAAACACAAAAGAGATGTTTTGGGTTTGTGGGTGGATATCCGGCGAGGTTTGCAAAATCCCCAATGTGGAAACTTACAATGCACGGATAGAAGAGGCTAGCATAAAGATAGATACGCAAAAACAGAATGACCAGCTTCTTAGTCTCGGGCCAGAGAAATCAAGCCTTGAATCAATGCACCCAAAAATAAATCTTGTACACTAAGGTTTATGCACTCAATAAAATATAGGGCTTTGGATAAGTAGAGCAACATGCAAGAGGTATTAATGACAAGGTTAGCATTACTTTTAAGAACAAAAATAAATCATCTTTAACCCATCCAAAATTGAGAGCATGAGAAAAACTATGGGTCTCATCTTTACCATAACCTCCGCAAAAGATCAAGCTAGCATTTAAAATTAAATTCAGATTTGCATTAAAGAGAGCACTAGCTTAATCATGCATAAAACAAGTACAAAGATGAGAAAAGCAGTAATGGTCATCATATATCAACTTGGCACAATTTTCCATCCATATTAAAGATGATAAACCAGTAGTGAAACCTACTCATGGTGATGGAAAACAAAAACTACTACTACCACACACATGCTGAAAATAAATAAAAACTGAAAATGCTACGCACGCAAAAATTCACACACAAACTGAAAAATAAAGGAAAGGAGAAATCAAACCAAACTTCGAAAGCATTATTTCTTCTTCCTTCCTTCACTCTTCCTCCAATGGTTGATCCTCCGTCTTTATGATGAGAGCAAGCTTTGAGCGCCTTGGAGTGTATGGTGGTGTCGAGGTCGAACGTGTGGCTCCTCCGTGTGCCCTTGCGGTTCGGTGTACCGCATGGACGAGCTTCGTGTATTCTTCATGCCTTCAAGGAGCAGCGTGTCGCTCCTTGGCGGTGCCACGTCCTCCTCATGCTTCGCTGGGACCCGGAAATAGAGTGCCTCCGCGAAGAGCTTGATGGCGCCTCCGATGATGATGATTGTGTTTTCCTTCCGAGGACAGCGTTCTTGGCTTTCATTATCATGCCTCGCTGCATAAACTCAGAAACAACCTCCCCGGGGGTTTCTCGCTGGTGGAGATACACACAAAGAGAGTATATGGATTGACAAGAATTGTAATGATCATTCAAGAATTTTTATAGAAGGAAGTGAGGCACAAATTTTTATGGGTGGTTTCTGGAACTTCTGGAATATGAACTCAAGAACATGCACTAGCAAATGGATGAACTACTTACCAGACAAAGGGGAGCCTCGGGGCCTGACTGGAGGGGGCAGGCCGGCCGGCCTAGGCCGATCGGCCTAGGGGTCTCCTCCTCTTCCTTGCTCTAGTTTTCTCCGAGGTACTTCTCTCTTCCTTGTTGTCATGTGTCCTCGTGCTCCACAAGGATCCATTACCCAAACGCTCTCGGCCACTCCTTTATTTTGAATGATGGGATCAATGCCTCCCTCCTTTACTTTGTGTCACTTCTTGTCTTCCATGTTTTATGTGCTTTCACTAATTTCCTGCAAAACAAAGTTATTGCTGCCCCCCATGCTTGTCTTTTACATGTGCCCAAGATGCTTTGATGATAAGATCTTTCCGTGATGCATCATGGAGCACAAAGCAAGCAACTCAAAATCTTCCCCTTGATCATGCTTTGATGTTAGTCACTCCTCTAAATGAAAAAAAATTAACTCAAAGCTAGCAATGAGTCCAAATGTATTCTTAAAGGAGTTCTTAGGCATCAAAAACATTTGTAAGTTGAAAACTTTCTGACTACCTTTATTTTGGTTGCACGAGGATCGTTTGCTTTCATTACTTGATAGCAAGGTCTTCCGGCTTGACCGTGGGGGTCTGGGTTTAGGTTCTAATTTTGGCCAAACATAAGAGAGAGATTTTGAACAAATAAAAACAATGGGGCTTAGAAAAATTATAAATCTAGAGAAACCGGTGGGTGTTAAGTTGAATCAAACCAAAAATCGAATTACCTAGGTTCACACGAGTCCTACCATACGTCAAAGATTAAAAATCATTAAGGAACAACGCGGGGCTCTACTCGTGTGTTTTTAACATGTAAAACAAGCCAACCTTAACATCATGGAGAGGATGAAAGGCTTGGATAGGGTCTGAATTTTTGGTTCTAGTTTCTCAAGAAGAGGCAAATAAATCATAGGATGGCTCATGTCATTGGTTCAATATCCAAAAATCCAAATAAAACGACTGAGCAAATAAAATGTTCTCCAAAAACTTGTTCAACCACTTAAGAGTTAATAAAATGTCTTGCATAGCAAATTCTAAGACTCACTTACTTGAAATTCGAAAATCTTCCGGGTTGCCCTCCCAGCAGCCTTTATTCTTGATCGGGTTGTCCTCCCGGTAGCTTATTCTTGACTTGATGAACGGGTTGCCTCCCGCCTAGCACTTCATTTAAAGTCCATAGCTAGACTTTTTCTCTTCTTCACTTCGGATCAACGCTCTTTGTGAGCGTTGCAATCTTGGGTACCCACTTCTGCACTATCTTTGGCTTGGGTGCAGGCTTTTTCTTCGGCTTAGTCATTTTTTTGGTCTTCACAAGCTGGCTTTCTCCTTTGGTCTTGACGGATGCAACATCTCCCTTGATCCTCTTCGCTACCATACCAATGTGACGGTGAGGTGGAACATATTTAGCATTAATAATTTCACGTACCTCGAAACATGGTCGAAATTTGAATGCACTTTCGTCATTGATGTCGATCTTGATCTCCTTCTTGCCAACGTCGATTGTCACTCCAATGGTATTGAGGAACAACCTCCCGAAGAGTGGTGGCTTCTCCCTTTCTCCCATCTTGAGCATGAAATCCACGGGGATGAAGTGATCTTCAACTTTTAAAGGTACATCTTTGGCGATTCCCATGGGATAGCGAATAGAGTTGTCTCCCAACTCTAGACTCATGACCGTGGGCTCTAGCTTTGGTAAACATAGCCTCTTGAACATGTCTCTGGGCGTGACTCCCATACTTGCTCCAAGGTCACATAACATCTTCTTGAACTTGAATGAGCCAATGGAACACGAGATGATCAAACATCCTGGGCCTCTTTGTTTCTTGGGTCCTTGATATGTAATAGTGGCACCGCATTCCTCAGACATCTTGATATGATCTTCCCCGAGTGTCGTCGTTTCATACTTGTCGGTAAGTATGTTGAAGTAGCGTGGCTTTGATGAAGGCATCTCCACTCTTCCTCTATTACTCATTAGGCACCCGACAAGTTGTTTCAATTGCGCTTCTAGCATCTTCATTGTGTTGAGCACTTGATGGTTAGAACTTTCGACCTCTGTCACTCTGCCGTCTATATTCTCCAATATTTTGTCAATGACCTTGAACTTGGTGACGGTGTCCTTGTTGATCCTTGCTTGCTCGTCCATGAAGTCCTTCAATTGTACAAGAGGAACCGAATTTTGAATGGGCGAGCTTGCATTAAATTGAGGTTTACCTTGCCCGTAGCGGAAGTTTGGCGATTCTTCTTTCTTCATGTGGTTGAGCACCTTTGCTTCCTCCGGATAACCTCCTTGGACATGGTTGTACTCCCCACACCTCTCACATGTGGATCTTGCTTCGGCGGCCTCCATAGCTTTGTTTAATAAAGCGAGAAAGCACTTTGTTTAAGAGAGGTTTCAAACGCATCTAATCTACTAAAACATGAGAGGTAGCGAGAGAAAGCAAGAGGTAACCGATCTAGAGAGTCTAGATCATGCCTTTGTCATAGTTCCAAGCAAGAGATGAAGATAGCAATAAGAATCTCATAAAAAGCATGTGGCTTCCGGTCCAATCCTCGAAGGCACCTACCGTACACGTGATCGACATCCTGTCGTGATGCCCCCGCTTCTTGTGTAGGTGAACCTAAGAGCACGCTCATGAAGAACGTGTCGAAAACACTTGGTAGGTCGGGTATGCACCTCTAGCCACCGCGGCTACAAGAGCACCCTAAGTGATCTATCTTAAGTATAGATCGAGGAAGAAGCAAAACCAAGAGAAGACAAAACCGAAAGGGAAACACTTGATTGCTAGTTATTGGATCTATTAAAACTTCATCATAAGTGAATACATGAATAAGATCCAACCGGGATCCGACATGGTCTTCCATGCAAGGTTCCCACGCCGGCTAGGTGAACCCTAGACGACTATCACGACCCTCCTCTCCGAGATGGTGTCCCTCAAGCTCCTCTACTCCTCGACGGCAGATGACGAATGACTTGATAGTTGAAACTTCGCACGGGGGCTATAAATAGCCCGAGGGTCGTCTAGGTCAAAGGAAGCACCGAACCGAGCCCAGAATGGGCTAGACCAGCCGGCCTGGGCCCAATTCAACCCAGTTCGGCCCCGACTTCCTCCCCGTCACTTCTCGTGTTTTCTAGAACTTTTGCCGAGTTGCATGTGGGTCTTTGACGTCATTTTCCTTGCGGTTTAGATAAGGGTGCTTGGCGTATGAACTCCCGCATCTTCCATCTAGGTCCTCAGCACTTCTCGGCTTCACGCTTTAGTCCTTGGTTCATTTGGAGTCATGTTCATCTTGTATCTTGACTTGTCCCGGGCTCCATGATCATCTTGTAAAACCCTTGATGAACTTTACCCGGAAGTCCTCATTTAAGCTCTTGATTCTTGTGTAAACAATAAACTCCAAAAACCATGCACGAGTGCGAACTTGACATATAATGAGGGTTAGGATCATTAGTGTGAATGTCAAATTAATGCCAACATAGAAGGTAAACAAGTGGCTAGGTTGACGGAAATCGACTGCCAACACTATCCTCGGCACGCTCTTCTTGCGATTCCAGAGTTCTGTCGGTTGATTTCGCAAACGTGCTAGGTCGGGTGAGATCGAGTTGTAAGCCGCGCAGAACCAACTACTACTCTTGATTTCCCTTTAAGTCCTACATACACGAATCGATTTGCTGGGAATCAGCTTCAAGACTATGGATTTATCTTGTATCTCTCAGTATTTTGATTCTGGTGGAGTGGGAGTTGAGTTCGTTGCGGATTTCTGAAGGCGATTTGGGCGGCGGTAGAATAGAGTGGGGATTCAGCATGGGTGCTGCGTCGATCCACTCTGACATGGCTCAAAGGATCAGTTGGTTGACTATGGGATTCCCTCGGCTTCGAGCATCTGCAGCGCGGACCTCCCCACGAGGTAACATCAACTCGCTCTATCGATTGCTTGGCTTCGGGTGTAGTCACCATGACCCCTCCTAAGCCATCAGTGCAGACATCAATTTTACTCGCTTGAATGGATGAAATGGCTCAAACTAATAAAGAGAGATGGGATCATATCAATGAGAATATGGATCTGTTGTTTGAGAAGATAGGTCATATCAAGTTGAATCGATAGAAAATGGACACTAGGTTCGATGCCATAGGCAAGGTGTTCGAGCAAATGCTTAAAGACCAACAGATTGTAGCAAAGCAGATTGACGCTAATGGTAGAGCAGTTGCAAGCTTGACATTAGCTGAGATGGAAGCTAGCACTGACTCTCCTCCTAGTCCAACTGCATCTGAGGCGTCAATGGAAAACATATTCTACAAGGAAAAGCTAGTGAAAGAGAAAGTGAGTAAACATCAAGGTTTTGGGGGGCAAACAATAAGTAAAGCTCATGATGACAGAGGGCGACCTAAAATTACTTTGCCCAAGATGTCTTTTCCCCAGTTTATAGGCAAAACCCATCAATTTGGAAGGACAAGTCTCAGAACTACTTCACAATATTTGAAATTCCTCCAAGCATGTGGGCTACATATGCAAGCATGAATATGGATGAGAATGCAACAAAGTGGTTGCATATGTACAAAAAGAAGCATGGGCTGGGAGATTGGCAATCTTTCATAACAGCAGTCGAGAAGAAATTTGGTGGTAATGATTACAGAACTGCATTGACTCCGTTGTTGGATTTGCGTCAAGAAGAATCTTTGGAAGCTTATATTTCCACTTTTGAGGACCTTGAATATCAAATCAACATGCATAACAGTGACTTTGGGGAATTATTTTTGTCACTCAATTCATAAAAGGCCTTAAGTTGGAGATTGGTGATGTAGTTCAGTCACAGGTTCCAAAAAATTTGGACAGGGCTATTTTGTTGGCCAGAATACAACAGCAAATGCTGGAGAAGGGGAAGTCTAAGTGGCATAAAGCAACTACATCTAGTAGGCAGGTCTCACAACCATAGAAGAGTGACAACAAGGTTGTTGGTTAGTCTACAAATTTGTGGAAGGAGAGGCAAACCAGAGTTTACAGGAGAGCAAATGGATTTTGCTATTTTTGTGTTGAGGCATATGATGCAAATCACAAAGTTGTATGTACCAAGAAGCCCCAGCAGCAAGCACAAATGAATGCATTGGTATTGAATAATTTGGATGTGCAATTAACTGTTGAGGTGTTAAACCAGCTTGCCATAGAAGATGCTCTAGCTGATGAATTCTGCAGTTTGTCATTAAATGCACTAGCAGGAATAGAACAAGGAGAGGCTATGCAAGTAAGAGCTATGGTCAACAACAAGGTCATGCTAATATTGATTGATAGTGGCAGTTCACATAGTTTTGTGTGAATCATTCTCACAATCAGTCAACATCAAGGCAATACCTACAAGACCAAGACAAGTCAAATTAGCTAATCGAGAGGTTCTGATAACAGATCATTGGGTGCCTAAATTGGAATGGTGGGCAAATGGTTTTACATTGCAAACTGACATGAAGGTGTTGCCACTAGGTCCTTATGATGCTATATTAGGCTATGATTGGCTCAAGCCTCATAGTCCTATGAATTGCCATTGGGAGGACAGGACCATGCAGTTTGAGCACTAGGGGCAAATGATAACGTTACAGGGAGTTAAACCTCCAGCATAGAAGGAGATTCCTGAGGTGCCAATGGAAAAAGTATGGAAATGGGCTCAGGGAAATGATGTTTGGGCCTTAGCAGTGGTGGAACCGGTGCCAGCTGAAAGACCAATTCCTAACAGCAAAGTGATGCAAGATTTGTTGGAAGCCTTTCATGATGTATTTCAAGAACCAACTACATTACCACCAGCTAGATTATATGATCACCAGATCCCTCTCCTGCCAAATTCTATCCCTGTAAACTCAAGACCATATAGATACTGCCCACATCATAAAGATGAAATTGAAAACAGGTCAGAGAGTTGCTGGCAGCTGGACTTATAACTCATATCACAAGCCCCTTTGCAAGTCCAGTTTTGTTAGTGTTGAAGAAAGATGGCTCTTGGAGGATGTGTGTAGACTACAGGAAACTTAATTTTATCAGAGTGAAGAATAAGTTTCCAATGCCCCTAATTGATAAAATACTGGATGAGTTAGCTGGCAGCAAATATTTCACCAAACTTGGCATGTGTTCTAGGTATCATCAAGTTCGTATGAGGGAAGAGGATGAATATAAAACAACTTTCAAAACTCACCAGGGCCATTATCAATTCAAGGTTATGCCATTTGGGCTAAACAATGCTCCAGCAACCTTTCAATGCATCATGAATGAGGTACTGGCTCCTTTCTTGAGAAAGTTTGTCATGGTATTCCTAGATGACATTTTGACCTATAGTCCTACTTTAGAGGATCATGTGAAGCATTTGGCCTTAGTGTTGCAAAAATTAAGAGAACATAAGTTATACATGAAAGAATGCAAATGTTCTTTTGCACAATCTCAGCTAGAATATGTAAGCCACATAATATCAGCTGAAGGGGTATCTACAGATCCAAGTAAAACTGAGGATATGCTCAAGTGGCCTATTCCTACTAATGTTACTAAATTAAGGGTTTTTTTGGCTCACTGGCTATTATAGGAAATTTGTTAAGAACTATGGACTAATTACTAGACCACTCACCCAATTGTTAAGGAAGAATCAGTTCACCTGGTCTGAGCAAGCTCAACAAACTTTTGAGCAACTGAAACAAGTCATGATAACAACACATGTGTTAGCCTTGCCTGATTTCCATAAATAGTTCATTATTGAGACTGATGCATGTGATGGAGGAATAGGAGTTGTACTCATGCAAGGTGATCAGCCTGTTGCATTTTTAAGCAAGGCATTAATAGCTCAGCATAAGCATCTCTCTATCTATGAAAAAGAATTTTTATCACTGATAATGGAAGTGGACAAATGGAGGCAACATTTGCAACATCAAGGGTTTCTGATCAAAATTGATCACAAGAGTTTGGCATTTTTGACTGAGCAGAACCTTCACTCTGATATGCAAAAGAAGGCTATGGCTAGGTTGATGGGGTTGCAATTTAAAGTGGTGTATAAAAAAGGCAAAGAAAATGTGGTTGTTGATGCTTTGTCCACAATGCATCACCTATTTGTTATTCAGGCACTGTCTGCACCACAACCACTATAGCTGCAAGAATTATTAAATGCCTATGCAACTGACCCTGAAGCACAAAGACTTCTTACTCAGCTAGCTATTCACAGTCCTTATGAAAAGGATTTTTCTCTAGAGAAGGGTCTTATTAAATACAAAGACAAGTTGTGGGTAGCTCAGCATTCAGCACTACAGAGTAAACTCATATCAGTGTGTCATTCTAGTGCAATTGGGGGTCATTCTAGAGTAAATGCTACTTATCACAGAATGAAGAAGTTATTCCATTGGAATGGCCTTAAACAAGACATTGAGAAATTTGTGAAACAGTGCTTGATTTGCCAACAAGCTAAACGCTCTAATGCTTTGCCAGCTGGTCTTTTACAGCCATTACCAATTCCAGTAGGGGCTTGGTAGGATATTTCCATGGATTTTATGGAGGGACTGCCTAAATTTGAGGGCTTCAGTGTCATACTGGTAATTGTTGACAGATTCACAAAATATGCACACTTTGTTCCTCTTGAACATCCTTTTACAGCTAGGACTGTTGCTAGAGTGGTATCTGAAAATGTGGTCAACTTACATGGAGTGCTCTAGACCATAGTATCTGACCATGACAAGATATTCACTAGCACATTTTGGAAGGAGTTGTTTGCTTTGGTGGGGACAAAGACTATTTTCAGCTCTGCATATCATACACAGACCGATGGCCAAATGGAGCGTGTTAATCAGTGTTTGGAAATGTATCTAAGGTGTGCTGTTCATGAAGATCCAAAGTAGTGGAAATCATTCTGGTACAACTCTTCTCACCATTCATCTTTGGGTTGTTCTCCATTCAAAGCATTCTATGGCCATGAGCCAAATCTGGGTTTAATGCCAGCTGTGACTGCTACAACTACACCTTCTGTTGCTGAAACCATAACTGAAATGCAACAGCAGGCAACTATACTGAAAGAGCACTTGGCAAATGCTCAGAACAAAATGAAACGGATGGCTGATAAACATAAAAGACATCAAGAATTTCTGGTGGGAGAAAGAGTATTGTTGATGCTCCAACCTTATGCTCAGTCATCTTTGGTGAACAGGCCATACCCAAAATTGGTATTTAAGTATTTTGAACCCTATCAAATCCTAGAGAGAATTGGTCAGGCGACTTACAAGCTTGATCTACCAGAGGAAGCGCTAATTCATCTGGTGTTCCATGTTTCCCAATTAAAGAAATTTTCTCCTGACTTTACACCAGTGTTTTCTGAACTGCCAACAAGTGCATAGCTCGACAAAGGTGATCTCCTACTAGAGGTGGTGCTGCAATGCTGGCTGGTCAAGAAGGGGAGCAAGGTTGTGCCACAAGTGTTGCTGAAGTGGATGGGGTTTCCTCCAGAGGCAGCAACATGGGAAGATTGGTATGTCTTGCAGGCAAGGTTTCCAGGCCGTCTTACTGGTGGACCATCAACTGTTCAAGGGGGGATGTCACAACCGTGACAATGAAGCTGTGAAGACGGAGACTGAAGTTTATGTTTTCTAGTTGCTATAACGTATTTGTTCAATGCTGTAATATTAGCGTATGACATGTGGCCCAGAGGGCAGTGTGTGCCAGCAGGTTATAACCCAAAGCCGTGTAACCGGAGAACTACTCTGAATCTGAAAAGAAACATATACTCTTCGTTGGAGTTCCGAGGTTCGTCGCCCTTCCCCGCCTGAATTTGTGCTCTTTGTGCTTGCTCACGTCGCCGGCGAACTACAGGCGGTCACGGGTGTGACACGGTGGTTCCAGATAGTCTACAGAAGGTTCAGGCAGCCCTATTTGTGGGGTCTTACGGACGGTCCACACTCCAGATTGGAAGATATACACCTCGGCGCAAACTATTTAAACGACATAGTCGACAACCAGATTCACGGCGGCGACGCCCTCGGTTCCTTCACCCTCATTCACTGGTAGAAACATTTCATACTCTTCATTGTACAGCAACGGCAGTGGGAAGAGTGCCACACCCCGTGTTGACTCCAGCAGATCGAACACTGCGAATGGGTGGAGCATGCCATTTGTGGACCTGACGGAGGACTCGACGAGCGCACCGCCGTTTCGGCAGTCCTTGAGACTGAATAGGGGCCGTCGGGGAAGCAGGCGCGGCAACGGATGGTGGTGGCAAGCTCCGGGGCTGTGAGACCGGCACGAATTGTGGGCACGGGAGGTCCGGATGACTCGCGTAGAAGCCGAGGAGTGTGGGCGGGTGGCATGCGCGGAAGAGGCGGAGGAATGTCGGGTTGGAGGTGTGGTGGAGTCAGCGCTAGGAGACGGCGGTGGCACAGATGAGGGAGGTGGGGAAGCCGAGGCGGAGAAGGATCTTGCGGAGGAGGTCATCATCACCGAGCACCGCCGAGACCCCGTCTGGCAATGGCGGTGGCGGCGGCCTGGTCTCCGTCCCCTCCCTCTTGACTTCCATTGAGGACAAGGAGAAGCAATCAGAGAAGGGGCCGCAGATTTGGGCGGATTTTGGAGAGGAGCAACCGAGAACTGGCGAGGGTCTGGGGTGATTTGTGTGGGTTCTGCTGAGATGCAAAACGAGTTGGGGAGAGAAAGCGTTTGTGTGGGTCCCACTACCGAACTAGTTGTTTTTTACAAGAAACCTCATACATTAATTAATAACATGAAGTTGTGAGAACCATTACAGAGTTAATGGTTACAATTTGAAGTGCGCTTAACAAAGGGCATTCATGAACGTGATTAGGATTAGTACAAACTCCTGATGAGTGTTGGTGAGAATGCAAAGTGGTAAAAACTTATCTAGCTAGCAGATCCGCTATCTGATTGTGAGTTCTTATGATCTTGTGAACAGAAAAGTTTGAAACTGTCATTGCTGAATTGATGAGTTGAGTATATGGCTTGATTCTCCAATCAGAGGGATTAGAGAGATCGTTGCCATTAAGGAAATGAACCAACTGTAGATTGTCACACAACATATGTGTCGTGTGATGGTCCAGGTGCTTCGAAAGGGCAAACGAGTTGGGGAGAAAAGAGTTTGTGTGGGTCCCACTACGGAACTGGTTTTTTACAACTGCATATATTAAATATTAAGCAGCCAAAGTTACAGCAAGGTCCTCCCAGAAGACCAGAATTACATCAGGGTCCGCTGACCAGATAACAAGAACAGTAAAACATCTAGAGTATCGGCGATGGCGAGCTCGCCGGCGAGGGCCATAGAGGCGTCTATGACGCATACACCCGGATGGAAGACCGCACCATGCTCGGTTGTAGGATCGACGACGGAGCTGAGGAAGAACACTCCTGACGACCGAAAAGTAGAAGTAAACACGTCGCCGGAGGTAGAAGATGGATCTCCGGAGTTGCTGCCTTGTTGAACTGTAACTGCTGTGGACGAGGCTGCGAGACGAAGGCGGAGGCAGAAACGGGGTGAGGTGAGGAGGTGAGCCAGCGCATGGCTTGCGAGGTGGAGGGGGGACGGGGGATCTGCATGGCCCGAGTGGTGGAGGTGGGTCGCCAGATCTAGAAGGGTGGATGAGGGGGTGGGAGATCTGATCAGAGCGGTGATAGGGGAGATGGGGCGAAGCAGAGCAGACCTCGGTGTTGGCAAAAGGATGGGGTGGCGGAGTAGGGGGCGGGATCTGCAAGAAGGAGGGAGGAAATTATTTTATTACTACCACGTACCTTGACGCTGGCGAAGACGACGGTGAGGGCGCCGAGGAGGACCACGGCGACAAAGACGACGACGAGACGGGAGAAAGCCATGGAGGCAAGAGCACTAAGGCAACTAAAGGTACTAGCCAGGTATCTAACTACTTAGATCTACTAAACAGAGGGGCTCCCTGCCCTTCTCGCCGCTAGGAAAGCTGCCGGAGGGGAGGAAGGGAGGTGCCCGAGGGAGTAGGGGAAGGAGCTAGCCAGCTAGGAGAAATTTGCAAACATGGTCCTCCCTCTAGGAATGACTG
The DNA here is from genome assembly GCA_036936925.1 of Cenchrus fungigraminus. Lineage (NCBI taxonomy): Eukaryota > Viridiplantae > Streptophyta > Magnoliopsida > Poales > Poaceae > Cenchrus > Cenchrus fungigraminus. Next base: position 93,307,112 of record CM072773.1, on the reverse strand, counting down.
CTGCGAAAGTTAAAAGTTTTTTTTTTGCTTGTGTAACCCTTAACAAAAATAATTCAAAATACAGTACAGATAGGTAAAGCACATACATTTAACTTTATAAAAACATGCATGTGATTCTATCATATGAGCACATTCAAGTAACTTAGCTGGTAGATCATCGAGATAGACAAAGTTAGTGCCTTGCTATCGATGGGGGTTGCTATCAACACTACGTGAAAACCTCAAATAGGTCACGCATCATTTGTAACGGGCCCTTAACACCCGTTACATGGACCGCATATGTAACGGTTGTTGTTTGGCGCCCGTTACGCATAAGTGTGGCAGGCTCGACCCCGACGTGGCCAACATATCGCCCGTTACCAATGAGGACTTCCAGTAACGGACTTCTTAAACGCCCATTACAGTTATTATTTGTAACGGATGTTAAAATGCGGCCGTTACGAAAGTTCAACCTATCGGTAACAGGCCCTTTGAGTCCATTACCGATCGCTGCCCTATCGGTAACGGGCTCTTTAAGTCTGTTACCGATCACTGCCATATCGATAACGGGCTCTTTAAGTTCGTTACTGATGACAATTTGACGCCCGTTACTAGACTTGGAGCTCAATAATTGAAGTCCATTAGCACTCTCACTTCCGTCAAATATTTGACTATGTCATCATAGCAAATATTGGATACCACACAAACATATAATCATGTCTCTTAATAAGATGCAAAACCACACGTACACATAGATAGTAGTCATAAGAGCATATTCTACATATTTAAGATGCATATATAGCATCACATGTTCACATATGACATGCATAATGTTCAGAACAAACATATTCACATGATCACATCTGACGTGCATCAACAGGGGCACTAGTTAGATGGCTTCTTTTGTGCTACAAACTCAAGTTCAGCTATCTTTGCCTCTAGTTTTACAAGTCTGTCCTGCAGCTCAGCATTCTTCTTTGCAGCTTCGGCAAGTTCAATATCCTTCATCTTCTGTGCGCTTTTAAGCTTCCCCACCTCAGATTCTAGCATTTTCTGACCATTTGCCAGGAGACTTATGTCGTCCACAGCCTTGTCATCCATCCTTCTATCCACCTTGTCGAGTACTTTCCAGATGTTGTCAAGATCCTCCCGAGTAACAACACATTTCTACAACAAAGGCAAATTGATGCAAGTTTCATAAGTAGATTGCCAAGTTTAATATCATGAAAGATGTAACTGGTCAAACAAGAAAGTTGTTTAGCTGTAACTGGGTTCAGAGCTTGGTTGATCCTGTGGATTTCTTTCCAGATCATGTCAATGTCCTCCCAAGTTAGAGCACCTCCCTAAAACAAAGGCATTGGATGTTCAGTTGATAAAAGTCGATGTAGCATGGAGATTCAGAAATTGAAGTAGTATATAGAATAAGTTCAACAATTTTATGAGTAGCATATAATGAGTACCATGCAATAAATTTCAAGCATAACAAAATTTCTACTCGAAAGGTTAATAATTTTCCTCCTGAGTGACAACACATTTCTAAAGCAAAGGCAAATTGAGGCAAGCTTCACAATTAGATTGCCAAGTTTAATATCATAAAGTTGTAACCGGTCAAACAAGAAAGTTGTTTAGCTGTAACTAGGTTCAGAACTTGCCTGCTTCTCTTTACTAATGTCATCCTTCATTCTTTCCATCCTGTTTAGGAATGTGCAGATGTAGTCTAAGGTTTTCTTGAGCCTATCGATTTATGTCCAGATCCTGACAATGTCATGTGCTGGTACAACAACTTCCTAAAACAATGGAAAATTGATGCATTGGAACCATTGATCAGTGAAGGCACTGGATGTTCAGTTAATAAAAGTCACTGAGCATGAAGATTCAGAAATTGAAGCAGTATACAGAATGAGTTCAACATTTTTGTGAGCAGCATATGATGAGTACCAGGAATTCAATTTCAAGCATAAACCTAACTTCAAGCATACCAAAATCGAGGAAGGCTCGGCCTCTACCTGCCAGGCATCACCGGAGTGCACCCCCTTGGCGCTTGCGCGCGTGTACGGCCTCCTCCCCCTGGCCGACGAAGAACCGACCTCTTCCCTGTGGAACCTCACTCTCTTGGCGGGGGCGGCAGGCGGGGCCTTCTCCTCCTCGCTGCGGAACCTCACTCTCTTGGCGGGGGCGGCGGGTGGGGTCTTCTCCTCCTCACTGCAGAACCTCCCTCTTGAGTTGCGGTAGAACGGCTGCTTTCCGTCGGCCATCTCTGCGACGGAGACGAGGAAGGAAAAGGGGAAAGAAGGCGACGGAGACGAGGAAGGCAGAAGGTTTGAGAAGGAAGGCAGAATAGCAGAGTGGCAGGGGAGAGTGGCTTTTGGTCAAACATTGGGGACAAAGAATATGTGGATAAGCCAAACCGCGTCTCCAATGCACAGGGGCGGCGCGTGGGGCCGGCTCCTCGTCGTCGGTTTGGAGGGGCAAATGCGACGCAGAATAACCATCTCGCGTAGTCTCCTTTGTGTTTGTCCTGATTGACAGGTCAGCCCGATCTCTCAGGGCTCCCATTTCGACATACAGGCATAATCAACACATATCTTTTGAGACAAAACAGACATACATATATAGATAAAGATTACTTGTCCACCAAGATCCACACAGATATACATAATTATTACAAACAGTTAACTTGTCCATCTAGCTAGGCCTTAACTTGCCCATCACATTTTTACAATGGTCATGCTATCTGACCATGCACATCAACAAAAGCATGCCCCCTTCAACATCAACAAAAGCATGGTATCTTCAACTAAGGTTTGCTTTTTTTTGCAGCCTCTTCAAATGCAACCAAGGTATCTTGAAACACATCGAGCGCATCTTCCATGGGCTGCAGATTTTGTTCAGCCACAAACTTGTACCGCCTCATGAATGTAGCCTTTTTGAGGAGGATGTGCATTTCTTTCATAATATTATCAACCTCAGGTTTCACATATTCCCAGACAGTGTCATGCCATTTTGATTCCTATGGAATGAAAAACATAGGAAAGTTGCTACATTGATCATTTGGATGAACCATAGGAATGAGAAGATAGAGATAGACAAAGGAACAAGCCATTTCATAGGAACAAGTTGCTACATTGCTACATTGATCATGTTAGAAATCCTACAAAATCTCTATGGAACAAGCCATTTCATAGGAACAAGTTGATCAAGCTCAAGCTCAAGCTGCTCCATCTATAGAATAAGTAAAAGGCACTGTGATTCAGAGAAACTTGCCTCGTCGTCGTCGTGGTAGTTGCCAGCGTCGGATATGAGGTCCTCTACACCTTTGCCGCTCCCTCGACCCCTCTCTGTCGTTGCAAGACATTTGCTGTCGCAGACGTGAGGCAGGCGCCTCGCCCTCTTTGCTGCCCCTCGCCGGCATGCTCCTCCCTACCGTTGCTTGGCCCCTCGTCGGTACCCGAGAGGATCCAGTCGATGATGCTCATCTCCGGCTTTGAATTTGCTGCACCGCCGCTTGGCCCCTCTCCGACGCTCATCGTCGTCTCCGTCGTCACCGCCATCTCGTCAGCACGCGTGCGGATCCAGTTGTGGCACCGCATCGCGTTCGGCTTCTCCTCCTCGATCCACGGTGCGCCGGGTCGTCCGCTGCTTGGCACCACGTCGGCGCTCATCGTCGTCTCCTCGCCTCCGCTCACCTCGCCGGCGCTGCCTCCGCTCACCTCCGCTAATCCCTAGTGAGAAATGAGGAAAGCGTCGTGTGTGCTGCGCTTATCCATTCGGGATATTATATTCATTTTCCAAAATGGAGAGCCATTGCCGACGCGGGTTCGAGAACCCGCGTCACATTGGTTGTCACGTGGGTTCGGGTGGGCAGGCAACGGTTATCTTTTTTATATAGGCTGCTGACGCTGACACGTGGGCCCGACACGCTGGTTAGTGAACACGCATCGCCGCAGCGTACATGCATTCCGAGGCGTAGTGGCGTGTCGCAGTGGGAAGACTGGCCGCCTGACGGTTCCCCGTCTTGTCATATAAATGCCCGGCCGGCCAAGAGCTTCTTCCATAAGCTTTCCTCAAGCATGCCACCAAGAAAACCCCAGCACCACTGTCTCCAGTCACCAACAGCTTCTTCTTCCTCAAGCACGCGCATGGCATCGTCGTCGAGCGAGCCATCCAGGAAGCAGGGAAGGAAGGAGGACGACGACGACGAAAGTCGCCGCCATCAGCTCATCAAGGAGGTGAAGGCGCCGAAGCACGAGGAGGCGCCGGCACCGTCGGCCGAGGAGCACGAGGAGGCATCGGCGCCGCTGCCCGTGGAGCCCGATGCTCTGCTTTCTCAACTAGTTTTGGACAACATTTGGTCCGTCCAAATGTGGTACAAAGCTTTCTGGAAGCTTCAACTGGTGGTTGTTGAGATCGGCTTGCCACGACCCAACGATCCGCTGCAGAGGACCGTGAAGGATTTCACCTTCAAGATCCATGGGTTGGCTAGGGAGCTTCAGAGAGTCGTGGTCTGCACCAACGACGACGGTGACGGTGACGACGACGACGGCGACATTGGCGGCTTCGACGGTGGTGTCGAACGCGGCCTCGATGGCTCCGACTCTGACTCCGACGGTGGGGCTCCTCCGGCGGTGGGGAAAAGTACTCTGCCTTTGCTTAATTAATTTGTTCCTCCTCTCTGTTTGATCGTCCTCCTCTGTTTGTTCGTGGAACTCTGCTTGTTTGTCATGAACATGTTCCTCTGTTAATATGTGTTCCTCCTGTGTGTTTGTTGAACTTGTGATGAACTACATCTAAGAGACGCGGGTAGATCCATCCGTGCCTCCTAACGCATTACAATATCTATGGCAGCAGTTTATAATGAATTGCAATGTTTGTTACTCTATTTGTTAGTGAAAAGATTCTGAGTTTCGAAAAACTCTATATAAAATCATTGGAGACGCGGGTGCAGGCTGGTTAATTTCACACTGAAATGTCAACACAGATGAATTGATGAAATTTGTGATATGTGACACATTAAGATCTGTGACCCAATTGTCATTCCATTCCATTCTTTATTCATACATTTAAGTTTGTCATCTATGACAAATTTTTCATTCTTCATTCACACAGATGAAACAAATTAAAGCACCACTTTTCACATCACAATTACTTCTTTGCAGCATACATCCCCAGTAAACATCCAAATACTACACAAACAGCACCCACAATAATCAAGTTCATCTTCTAGATCACATTGTCCATCTTCTCCTCCAGTGCTTTCTTCCTCTGCTTGTCGTCCGGTGCTTTCCTCTGATTGTCGCTCCCAAATTCACAATCCACTGAATCAACTACTTCATTGATCACGTCTGCCCAGTTCGACGGTCGAAAAGATATGACGCCAGCATCCTTCAGCATCTGGAGATACTCCTTCTCGAAATGATAATACCCACAAAGCTTGGGGAACTATGCAAATCAAAAGCACATAAGAGCCCTAACTCAGATTTGGGAAACACAACACAGACTACTCACCACGTTCCTCGCACACTTGAAATAAAGACGACTGTGGTTTCACCTTCCTTCTGCGTCCTCCCCTCCACCACCCGAGCCATACCACAGTCCGGGCAAGCGACCAGTGGGAAGCCGCTTTGCTCACCGACTGGATCCAAGCCGATGGAGTGAATGCGGCTGCCCCGGCCACCTTGAAACCTACTCCTGCCACGTCCACCTCCAGACGAATCGGCGCAGTGTGACATGTGCGCAACGGTGGGGAAAGGAAGGGCGGGCAGCGGTGGAGCTCAGAGCGGGGAAGAAGAAGCAGGGAGCTCAGAGCTCAGAGCGTCGTGTGTGCTGCGCTTATCCCATTCGGGATGTTATATTCATTTTCCAAAATCGAGAGTCATTTCCGACGCAGGTTCGAGAACCCGCGTCTCATTTGTTGTCAGGTGGGTCCGAGTGGGCAGGCAACGGTTATCTTTTTTATATAGGCTGCTGACGCTGACACGTGGGCCCGACACTATTTTTTTTGAAATGAAACTTGCTTCCCTCAAATATTAGAGCCCATAAAACAGCACCTATAAATTCATTAAAATACGAACAATTCGTAGTTGGTCATTTAGTATTCGAATAAAATATCAGCAGGCACACTTGTGTAACCAAAATTATCAAAATTCGAATTTTTATCTCATGTTTGGGATATAATAATTCTAATAATGTCTTAGGTTGGTCTAAAAATTCTACAAATTGAGTTGGCAACATAATTTGGGTCCCTAAACTTGTCATATGAATTTCAAATGGTTTCTCAAAAGGAAGATCATACTTGTGTACAAATGTGTACATCTCTCACATAGTTTCCTAGAACGTTATACTTCAACACTGAAGTTTTCCACACTTCACAACATGTTCGAACTCATATACATTTGAAATTTTAACACAACCTTGTGTTCACCATAATATTACGAAATACAAAGTTTCATTAGTAATGGTTGTGTAAAACAAATATTATTTTTATGTTGTACTTGTAAGAAACAAGATAAAGGCGTATAAACAACATCTAGGAAATGGAGTTATATACGAAACAATGTCATAAATGAATAGAAGTTGATTTTAGAAAAAATCAGAAACAAATATCATCAAATTTGGATTACGAATGACGGAGAAATACGTGATTCAAATCTTGATTCCACATTAAAAGGGGAAAAGCGAACTGTTCTTCATTCGAATAGAACTGGATCCGCGTCTCCTTTGTTGCTCTTCCATAAATTCACACAGATAATACGAGCAACATAGATTTAATTTGCAGGTGCAAAAGCAAAAGCAAAACATATATTTAGTTTCCTATTCCGATACTCCGTTCGAACTTCAACAATTCGCAGCAGAGCCTACAGGCTTCGCTGCAAAACAGAGCAATTACATAGCAAAAGCAAAAGCAAGGCTAATTCACTGATCAGTAGTAGTTGTTTCCTATTTCAATTGCCCATTCGAGCTTCACCATTTCACGACGGAGCCTACAGGCTTCGCTGCAATACAAAGCAATTTCCTCAAATCCTTTATCTACTCCACAGCCGTTGCCTGCGCATGGCTGATCTCCGCGCACCTGTGCCGGCGGCGGCAGCGGGTCTCCCCAAATGTGCCACGTCATCCTCCAAATAGCTTTTGCGGCCTTCTTGCACAAAGGCACACAGCCCTCGTTGCTCACCCGTGTCGTCATCCCACCACCGCCTGTTGACGGCTGTTAAGTACTACTTTCAGCCCTCAATATTCTCACATAAATGGAGGCATATGCATTATTTACTTGCATTTTGGTTTGAATAATGTAGTTCCACTTGTCCTTGGAGATTATTTGTATGTAGGTGAAATACCCATTAAAAGAGATGGAAACCCACCTTCTATGGAAGAACCATGCCAACTCAGCTGAGGAGGTGGCTGCCACCAAGGAAACACATGGAAATCCACGTCACTGATCTAAGGGAGGCACTCACTGACGAATCAGAGAGCGACACATGGACTTCACATGGATCAAGGGGCCCACCTCGGATACCAAATCAAGCCATGCACTGGGGGAGGATCAGAGGGCCCACTTGCAAGCCACCACGAGGAAGCACACCAGGTGGGGCCGCCCTAGATGGTCGGCCGATATTAGGATCGGCCGAACCGACCTAGTGGTGCCCCATCGTGGCCCTCCACATGGTGGTTGCTCATTGGTCCATTGCCTCACTCCCGGGTGTTTTGGTGGAGTTTGAGCCGCGAAGCAAGCCTCCTCCTTGCCTATAAATAGAAGGGGATGGGCTTCATTTCTCACACACCACTCTTTCATTCTCCTCTCACTTTTAGTTTCCAAGGCTAGGGGTAGGCTAGAGTAGCTCTTTTTCAGGTTCCAAGTCTTCTTTGGAGTCTAGGTATGAGTTCTCTTTTATCTTTATTTCATTGTATGACTTTGATCTACTTCAGTTATTCAGCTATTTCATATAAAGTCATGGTAGATCATATGCTTGATATGTTCTTGAGTTCATCCTTTATTCATCATTTAGAGGCTTGTGTTCTTCATGAACACTACCTTTTGATCCACTTGAAGGATGATAAACTCATTCCTTATGTGTTTGTTCATAAGTTAGAGGCTCGTGTTCTTCACGAACACGACCCTTTGATCTTGTTGACTAGACATAAGAGAGTTCATATCCGTTCATATATCTAGCCTTAGTTGATCTTGTTAGATGGCATGATAGTGTTGTAGGAGGTTTGTGTTCAAGCTACGGTACTCAGTCTAAGTTGACCAGTCTTCTGGTGGCTCTCACCCTGGGTTAAAATAGCCCGGGCCGGGTGAAGTCTAGCAGCAACACAGGCATGGTGCCTGGGTTGTGTGGATACGTTAGTTATGAGCATACCCCCCGTAACGATAGAGGTAGGCCGCAGTGGTGACAGCTGTTGGACCCTTTGGAACCCTCCGCGCTGGGGTATTTGTTGTAGGAGTCTAAAGTCTAGTTTCGCAGAGTGCTGGTCATCGCGGGCTAGCTCTCCATTTGTACCTGGGTGCTGAACCTTACCCTCTCATGCAATGCTCGTGCCTATCTCCTGTATCTTCTAGCTTTGTATGTTTAGTACATTAGAACCTAGAGCTAACTCGTATGTCCCCCCTATGTCGTAGTGTGCTAGAGTAGAGGTAAATCTGAGTGTGTGCCACACTACCCTTTCATATCTTTTATGTTACCCCTGCCTTTGAGTTTGTTGTTTCCTATATCTATCTCTTAGTTTACATTCAGTGCAAAAGCATTAGTCTATGATATCCGCCATTGCCTTCCACAGATACAATACCCTTGGAATATTCTCCTTCCTTGGGGAAATACTACAATGGTTTATCTGTGCGCTTGCGGATTCGTTCATGATCGTTTAGATTTACCTTTGGCAAGTCTTGATGTTCACGCCAACTCGGTTTCGTTAGTGGTGACGTTAAGAAATCCCAACAAGAATTTCTAGCGAGGTCACTAAGGATGGATTTTAAATCTGTTCTTAAAGTGATCGCGTTAAGAAATGTCAACAAGCATTTCTGGCGCCGTTGCCGGGGAAGGCACAGGATTATCATGACTATGCTTTGCATCTGTTTATAAACTATGAGTAGGTTAGGACAACTCTCAATGCAGGCTAACCTTGATTGTCTTCTTTTATCTTTGGATGATGAAGACAGGTAGTGTATGACTGGTTTTGACTTACTGGAGAATTTCACTAAAGATCCCGAGTCACTTCTTAGTAAAGCTCGAATTCATTTCGAATCACCTCGTCGTACTCGTCCGGAAGGCGAACCAGCTTCCTTTATACCATCCACATCAAACGCTATGGCCCAGAAGACACTTCGTGAGTACTCAGCTCCTTCTGCTGACTAGGTGCTACAAGGCCCTGAGGTGGCAATGGGGACTGAAAATTTTGAGATCAAGACGGGTCTAATTACGATGGTACAGGCTAGCCCATTCTGTGGCAAGCCAAATGAGGATGCCAATGCCCATTTGCAGCAATCCCTAGAGCTATGCAGCACTTTCATCATCAGGGGTGCAAATATGGATGCTGGTTCGTCTTCGACTGTTTCCATTCTCTCTCCTAGGGAAAGCCAAGCAATGGTTCTATGCGAATCGTGATGCTATTAACACTTGGTATAAGTGTTCAGAGGTATTCCTCAAGAAGTTCTTCCCATTGGGTAAAACCAATGCTCTTCGTGGAAGAATTTCTGGTTTTCAATAAGCAGCAAGTGAATCTATTCCATAGGCTTGGGAAAGGCTTCAGGAGTATGTCCTGGCCTGTCCTTACCATGGGATGGAGGATTGGCTCATTCTTCAAAGCTTTTACAATGGGTTGACTCCGACAGCCCGAGGCCATATTGATGCTGCTCCTCAGGGAGCATTCTTCTCACTCACTATTGATAATGCTAAATTACTCATTGAGAAGATGGTTTCCAACCAAGGGTGGAGTGACGAAAGACTCCAACCACGTCCGAGGGGTACTCATACTATCAAGGAAGCAGATATGATTACTGCCAAGTTGGATCTTCTTATGAAGAGATTGGATGACTACACCAGCGAGAAGGCTGCCATGGCCACCACTACTCTGCCTATGGATTTTCATATGACTTGTGAAGTCTGTGGCAACACTGGGCACTCAGGAAATTATTGTCCGGAGACTCTGGAGGAAGTGATGTACATGAATGGCAACAACAATAGTTATCGTCCACCTCAACAAGGAGGCCAATCGTGGAATCAACAACGCCCTTATTATCAAGGAGGTAACCAAGGTAATTCTTACAATCCTAACCAACCTTCCTTGAGAGATCTCGTTTTCGGGCAAGCTAAGATTAATGAAGGTGTTGACAAAAAGCTAGTTGCCCTTGATAAAACTTTGGAAAGTCTCAACGTTAAGCTCGATAGTTTTTCTTCTGCTCAGAAGAGCCAACTGAGTTTTAACAAAATGTTAGAAGCTCAGTTGGCTCGGCTGGCTACTTCAGTTCCCTCTATTGAAAATGCAAATGCGGTGACCACGAGAGGGGGTAAGTCCACTCGAGATCCACCATATCCTAACCATGCAGGGACAGATAAGGAAGGCATGACAGAGGTTGAGAATATTCACGAGGATTCATCTGACTCGGAAGAATTCCCCCAGGTAAGGAAGGTGCCGTTGATAGATAAGGCACCTGAAGGAGTGACGGCACATCCGGAATTAGTAGAAGCCAATGTGATGCCATTCCCTCAAAGGAACAGGAAGGCGATAGTAGATGAATAGTTCAATCGCTTTGTGGACATAATTCAGAAAGTTTATATCAACGTCCCATTACTCGAGGCAATACGCATACCCACTCACGCGCGTTATCTCAAGGACATCCTAACCAAGAAGCGAGCTCTTCCTACGACAGAAGTGGTACGACTCACAGAGGAGTGCAGTGCTGCTATACTCAACCGCCTTCCTGAGAAGAAGAAAGATCCAGGATGTCCCACAATCACTTGTATGATTGGGACCCAACGTTTCGACCATGCTCTCTTTGACTTAGGGGCCAGCGTCAGCGTCATACCTAAGGTAGTCTTTGATCAACTCAATTACACGAATTTGTCTCCAACCACTTTGCAGCTGCAGTTGGCCGATTCTTCAGTCCGCTACCCAGCGGGAATAGCCGAGGACATTCCAGTGAAAGTCCGAGATTGTTTTATCCCCATTGACTTTGTGGTACTAGACATGGAGATCGGCAAGGAGGTGCCACTCATACTTGGGCGACCGTTCCTGAGTACAGCTGATGCACAAATTGATGTGCGGGCTGGTGTGATCCGCCTCTACATCAATGGCAAGGAGGAGAGGTTCGAATTTCTTCCAAGAAAAGAGCAATGCTCAATGATCAAGGATTCACCGACTCCCGACACTCCAGCACGAGAGGTCGAAATGCCACCACGGCAAGTGGACAGCCTCATTGCATTCATGAAGAATTTTTGAGAGGAAGAACTCCAACACATGGGTACAGGCCAGAAACAGTATTGGAAATCTCAGTCCCAGTCCAAGAAATCACCCCCTACACATCACAACCCACATGGCACTCAGAAGATGTGGAGGAAGGTGAATAGAAAGCCAACTTCGCTTCCGAAGGAAACGGCTGCCTCACTGCCAAGGTGAGAACTTTAGAACCAAGTCTAGCTCTAAAGACTCAAAATAATGAGCTCTGCACCGACAGGTAAGTTCGGTAAGTTATCCTTAGTTTCCATTACAATAAAATTCTGATCCAAGAAAAGCAAGCTACTTCTGCTTTTTGTTTTCTGCATTCTCGCTGGGGCAAGCTCAGGAGTGATGTCCATCCGGACATTCCTTGAGCTTGTACCATGGTACTAACTTGTCACAGCCACCACCACAACCACAGCCACAGCCTGCTACACCATCGGTGGCAGGAGGGGCCCCTGCAAGGTACATGTTCGGGGTTACCCCTGGATATGCACCTGGTTGGGATCAGCCCACCTACCAGCCGAGTGCGAGTGGTGCGGCTTGGGCTAGTGCGAGCGGTGCTCAGTGGGCTACACCTGCTAGTTCTAGCTCCGGTGGTCCACCTCCGTCTTCGTCTTTTCGGCGGCACTCCTCAGCCTCTGCACGCGATGCTCAGCTCACGCAGCAGATGGGAGAGCTCACCGTTCAGGTCACAGGACTGGAGGAGACGCTGAACACCCATGTCGAGTATACCTCAGCGTGGCAGCGTCAGGCTGGTGAAAGGATCGAAGCCATGCAGCAGAATCAGCAACGATACATGGAGGAGCAGAGGGCTTACTACGCGAGTCAGGGATTCTTCTTCCCTCCTCCGCAGTGAGCCTGAAGCTAGCTTGGGGGAGGACCCCCATCCTGAGGTAACTTGTATCTTCCTTTGTTTTCAGAATATCTTATAAATGAGAACTCAAAAAATCTGCAAAAATAAAAAGACCAAAAATATTTATTTGCTTTCATCATCATCTTTTGCTTAGTTTGCTTTGATATGCATAGTAAGAATGCTTTGCCTCTATGGTTAAAATGATGAATAGTTGCTCTGTTTATTCTTCACGTATGTCTTGCTTACAACTTTGTATCCTACCTAAGTTTTGAGTTTGTTGGCTTGCATGTTCAAACCTTAGCTTGAAAACTGTGGGTAGCAAAAAGCATGATCCTTGCCTAAGTTGTTGTGAGACATGATATGGTATAATAGAGTGCTATGATCTTGTGCTTAGTGATGCTTGACATCTAGAGTTTTCCTTTTTGAAAAATCAAAACATGATGAGTTCCTCAATGATGAGCATTTCCTATCCAAGGCCATATGTAGATTCTAGCTCTTGTTAGCCTCCACATATGCAGCTTGTTCTCTCATTGAGCTTTGTCAAATTGTTGTGACCCTTGTTAGAACTCATACTCCCCTGATCAAGATAACGTACACGTTCATGCTAAACTTCTACACTGGAAGTTAGCATTCATCATTTGTTCCATTTTTGCCTATGCATTCTTCCACAAATAAAACTCTATGCATCTTTGTATCATTCATCCCTCTCCAAATATCTCCAATAGAGATAAAGGGCTAGCTAAAAAAAGAGAAAGAAGAAAGAAAAAGAAAAGCATGCTCAAAAGCATGACAAAAAAATTAAAATAAAGAGAGCTAGCCCAAGTCTCGAAAAATTCCTAAAGGAGAAAGGGATTGATATGTGCAAGAGAAAGAGTTCCACCATATAGATGGTAATAACTAGTAACTACTCCGGGGCTAGTGTCCACCTTACCATCAATCCCTCATTCCCTCATATAAAGCATGGTAATATCTAGCACTAATTTCTGGGCCTAGTATCCACCTTACCATGCTCATATCCATCACACACATATGCACATCTTGATCAGGATGTATGTTTGTTTCTTCCAAGGATTCGGTCTTTGACTTAGCAAAATATGAGAGACAAGTATGCCACATTTCTTCCCTACCTACAGCTCCACATAAGCCTATTAGGAGTAGGATGTGAAGAAAGGCAGCATTGATGCCTTGGTGAGGAACCATACACTTTTGAGCGATCCGAGAGTATCATTTGAGGAACTATGATTTTCTTTTGAAAAATTTGCAAAACCTCCGGATTGATAGTTGATCAAGGTATGAGTGATTATGCATTTGCTATATAACCATTCTGTTTCTCAACCACCTAAGGCAGGTGAAGCTATAAGCCCCATGTCATCAGGTGAAAGGTAAGAACATTGCCAACTTGTTCAACTCTTGGTACAGTACTTAGCTGTATGTTTGCCATAAGTTGAGAATACAACATCGTAGCAACTCCTGATCAACCAACCTAAGTCCCTAATGTCTTGCTTCGAGACGAGCAAGAGGTTAGCTTGGGGGAGTTTGTTGACGGCTGTTAAGTACTACTTTCAACCCTCAATATTCTCACATAAATGGAGGCATATGCATTATTTACTTGCATTTTGGTTTGAATAATGTAGTTCTACTTGTCCTTGGAGATTATTTATATGTAGGTGAAATACCCATTAAAAGAGATGGAAACCCGCCTTCTATGGAAGAACCATGCCAACTCAGCTGAGGAGGTGGCTGCCACCAAGGAAAAACACATGGCAATCCACGTCACTAATCCAAGGGAGGCACTCACCGACGAATCAGAGAGCGACACATGGACTTCACATGGATCAAGGGGCCCACCTCGGATACCAAATCAAGCCATGCACCGGGGGAGGATCAGAGGGCCCACTTACGAGCCACCATGAGGAAGCACACCAGGTGGGGCCGCCCTAGATGGTCGGCCGATCCTAGGATCGACCGAACCGACCTAGTGGCGCCCCATCGTGGCCCTCCACGTGGTGGTTGCTCATTGGTCCATTGCCTCACTCCCAGGTGTTTTGGTGGAGTTTGAGCCCCGAAGCAAGCCACCTCCTAGCCTATAAATAGAAGGGGAGGGGCTCCATTTCTCACACACGACTCTCCCATTCTCCTCTCACTTTTAGTTTCCAAGGCTAGGGGGTAGGCTAGAGTAGCTCTTTTTCAGGTTCCAAATCTTCTTTGGAGTCTAGGTATGAGTTCTCTTTTATCTTTATTTCATTGTATGACTTTGATCTACTTCAGTTATTCAGCTATTTCATATAAAGTCATGGTAGATCATATGCTTGATATGTTGTTGAGTTCATCTTTTGTTCATCATTTAGAGGCTTGTGTTCTTCATGAACACTACCTTTTGATCCACTTGAAGGATGATAAACTCATTCCTTATGTGTTTGTTCATAAGTTAGAGGCTCGTGTTCTTCACGAACACGACCCTTTGATCTTGTTGACTAGACATAAGAGAGTTTGTATCCGTTCGTATGTCTAGCTTTAGTTGATCTTGTTAGATGGCATGATACTATTGCATGAGGTTTGTGTTCAAGCTACGGTACTCGGTCTAAGTTGACCAGTCTTCTGGTGGCTCTCACCCTGGGTCACAATAGCCCGGGCTGGGTGAAGTCTAGCAGCAACGCAGGCATGGTGCCTGGGTTGTGTGGCTACATTAGTTATGAGCATACCCCCCATAACGATAGAGGTAGCCCGCAGTGGTGACAGCTGTTGGGCCCTTTGGAACCCTCCGCGCTGGGGTATTTGCTGTAGGAGTCTAAAGTCTTGTTTCGTAGAGTGCTGGTCGTCGCGGGCTAGCTCCCTGTTTGTACCTGGGTGCTAAACCTTACCCTCTCATGCAATGCTCATGTCTATCTCCTATATCTTCTAGCTTTGTATGTTTAGTACATTAGAACCTAGAGCTAACTCGTATGTTCCCCCTATTTCGTAGTGTGCTATAGTAGAGGTAGATCTGAGTGTGTGTCACACTACCCTTTCATATCTTTTATCTTACCCCTGCCTTTGAGTTTGTTGTTTCCTATATCTATCTCTTAGTTTACATTCAGTGCAAAAGCATAAGTCTATGATATGCGCCATTGCCTTCCACGGATACGATACCCTTGGAATATTCTCCTTCCTTGGGGAAATGCTACAATGGTTTATCTGTGCACTTGCGGATTCGTTCATGACTGTTTAGATTTACATTTGGCAAGTCTTGATGTTCACGCTAACTCGGTGTCGTTATTGGTGACGTTAAGAAGTGCCAACAAACATTTCTGGCAAGGTCGCTAAGGATGGATTCTAAATCTGTTCCTAAAGTGATCACATTAAGAAATGTCAACACCACCCGCGACAAGCCTCATGTACCGCTTTGTGGTGTCGTCGACGGTGGCACCGCCATTGTCCCTGTATAGCAAGATGGCGTATAGATAGGCCGCCACATCGTGCCCACCATCGGCGGCGCGCCGGAGATCATCGCTTTGCCTGTTTTCCATGAACACGGTGTTGATCCCGGAGTAGAAGCAAGCCCCCGGATTGCCGAGATCGGTCAGCATAGCAAGGAAGGCTGTGTAAGCGGTGAGGTCCCACATCCAAGCAATCTCATCTCTTATCGCCTCTATCGACAAACGCTGGCTGACGTCGCGATGGCTGCACATGCGACGCATGGTCGAGCAGGTACCTCGTAGGCTGCGGAGGTCAGCCAAGGGCCGCTCTGAGGTCATACCGACGAGCGCCGCAATCTTAATGTGGACCTCCTGAGGGAGGTCCTCCAGCAGCGACGGCTGGTGCGGCCTGCTAGACATCTCCGCTCACCTCCGCTAATCCCTAGTGAGAAATGAGGAAAGCGTCGTGTGTGCTGCGCTTATCCATTCGGGATGTTATATTCATTTTCCAAAATGGCGAGCCATTGCCGACGCGGGTTCAAGAACCCGCGTCACATTGGTTGTAACGTGGGTCCGGGCGGGCAGGCAATGGTTATCTTTTTTATATAGGCTGCTGACGCTGACACGTGGGCCCGACACTAATTTTTTTAAATGAAACTTGCTTCCCTCAAATATTAGAGCCCATTAAACAGCACCTAAAGATTCATTAAAAATACGAATAATTCGTAGTTGGTCATTTAGTATTCGAATAAAATATCAGCAGGCACACTTGTGTAACCAAAATTATCAAAATTCGAATTTTATCTCATGGTTGGGATATAATAATTCTAATAACGTCTTAGGTTGGTCTAAAAATTATACAAATTGACTTGGCAACATAATTTGGGTCCCTAAACTTGTCATAAAAATTTCAAATAGTTTCTAAAAAGGAAGATCATAATTGTGTACAAATGTGTACATCTCTGACATAGTTTCTTAGAATGTTATACTTCAACACTGAAGTTTTCCACACTTCACAACATGTTCGAACTCATATACACTTGAAATTTTAACACAACCTTATGTTCACCTTAACATTACGAAATATAAAGTTTCATTACTAATGGTTGTGTAAAACAAATACTATTTCTATGTTGTACTTGTAAGAAACAAGATAAAGGCGTATAAACAACATCCAGGAAATGGAGTTATATACAAAACAATGTCATAAATGAATAGAAGTTGTTTTTAGAAAAAAATCAGAAACAAATATCATCAAATTTGGATTACGAATGACGGAGAAATACGTGATTCAAATCTTTGGTTGCAGATTAAAAGAGGAAAATGAAGCGAACTGTTCTTCATTCGAATAGAACTAGCCCCGGCCTGACGCGTTTTCCTAATAATATTGGGTCTTTCTGTTTTAAAGCCCACACATGCCCACTCGCGCTAGGGTTAGTAGGGAAAGATGCCTCCCTCACGCAGTCGCCTCCTCACTCTCCCCTCGCGCCGTCGTCTTTCTCCCCCTCGCGCCGCCGCCACTTTCTCCCCCTCGCCCCCTCCGCCGCCGCTTCCTCGCTCTCACCTTCCTCCCCTCACCCCCTCCCCCCCTCCCCCCGCGACACGACGCATGCTACACCCCTTCCCTGAGACGCAATGACGACTAGGAGGAGGAGGAGGGATCCAACCACGAGGTCGACGTGAGGACGTGGCAACTAGAGATCCCTCCGCTCTGACAGTGACAAGGTGAACTGCATGCTAGAAATCCCTCCTACATCGTTAAGATACATTCTTGACTATGCTCAGTTAGGGTTTCGAGTTTCAAAGTGTATACTTGGCATTTTCCTTTGGATTCACTCTTATATTTGATTTTGCTCTTGTTCCATATGTACATTTGGACATTCTCTCCAAGTTGAATAAGTACCTCATCAGCAACAGAGGCAGCAAGCATCTTCCTCTTTAAAATAGTAAGGTCGCATTGCCTGAACTAATTTTTTGGTTTCTGAATTTTGCATTTATGTTAATGGTTTACCATAGAACCAATGAGATTATAGTGGGCTAAACTAGTTAATGTAATTGTTTTCTCATTTGTATGGTCTTGTACACAATTCTGTGGGTGTTGATTAGATAAATGCTTAGCTGTTATGCATGGTTAACTAAAAATGTGCTCCACTTGTCTCCTGTTGTAGCATGTCTCCCGAGAGAGCTAGCAGTATGGTCTGCTTTTTGTGCTATTCTTGGACACTGAGCTGACCTTTCTCATAATCCCTTGACAATTAATTCATAGGATAAATCTGTCGAGGACTATAGACCTAGGCAATTTGAACAAGATGCATATAATGAAGAAGATGGATATGCCACTCCTAGTGAAGAACAAGAGCAGGTGGGTGGGGCTACGGGCCGAGCCAGAGTGCCAAGGACAGCCACAAAGTGGCCAAGAGACAAAATGGTAGTCACTGAGGTTGAGAGAGGGGGGATGCCAGTACTATTGAAACAAAAGCGCAGGTTCAGGGCGCTTGCAGGGCTCATTGCTAGACAAAAGATACCTTTGGATTTGCCAGAAATCAAAAAACTAAGCGATGAACAAAAGTGGTACTTATTTGAAACCTATATGCAGAAACACTTGGAGTTCCAGGAAGACATGAAAGAGCAGGCATGCAAACTTTTGTGGAAGATTGCAGCCAAGGCATGGAGACAATTCAGATTTCAGCTTAGGCGAGATTTTGTCAGAAAAGGACTCGAGCCATTTGGAAAGCACGACTTTATCAAGCCGGAAGAGTGGACAGAGTTTGTGAAATAGCAGGAAACCGAGGAAGCCTCATCTGTTAGTGGCAAGTTCAAGTCACTTCGAAGCCTGAACACAAACGAGCACAGCATGGGTCCAGCTGGTTATTGTGGGAAACTACCACAGTGGGAGGAAGAGGACAGGAAATTAGCTGCGGCTGGGATCGCCAACCCATATGATGCCATCGCTGATGATCATTCTAGGAATTGGGTGCAAGCAAGGAGTAAGCTAGTGGTGGAAGACGGTGTTTTCGTGATAGTGTACAACAAAGAAGCAAATGAAAATGTGGTTGCAGACATCATGGAAAAGAATGCACATGCAGAATCTTTAGGAATGACTTCATAGCTGAGGGAGAATGATGTGCTAAGTCAGTGCTTGGGCCGCCCCGAACAACCAGGTCGCGTGCGTGGTGTCTGCAACTACCAGGGCTGGAAGTTTGCATGGCCTCAGCACGCTTCCATGTGCAGGAAGAGGAAGAGGGCCAGTACCGACTCATCAGTTGATAAGCAACAGATGAAGGAAGAAATCAAGCAAGAACTCAAGGCTGAGATGGAGAAGGATATGCTTGACATGATGGCACAAGGGTACCAGGTGGTGTTTGCACCAGTGTCCAATCGCACAAGCCCTTCACCCGCCGGACTGAAGAGCAGCTGTGCGTCCGCAGATAATGTAGGTTTGATCAATGGCGCTACAGAGTTCTCGACAGAGGTAGTGCGCTATGACAATCCTACACAGGAAGACCTTATAGGCACGTTGACTGAACCCATAGACTGTGGCTTTTGGATCATATTTCACGGTGTTGAATGTGAAGCTGCAATTGGTGTGGTTCAACTAGAGCAGACTACGCTAAATAGAGTCCCGATTCATGAAGACTGTGTTGCGGTCGAAGTGCTGCATGTATATGCTGTCTTTAGGGATCATGCGCTGGAACACCCTCCTAATGACAAGGTGACGACACTTGGACAAGCTCTACACCAGAGGATACAGTGGAAGAGGTGTCACATTCACATCAAGGGAGCACCAATTCCAAAATCTTGTTCGCACACTACGGTACAGATTCCTTCTAGTTCAGAGACTACAGGACAGGTTCATTCCCCACCTGGTAACCCACCTCCTCCTCCTCCTCCACCCCTAGAAACACAAATTACATGACATATTCATTCCCCACCTGGTAACCAACCTCCTCCTCCACCACCACCCCCAGAAATGCAAATTACAGGACATATTCATTCCCCACCTGGTAACCCACCTCCTCCTCCTCCACCACCCCAGAAACACAAATTACAGGACAGATTCATTCCCCACCTGGTAACCCACCTCCTCCTCCTCCACCCCCATAATCGCAAATTACATCCCCACCTTCTCCTCCTCATGAAACAACAAAACCTCCATCCCCAAACGAAAGTGCTCAAAACAATAATGTCAAAGCAGGAGCCCAGAGTAATGTGTCGGCTGATGCCGAGAAATCTGTCGACGACAATTCGAAGAAAGTTGCAGGTACATCTGGGCCCAATATCTCTGTAATAGCTGCTGGTCAGACACCACCTGAGAAACCTTCTTCAGCCATCTCAAAGCAGCAGGAAAAGAAACTCGCTGAAAATAAAAGGTCTACCAGAAAGCGATCTGAGAAACCTTCTCCAGCCATCTCAAAGCGGCAGGAAAAGAAACTTGCTGAAAATAAAAGGTCTCAGAAGCCTACCAGAAAGCCATTTGAGGATCCTTCTTCATCAGACAAGGAAGCTCTTGACAAACCTTCTTCAGCCATCTCAAAGCAGGAGGAAAAGAAGTCTGCCAGAAAGCCATCTGAGAGAAACACCAAGAAGAAGGCGGCCAATGTTGCTATGACTCAGATTAACCCACACTACAAATTTGGAAAACCAATGCTCAGTGCTGCTGAACTCGAGCATCCGGATATTGCTCCTTCTGTCACTAATCTCCACAATTTCTACATGGGACATTGTAAGGACAAGGATGAGTCTCTGATTCAGGGCATAATATGGCCCAAGCACGGCTGGTGGCCTGTGAGAGAAGAGGAAAAATACGAGCTGTTGTCTGTGATCATCAGCGACTTGTACGATCTCTTCAACTTGGATGCTTTGGATATGGGACTTCTCCGCTGTTTCATCCTGTAAGTTGCTTGAAAATTTAATCTGCTTCTCACTAATCATTTTCTATCTAAATGTGCTTTCTGCCTCAGTTCATCTTTACTATGTATTTTGCCTCTTTACACTTTGTTTTTTCTTAATATTAGGAACATGGATGTAGAAGTACGGCAGAAGAAGGAACCCGTTGCCTTCCTTGATCCTGAATGCTTTAGCAACTCAAATATACAAAATAACTTGGATTTTTTTGTGTCCTATACAAAGCGAGCCTACTAGTCATATGCTAAAAAGAGAGTCATCATTTCCTGCTATAACACTGGGCAGCACTGGATTGCAGTGGCGATCCTTCCAAAGCAGAACAGGGTCTTGTATCTTGATTCATATAGGATCCTAGGCACTAATTTCTCCAAGTTGGTACCTGCCATTGATGAGTTAGTTCTTTCTTTCTTAACCTACAAACTTCCTCAACAAACTCTGTATGTATTGTTGTAGTGCTTGGAATAGTTACTGCTATGACAACAAGTTGCCCCGCTGCGCCTTGAAACATGACAAGGATTTTGATGTACGTATTACTTAGTATTTCCTGCCTGTGGAAGCTAGTACTAAAGCTTGAGT
Source organism: Cenchrus fungigraminus (assembly GCA_036936925.1). Classification (NCBI taxonomy): domain Eukaryota; kingdom Viridiplantae; phylum Streptophyta; class Magnoliopsida; order Poales; family Poaceae; genus Cenchrus; species Cenchrus fungigraminus. The sequence continues at coordinate 93,285,971 of CM072773.1, read as the reverse complement.
TTATTTCTTCTCACCACTGTTTGTCTTTGTATATTTATCACAGTGCCACCAACAACCTTACCAATCCAGAGTCTGCGGCTTCTATTGTGCCTATCACATGCTTACATTAAAAGATAAATTGAAGGACCCTGAGGTACTTTCTTGGGATCTGCATTTGTAACACCTGCAACTGAGCACAGTTCTTTCTTATTAGCACTGCACATGTTTGGTAACCACATGTGCGCTGACTGCTGACATTGTTATATTCAGGCATTTCACCTACCTACTTGGCAGCTCCACCAAGACACGCTGCTCTACATTAGGGAAAGAACTGCCTCATTCCTCATGAACCAGGTGATCACACCCTCAAGAAAATTTCACATTAATGGTGCTCTGATGGCTCGCATTGTATTTGATACCAATCCTCATGGTCAAGCTAGTGATATTGTTGTGAACCTTACTTGTTAGATGAGGATGCTGAATGCCTGAATTTTGTCAGATTATGCATGTGAATTTTGTGGATTTCTATTCAGTTTGTGGAGTTTTGTGAATGTGGATGCTGGACCTAATTTTTGTGAAAGTAGACAACGTGTCTCCTTTAGTCGAGACAGAGGAGACACACGTTCATAGTATGCGTCTCCTTTGGTTGATTAGAGGAGATGCACGTACACAGTAGGCGTCTCCTTTGGTCCAGACAGAGGAGACGCACGTACACAGTACACGTCTCCTTTGGTCGAGACAGAGGGAGATGCGTCTCCTTTGGTTGAGACAGAGGGAGACGCGGGTTCACAGCAGGCGTCTCCTTTCGTCGAGACATAGGAGACACGCACTGACAATACGTGTCTCCTTTGGTCGAGACAGAGGAGACGCGCACTGACAAGACATGTCTCCTTTCGTCAAGACGGAGGAGACGCGCACTTACACGACGCGTCTCCTTCCGTCAAGATGGAGGAGACGCGTCATGGAAGTATTTTCTGTGTCTTCGATGTTGAGTTCATGTAACGGGCTCAGTTTCTGTGCCCGGTACCAAAGGTCCATGTGGGCCCAGAGAAACAGACATTTCAGGTGACCAGTAACTATTTTCGGTAATGGTCTTTGTTAGACACTCGTTACTAATACGTGTTATGAGTAACGGGCTCAGTGTCTGCGCCAGTTACCAAAGGCTCTGGTGGGCCCGGAGAAACAATCATTTCATGTGACCGGTAAGTAGTTGTGGTAACGGTCTTTGTTCGACGCTCGTTACAATTACGTGTCATCAGTAACGGGCATCGGCCCGTTACCTTTGTTGGCTTATTTGTAACGCTTGGTTGGTAACAGATGTTTTGCCCGTTACCAATAGCCATCCGCGCCCGTTAGCAATGTCTGTTTTTCGTGTAGTGCAATTGGCACGTCGCCTATCACTAAAAAATAGTGCTGGTTAAATCTAGAAAAATTAGAAAATAATACGAGCTTCAGTATTAGTCACTTAAATCACAAGAAACTCTTGTCGATTGATATATGCTCAGATTGTTTGCAACCATATAAAGAAAAAATACTTATGTTTTTTAAAAAAATTATTAAATCGAGGCCTTCCAACTTTTATAGAAAACTTTAAACCTGATATATGTCAGATTGTTTGCAACCATATCAAAAAAAATACTTATGTTTTTTAAAAAATTATTAAATCGAGGCCTTCCAACATTTATATAAAACTTTAAACCCTTACATACTAGAGCTCATTTGGAATGAAGTATTTTCATAGGAATTTTCGAGGTATGCATTCTGTTGACGCTTTTTCTGGTCGAACACACGAGTGCGCTAGTTCGCGCGGACGTCAGAAATCAACTCGTCGAAGCACCCGTGACGGGCCGGTCTGACCGCCTGGGGGACGCGGTCTGACCGCCTTGGACAGGCATGTCGCCGAAAGCCTAAGTTCGTCACTCTAGGAGGGACCCCGTCGGGAGAAACGCGCCTAGGGTTGTCCTGAGGTCGGCAAGGCCACTCAGAACTTCCTCAACCGCCGTGGAGACGAAGGATGAGAGCAAAGGGGTTTGAAAAGCTAGAGTTTGGAGAAAATAAAGTATAAATTGATAATTCGATTGGATGATAGATCACAATCGGCCACGCCCCTTTATATTTATAGGGGGGAGGTCTTGCCCTGCAAGGAACTCTTTACAACTCGAAAATAGCTAAAAACTCCTAATTTGGGTCAGACTCGGGGAGACCCGGTCAGACCGCCCAGGGGAGGCAGTCAGACTGTTTGGCGGCCTCCGTGCCGGACCGGCTACAGGGCACACGGTCAGACAGCCTGAGCGACCCGGTCTGACCGCCTGGCCCAGCCTAATCCAGCTTTTGCCAAATTTGAGTGTAAACATATGCCCCCCTGTTTTTTTAGTAAAGCTTGCGTGCTAAAAAATAAATCTAAGGACGATGTGACACATCATCGACCATTTTTTGAACTTAGGACGATTCTTATTAGAAATCAGCCATATCCCCTTCAAGCGTCTTGCCATACACTTGGGTAAAACTTCTTCAAGTATCTTCCATTAAGAGCCCGAGGTAGTTGCTGTCCTTGCAAAGTTTCCACCATATAAGAATTCCCAGAGCAAACTCTCACAATCTTATACGGTCCTTCCCAACTTGGAGACCACTTGCCGAACTTGTTACTCTTAGATCCTATAGGTAGAATAGTCTTCCAAATCAAATCACCTACCTAAAAAGACTTGGCTTTTACCTTCTTGTTGTATGCTCTAGCAACTCATCTTTTATCCTTCTCAATTGCTTCTAAAGCCTCCAATCACTTATCGGTCACTTCATCAACATTGTCCATCATCAAAGTATAATATGTATCAAAATCAAGATCATTTTGCTTTGCAAGTCTATATGCGCCTAGATTCACCTCAACGGGTAAAACAGCCTCTTGACCATACACAAGCTCATATGGAGTAACTTTAGTAGCACCATGTCTAGAAATATGATGAGCCCATAAAGCTTCAGACAATACCTCATGCCATCTCCTAGGATTATCTTCTATTTTCTTCTTAATGAGCTTAATCAAAGTTTTATTGCTAGACTCGGCTTGACCATTAGCTTGAGCATAATATGGGGATGAATTGAGCAACTTAATACCATAAGAATTGACAAAATCACGCACCTCTTTAGCAATAAACGAAGTACCTTGATCTGTAGTCAAAGTTTGTGGAATGTCAAACCTATGGATAATATGCTCCGTAATAAACTCAATTACCTCCCGATGTGTCATATTCTTGAGAGGTATAGCTTCAGTCCACTTGGTAAAATAATCAGTAGCCATGATCACAAAACAATGCCCTTTTGACGAAGGTGGATGAATCTTGCCAACAAAGTCTAAACCCCATCCTCTAAAAGGCCAAGGCTTAATAATCGGATGCATCAACGCAGTAGGCACCAACTGAATATCCCCATGTTCTTGGCACTCTTTACATCCTTTGTAATACCGAAAACAATCAGCTATCATAGTAGGCCAATAAAAACAAGCTCTCCTGAGGAGCCACTTCATCTTAGGAGCCGATTGATGAGTACCACAAATCCCTTCATGAACTTCCGCCATAGCTAGCCTTGCTTGATCAGGACCTAAACACTTTAAAAGCAAATCATCTGCAGTCCGACGATACAACTCATCATTATCTAAAACAAACTTTAGAGCCCATCATCGGACTTTTCGGTCACTTGTACCCTTAGGATCCTGTAAATATATAATCAAAGGCTTTCTCCAATCATCTACTTCGTCCTCAATAGTTTTGGAAGAATCAACGGCCGAAGTAGATTTTTCCTCTACAGGGCGGTCATACCGGCCTGGCAGGGTGGTCAGACCGGGTAGGGCGTCTGACCGGGTGGAAGGTGCGGTCTGACCGGCTCCTCTAGGACATAACCCTCGGCTTTTCCAAACACCAGTTTTCATTCTTGAAAATTTCTTTTCTGCACATCATAACCAGATGCTTGCTGAGCCAGAGCATTTACCCTTGGATTCTCTTCCCATGGCACATGATTAATCACAAACTCATCCATACAAGATATAATGTCTAAACATTTTTCAAGATAAGCATTTAAAGCACCATTTAAACATTGACATACCTCAGATACTTGTTGTACCACTAACAAGGAATCACCATATGCTTCTACATGTTTTATTCCCATATCATGTAAAATTTGCAAACCAAACAAGAGAGCTTCATATTCGGTTTGATTGTTAGTGCAATCTTGATCCAAACGGTTAAGAGCTTCAAAAACAGCCTCATTGGGTGAAATAATAATAACTCCAACACCACAACCACTTCTACAAACCGATCCATCAAAATGCAACTTCCATGGAGTAAAAGTTAAATAACCGACATCTAAATTAGGTTGCTCATTAATTCTATGTTCTACAATAAAGTCGGCCACGATTTGACCTCTCATTGATTTGATTGGTTCACAATGTAAATCATATTCAACAAGAGCATAAGCCCATTTGCCGACTCTACCACTTAGAATAGGTTTTTGCAACATGTATTTTATTATGTCAGTTTGACAGGCCACATAGCAAGTGCTTGATAATAAATAATGCCTCAACTTGGTACAAGCATAATATAAAGATAAACACAACTTTTCAATAAAAGTGTACCTTGTTTCGGCATCCAATAATCTTCTGCTTTCATAAGCAACAACATACTCCTTGCCATCGGTCTCTTGAGTCAAAACAACCCCAATAACGCTTTCCTCAGCCGCCACATATAGTCTAAAAGGAACACCACTCTTGGGTGCTTGAAGAACAGGCGGCGTAGTCAAATAATTCTTGATCTCATCAAAAGCCTCTTGCTGTTTTGCCCCCCAAGTAAACTCTGATCCAACTTTCAACCGAAGTAAAGGAGTAAAACCATTCACCTTCCCAGACAAGTTACAAATGAATCGCCTCAAATAATTTACCTTGCCCAAGAACTTTTGCAAATCTTTCTTGCAAGTAGGAGCTTGAACCTTTTTAATTGACTCAATCTTTTTGGGATCAATCTCTACACCTTTCTCGTGCACAATGAAACCCAAAAACTTGCCAGTCGACACACCAAAAGCACATTTGAGTGGATTCATTTTTAAGTTATATCGACACATTTTTTTAAATGCTAGTCTTAAATCGGCTAAATGAGAATTTAAACCAGTCGACTTGACAACAATATCATCGATATAGACTTCTATGATTATACCAAGCAAGTCATGAAAAATCAAATTCATAGCTCTTTGATAAGTAGCACTAGCATTTTTTAAACCAAAAGTCATGACAACCCACTCAAACAAGCCTACAAATCCTGGACATATGAAAGCTGTTTTGAAGATATCCTCTTCGGCCATAAAGATTTGATTATACCCGGCATTACCATCAAGAAAACTAAGAATCTTATGTCCAGATGCAGAATTAACAGGAAAGTCGGCTATAGGCATAGGATATTCATCTTTAGGAGTAGATTTATTAAGATCTCTAAAATCTATGCAAACACGAAGCTTTTTAGTTCCTTTTTTCTCAACAGGCACAATATTAGAGATCCAATCAGCAAATCGACAAGGCCTTATAAAATTAGCAACAAGCAAGAGATTGATTTCTTCTTTCACTCAGTCATATATATCAGGATTAAAATTCCTACGTGGTTGCTTATAAGGCTTAAAACCAGGTTTAATAGGTAAATTACGTTCAACTAAATCACGACTTAAACCAGGCATTTCAGTATAATTCCATGCAAAGCAGTCGACATAATCCTTTAATAACTTTATTAACTCTGATTTGAAAACAGAATCAAGACTCTTGTTTACAAATGTCGGCCTAGGTATAGTGCCATCACCAATGTCTACCTCCTCAAGAGGATCAGCCGACGTAAACCCTTGTCCTAATTTTCCCAAATCATCTAAATTATCAATGGCTTCACACGTATCGTTCTTATGTGCCCGATAGTGATCAATCCTTTGCTGCAACCACTGTTGGTATTTCTTAACGTCACCACTACGGCGCCGGGATAGCGTGAGCGTGTAAGAATCACCCGGGTATACTGACGGGTGCTAACGAATCCGCAAGCGCACGGATACACCGTTGTAGCACTTCGCCTCAGGAGTATTCCAAAGGGTATTGAATCCAAGGAACAGTATGGGGTACTCTACGAGTGACTATCCAAGGGCACACAGTCCCTGCTGAGGTAGGTGAGTGATATGAAGTCTCCTGTAGGTTCTCGACTCTAGAGGGGAATAAGCTCGGATAAGAATCTCGCTTCGGACACTGGCCCCTCCTGGCTATAACAATTGGTTCACGGCAAATGGTTGCCTACACGTTGTATCCGAACATGGGGGATTTCAGAGGGTCCAACGGCTGTCACTACCGCGGCCTACCCGAAGACAAACCGTGGGATACAGGGCATTCGAAGGATAACCAACAGTCTAGACACCACGTCTACACCGCCGACTACTACTATAGCACAGCTACGCCTGACGTCCCGTAGAAACACTATAGCACTCCGTATAAATATGAAGTGACGAACCCTCGAGGTTGAGCTAGATCGTACTCGTCATTGAATCGATTCGCGCAAGGAGATATGATTGATACTTGATCTAAATCAGATATGCATGAGATTCAATATATTCTAATAGATAGGCAATCACACAAACGGAATGCAAACTTATGCGCTTATAACAGAAGATCAAGGGTCGTGTTCGTGAAGAACACGAGCCTCTAACTTATGAACGAACGCAAAAGTATGAATAACTCGCTCGTCAACTAGATCGAGGAAGCACATTCATGAAGAACGTGAGCCTCTAAATGATGAATGAACAAATAACTTAAGAACAATTCACTCATGCATGAGAGCCACTTTAGTCTAATTAGAAAATACTGAAATACTCACTTTAGTCTAAATGAAGAATAGCATCGCTCACGAGGTACAAGGGGACGATAGATGATGAACGGATCATCACCACCTCACCTCTACTCATCCACACACTCCTCTCTACCTAGCACCACCTAGTCTAGATCCTACACACACACACACTCATGGTGGGATGAGGTTTCACCTCCACCAAGAGAGAATGAGAGGGGGAGAAAGAGGCAAAGGTGAGAAATTGCTTCAAGTGTGTTCATCCTCTTCTTACCCCCCCCTCCTCTCCTATTTATAGGCTTCAGCAACCGGCGTGGGAGCACCCAAACACCCTGGGGATAGCTTCTAGGACCAATGGGTGAGCACCACGTGGAAGGCCGAGATGAACCGCCCTGAAGGCGGTTCGGCCGATCCTAGGGGTCGACCGACCCCTAGGTGGCGCCTTTCGCGCTGTGTTTTCTCCAGGAGGCTGGTAGGTGGGTCCCTTGGTCGATTCCTGGTGTCCACGTGATTTGGAGTCGGCTTAGGCGCTATGGTGGGCCATGGGATCCATGTGATGCCTGCATGGCGACTTCTGATTCGCCGAAGGCTCCCTTCTTGGATTGGTGACGTCATGGATCCAAGGGATGCTTGCATGCAGCCCCTCATTGGCTGAGCCTGACTTGCTAGGATCATGAGAGTGTCTTTTCTCTCCATTTCTTATGCTAAACACCTGCATTCAACTTAGCATGGCCACTTGTGGAAATTGTTAATTTAAACTCATATTCTAATGTGGATGCATAGTTCTTATGACAAAATGCAGGGATTGACGGCCTTAAATTAGGTGCTTAACAGTCGTCAACAACTCCCCCACACTTGCCCTTTGCTCGTCCCGAGCAAAAGGGAAGATCACATGGGTTTAAACCAAAGGTATAAGACAAGCATAGGAGTTATTCCAGGTCATACCTTGCTCTTGTGAACTCTGTGGCTTGGCTACAATGCCATCTTGGGTAGTTGATAAGAGGAATGACCATGAATCGAGTTTCTTAAGCACCTGTTGGTCAGCACTTGGGGTTTTCTTAATAATTTTTAAAAGAAAATTCTGCTCTGCCCTCCTTCTTTGATTCTCTCGGATCGCTCAATGTGTAAGTGTCCTCACCAAGGCGTGGTTGCCTTAAAAAACACCCTACTTCTAATCATGGCTTATGTGGAGCTCAAGGTAGGATATGAATGGTACAACATACTTGCATCACATATTTTGCAAAATTAAATACCGGATCCAAAGAGAAAAGCAAATCATACAGTCAGATCAAGATGTGCACGTGCATGGATATGGCGAGTATGGTAAGATGGATACTAGGCCCGGAATGGGTGCTAGATATTACCATACATATATGATGAATGTTGGTTAATGGTAAGGTGGACACTAGCCCCGGAATAGGTACTAGTTATTACCATTTTGAGCTAGGGAACTCCCTTTTGCATGATTCTCCTTCTTGTACGAAAATCTTTCGAGAACATGGCTATCTTTCTTTCCTTCTTTTTTTTAATACATGGACCTTATGTGTCCATATATATTTTTTTCTCCTTTTTTCGATAGCCATGTCTCCTGTGTAAAACTTGGGAGGAGAGATCAACACATAACATATGGAGCTTTATTTTGTGGAATGGATGAATGATACAATGCTAACTTCCAGGGTAGAAGCATAGCAAGGGGAATATGGTGGTGTGCACATGAATCTTGATCATGACAATAATGAAAAGAATTCTCACAAGGGTCACAGGATTTGACAAAGCTCAATGCAATGACCAGCAGCATATGAGTATAAGGTTTTCAACTATAAACATCATATGGCTTTGGTAGGATGGTGGCATATCAAAGAGGAGCTTTGCAAGAGAATTTTTTTCAAAAACAAAATTATCCCAAGGGCTAGAACCAACAGAGTTAAGATCATGTCATCAAGTCATATCTCACTTGTCAATTACTTAGATAAGCATGTTGTCCTTATGACGATATTGTTCACAAGCCTCAAGGTTATAAACGAGGAATAAAACTTAAGCATGTCAACCCTAGGTATGGAGTAAGCATTACCATAGATTTCTTGAGTTGATTTATGGAGAATTTATCAAACATGAGCATACAAACTCAGAAATAAAGGTGAAATGAGGAGGAGATGCAAACCAGCATTGGTTTCTGTGTGGACCAGACGGGGGTTCCAGTGATGCGCACGAATGCATGTCCCGTTCAGGTTCTCTAAGCGTAGTCGATCGCAAGCGCTGTGTGAGCGTAGTGCGGGTGCACTATAATCTGTCGTGTTCGCGTCTGGAGAGTGCAGCTCTCCCCCACACTATTTTGTACCTGGGTGCAGTTCTTCGATACAAACAAAAACAAAAATAGCTAACACACATGTGACTCAACCAGGTTACATGACCGGTGGAGCCAAAATTATTCATTCAAGTTCACTAAAGAAATAGGTGCTTACACAAATGATGGAAATAAAAGAAATGATTGGAAGGGAAATAAATTAAGGGAAATCAATTAAGCCTAACTAAGTGCCTATAAAGGGAAATAAGAGCGGGGCACGACCCTCTACTCAGCAAAGAGGGCTTCCAAACCCTCGGCCTCAATCAACCGCTGCAGCTTGGCATTCATCTCCTCACGGGTCTTGAGAAAAAGGTTCCTGAGTTGTCGATATTCTGCCCACTGCCTTTTCACAGTCTTTATTAAGAGGTCAAATTCGAAGTACGCCTCTGCCAGATCATCTTCCACCTTGCCCACACAGAGATTTTTCCTGTTAGGCAATGAAGCTAGGATGTCGCCGAGCTCTGCCTCCCAATTTGGCGGGTATGGCTTGGGTACCCCGCAGCTATCCTTAGGGGTCCTTACTCCAAAGATGCGAAACCTGGTTTGAGGTTGCGGGACTTCATCCCACACATCCCGCTTATACTTGTCGCAAAAGGAGTCGCCATCTTCGCCAAACAGTGATCCTGCGTAGCGCTCTCTGGCCTTCAGTGGCGGACTTGGCCAATCATCAAATAGCACCTTCTTGCTTGATCCAGGGGCTGGCTTCTTCCCTGGGACATTGAACAGGGAGCAGCGACTGGCGAAGGTAGGAGGTGAGGATGAGCCGCGCCTAGCTGGGGGCTCTACCGAGTCTCTAGTAGGGCTTCTCACCTTCCTCCCTCGCTCCGGAGTCATCAAATCGTCCTGAGTTCCGTCCCATGGGTGAAGCTCGCTGCCTCCGAGGTCGCTGAAGCAGAAGGACTTCTCCCCATCAAAGCCAGAGGGAACCATCGGGCAAAGGTGTGCAGAGTGGCGGAGCGGTGGCTGAGAAGAGGATCGAGCAGAGGAGATGGGGTTCTACACGACGTAAAATCCGTCACGCGATGAGGAGAGGGTTTCTAGAGGACGAAGGAGTGCGCACGCGAAACACGAGAGGCGGCGGCGACCCTTGTGAGTCGGCCGACCTAGGGGGTCGGCCGAACCCATCTGGGCTCCGCTGGGCCTCTGCTTCGGCGTGTGGGCTCCGGCGGGGCTCAGGGTCTCTGGGTCAGGTGTCCCACTAGTTCTAAGGTCGGAGGCTCCAGTAAGGGCTAAAATGGGATTTTAGGCATATAATTGCCTTCTACCCCAAACAACTTTACTTAAACCTCTTTATACTTTAATAGCTCAGCTTGGGGGTTTTACCTGGACTCATACCTGGATGAATAGTTATTGTTGCCCCGTTGCTCATATCGTCCATTTTCTCCTGGTGATATCCTCCTACTCTGCCCTGTGGTCCTCCTTGCAGGTTTCTTTATGCTAGGATGTATTTTTCTTCCTGCATGGTTAGTGTGTACGTACGATGCAAGCTGTAAACATGGTGTAACAGAGGTGATCCTCACGACCATCCTGAGGGAACTATGATGGGTAACCTTAGGAGGGAAGTGCAGCTAGCAAGGTGATAGCACTACGGACGAGAAATGATAGAGGTGATGGAGTTGAGCACAAGATCCGGGCCTAAAGCCTAGAGTGCTCTAAGAGTGAAGCTTTCACCTCTGGAAACAGAACTCGAGAATGATCGGACCCCAGATTGAGTGAGTGAAAATTTATGGGCCGAACAAACATTCGAATGGTGGATCGAGAGTGACGAACTTGCTAGTTCATCCTCTCCTTGGGTCGACAAAGGATCTCACGCTCACCTAAGTGGGATGACACGTAAGTTAACCCAAGCTTCCAACGGAAGTGTAAAAGATAGGTGTGTAACCACACTTCCGCAGGGCATCGATCAGGTCAAGAAGTGAAAAGTAGGATTTACATCCACTTGACTTGATCGGCATCGGTCTTAGCTGAATTTAGGATAATGAGATGGATTGCTCAACTAGACCTGATATAATATCGTGCTTTCGTAAGCCAAGGATATGGAAGTTTCACAGTGCTAAAGGCTCGTGTCTTGGCCTAACCCTCAGTGTGGCGGCACTTCGGATTGAGCCTTGACATGAAGCACGAAAAACATCCATCGTGACCTCCCCTGGAGAGTTGCGGACAAGGTTGAAGTGATCGTTCTCGCCAGGAACGACTATTCTTCTTCGACTACTCCTCTCCTCCTTCCCTCGAGACTAAGTCTCGAAGTCCAGGTTTTAAGAGAAGAAACGATAGGGGAATCTAGGGGCAGAATTTGCACTAAGTGCTCTTTCCCATAGATTCCTGCCAGTTAGGAGTGATATCTTCGACCAGAGAATAGAGAAATTTGGCATGTAGGCTCGGGCTCTCTCGAAGATGGACTTAGGCAGCTCGACATTTTCTCGTTTGGCTACCTCGTCACTCGAGTCAGGTGGAGAGCTGAAATCTCGGATTTCTCCTAGAATTTCCAGTCCTTGTTCTGGCTCTAAGGGCACAAAGGCGCCTCCCGAAACAGCATCAAGCATCATGCCACAATCCTTTCGTAAACCAAACCGGAAATGCTGCAAGAGCACTGTGACAACCCGCCTAGGAAAATACCGTACTATCGCCTAAACCAATCCATTTTGGTCATTAAGCAATAATAAAGTATCATCCTGTCGTTAGTTGCCGGGATAACGCCCGGTAAATCACTTACAAAGCAACAAGGACCGACATATATGCATTAAAACTCGCGCAAAGGTGAGTCCAGAGAACAACATATGATTAACATCCAAATTCACCCCGAAGGGTTTAATTATTACAAACCGGAGTTTTTGGACATGATAACGAAGTTCAGAGTTTTGAAAACAGCGGAATTAAACTAAACGGCACGAGGAAACATCACGGGAGGCCTGCCATGATGCCTTCATTCATCGTCTTCAACCCACTCCAGGTCCCAGCCAGGCGGGATCTCTCCAGGCCACACATCAGCAAAGGCATTACCTGGAGCAACAGATTAAAGCAAGGCTGAGTATACTAATACTCAGCAAGACTTACCCGTCGGTGACAACTACATCACCAACTCTAGATATGAAAGGCTTTTTGGCCAATGGGGTTTCTTTTGCTGAAAAGCAACAAGAGTATGTCCTTACTTTCAATATTTTAGCACAAGTTCTAGTTGATTATTCCTTTCTAAATTAGCAAGCTAGTGCAAGCATAAGTTGTGCAAACAATTAATCAAGCACAATATTCATCAACTTCCATCATTAGAGATCTCATGGCCAGTGGAGTAAGTAGTCTCAGATAACGGTGAGAGGCCGACAATCGATTGATTTAAACCTTGCAAGGGAGACCTAAACACACGGTAGGGTGCCCCCGCGAGGACAACCACCAGGCGGTTCCCAAAAGTCCTCGGTTCGGGATAAAAGGCGACAGTCTTCGGTACAGGCTATCTGGTATACCCCGCAAGGCACCCAGCATCGCACATGCACCACCGGTAGCTAGCCGGGGGACACATCCCAAGATTAGTCACAGTAAAATCCCTTACCGTCTCGTTGAGGTACTAGGCTTACCGTACCTATTTCCGACAAGTGCTTAGTATGTTCAAACACTTAACCCATGAAAGCCATTGGACCGGAGCCCACATCCCATGCTCTTACCACATGAGCAATCCATTTAAGGAGATCTTATGATTCCAACATAAGAACCTATTCTCGCGAGTGACAAGCATCACTCGACTTGTAACGGTCCTATAGCATAGCAGCTACCGACCTATCATACTAGTAAGGACATAGGTACCTAGGGATCATGCATCTAGGGTTTCATTTCAACTCCTGAACGTAAATGCACAATCATCCATAGATAGTTGCATAAAGTTTCAAAAACACTTGGTTAATGCACCGGGGCTTGCCTTCGCTGGCAAGGTTGGCCTTGGGTCCTCCTGGACTTTGGTCCAGGTCTTGAGCTACGAACACGTGCTGCAGCTCACCGACAACACCTTCGTTTCCTCCTCCCGGCACGCGCGTACAGCTACCGTCGGGAAGATCTACACGAGGATGCAAATGCAAGACTTAATTGACGATTTGGTTTAATTAATTACAAAACAACACATGACAACCATGGGGTGCATGGTTGACCACATTCACCTAGATAATAATACATTCAGCATACTCTTCCAATAAAAGAACAATATTCAATGCTTTATTATCTACTCTTTTTAAAAGTGACTGTGTACATATATATAAGTAAATTAATTTAATTACCACAAACAGCAAAGGGTTGGTTATAAACTTGTTAGCAAGTTCCACATCACATGCACATGGTCTTTAGGTGTGGAGTGTGGTCTTCCAATTTACTTTCACTATTAAACCTACAATGGCTTCTCCATTTTATTCAACCAAAAAATTCATAAAACACCATGTGGGATGTTCACTGAGCTCATTAAGTCTAATACAAGCCACTGATCACACATGCACTCTTGCTTAAGCTATAAAAATAAATATATCAAATATAGCATTTCTATTTACCACAAACAAGATAAATGCATATAAAAATAAATAAAGTACTTCTGGAGCCAAACTTTCTCTCACTGTTTCTCTGGTCCAAAACAAGGCTAAACAACTAACATGTACACCTAGGGCTACTATAGAACTGGAGATATGCAATTACTTATAAAACTAAGCATAATTCAAGGATAAATATTTCTGGCAGAGATAAAATCATGGTAAATTCACCAGAGGTGCATTTCAACATAAGAAGACAATAGCCAGAAGTTGCGCACAAAAATAAATGGATTTTAATCTATAAAATTCATCTAGTCAGATTCATCATAAATACAAGATAAATCATATAAAAATATTTACTCAGTAACTTTTTGCAAATTTTGGTGTGGTGACTAAACATGGCATGAAGCACAACATATCCAAAAATCAGCTCATGAACTCATGTAGATTTTGCAGTACAACAGATCTAGGGTAAATGGATTTCAATTTTTTCATGCAAAATTTATCACACAAAAGTATATACCTCCTTTACAAAAGTTGTAGTACTCTTCACAAGGAAACTGACAAAATTGGTTTCACATTTTTCTGATTTTCCTTGAATTTCCACAGATTTTACAAGTTACAGGCAAAACACACTAAAAGAGAAGAATCTTTTTACACACGGGTCCCTGGAACTTTTCAAATCCTCACAGAAATGCCCTCGGCACCAATTCCTTCACAGATTGGTCCCCGGCGGCGGAGGTGAGCTCGCCGCCGGTGATGTGGGGCCGGGGCAAGCAACAAATGGCACTGAGCTGCAATTGGACTCACCCGTGATTGATTGGCGGGCTTGGTGAGGCCGGAGACATCGCCGGTGAGCGGCGGCAGCGAAGTAGTGGCGGCGCGGCCGCGGTGGTTCAAGGTCCGGCGAAGGGGGAGGCACGGCTGGGCAATGCGCGGCGCATAGAGCTTCAGTGTGCCCCAGAGGAGATGCTAGGAGGGTCGGCTGGCTCGGGGATCAAGCGGGGGAACGAGCTCGTCGGCGGGTGCTCGGCGGCGGCCGCTGGCACTCGTGCTCCGGTGAGCAGGCAGTCCGGCCAGGGCAACACGCAGGTGTGTAGGCTCTATTGGTGTGGGGAGAAGAGCTAGGCGTGCTCAGACGGCAACGGAAAGTAGCGGAGCAGGGAGGTCACCAAGGAGGTGCCAATGGCGGCGGCGGCGGCGTTCGGTGTTCACACGCGAGGGGAGGGACAGCGGCCCCTTTATAGGCGAGCGAGGGACGTAGTCTTTGTGACTAAGTCTTCCCCGGCCATTAAGCCGCGGGTACGGCGGCCAGGCCTCGGCAGGCGCGCACGGCAGGGAGAACGCGGGCGATCCGGCGGACAAACGGCGGGGTGGTCGGCTTGGCGCGTGAGGGAGCTCCCCGTGGCAGGGGGATACGTCACGCGAAGTGCGGCGCACGGACCGGCGGTCGCAGGCCCACCTCGGCGTGCGGGTACGGCGGGTACGGCGGTGCGTCGACATGGCGGCGCGCGCGCGGGCGCGCTCTGGAACGCAGCCACGACGTCGTGGCGCGGCACACCTCTGTTCAATTCGGTTTAGGCCCTTTTTACCACGATTATCTCCCAAATTTTGAACTGAAGTGCACTAAGTGGTAAATAGAAAAGTTGTAGAACAAAGATCCCTCTACAACTTTTACAAAGGCCGACAGGTGCTTTGATCAACGGTTTTTGCAGAAACAGCTTGCCAACTTGGGGTTTTTCTTGGCGCCGGTGAACAGGAGCTGCTGCAGTTGACCAAGTTTTCCACCCTTTTCCACTCAAAATTTGAAATGCCATCCAACATGAAAGTTGTGTCCCTCGAAAAACTAGACAACTTTTATATTGGGAGATTTTGAAGTGTTTAAGTGAAATTTGGAGAACGCGGCAAAAGTTCCGGAGGAAGTTCAAAGACATTAGGGTTTAAGTAGGGTTTGACCGTGCCTTTGACCAAGGCTTGACCACAAGTGTGTGTTGACTTGATCAAGAGGGTCATTAGGGATTGTCGGCTCGGTTTTCGAGGTGATGACCCAGGTTGACCATGGTTTGACTGGCGTCAATACGTTTGACTCGGTCATTAGCACTAATGATGCTAATAAAAAACCTAGGGCGTCACAGCCTACCCCCCTTAAAAAGAATCTCGTCCCGAGATTCGACAACAAGATTAGAGCGATCCCTTCCAGCATGACAAGGGGTACAAAGGGAGAAAGGCACATCCGCCTACACTTCTCGACACCGAGAATTCAGATAGGACAAAAGATACATTGTGCATCCCTCGCTTCCTCAACGCCGTTCATGAGGAAGCGGGCGATGAATGTGCACATGAAAAGCTAAGAGCAGACAGATTCCGCCGGTGATGCAGAGGTACACTCCCACCAGCGTCCAGCGAAGCATCCCGAACACCTCCAAGAACTGAGTCATGGGTGGCAGCGTGGCTCGAGTCCGTCTTCCGACCTACTTCTGAGTTTCTTCTCGACGTCGTCAACGAAGACGGAGGAACAGCTTGCTCGGCGAGGAACGAAGCGGACGGAAGAGATGGCTAGTGGCAAGTTGGCCAAAAATTAGCCGGAGGAGAACAAGAGCGTTGGTGATGTCGAGCTCGAAAGGATGCGAGGCTTGGTACCGGTGGTATTGACGGAGGGCTCCCTTTTTATGGTTGCCGCGGGGCTGCAACGGTCAGCCAAAACCACCCGAGGTAGAGCTGGTGGAGCAATCCGGTGGTGGCAACACGGGGCTCAACAATGGTCGGCCCGTGAGGTCTCGGCGACGTGAGCGCGACTGCGAAGAAGATGGCAGAGAGATGTCACGGCGTCTTACGGTCGTGGCACTGAAAAGGATGGGGTCCAACGGTCCGAAGAATCGACCGTGATGGGGCGAAGAATGAGAAGAGCTCAGGGTATCAGCATTCTAAGCTCGCGATTGCAACTAAGAGAATCTTAGCAAAAGCTTCCACCGATCCTGGGTTTGCTTCCTTGCTCGATTCCGAGGATTTGGAGGGTATGATCACGGATCATGGACGGACAAGCAATGAGGGACTCTCCAACATTGACTTTTTCGAGGACCTTGATTGCTCAAGAAAACTCTACTTCTACTTCTTCAACTTAACGGATCGGATTGGTTCAAAGCTAAGGAAACATTGAGATTGGCGGAAGGAGACCAAGTTGAAAAGTGATCATCCAACTAGATTTCTATGAAGAAAGGGAAGGCTAGTAAAAGAGTTCCGTAATTTCTTTGTACGGAAGACATTTTTGTGTGGGAACTTCCGAATAATCTTGCTCACACTCTAATTAACTTGTAAATTTTGGTGTTGATGACTCATTACATTGCGGCGCAATGATTTTAAAGGTTGATGTGATGCACAAGCTTGTGAAGACACGATGCACATGCTCATGCGGTATGGTGCTCATGATGCAGGTTAGCATGACTCAATTACCCACAAAATAACTTAGTGATTGCGGTGACAATCACGGTTGATGAGGAGTATGCTTGGCGAGTCGCATTCTCACAACCAAGATACCTAGCGCACTCCTAGTGGCATTCACATGGCTGCAGCACACATGATGCCCTAGGTTCCGTCGCGGCACCTTTGGTTATGGGATAACACCTCACCAGAACATAAGAGGGATAGAGTATGAGTACGGAGTTTCCAAGCGAGTGCACGTTAGTACACCCAAGCTTCCCAAATGTACATGCTATGCAATGCATACTCAAAAAGTGACAATTATTTTAATTCAAAAAGTTGTGAGCAAGACCAAAAGGAATAAGTTCAGGATTGAGAGATCGGCTTAATCATGATTGGCAAGAAATTTTTTTGGACGAGTTTGAGACTCATCACAGAACTCCGATCTGATCACAACCAGCATAGATAATGCCTTACGAAGATCACTTACAGAAAGACGTTCAACCAAAGCGTTACATCGATGAAGGATCTGGGGATCACCAACAACTCTTGGGACTACAACGCAGACTAGCAGCACAAAAGAAGCTCCTAGCTCAGCCAACCACAACAACTAACCAAACGCGGCTGCACACTAGGGTTCCTTACAACTATTACACTCGTACGACTCAGAACTTTATTACCAACATACCAACTATCTAGGGTTGGATCTTCCATGCCAAAGAACTATGGTGACTCAGGTCCAGACTCTACTCCAGACTCTCCTTGGATGTCCTCAGCATCTTCTTCTTCTTCTGGTCCGGGAATGACAGGTTCCGGAGGTGGAGCTGCTATCGCTTCCAGTTGATTCTCTAGGTCAAGCATATATTGGTCATTATGCTGCAACATGAAGT
This sequence comes from Cenchrus fungigraminus, assembly GCA_036936925.1. Classification (NCBI taxonomy): domain Eukaryota; kingdom Viridiplantae; phylum Streptophyta; class Magnoliopsida; order Poales; family Poaceae; genus Cenchrus; species Cenchrus fungigraminus. The sequence goes on along the minus strand of CM072773.1, from coordinate 93,267,997 downwards.
TCTGCTCGTGAATAACTTCACTTAATCCTCGTATCTTTGCCTTATCCTTGCGTCTTCCCTTCTTGAGAGTGGTTATCATTGCTCGGGCTTCCTTCAATGCTTGAGCAGTATTCTCCATTTCTTTAACTCGGTACCTATAGATTTGGTGTCTATAGAATACACTTTCTCCCACCATCCGTCGGTAGGTGTCATACATGGCTTCTGAAAAGCGAACTGAGGTGACAAGATCAGGACTACAGTGAGAGTTGCCTTGAGCTGAAAGAAAAGCTTCGCGTTCGACCCGAGGTCCAACGTGTCGCTCAGGTACAGGAATCACTCTGGCTGCAGTGCCGGCTACTACGTCAGGGTGCTTCCCACAAAAAGTTGTGAGCGCTTCAAGAGCAGCCTTCTGCACAGTGTCAGCCAGGTTCCGTCCTTTTGCCTTACACTCCCACTCTTCCCAAGCAGGATTTGTCGGGCACACAGGGATCTTCACCTTCACTTCACAACGAAGGAGCTAGCCGGTGGTCATGACCTCACGTGTCGAGTACTCTGGATAAGCGATGTACCCAAAGTCCTTCAGGGTGTCCCACAAAAGTGAAGGAAATCCACCCTCCTCGAGGTAGTTCACGAGAGTCCATGCTTCCACATCAGCCGACGCAGATCCAATGTTGTCCATCTGGACATAATGACAAAAGTGAGAACCAAACGGATGCGAGTGTACGCGATAGATGCGGACAAAGGTAAGAGAACTCTTGGTTAAGAAATGGGGTAATCATGTGTACCAAGGTACAATTGTATGTTAGAACTCGAAACGAGCAGACATACATAATGACATAAAGTTCTGGCAGTTGTGAACAAAAATTCATAACTTAAAAACCAGATCCCCAAAAATTCCCAAATTTTTGCAGCAGCTCAGCAAGATTATGAGGCACATATTTGGTATACAAGATTGATCTAGGAAGGCTAGGAAGGTGCTTAACTAAGCAAGATTTCAGATCGGGTTCTCGGAAAAACAGCAAGACACGGGTTCACTAAACTGGGCACAACTTGAGATATCCAAAAGCTATGACCGCAAACTTTTGCGAGCAGAAACTAGATTAGATTTGGAGCAACTTTGGTTGAGATCACCTGGACAAAAAGGTTCTTGAACAGGGTGCAAAGATCTACGCAAACAGCTACAACAGATTTATGGACAGCAACACATCTGCACACGAGAGGCTATGCAACGAGAAAACATACTAGCAAAATTTCCTTAGAGAGCACATAAAACAAACAGGGGTTCAGCTTTAAGTTTTTCTCGATTTTTAACATGATGCAAGACGTCCTATTCGTCCTCTCAAGGCAATCAAGCCAAAACTCGAAGTTAGTGCCGGTGGCAAAGCATATACACGTTTCTCCCTATAATAACTAGTCGAGAACTAGTCGATGCTCACTTAGCGACTTACGAAACGAGGTTAGTGTACCTGCAGAAGATCACAGAACACAACGAACCTTCCATGCCAGCACTCATGAAAGCGTCCACATACATTACCGTTCACTATAGAAACGGCACCCATGCGTTTATCGCTGCATGGACAGCGTCCAACCTCAGATACGCTCCTTTTTGAATGAAGCGGATCCTTGCCTCGCATATACAAAATGCGGAACGTCCACGTATGGCAAAACGTGGCGAGACACAGACGCGACGGTGGGTTCCCTTTGGAATAGGTCCCATCCATCCCTCACAGGACTTTTCCTGTGGTACCACCACGTATGGCAAAACGTGGCGAACTAGTATGGTTGTACAGGAAGTAAGTTCTGACATGAATAAAATGTGCTGGGAGTTAGCAAAATAAACCATATATTAGTAAGCCACCTGAAAGAACCCAAAATTTCCTCTAGGGCCTCTCGGTCTAGTTTATCCTTAACGGACCAACGTGTTTTGCAAATCCAAAAAAATCTTGGCAAATTTTATTCAAAAACCAGTGATTAAGGTTATTAATTAATCTCTGGTGCATATAATTGCTCTGATGCCAGCTGTGACAACCCGCCCAGAAAAATACCGTACTATCGCCTAAACCAATCCACTTTGGTCATTAAGCAATAATAAAGTATCATCCTGTCGTTACTTGCCGGGATAACGCTCGGTAAATCACTTACAAAGCAACAAGGACCAACATATATGCATTAAAACTCGCGCGAAGGCGAGTCCAGAGAACAACATATGATTAACATCCAAATTTACCCTGAAGGGTTTAATTATTACAAACCAGAGTTTTTGGACATGATAACGAAGTTCAGAGTTTTGAAAACAGCGGAATTAAACTAAACGGCACGAGGAAACATCACGGGAGGCCTGCCATGATGCCTTCATTCATCGTCTTCAACCCACTCCAGGTCCCAGCCAGGCGGGATCTCTCCAGGCCACACATCAGCAAAGGCATTACCTGGAGCAACAGATTAAAGCAAGGCTGAGTATACTAATACTCAGCAAGACTTACCCGTCGGTGACAACTACATCACCAACTCTAGATATGAAAGGCTTTTTGGCCAATGGGGTTTCTTTTGCTGAAAAGCAACAAGAGTATGTCCTTACTTTCAATATTTTAGCACAAGTTCTAGTTGATTATTCCTTTCTAAATTAGCAAGCTAGTGCAAGCATAAGTTGTGCAAACAATTAATCAAGCACAATATTCATCAACTTCCATCATTAGGGATCTCATGGCCAGTGGAGTAAGTAATCTCAGATAACGGTGAGAGGCTGACAATCAATTGATTTAAACCTTGCAAGGGAGACCTAAACACACGGTAGGGTGCCCCCGCGAGGACAACCACCAGGCGGTTCCCAAAAGTCCTCGGTTCGGGATAAAAGGCGACAGTCTTCGGTACAGGCTATCTGGTATACCCCGCAAGGCACCCAGCATCGCACATGCACCACCGGTAGCTAGCCGGGGGACACATCCCAAGATTAGTCACAGTAAAATCCCTTACCGTCTCGTTGAGGTACTAGGCTTACCGTACCCATTTCCGACAAGTGCTTAGTACGTTCAAACACTTAACCCACGAAAGCCATTGGACCGGAGCCCACATCCCATGCTCTTACCACATGAGCAATCCATTTAAGGAGATCTTATGATTCCAACATAAGAACCTATTCTCGCGAGTGACAAGCATCACTCGACTTATAACGGTCCTATAGCATAGCAGCTACCGACCTATCATACTAGTAAGGACATAGGTACCTAGGGATCATGCATCTAGGGTTTCATTTCAACTCCTGAACGTAAATGCACAATCATCCATAGATAGTTGCATAAAGTTTCAAAAACACTTGGTTAATGCACCGGGGCTTGCCTTCGCTGGCAAGGTTGGCCTTGGGCCCTCCTGGACTTTGGTCCAGGTCTTGAGCTATGAACACGTGCTGCAGCTCACCGACAACACCTTCGTTTCCTCCTCCCGGCACGCGCGTATAGCTACCGTCGGGAAGATCTACACGAGGATGCAAATGCAAGACTTAATTGACGATTTGGTTTAATTGATTACAAAACAACACATGACAACCATGGGGTGCATGGTTGACCACATTCACCTAGATAATAATACATTCAGCATACTCTTCCAATAAAAGAACAATATGCAATGCTTTATTATCTACTCTTTTTAGAAGTGACTGTGTACATATATATAAGTAAATAAATTTAATTACCACAAACAGCAAAGGGTTGGTTATAAACTTGTTAGCAAGTTCCACATCACATGCACATGATCTTTAGGTGTGGAGTGTGGTCTTCCAATTTACTTTCACTATTAAACCTACAATGGCTTCTCCATTTTATTCAACCAAAAAAATCATAAAACACCATGTGGGATGTTCACTGAGCTCATTAAGTCTAATACAAGCCACTGATCACACATGCACTCTTGCTTAAGCTATAAAAATAAATATATCAAATATAGCATTTCTATTTACCACAAACAAGATAAATGCATATAAAAATAAATAAAGCACTTCTGGAGCCAAACTTTCTCTCACTGTTTCTCTGGTCCAAAGCAAGGCTAAACAACTAACATGTACACCTAGGGCTATTATAGAACTGGAGATATGCAATTACTTATAAAACTAAGCATAATTCAAGGATAAATATTTCTGGCAGAGATAAAATCATGGTAAATTCACCAGAGGTGCATTTCAACATAAGAAGACAATAGCCAGAAGTTGGGCACAAAAATAAATTGATTTTAATCTATAAAATTCATCTAGGCAGATTCATCATAAATATAAGATAAATCATATAAAAAGATTTACTCAGTAACTTTCTGCAAAATTTGGTGTGGTGACTAAACATGGCATGAAGCACGACATATCCAAAAATCAGCTCATGAACACATGTAGATTTTGCAGTACAACAGATCTAGGGTAAATGGATTTCAATTTTTTTCATGCACAATTTATCACACAAAAGTATATACCTCCTTTACAAAAGTTGTAGTACTCTTCACAAGGAAACTGACAAAATTGGTTTCACATTTTTCTGATTTTTCCTTGAATTTCCACAGATTTTACAAGTTACAGGCAAAACACACTAAAAGAGAAGAATCTTTTTACACACGGGTCCCTGGAACTTTTCAAATCCTCACAGAAATGCCCTCGGCACCAATTCCTTCACAGATTGGTCCCCGGCGGCGGAGGTGAGCTCGCCGCCGGTGATGTGGGGCCGGGGCAGGCAACAAATGGCACTGAGCTGCAATTGGGCTCACCCGTGATTGATTGGCGGGCTTGGTGAGGCCGGAGACATCGCCGGTGAGCGGCGGCGGCGAAGTAGTGGCGGCGCGGCCGCGGTGGTTCAAGGTCCGGCGAAGGGGGAGGCACAGCTGGGCAATGCGCGGCGCATAGAGCTTCAGTGTGCCCCAGAGGAGATGCTAGGAGGGTCGGCTGGCTCGGGGATCAAGCGGGGGAACGAGCTCGTCGGCGGGTGCTCGGCGGCGGCCGCTGGCACTCGTGCTCCGGCGAGCAGGCAGTCCGGCCAGGGCAACACGCAGGTGTGTAGGCTCTATTGGTGTGGGGAGAAGAGCTAGGCGTGCTCAGACGGTAACGGAAAGTAGCGGAGCAGGGAGGTCACCAAGGAGGTGCCAATGGCGGCGGCGGCGGCGTTCGGTGTTCACACGCGAGGGGAGGGACAGCGGCCCCTTTATAGGCGAGCGAGGGACGTAGTCTTCGTGGCTAAGTCTTCCCCGGCCATTAAGCCGCGGGTACGGCGGCCAGGCCTCGGCAGGCGCGCACGGCAGGGAGAACGCGGGCGATCCGGCGGACAAACGGCGGGGTGGTCGGCTTGGCGCGTGAGGGAGCTCCCCGTGGCAGGGGGATACGTCACGCGAAGTGCAGCGCACGGACCGGCGATCGCAGGCCCACCTCGGCGTGCGGGTACGGCGGGTACGGCGGCACGTCGACGTGGCGGCGCGTGCGCGGGCGCGCTCTGGAACGCAGCCACGACGTCGTGGCGCGGCACACCTCTGTTCAATTCGGTTTAGGCCCTTTTTACCACGATTATCTCCCGAATTTTGAACTAAAGTGCACTAAGTGGTAAATAGAAAAGTTGTAGAACAAAGATCCCTCTACAACTTTTACAAAGGCCGACAGGTGCTTTGATCAACGGTTTTTGCAGAAACAGCTTGCCAACTTGGGGTTTTTCTTGGCGCCGGTGAACAGGAGCTGCTGCAGTTGACCAAGTTTTCCACCCTTTTCCACTCAAAATTTGAAATGCCATCCAACATGAAAGTTGTGTCCCTCGAAAAACTAGACAACTTTTATATTGGGAGATTTTGAAGTGTTTAAGTGAAATTTGGAGAACGTGACAAAAGTTCCGGAGGAAGTTCAAAGACATTAGGGTTTAAGTAGGGTTTGACCGTGCCTTTGACCAAGGTTTGACCACAAGTGTGTGTTGACTTGATCAAGAGGGTCATTAGGGATTGTCGGCTCGGTTTTCGAGGTGATGACCCAGGTTGACCATGGTTTGACTGGCGTCAATACGTTTGACTCGGTCATTAGCACTAATGATGCTAATCAAAAACCTGGGGCGTCACAAGCACTAGGTCAGGCAGACCAAGGACTGGGTAGGCTTCAACTAATGAGGCAAAATGATGCCTTGCCATGCCTAAGGTTTCCTTCTCTCTTTGTTTGAAACTGAGGATCATCATTCTTAAGGAAATGACACGCCGCACAGGAAAGAATCGAATGCAAAAAGATGCTCTCAATTCCCCCCAGCGTAGGTGGTTGCAACCAAAACAATGGTACCAGGTTCTCGCTTCCCTAGAAAGGGAGAACGGAAACAGGTTCCTCTTAAGAACATCTTGTGTTGCCCCGGTTTTACCCTGAGTAGAACACAATTGCTCAAAGTCTCTTGCCTGATCATAGGGATTCTCATGACTCATTCCCGAGAAGGGTTTTTCCTCAACTAGCTTCATGAGAGATGGGTGAACCATACAAGGTGTTAGAAGAGCGGGTTGTCTCCAGAAAGTTGATTCCATGGTTTCACTCATAACGGGCGGAAGGTGTGTACAAGGATAACATTCCTGGGGCAGCGGGGGTAAAGGTAGAAATAAAAGGAAAACAAAAGATACAAGGATAGTCGTGTTCGTTGATTCTCGACAACCGTTCCCCGGCAACGGTGCCAGAAATGCTTGTTGGTATTTCTTAACGTCACCACTACGGCGCCGGGATAGCGTGAGCGTGTAAGAATCACCCGGGTATACTGACGGGTGCTAACGAATCCGCAAGCGCACAGATACACCGTTGTAGCACTTCGCCTTAGGAGTATTCCAAAGGGTATCGAATCCAAGGAACGGTATGGGGTACTCTACGAGTGACTATCCATGGGCACACAGTCCCTGCTGAGGTAGGTGAGTGATATGAAGTCTCCTGTAGGTTCTCGACTCTAGAGGGGAACAAGCTCGGATAAGAATCTCGCTTCGGACACCGGCCCCTCCTGGCTATAACAGTTGCTTCACGGCAAATGGTTGCCTACACGTTGTATCCGAACGTGGGGGATTTCAAAGGGACCAACGGCTATCACTACCGCGGCCTACCTCAAGACAAACCGTGGGATACAGGGCATTCGAAGGATAACCAGTAGTCTAGACACCACGTCTACACCGCCGACTACTACTATAGCACGACTACATCTGACGTCCCGTAGAAACACTATAGCACTCCGTATAAATACGAAGCGACGAACCCGTGAGGTTGAGCTAGACCGTACTCGTTATTGAATCGATTAGCGCAAGGAGATATGATTGATACTTGATCTAAATCAGATATGCATGAGCTTCAATATATTCTAATAGATAGGCAATCACACAAACAGAATGCAAACTTATGCGCTTATAACAGAAGATCAAGGGTCGTGTTCGTGAAGAACACGAGCCTCTAACTTATGAACGAACGCAAAAGTATGAATAACTCGCTCGTCAACTAGATCGAGGAAGCACGTTCATGAAGAACGCGAGCCTCTAGATGATGAACGAACGAAGAACTCAAGAATAATTCAATCATGCATGAGAGCCACTTTAGTCTAATTGGAAAATACTGAAATACTCACTTTAGTCTAAATGAAGAACAGCATCGCTCACGAGGTACAAGGGGACGATGGATGATGAACGGATCATCACCACCTCACCTCTACTCATCCACACACTCCTCTCTACCTAGCACCACCTAGTCTAGATCCTCCACACACACACACACTCATGGTGGGATGAGGTTTCACCTCCACCAAGAGAGAATGAGAGGGGGAGAAAAAGGCAAAGGTGAGAAATTGCTTCAAGTGTGTTCATCCTCTTCTTACCCCCCCCCCTCCTCTCCTATTTATAGGCTTCAGCAACCGGCGTGGGAGCACCCAAACACCCCGGGGATAGCTTCTAGGACCAATGGGCGAGCACCACGTGGAAGGCCGGGATGAACCGCCCTGAAGGCGGTTCGACCGATCCTAGGGGTCGGTCGACCCCTAGGTGGCGCCTTTTGCGCTGTGTTTTCCCCAGGAGGCTGGTAGGTGGGTCCCTTGGTTGGTTCCTGGTGTCCACATGATTTGGAGCCGGTTTAGGCGCTATGGTGGGCCATGGGATCCATGTGATGCCTGCATGGCGACTTCTGATTCGCCGAAGCCTCCCTTCTTGGACTGGTGACGTCATGGATCCAAGGGATGCTTGCATGCAGCCCCTCAGTGGCTGAGCCTGACTTGCTAGGATCATGACAGTGTCTTTTCTATCCATTTCTTATGCTAAACACCTGCATTCAACTTAGCATGGCCACTTGTGGAAATTGTTAATTTAAACTCCTATTCTAATGTGGATGCATAGTTCTTATGACAAAATGCAGGGATTGACGGCCTTAAATTAGGTACTTAACAGCCATCAACAACCACTCTTTAGTTGAACTCATTGATTCACATGAAGTAGTTTAGCCAATTTTCGACTGGCTTTATGACAGCAGGGATGAAACCATCCTTGGAACAGCTTACAAACTCATAATCAGTTAAATCTAAGCCAGATAGACACTTTACATCATCATGCACATTTATAGAATGACTATCAGCTACAGCTACACAAGCAGAATTATCTCCGTGCACAACTTCTACCTCATCGCCTATCCATTTTATTAAAAAATGATGCAAGGTAGAAGGCACACATCTATTTGCATGAATCCAATCATGACCAAGGATTAAGCTAAAGTTACCTTGTGTCTCAGCGACAAAGAAAGCTGTAGCTAACGTCTTGCTTCCAATGGTGAGCTCCATGGAGATAACGCCTTCGGCACCTATTGGCTCGTCTCCTCCAACACCGCTAACAGTCATGTTGGTCTTGATCAACTCCTCATCTTAACCTCCAAGCTTCTTGAATAGAGAATACGGCATCAGGTTGACAATTGCACCTCCATCCACCAGCATCTGAGATATAGGCTTCCTATTGATGTGACCCCGCATGTACAAAGCCTTCAGATGATTATCAGTGTCTTTGGCCCAAAGTCAAGATGAGCGAAGTCCTCCTCCGAAGGTGCAGAGCCATCCACGAACAAATGAACCACATTAATGTCAAGGTTCATGCGCTCTGGAGAAGAACTGTAATCAACGAGTTGCTCGTCGTCTTCTGATGCAGGCACCGACGACAACCCATCATTGCAAACCATGGAAGACAAAAAAAGTGAAACCGGGCAGCGTCTCTGGAGAACCCGGTCTGACTGCCTCCAGGGCCGGTCTGACCGCGGGGGCCGATCTGACCGCCTGGTCAGCCGGTTTAACCACCCCTGCTGGCGGCTGAACCACCTCATTCGGTCTGACCGCATCCTCTGACGGTTTGACCGCCTCAGTCTGTGATGTAGCTTTAGCTCTCTACTCCTTCCCTTGTGCCATGGGTCTGTAGTTGTTGAACATCTCATCTCTTTTCGCCTCCATCTCCTTTTCCTTCTTCTCCCGGAACCTCAGTCTTTGAAGCTTTCTCCTTTGTGTATGGGTTAAACCGGGAGGACACCACCTTGGCAAGAAGTTATTGGAGTTGGAACTACTCCCACTGGCCTCATGATCATTAGCAGCACATCCTTTCTGAGTAGGTGTCACAACCTGATTATTTAGCACAATCGGTCTTTTGCCACTTTTCTCAATAGGAACATCCATTGTCCTAATCTGTATGATGTCTTGGCCAGTAGTCCTCTCTGGATCAATATCCATCTTCTAAATCTCCTCCTCCCTGAGCCTGGGCTTGTACACTTGTCGTGGAGGAGATTGAATATTTTTTCTGGGTAGGGCGGTCTGACCACGTGTAGGGGGCGGTCTGACCGCGTTGGCCTGCTGATGCTGCCCTAACCAACATGGAGCCCAACGATCTTGTGTAGGTCGTGAAATCCGATCCAGTGCTGGTCTTCTTGGCCCTCCCCATCCAGGATGAAGGACTACTGATAAGGTACCCACATCACTCCATTGTCATCATAAACCGGGCGAGGTTGATTTGAAGGCGCCCATTGTGGAGTAAAGTGTTGCCCTTGTTGTGATGATTCACCTCTGAATCTTGTAGCTGCTCTTGGAGGTGACGATGACCTCTCTTGATGTGGAGGTGTTCTCATCCTTTTTTTAAATGGCCGATCGCTTGTAACGGCCTTTTGCTTAGAGTACTTGTCAAATAACATATCAAATGTGACTTTTGACTTTGAAACACTCCCCTGATTCTTAGCAATATTAAGCTTCTAGTTTCCAATCTTCGGCCGCTTCGGAATAAGCATTTTTGGTCGACCGTGGGGAGGGACGGTCTGACCGCCCTGGGGCGCCGGTCTAACCACCCTGGGCTGACCAGGCTCGGTTGTTTGTTAACCAGACGACATGGACAATCCTTGCCCCCCATGTCCAGAAGCTTTGATAGTAATCTTGAATGTCTCTCTGCCATAAGGGGTCTTTTCACATGAAACTTCTCTCACCAACTCTTTTCCCCTCAAGTCGGGCTTAGCTTCCCCGACTACCACGTTCTTACCTTTAGTTGCTTCGACTTGGTCTGGCCGAATCAACACTTTAGGTTGCTGCAGATCCATGGTATTGATAGGAAAAGGCTACTTGTCCACTTGCATCTCATGAAGCATCAAACGACCTTCATTTATGACCGATTGAATCTGACGACGAAACACATTACAATCGTTAGTAGCATGAGAATAAGAGTTATGAAATTTGCAATATGCACGTCGTTTAATTTCATCAAGTGGAGGCATGGTATGAGAAATCTTAATATTTCCAAGTTTAAGTAATTCATCAAAAATACGATCACACTTAGAAACATCAAAGGTAAATTTCAATTCTTCTTGCCGACCTTTGGTAGCCGGCTTAAGTGATGCACAAGGACTAGGTTTAGCCTTAGAAGACCACACAACTTCAGCAACATAAACCTCACCCTCGTCGTTCGAGCTATCGGAATCATATTCAACCAAATGCATGTTAGACCGACGAGGTTTATAGTTTTCTTTTTCTTTATTTAGTTTTAGTTCCTGTGCCATACCTCTAACAAGAACAGTAGCAAGAGAATAAAATTCTACACCTTCTAACCTTTCTCTAACAGCAGATCTTAAACCTTTAGCAGCAAGGTCAGCAAGGTCAGAATCGAAAAGTGCAAGATTAAAACAACGATTTTTAACTTCTTTAAAGCGCTTAAGATAATCAGAAACTGACTCATCTTTGCCTTGTCGAACTGATGTTAAATCTGTTAACTTTAATTGATAGCTCCCACTAAAGAAGTGATCATGAAACTTTTGTTCTAATTGATCCCACGAATCAATAGAGTTAGGAGCTAATGAAGAAAACCAAGCAAGAGTGGTACCAGTTAATGACAAGGAAAACAAGCGTACTTTCAAAGAATTATAGGTACCAGCTTCACCTAGTTGAGCAGTATATTGACTAATATGTTCCTGGGTTGTGCGGTTATCATCACCACTAAATTTAACAAAGTCAGGCATACGCCAACCAGGGGGAAAATTCACATAATCAAACTCGGCTCTATAGGGTTTTTGATAAAGCTTCGAATTACCAAAGTCAATGCCGAGCTTATTTTTCATCATATTAGCTACTTCTTCTTTAAATTGAGCAAATTCATTCCTAGCAGCTAATTGAGATTGCATTGAAGCTGATGTATTAAATCTACTCACATAGGGTTGATTAGGATTTTGAACACGATCCAAGTCGGAAAACACATCATTGGGCACGCCATAAGATGGAGCAACATTAGGTATAGGTGGTGATGTGTGAGCAATAGTACTGAATGCATAAGGTGCAATACCAATATTACTACGCCCAGGAATCTGAGTATTAGGCGCAACCGACAAAGGCACCGGCTGTTCTGGCAGCAAAACCATCTGGCCGGACTGGGCGGTCAGACCGCCTATAGGGGGCGGTTTGACCGTGGTCGGCTGGGTGGATGGTATTTGCTCAGGATAAAACCCTGTCGGCATACCGTCCATAAATGTATCACCTGAAGAATTAGGTGCTGCCGACATGGTTTGGTGCAGAACCCCATGTGTATCAACTTGAGGGATTGAATCATCAGTAATATCAGTACTAACACATTTACCCTCTACTTTTTCAAGGCGAGTAATAACACTAGCTACTAGATTATTCTGATCACTAAACGCACGATCAAACTTTTCAGATATAGAAGATTGCGTTACTAGATCAGGTGGAGTCTGGCTTACAGTGGGTATTACCTCAACCTTGTTGTTGTTTAGTTTGAACGCAGGCATCTCAAAGTCTTGAGCTAAGGTCACCTTGCCTGCACGATCTTTCTTGGCGCCAGAGAGAAACTGCTTCTTGATGTACTCTTGAAGCTCCGTGTACTTCCTCTGGTCCTCTTCGCTGAGTTCTTCGATGTTCACCATGATGAGATTCTTGGGATCGAGTTCACAACGTGCTCCCATGCAACGATTGACAAAACGGTTGTAAAAACCAGATCTGTCCCCAGCGGAGTCGCCAAAAGTGTGTTGACGCTTTTTCTGGTCGAACACACGAGTGCGCTAGTTCGCGCGAACGTCGGAAATCAACTCGTCGAAGCACCCGGCATGGGCCGGTCTGACCGCCTGGGGGACGCGGTCTGACCGCCTTGGACAGGCACATCGCCGAAAGCCTAAGTTCGTCGCTCCGGGAGGGACCCCGTCAGGAGAAACGCGCCTAGGGTTGTCCTGAGGTCGGCAAGGCCACTCAGAACTTCCTCAACCGTCGTGGAGACGAAGGAGGAGAGCAAAGGGGTTGGAAAAGCTAGGGTTTGGAGAAAATAAAGTATAAATTGATAATTCGATTGGATGATAGATCTCAATCGGCCATGCCCCTTTATATTTATAGGGGGGAGGTCTTGCCCTGCAAGGAACTCTTTACAACTCGAGAATAGCTAAAAACTCCTAATTTGGGTCGGACTCGGGGAGACCCGGTCAGACCGCCCGGGGGAGGCGGTCAGACCGCCTGGCGGCCTCCGTGCCGGACCAGCTACAGGACACGCGGTCAGACCGCCTGAGCGACCCGGTCTGACCGCCTGGGCCAACTTGATCTGGCTTTTGTCAAATTTGAGTGTCAACACATTCCTGAGGAAAGGAAACGCATTTACGTGTTTGGAATGTAGGAAAGGTAAGTTCCATTCAAATGAAAGAAAAAGGGTGATGAAACAAAGGAAATAAATATCCACTCCGATCAAAGCATGGGTTAGAGCCTACCCACTTTTCTAGGTTAGATTTGACCATCTCTTGTTTGATTTGCAAGATGGGTTGAACCCAAATTTTATATTTGGTTGAAGCGATAAAGTGGGTCGGAGGGGTTCCATCTCTGGTTGGGTTGGAGGGTTAGGGATGGAGGGGGAATATGCTCACCTACTTAGTGAGACTACTACACATATCACCAATTCCAATTGAAATCAAAGCATACTCCGTAAAAGAAAAACAGCTAGTACAAAATAATATGCATAGACATGCATTAAGAACAAGACATCATAATTAGCTAGAACCGTACACAAGTGCAAGCAATGGTTATCTATAGCCAATTTAAGGCAATACATCAAGTTCAAGCCTTACTTAGATATAGCAAGTTCAAGGCAATACATCAAGTTCAAGCCTTGCATGATATAAGTTCAAGGCTTACGCACTAACATAAGATTCGGGTTTCCAACAAAAGAAACATCTCACTCATCCAAATCACCCTTATTACATTCCATGAAACTTCTCAAGGATGAAGATTGTGACCAAATTTAACTCTTGAATAGCAACTTATACAAATAAGCCCTTACATTCCATGAAACTTATTTGGTGGCCAATGTGAGAATTGGCCAGCACATAAGCATAGTAGAAAGACATGTGTGCTGAATTAAAACGAGGAAGGTTGTTCAATACTTCAAGTTGTCAGGTATCCTGGCAGCTCATATCGGGCAAGGTTATCACGTACACATTAGAAAGCGGCAACCAGCCCATCCTCCTCCATTTCAGCTACCTTGGCCTTCTTACTTGGTCCTCTAGCAGAATATGTTGCCAAGTGTCAGGGCCATTACTTAGACCATAACGAGTAACCTCATCCTCCTCTTCTTGGCTTTCATCCTCATCATCCTCTCTACATACCTATACAGTTGAGTCTTTTGTAATGTTTCCAGTAGCCATGCCATTGCAAATATTTGCCTCCATCTCTCTATAGTGCAAGAGGGGCTTGTTCAAGAACTCATCAGACTTATGATCCTAGACATGGAGGAGAAATTAGTTAATAAAATCCGGCTCTACGTGCCACACTAAGCCGAACATTGGTGACAAAAAAAAAGATACACCATGCATTTATCTGGCTCTACGTGCCACACTGAGCCGAACATTGGTGCGCCGCTGTCGATAGTATTTGTTCATTAGGCCATTATAAATCCTTCTTCCGGTAAAGCGGCAGAGCATCATATTTTGTGATCAGAACTCCTAACCAGTTCTCCTTCCCTTGTTCCCTCTAAAAGAAAAATGCAAAATAAAAAATGGTGGTCTCTGGAGTTCTCCTTCCCTGGTTCCCTCTAAAAGGAAAAATGCAAAATAAAAAATGGTGGTTTGCCAGAGAGGGTGCATGAAGCTAAGTGGGCTTGAAGTGCAGCAACACATTATCCTTCCACCGTTGGAAGTAAAAAGAAAAATTAAAAATAAAAAATAGTGGTTTGCCAGAGAGGGTGCATGAAGCTAAGTGGGCTTGAAGTGCAGCAACACATTATCCTTCCACCGCTGCTCTGTGAAGCCAGCCTCACGCATTGCCCGCCACTTTAGGTGTTGAGATGCCAAGGCCTTCGCCTCAGCACCCGCAGCCCACTACACAACTTGTGTTTTAAACAGAAGCACTTGAGCACTAAACAGAAGCACTTGACTCAGTCCAGTTGGCAAAGAGCCTTTGTTTCTGACTTCCTGGGGAGGTACTCCCAACCCAGACTCTATGGTAGAGTCCATAATCATTAAATACACTGTTATGTAGACAATTTGCTGATGTGGCAAGCAATTTAATGAAGAAAGAGAGGTGCAAACATAGAAACCAAGTCTAAGTTAGACTCCAAATCTACGCACAGAACGAGGCCCGTGCGGATCCTGTGTGGCTGCCCACATGTTCGATGTGTCCACTTATTTAATAAAACGGGAGCAGAAGAACCAAGTAAAATATTATGAAGACTCCATAATACAAAATTTGCATTAGAGATTATAATTTCTTGT
Source organism: Cenchrus fungigraminus (assembly GCA_036936925.1). Lineage (NCBI taxonomy): Eukaryota > Viridiplantae > Streptophyta > Magnoliopsida > Poales > Poaceae > Cenchrus > Cenchrus fungigraminus. The sequence goes on along the minus strand of CM072773.1, from coordinate 93,252,822 downwards.
GATAAAGTCTTCGACATATAGACTCTATGGGTAGAGTCTGGGTTGTGAGTGCCCGCAGAGAGCGAGTGGAATCTTTGTGTGGGCATCGGGCCTTTATTAACTCTTCTTAACTTTTGTGTCCCGGTGGGCTGAGCTTGTGGAGAATTTTCTCAAGTTTAAATGACGTGAAGGCCCGATGAGGTTAAGTGGCAAGCATCGTAATGGAGAACTTCACATGAGCTGGAACCCTGAAACTTTGAAAGGGGAGCTTCACGTACATACGGGTGAAGGTCTCAATGATGAAGTCTACCAGCACGGCAGCCGTGCTCTGTATCTTCTTGTTACAACAACTCTACGATTCCCTCCTCGCGTAACTCCTGGCGCTCCGACCACATCAAGTGGCCTCTGATTGATAGTATACTGATTTTTAAAGATGTGCAACTATGCAACGCGTGTAACAGTTTCATCTTGATTCTATTTGTGGATTGACTGATTTCTTTTGTTCTATTGCTATACATCGCAGCAGGTTAGCTTCAAGAGACTGTGCACCACTGAAGCTTGGCCATCCATGCTCAAGCAGATGTATTAGTAGGGAAGCCAAATGGGAACCAACATTTCCTTAAGGAATTGATATGTATATACATTGACAAATTTATTGACCTACCCATGTGGATCAAAACTGTGACTGCTAGCATTGCTCCATTCACACACAACTGGACTGCCTTACAATATAAAAATTAGGCCATCTAAACATACCTTGCACGGTGGCACTTCAGTGGTTGGTTAGCTAATAATGGTGTTCATAGTAAAGTTGCAAGAACTCATCTTCTACTAAAATGACCAGATTGACTATATATAGGTGCACAAAAAAATATTCTTTTCTGCTAATATTTGGATTTAGAAACATGTTGATTGATTGAAATCTAGCACGTATAAACTTACTAGTCTTACGGTCTGAAGTTTAGGCTCTGCACACTGTCATCTGTCTGTCGATATATTTATTTGCAACTAATACTGTCAGCAAAAGAACTGTACAAATGCACATATTAATTCCTCAGCAGAGACGAATTCTCTACAGATAGTAATATTCCAATTCAACAGATTAATTTCTAGCATTGTACACCAAGCATAGAGACTTGGCCCTGCGATTACCCACTGATCTTTTCAATTTCTTCTGCATTTATGTTTCGTCATTGCAGAACAGAAGTGCACCATTACAGAAGTAAAAGCCAGCGAAGGAATTATAAATGGTAGTCTTACAATATGAGATCCAAGCACTTTACAATAGTCACTGGCAGGCTATGAGATTCTGAATACGCAGATACTATCACAATCATTTTACAACCAGCAGAGAAGAGATGACTATTGCCCACTGAAATCTTTTCATGTCCTAGGCAGTGAAGGAAATACATACAAGGAGTGGTCGTACTATCCATCTAGATTGACTTCTTCCCTCAATGCTGGGAAGACTGGAGGCCAGAGCATCATGAAGGGATTGATATCTAAGAAGCGCCCATCACGCACCTTTAATTCGTCATATACTTTCTCACTCCTGCTCTTCATATGCATATGCATGACAACCGCACTTGATCTCAGCCACAAGAACACAAACTCGAGATTGTCATCAGCTGCCATCACCATAACATCCTCTAGACGATTGTGTGCCTCATGCACATGAATTTTGTCATAAACCAGCACCCAGTCATTTTCGTCGCTGCCGGTCGTCTCAAGCTGCCAGATGCTGAGCAGATACCCTTCAGCGTGGATGAGGAATAGCTTAGAGCCCTCCTCTCCAAATGACAGCATGAAGTTGTCGGTGCTTACTTTGTCTGGGCGCTGGATAAGTGAACTCTTCGCAGCTGTCATGTCCAACCGGAGAATGTGGCCGGACTTGGTCAAGCTGTAGATCTTGCCTCTCACCGGCGGTAGCGTGTACGCAATTGGTGGCAATGTCTCCGGGAGATCTATCACTGCCGTGCAATGAGCGACCCAGACGCCAGATCCTGAAGTGAGCAAATCTACTTGAACCTTTGTTTTTGTAATCCCAATAGGCAGCATAAGACCGCGACGGCACCGCCGTCGCCATTCTCGTGAGGAAGAACCATATCAGATTCTGCTTCGGCGGCGGTGGGAGGACGACCTTCCCACGCGCAGGGTGCAGCGGGCTGAGAACCGCGTGCCGGCAGGCCGCGGGATGGAAATCCATGACGAGGAGGCGCCCGTTCCGGCAGTCGCTGATGAAGAACCGGCCCTCGGCGGCGCTCGCACGGCGGGCTGCGGTGGCGAGCTCCGGGGCCTGCGAGACGGGCACGAACCGGGGGCTCCATGCGCCCAGTTCCCTGAGGTAGAAGCCGAGGAGGGCGGGCGGGTGGCGGGTCCGGAAGCGGCGGAGGAAGGCGGGGTCGGAGGCGTGCCGGAGCCAGCGCTTAGAGACGAGGGCGGCGCGGACGAGGGTGGTGGGGAAGCCGAGGCGGAGCAGGATCTCGCGGAGGAGGTCGTCGTCGCCGAGCGCCGCGGATGCCGCCGACGGAGGCGCGGTGGGCTCCGCCCCATCCGTCTTGGCTTCCATTGAGGCTGATCCACAGCGATGGAGAAAGGGGGCCGCGGATCTGCCCGGAATTTGGAGAGCGGCGGCGAAGAATTCGAAGAGAAGGGGAACAGCCAGACAGGAGGGGCTTTTTTGTTTTTTTCCCGAATAACAGGAGGGGCTTCTGTTGCGAAGTACCGGGCAACCGACAAAACTGTGAAAATGGGACTGTCTAGTGCTTCGCAGTTTTGTTCTTTAACTCACATTTAGGTCACATTTGGTTGGTGAAAAGTTAGTAAAATTTTTTTTATTAAACTGCGTGCGTAGAGAAAAGAATTGAACTGACACGGTTCTCTAGATGAGAAGTCTGGTGAAAATTTGGGGAACTAAAAAGTGGCACAGCTCTGGAAGTTGTTTTCGGAGGAGCTGAACTGTTTTTAGAGGAGCTGTGCCAAAGGGGTAAAAAATAGCTCCTTCTGAGAAGCGAGCCCAAAACTCGCTCTCTAGAGCGTTTCATCGGAGGCACAACTGAAAAGACCAGCTTCTCCCGCTGCGTCTCGCACGTGATACTCGCGGTCTTCGATTTGCCCCCTTCACCTCACGCGCAGGGGAAGCTGTGAGGGGTGCCGCCGGCTCGACGACGGCTGGAGGAAGGGCCGGAGACCGGCAGACGGCGCGGGAAGTGGGGCGGACGACGGCTCGGTCGCGCGAGCGTGGAAGACGGAGGCCGCGGTGTGGGCGCGGAGGAGGAGGATGTCACGGTGGAGGAGCTCGGCGGAGGCGCGGGGCTCAGGGCGGCGCCGCGGAGGAGCTCTGCTCGGGGCGCCTCCATGGGCGACGAGGGAGCTCCGCGCGGTGGAGGAGCTCGACGGGAGATGGCGGGTGCGGGCGGCGGGGGAGACGACGGGCGCAGGTGGCGGGAGAGGGCACGGACGAGGAGGATCGAAGGCAGCGGGATCGGAGCGGAGGCGGGGATGGAGGTGGCGTCGGATGGAGGTAGCTGACGAGTGCGAATGGATAAGGAGAGAAGGAGAAATCAAGGGAGAGGGAGAAATAAAAAAGAGAAAAATAAGAAGGAAAAAAGAGAAAGAAAAAGAAAAAAAAAGAAAATAGGAGGAAAAAGAAGAAAAGAAAAAAGAAAAATAAGGACATTAGGGAAATTTCATCATCTTATCCATGTTACACAGCTAGGAGAAGTTGTTTTGCCAAATGTTTCTTTAAAACAATTTCAGCTTCACCAGAGAATCCGCTCCACCAGCACAGCCACAGCCGGAGCTGCCACAGCTACAGTCACAGCTGTGCCAAACACACCCTTAGACATATATTAACTATTGCAGTCTTATTTTCATTTTTTTTTGAGCAACCAGAGATTGGAATGGGAGTATGCAAGATGAAAATTTTGTCAACCACATTTTTGTCATGATTGAATGTAGTAGGTTTGTTCAATTTTTTATTTGATTGGAGAGATTAAAATTGAAGATGTATGTCGAATTTAACACTTTAGTAGTAGACTTTTATATGTCATTTCTAGCCTCCACCATCATTCTTTTTATTTCCTTTTTCTTTCCTCAGCTTTCTCCTCCAACCGAAATCAGCTCGCCGCCTCTCTCTTCGCTCCGCTGATGGCCTCTGCCTCTTTGTGCTCTGTCCCCAAGCAGTGGCGGATATATGCCTAGGGCCACTTGGGTCATGATCTTAGGCCTGGGCCGAAATTCTCCACAGTAGAGCATTGTAGCAAAGAAGCCTAAGACAACAGAGCACAAACTGATCTATGGACCGGCCCTAGACTTTGGGCCAAATCCTATCCGCCCCTGCCCCAAGCCAGCCTCGACTGGCAATAGCCATGGCGAAAGCTCGAGCTCGCCCCCTTCCCCATGCTGACGCTGCCCCCAACCTCCTATGTGTTGCCATCCGCAGCTGCCCGCCCTCCGCCACGTTGCCTCAAACTCATGCAAGCTAGTAACACCCAAAAAAATACTTAAGAGAGACTTATTAAAAAATTTGTTTACTTAACTAAAGAATTGACCCCCTAAATTCCCTCCTTATTTAAATTTTACAGAAGTTATTCATCTACTGTAAAAATGCATCGTGTGTTTGTGTATTTGTGTGTTCCAGAAGCATACTAAAGATCCAAAACTCTCCTCTCATAGTGAACAACTTTCAAATTCAAATTCAAACCCATCTTTAAACCCTCTCAAATAATTATACAACCCACCTATTCCTTTTTGGGCCACTACCCTACTCCTACCCAGTCCTTCCCACAACATGCCTCGTCTGAAACTCTCCTCCCCTCCCCCCTCCCGCACGGCTTGCTGGGCCGCCAGCCCATCCCACGACGCCGAGCGTCGTCTTCCTCCTCTTTCCCCCTTTCTCTCGCTCGCGTGCCAGTCGTTCCTTCCCCTTGCCATGGTGCTAGCCGCAAGGGAGGCAGCACTGGTAGCGCGGATCAACTTCTCTCGCGCTTGCTACTGCAATGAGTTCCTCCCGCCACCCTCTGCCGCGGCCAACTTCTCCCCACGACCAATGTTGACTGGCTCCTCCCCGCACCCACCGCCGCCTTCTCCCCGCTACCGCCTCCCCCTCTTCTCCTACTCCCCACGCCCCGCACCGACCATCTCCGGTAAAAACTATCGAGCATATAGTAATAAATAGGACTTTATAGTACCGGTTAGTAATGACAACCGGTAATAATAGGCCGTCAATGATGCACATGGATGAGATTTTGTATTGTTTAGGCTAGTCTCAATGGCGACTTCATGGCATTAACTATCATCAATTTTGTTGACGTGACGATGAGAGAAAATGAGAGAGTTTTACGGGATGTGATGGAAGTTTCATCCCTATGAAACAACACTGACATAACAGTTATCTAATTTCCAGTTTAGATAACTATGCACTGAGACTGGTCTTAGTAAGGATGCAAGCAGATCCGGAAGGCTGTTTTATGATGGGCAACTTGAAGGGACGTGTAGCTGATTGCACTACAAAATTACATCGAATGATTTACTCTTTGTTGTTTGATATTGAGAAAATTGACGCTGTGTGGAAATAAAATCAACAAATTTTCCTATTACAGAAATATGCACTGCAATATTCTCAACTTTCAGAAACAAGGTTATAACCCAATAACAAAATCAACTGATTACTGTCAAAATATACGGAATAACAATTCCCAAGCTATTGCAAATTTGCATGATCCTAAATTTGCCGACGAAAGGTGGACCCGTGTGTCATTGATACACGATTGGCAAATAATTAAGGGATTGCAAATTAAATTTGTCCACGGACAAATAAGGAAAAACGTCCCTGACCAGCGCAGACGACGACGAACAAATAATATAGACGAAGAATGTGAGGTACTGTGATGCACACGGCCTTGCCGTTCCGTCGGCATATTGAGCACGGTGCATGCACTAGCAGACCACCTCGCAGAAGCACTTTCTGGAGGCGCCATGCATCTGGCACTGGCCGCCGGGGAACTTCTCGTTCTTGCACACGCTTGCGCAGTTCTCGCTGCTGAAGCACATGCCCTTGAACGAGTGGCTCTGCGACAGGCAGTGCCTCTCCTCTGAGACCACCCTCGCCGTCACCACCTCTGCAGCACACATGCAAACCATAGCGAGCATCACATTATTCATCTCATTTTGCAAATATTTTTTTTAAATTATAATTTGTTTGTCTTTAAATTTAACCACTCATTTTATTCAAAAAATGTATACAGACGAATTTAAGTCATTTTTGAAAAAGTTTTGTCAATAAAGAAAATCACAACAAAAAGATGTGATATTTCGCATAATTTTTAAAATAAGATGAGCGGTAAAATGAAACGAATTAGTATAATTCAGAACAGGAGTAATAACTTAACAATGGTTAATTAGGTATATCTGATGTCAAACACACTGTGACACCAAGCTAGGACTGACGGTCACCTGTGGCGACGAGGAGGAGGACGATGAAGAGAACTGGTGCGGCCATGCGGCGAGAAATCGACATCTTGTTTAACCCAAAGGACAAAACTGAAACACAGCGACTGCAATGATTATTGATGGAAGATGGACTTGCTTGGTGTGGGACGAACTGGGTTGGGCCACTATATATAAGAAGTGCTAAGAATAGCCAATGTTTAATTCTGGAAGGTGTAAATATAACAGCGGATTATGGACGATCACACAAAATGGATGGCTGCTGCTGCTGTGCTCAGCGATCGCCATTGAATTTTATTGGCTCCTCCGGACATGGCTGCTGGATTTCTAACTTTTTCTTTTTGAGGGGGTGCTGGATTTCTAACTGTGGCCATTGAATTATTGAACGACGGACGGAGGACCTACCGGGCTACCGGCCCAAGAAAACCAGAAGTTATTGGATCAAACCCAGTACCGAAGTTGGACCAAGTCTAGTAATGACCGAAGTTGATTAGTGTTCATTCAGTCTCCGATAATTAGCTTGTGAACTCTTTAGTCGATTGGAAAAGGCGATGGTATGATTGATTCTTGACTTCCAGCAATGGATGAAGATATCATGCTGCCTCAAGAATCGCTGGCAGGAGAAGCTCTTAGGATTCTCACCGTCGAGAACCTCATTGGCGAGGTCGCCGAGGTCCTGGATCGGAAGAACTCGTCCGCGTGCCCTCGCGGAGGCCCTTGGCCCCGGCGGCGGAGGCGGCGGTCCTTACGACCCCCACGTCGGCACGTCCCCTTCGCCGTCACTGCCACCGCAAGCTCTACCACTCATCGAAGTCACCGGGGAGGCGCTCTCCAAGGAGCTCCGGCCCCTCCTGCGATCTGGTGACCACTCAGCTACAACTTGTTAGCAAATAATGCACGAGCAAGACCAAACGTGAGACACAATTTTTATGTGGAAAATATTTTTGAAAAAAACTCACGAGCACCAATTGGTGAACTCCACTATGATGAGCAATGAGTAATCTTATTTTTCCCGTGCGAATAAACCGATTCCAGTCAAATACGTAAACAAATCATTTAATCACACAATTCGAACCGTGGACAGTCCTGACGTCCCCACTCTAATATTATAATTTGGATCATATAATATCCAACAAGACACAAAATAAACACTAGCTGCAAGCACTTCAGTTTGCTAGTGTGTACTACCTAGCTCGTCCATACATATACGATACTTAGGACAAACTATATCTCGAATTTAAAAATAAACTAATTTGCATATTGCACACGTTTATTTGAATACAGACGTCGTCGCAACTGATATGCTCAATGCATCGACTCCAAGTCCTCATTTAGTTTGGTCATAGTACATGGCAGAGGAGATGACACAGCTGCATCACATACTATAGCTACTAGCATGAGCACGCAGGGACATGGCTTGGATCGATTAGTAATAACAGGCGGCACAGGGGAACACACTCATGTAGCAGGAGCACAGACGGGCAGGTCGTGGTCCTGGGTCGGGCGCTGCTTGAGGATGGGGTTGCTCTCGAAGAAGTTGACGGGCTTGAGGTCGAAGCTGGAGGACACGATGGGCATGATGGGGAAGTCCTCCTGGCACGGGATGTGGTGGAACCCCAGCGTGTACCACAGCACCAGGTCCCTGTTCTCGATCGGACGGTCCCTGTTAATTAATTATTATTGGTCAATGTCATCGATCACAAATGTCAGATTAGATCAATAAATAATACGAACTGGACGGATCGACGAAGTACTACGATGCAACGTGTACACGGACACACCTCTCGGACCAAGTGGCCAGCGTGTCCTCCCCTTTGCTCTGGTACACGAACAGACCACCTGCCCATTCCTCGCTCTTGTTGTAGGGTGTCACCCATATCTTAGCGTCATCACAAATGTAAATCAAGTAATGTCAACCCACGCATTTCTATCAAACACTGATTAATAAATCTGAACCATACAAAATCTCACCTGATTGTTTGTGAAGGCGCCTCTCTTCTGTGGCGGATCCTCGGGGTCGAGCAAGCTAGCGGCGGTGCCGGCGGGGACAACCTTGTAGCCGACGGGGTTGCCGACGCGCGTCTTCTTGGTCGGGTTCACGACGTGGAACTCCTCCGGCTGGTAGAGCTTGAGGCGCACCTGGGCATCCTTCTCGGTGTGCGCGACGTGGCGGGTGGCCTTGAGGTAGCTCCTCCGGGGGGACTCGCCGGCGCCGGTCTCCTGGCGCGCCATCTCGACGCGCACGAAGGAGTTGTCGGCGCCGTCCACGTCCATGTCGAGGCGGAAGGTCACGTAGTGGTCGTGGATGACGCCGATGACGTTCTCGGAGAGGAGCGTGCCGTGCATGTCCTCGTTCTCCTTGGCCTGGCTCAGGTGCGAGTAGGCCGTGCCCTTCACCATGAGGATGCCGCTCAGCCCAACCTTTCAAATGCATACACGACGATGGTAATCAGCTGTAAATCCATGGTTACTGTGATAATCGATACATAGATGATTAAGTGTAATCCTTATATATTATGTACTCCCCTGTCCCTAAGCTGTTTTGAACTTTTAAAGTCTATATTCAAATATATCTATGCATCAAGAAAAGCCGAAACGATTATAATTTGGAACCGAGAAAGTATATACTAATACGTGGATGAATTTGCAGAGACATTCACTGTATGCAGAGAAGTTGGCACTTGCGTGCTCCCATATATGCATGCTTATCCTCTCATAAAGACAATCGCCCACAGCCACTGGACGATCGATCTCCTTTGGAATGAAATGGATGGAACGAAATGACGCCATTTTCTTCTGACGAATTGTGTCGTGGATTGTTGGAAGCTGACGATGGAAGTGCCTATCCCTGATGTGAAGCTCCACTAACTAATTCTCAGGGACCAAGTCTCGTCGGACCCAGGAGAATCTGACTGATACCTTAATACTCAACACATTTTTTCAGTGCAGATATTTTAAAGGGATAGGCTTATGGTTGCTTATTCTTAATCAGCGTGAAAAATTAAAGGACACACAAATCTTTTGTTCAGAGTTTTGTGTTAGGTTGATCTCCTCCGAGCAAGACCCAACGGTCTGCTCGGAACCTTGACTAAGTCCTGATCGGGGATTGTAACCGACTCCTGGTCGGTGGGCCCCTGTCACGCAGCACTATAAGAAGAGGAGGTGGGGTCCAAGGCTCTGACAACGAGGTTCATCACCACAGCCACAGACCTACCCAGAAACCCAATCGATCAAAGGAGTGCTGAAGTGGCGGGAAGCGCCACCACGACCTAGCCATCACAGCTCTCTCGTCCACCACCGGCGCCTCTGCACTGCGCTTCACCGACGGTCACCGGCGGCACTGCACTACAACGACGGACTCCATCTACACCAAAGACAGACATCTGCTACTTCCATACCCACTGGTCAGTCCCCGTTCTCACGTCACTCTTTCTATCAGTCTCAAGAACAACATCGATTCATCACAGTAAAGGTTCCTACCCCACTCATCTACTCCTAGATGAATTCATGGATCTAACAATGGTACCAGAGCCACCTCTAGTGAATAGATCGAGTTGGGAAAGAAACACAAGAAAGGATTTCGATCAAACTCAGAGAAAGAACAGAAATTCTGAAACCCTAACCCTAGATCCGAATCAAAGGGCGGCGGGGGGAGGCCTACCTGTGGTTACCTCACGCCGCCGGCACCGCTGTCGTGCGGGAACGGACTCGCCGACGTGCGGGAAGAAGGGCGAGCCGTGGGCTCGCCGGACCTCTGACGCCACGCCGGTGTAAGGGACAGGGGCGAGAGGCACCGTCACCGAGCCACTCGACGGCAGCGCACTCACCCTCAGGTGAACGCGCGCGCCGGCGAGGGGGCCGGCGGCGGCGCCGGCCGCCATCCTCCGCCCTGGGCTCTCTGGATCTCGCCTGTTGAGGTGCTGGAGAAATGGGGGAGGGTAAAGGAAGAGAAAAGAGAGAAGTTTTGAGGGGGAGATGACCGTCGGCCTTGGGCCGGCGGCGCTCGACCACGCCGTCGCCGGTGGGAGCACCGGCCACGGCCGCTCCGCCCGCCGCCGCCGCGTTGCTGCGCGAGACAGAGAAAGAAAGTAGAGGAAGGGGTGTTGCCCGCCGGGCTCGTGCCGTCGGCACCGCCCTCGCCGTCGCCGGCAAGCCGCCGACCACGGACTCCCCGCGGCCGCCGCCACCGCTGCGTGACACGCGAGATGCACAGGGGAAAGGGGGCTAGGGTTACAGGGGCCGCCGGCTGCGGGCGGTTTTGACCCGCCAAAACGCGCGCTCGGCCGTCCATCGAGATGGAAGGCCAGCGGCAGCCGGCAGCTGGCAGGCCAGATCGGCCCATTCGGGCGAGGCCAAGAGGCCGAAATGGCGGCCCGCCCGTTGGCTGCTGGGCCAAGGGCCGAGGCGGGCGTGGGAAGGCCGATTTCGGGCGTGGAAAGGCCGATTTCGCGGCTGGGCCGCCTGCCTGAGATGCCGACGGTCGTGGGCCAAATAGCAAATGACGCACAGTACAATTATGTGAATTATTTTTTGATGTTTTTTCAGAAGCACTATTAAATAAATTTGAATATTTTGTCTAAATTTTGATCTCTACTCAAATTGAACTAACGAGATATTTGTTTAGAGATTAGATAAAGTGATAAAAATATTTATGAATAGCGTGTTTTCGTGAATTTTAATTCATGTTTTCCGCTGCAAAGTAAAAGTTTCATCCTCTAATTTAGAGGAATATAAAGTTTTCCGCTTAAAGTTTATTGTTATTTTCTGACTAACATTGATGATAACAATATTATAATTTTATCTTAAAGTTTTACTTAAAGTTAATTATGGTATTGTTATTTGTTTTAGTAACAATATTATGATTTTATCAGAAAGTGTTTTGTCTTAAAGTAGATTATGGTATTGTTATTTTTCTGACCAACGTTGATGATAACAATACTATAATCCTATGAGCTTTCTGTTTAAAGTTTAAATCTTTGATTTTAATATCAAAGTGATGAATTTCAGAGAATGGAAAAGATCAAGAGATGCTCTTGAACTAAAGTATTGTTTAGTAAAAATATTGCTTCTGAAAAGAATAATAAAGAAAAGTTTTTTGTTGCTATAAAGATATTTATCTTTCAATTAAATCGGAACCAACGAGAAGATTTAATTGGAAGAATAGTTTAAAAGTTGTAAATAAGGTTTTACCTGTGGGTAAAAAGCTACAATAAATTTAAAGTTTAGAAAAGTTTCCGTTGTTTTAAAGTTGCTTATTGGCATTAATTTTGCCACATGTAATGTTAAAGTTGAGCATTAGTTTGTTTCTTACATCTAAAGATAATGCTCAAAGATGAAAGTTTTAAAGTTAATTATGATGTTATCATTTTTATGATCAAAGGTAGATGATGCCAATATTATAATTTTTAATAGTTACGAGTTCTATTTCTGCCCAACGGTGATATAGAATTCAAAAGTGCATAAATGTTGTATGTTTTAACTTTATGACATACGATTATTCCCAGTAGAGACAAATTGATAAGAGTTGATTTTGATCAACACTACAGATAAAATTTTGAGTTTACTCAACTGCACAGTTGAGGTTAAGAAAGGAAAAGAGTTTTTTTCATTTTGACTTTTTGGTTGATTTGGAAGAGAGTCCCAAGTGTTGAGAAAAGAATTTTAGTTTTTTCCTCTTTCTAAAGTTTTCGTGACATTATGGTTTGTCAATTTTTCTGTTTAAATTGGAACCAACGAGAAGATTTAACAGAAAATAAAGTATAAGTACATGTTTTAGTCATCGTGACCAAAGTAAAGTTTTCTCACTATAAAATAGTTTATTGTCCTTCAACAGTAAAGGTAATACGTGAAATAGTCAGACACATGTCTATGTTTGACCAATGTTGAATTAAACATGTGTATTGACAAAAGTCTTTCAGATTCAATTCTGGAATTAGTACATTGGTTCGTTACCAATGCATTTGAAATTTAAAGTTTCACGCTACATATCTGGAACGTTTTTGGCACTTGTGCCATACATAAATATCCTGCAGTGTAGGCAAAATTTTGTGATATTCATGTGTGACTTGAATATCACATAAAAGACGAGAAGTCTGGGGGAGCTTTAGTGCTATCCCAGCAATACTCATGCACCTTTATAGTGCCATGATGGATAGAGACTTAGAAAAGTCGAAGGACAAAAGGAAAGTTGAATATGATTCGAAAGTCAAAATAGCAAGCATGACTTGCAAAAGTACAGCAATATGAAGAACTCTAATGAGTTCTTCAAAGTATAACAGTGAAGAACTCTGCTGAGTTTTAGAAAAGGAACAAGGAAATGGTACTCCCATTATTTTGCATGACTTGATCATGTGAATAAAGTTAAAGATTAGATGACTCCTTGTTCACAAGTGTTAAAATAGCTTCGAAATTATAGCTTGAAAGTTTACGCCATATTTCGAGGGGGAGAAATGATAGAAAGATTAAGATTTAGAAAACTAATTCCCCTCAAAGTCAAAAGTGATGCATAGTATGCATTTAAAGGAATGATCTATTAAAGAACTACATGACCGAAAAGGGAGTATAATGGTCATAACGTTGATACCCCAACCAAAGAAATAAACAAAATTCCTCGAAGTTTTGTTTAACCTTGAATATAAAGAAAGATAGTAAAGCCTCACAGCAACTAAAAGAAAAGGATGATGCTTAAAACATCATACGAGGCTAGTAAAGACTGAACCCAATCAAAAGCTTAAAGATATTTGTATCAATGATAGATGGGATAATCTGGGGGAGAAAAGGATGTCGAGAACTAAGGCTTGAAGAGAAGTGAGACTGTATATTCACTCCAATGATTCAAGCACAATAATTGTCTCGACATATATTTTGGTGTTGTATGATCAACAGAAGTTGAGGTGACGACAGATGTTGATGTAGTTCAACACCCGTCGTTAACTCTTCAAGAAAAAAAATAAAAGTCAAGGAAATTCTTGCTACTCAGGGTCTCTGTGATAACAATTGTTTCTTTGGAAAATCATAAAGAGCTACAACAACCCCAGACAGAAAACAATATACCCAGTGGTGTATTGTTAAAGGATAAGATAGAGAAGCATAAATGAAGGTGATTCCACCTCATTTGGAGAAACCGTGAGAGGTGTTTATTCATCTTTCATGGAAAATGTCATGAGACATAGATGTTTCAAACTTATTTTGGAACATAGAATAAATTCCTAAAAGAGTCAAAATAGTAGACTGTAATGGGTCTACAAGGATGAAACGTGACTCCAGAGGGAATATGTAAAAGCAATCTAGCATGTCTTGTGGCAAAGGGCTTTATGCAAAGAAAGGACAAATTAAAATGAGATTTATTCCTGAAGTCTCATGAAAGGATTCTTTTGGAATCAAAATGACTATAGTGGTATATCATTATATAGAATTACATCAGACGGATGTAAGAATAATGATATACAGAGATTTGTGCGAGAAAGCATATACATGACATAAGCAAATGGTTTTTGTTATGGAAAGAAAAGAAAATTGTGATACCACCTGATGAGATGGTACTTTCTGATTTATGTATTAAATCGGATCACAAAATAGTGATATCAATAGTTCTACGAGAAGAAAGAAAAGTTTTGGGTTTAAGTAAAAGTAAGGATGATAATTTGCTCATCTATAAAGTTCAAAGATGGGAAATATTTTTCTCACATTCAATATGTAGATAATGTACTACTTGCTAGTAGTAATGTTCAATCTATTTTGGAGAAGAAGAAGGTTATTATAACCTACAGTTTTAAAAAGGAATAATCTTGTTGAAAATCCATTCGCTCCAGCTAGGAATGAAAATTCATTGAGATAAAAGAAAGGGGTATTTTGGATTATCGCAAAGGGCATACTTAGAAAGAATTCTAAACGAGATAAAGTATGCGTGCGAGCAAACTTATGCCTGTCTTACAGTCAAGGGTAATAGTTTTGGAATTTCAATATTCCAGGAACCAATATGAGATCGATCGAAAGAATGGTGGTTCCATTTGCTTCAGCTGTTGGAAGCAGAATCAGTGCTCAAAAGAATTTACCCTGACATAGTTTAAGTATCCGGGATGTTTTGGCAAAAGTCCAATCCAGCAATAGATCACTGGAATGGAATTAAAAGGATGTCTTTGCACTATTGCAAAGTCTTGTAAGCCTCATGCTAAGTGGTAAAGAAACTCATACTCTCAAAGGATTGTGAGTTAAGAGAACTAAGTTTTGGTGAGTTGTTTTAGTGAAGCCCACAGTACTAGCTAACACTCACGTTTTGGAGTTTTATTGTGGAAAAGCTCCAAAGTTGAATAGTTGTGATAAGATGGGTCATGTATACCCAAGGTTTAGCATGATATGAGGCTACAGGACAGGCTAAATGGTTGAAGAAACCTTTACCCGGAATTCATCATGGTAATCAACAGTAATATACCATTTTAAAAGTTTTTTCTCCTATGACAACATGTCAAGTGTGCTGCCAAACACATTGACAAAGTGTTATATGTTGCAAAGGAGAAAATCCAGAATCACATGATAGTTTTGAGCAAAAGTACCAAGCAATTGCTTGCGGATCCGCTTAACAAAGGCCGACCACCCAAGTCGACATGGGTTTTCAGGGAGGCCTATGATTTCTGGATAACAAAGGGCCCAAGTAAAAGTTAAGGTATTGTTTCACTACAGAAAGGTACAGTGTGGCTGTCTAGTCTTACAGTAATTGATACTTGCTATGATGAGGCACACCCTACGTACTGATCTGCACTGAGATGAGGACCAAAAGCAAAGCATGTAAAAGAGATACGTCAAAAGTACAAAGATAAAAGTATAAGGTGAGATCAAAGAGGAGAATGTTAGGTTGATCTCCTCCGAGCAAGACCCAATGGTCTGCTCGGAACCTTGACTAAGTCCTGATCGGGGACTGTAACCGACTCCTGGTCAGTGGGCCCCTGTCATGCAGCACTATAAGAAGAGGAGGTGGGGTCCAAGGCTCTGACAATGAGGTTCATCACCACAGCCACTGACCCACCCAGAAACCCAACCGATCAAAGGAGTGCTGAAGTGGCGGGAAGCGCCACCACGACCTAGCCGTCACAGCTCTCTTGTCCACCACCGGTGTCTCTGCACTGCGCTTCACCGACGGTCACTGGCGGCACTGCACTGCAACGACGGACTCCATCTACACTAAAGACAGACATCCGCTACTTCCATACCCACTGGTCAGTCCCCGTTCTCACGCCACTCTTTCTGTCAGTCTCAAGAACAACATCGATTCATCACAGTAAAGGTTCCTACCCCACTCATCTACTCCTAGATGAATTCATGGATCTAACATTTTGATCAATCGGAATTTCCTTGCGGATATGCCGCCAGCGAGCTCCAACACCCACCGATCAGTGATGTACTGATGTGCACTTGCAGAAGCGTGTGCATAAAAAACCCAGCACCTGTGAATCTGTGATCGCCGAGTCCCGGACGAGACAGAGGGAAAGGGACAATAGTACACATACCTTGATGCGGACGAGGCCGTCCATCTGGAATTCCCAGTCCATGATGTAGTCGTAGTTGGCGACGGACGCTACCATCCTCGCCACCAGCGTCACCTTCGGCCGCGACTCCCTTATCTGCAGCATCAGTACATACGTGTGCATCATACATATCATTGTTCCCGTCTAGTAGTGCTCGAGTTTCTTGTCAAGAAGCGTCATCATGATCATTTCACTGCCACCAGTGTCATCTTTTCTCATACATGGCCGGAAAAGATGACCAGCTAGCAGCTACATATTTGTCACGGCACACCTAGAATACTAGTTTCATTTTGTATATATTGTATAGGAAAGATTGAATAGGACGATTTGCAGACGCTGTCAAGTTGTTGGTGATCGCATCTGCAAATTCAAGATTCTCTGCTTTGGTTCTTACAATCCTAGTCCTACTGTGTCGGAAATATCCTAAACCACTCCCTGTCAACTTCTCAGCAAGTTTCCAAAACACTTTTTTATACTACTTGCAATTGAGAGGTAAGTTTTCCAAAAAGGAAAAAAAACTAAAGAAGTAACAGCTACAGCTAGGTGTGTATGTAGACGCAGCTATCTGCTATCTAGCGTATGACTCGAAGGCTTGGAGTGTAACATGTAAGTGCACTTACGTCCATGCCGGTGATGGGGCTCTCCGAGTGTCGCCACGCGACGTCGCCGGCGTAGCGCTCGAAGACGCAGATCATGTTCTCCCGCACGTAGGGCCGGCCGTCGGCGGCCACGAAGACGCCGTCGACGTACCGGGCGTGGCGCGGGCAGTCGTTGAGCGGCACCAGCGGCATGGCCTGCAGCCCGAAGCCGTACTCGCCGGCGTCCATGTACGTCTTGAAGTACCACGCCTCGGAGGGGTCCATGTACGGCACGAACAGCTCCGACGCCATGCCCTTGTACATCACCTCCCGGTGAGCTCCCGTGCCCGGGTCCTGCACCCGCGCCCGCGACACCACCATGCCGGCGCGCGCGTCCGCCTTGAGGTGGAGCTCCCACCCGCCCCACCGCACCGTGTGCCCGTCCACCAGCTCCACACCCAGGCCCGACGGCGCCGCCTCCATCGACGGCGCGCGTACCTTCTGGTACCCGAGGTTGCCAACGTCGTCGTCTTGTCGTTCTTGGCGATAGTCGGTGTTGGCGGCGTCCGGGATCGGGATGCCGGCGCCGCGGTCGGAGATGTCGACCACCTCCCTCGTGTCCATGTCCACCAGAACGGTGAGGCCCTCGATGGGGCGCATGTAGAAGTTGGCCGTGCCCTCGGCGGAGAAGCACTGGACCTTGACCAGCCGGCGGTTCTCCTCGGCGGGGCCGTACCACCCGAGGGAGATGGGCAGACACGCGACGTCCGACACCCGGACGCCGCGCCGCCGGATGGTGGCGTTGAACTTGGGGTCAGCGAACGGCGCGAAGCAGAGGGACACCTGCTCGTCCATGGTCATGGTCGGGTACCCGGACGCGGGGGCGGGGAGAGGGGTCACGCCGCCTGCGAGGTCAACGGCGAGCACGAAGGCCTCGCCGCGGAACCGGACGACCGCCACGGCCCGGCGGGGGGGAAGCGGGTCGCCCTTCCGCCAGGCCCGCACGACGGCCTTCTCCGGTTCGTCGAGAGCCAGCGAGTGCACGAACAGGGACGACGGCGACGGCGCGAACGGCGGGTGCGCGCGGAGGAGCTCGCGCGCGCGGTTGATCTCACGCACCGTCAGCGGGTCCAGCGGGTGCAGCGGCACGTCGTCCTCGTGCGACGGCGGCTTCGGTTTCGTCGTCACCCGGTCGGCCTGGCGGCGGCAACCCCACGGCGCGAACCGGGTGCAGCCGCTGCCCGCGGCGGCGGCGTCGTCGAAGAGTGAAGCTGTCGACGTGTCGATGCCGCGTGGCAGGCGGAAGGCGGAGCGGACCACGAGGAGGATGAGGGCTGCGCCGAGGGAGAGGAAGACAAGCCGAAGGAGGGAGGTGGAGTGATCCATTGGAGCGGTGGTGTTGTGTCCTCTTGCCTCTCGGTGTGTGCATCACGGCGGTGAGCTCAGTGAGGAGCGGTGTATATATGATGACTCGGTGACAGTGTGACACACTGCTTGGGTTCCTGGGAGGATGTGGCCATGCCCATGCGTGATGTCAGTGTCCACCGCGCCAGGATCGTGGCAACGTGGATATGTTGGTGCAAGCACATAATATTTTTGAGCTAGCAGCTAAGGGGCTCACGGTGCAATGGTAAAGGTTAGTGGTTGGAGAGCTCCCACCTAAGGTTTAATCTCTGGGTGTTGCACTGGTCAAGAGATTGACCCGGGTCAGCTTGAGGAGGACCGTGTGGTCCAGGCAGAAGTCTCACGGGTTATGTTTTCATGTCAGGGCGAGATCGGGGTTCGGAGATTTTCTTCACCTGCGTGGGCGACTTGCCCCTCGTAGGTTAAGTTTTTATTTTTATTTTTGAGCAAGCACATAATATCAAATAGCAATGTACTGTTTCTTCTGTGCTTCTCATCTTTGGAACACTGAATTACTTCATTCTAAATTACAAATCGTTTAATTTTTTCAACTCCAAGTTCGACCGCTCGTCTTATTAAAAAAAATTATCAAAATATATAGTCAAATTTAAGTAATTCTTGAAGAACTTTCGTTAAAAGCAAACTACAACAAAAGAAAATTACACACTTTTTAAATAAGACAAATGATTAAATTTTGGGAAAAAAAGAATTAACGAAATGTAAGGCGTGGGAGAAGCGGGTCACCCTTCAGCCAGGCCCGCACGGCGGCCTTCTCCGGCTCGTCGAGCGCCAGCGAGTGCACGAACAGGGATGACGGCGAGGCGTGAACGGCGGGTGCGTGCAGAGGAGCTCGCGCACGCGGTTGATCTCGCGCACCATCAGCGGGTCCAGCGGGTGCCGCGACACGTCGTCCTCATGCGACGAAGGCTTCGACTTCGTCATCCGGCCGTTGGCCTAGCGGCACCACCACGGCGCGAACCGGGTGCAGCCGCCGCTGCCCGTGGCGGTGAGGAGAGAGCCTATCGACGTGTCGATGCCGTGTGGCAGGCGGAAGGCAGAGCGGACCACGAGGAGGATGAGGGCGGTGCTGAGGGAGAGGAAGACGAGCCGGAGAAGGGAGGTGGAGTGATCCATTTGGAGCGGTGGTGCTGCGTCCTCTTGCCAATGTGTGCACGGCGCTCAGGGGCGGGCCTACCATGTATGCATGGGTATTCAGCTGACTACCCAAAATTTTTGAGAAAAAATTGATGTATATAGTATATAACATGTATATGTATCAAAAGAAATAGAAAGAAGCTATTCTAAACACAAGTTTTGCAAAGTGAAAGCTTCTTGTGCCGCTTACTCCTGGCCGGACTAGTCAATCTGATCCCCCACCCCACACCACCAGGCCAAATCCACAATCTAGTCCCAGCTCTGTCGGTCCCCAGGATCCAGGCCGTCGGTGCACGCACACCGCAGCACCACATCCTGATCCGCACGCGCGACGGCGGCGAGGCGGCAACAACGCCTCTCTGCGATCTGCCAGTCTGGCAGGTCCTCCAGACACCTGCCCCGTCCCAAGTTTCTATCTTTGTCTCTGACCGGCCGACGCCCCGCGACCGTCCCGCATTCCAAACAGCAGCCAGCGCTCGGCGTCGGCGGCCGTCCTGATCCGCTCCTGCCCGTGGCTAGAGCAATACAGTGGTTAGAATTAGAATTATTTCTGAAATTTGTGATTGCAATTTTAAGTTTAAATCACGAAGAGGAAGGCAGTTGTGCTACTACTGATTTAAGGTTTTTTTCAAGCTATTAAGGATCAAAAAGTTAACCTATAGTTTGCATTTTATAAGCTTTCTTATCATTTTAGTATTTTTATTTCACATGTTGCAACTTGGATTGGATATGTTTATCGTTCACTATCTATTATCTCTCTGTGTCGAACAATTTCAAGTTACGATAAATGTTATGATTTTTAGTACTTAATTATATACTATAATTTGAACTTTAGGTTGCCAAAAAAAATTTTTTTGCCCTTTGAAATTTTGAATACCCAAACCTCAAATCCTGGGCCCGCCTCTGACGGCGCTGAGCTCAGTGAGGAGCGATGTTATATGGTGACTTGGTGACACACTGCTTGGGTGTTGGGTTCTTGGTGTTATAATAAACTGAATACTTATGACTAACAATACTTAGATTAAACTTCCAGGATCACTAGTCTAATCTAGATCACACCTAGTACATTAACTAATGCGGATAAACATGAGGCAACTCTTATACCGGCATAGGTGGCGTCCATCTCGTCGGTGGAGCTAGGTGTAGCAGTGATGAACTCGACGGCGAGGGCGTCGTCAGGTTTGTTGTAGTGCACGCGCTCCTTGAGAGTCTTCTCGGGTAACGCGGCATTTAGGTCTCCAGCGGCACTGTCCCTGGGGACGAGCTCGAGCTTTCGAGCCTTCCAACACCCTTAGCGATCGGTGGGGTTTCAGTGGAAACAAAAGGGTAGATTGGACTCGTGGGATTCCTCTCTCTTATATAGGGGCGTTGTAGGCAAGGGACCAAGCCCGTGTTAGCTTAGGCTTTGCCTCCCGATCACGGCAAAAACAGACTCAATCCGTTGGGATTGCGCGGAGGACGAGGGTGCGGGGCGCCCCCTTTCCCGTGGAAGTTACTTGACTGAGGTCAACAAATCATATCCAACATTCTCCCCCTTGACCGAAGCTCAATAAAACTTACTTATTTATTCTTAACGTAACAAATATTTATTCGGTCAATAACTTATACTTAATTTAAACTAAAATCCTTTTTCAGCAAATCATCAAGATCCAGACCAATGTGTCATCAGCAGCTGTTATGAACTACGATGCGAGGGGAAGGTGATTGGAAGATTTTTGCACCACGGGTACTGTAGCTTACAACCCTAATTCCTCCACAAATCAGCCCTAAAAATCCTCCAATCACCTTCCCCTCGCATCGTAGTTCATAACAATTTGGTATCAAAGCCCATGGCTGGATTCTGCGCCGTTGTGCCCATCTCCATGCCGCTCGGCGGGCATTCCTGGGCTGCGCCGGCCCTGTTCCACGCAGCTCCGCCGGCATTCACCACCGCGCAGTATGCCACGCTAGGGGAAATATTCTCTCGGATAGATGCCAGTATCGAGAGGATGCAGACGAGTATCGAGAGGATGCTGCAGGTAATCCAGGAGGTCACTTCGCTGATGGGTGCCGAAATGCTTACACGTCAGGTGTCCGCGGCGGTACGGCTGTAGGCGGCAGCCCGCGGCCTCCTGGCACGCTGGCGGGTGCGGCGGGTGCTCGATCTGCAGCAGATTCAGGCCCGCACCCCGATGCAATTCCTTCAAGTTGTGCTTCGCCGCGCGAAGGTGGGCACCATGGCGGCGCAGCAGCAGCAGATGCTTGCGCGTCAGGCATCGGCAGCGGTGCGACTACAGGCTGCGACGCGCGGCCTCCTGGCACGCCGGCGAGTGCAGGCTATGCGCGCGGAGCAGGAGCAGGCGACGACGCAATTGCAGGCAGCCGTGCGGCTGCAAGCTGCAGCACGCAGTCTCCTAGTGCGGCGGTGGCTCCGGGCGATGCACAAGGGGAAGCGACGCCAGGTGGCAGAGGCGGCATCCGCCCGGCCGTCCACGTCAACCTCGGCATTGGCGTCCTTCGGCGACGACAGCTAACATCACCTCCTGCATCGAGTGTCCCAGCCTGTCTTCCTCACCGGCGGCCACTTCCTCGACCACATGCAGCCCAACGTCGGTGTCGTCCACCACGAGGGCGCCTCCGCCGGACAAAGCTGACAGCGCCAGGCTCGGGGGATTTTGCAGCTTCTATCACGGGGCTCTGTTCGTTCGTGCGGATAAAGTTTGGAGCTAGACTTGTGGTAGGCCGCAGTGGTATTGGGCTGTTTTCCTTTGAGTCAGCCCACGTGCAGCTGATGCTGGTGGAGTTTCCATGGGATCCAGGAGGTTGTACACCTGCAGCTCCATGGTGGTGCCTACCGTCGAGGAGTCACACAATAAAAATTCTGAGACTATTTCATATTAAGAATAATCAAATAAGCCGAGATGTAAAAGGCTTATTTTTAGGTCATAGGTTTGTGTGGAGTCGAGTCATTGTCAAGGTACCCATGCTGCAGCTCGAGGACGAGCTGCTCGGAAAAGGGCGGGGTAATGTCAGGTGTCAGGGAACTAATGGGCCGGGTCTAATAGGCCGGCTCGGCAAGCCCATTAGGGTTAGGTTTAGGAATAAGATCGAGTCCTTACTTAGGGGTTAAGGAATCCTTTCTTTATAAGGAGGGGATGTATCAATCAAAGAAGTAATAGATTAGAAGGAAAACTCTTCTCTCTTGCCGGTCGTGGGCGAAGCCCCGCGGCCTGCGTTCCTAGCGCCTGCCGCCGCCGCTCCTCACTCTCAGCCCACCGCGTGAACAGTACCCGGGACTGTAGCGCAATGGTACTGTAGCACCACGGGTACTGTAGCTCGCAGTCCTAATTTCCCCACAAATCAGCCCCCAATCCTCCAATCACCTTCCCCTGTGCAACGACGTTCATAACAGCTACAGTACCCGTGGCGGACTGAGAGAGAGGAGTGGTGGCGGCGGGCGCTAGGAATGCCGGCCGCGGGGCTTCGCCCACGGCCGGCAAGAGAGAAGAGTTTTCCTTCTAATCTCTTACTTTCCTTGATTGATACATCCCCCTCCTTATAAAGAGAGGATTCCTTGACCCCTAAGTAAGGACTCGATCTTATCCCTGAATCTAACCCTAATGGGCCTGCCGAGCCGGCCTATTAGACCCGGCCCATTAGTCCCCTGACACCTGATAGCAGCACTACGACACACTGGGACAACATTACCCTTAGACTTGATGAAAACCTTTGTTAGGACATTTATTCTTATTTGGGGAAACTAAGTGGTCATGAACCAGGACCTGATCAAAAGCTATCCACCAATCCCATGCCTAGGACATGTTTCTGAAAGAGGGATGGTGGTAGTCCTTTTGTGAGCGGATCCGCAATGTTTACCTTAGTGCTCAATATCAAGCGTGTGGTCTCGGTTTCTTTCTTTCACGATACGATACTTAAGGTCAATGTGCTTAAAGGAACCAGACAACTTATCATTTGCGCAAAAGAACACTGCAGCTTGATTATCGCAGTGCATTGTGATAGGTCTCGAGATACTATCCATAACTCTGAATGCCGAAATTAAATTCTTAAGCCATACTATCTATCTTGTTCCATCATAACATGCCACAAACTCTGCTTGCATTGTTGATGCAATAGTTACACCCTGCTTATCACTTCTTCATGAAATTGCTCCCCCTGCTAGCATGTAGATGTATCCAGAAGTGGATTTTCTATCATCTTCATCACCAGCAAAGTCAGCATCAGTGTACCATACAATCTCCAGGTTGTTTGATCTCTTATATGTGAGCATGTAATTTTTAGTGTCTTGGCAATATCTTAATGCCTTCTTGACACCTACCCAGTGAGCCCATCCTGGGTTAGACTGATATTTACTAAACACTTCGGTTGCAAATGCCAAATCTGGACACGTACAGACTTGCGCATACATTAAACTTCCGATAGCTGAAGCATAAGGAATGTTCTTCATTCTTTCACTTTCTAACTCATTCTTATGGCACTAATCTGTATTATACTTATCACCCTTCTGAACAGGAGCAGGAGACCTGTTGCACTTTTCCATATTATATCTCTTAAGCATTTTCTCAGTATAAGCTTTCTGAGATAATCCTAGCATTCCTTGAGCTCTATCTCGGTGTATCTCAATCCAAGTACATACTTGGCCTCACCAAGATCCTTCATATGAAAATTGGATGAAAAGAATTTCTGAGTTTTATACAACATGTTCTTATCGTTGCTTGCTAATAGTATGTCATCCACATACAGTACTAGGATCATTAGTTTTCCACCCTTAGCTTTGACATAGATACAATTATCTGCTTCAGTTTCCTTAAATCCAAATTTATTAATCATTTCATCGAATTTAAGGTTCCACTGTCTGGACGCTTGCTTAAGACCATAGATGGATGGATTTCTTTAATCTACACCCCATATGTTCCTTATCCTTAACAGCAAAACCTTCCGGTTGTGCCATATAAATTGTTTCATCTTAATTTCCGTTAAGGAACGCAGTCTTAACATCCATCTGGTGTAGCTCCATATCAAAATGAGCTACTAATGACATGACAATTCTAAAAGAATCTTTGGTAGACACAAGAGAAAAGGTTTCATTGTAATCAACCCCTTCCTTCTGTGTATAACCATTTGCTACGAACCTTGCTTTGAATTGGTTGATATTCCCTTTAGAGTTGTACTTTTTTTTGCGAATTATACAGTACATTGGAGACACTCACAACGCACACACACTCATCCCTAAGAACACACGCGCGCAAACCCTACTCCTAGGAGCATCTTCGAAGACTGGGCCGGTAAATCCTTAAGATTGACGAAGTCACCACATGTGCCTCGCTGTCGACGGGAACGTCGCCTACCACTGAAAGCACAAACGTCGTTAAATCCTGAAAAATTCGATCCCACGGGGAGTCGAACCCAGAACCTGAGGTGCTACCGGGGCTCCTGTAACCATTAGGCTACATGCCCTTTCACCCTTTAGAGTTGTACTTAGTTTTGAAGACCCACTTACAGCCTACTAGTTTAACTCCATCAGGAAATTCTACCAAATCCCAAACTTGAGTAGAACTCATAGATCTCAACTCATCTTCCATGCTTCAATCCATTTAGTGGAATTCTCACATGAGATTGCCTCTCTAAAATTGGCAGGATCACTTACCTTCCCGATACCATAGTTGTCTTTACTTAAATATAAGTCATAACAACCAGGAAGCGCTTGTTTCCTGTGCCGCTGCGGTCTTCTTAATGGTACGACTGCATCTGGTTCAGGAACTGGTTGAAGTTCGATTTCTGGTGCATTTGGTACCCGAGCCTCTGGGTTTGGCACAATGTTCTGCTACTAGGCATTAACAGACGACTATTGATCACTAGCAGGTGGCTACTGAGTACCAGTAGAAGACTGCTGAGTGGCAGCAGATGACTGAGTGCCACTTATCTGAGCAGAAGGAAATATCGGTGGTACGAACTGATATACCGGTGTGGACTCAAGAACTACTGAATCAAGAAGCTCAACCTGTAGTTCTTCGAGACTCACTTCCCTCCTCGGAAAGCTCCCACTAATTCCTGAGTCCTCTAGGAACACAGCCTGTCTGGTCTCAACGAACTTAGTGAGGCGACCAGGACAGTAGAATCGGTACCCCTTAGACTTTTCTGGGTATCCAATAAAGTGACAGCTTACCATTTTAGAATCTAATTTCTTTTGCTATGGATCAAATAACTTAGCCTCAGCAGGACAGCCCCACACTTTTAAATAACTAAGAGACAGTTTCCTCCCATTCCACAACTCAAAAGGTGTCTTGGGAACTGACTTAGATGGAATCCGATCAAGTATGTGAGCAGCTATCTTTAATACTTCCATCCACAACTCCACAGGCAAACTAGAATAACTAAGCATGCTCTGTACCATATCCATTAGTGTACAGTTGTGCCTCTGAGCAACTCCATTTTGTTGTGGTTCGCCTTGCATAGAGTATTGAGCTCTTATGTCATTTTCTTCTAAGTACTTAGCAAATGGTCCCTTAATTTGACCATATTCAGCGTGTTTCCCATAATATTCACCTCCCCTGTCCGATCTTACTATCTTAATGGAAGTATTATGTTGTTTCTTAACTTCCTGCTTATAAATCTTAAATATTTCTAATGATACGATTTCTTACGGATGGGGTAGATATGTCCAAAACGGGAATAATCATCAGTAAATGTTATGAATGAATCATAGCCATCTACCAATGTTACTGAGAGAGGACCACAAATGTCTATGTGAATTATTTCTAAAACGCCCGTACTCCTAGTCGCTCCTTTCTTAATAGTCTTAGCAAATTTTCCCTTAATGCAGTCGATGCACTGCTCTAAATTTGAGAACTAACTATTGAAGTATCTCATCTTTAATGAGATGCTCCATTCTCCCCATCGAAATGTGCCCGATACGAGAGTGACACAATTTCGAAGAAGTCTCATTATCACGCTTACGTTTATGTGAAACATCAGTAACATTCAAAATAGGATTATCATTAAGAGAGTGAATATAAAGCATGCCTTGAAATGAGCAAAGCCAACCTCAATTCCATTAAATTGTATCACACACTTATTGTTGCCAAACACACAAACATTTCCTGATTTATCTATTGCTGAAACGAAAATAAGGTTTCTCTTTAAATTAGGAATATAAAGGACATCATCTAAATTAAGATAGAAGCCGCCCGACAACTCAAGGATGAAGCTTCCAACGCCTTCAACTTCAACTCCGTTCCCGTCAGACACTCTTAGGCTTCGCACCCCCCTTCTTATAGTTCAGATTAAACGGAATACCTGTAATGAATTAGAGATGTGCATAGTAGCACATGAGTTAATCACCAAGTATTAGGAGAAAAATATGCTAAGAATAACTTATCAATGAATGAAACAACATCATATCTAACATTACTTTTTTGCTTCAGCCATTCCTTAAAGCCAGGACAACCTTTCTGAAGATGCTTAGGGGACTCACAGAAAGAACACAGCAACTTGCCATCCTTGGTCTTATTGTTCTTCTTGAATTTGTTGTCGTTGTTGTTTGGAGCAAGCTTCTTGTTCCAATTCTTCTTCTGGCCTTGCTTACTGCTACCTGGTTCATGCCGATTCTTAGGAGTTTGCCATTAAGAGACATGTGCTGGACCATGTTCACCACATCCTTCATCTTTTCAGTCTTAAGCCTTTCTTCTTCCTTAACACAGTAGCTGATCAACTCAGTTATGAACCAAGTGTTCTTATTTGTGTTGTAGTTGATCTTGAAAGCAGCATACTGCGTAGGCAGTGAGGTCATGATGAAGTGAACAAGAAATCCATCAGAGATCTCCATCTTCATGTCCTTCAGCCTGTTAGCCATGTCACACATGTTAAGAATGTGCTCCCTTATGCCAGTCTAACCATTGTACTGAGAGGATACTAATTTCATGATAAGAGTTCTTGCATAAGTCTTAGATAAAATTTTAAGTTCTCCTCAATCTTTGCTAGTAAGGGCCTTAGCACTCAAATCTACTCTATGTGCATCCTTAGTGGGAATAGCACCCTTGATGTCAGCACTGATAGTCTGTGTCATGACCATAATAGCCAAACGGTCCGACCTTTCCCACTTCTCTAGAGCAGGTAAAGCTTGTCCTGCGAGCAGCGGGCTTATCCTCCCTAAATGCCAGATCAAGATCATTCCAAGCCAAGCATGTTGTCACCTTGCCCTTTCAATCTGGAAAGTTCGCTCCATTGAGCGGCTCAATGTTGTTGAGGTAGGAGGCAACGACGTTCACATTAGTCACTGAAAAATCAAGAAGATTTGTCTTAATAATCATATACAATGAAATGCACATAAAAGCATGATAATAACCCTACAGTGGTCTAATTAAAATCACGCATTAAATTACAATTTGCATCACCGATGGGGAAAAACAATAGAAAATCATCTTAATACTCATGATTAAAACAACGATGGTCTGAATTAATTATAAGTGTACTCTAAATAAACTTCTCGGTGGTTCTATTCATTTAGAGGCATCTCAAAGTATAGTGGTGGATTTAAACTTAAATTTCAAGGAAATAATATGAACATCAACCACATGACTTATGCAATTAATAATTTAACTTAAAACATGAATTAATAGGTACTTAAACTTAAAATAAAAGCTACTGAAATCTTAAATAAAATGAGAAAACTTAATTTAGCCCAGAACTGAAAATTGGCCAAAAGACCGCCCACAAGTGTGAGCAGCCCAAAACTTAAAACACAGCCCCACTATGCGAAACGCACAGCCCAGCCTGTTATGCGTGTGGCTCTTAAAACGTAGCTCAGTTGCGGCGGCTCGGCTCCGCAACTCGGCTATGGTGGCTCGATGCGACGCGGCTTAGCTGCGGCCTAATGGGTTCCAGCCTGACAGCCAACGACTGGGCCGCCAATTCGTTCACTACATGAAAACCTCAAATAGGTCACGCAGCACTTGTAACGGGCCCTTAACACCCGTTACATGGACCCCATCTGTAACGGTTGTTGTTTGGCGCCCGTTACGCATAAGCGTGGCAGCCTCGACCCCGACGTGGCCAATACAGCGCCCGTTACCAATGACGACTTCCAGTAACGGGCTTCTTAAATGCCCGTTACAGTTATTCTTTGTAACGGATGTTAAAACGCGACCGTTACGAAAGTTAAACGTATCCGTAACGAGCTCTTTAAGTCCGTTACCGATCACTGCCATATCGGTAACGTGCTTTTAAGTCTGTTACTGATGACAATTTGACGCCCGTTACTAGACTCGGAGCTCAATAATTGAAGTCCATTAGCACTGTTACTGCTGTCAAATATTTGACTATGTCATCATAGCAAATATTGGATATCACACAAACATATAATCATGTCTCTTAAATAAGATGCAAAACCACAAGTACACATAGATAGTAGTCATAAGAGCATATTCTACATATTTAAGATGCATATATAGCTAGCATCACATGTTCACATATGACATGCATAATGTTCAGAACAAACAGATTCACATGATCACATCTGACGTGCATCAGCAGGGGCACTAGTTAGATGGCTTCTTTTGTGCTACAGCCTCAAGTTCAGCTATCTTTGCCT
Source organism: Cenchrus fungigraminus (assembly GCA_036936925.1). Lineage (NCBI taxonomy): Eukaryota > Viridiplantae > Streptophyta > Magnoliopsida > Poales > Poaceae > Cenchrus > Cenchrus fungigraminus. Next base: position 93,224,149 of record CM072773.1, on the reverse strand, counting down.
CTAGTTTTACAAGTTTTTCCAGCAGCTCAGCATTCTTCTTTGCAGCTTCGGCAAGTTCAATATCCTTCATCTTCTGTGCACCTTTAAGCTTCTCCACCTCAGATTCTAGTATTTTCTGATCATTTGCTAGGAGACTTATGTCGTCTACAGCCTTGTCATCCATCCTTCTATTCACCTTGTCGAGTACTTTCCAGATGCAGTCAAGATCCTCCCGAGTAACAACACATTTCTACAACAAAGGCAAATTGATGCAAGTTTCATAATTAGATTGCCAAGTTTAATATCATGAAAGATGTAACTGGTCAAACAAAAAAGTTGTTTAGGTGTAACTGGGTTCAGAACTTGCCTCAGCAAAGTGATCACTCCTTTCTTCCAGATTTTTTATGTCATTCCGGGTGTAGTCAAGAGCTTCGTTGATCCTGTGGATTTCTTTCCAGATCATGTCAAGGTCCTCCCGAGTTACAGCAACTCCCTAAAACAAAGACACTGGATGTTCAGTTAATAAAAGTTGATGTAGCATGGAGATTTAGAAATTGAAGTAAGTATATAGAATAAGTTCAACAATTTTGTGAGCAGAATATTATGAGTACCATGCATTAAATTTCAAGCATAACAAAAATTTCTACTCGAAAGGTTAATAATTTTCCTCCCGAGTAACAACACATTTCTAAAACAAAGGCAAATTGAAGAAAGCTTCACAATTAGATTGCCATGTTTAATATCATAAAGTTGTAACTGGTCAAACAAGAAAGTTGTTTTGCTGTAACTAGGTTCAGAACTTACCTGCTTCTCTTTACCAATGTCATCCTTCATTCTTTCCATCCTGTTTAGGAATGTGCAGATGTAGTCTAAGGTTTTCTTGAGCTTGTCGATTTCTGTCCAGATCCTGACAATGTCATGTGCTGGTACAACAACTTCCTAAAACAATGGAAAATTGATGGATTGGAACCATTGATCAGTGAAGGCACTGGATGTTCAGTTAATAAAAGTCGCTGAGCATGAAGATTCAGAAATTGAAGCAGTATACAGAATGAGTTCAGCATTTTTGTGAGCAACATATGATGAGTACCAGGAATTCAATTTCAAGCATAAATCTAACTTCAAGCATACCAAACTCGTTCACCAGGAATTCAATTTCATTTTTGTGAAAGTAGACAACGCGTCTCCTTCAGTCGAGACAGAGGAGACGCAAGTTCACAGTACTCGTCTGCTTTGGTCGATTAGAGGAGACGCACGTACACAGTAGGCGTCTCCTTTGGTCTAGACAGAGGAGACGCACATACACAGTACGCGTCTCCTTTGGTCGAGACAGAGGGAGACGCATACTGACAAGATGCGTCTCCTTTGGTCGAGACAGAGAGAGACGCGGGTTCACAGCAGGCGTCTCCTTTCGTCGAGACATAGGAGACGCGCAGTGACAAGACGCGTCTCCTTTCGTCCAGACGGAGGAGACGCGCTCTGAGGAGACATGTCTCCTTTCGTCCAGACAGAGGAGACGCGCACTTACACGACGCGTCTCCTTTCGTCAAGACAGAGCAGACGCGTCATTTTCCGCGTCTTCGATGTCGAGTTCATGTAACGGGCTCAGTTTCTGCGGCCGTTACCAAAGGTCCATGTGGGCCCAGAGAAACAGACGTTTCAGGTGACCGGTAACTAGTTTCGGTAACAGTCTTTGTTAGACACCCGTTACTAATACGTGTTATGAGTAACGGGCTCAGTGTCTGCACCCGTTACCAAAGGCTCCGGTGGGCCCGGAGAAACAGCCATTTCAGGTGACCGGTAAGTAGTTGTGGTAACGGTCTTTGTTCGACGCCTGTTACAATTACGTGTCATCAGTAACGGGCATCAGCCCGTTACCTTTGTTGGCTTATTTGTAACGCTTGATCGGTAACGGGCGTTTTGCCCGTTACCAATGGCCATCCGCGCCCGTTACCAATGTCTGTTTTTCACGTAGTGGGCCCAGCTTGTCGCCACGCCTCCGCCCGCCTTGATCGCGGTCGTCGAAGGCGATCCGACGGCGGACAGCGTCCGCACATCGCTTAAAAGGCCGAAAACCGTAGGGAGGAAAACCCTAATCCATTTCTCCCTCCCCGTCCTGAGCAGCAGCCGCAGCGGCGGCTGTCTCCGCCACACGCCACATCCGGCGACAGCTCCGCCTCCTCTCCCGCATCTCCGGCGAGCAAGAGGGTCGAGATCCGAAGACCCAGGCATCCCCGCGACTAAGCCAGAGCTCCGCGGGCCTCCTCTGCGGCGCCACATGCATCTTGCGCGCGGCCTGTCGAGGTGCTCCGCCAAGGCTCCATGGCCGGCGGCGGCGCGAGTTGATGTGTCCCCTGGAGGAGGCAAACGCGCGCGCGGAGGTCTCGGCTGGGCCTGTGACCAACTGATGTCGTGTGGGGCCGAGCCGAAGTGCCGGAGCTCACCGGTGTGAGGACGGCCGACAGTCGCGCATGGCGAGCTGATGCCATGCGTGGCTGCCGAGGCTCCGGTAAGCCTCCTTACTTAGTTAGGGTTAGGGTTAGGGTTTCAGATCTAGGGTTAGGGTTTGAGGATTTGCCGAGGCTTTTCCGAGTTTGTATCTTAGTTTTGCATTCCCCTCCTAATTGCTGATTAATCCGAGTGGTAACTTACTAACTCGCAAAAAACTTAGATTAATCTTCTAAGTCGAAACCCTAATCATCTAAACAGTAGCTTAAAACTTGAAACTAATAATCTAAAACATGAGATTAAACTTAAAACTTAACTAATCTAAGCATAAACCTTACTGATCTACTGAAGAACTTAACTTAAACATGAGCAAAAACTTGATCTGCACCTTTTCTTATGTTGAACCGAGACTAACAAGGTGGCTGAGGGTTCAACTAGGGGATCTAATCAGACTAGTAGGGACTAACTGATACCAATTGTTAGAATAAACTGAATACTTATGACTAACAATACTTAGATTAAACTTCCAGGATCACTAGCATAATCTAGACCACGCCTAGTACATTAACTAATGCGGATAAACATGAGGCAACTCTTATACCGGTAGAGGTGGCGTCCATCTCGGCGGTGGAGCTAGGTGTAGCAGTGATGAACTCGGTGGCGAGGGCATCATCAGGTTTGGTGTAGCGCACGGGTCGAGCTCGTGACGGCTTAGGCTTTGCCTCCCGATCACGGCAAAAACAAACTCAATCCGTTGGATTTACGCGGAAGACGGGGGCGCGGGGCGCCCCCTTTTCCCGTACAAGTTAGTTGACTGAGGTCAACAAAACTTATCCAACACTTGGGAGGAGGAGGATGTGGCCATGGGTGATGTCAGTGTCCACCGCGCCGGATCGGGGCAATGTTACAGTAATACTCTCTATGTTTCAAATTGTAGTTAGTTTTGATAAATCTTATGTTCATATTTGTTATTATGTATGTAGACATGCATAAACATATACTTATATATTTAGATGTATAATATAAATTATGAATATGGAAATGTCAAAACAACTTCCAATTTCGAATCAATGAAGTAATATGTAATATGTTTGAAAGCACGTAATATCAAACAGCAGCAATGTACTGTTCCTTCCCTGCTTCCCATCTTTTTTTTTTGACAACGATGTTTCCCATCTTTCAAACACCGGAGTATGTGAGATTGTGAGAAGGGGGTCAAGCATGGAATAGGTGCAGGGAAGAGGTGGATATGGATTTGGCACTGCCGGAAAGATCCCTCCAGGACATGACCAGAAGACTCCGAACTGCGTGCCAGCCACACACAAGTCAGGTTTTCACCTCTCTTCCATGCCCCACATAAAGTACCGTGAGTTATAATGGACTAATGGTCTAACGGTAGCTTGATGTTCTTTTGAATGAACAATTATATTGTTTGGGCAAACATATGCCTTCAAGTAAAGAGATTGCTAGTAACAAAGGTTCACATCCCGTTGATGGATACAATTTTCTTATATGGTTTATTCTCATTCAGACTTTGAATGAAAAGGTCTTGAAGTTTATCAAAGGGAGCAGCAAATTTGGAGCCGTCCATTATCACTGTCTTTTCTTTTTGAAAAGGACACTGATAACGTCACAGTTCGATCATTTCAACGGTGAACACACTAACACTGTTGGATTGATTATCATCGTTGATTTTCTTTATGTGTGATGCATTGTCGTCACAGCATCATTTGATAGGCCCTGATTCAAGTGTTCTTTTCCATATTGGAGGGATGCCAAGGAAGAGGTCCTACTCGCTCTTCCTATTCCAGAGAACAAGCATGAAAGATCAAGGATTTTTTTTTTCTAAGTCGCACCGTTCCAATTTACCGTGTATTTTTTTTGTCACCAGAGAGGAGAGAATCCCTACCTAAATTTCATTGAAGCCCTTAACCAAGCCAAAATATTAGGACTTTGCAACACAAAACATAAAGCGGGGAAGGAGGTACAAGTAGATATAATAGAAAGCACGAAACACTCAAATTTAGAAGTTAGATACACGCTGAGGATCAACCACCAATCGCCGATTAGAGCCGCCAATGAACAACACACTCTCCCGTGACACCATGGCCATTGGCATTGCACATCCATACCTTCCCTCAGTGGCTACACCACTTTGTTGTCACACTCCCATCTGAGGATTAGGCCAACGCCCCCCTTGAAGCTGATGGTCACTTTTTGCGATATATCCAAGCTCCACACCATCCGTCAACGCCGCACAAGGAGAGGAATCCTCGTAGGAAAATGAAGGAAGAGATGGAAATACCACCCAACATAATGTTTGATAGCATTATCAACAAGAAGAGCGCTGACGGAAGAAGAGGCGTCAAATGAAGGACACTCGTCGAACCATGATGAAAGTCAACAACTAGTACCAAATCATCCAAAAGAGTGTGTGAACCATGGATAGTAGGAAGCATCAACAAGAGCACCATGGCAGGCGACGGTAGTATGGGGGATCTTTAAAAGCGATTCCTTCACCAAGGGGACGACATTGAACTTATGCTGCTATTGTTGGACTTGAAGATCGAATGGGTTTTCACCCGGAGCCCACAAAAGTAGAACCGGAGGCCAGGAACAGGCGTTATGACACACAACATATTGAAGACATCAAGATCTTCGCATCATATGGCTGCATGACTGCTGCCTGCTCCAATGTCGCGGTTTCGCAGCATGACCTCGCGGTAGTTAGCTGTCGTCAACGCCTCGAAAGCCCAAAACTCCAATGAACTGAGCTTGGTGGCTGGGGTAACCAAAAATCGCTGGAACCCCCTCCTCCTCACCCCTTCTCCTTCACCACTAAGCCTTGGGGATCTCAAGTTTGTGGGCGCCCGCTAGAATAGCTGTGTACGGTCAATTTCAGACAGCAACCTGCACCAGCGCACATGGGCACATGGCGGTCCCCACTCGCTCGGCAACTCCTCTTGTGTTCCACTGTTCCTTTTAACAAAACCAGAAAATTGGTCAAAAAACCAAAAAAATTACGACAAATTTATGAAAAAGGATTTTAAAAAGTTTGGAACAAAAATATTGCAAAAGGATTTTGGCAAGCAAACATTCGGTGAAAAGTTTTTTAAAAGCTTTAAGAAGCAAATTTTGAAAGAATTAAATTGAGCAAAACTTTATAAAACCAAAAAGTTTTAAAAATATTACTTGGAACAAAAATATAGGAATTTGTTTTTGGGAAGCAAACAATCGGATTAGAAGTTTTGTAAAAATTTTAAGAAGCAAATTTTGAAAAAAAAATTTGAGCAAAAATTTATAAAACCAAAAATTTTTTAAAAAATATTTGCAACAAAAAAATAGGAATTTTTTTTTGTGAAGAAAACATTCGGATCAAAAGTTTTGTAAAAACTTTAAGAAGAAAATTTTGAAAGAAAAAGATACGAGTAAAACTTTGTAAAACCAAAAAGTTTTAGATAAACTTTGTGCAAAAAAAAGACAACAAAAATCAGTGGATAACAAAGTTATTGAAGAAAACTTCATGGAAAAAAATATGAAACAAGGAAGAAAGAGAGGGGAAATCCGTCGTTGTTTCCCTCAACATCGGTCGCCTCCCAACGTGCCGCCGCTCGCCGCTCCCATGGGCTGTGCTGCTCCCGCCGCCGCTTGCCACCAACGCAATCCGTGCCGCTCCCATTGCCGCTCGTCGCCCCCGCAGCCGGCGCCATGAGCTCGCCGCCCCCGCTGCTCTCACGGCAACTCATCGCCCCCCTCAGCCTCCGGTGCACCCACTGGCACCACGAGTTCGCAGTCGCCCTTTGTATCTCTGGATCTAGGGAAGAGGTGGAGAAGGAAAGAGAATAAATGAGAGAACAAGCGTAGGTTCAGGTGTGTGAACGGAAAGGGAGAACGAGGAGGCTGGTGACGAAAAAATATGGTGAGCCCAACAGGCGCCTGCGGTGCAAGTCTGTCGATCGGGAGGGAGAATTGTTACGGTCAACCTCAAACTCAACATTGTGCTAAGGCTCTCCCCTTCAGTGTTGGCACCCCATATGGTTGTGATGTGGCAACATGAGAGGAGGCTGGAGGAGGGGGTGTCCCCAGTAGAGAAAGGAGGAGCTCGTCAAGATGACGTTTGATCTGCCCGGGTAGGAGGTGGATCTGCCAGTCGATGACTTGCAAGAGCGGCTAGTGGCTCGGAGCTCATCGAACCATGGTTGCCTTCAAGCTAGGGAAGAGGACTTTTAGGAGGGGGCACAACACTCGTGACGTTCCACTACGCCAGATCGACAAAGGCCACCCCATCTTCACGCAGATTGGGGGGCAATCCACGTAGATGATCACGACGCGGGGAGTTCCACGGCAGCACTACCATTGAAATGTAGCCCCCAAGTCGAAGGTAGCCCGAACCTCCCAGCCTACAAGTAGGATTGACACATCCAGTCTAGAAGCGAGCAGATCGAGTTGCAGATGGACCTCAACAGCCTTCCACGACCGTAGCCCACCATGGAGCACAAGTAGGACAAATGGGGGTTGGAGGAGGAAGGATGGGAAAAAAAGACCTCGACGGCCTTCCATGGTCGTAGCACACCACGGAGCACAAGTAGGACAAAGGGGGTTGGAGGAGGAAGGATGTGAGAAAAGAGGAGGTTGGAGGAGGAAAAAGGAAGAAAAAAGTCTAAGCGCCTTGGTCCTTGAACCACCACAGGCTTTTGGCTTTTTTAAGACGTGCAAAGCACGTTTTTTTCATTAAGAGAAGAGAGTTTTACAACACGCAACTTTAGGAGAACCCCTAAAGAGTAGAAATAACAGAAAGACAAACCGAACAAGAAAAGAGAGAAAGAGGGTCACCACACCACCACCACAGAAGAAAAAAACCTACGACAACAACATATGCCTGCAGGGTAGGAATACACCAAGGATACATGCACATCACCGCTAGCCTAAGAACCTGGAGACAGCAGAAGCAGAGTGTAGCGGTCTTGCAAGACGACACCTTCAGGAAGGAAGCGACGACGATGCTGCCATCGTTTGCCTGCCCATGGATGGACATGCCAAGTCTTCACCTGGCAGACCAATAGTATTTGGAGGCCACGACAACACCCCTAATAGGGTAAGTTACGCAAGCAGACGCGACCGTTGTCAGCACTAGCGAGCGCTTGGCAAAGTTTTTGCCAAAGATCTCCAAATCCAAAAACCACACCACCTACCACCGGAGCCAAGAAGAGAGGCAAAACGATGGGATTTGCTGCGGGAACCCCTAGTGAAGGCAACAAGCAACATCTGCATGTACATGAGAAGAGACGACCTCGGGGAGCAACAGGGAAGAGGGTCACGGAGGAATGCTACATCGTCGGCCCTGACCCAAATGCCAAAGACGACGACAGCTGGGCAGCAAGGGGGGCAAGACGACGACGCAGCTATGGCTAACTCAGGGCTGGTAGTGGAGCGGAGGAGGTGAGGACGGGGTCGTCTGCTGACGGTGGAACAAAGTCGACGAAGTGGAGGACCCCCAAGGCGGGTAGACGGCTGGGGAGGGGAGGTCGGGCGACGACGTAGGCTCCAGGAGCCCACCACGACCCGCCGAGCGGAGCCAGGCCCAACGTGGCTAGCCAGTATCATAGAGAGAGAGGGGGACACTGCCGGCCACGTAGCAGCACTTGGCCAGCGACACGTAGGCAGGGAGGAGAGGCCTCGACTGCCGGCGGAGGGAGAAACGCGGCAGTCGACGAGGTGGAGCTCCGGGAAGGCTGCGTGCACCACCAGCAGGGCGGAGGAGGTCGGGAGTATACCTGAGCATTATAAGCCCGGCCCGGCCTACCCGCAGTCCCGCCCCGCGCCAGGCCCGCCTAAAGACCTTACTGGACGGGCGTGGGCAGAGATCTTGAAGCCCGCGGAAAAAAATCTTGGCCCGAGCCCGGTCCGAAATGCTGTTTTTAGCCATTTTACACTATAAAATGCACGGGCGGCCCGCCCAAGCCCGGGCCCGGCCCGAGCCCGGCCCGAAAACAGCGGCCCGCACGTCCCATGGGACGGTCATGGGCAGGATTTTCTTGGCCCGAAAAACCCAGTTTTTTTCGGCCCGGCCCGAACCCGGCCCGGCCCGTGAAATGCTCAGGTCTAGTCGGGAGCCGTGGCCACCGGCAGGAGGAGGGAGCTGCGATCGTCGGCAAGATGGAGCTTCGGGAGGGCCACGGGACCGAGACGCTGCAGGCAGGGAGGAGGTCGCAGAAATGGGGACGTCGTCGGGGAGGCCGGCGGGGACACTATCGTCGAGGAAGGGGGGTCGCGGCCACCGGCAGGAGGAGGTTGGGGGGGAGGAGGAGGGGATGGCATCTAGGAGAAGCCGCGACCACTGGCGGTAGGGACGGAGCTGAGGCCGCCACAGCTGCCGGCGAGAGGGGGAGCCATGACCGCCGTCGGATGGCAGCCACGGCTGCCGGTGCGATGAATCGGAGCTCCCTCCTTGCCGCGGTTGTCGGGTAATGCGAGGAGGGTCGCAGGCGCTATCCCCACAGCGGAGGAGCACCCAGCACCCTCCGCGACGCGCCAGGGGAGGAGCTTGGAGAGGTCGGTGTAGTAGATGTGTCTGAGGAGCTTGGTGAAAAGGGTGATGCAGAAGAGGTCGTAGCCGTCGGTGAAGAAGTCCATGCCGGTGACGATGATGGCTGTGAAGTGGTACCACTGTGTCTAGGCCGCGTCCAGCACGCTAAGCACTTGTGGGCCGTCGCCCCCACGCGCCATGGCGCCCGCCAAGAGCTAGCTGCCGCCGTCGCGCACCGGGGAGAGGGCCTGATCGATCCGGCATGCCCGTAGCGGCGCGCCCGCGTCGGGTCCAGGGGAGGAGTGACGCCAGGAGAAGGGGAGGGAGCGTCGGACCGCAGTCCCAACCTCGAAGGCGAACCGGGACCATCTAGATCTAAGGTTCCCGGGCACCGAGAGGAAGGGTGGCAGGGAGGACGGAGCGAGAAGAAGACACCACCCTGGGACAGCCATGACCAAGATCCGGCACCCGGGAGTGCGGATTAGGTGGTGGCGGACGGAGCAGCGCCATCGCCAGGGAGGAGAAGAAGCGACCTGTGACCTGTGGTGGCTGGTGAGGGAAGAGAGGAGGAAGGGGAGGAGGAGGGGAGGGGCGGGGCTGCCGCCGCCGCCCACACACCGGCGGCGACGGCGACGGCCGGCGGAGCTCGTGGAGGAGGGGCTGGCGGCGACGGGCGGTGTTGTTAGAGAGCGCAGTGGAATCCGGCTCGGGAATTATACCCTCGAGCCGGCGCCTTAACAGGCCTAGCTCCAATGGAGTCGACAACATCACGAACTTGGGCCTAACTGAACTCAAAAGATTAGCCTGATGGGTGATGACTGCCCTCACCTTTATGTTGTGCTCCCCCATCATCGATTTCCAATGTGGGACTAACCCAACAATCTACCCCGTCACACATCGGGCCCAACTCTTCCATCACATGGTAACACATGTGCACAACATGGAAGGTTATTGTAGGCTCAGAGTTTAATTCTCCAGTCACAAGATTTTTCGTGACCCAACAAAGACATTCGCGGGCTCCCCCGTCAACATGTGATCTGGAGATGTTTGCACAGATTTTTCTGACCTTCAGCTCTGATACCACTTGTTAGAGAGCGCAGTGGAATCCGGCTCGGGAATTATACTCTCGAGCCGGCACCTTAATAGGTCTAGGTCCAACGGAGTCCACAACATCACGGACTTGGGCCTAACTGAACCCAAAAGACTAGCCTGATGGGTGAGGACTGCTCCCACCTTTATGTTGTGCTCCCCCATCATCGATTTCCGATGTGGGACTAACCTTGTGATTGGAGAATTAAACTCTGAGCTTATAATAACCTTCCATGTTGTGCACATGTGTTACCATGTGATGGAAGAGTTGGGCTCGATGTGTGACGGGGGAGATTGTTGGGTTAGTCCCACATCGGAAATCGATGATGGGGGAGCACAACATAAAGGTGGGGGCAGTCCTCACCCATCAGGCTAGTCTTTTGGGTTCAGTTAGGCCCAAGTTCGTGATGTTGTGGACTCCGTTGGACCTAGGCCTGTTAAGGCGCCGGCTCGAGGGTATAATTCCCGAGCCAGATTCCGCTGCGCTCTCTAACAAGTGGTATCAGAGCTGAAGGTCAGAAAAATCTGTGCAAACATCTCCAGATCACATGTTGACGGGAGAGCCCGTGAATGTCTCTGTTGGGTCACGAAAAACCTTATGACTGGAGAACTAAACTCTGAACCTATAATAACCTTCCATGTTGTGCACATGTGTTACCATGTGATGAAAGAGTTGGGCTCGATGTGTGACGGGGGAGATTGTTGGGTTAGTCCCACATCGGAAGGGGAGCAACATAAAGGTGGGGGCAGTTCTCACCCATCAGGTTAGTCTTTTGGGTTGAGTTAGACCCAAATTCGTGATGTTGTGAACTCCGTTGGACCTAGGCCTGTTAAGACACCGGCTCAAAGGTATAATTTCCGAGCCGGATTCCGCTGCGCTCTCTAACAGGTGTCACTCCCGAATCGCCCCGAGGAGGGCGACACGAGGGTCCTCTATCCAGGTGAGAAATCTGCAGTAGCTTCCCTGTGTTTGGCCAATGAATTAGCGTTTGCTTGGCTTACGGGCTTTTGGCTGAGACCTCTTGGGTGGAGAGGAGGGGAGGATGACAAAGTGTTGGTTGGAAAACGGGGGGATGGGACACCAATTTATGGTGTATGTACCTTAACTCCACTTTTTTCTAACTTTACCACTGACAGGATACTAGTTATTTTAAAAGTTATACTGGTTCGTTTATTTTACCGTGTAATAGGACCCAACGAATTCTTAGCATCAACACAGGCCGCTTTGCATTGTAAAAGCTCTTGTAAATGCCTCATAATGCAATGAAGTGCAGTGCTGGTCTGTTTTCGATAATCAATCCTTTTTATTTTTGGTGGGCGCATTTTGGTTATTAGACTATCCGTAATGATGTCTGTATAACACTTCCTAAATCATTTTTTGAAGGGTGCTTTAAAAAGAGAACGAGTGATAGCTCGGTTGGTTGGTGCGGCAGTTGGGCTCGCCAAAGTCCTGCGTTCGACACCCAGTCGACGTGAGATTTTCTCACCGAGGTTTATCTCTATACAGTGAAGCTGGGGTTCGGGAGTTTTCTAAACCGGGAGGAGACTTTCTTCTCTTAATGAAAACCGTGGCGGTGGTCTTTCCCCCACCGGCTTAGTTTTAAGGGTGCTCTAAAACATTTCAACCCCTAAATTAACAACAGTGCCCTTTATATATCTCTTCCTTCAAAAATTGCTTTAGTGGGTGTTATATAGAGGACATCATTGCGGACAGTCTTAGGGTCTACTCCCCCATATCACTATTAGATGACGTATACAACAACGACACAGTCTCCAAAATACAACTTTGACTACTCTTTTCTATAAAAATATTTATTAAAAAGTTATATTTGCATACTTTTATGAAAGTAATTTTCAAGACAAATCTATTGGTATGATTTTCATATTTCCAAACTTAACGATTTAAAAGTTATTTATGATTTATGTTCCTAATGTTTGACCCATATCTTTTCCAAAACATCATCTAAGGTCAGTCTCAATGAGGGTTTCATAGAGAGTTTCACGGCATTAAATATCATCAATTTTGCTGATATGGTGATGAGAGATAATGAGAGAGTTTCATAGGATGTGAGGGGAGTGTCATCCCCATGAAACTCTATTGGCACAGTTACCTAGTTTCTAGTCTAGCTGAGCTATGAAACTGTGCACTGAGATTGGTCTAAAACCCGGTTTAGTTGGTGAAATTTTTGGTGAAAATAGTAAAATTACTGTATTGGGAAACATGTTCTATGAGAGGTGATACGGACTGTAATGCGAAAATTTTAAGAACTTTTGGGAACTAAACATGACCTAATAGTGATACGAAGGGAGTACCGTTGTACTCATTTTTTCAACTCAAATCCCGTAAAATGCGGGTTCAGGCCCCTATACGGGGAACCGCTGCGCTCAGGCTTAACCTCGTTCTTGGAAAACAATATCAAGTTGCAACTAGCTAGTTTGGTATCATACGTTTTCATAGGAGTGGTTGCATACCATGACGGCAACCGACAAATTAAGAACAGCATAAACTAAACGAGAATCTTGCCTTGAATTTGGGGCTGAAAGTTTGTTTACAATCCTTGACATCTGATAAATGTTCACGTGAAACAAACAACATTAAACATATGGCTATGGTGTATAATATATTGCCGCCGGCGCTCTGCATTACAAGTCACCATCTTTACAAGACGAAAGCTGTGTTATTTCGCAGGCGGGTGCGATATCCACGTCGCCCGTTAGCTCGCAAGCCGTTGGACCCGCCCAGCTGGCAGCACCAACCGTCCGATCTGAGGTCGGTGCGGGTCTCGCCCGTTAGGCTGCAAACCGGGTCTTGTGAACCTTCCCAACGGGCCCGAGCAAGGACCTCTCCGGCTCTTCCCCTCTGCCTCCGCTGCCGCACCGCCCGCGCCTCCCTCCAAGGCCGCCGGCTGCCACGCTCTCTACCATATCATCCGCGTCGCGGGCCTCCCTCCCTGCTCCGTCATTACGGTGCCGCCTCAAGCCTGCCCGACGCGGTGCTGCCCCTCCCTTCCCCGGTTCCCCGCCACATCTCCCTGGCTGTTCCAGTGTTCCTGCTCACCCCAATGTCCGACCGCCGATTGAGCGGACCGTCCCATGCCTCTGTCTCAGTCTCGCACCACCGCGACGATGTCGCTGGCAGGGGTTGCGCTTGCGGCGGCAGCTGCTGGCCGTGCTGGAGTGGCCCGTGGCGATGGTCGGCGGAATTCCAAAGTTAAGCGCGTTGGAGGAGGTGTTCGAACATATTGATGCTGGTGCCCAGCAACCTAGCAGCGCTCTGCTCATCGTAGTTTCGTGCTTTCGCGGAAGCATGACTCCGCTGGGAACAGTGACTTCGACGGTGAGGGTCTCATCCCTTGACACCAATTGCCCCCTCACCGGCGTATGCACAGGCAACACGAAGGTGTTGCCATCTGCACTCCACACAATATTCATCCTTCCCACCGATCCCAACGATGGGCATGTCAGCAGCAGCTCTAGCAGCAGATGTCCTGGAATGGTGTCTCTTCTGCCCATAAGGTGCTCGATCAAATGCCACGCCCATGGAAAATATCATTACGAATCAGTATGTTTCTCATACCTGAAACCTCCTCCCTATCAGTCACCACTGATTAAACATTTGTTACTCAACAATGGTGCTTACTTGAATTACTACACCCAGCATTTGTACCCACTATTCTCCGTCCCTGAAACATTGAAATGATAGCTCAACTTAGTCTGTGTTAACACAAAGCCTGTGTTAGCACTTCTAAGTTCAGCTTAGCCTAACAACAAACCTAGGCTTATGAAGAATAATTGGATAAAGTTTGCTATGTAAATTGGAACTAGCACCAGCGTAACCTTCACCTGCGTGTCAATATTCCCTTCTTATGCACACCTGCTAACCTTCGATGTTTTCTACCATTACTTGGTATCAGTATCTTCCAAACTCATAATGATTCGTGCAACGTACAGACTACTCATGATACTATACTATCAGAACACATTACAGAACACGGGCCTAAATACATGATATACACAGGTCCAATATCCACAAGACACTGGCCCGCACCCACGTTTCTAGTTTCCGACGAATGCGCGGCCCGATTCAGTACAGAGATATGGCAATAGTGTACTCCTTCCGGATTGATTTAGATGTCGCACGCAGTACAGATCAAAATGAGTCAAAATACTTGTCGTCCGTATAGTAGGTAGCATATGGATTTCCTATTTTACCTCTGGTTTAACATCACATTCCCTCGGCTCGGCTTCGCTGGTTCGCACTCGGCCTTCACCCGCCGCCGCCGCCCGGCTTGTTTGGTGCGCGCCGCCGCCGCCGGACACAAGACCTCCCCAGCTCCGCGCCGCTGCTGCCGGCGGGGTCCCTCCCTCCCGCGGACGACTGAAGGTTGAAGCGAATCGGCTGGGGAACTATAGAATGAGGATGGACAAAAAGGTAATTTCACAACTTCCTTAATTTTCACGAGTTGGTCGGGAACGACAAGTAAATCGATCCAGAGGGAGTATCATATATTGGGCTCTCCTGAGATGATTCGTATAGCGATGGACCACCGTAAGTCAATCTTGCAGAGTGCCGTTAATCATCATGAATTTGAAACATATGAGAAGTGCTCCGGTACACCTTTTTAAAGTTTTGGCACGAATCCTAAAGCAGCTTACTAACTAATTACTTATTTTATTAATTAATTATCATCTGGGTTTCGAAAGGGCCCGTCCCTACCTACCCTCGCTTAATCCCCATCCGTTTCGCTTTCCGGTCGCGCTCTCTGTCCGCCGCCGACGAGATCAGACATCACCGCCGCTGAATCGTAATGGAAGTTCGCCGCCGCTTGCTCCCAGCAGAGTCGTCTCCCTCGTTTTAATTGATGTGAGAGCTGTGATGAGGTAGCTGCGGCGATGATGGCGTTGCTGGGCAGCGGTCACTCGACGGCCTTGGACGGCGGGGAGTTGCGGCAGGCTCCGCGCCATTGGACAGCAGGCAGCTGTTGCGAGCAGCTGCCGGTCCTCCGACGCCGCCAAGGCCAGGAGCTGGCTCCTGCGGGCTGTCACCGCCTCCGACGGCAATACCTGCTTCGCCCTGCGGAAGGCCAGAAGCAGAGCTTCTCGGCTCCCACGCAACAGAAGCGGCGCAAAGGACATCCTGCACCGTTCGACAGCTTCATCATCGAGTAATGCACGAATCAGTCCGCCATTGGTCGCTGGCTTTGCTTTCAACTAGTTATTTTTGCAAAGGGCCTGTTTAGTTTCAACAGAAGCGGCGCAAAGGGCGAGGGGAAGAAATGTGGTGAAGAAGGATGGGGATGTCTGCTAGCGGCCAACTAGTGCTTTCTCATGAAGAGAGCAAATTTTTGTTGTACCGTGTTTATTGATCTGGCAAATAGGCTTGGGAGATGCTAAACCACTGAAAGCTAACTGTATTGACACATCTTCAAGACACACTAATAATACATGTACATGTTTTAGGTGTTGTTTTACTTAGATTAGATGTGTGAATAATGTCAGGGCATAATCAGTAGTGCTAATAAGAAATACAGGTGGCGATGGGTGTTTGATCCGAAACAAGCTGTTTTTTTAAGACGTGCAAAGCACGTTTTTCATTAAGAGAAGAGAGAGTTTACAAAACGCCGCAGTGGGAGAACCCTCAAAGAGCGAGGAAACAACAGGATTACAACTTAAACGAACGGAGAGAAGAACTCGCACCACCACAAGGCGGACCACCACCAGGAAGCAGAAAAGGGGTACAAAGGGGCACAGAAAGGTACAAAGGAGAGGAGAGGCCCTCAGGACAACCAAGAACTGCACAGACGCACACCGAGAAGACCCGCACATCACCGCTTGCCAAACAACTTGCAGCAGCGCTGGCTGAGGTGGAGGTTCAGCAGGACAATGCCTTCAAGAAGGGAACGACGACGACGACGCCATCGTCCGCCCACCCGCAAAGGGGCAGGCCAGGTCTTCACCTGGCAAACCAAGGCATATGAAGGCCTCGACAACGCCCCCAGCAGGGTAAGTTACGGAAGGAACGCAACCATTGTCGGCCTGGCCGAAGCTAGACAGGGTTTTCACCCAGACCTCGATAGCCAATCCACCAACCCGACCACCGCAAACAAGGTGGGAGCAAAGCGATGGAGAACACAGCAGGAATCCTCGGCGATGGCAGTGGAGGACCGGTGCAGGGAACCGCCGCCACCGAGACAACGACAGGAACACCCCCACAACCAAACGAAACCGCCCGAACCACCTCGCCGCCTAAGCGCTGACCACAGTCAGACGGAGGGTCCAAGCCGCCCGACCGCGAGCCCCGAGAAGAGGGAGGAGCTGGGACCGCCGGTGAGAGGAGGGCAGCGGGCACCAGCAGAGGGGGGGACACAACGGCCGCCGGCACGGGGGGAGGGCCGCGGCCGCCAGCCTGGAGATGGGCGCCGGCAGGAGGAGGCCGACAACCCGGGAGGGGCCGCGGGAGACGACGTGGAGCATTCGACGGGCGCAGTCAACGAGGTCGGCAGGGAGTGGGCGCAGACAGTCGGCTTGGGTGAGGAGGAGATGAGGTCGTTGTCGAGGAGGGCGGAACGGGGTGTCTTGGCCAAACCAAGGGGGCACGGGGAAGGGCATCCCGACGCCGGAAGGAGCGGGAGGGCAGCCGAGCACGAGGCAGACGGCGCGCACCAGGCGGGGGAGGGGGGAGGTGCGCGCGCCGGCCGACCTCCGCCCCCTCCAGCCCCGGGGGAGGATGCCGCGTCGGAGTACGAGGCGACACGGAGCTGCGGCGGCGCATGTCCACGCGGAGCCGTCGGAGTACCCACCCGACGGGGCACCGCAGCCGCGGGTCAGGGCCTGTCCGTGGGCCCGTGCATCAACGAGCGCCAGGACAGTCGGCCACCCGCGGCGCCCCCGGTTGCAGCCCCAGCTGAAGTGGGAGAGGGGGCTGGGTCGGCAGGAAACGCTCCCGAGGTGCGGGCCCGCGCGCATCCCAAGGCGACGCACGCACCCGCCGCTGTCGGCCCGAGTAGGGAGCGCCGCCCGTCGACTGGCCGCCGGCGAGCGCCCCGGGCGGGAGGAGGCCAGCGAGGGGCGCAGGCAGCCCCGCGCGGTGACGGTGCAGGGGGGCCGACCGACCCTGTACCGGGCGGAGGCCGGCGCCGCCAGACCCCGGCTCGCCGGAGAGGGTCGGCAGAGAGGGGGCCGGTGACGGCGGAGAGGGAGCCGGCCTCGCGCGTATACTCGGAGTCGAGACGCTGAGGTGAGCTCTGAGCGCCGGGCCGGGGCTTCCACTTGCGCACGGGTGGCGTCAGCGGCGCCGTACACGAGACGCCGCCGCCCCTTGACATGCGACGGCGACCGGCGGCTGGGGGGCCCGAGCCCAGGTCGGCGGCGGCGCGCCCCCAGCCCGCACAGGTCGACGACGGCGGGCCCTTCCCATGCTGGAGGTGCGGCGGCGGAGGTGGGCCCCGCCCCGAACCAGATCTAGGGTTAGGGCGGGGGCCACGGGAGAGAAGGGGGAGGGAAGGAGGAGCCTTGGGCAGGTCGCCGGCGCCGGGAAAGCCGCCAGAGGCGGAGGGGTGGCACTGGCACGACGACCCAAGGGAGGCGACCGGGTGTGGTGCGGATGGGTGAGGGGAGGAGAGGGAGGGAGAAGGGGAGGGGAAGGAGGGGGAGGGAGGAGGCGGGGGGAGGCCGCCGCCGCTGGCGCGCGCTGGCGGCAGCGGCCGGGGTGCTGGACGGCGGACGGCCTAGGCGGCGCGGTGATGTCGCCCCCAGGTCGCCACAGGGGGACGACACGGGGGGAGTTCCCTGCCTGTAATACAATTGTTGGTATACAGAAATGAGAACTACATCAGTTGAAGTTCAAACGTTATCCTCTGTGTTTGCTTGAAGAAAAGAAAACAAAAGAAACAAGAGTAGTAGATGTACAAAATTGCTCTTAACAAACGCTTGCTACAAATAACTGAAAGAGTAGTAGATGTACGAAATTGCTCTTAACAAACGCACTGTTCTTAAAACCCATGCATGATCCCCAAAATAGACTCCCATATACAAAGGAGGCCCTTTACAACGCATTCAAGCCAACAAAGTGAGCTTCACAAAACTAATCATGCTGTGAAAAAAAAACTAAGGTAACAACCAAGCTTAACAAACCATCCCCAATCAGTTCTGGCTGCAGCCGAATGCGCTCCTGACAGTTTGGAATGCCTCACTTTCTCCTTTCTTAAGCCAAAACCCTTGTGCCAGACGTGTTCATTATAGAACAAGAAGACATCTTCCTTACTAGCAAATGTCTTATTTGCTATGTTCCAGGACTCATCCAATGAAATGTATGCGTATCTGTCTCCAGCATCGGCAATAGCTCTATACATTGCCTTCTGATAATTACCAGCACCTCCATCCTGCAAATGCAAATGAATTTCGGTAACTCGTGGCCATCACACAAAAGTATACTACACATCAACACTAGTGACTTATTTTCATGTATAACGATTATGAGAAAACAATAACACCATATCCATTTTACCTCTATTGCTTAGTTATACGATATCCTAGTAAATCATTTCCTCTATAACTATGCCTATGGCATCAGCACATCAGCACAGTACACAGAAGCTATGGAAAGAACTCAGATACATCAATCAATTGTTAGTCCAGCACACTACTAGGGAATCGACCTTTGGTCCTGGGAACAATTTCACATTAGTGCTAGTTTTTTTTTGCAACCGGTACTAATGTGGGCATTAGTACCGGCTGGGAAAGAAAGGCCCCGACGCGGCCCCAGTGAGCCACATTAGTACCAGGCTGGCTCAAGAACCGGTACTAATGTACCACATTAGTACCGGGTGAAGACCAGCACCGGTACTAATGTGTTGGTCTCACATTAGTACTGGGGCTGGTTTCCGCCCGGTATTAATGTGGCCACATTGGTACCGGGCGGAAACCAGCCCCGGTACTAATACCCTCCCACCCGCACGTCGTTCAGGGACTTAGAAAAATCCCACCTGCACCGGCCTCTTTTTCATTATTTTCATCCTCTCCCGTCTCCCTGCTCTCATCCTCTCTCTCCACTCTCATCTCGATCTGCATCTCACTTTTTCTCTCCTCTCTTCTGCAGGGCTGGAGGCCAAGCCGGCGGTGCGACTCCGGCAGCGCGGGCGCGCCTTCGCGGCCGGCGCGCGGGGCCGGTGATGCGACTCCGGCGGCGCGGATGCGGGCGAGCCGGTAGTGTGACTCCGGCGGCGCGGGCGCGCCTCCGTGGCCGGCGCGTGGGGCCGGCGGCGCGACTCCGGCGGCCAGCGCGCAAGGCCGGCCGGTGCGCAGGGCCGGCGGCGCGGACGCAGCCTCATCCTGCTCCTCTTCTATTTTCTTCTATTTTGGTTCATTTGTTCTCAATCATCTCTGGTTCTTTCTAGTGGAATAATGGTCTCAATCTGAATTTGCTCTATGAAAATTTGTTAAATGTATATGAGCTAAATATTTGTGTGAATTGATTTGTGTGAAAAATTGATTGTATATGATGTGTGAGATAAATGAGAAAGACATGAAAATATTTGATTCTGTGTGCTTGTGTTCTTGTGATTGAGGAATGAGAAGGGAATGGAAGAAAAGAAAAGAAGAAAAATAAAGGAAGGAAATAAAAGTAACAGAACATAGATAACGGAAAGGAGGGAGGGAACAAGCGCCGGCAGTGCATTTTTTTTAAGATGTGTAAAGCACGTTTTCCATCAAAAGAAGAGAATGAGTACAACAAAGCAACTTTAGGAGAGATCCCAAAGTGCTGAGAAAGAGTTACAAAGAAGCAACTAAGAAGCAAGACGACCACTAGACCGAAACAGGCTAAAAGAGAAGAGAAGCCCCTACACCAGCACCACACCCAACAAGAACTATGAAGCGACGCCTAGCCTGCATGAAAGGACACCAAGATCACACGCTCATCAACGGGAGCCAACAACCCAAAGCCTACGGAGACCGAACGAAGATGTCATGCAGGACGATGCCACCAAGGAGGGAACGACGTGAACGCCGTCATCATCCGTTTGTCCAAGAAGGAGCAGACCCAGTTTCACCAGGCTGACCAAATGGAAATAGGGCCGCAACAACAACGCCTCCAGCGAGGTAAACTACACAAAAGTGCAGCCGTTGTCAGCACTGACTGAAGTCGTGCAAGGCTTTCGCCAAGCCCCAAAACCAACTCCTCACATCCGATCTTCTAGGCTTGGGTGGTAGACGAACCGATGGAAAGATAGCATGCGATCCAAGGTGACACCAATAGCGAACACGAGCAGGCCGGCGAACTACGACACATGACGGCGACGAAGCCAGGCGACCCAAGGTAACACTTGACAACGACGAATGCCGAAGGCCCAAGGTAGCGGCAAAGAGGCGACGAACTCGAGGCCTTCGGCAGAGCGGAGGAGGCGAAGACGAGCCACGACAGCCCACAGTGGAGCGAAGGCGACGAAGCGGAGGGGCCGAGAGGAGAAAAGCGACAACCAAGGCGACCACGCCGTCCGGACAGGCAGCGCCACAGAGCGAGGTAGCCATGCCTTCCGGAAAGGCAACGCCTTCGGGAGGGAACGGAGGAGGGTGGCGAAGCCAGTAGCTAGCACGCCGGGGAAAGACCGCCGGAGAGGAGAAGGAGCGTCGGCGACTCCGGAGGAGGAAGAGAGCCACAGCCGCTGACGAGGTGGAGCGCCGAGGCGGCCGCGGACTCGGAAAGCATGAGGCCGCGAGCCCGTGGGCACTGACGGAGAGGGGCATGGCCGTCAGGATTTCGGGGATAAGGTCGCCGTCGCTGCTGGGGAGAAGCCGCACGAGCGCCCCTCCGATGGCGGGCATGTCGAGGCCCCGTCGGGGAAGGGGGCGGCCGCGGTAGGGAGGGAGCCGAGGCCACCACCGCGGGGTGGCAACCGCGGCTGCCGGAGCGACGGTTCGGAGTAACTCCCCGCCGCGGCAGCCGGGCGGAGCGAGGAGGGCCGCAGGCACCGCTCCTGCCACAGAGGAGCACCCAGCACCCGCAGCGGCGCGCCAGGGGAGGAGCGGCACCAGGAGATGGGGAGGGAGCGCCGGACCTCGGCCCCAACCATGACGGCGGACCCTGACCCGCCGGATCTAGGGTTCCCGAGCACCGAGAGGACGAGCGGCGGGGAGGACGAAGCGAGAAGAATATGCCACCTTGGGACAGCCACGACGCAGATCGGCGCCCGGGAGTGCGGATCTGGTGGTTGGCGACCGGAGTAGCGCCGTCGCCGGGGAGGAGAAGAAGCACTTGCGACCTGTGGTGGCTGGTAAGGGAAGAGAGAAGGAAGGGGAGGAGGGAGGGGAGGAGGAGAGTGGGGAGGGGCGGGGCCACCGGCGGCGATGGTGACGACTGGCGGAGCTCGTGGAGGAGGGGCTAGCGGCGGCGGGCGGTGTTGCCCCCGAGTTGCCCTGAGGAAGGCGACGCGAGGTTTTTTTTTTGACACATCTATCAAGCGCCGGCGGTGCAGAAACATTAGTACCGGGTCTGCTTGCCACCCGGTACTAATATGACATTAATACCGGGTGAGGCAACCCGGTACTAATGTGGTCCTCACATTAGTACCGTCTGACTAGTACTGGTTCCAAAAGCGGTACTAATGGACCTTTAGACCCGGTACTATAGACCGTTATCTTAGTAGTGGCAGTTTGTTCAAGCAAACGTAATCGACAGATTTACAATACATACGCAACAAGCATGGAATTTACCTTCACATCGTCGCCATCAGTAGTACCATTGCTCATGTCCACCTCGTCGGCGGCGGTAGGGGGTGGGACAGTGTTCACTAGCAAGGGGTGTGATTCGTCCTCCACGATACCCACGGTCATGGTGACCTTCCTCGCCGTCCACCAATACCTAGAGGTGGCGGACCTCCGTTACTACGCGGCGGTGGTGCCTGATCTCGACGGAGGCGGAGAACTCGCGTCGTTGGCAGCGACAACGAATTGGGGAAGGCACCAGATGGTAATGCCAACGTCTGATTGCTCGGTTCGATGGGGCAGCGGAACGGGGAACAAAATGAAAGCTGGGATGGGCGATTTGCCGAGCCGATGCTGCAACGAAATGGGGAAGGGAGCTGATCGGGTTGACGGCGGCAGGAATTGTCGAGCCGGTGGGGCAGCGATACAAGGAAGAAAAGAAGGGAGCGGATGCCGTCGAAGAGGACCGGGAAACAGGGTTCGGGCCTTCGGGGAGTCAACAGATGGATATAGAGATGGAGATGGGTTGGGCACTGAGTTAGGGTAGGGCCGAGCCCATTTGGAACCCAGATAGGAATTAATTAACGAAATAGATAGTTATTTAGTGATCTGCTTAAAAATTCGTGCCAAAATTAAAAAGAGGTGTACCGAAGCAGTTCTCCACACTTTATTTGGTGGCTGATTGCAAAGAATTGCTCGTCAATGTAAAATCTCAGCTCAACAGTTGAAGCTAAATCTTGTAGCATTTACCAAGATCGAAAGGAAATTGAAGCTGGTGCCAATTTGCACGTATACATGAAGGTGCCATGTCCACAAACTCGCACGATCCAGTTGACGACGGCGCAGACTGTTCTTCGAATGAGTCGCTGGTGCAGATATGCAAGCTGTCCCATTCCTCGACCAGGCAGAATTGCGTGATTCGTGACTGTTGGTGCTTTTTTCGGTCGAATACACGAGTGCGCTAGATCGCTCAAAGGTTGGAAATCAACTCGTCGAAGTCCACGTCACGGGCCGGTCTAACCGCCTGGAGGACGTGGTCTGACCGCCTTGGACAGGGGCGTCGCCGAAAACCTAAATTCGCTGCTTCTGGGGGACTCTATCGGGAATAACACGCCTAGGGTGCTTTGAGATCGGCAGGTCTCTCAGAACTCCCTCAACCATCGTGGAGACGAATGAGGAGAGCAAAAAGTTGGAAAAGGTAGGGTTTGGAGAAATAAAGTAGTAAATTGATAAGTTTGATTGGATGATAGGTCTCAATCGGCTACGCCCCTTTATATTTATAGGGTGGGAGGTCTTGTCCTGCAAGGAATCCTTTTAAAAATCGAAATCTCGGACTCGGGAGACCTAGTCTGACCGCGCCCCTGGAAGGCGGTTAAACCGCCTAGCGCCCTTTTGCCGAATCGGCTACAGGGCACCCCCGGTCAGACCGCCTGGTGCATGCGGTCTGACCGGCTGGCCCAGCCTGATCTGGCTTAGTTGCCAATTTCGGGTGTCAACATATACCCTCTATTTTTAGTAAATCTTGTGTGCTAAAAAATAATCTAAGGACGATGTAACACTTCCATCGGTCATTTTTTGCTCCAAGGGCTATTTTTATTGAAACCGGCCATGTCTCTTCAAGCATTTTGCCAAACACTTAGATGAAATTTCTTCAAATATCTCCCATTAAGCGCCCTGGGCAGCTTCTGTCCTTGCAATGTTTACACCATATAAGAATTTCCAGGGTAAGCTCTCACAATCTTGTACGACCCTTCCCAACTTGGAGATCATTTACCAGACTTGTTGCTCTTGGATCCTATAGGCAGGATAGTCTTCCAAACCAAATCTCCTACTTGAAAAGATTTAGCTTTCACTTTCTTGTTGTATGCTCTAGCAACTCACCTCTTATCCTTCTCAATTGCTTCCAAGGGTTCTAATCTCTTGTCGGTCACCTCATCAATGTTGTCCATCATCAAAGCATAATATGTATCAACATCAAGATTATTTTGCTTTGCAAGTCTATATGCGTCTAGATCGTCAGATAAAACGGCCTCTTGACCATACACAAGATCATAAGGAGTAACTTTAGTAGCAACATGTCTAGAAATACGATGAGCCCGCAAAGCTTCATATAATACCTCATGCCATATTCAATGATTATCTTCTATCTTCTTCTTAATGAGCTTAATCAAAGTTTTATTGCTAGACTCGGCTTGACCATTAGCTTGAGCATAATATGAAGATGAATTGAGCAATTTAATACCATAAGAATTGACAAAATCACACACCTCTTTGCCTATAAATGAAGTTCCTTGATCTGTAGTCAAAGTTTGTGGAATACCAAATCTATGTATAATGTGTTCCATAATAAACTCAATAACCTCCCGATGTGTCATATTCTTAAGAGTAGGGATGAAAGTGGTACGAATATTATTCGTATACTGTCCGACCGAAAGGGTGAAACACTAAAATGGTAAAGATCATATCCGAATCTGAGCATTCAATATCTGAAAGTATCCGTACCATATTAGTATCCAGATACTCAAAAGTTGGATTTCTAATATCCAAATATGATGAATGTCACTATTCGACACATCATCTACTGTTCATATCCAAATCCGATCCGAGAATTCAGACCGAGAAAGGAAAACTATTTGTATCTGTATCCGTAGTATCTGTTCGTATCTGATCCGTTTTCATCCCTACTTAAAAGGAATTGCTTCAGTCCATTTAGTGAAATAATTTAGTAGCCACAATCACAAAGCAATGCCGTTTGGATGACGAAGGATGAATCTTTCCAATGAAATCCAATCCTCAACCTCTAAAAGGCCAAGCCTTGATAATTGGATGCATCAATACACCAGGCACTAGCTGAACATCCCCATACTTTTGACACTCTTCACATCCTTTGTAGTACCGAAAACAATCAGCTATCATAGTAGGCCAATAAAAGCAAGCTTTTCTAAGGAGCTACTTCATTTTAGGAGTTGATTGATGAGTACCACAAATTCCTTCATAAACCTCTACCATAACCAATCTTGCTTGATCAGGACATAAACACTTTAAAAGCAAATCATCCGCGGTCCGATAATATAACTCATCATCATCTACAATAAATTTGAGCGCCTACCGTCAGATTTTTTCTGTCACTTGTACCTCTAGGATCCCATAAATATGCAACCAGAGGTTTTCTCCAATCATCCACTTCGTCCTCAACAGTTTTGGAAGAAACAATGGCCGAAGTGGAGTTTTCTCCTACAGGGCGGTCAGACTGGCCTGGCAGGACGGTTAGACCGAGTGACCCATTCTGACCAGCTAGAGGAGGCGGTTAAACTGGCTCCTTCAGGACATAACCCTCGGCCTTCCTAAACACCGGCTTTCGTTCTAAAAAATTTCTTCTCTAAACATCATAGCTAGATGCTTGTTGAGCCAGAGTATTAGCCCTTGGATTCTCCTCTCATGGTACATGATATATCACAAATTCATCCATATAAAATATGATGTCTAAACATTTATGATAAGCATTTAAAGTACCATTTAGATATTGACATACCTTGGAAACTTGTTGTACCACTAGTAAAGAATCACCATAAGCTTCTACATGTTTTACTCCCATATCATGTAAAATTTGCAACCAAACAAGAGAGCCTCATATTCGGTTTGATTGTTAGTACAATTTTGATCCAACCGGTTAAGAGCTTCAGAAACAGCCTCATTGGGTAAAATAATGATAACTCCAACACCACAACCACTTTTACAAACCGATCCATCAAAATACAATTTCCATGGAGTAAAAGTTAAATAACCGACATCTAAATCAAGTTGCTTATCAATTCTATATTATACAATAAAGTCGGCTACAATTTGACCTCTCATTGATTTTATTGGTTCACAATGCAATCATCAACAAGAGCATAAGCCCACTTGCCGACTTTACCACTTAGAATAGATTTTTGTAACATATATTTAATTTTGTCGGTTTGACAAGCTACATAACAAGTGCTTGATAACAAATAATGCCTCAACTTGGTATAAGCATGATATAAAGATAAACATAGCTTTTCAATAAAAGTGTACCTTATTTCAGCGTCTAATAATCTTCTGCTTTCATAAGCAACAACATACTCCTTACCATCTGTTTTTTGAGTAAAAACAGCCCCAATAACACTTTCCTCAGCCGCCACATATAGTCTAAAGGGAAATACCACTCTTGGGCTCTTGAAGAACAGGCAACGAAGTTAAGCAATTTTTCATCTCATCAAAAGCCTCTTGCTATTTTGCCCCCCCCCAAGTAAATTCGAATCCGACTTTCAACCGAAGTAAATGAGTAAAAGCATTCACCTTTCCGGACAAGTTACAAATGAACCGCCTCAAATAATTTACCTTGCCCAAGAACTTTTGCAAATCTTTCTTACAACTAGGAGGTTGAACCTTTTTAATTGACTCAATCTTTTTAGGATCTATCTCCACACCTTTTTCATGTACAATGAAACCCAAAAACTTACTAGTCAATACACCAAAAGCACATTTGAGTGGATTCATTTTTATGCCATGCCGATGCATTTTTTCAAATGCAAATCTCAAATCAGCCAAGTGAGAATTTAATCCAGCCGATTTGACAACAATATCATCGATATAAACTTCTACGATTATACCAAGAAAGTCATGAAAAATCAAATTCATAGCTCTTTGATAAGTAGCACTAGCATTTTTCAATCCAAAAGTCATGACTACCCACTTAAACAAGCCTTCAAATCCTAGACATATAAAAGCCATTTTGGAAATATCTTCTTCAGCCATAAAGATTTGATTGTAACCAACATTACCATCAAGAAAACTAAGAATCTTATGTCCAGATGCAGCATTAACAAGAAAATCGACTATAGGTATAGGGTATTCATCTTTAGGAGTAGGTTTATTAAGATCTCTAAAGTCTATGTAAACACGAAGCTTTTTTGTTCCTTTTTTCTCAACAGGCACAATATTAGAGATCCAATCAGCATATCGACAAGGCCTAATAAAAATTAGCAACAAGCAACCGATTGATTTCTTCTTTCACTCGGTCATATATATCAGGATTAAAATTCCTACAGGGTTGTTTATAAGGCCTAAAACCAGGTTTAATAGGTAGTCTATGCTCAACTAAATCATGGCTTAAACTAGGCATCTCAGTATAATTCTACGCAAAGCAATCGACATAGTCTTTCAACAACTTTATTAACTCTAATTTAAAAACAAGATCAAGATTCTTGTTTACAAATGTCGGCCTAGGTACAGTGCCATCACCAATGTCTACCTCCTCAAGAGGATCAGCCGATGTAAACCCTTGTCCTAGTTTACCTAAATCATCCAAATCATCGATGGCTTCACACGTATCATTCTTATGCGCCCGATAGTGATCAATCCTCTGCTGTAACAACTCTTTAGTTGAACTCATTGAGTCACATGAGGTGATTTAGCCGATTGTCGACCAGTTTTCTGACAGTAGGAATGAAATCATCCTTAGAACAGCTTACAAAGTCATAATCAGATAAATCTAAGCCAGATAGACATTTTACATCATCATGTATACCTATAGAATGACTATCAGCTACAACTATACAAGAAGAATTATCTCCATGCACAATTTCTACCTCATCGTCTATCCATTGTACTAAAAATTGATGCAAGGTAGAAGGCACACATTTATTTGCATGAATCCAATCACGACTAAGGATTAAGCTAAAGTTACCTTGTATCTCAGTGACGAAGAAGGTCGTAGCTAACGTCTTGCTCCCAATGGTGAGCTCCATGGAGATAACGCCTTTAGCACCTATTGGTTCATCTCCCCCACACTGCTGACGGTCATGTTGAAGGCATCTAGGTCCCTAATTTGTGTTTTGGTAATTAATGACAATCTTGGTGGAATAACAATTTCATTGAGAATATGAGTATAGGTTAGTCCTGGAGTTGAATTGAGCTTCATGGTGACTTTGGTGTTAGCGTCGATATATTCTACCATGGGGAGCTCAAGGCAAATGTATAATATAGGGTTTTTTCATTTAACCAGCCATTAGGTGATTAGAAGATGCAAAATGACCAGGTTAATAGGCTAGATAGCTGTACTATCAAGAGGGATCAACTTGGTTGGCTTGACGTCTCTATAGTGCCACTTGGATCATGTCTTGCATGTTTTTCATTTAGATGAGTGGCATTTCAAAAGGCTGAAAGAAGTTTTGTTGAAAATCTTGAGAAAATCCAGTTTTCTGCTGGGACGGATAGTTCGTGCCCCTAGGACAGACAGTTCGTGTGCTCGAGTTTTTGTTGAAAATATGTGGGGCATTTTGGCTAATTTAAATAAAAAATGAATTTAAGGACAGACAATCCGTGGGGTCAATACGGACAGTCCGTATTTTGCTTCGAGTTTAACAGAAACATCCCAGGGTCTGCCGGGCCAGCCAGACCCGTCCTAACCTGACAGACAGTCCGTTTGGGGCAGACAGACAGTCCATGAGGTCCTGACGGACAGTCCGTCAGGCTCAACGGGAAACTCTGACACGCTATTGACTTTGGTTTTTACCGTTGGAATTCAAACACAGACAGTCCATGGTGAGGTCACGGATAGTCCGTGAGTTGTGTATTTTGAACTGTTTTGAACATACCGTTAGAATTCAAACTCGGACAGTCCGTGGTGAGGTCACAGACAGTCCGTGAGTTGTGTATTTTGAACCGTTTTGAATATAACGGCTAGTTCTGTGAAGGGGGAGTATTTATACTCCATGCCCGAGGGAGGGGAGGCTCTCTTGGCACTATGAAAGGTTCATTTGACATTCTTGAGCTCTCCCTCTCCTCTCTCTCACTCACTTTGCTTTGAGGTTGCATTCTTTGTGAGATTGAGAGCATCTAGTGCATTACATCAAGGTGTTAATCTTGTGGTACTAGAGAAACATCAAGCGAGCAAGGTTGATTTGTTACTCTTGGAGGTTGCCGCCTCCTAGACGACTTGGAGCTCGTGATTCCATTGAGTACTTCAAGAAGATTGTGAAGTTGCCTTGGAAGATTGGTGTGAGAGGTCTTGTGCTCACCTCGCCGGAGCGGTGAAGAGCAACTCTAAGGGAATCGAGATGTGGAGTGGTTCTTTGGTTCTAACCGGCTCAATATCAAGCGGTGCCTTGATAGAAGAGCGGTTGGACATTGAACCCATCTCAACGTGGATTAGGGGTGACCGACAAGTCATCGACACCATGGGATAGAAATTTTTCTCTTGTGCTTGGTTACTTCTTTGCTCAATTTACTTTCATGCAATTTACTTTGAGCAATTTACATTCTAGAGATTGAATTGTATCTTATTATCCTAGGTTGCAAACCTTCAACATAAGCTTAGCATAGCTAGAAATTTAATCCTTCTTGTGGTTCTAATTAAAATTCTCTAGTGTTGTGATTTTAGTTTTAAACCACATATTCACCCCCTCTTGTTGGTATCCTAGATCCTACACATGTTGGTCTTGATCAGCTTCTCAGCTGAACCTCCAAGCTTCTTGAATAGAGAATACGACATCAAGTTGACGATCGCGCCTCCATCCACTAGCATCTGAGAGATAGACTTCCCATTGATATGACCCTTCATGTACAAAGCCTTCAGATGATTGTAAGCTCTTTAGGCTTCTAGAATACAACATCCTTTGTCTCAAAGTCAAGATGAGCAAAATCCTCCTCCGAAGGTGCAGAACCATCCACAAATAAATAGACCACATTGATATCAAGGTTCATGCGCTCTGGAGAAGAACTGTAATCAACAAGTTGCTCGTCATCTTCTGATGCAGGTACCGATGGCAACTCATTATCACAAACCATAGGAGTCGAAGAAGTGAAATCGGGCGGTGTTTCTGGCGAACCCGGTCTGACCACCCCGTCATCCGGTCTGACGGCCTCCTCAGGCGGTTTGACCGCCTCTGTCTGAGGAGTCATCTTGGCTCTCCACTCCTTCCCTTGCGGTACCATGGGCCTGTAGCTGTTGAAAATATCATCCCTCTGTTTCACTAGCTCCCTTTCTTTCTTCTCTCGGAACCTCAAATGTTGAAGATTTCTCCTTTGAGTATGAGTTAATCCGGGAGGACACCATCTAGGTAAAAAGTACTTGGAGTTGGAACCACTTCCACTGGCCTCATGGTCGTTAGCAGCAACAAATCCCTTTTGATTAGGTGTCACAACCTGATCATTTAGCACAACCGGTCCTTTGCCAGTTTTCTCAACGGGCACATCCATTGTCTCAATCTGAATGATATCAAAGCTTGTAGTCCTTTCTGGGTCAATGTCCATCTTCTGAACCTTCTCCTTTCTGATCTTGGGCTTGTACACTTGTTTCTGAGGAGTTTGAACATACTGTCTGGGTAGAGCGGTCTGACCGCGTGCAGAGGGCGGTCTAACAGGGATATGAAACTTTGTAGTTGACAACTTTTTTATTTGAATACGTTTGAAGCCTCAAAAAAGCAATTTACACTCGGCGTAGTATAATATGAGTAGAATGAAAACGGGATATGGACGCATATGAGTGTGTGGTGCAGTGGCAAGGGAGGCTTCGCGCGAACCCGGAGGTCGCGGGTTCGAACCCCATGGAGCGCGTAGCGTCGCGACTTTGCGCGAAAATGCGGCGACTTGCGACTTGGGGCGGTGGGTGGCTGGCTAGTGGGTTCTCCACTAAAAATAAAATTTTTTTTCTATTTATTTCGATCGTTTTAACGCAGTTTTCAAACGGTCTTTTTAATCGATTTTTAGGTGCGGACCACCCCGTCACCCGCACCTAGAAATCGATTTCTAGGTGCGGACCACCTCGTCACCCGCACCTGGAAATGCGTTTCCAGGTGCGGGTCGATTACCCGCTCCTAGAAATCGCTATTTCTAAAAGCGACAGCTAGGAGCGGGTTTCGCGCCCGCACCTATAAATGCGATTTCGCCCGCTCCTAAAAATGTTTTCTGTAGTAGTGTTACATAGTTTACAGCCAGATTGGTAAAAACACTCAGTACTGAAAAGGAAAATAATGAAGTTACCCTTTTGAAGAGATCTCTTCTCTTCTTCGGATGACCCAGCAGTGCTGGAGGATTCTGCTGCTGAAGAACTTTCCTGTATACCAACAACTCTCTGCAAGCACAAGCAGTGAAGGCATAAATTGTAAGGCAGAAAGAAGACAAATGAAGAGATTTAAGGAATCAAGAAACAGCAGCTCAACAAGGATTAACATTTGTAGTTGAAAAAAAATAAATAAAACATCATCGCATGTGGCCAGTTTAAATAAGATTGAGTGCAACACAGTACTCCCTCCGGATCGGTATATTTGACGTTTCCGACAGGGTCGGAAAAATTAAGGATCCCAGGAAATTACATTTTTGCCCATCCTAATCTATCGTTCCCCAGTAGCCCACGCTACCCCTGCCAAGATCCGCTCCTCTGCCCCTCCGCTAGCTCCGCCGCCGCCGTTCCTGCCGACGATGGCGCCGCCAGTGCGCCCGTCGTGCTTCGCCGTCACAGGATCCTCCTCCTCCTCCGCTCAATCCCTGCCCCACCCCAGCACCTCTCCCTCCGCGGCCGCTCGATCCCGCGGCACCGGCCGGCCTGCCGCAGCCGCACCTTCCGTGGCGGGTCAGCAGCAGCCGTAGCCACCGGAGGCGGTCCGGCGGGGCACGCAGCAGATGGGCCCGCCGGCAGCGCCCAGGGCGCACCCGAAGAACCACGAGGCGGCGCGATGGACGGCGGCGCGCGGGGAGCCCGTGGCGGCGCCGGCGCAGCTGCAGCAGAGGGAGAAAGGGGACAACCCCATGGAGCACACCTTCGACTTCTTCAACACCTGGATTTCCCTTCTCCATCTTCTCCGTTGACTTCTTCAGCCCCATGGAGTATGAGGTATGGTGATTCTAGGCACAGGTTTCGACAGAGAAAATACACACACTGTAACTTGCTCATCAGTTTGATTTGAGTGTTGTGACAACAATCGTTCTTCTTCTAGAAAGGAATATGAATGGAAAATCCATAAGTTACCTGCAAATCATTGCACAACTGTGATATTGCTTCCACCCTTACCATATCAGCATCTGGTTCCATGACACAAAATGATGGTACAGACAGTAAAATATTTTACCTTTATATCTCTTGTACAGCTCTTCCAGTATTTGCAACAGCAATGTTTGCTTGGCTGTAGAAAACATCAAAAGCTCCTTCCAACAGTCACTAGCTTTAAGAGCCTGAAGGGCGACCTTCTCACTGTGGAAAATGTGATGCTTTAACAGAAATGAAGTGAAATAAAAATAACATGAACATGAATATGTTTTGTTCAGGCCTTCAGACTATGGTAACACATCTTGTTGCTTTAGGATTTATATGCTGCGAAGAGGAGAGGGAAGAGAGCCGCAGGTGGGACAGAACAGATTCTGAATGTAAGTATCCCTTGCTTGTTACTGCACTCATCATTCATCAGTTAAATGCAATGCTATCACAGTTCTGATTCTGATAGCATTTTCGTTTGTGCAGTCATTGTTTTGGAGATTTGAAATGGTAAAAGTTACATCAATGGTTGTACACGTGAGAGCCAGGACAATGGTCATGACATGTACTCCACGTAAACTTGAGAGCAGGGAATCAAGAAGCTGAACGAGTCATCGGTGACAGTTGATCAGGGGTCCCTGGTAAATGGCCACAACGTAGAAACAAAAATGGCCCCTCCTGCAAGCCAAGACCTTGAGTTGCTTGGACTACGAAAATTCTCCAATCTCCTTTTTTGGTTTTTCCATTTTTGAGGCTAGAATCTCATTTTCCCCCATAATGTGGATATGTAAATTAATTTTGCTTAAGGGAGTACTGTATCTGGTAGGAGACCTGTCTTGGAAGCAGATTGTGTTTATCCCTGTGATTGTGTGATGTTTGAAATTTCTGGTTGAATGATATAGATTTGAAATTGTCACTCCCTGTGATTGTGTGATGTTTGAAATTTCTGGTTGAATGATATACTCCCTGGGTATTACTTGATCAGTTTTGAAACTGATACTCCCTGGGTATTCAGATGACCTCAGTTCAGCATTTTTTTCTGATAAATTGAGTACATGACCTCAGTTCAGCATTTTTTTGTGACCCTTTGGTTCAGAAAGCAAGGAGTTAGTGACCCTAACAACATGTACTCCACTTTTGTGCAAGTGTAGTGCATATGCACTCAGCCCCCATAGAACAGCAAAGGGAGTGGGAATGGGATCATAGAATGGGATCTTTCACTGCCATTTTATTTAATTTCTGATTCGAAATATGAATTCAAATTCGAATATGTTACTGCAACTTCATTTGAACTTCAGTTGTTTCCTAGCCATGTCCCAGTTGCTGTCCTACTGCGGCATCTATCTTGTCTGCCTGGGCAATTGGCAATGCAGGCACATTCAGTCTCAGTCATTAGCCATTAACAAGAAGTCATGAGCAACTGACAAGAATGGTAAATTGGCAAGATGGCAACACTCTCAGTATTCTGAAATAAAAAAAATTGGCAGCATCTACCCATAACAAGAAGGTTCCCAGGTTCACAAAAATGCTGGTGCATCAATAGTTTGAGTACATCTGACAGTTGCTCAAGCCATTACAGAAATACTCCATGAAGCCATCAAAAACAAGCATTTACACAAGCATAAAAAACAAGGCTGAACCATGAAGCCATCAACAACCACCATACAGCACAAGCATTTACACAACAATGAATGGATTCAGCAAAGAAATGCAATGCAAGAATTCGAAAAGAATTAGAATAATGAAAGAACAAATCTTTGGATGCTTCTCAGTCAAGATGTACTCCTGTCTGCAACAGTCTGACATCAGTTGCAGTACTCTTTTTTTCAGTCCATAAACAACCATCACAAGTCCATAATTCTTGCCACAATTTTAACCACACACACATGTTTGACAACACACAGATTAATGGCAAAGTTCAAAAAACAAGAACCACAGCTCACATGATCTCTGCTGTCAGTCACCCACACACACACACACATGAATCTGATCTTGCAGTGGCTATAACTGGAGCAATTCACAATTCACATGAGCAAAATATTCAGATGAGCAACTTATTTAGATAGTCGACAACAAAAGTACTCCAAATATAAGACCTGTTTACTGAACTTAATAAACTGAGCAATGCCAATTCATCAGAAGCTCACAGATCACATCTGGACAGCCAAGACAACATTCAGACAGCAGTACTACTGAACCAGATGTACAGAAACATGATGATAATATTTCTGAACCAATATCTGGACATGCCTCTGTAATTTAACTTACATTTAACTTACATTTCTGAATATCCAAATTCATAATTTATAAAATTATTGAACATAAATTACACAAAGAATTATTCGTTTATTTGTGCCATGCGTCCACCAAAGACGCTTCACACTTCAGCTGCAAAGGAAGGCAACCTTGTCTTTCAAGCATTCCTTTTCTGATATGTGGAACATCGTATTCATTGCCACCACCAATTTTCATGACTTCTCATGCATCCATGGAGAGTTAAGAAGATTCTGTTCAGCTGGCCCACTGAATAATCTTCAAAAGCCTGATCCATAACATGGATATGTTAGTTCATGACATAGAATACAAGACAAAAGGCAAAAGGAGTTGTAAAAAATTACCGAATTGACAGCGGCTACAAGTTCATCAGTGGTTTTGGCAGACGTTTTGTACTGAATTGACTGGATTGAATTGAAGAAACCTAGATCCAATACATTGAAATCAGGTGAATTGGCTGGTTGACATACGAGTCTAATGTCAAACCCATCTTGTCGTGCAGCCTCACAAAATTGTCTATCATTAGGTGAAAGATGTGGCTTTGCATTATCTTGCTGTATGTAAATGGGCTTGTCGGCATCTTCGTGTGGCCACTTCTCTCGAATAGCTGGGAGCACCTTTTCAAGCATGAATTGCCGAATAGTATCCTTTGTTATGGAGTTGATTGGCTTCATTTCTATTGTCCCAGCAGGTCGGTTAACACTTGACCTTTTGGCAGGCTCATATGTCACAAAGGGGAAGCAACCGATTTTCCCATCGAAGGTGCAATTCCCATTGGAGTCAAATCTTGGCCGGGCAAGAATGGTCAAAATCTGAATCTTTGGAATGTAGTTCTTGTTTTTGCACGTTCTTGTGGGCTGTTGTTCACCTGATATTATATAATATCTCAATGCCTTCCTTGTGATGTAAAACCACTTCTCATCAATAAAGACATAATCAAACAACCCTTTGAACACAAGATTGTTAGGCACACTCCTTGGGTCAAGCATAGATAAGCACCACTTTAGACGATCCTTCTTATTCTTGTCTGTCAAATATGGCTTTATTGTGTTTGACACACGCTTTATCAGACCTTCTCTTTTCATTCTTTGAACCTTGGCTTTGCTGACACCTAAGTGTTTAGCAACATCCTCTATTGTTGTACGGCTTGGCAATGGAATATCTTGAAGCTTTGAAATATCTACCGCTTTCTTCTTACGGCCACATCTGTTTTTTTGAGTACTAACATCAACTCCAAGACCTTGGTCTAGACAACCTTTGCCTTTTTTCCAAATACGTTGTACTGTTCGAATAGGTACTGAGAATTGTAATGATACTGCTTTTGTCTCACTTCCCTTCAGATTTCCATTTCTGGCTCTTCCTAACAAAGCTTCAAATATTGCTCTCCGTTTCTCATTAGACACTAGTAAATTCTTGCGAGCATTCCCCTCACCACCATCCTCTTGACCAACTGGATCATCCCCACCACCATCCTCTTCACCAACCGGATCATCCCCACCACCATCCTCTTCACCAACCGGATCATCCCCACCACCATCCTCTTCACCAACCGGATCATCCCCACCACCATCCTCTTGACCAACCGGATCATCCCCATTCTCTTGACCAATTGAATCATCCATGTTGTCTTCTGGTGCCAAGTTTTAAATCAATTTCACCCGTCACTCTTTGGCCTTGATCAAGTGGAGTTCTCTTGGTGACAGATGGTGATGTCTCCTGCCTCACTGAAGGGGACCTCATACATGCTCTTGGTGACATCATCATTCTGCTCAATGGAAAGGGTAGCATGGCTGCACAGGGGGATTTCCTTTTATTGCTCCTCTGTCCACCTTCTTGGACAAACCTGCATGAGTATTCAGAGAGTGCAGATAAGATGCAAGTTCCTTAAAAATAGCAAGTTCAGAGAGAGTGCAGACCAACAAGACTCATCAATACATCACTAGAATTGTTTTGAAAGGATTGGTGAACTACCACTTCCACACACCAAATCAGAACAGCCAAGACCAGAAGCAATGGAGGCAAACATTCATGCAAAGCGTACAACAAGCAGAATTTTGCAAACTTTTTGCACACCACCTGACATTTTGCACACAACAGAAATACAGAACCGGACCAAATACATTCTAATACTCCTCTCTGTATTCAAGTATTCGATAATTGACCCATACATCCCTTCCCACCAAATTAGGCATTTGTTATTTTTTTACTAAAGATTACTCGCAGGCCGGCCACGGTACTCTACTAGAAATATTTTCCTCCAATCCTTTTAAGTAACCTGATTTTTCACACTCACCAAAAAGAAGGGACAAAAAATTTCGTTGCAGTAGAGCACGGGCTCAAGCAACATTTTCTCTGAGTTTGCTTTGCAGACATTGCAAATGTGGACACCGAAATTTAACAGCTATCATACTGTACTCCTAAAATGCGCAGGACACGCAACTTGATTTTCCAGACCAAACCTACACAGGCTACTGCAATCGAACGCATCCAAGGCACATTCAATCCGGAGAGGGGAAATAAATAACGGAAGCAAGAGAAAGAAGAAAATTATCCACTCCTCTCTGTATACCACCATGTTTTCATGATGTCTTCCCAAACTCACTCGCTTAGCACACTAGAATCTACTCCAAGATTTCCTAAATTCTTCTGTAACCACCAAAATTTTCCAAAATCAACAGACAAGTAACCAAGATTTATGAACTGAAGTATAACCCTAAACTGTAAGCACAGCCATTCCCATCTTGGTTTGGTTGGATTTCCTAAATTCCACCAAAATTTTCCAAGTCAACAGACAAGTAACCAAGATTTTCAGAACTGTCAACAAGAACACTACTGCCTCATGTACAATCGGACAATACAAGTGCTCAAGAATTCACAGATCACAATCATACCTGGGGGATGGCGAACACGAACTGTGGCGCCCATGCCTGCATCTTGGCGATGTTGATGCCCGTGACGACGATGCGGTGCTGGTCCGTGCGGCCAAGGCGGAGAGACGAGCAAGGCGATACTCAATGGGTAGAGCACAACGCTCGCGGCCACGGCGTGGGATCGGCAGGGTGGGAGCATCGACAGGGTGGGGGTGCGGCATCTGGATGCTGAGCGCCGGCGGCCATGGCGTCGTTGGCTGTGCGCCGGCGGTGAGGGACTCGGAGGGGGCATCGAAAGGAGCAGCGGTGGGGCAAGGATTAGATGGGGCAGCCGTGGGGAGGAGCTCGGAAGGGGCGGTGGAAATGGCTTCAAGGACGGCGAATCTTCCTGGCGAATTGCACGGAGGCGCCATTGCTCCTGCCGCCGCAAGGATGGCGATGCGCGTGGCCGGGAGAGATGGGCGAGGTGTGGTTTGGGTTCGGGAGGAGAGCGGCTCCAACCTTTATTCGTCTGCGGGAGGGAGGGACCCCGCCGGCGGCAGCGGCGCGGAGCCGGGGAGGTCCCGCGTCCGGCGGCAGCGGCGCGGGCAAGACCGAGGCAAAGGGGACACGTTAAAGGGAGGGGCAAAAAAGGAAAATCACTTCAAGAGGAAACTGTGACGACAAATAAATTGTTCCCTTTCTAATTGCACTACCGGCGACAAATAATAGGATATGGAGGGAGTACTACTGATGTTAGTTTTTTCAAGTATCCTGTTGGTAGTCTAGAGGTCTCTCACTCAGACATTAAATAAAGTGTATAGGCACATGGTATAGGTAAAGGTAAAGTAAAACACTATATTTTCTAAATAGAATGAAAAGAACAAGATACATTGACACAAGACATAGGTAAGAATTGTCAGTGCCATTATTTTCTATGGTTTCGCAGCTTGATAGAAACAGATACCTTGGCGAATTCCTCAATAGTGCACAGAACTAGCTTCTTTCGGTCCGCCACAGATTTAATAGAATTGTCATCATCGATTTCACCAGATTCCTCATCACCTTTGCCACCATCTACCTCAGATTCTGAACCTTCATCCTCACCAGATCAATATCCAGGAGCTCGTGCCATTTTTAGTAAACTGGCACATGACTAGTCTGCCAGCAATTACCAGTAATCTCTGCAGGAACAATGTCCATCTTCAAACCGGTGGAATCTTGCTCTGTCCCGGATGATTATCACCCGACCATAGGCTTTAGAGATAAGTTTCGCCACCACATGACAGTCTCCACATATTCGGATATTTTTTATCACTCGAATAGTCTCCCCGGGTGGTGTAGAAATTAACCCGAATGCAATGGCCAGCTTTTCACTATGGTAGCACAAAGCATACTGCTTCTCCTCCTCCCCAATGTCATGTAGCACATTGCTCGTTTCTGGCTCATATCCCAGTTCACTAATTCTTGATACAATGTCATCTAGTGCTCTATATATCTCCCTCCATCTGCTGTGCTCTTTGTCACCATTAATAAACTTATGCATTACACCATCTATTTCTGTGTAGCTGAAGCCAGGAACTTTCCTCACATCATTGCTTCTCATGGTGTCACGAACTCGATCAACATCTGCCCACCGGGCCTTGGATGCATATACATTGGAGAGAAGCACATAGTCACCATCAACGTTAGAACCAAGCTCAGCAAGTTTTGTGGCAGCGAACTCTGCTAGCTCCACATTTCCATGCATCTTAGCCGCACCCAGCATTGTCTGCCATAGGACAATATCTGCTGGAAATGGCATCCGCACAATGATGTCATGAGCCTCATCAAGTCGCCCTGCACGCCCAAGAAGGTCCACAATGGTGCCATAGTGCTTTATATTGGGAGGAACCCGCATGGAATTGAAAACCCTGTGCCCATCATCAACAAGCCCAGCATGGTTGCACCCTACCAACACAGCAAGGTAAGTTACTTCATCTGGCTCAATCCATACTGGCATTTCATCAAACAACTTCAATGCATCTGCCCCGTGCCCATGTGTGGAAAGTGCATGAATTGTAGCATTGTAGGACACAAGTGTTCGGTCTTCTAGCTTGATGGAATGGAACACTTCGAGAGCCCGGGCCAATGATCCACACTTGGAGTACATGTCAATAAGCACGTTGCAGACACGAACATTGTCCTCAGCACCTATTTTACGAGCAAACTCGTGCACACCTAATCCGTCCTGTAATGCTCCAAGCTGTGCACATGCAGAAAGCGCGGCGACAATGGTCACCTCATTTGGCTCCTCCCTTGGCAGCAACTCCCAAAAGCTCCCTGCCAGCCTGTGGAAGAGCACCAACGCGAGGTCCGGCTCTGTCCCCTGCGCCAAACCTGCAAGCAGCGCGTTCCATGTGGCCACATCCCGGACGGGCATTTCATCGAACACCTTCCGCGCGGACTGGAGGTCGCCGCACTTGGCGTAAGAGTCCAGCAGCGTGGTCATCAGGCGGACGTCGGCGGCCACGCCGAGGCGGACGAGGATCGCATGGAGCTGGAGCGTGGCGAGCGCGTCGCAGCACCGGGCGGCGGCCTGGAGCGCGAAGGAGAGGGACAGCGCGTCGAGGCTGGGCCGCTGCTGCGAGGCGGGGAGGAGGCGCCCGGCGAGGAGGAGGAGTGAGCGCGCGGGCTGCGGGGACGCCGCGAGGCCCCGGAGCGCGGCGTTGAGGTCGTTGGTGGCGGGGGCGGGGAGCGACCGGAGGAGGAGGAGCGCGTAGGGCAGCGCGGCGTCGTGCGGCGAGAGCGCGAGGCGGTCGAGGAAGCGCGCGCGGAGGGTCGGGTGGGAGAGGAGGTGGCCCGAGGTGAGGAGGCGCGCGTGGAACTGCTTGTGGTGGGAGAGCGTGGCCAGGCGCGGGAGGAGGGACTCCAGCTGCTGCGCCGCCGCCGCCGCCGCGGCCGTGGACGGCGGCGCTGGTGGCATTGGGCGGGTGGGCGTGGGCCGTGGGATGGCGGCACTGGAAATGCCACCGCCTCCACCGCCGCCGCCAGTCCCCACCGCTGCCGCGCTGCCCACGCCCTCCTTGGAGATGTAGAACCGGCACAGCAGCTGGTTCGGCCGCGGCGACGCGCCGAGCCTCCGCGCCAGGGCGGCACCGCCTCCGCTGGAGGCCGCCGCGGGGTTGGCGGCGGGGTCGCGCCAGGGCGGCGGGCGCAGGAGGCAGCGCAGCCGCATCGCGCGATGCATCGCGGTGTTGCGGCGGCTCGGCGGCGCAATCGCAATGGCGGGGAGAAGAAGCGTCTGGCGGTGCGCGTGACTACTGGGCTGGCGCCTGGCGGGTCTACTTGCAACCTGCAAGGCCCATAAGCCCATGCGCACACGTCTTCCATGCACTATGCGGCCCAAACGGTGTTGTACGCAGGAGTCGTAATGATGTAATTCTGTACTGCATGTGCGTAACTAGGGCTGGACGCCGAGCCAGCTCGGCTTGGCTCGGCTCGGCTCGGTCTGGCTTGTTAAGGTAATAAGCCAGCTCGGCTTGACTCGTTAATAAAACGAGCAAAAAGACTAGCTCGGCTTGGCTCGTTAGTAGCTCGAGCCAGCTCGTTAGGCTTGCGAGCTGTATGTAAATTTGAAATTAACCTCTGAGTATATGTAAAGTTTTTAAAAATAATAATTATAAAGTTGTAAATGATAAAATTAGTCACACATGTAGCACTTAGAAAGGTTGGCATAGCTTCAATGGCTCAGCTAACCTTTGATAGCTCAGTTTTCTATATTGAAATTAGAATTTTCTAGCTCGTTTGGCTCGCGAGCAGCTTGCGAGCTGGCTCGAGCCAGCTCGTTAACAAAACGAGCAAAAATAGTTGCTCGGCTCGTTAAAAAATTAATCGAGCCGAGCTATGAACGAGTTGAGCCAGCTCACGAGTTTCTAGCTCACCGTCCAGCCCTATGCGTAACAGATTTGTAAGTAGGCAATTTTTTTTACGCGAATCCTACATCGAGATGGGTCTCCCGTTAGTCTTATGCCGAGACCCTTTCTTATCTGCGTCAGTTTCCGATCGAACGGGCAGGCCGCACTTGTGGAAACGAGTGGACGAGAAGACATGCAGTAGCGACTAGCAAATCAGCAGCGGGTCTACGAGGAGAGAGAAAATTTCATCCCCTTCATTTTTCCCCTTTCCGTGTTCTTCTTCATCTATGGGAGAGGTCCGCTGGTCAGGTGATTCCAGTCAATGGCTGGGGAGGTAGAGAGGCCACACACCGCGGCTCTCTGGCCAGAATGCGTAGAGAAGAGGGGAGGCTAGGGTGAGGGCATGTGAGACTGGGCGACGCCGGCAAAGGAGGGGATGTCACATGTCGCGCATCTCCGGCGAGAGGCGACACGAACGAGCGGAGGAAGGCTTCGCTCTATGGCATGCCTTCCACCTCGAATCTCCAGTTCGACGTCGAGCTGAGGGCGTTCGGCCATGCGCGGATCTAGTACCCCACCCCTGAACCTCTTCTCCACCGCTCTTTGCAAGTCAAATCATGGCAGCACCGTCGACTACGCGTGCGGGGCTTGTCCTCCGACAAGGTGCCGGTCATTCAATTAGTAGGTAGGTATGTCCAGATCCTTCTCATTATTCAACCTGTTCTTTGCTATCATCTAGAATAATGTGATGTTTTTCCACGAATTTCACCATGCTCATTAGTACTTTACTGGTTCATGTCTATGTGTTGTTTATGGCACAAATTCATCAGCTTACAAGCACGTTCTTATTTTGTGCATGTGGCGATCTATATTGTTTTCCTGAGTATTTTGTTTGCGATCCTTCCTATCTTCTACATTAGTGTAAGGACCTGATTAAGATAACTGATCTAGAGTTTTGGAGTATGTCTAGTGTTTTTGGAGCATGTCTCTAGCCAATAGGTTTAGGATATGATAAGGCACTTGGCAGTGTGCCTGCCTTTTCTTTAAAAAAAAGGTTTGCCCTATGATTAAGATAACAGTAGTTCAACATGTCAGTTAGAGCATCTAATATTCATGACCAATGCAGAACTGTTTAGTATGCAGTAGCAAGTACGAACTCACGTGTTAGGTTCGGTGACAACAAAAGCAAAATAACATCTTCTGTAACTTTTTTGCGGAACAAGTGATGAATTAGGATGTGTTATCCAAGTAAAGGATTGTAATTTTGTTACTACTTCGAATTTGATAATTTTATTCCCATCTCATAATGTTTTTTAGTGTTCAGAACCTTTTGACATGAAACTCTAAGTCACTGAAACTTTTTTCCTAGCAAGTGGGCCTAATAATTGTTAAACTATATAGAATAAGATATTCAGTACTATTTCAGCAGCATTATTCAGATTTTTTAATGAAATACTTGAAAAGGTTACTCACATTTCTTAGTGTGCTTGTGAGCTGTAACTATGCACTTTTTCAACTCTTTCTGAAACTGAAATTTAGGGATTGGGATATGATTAAGTTAACTGATTTTCAGCAGTTCGGCATCTTCCATGATAGCATACATCCCACCGAAACATCCCTACTTTTAAGTACTTTTTTTGGAACCTTGATCTTGTGTTAGTTTGTTGCATTGATGGTTTTGAATGTAACTATATTTTGATGTTTTAGCAAGTACCTCTGGTAAAACTCCCCTGTCATTAAGAAGTTTTCCATTGAATGTAACTACATTAGCTTTTTGCATCTTTCTAAATTAAAGTGGATACTGGAAGTGTTTTCTTAACAGTCAGCTAGAGACCGTCTCGATTATTGAGTGTTTTCTTTGTTTGATTTTTAATGCATCAATCTAATTTAGATTTGCCAAACTTATTTTATATCCGCGTGTATAATTTTGATAACAGAACACTATGTTTTCTGCTGATCTAACCAAAGTTATTCTGTTCTATTAACATATAAAGACCAGAAGAGTTAGCATTCAAGATCAAAAAGGAGCTACTGCGTCCACTTGACTCAGTTTTGATGTAGGTTGTTTTTTTAACCCAACTCATTTAAAGTCATCTTTACTGCTTTCTGCATCCAAGACTATAATTTCTGCTAGCTCGATCTAGGATGACTATTTGTATTTTTCCTATACTATATTTTGTTCCCTTCTCATAACAACCTGCAATTTCTCACTACCAATTCACTAATACTTTTTGGCAATGAGATTAATTTACCATCGGAAGTAAATTTACCACATATGTAGTAGTCTCAAAAGAAGTAACTACTTCTATATTTGTATTCCCTACAAAGTAACTTAACATACACTCGGTGACACAAGAAGTAACTGGTTCTAAATTTTTATTGCATAGGATGTAACACATTACACATGTTGTGTTTACATGAAAAAAAAGATTAGATTCACATGTTCTTTTGCCAAGACTAGCTTATTGATATCTCATTATGTATGCTTTAAAATAACAATAGTTGAAGATCAATGTTAGTAACAACTATGTTTTGATTTTGTTGTCCTCTGATTTTCCAAAAAAATGATGTGGCTCGGTCCCTTTTCTATTTTGAATTAGGAAGTAACTTGTCACTATTTATCTGACTTAGGAAGTAACTTGTCAATAGCTTATATGACAAAGAAAGTAACAGCCCCTAAGTTGCAAATCAAAGAAGTAGCTTTTCTCAACATTCCTGTGAATAGAGGAAGTAACATGCTCCTATTTACCATCAATTCGGTGTTACAACAAGTTAGGATATCATTAAAAATTTAAGATAACCAATTTTAAGTTATTCAACATCTGTCAGTTAGAGGCTCAGTATCAAGCTGATAGTGAAAACAAACTGACTCCTACATTTTTTTAGCAAAACAAAAGTGATGAATTAAGATGTGTTGTCCATGTAAACTTAAATCTTATAACTATTTTTAAATCTGTTGATAATTTTGTTCCCGGCTTAGGATTTTTTTAGTGTTTAGAACCTTTGAACTGAAATTATTAAGTCACTGACACCCTTTTCCTAGTATTCGAGCCTAACAATTGTCGAACTATATATCTATTCAGTACTATTTCATCAGCATTATTCATCTTTTTTAATGAAATATTCTTGAAAAATTATGCACCAATCTCTAGTATGCTTGTGAGCTGATACTCTACACTTTTTAACACTTGTTGAAATTGTTACACATAGTACATTCAGTAGTTCAACATCTGTTTTTTTGCTGATCTAACCAATGTTATTATGTTTTTTTACCAGACCAAGATCAGAAAGAGTTGGCATTCAAGATTAGCATGACTCAGTTTTGATGAAGGCTGTTTTCTAATGAACTCATTAAAGTCATCCTTACTACTTTGTGCATGCAATAGACTATAATTCCTGCTAGTTGTGTGTTGTTTCAGTCTAGGATGAGTTTTTCTATTTTCCTATACTATACTTTTTGTTTTCTATGGCCGTTTTCTGTTCTTTTTTTTGGTAACGAGCTTTAAGTTACAATAGGAAGTAACTTTCCCACATATGTAATCTCATAAGAGGTAACTTATTATATATTTATATTCTTTACAAAGTAACTTAACATATATCAGTGACACCAGAAGTAACTAGTTCTGAATTTTTATTCCGTAGGATGTAACACATGTTGATAGAATGTTATGTTTACTTGGAAAAAAGAATTAGATTCACATGTTCTTTTTCCGTGGCTAGCTTATTGGTATCTCATTACCTATACTTAAAAATAACAATAGTTTAATAACAATGTTAGCAGTAGCTTTGTTTTCATTTTTTCTTTCTATTTTTTCTAAAAAATCATGTGGCTCAGCCCCTTTTTTATTTGAAATAGGAATTAACTTGTCACTATTCATCTAACTTAGGAAGTAACCTACCACATATGTAGTCATATAAAAAGTAACTAATTCTACTTCTATATTATAATGGAAGTAACTAATTCAATTTTTCTACTTTTTAATGATATTTTTGCCATTTTCATTCAAAAAGTAACAAGACATGCATTTTAATCACATCAAAAGTAACTTGGTATTAGTTTCAATGTTGTACAAAGTAATTACGGTGTTGTGTTGATCTAT
Source organism: Cenchrus fungigraminus (assembly GCA_036936925.1). NCBI lineage: Eukaryota > Viridiplantae > Streptophyta > Magnoliopsida > Poales > Poaceae > Cenchrus > Cenchrus fungigraminus. The sequence goes on along the minus strand of CM072773.1, from coordinate 93,179,294 downwards.
ATATTCAAGAAGTAACTAGGCATGCATTTGAATCATATCGGAAGTAACTTGATTTCAGTTTGAATGTTGTTGAAAGTAACTAGGGTGCTTATCTGAACATTTAGGAAGTAACTAGGCATGCATTTGAATCATATCGGAAGTAACTTGATCTTAGTTTGAATCTTGTAGAAAGTAACTAATGCTCTAATCTGAACATTCAGGAAGTAACTAGCCATGCATCTGAATCATATCGGAAATAACTTGATCTCAATTTGAATGTTGTAGGAAGTAAGCATTGTTGTAGATTATATATCATTAGTCTCTGAATTCTTTACATGCACATTCTCTGCATAAGCTCTTCCCTATATACATGCTTTCTTCTTTCCATTTCTTAATTTTTTGGCACCCCTTCCAGAAGCCCGCTTTCTTGTTGAAATGGGTCACCTCTTCTGCTTCTTAGAATTCTTCACCTTGAAGGCCCTAAACTTAGCTACCATCTCGTCCATGTGCTTCCTCACAATTCCTATTATTTTCTCATTTGTTCTTGCTTCTTTCACAATCTTTGCAAACTCATTGCACATGTGAACATACTTGATTGTCTTGAGGGACTGCTACTGCTTCAGTTGAGTGCTCTCATTCTCTACATGATTTTTTCCCTTGCATTTGTGCTTCATTTCCAACTTGCAAAGTGGGTCTCCCCTGAGGTAACAGTGTGCTGCATTATGCTTCTTGTGTTGCCCGAGTGCATACACTCAGAAGGAAGTAACTCTGGACCACTAGCTTCTTCTCAGCTACCAAACTGCACCTTCTACTTCCCAGTCGATCTCTAGCACTGCTATACATTGGGATCAAACTTGCTCACACCCGCAACTGTAGAAAACAAAGTAGGGATCAACACACATGCTACTTAACCAACATAGATACACACACAAAAACCAACACCAACAGCAACAACAAGCATTTTTTCCTATATGAGATATGTACAACTAGTTAAACTCAATTTAGATACCTTCTAGTGCTATTAACATAGGTTCTACCTTTTTCCTTATTGTTAACATCGGTGTTACTTTTTTCTTTCTTTGTCACAATTAATCATGAATAATGAGATGTTAACTATGAATGTGTTTTGCTTCCAATTCCAGGGATTTGGGATGTACAGGGAACCACACTTACATGGGACGCAGCACATACATGGGACACAACACATACATAATGTAAGTCTAGGCAGTAAAAAAAAGGAATCATGCGTTCAAGATGCATGATATGAAAACCCCATAAATCTGTTGGATGTAACTTTTCATTCCTAATTTTTGGAGGTAAACTGTCAGAAGTTTGTGTTTTCTATCCTTGATGAGAAGGATGCTAACCTGGACAACTGATCTTCCTTTGTCGTTGATTCACTTTTCATGCTTCCCTGCATTCTATTTTTCTTGAGATCTTATGTTTTTCTCTCTGATTCATGGTTGGAGGCATCTCCATGGTTTGTTACATTTTCCCTTCTTATCTGGGTTGTCTGGGCTTCTTATATGGGTTGGACCACTTTTCTCAATGGTCCACCTGCAGGTTTTTTCATCCAATCGGTAGGACGCTCAAAATTTTGCTCCCCCCAGTTTTTTCCCGCTCAAACCGTTGTCTGTCGCACGTGCTCCGCTCCCATAGCTCGCCGCCCGCGCATCTGTGCGGAGGGGAGACGTGCATGGTTGTTTCCTTAAACGGAAAGGATGCTAATTATAGAGGGCTCTCCACGTAGCGCTAAAAGGAGAGGGCTCTCCACGTAGCCACGTCCTTTTTTTTAATGAAAGGGTGTTGACTCCTACTGGTTATCTATCTATAACAACTATATAAGTGACACCCACTACAAGTCATACAGAGGTGGAGCCAGAAAAATTTCTAGGAGGGGCTGAACTAAAACAGTCTGCGCGCCCACCGGTGCCCGCCTCTATTGCTATGTGCCTCTGTCTGTTGACTACCGGAGGCAAGCCCGGAGGCCGGAGCTGGAGTACGGCGGCGCCGCCCTTAAGGTGCTACAGGACCGGTCGACCAGAGCAGGACCGAAGACGGGGTCGCCAGGTCGGGGCCTCGCCGCCTCGGTGGAAATCGGGAGAGAGACGAGAGAGTATTGGGGGCGACGGGAGACGACTGACGGCGCGACGATAGGAGGCGACGGGGGATAGTTTTTTTCTGTTGTTGGAATTTGGACTTTGATCGAAAAATGTTGGTTGGTTGGCCCAATAAACCGAAATACATCTTTTTTTATATCTAGTATAATCTTAGTCTCTCTTACACTTTTACTTAAGACCCTGTTTAGTTGGGTGAAATTGGTGAAATTTTTTGTATTGAGTTACGTGCATAGAGAGAAAAAATAGGCAAATTTTTGGTGAAATTGGTGAAAATTTTGAAATCTTGGGGAACTAAACGAGACCTTGTACGTACATGACAAAAAAATTTGAAGGGCTCCAACAGGGCTCCACGTACCGGCGACCGGTAGGGGGGCTCGAGCCCCTCCCGCCCCCCCCCCCCCGGTTGCCTCCGTCGCTGAAGTCATAGATAGATTTTTCTCAATATGCAAGAGGTTCACGTCACCATCCACTAGATCTTCTCTCAACATGCAAGCTGTCCATATCACCATCCAAATTCTGATTTTCTGCGACTATGCATTATGTTAGTATTTGCGAGTACCATACTACAAATTTCTAAGTAGTTCTCTCTCAATAAAATGAATGTGTTTTCATTTACATTGTTGTTTGAAAAAATGTTGCGATGCAATCATTTTAGTGTTTCTACTTTCAAATTGCATCTTCAAATTTTGTTAAAATTCTCGCAGCAACGCGCGGGGTATCACCTAGTATATATTAAAATTGGAAAACTTTACAACAGTTTGTAAATTACATCATGAAACAAAAAAAAGTTTGAAAAAAATCAAATAAATTACATGGCTGATTGTAAATTTGTAACCATATGGACATTGCTTGCTTAGAATTCTGCATTGCTCTTAGTATAACTAGAGCATGATTTAAATCTTTCTGTTGCAGCTTGAATTCTCGGTTGTATACCTCTGAAGAGAAAATCATTCCGAGCCATCCAGATGCTCCAGGCCATTATGATAATGATATCCATGAAGAAGTCCAGATTTAGTTGCACCTTGAAGGAGAGAAGAATATCAAAAGGCTCTCCTACAGGGACTGTCAGGTTTAACAAGTTCCAGCAGCTAATTGCAAAAGGGCAATTCAGAAATAGGTGTTCACGAGTTTCTTCCAATTGAAGCCAACAAAGCACACAGTCATAAGATGGAAGGACCATGTTTTTCCTCCTCAGTATGTTTCTTGTACTCAGGTGGTCCTTCAAGAGCAACCAAAAGAAAACCTTGTGTTTCTTTTGGACAGATGATTTCCATAACTAATTATAGAAAGGGTGAACCTGCCTGGAGCCTATTAGATGGTTGTAGGCTTTCATAGGCACATATAAAGGAGAGCCCCAAATATAAGACCATATGTCATCCTGATCATGAACCTGTGAAACATCATCCAGATCTTGGGCCAACACTTACAGTTGTTGAAAGACCTCTGCTGATAGTGGCAACTTAAATAGATGATTGATTTCTAATGTTGCATTTGCTTTGCAGACTGTAATAATATTTGACCTCGTAAAAGAAAAAAGATGTGGGAAGCCTTGGCTTCTTATGGATCCTCCCCAAAGATCATGCCATAAATAACAAGTGTCCCCATTGTGCACTGTTATAGTAGCTAAGCCTTTGAATTTTCCTAGCAACCTTAATATATCTCTCCACCAAAAAGACCCTTTCATAGTGTGATTTGGAAGCTTGCCATTGTTGTAATGTTTCTCCCAAACAAGCTGAACCCATGGTGTACTCTCCTTGCTATAGAATTTGTGCAAAATTTTTTAATAACAGAGCTTCATTATGTGTTTCTAGATGCAACACTCCCAAACCCCCTTCCTTTTTTTGGTAAACAGACCATTTCCCATGCTGCCTTGGGTGGAGTTTTAGCATTTATATCTGCCTCTCTCCAGAGACAATGTTTGCGATACTTGTTAATTTGGTGAATGATTGTCTTATGCATCTTGAAAGTGCATAGATAAAAAGTAGGCAAAGCTGAAAAAACAACATTTGTCATTTGAAGTCGTCCTGCTTGTGACAAGAAAGTGGATGTGCTAGCTAGTCTCCTCTCACACTTGGAGATTAAAGGGAGGAAATCCACCACTTTTGGCTTTGTTGTCCCAAGTGGCTAGCCTAAGTAGGCGAAGGGCATGGATCCTATAGAGCAACCCATAGTGCTTGCCAAGATCTGCATTTTCTGTTCCTCAACATTGATTGGAACCATCATTGATTTTGAATAATTGACTTTCAAACCCGAGGAGGTAGCAAAAGTCTGCAAAAGACTTTTAAGAAAGATGAGCTGCCTAGCACAACCTTCCATTATGATAAGTGTATCATCTTCATACTGAATTATGGGGAAATATGAGGTTTAGCTTAGAGGAATTGGCAGCTGAAGCAAATTCAGATCTTTGGCTTTGTTTAGCAATGTTTGGAGGAAGCCAGCTGCAAGGACAAAAAGCAATGAGGATAAAGGATCTCCTTGCCTTACTCCTCTTTTGCAATGGAAGACTTTTCTTGGTACCCCATTGAGTAAAACAGCTGATTTTCCAGAATTGAAAATTGAAGTCATCCACTATAACCACTTTTGATTAAATCTTTTATGCTCCATGATTTGTAGCTTGGTTTGATGCTCTATTCTGTCAAAAGACTTCTCAAAATCTAATTTCAAAATAGTTAACTCTTTCCCAGATTTCTGACATAGATGCAGATATTAAAATGCCCAGGCAAGGCAATCTTGTATAGTTCTTGACTTCATAAAACCATACTGGTTTTGGTGTATGAGACTCATAATAACTTGCTGCAACCTGTTTGCCAGGAGTTTAGTGAGAATTTTGATTGATGTGTTCAACAATGAAATTGGTCTGTAATCTGACACCTTTGTAGGATCATCCACCTTTGGGAGTAAAGTAATGTGAGATCCATTTAAACTCTCTAGACAAACTGATTCTGAGTGGAATGCATCACACAGATTATAAAAGTCATATTTGATGATAGGCCAACACTTTTTAACAAAGTCTGTATTGAAACCATCTGGCCCTAGAGATTTATCACTTGGTAAATTGGCTACTACTGCATCTATTTCCTAAATGGTTCAGTTAAACACTCTAGATCATCTGCTCTCTGTAGAAGTTCGTGCAGATTAAATAACATTTCAGGCATGTTAGATGAGCGAAGTCTTTCTTTGAAAGCCTCCCACAAAATGTTGGCCTTTGATTGATGATCTGTATGAGTCATGTCATTAGCATTCTTTAAAGTAGTGATCAAATTCTTCCTCTGTTTGATAGTTGCATTAGCATGAAAGAATTTTGTTCCCTCGTCTCCAAATTTTACCCATTTGACAGTTCCTCTTTGCTTCCAATAAATCTGCTGTTGATGCAAAAGTGAATTATATTAGTCCTGAAGGATGCTTCTGAAATTCCATTCAACCATTGATAAATCTCTATACTTTTCCAAAATTCCCAAGAAGATTAAAATAATCTTGACATTGGCAATGTTAGCCTTTAAACTGGAGATCTGAGATTGCCAAGCTCTTAACACTCTTCTCAAATTTTGAAATTTTGCTGTTAAGACTTTTGCAGCATCTTGTTGGAAAGTTGGAACATTCCAATCATGAGATACCACCTCCATGAATTGTTCATGTTCCATCCAGTAATTTTCAAATCTAAAAATTCTTGCCTTTGGGATTCCGGTGCTGATGCTTATGTGACATGGAACATGATCAGAGGGTTCCATATTTAGAGCATGTGTTGTAGTATTAGGATAATTTAGAGTCCAGGAAGCTGAGGTGAAAAACCAGTCTAAACGTTCCAATAAAGGTGAGTCCTGTTTCTTTGTCCATGTGTACTTTCTTCCATGGAGAGGTATTTCAACCCAACCTTGTGAGCTGATGACTTCATTGAATGACAGCATGTCATTAATGTCACCCCCATGTTTGTTTCTGTTAACTGGGCTTCTTATCAAGTTAAAGTCTCCAACAATTAGCCAATCTACATCATCTGGCATTTCAATATGTTTTAGCCAGTGAAGAAAATTTTGTTTCCCTTCAGGTGTGCATGGTCCATAAACATTAGTTAGAACCCATTCTGTGTGATCATGATTTGATTGGAATTCTAAAGAAATTCCAAATTTATTACGGAAAGCAAGAGTGTCTGTGAGAAGAGATGATTTCCAAATTATGATAAGCCCCCAGAAGCACCAACTGAAGGTAGAAACTCAAAAGCATCAAAGGCTGATGGACAGAACTTCTTAATGAACTGAAGATCAAAACTCTGCTTTTCAGTCTCTTGCAAGCAAATGACATCACACCCACTTTCAGAAATTCTATCTCTAATAGCATCCCATTTTCTTTGGCATTTAAACCCCTGACATTTCAAATCTCTAAAGAAACAATTTTGAACTCAACTCAATCTCTATCCCTACCTCAACTATAAAGTATTACCAACGAACAGACCCCTCTACCAAAAACAAACCAAGGGAACTCATTTCCTCTGCCCGCCGACACACGCCGGACCTCAGGAGGAAAATCGTAGGAGCTTCACGCCTTCACCGGACGTCAGAAGAAGGAAAGCAATCACATGAGCGTTGAAGGTATGCTTAGATACAATCTGTTTTTTATTCCTCTTTAATCATCTGAACGTGGTTCTCTAGTACATCATGTGTCTGTTGTCTCCTCCGTATGAACATGACAGAAAATTAGAAAAAAATCTATGTACGGTTGAAAAGTTTGTTGATACTATTTTTTGTATTATGAGATGATGGCAAAACCAAGATTAAACAACTCGGTTTCGAGCGTATGCTTAGCATAGAAGCGATAGTTGCGAAAAAGTTTACTCAAGTGCATTATAGAATGTTATGACCCAACAGAAGCGAGGGTCACGTTTAGGTCAGGCGAGAGCTTCTCAATCTGCCCATATGATGTTCACATCATATGGCCTTGAAGATCAATATGGGAAATCTAGTACAACTAGATATGAATATTACTCCAGATGTTCCTGCCAAGTACAAGATTCCGTATAATACGGACGACATATGCATCAGGGATATGATCTCAGTTATGTATAGTATAGTGAAGGACCTCAAGATGAATATTTTGATAGGAGCTTTGTCATTTACCTACTAGGAACAAAAGAGATCGCATTCCCATCTCTTACTATTCTATGGTCCCTCTTACTATTCTATGGTCCAAGATGTTTTCAAAATTAGAGATATGATCAATGGTTATTTCCTCGGTCGTTGCCGGAGAGTTCTTGCCAATAAAAAATCAGACTTCCAAGATTCATCAAAATAAACTAGATGCATTGATCCACATTGTCTGACCCACCTCAAACATGGTGGTGAGTTAGGCTGCCCCCATCCGCCTTTTGTAGGCCGTTGCCTTACACCAATGGAGGACAAATCACAGCAGACAAGCCAATCAAATATTCAAGGAGCATCACCATCCTTGCAAGTACTTTTACATACCATCGCAAAGCTGATTTTCAAAGGATCAGACCTATTGTATTGTCTTGTATCTGGCATGTGGACCCAATTTGCATGTACATTCTGCACGTGGCAAAGGATTTTTTCAACCGCAAAGCAAGATCAGGAAGCAAACCACATCTACAGCCCCTGTAAGTCTTCTTTCCTATTATAAAAAATGTGGTGTGTACCAAAAATAACATAAGGGGATCCATAGTCAATTCAGTATCTAAACAGGGGGAATAGGATGTTGGCATGGTGGATATCAGCTTCCAGGTCGTTGAGAGGCCCCCTAAAGGACATATCTTGCTAGTTATTATCCTGAACTAGACCTTAGTCTACAATAGAATAATCAGGACATTTTTTTCTACAAGGGACTTGTACATGCTCACAGAAAAACTAGTTGAGATTATGAGCAAGTTTAGTGAGGAACATAAGGTAGTTGTGAATGATATGCTGAATTTGGTTTTTACTTAAGCTGAAAAAATTAGAGATTCTACGCAACCTATGCTAGGAGATTATGTGACAATTTTGACCTTGACACCGAAGAATTCAACATTCAAGGAAGAAAGGTCAAAATATGCATTTATGATGTTAAGCACACATCAGGCGTTCCATCCTAAGGTGATGAAATAAAGGAGCCTCCAAAAAGACATGTTACTAGTTTGCTCAACAAGTACACATGGAAGGATTCTAATAAAATAAGTTCCACATCATCAAAGGAATATTTCAGTAGCAACACCACATACAGAGATGACTTCATTCGCATATTCATGTTGTACACCATTGGTTTCTGAGAAACCAAGTTGATATGTGCCTTGGTTTGTATATGATGAGCGATTAACCGGATGTTTTGAGGCTTTGTGTTGAGTGTGTTTCGTCGGGTTGTGTTGTCGGTTGTGTAACTTCATATGTTTATGTGGTGTGTTGTCAATGCACTCGTGAGGAGTGGTTGACAACATTGTGTGGACTGACTCTTGGCCTAGTATTGCAGGTGTTGGTTGCGGCTTGGTTTGCGTTGGTGCAGGTGAAGAACAATCGTGAAAGGTCTATGCCTGTGTGGCATTCGAGGAGTGGAGAGACAAGTAGGCTTGGTTCGAGGGACCCGGTGGCCGACGGGATCAAGTGCGGGCCGCATGGTGCAAGAAGAGCAAGGCGAAGTCGTGGACATGGAGCCGGTGCATCGGTGGCGGCCAAGTCAAGGAACGAGGCAAGACCGAGTAGACCGTCCGGGCGCCGGAGGTGAAAGGCTTGACGGGCTCGACCCTTGGCGTGGTGAGGCCGGGCCATGTACGCGGGGTTTGGTGGTTTGGCCACAAAACCATTGGAGGACGGTTTCTTGGTTTGGGCCTCAAAATCAAGTCTGAAGGCCCAACGCGACGGAGACGGAGATCCGGGAGCGTCGGGAAGCTTCGAGGTGGGCGACACGCGACATGATCGAGGTGCTTGCGTCGGGAGGACGTGAAGGCCCGATGGATGCGCGGCCGTCCGATGGTGAACTTCATGTGTTGACCAAAATGCCCCTGTGAGGGCTTGTAGTGTATCTCCTAGTGTAGGGGCACTTCGGTCTTTTCTGGAGGTCCTATATATAGGAGGAGGGGGCTGAATTTTCAGCTAACTCTTTGGCTTGTAGGTGGTGGTGCTCTTTCATTTTGGAGTGCTCTTGGGGAGAGAGGGAGAGGAGAGTGAGTGGCTCTTTGATTGGAGCTTTTTGCCATCTTAGATTTGGATCCTTGGAGTGGCTTGTAACCAATTGGACAAGAGATTCATAGTGAAGTCTTCATCTCAATCTTGTGCCAAATCCTTTGCTCCCGACGGATTTAATTCTACCTCCTTCTAAATTCCCGAGTTGGCTTTTGTGCTATTTTCGGAGCTTTTCGGTTCGATCCTTGTGCGTTGATTTCTAGGCCGTTTCTCTCCGGATTTCTTTGAGGGGATCATGGGTGGATGTCTTGCGCATCTTTGGTGATGATCTTGACCCCTCAAACGCCGGGAATCGGGCTCGATTTGGTGAGTTTTGGATGAACTCGAGTTGGTGCTTTGAGCGCACGAGATTTGTGATTCCGGTTGATTGGATAGGTTTGGGGTTCCAAGATTTTGGGCATAGCTTCTCCTAGAGATGCTTCTCATCTACCCAAAATTTGGGCACAATCCATCCAGCGGTTTGGGAGATCCGTCGATCGAAAGTTGGAGGTATTTTCGCGGGGTTCGCGGCTCTGCTTCTGTGTGCAAGGCGGACGGTCCGCGAGTGCAGGGCGGACGGTCCGCGAGGACTGTGTTCATCGAGTTCGTCTCTTGTTCTTGCGAGCTCGTGGTTTGATCTGTTGGGATCTTTGGTTTTGGAGCAAGGAGTTTGCAGACAGTCTGCTAGTCCTTGACGGACGGTCCGCGAGGTTCGATTTGAGGTGGAGTTTTCTGGTGCCTGGCACGGACGGTCCAGACTGTAGTGTCGGACAGTCCGCGAGGACCAGGCGGACAGTCCACAAGGAGAGGGCGGACATTCCGCGAGGTGTGGTTCGTCTCTGGTGGTTCGGTTGGTAATTTCGGACGGTCCGTCCTTGATCCACGGACGGTCCGCTTGGTGACCACGGACAGTCCGCCCCCCTCTGGCGGACGGTCCGTTCTGGCTGGACAGTTTTGGTTGAGAGCTTTGTGCCTTTGGTTCTTTGATCCGTGCTTCCACTAATTGAACCAAGGATTGCTCCTAGTTTTGAGCCGCTCTTGTGTGTGCGAGTGCTCGGAATGGCAATCGGGGCATAGGCCGAGTTCTCTCTTTGGAGAAGAATTTTTATCGGCTCCCATTCACTCCCCCCTCTCTGGTCGCCCATTCGGTCCTTCAGTTTCAACTTGTTCCCAACACTAAAGCCATATGTGAAATCAGATCTTGGGCTCATTCAAGATGTTGATAATATCAAGAACCTCAACACAATATCAAAACAAGATGGAAGATAGCGAGGATCAGATTGAAACACCTTGATGTTGTCCGCTCTTTCAGTATTGCTGGAACCAAGAGCTGAGGTTACCATCAGTGATTAGTTGTCCCAAGTGTAGCTCACAATATCGAGATTACCGTGACTCCAAGAGGATTTGGTGCATGAACGACTCATATCAATCATACAAGTGCCATCAAACCACCACTTCTCGTGAAGAGGAAAGGATTCAATATGTGTTTGGGCGATTGAACTATCAGTCAAAAATAGAAAGCTATCATGATCGAGTCTAAATTCGCAGTGAACGTTGGTGCCTAGATGGACTGACCAAGACTCAAAAAAGAAGGGTGCTACACTTACGACACTAATGGCAACATCAAGAGTGGCAGATCAAGACACCTACCAAAGGCAAGGAGTTATCGACTGAAGTCAACATGGTTTTTATCCTACCCGCTGAGTTTGGGGTTCATCATAGTGATGAAGAAGAAGTTTCCCAATAAATGGTACCTTCTCAATAAGACATATTTGAAAACTCAAAAGAGGAAAGTCATGGATACTTGAAGCCTCTATTTATGAAAGGTCACATTGATGGTCGGGCGATGACCAAGATGTTGGTTGATGGAGGTGCTGATGTTAATATCATGCCATATGCCACCTACCGTAAACTCGGTGAAACTCCAGAAGATCTTATCAAGTCCGATATGATTCTAAAAGACTTCAAAGGGAAAAGATCGGAAGCCAAAGGAGTCTTTGAATGTCAAACTGATGTTTGATACCAAAACTTTGCCTACTACCTTTTTCGTCATCGACAAGTAAAGGATCTTACAACCTTATCTTGGTACAAGATTGAATCCATGCCAACTGTCGCATCTCATCCATAATGCATCAACTACTAATCCAATGGGTTAGATATATGGTGGTAATCATGCCAGCTGATGAGACTGCTATCATTGTTGCAACTGATGTTCCTCTCTAGGAGTCTCATAAAGTGAGATGCTTACTTGGAAAAGCTTAAGAAGAAGACAAATTCATGGATGCCACGAGCTTCGTGATGAGAAGGCATAGATCAACACAAATATTTGTCAGTTAACTTGTCAAATTCCAAGTGTCAAAGTTGACACTGTTAAGTGAGCCGATCGTCGTCTTAAGATAGTCGATACTTAATAGTATTGCCTTTAGCATAAAAAATGGAAAAATATTGTCATTAATAAAGTATTGTTGATACATTTGTTTTTATGTGAACTTTTTACACTAAAAGATTACAAACAACCGGTGATTTTGTTCATTGGTGCTAATACAACTGATGATTTTGTTCATCGTTGCCAAGAAGCTGTTGTCCCAGGATATCATCTAGAACAAAGAGAGAGAAAATAGAGGAGATACATAAAGGTAGGGTGGAAGATCAACCATGGAAATTCTCCCTACGCCTGATATCTTCAACTGAGCTAGAGAACATGATGAAAGCACCTCACAAGGATTCTTCGGACGTCAACGCCTCCTAGCTTCACAAAAGAGGTTGTAGAGGGAATGGACACCATGACCTTCTTCATGAGAATTCTTCTAGTGTCTAGAAGTTTTGGATCTACTATCAAAGTCAAAGACCATAAGTGATAGAACATCGCTAGGGTTTGTTCCTGACCTTTGATGAGTGTTGGGGATAACACAATTTGGTGGAGGATCGATGTTATGCTACACAACTACAGCACAACAAGGGTTGCACCTTAGATACCGTTACACCAACTTTGATTTATGTTGTTGTTGTCATGCCAATGCAAGAACAACCTTGAACCTGCAATTAAATAAAAAAAACAAGCTGGAACAAGTGGACAGGCAAATAGCGCACAAACCTTGCCCAAGAGATGAATCAAATACACACAAATTTGGGGTTCTGGATATGAGTAATCAGATTGTCTAGCCGCACACGAATTGCAAGAAAGTAGCAAGAGCTAAACTTTCATCCAAACAACCAGGAGATCCTAAAGGAGCTCTCCTGACCCTAGGACAACCTTTTCATGGGTTGGACTGAATACAAGGCCCAAATGCTCCAAAGGTGAGGTTGTGTTCAGCTTTGAGGTCTGAAAGTTCCGTAGTCAATTCCTCCCGATTCTATTTGATCTAGACACGAGGTTAATTTGACCCAGCATCTCATGGCTATCGTGCTTCAATGCTTCCTCTAAGACCGTTGGCTGCCATAGTTGATGTCGCATGCTATGGCCGCTTCATTTATTTGCACCATATATTGCTTATTCAATATTATTATTTTCTACTATGCTCCTTCTAAGGACACCTATGATAGATGATACGAGGCAATAGCTGATCGACTCGTTGAATTTATATTAATGTGTAACTTGTCAATTCTTTTAGGTCAAATTGATGAACCAACACTAGAGCTAAGCAGGTCTCCCAGATCCTCCGTGTTGTTCAAGACTGGATCCCCAACCCACTTGGTTTTTCGTCAACATTACCAAACGCCACTTTTGCACCCGTGTCGAGCATAATGACAGAATGATTTATGTGGGAAGATATCCTCAAAGTGAAGAGTAAAACTTGCTTCTTATTAATGGGGCATGAGCATTGTCTTAGACTATCTATAAAATTACAAGAACACCACCACCATCAGATTATTGGCAACAACAATAACTAGTATCATTCTTAAACAACAGGAAAAGAGGTAGCTAACTCATCTAAAGATATGCCAAATTTGTTCAATTCGATTATCGCTCCATCTCTACCAAAGAACATATCTAGTGCGCAAAAAAGTTTGGGCAAGTAGTTCCAAGAGTGCCCCCACTAACTAAAGGTTTATCTTAATTATTGGTTATGGTTGGACCATTCAAATTGAACATTTGCAGAGACTACTGTGCTATTTCCATTGATGCAAACTGACAAAAGTCCTCTCAAATGTGATGATCTACTCAACCAAACTTGAAACTAACTAGCTCGAATGAAGTACTCTATCTAAAAAATGAGCTCAAAAAAATTGGTATAAATCGAAATATGTTAGAGTCTCTAGTTATGAACTTGATTGATTGAGATGGAGACATCAATTTTAAATAGGTTGTCCAACAAGTGGTTAGATCTGATGATTTGCATGCCAAAACTTACTGCATGTGGTCAACAAGTGAGGGGTATTAGGATACTTTCATGCCATCACTAATTTGTGAAAGTGCATCTAGGCCCCTAAGTGGATTTTGGTGAATTGATTGACAAAGCGATTAAAGGACTAACTTGGTTGCTAAAGATTGTGAGCATGTTTTTATTGTATATTCATGTTGTAATATTTGTTTCATATCAATGGATAAAGATTATGGCCCCACATCATTGAAAGCAAGCAAGTGTTTGATTCCCCATGACAAATGTTGATAAATAACAAGCTAAATTGAAGGAAATATTGGAGCTTATTTCAAGATTGATCTACAAGGCCTCCAACACAAGTGATAGCTTGGAAACAAAAGAAAGGAATCATTTTATGAGAAATGGTCCTCTCTACTAGAAATAAATGCAATGCTTCATTTGGTGAATGCTAAAAGGATATAAAGATATTTCTATACTTGATGATCCTCTTTTGGAAGCTTGCATATTCTTTATCAATCAAGAACAATCAATGGTGAATCAAAGCTAAACTCAATGTGGCTTGGGTAAGTGGTGAAGAGGCCAACCGAGATGAATAGAGCGATAGACTAAGCAATCTTTGGTGAGTGTGGCTACCATTAGTATTTTGCTAAGGTGAAGTAACTAGTATCCGATACTCATGCCTTGACCGAGGGAAGCGATGCATCAACTAGTTATGATTGATGAAATGGAGTGACTTAAAGATTCAAGCTTACATTCATATGGTTAATGGAAGAATTTTAAGTCAGTAGCTCAAGTATGGATGTGCTCAACATGATAGCAATGTTGGAAGCCCTCAAGTGGAAATTGTTCAAGTATGGCAAGATTGAAGACTTCAAGCTCAAGTGGTTAACTTGGTTTTTATATTTAATCTTGAGTATAGGAATGCCGTACTATCAAGAGGGATGAAACATTCGCTTTTTGACCAAGTCAAAGTGCTCTTAGAAAACTTTTGTGAGAAATAGCCCTGAGTGACTTTGAGTGTGCTAATAGTCCCTACTAACATAACCTAAGCCACTTCATCTCTTTGGTGAAGTGTTGGAGTGAAGAGTAAGGTTGTGGGAACTGACTCTAGCCTGACCGGTCAAGGGGACCGGTCTGACCGGTCACAGGGGCCAACGACTAATTTTTCAAACACCGGTCTGACCGGTGCTCCTAGTGCCCCAACGGCTAGTTTTTGTGGAGTGGAGTATTTATACGCCCACACCCTCTTCCTTGGTTGGTTGCTGGTTCTTTGGTTGTTGCTGAGCTTCTAAGCCTTTCTAAGCCAAGCCAAAGCCTTTGTGGCTCTCCCCAACCTCTCTTTGTGAGATTTGTGAGATTCTAGCTAAATCCTTGAGTTGGGTTGAGAGAGTGATCTTGAGTGATCCTTTGTGAGCTAACAAGAGCATCCCCATAGCTTAAGCACTGTGATTCGCGTCTATGAGCTTTGAAGCATTTGTTACTATTGGAGGTGAAGCCTTCTAGACGGCTAGGCATCGCCGGCTAGCTCCCAAGTTGTGGTGAGCAGCAGCAAGTTTGTGAGGGCTATGATCTTGCCTCTTCCATGGAAAAGATCACCTTAGTGGAATCGAGGAAAGTGGTTGAAAGTGACCCAACTTGTTGTGGGAAGTTCCCTTACAAGGTCCTCAATGGAGATGTAGCCTTTCCTAAGTGGGAGGTGAACTTCAGGAAACAAATCCTTGCGTCTCACTTGTGGTTAGCCTCTCTAAGTTGTTTTCTAGCATATTTAATTTGCTATCACTACGATCTACTTTGGTGTGCCTATCTTTAAGTGCAGGGATCCTTACCCTGCTTGTGATCATCTACCAAAGGCTCCCTACAAGTTAGGTTCGTGCTAGAAGTCAAGAAGGGCTTCGACTATTTTCTGGTGGTTCTGTGCATCACCAGACTGACCGGTGCCCTCTGTACAGCTAGCTCGGGACCGGTCTGACCGTTCAGTGTCACCGGTCTGACGGGTGGATGCTTGGCAGTTGAAGCTTCGGGGAGGAAAAGTTTTAGTTAGTCATCTGACCTATTCACCCCCTCTAGGCGAGCTAAGGTTCTTTCAATTGGTATCAGAGCTTGGACTCACAATCAAGCTTAACCCCCGTGAGAAAAGATGTCAACAACTTCGAGTGAGGTACCTATTGGGCCACTAGCGATAGATGGCTCAAACTATGCTTCTTGGTCAATTTATGTACTCAATGAGATTAGGACCATGGGTCCACATGCCGAGCAAGTTGTCATTGCTAGTATTCTACCTCCTCATCTTAGAGATGATCATGTTGACCTATCAACCCTATCTCTAGAGGACTTAGAACATTGGCAATGCAACTCTCGAGTCGCTAACTACATTTGTGGTACTTTGAGTGATGATGTGCAGGAAATTATCTATGAAGAAAATGAGATTGATGCACACACCATTTGGGAACTCCTTAGAATAACTTATGAAAAGCCCAAATGGATTGATCAAGAGCAAAGCAAGAAGAAGAATCTTGAAGAAGGCTCTACTACCTCAAGAAAGATCCCCGAGCCTCAAGATCACTCCCCAAGCAAGAAAAAGGCCAAAGAAGCGAAGTCGCTATCCCTCTGCAGGGACTGGTCAGACTAGTGTCTCTGACCGGTCAGACCGGTGCCAACAGAAGGGCAACTTTCATGGACATTCTCGATAAGCTTCCACCCGCGCAATAGTCTTCATCATCTGTAGAAGCATCAGCTACTTACTATGGTGAAGATATGTGCTTGATGGCCAAGAAAAAAAGAAGAAGTAAAAGACCAACGAAGTAAAGGCTCAAAAGGAGGAAGTCTCAAGCATGGTGGCAAAGGAACTTGAGAGTCTCCAATCCGAGTGTGACTCCTTGTTTTGTAAGTATGAGTCATTGGCAAAACAATATGATTATGCTATCAAATCCTTTTCTTGTGTAGGAGAGGTAGATAAAACCAATGACGTGCTAGAAGCTAGTGAGCATATGGCTCTACAAGCTAAACACAAGAAACTTGAGTGTTCTCATGAGAAGCTTGTGGATTCATATGCAACACTAGAAATAGCTCATGAGATTGTTCTATCGTCGGTAAAATTCATGCAACCTCTCTCGTACACATGTACATGCTCACAAGTTAATATTGAATTGTCTTGTACTAAACCTTGTTGTTCTCAAGCAAGCCAATCTAGCATTGAGCATGTATTTGTAGAATCTTGTGATGACCTCATAGTGAAGAAGCTTGAAAAAGGATCAACCGTCACTAGCTCAACTCCTCAACAACCCATCAAGACAAGTAATAGCAAAACTCATAAGAAAGGAAGATTTGAGCATATCAAGTGCTATGAGTGCTCAAAGATGGGACACTATGCTTCACATTGTCTGACCAAGCTCAAAAGTGAAGAAACACTCTCCAAGAACAAGGAGAGAGTGTGCTACAAGTGTAGAGAGAAGGGACACATGGCTAATGCTTGCCCAAAGGCTACAACTAGCAGTGATTCTGATCGTGACTGGTCAGACCGGTGTGAGGCACCGGTTAGACCGGTGGTGGCCAGGTCAGCACCACCTCACTGCAACAAAGTGAAGAAAGCCTCTTCTCCAAGTACAAGGTCCAGAAACAAGCAAGGACAAGCGAATGAGAAGTCTAGCAAGGACAAAGGACGTCTTTGCTATACATGTCATCAAAAGGGTCACATGGGCAAGGATTGTCCAAATGGTAACAATCCTAAATCAAACCTTGTCCATTATGATTTCAATAAGCTTAGGGAAGATAAAAATGGCATTTATGCTACAAGGGTGATTAATTCACCGCTAACTAGCATAAGGACTATTTGGGTTCCTAAGCACCTTGTGACTAACCTTATAGGACCCAAGAAGTTTTGGTACCAAGGAATGTTTCCTAGGCTTGTAGGAACTTAGAGATGCATTGGACACATGGCTAAATGAAAAGAAATCAAAAGTTTGTGACATGGCCATGTGGAGAGCTATAGAGTTGAAATCCTACATTCAATGCCATCTCGGTAACTTGTGCTTAATTGTTTGTCCAAATCACACTTAGTTCTTCATGAACACTCATGTGTCACAAGTCTTGGACTAGTGAAGCATGAGAAAGTGACTTTGACAATTTTTATGTTAATTATACTCTCATTCCATTCGATGCTTTTAATGGCTCTTTAGTAGGGCAATGTCTTGTTTTATCTACAGATATCAAATTGTGATGTGTTGACATAATCAAAAAGCAAGACGATCAAGATCATCAAGGGAAGGTGGAACAGAAGTCATCGGTCTAATCGTTGACAGGCACTGGTCTGACCGGTGCGTGTGTTCCAGCTGACATCAGGTGATCCGGTCGGGTGACCTGGGACGCCTCAGGTCTGGCCCGGGTGATTTGACTCCTAGATCCGGATGACCCGGTCCAAGACAAAAGGTTGGATGTTGATGGTTGTTAAGTACCTCTTTTAGCCGTCAATATACTCATGAATAAAGGAGAAAAGTGCGTTTCTTACACGCATTTTGGTTAAGAATAATGTAGTTTCACTTTCGCATGTTTTTCGTAGAGGCTCATGTTCTTCATGAACACAACCCCTCGATCTTATGATATAGATGTAGGAAATCCCATATCCGTTTATGTGCATAGCCTCAGCTAGATCTTGTTAGTGTGCACAATCTTGTTGTATGAAGTTTGAGTCTCAACCACGATTCATGATCTAGTGACCAATTATCTGGTGGCCTCTGACCTGGGTCACAATAGCCCGGGCCGGTTAGAGTCCAGTTGAGAATGCAAGCATGGTGCTTGGGTTGGGCAGCTGTGTTGGTTATGAGCGCATCCCATGTTTAGATAAAGGTAGGCTGCGGTAGTGACAGTCCTTGGACCCTTTGTACTCCTCCGCGTTTGGGTGTGTTGTAGAAGTTCTGAAAGTAACAACCGGGGTTTCGTATAAGACTGACACCGGAGCTATCTCCTGTAGTACCTGGGTGCTGGATTGAATGTTTCATATAACATTTGTGTAACCTTTCTGTGTATCACTGACCTTTTGTATGTATAGTACCATAGAACCTAGAACTAACTCGTAGTTGCTCCCTATGCCATAGTGTTCTATGAGAGTATGCAATGTGTATCACACTACCCCTATCATATCATTATCCTTACCCCTGTATTTGAGAGTTACCACCACTTCTATCCATGATCTATAATCATTGCAATAGTATAAGTCTTGTTATCCTATGATGCCTTCCTTGGATTCGATACCCTTTGGTATACTCTGATGGGGAAAATGCTACAATGGTTTATCCGTGCACTTGCGGATTCGTTTGTGATCGTTAGGATTACCACTCTCATTTCTGGCGCTGTTGCTAGGAACACATAAACTTGGCAACGACGTTAAGGAATGCCAACATGACTATACTTTGCATATGTTTATAATCATGATAGGGTAGAGCAATTCTCAATGCAGGCTAACCTTGATTGTCTTCTTTATCTTTGGATGTTGAAGACAGGTAGTGTATGACTGGTTTCGACTTACCGCCAAATTTCACCGAAGATCCGGAGTCACTTGTGAGGAAGGCTCGAATTCATTTTGATTCTCCCCATCGTACTCATTTGGAAGTCGATCCAGCTTCCTTGGTACCATCCACATCAACTACTATTGCCGAGAAGACTCTTCGTGATTAATCAGCCCCGTCTGCTGACCAGGTGCTTACAGGCCCTGAGGTAAACACTAGGAATGGGAATTTTGAGATCAAGACAGGTCTTATCACGATGGTACAATCTAGCCCATTATGTGGCAAGACTACTAAGGATGCTAGCGCCCATCTGCAACAGTTTCTTGAGCTGTGCAACACTTCACTATTAGAGGAGTTGATGAAGATGCTATTCATCTTCGGCTATTTCCATTCTCTCTTCTGGGGAAGGAGAAGCAGTGGTTCTATGTGAACCGTATGGAGATTAATACATGGGAGAATGTTCTGCAGCATTTCTTGTGAAGTTCTTTCTGTTGGGTAAAACCAATACCCTTCGTGCAAGAATTTCAAGTTTCCAGCGAGCAGCATCAGAACCTTTGCCCGAGGCTTGGGAAAGGCTTCAGGAGTACATTGGCCTGTCCTTACCACAGGATGAGAGAGTGGCTTATCCTTCAGAATTTTTATAATGGGTTGACTCCGACAACCTGTGGACATATTGATGCAGCTGCTGGAGGGGCTTTCTTCTCACTTACTATTGATGATGCAAAAGCTCTTATTGAGAAGATGGTTTCCAACCAAGGGTGGAGCGATGATCAACTCCAACCACATCAGAGGGGTACGCATACTGTCAAGGAAGCGGATATGCTTACTACCAAGATGGACCTCACAATGAAAAGATTGGATGATATCACCACTGAGAAGGCTGCCATGGCCACCACTACTCATGCTACGGATTCTCGCATGACCTGCAAAGCTTGTGGTAACACTGAGCATTCTGGGAATTACTGCCATGAAACCCAGGAGGACATGATGTATATGAATGGCAACAACAATGGTTATCATCCACAACATGGAGGTCAAACGTGGAATCAACAACACCCTTACTATCAAGGAGGTAACCAAGGTAATTCTTACAATCCTAATCAACCTTCCTTGAAAGATCTTGTTTATGGGCAAGCTAAGATCAATGAAAATGCTCATAAAAATATAGCTACCTACAATAAAACTTTGGAGAGCCTCAACACTAAAATTGATGGTCTTTATTCTGCTCTAAAGAACCAGCTGAGTTTTAACAAGATGCTTGAAACCTAGTTAGCTCAGTTAGCTGCTTTGGTTCTCTCTGCTGAAAACGAGAAGATTCCGGGGCAACCCGTCTCTTCTTGACAAAATGTTAGTGTAGTGTCCACTAGATGGGGTAAGCCATCTAGATCGGCACTTGTGCCTAACCACACATGGAAGCCCATACACCAGATTCAAGATCCATGGGAGGAATCAGCAGTGCTTCACAGGAAAGACCCAAGATACCCAGCTATCTCGTGCACAATATATTATCAGAAGATTAAGCACGCTCTTTGCGACCTTGGAGAAAGTGTCAATCTCATGTCCAAGGCCATGTTTGAACAACTAGGATATCCAGCTCTTTCTCCAAATTTGATGCAAGTTCAACTTGCTGACTCATCGATCCGGCATCTGGAAGGGGTAGTCGAGAGACTATTGGTGAATGTCAAGGTTCTTACGTCTTTGCGGATTTCGTGGTCCTTGATATGCAAGATGATGGTGAAATGCCGCTCATCCTTGGGCGACCATTTCTCAGTGATGTCAGGGCAAAAATCGATGTTGGAAATGGAAAAATCTGATTCCACATCGGCAAAAGGAGCTTGACATTCAAGTTTCAAACACAAGAAGAGCAATGCTATATAGTGCAGAATGATGTTGAGCAGCTTGGGGGAAAAGAGGAGTCAAAACCCCGATCCAAGCAACCTCTGACCACACCAGCAAAGCCAAAGAAAACCAAGAAGGTGTAGCGGAAGGTAGAGAACCAAGAAGGTGTGGCGAAAGGTAGAGAAAGCATCACCATCCACTTCTTAGGAGTGGGATGCTGAATGGTATTAATTACCAAGAGGAGTCTTGCTGGTTGGACTTTAAATGGTGAGACCCTTTCTACCAAAAAGGTAAAAATTGGTATGTATCTCATATTTCCCTTTCCAAAATTTCATTTGAATTTCAAACTGCTTGTTTGAATTTTTCCAAAACCCATCATTTGCATGCTAGAATTTTCTAGCCACCTTTTCCCTTTTCAAATAAAGTTTCTGAAAATAATTTTTGAGTTGGAAAACCCTTGAAAAATCATTTGGGAAATTTATTGGCAAAATTTTGGCTGGGGCATTTGGGCATGATGTCATGTAGCTGTCGGGAGCCAGTTGGAGGAAGCTGGGGCCACGCAGACCTGACAGGGGTCGGCCGAACCCGCCCAACGGTCAAGTCGGCCCCGCCTTCTCCAACGTCTCCTAGCTGTTGCACATGGCGCTTGTCTAGCTTCCCGGTGCATTTGGCTATAAATAGAAGGGGGAGAGGGGGGTGATCTTCACCATTCACTCATATTCTTCACACTCCCCCTCTCTAGTCTTTTGCTCTTTGGTTCTCTTGGATTTCTTGCTCAAGATTGAAGTGTCAAGCACTCTTTCCCTCTAATCTTTGCTACAAGAATTGGTGGAGCAACTTCGATAAGCATCTCATTTGGTTATACTAACCCATCACCAAGTTGTCTGTGTTTGATCGTTGTGCTAGCATGAGTTGGGTGAGCAACACGTTGTGGAGGGTGACACGCTCATCCTGTTCGCGGAGTGGCACAAGCTCCTCGCAGACACCCAATGACACACCGAGCCCAATGTCGACGGACCACTACGGAGAGGAAGGATAAGAGCAAGCCGAGCCACAAGGCGTGGGGGTGAGCGCCATTGACGCCCCCTTCGTCGACTTGAAGGACGATCGAGAGAGACAACCCTATGCCCTACTTCGATAAGTATGAACTCTGAGTTCGATTCCATTCTCAAGCTCTTGGATGGGAATGTATTGTTCCGGTGAACGAGCCTGGTTCGAGGCCCCTCGCCATCCAGTTTCTCGTTTCTCTTCGGGAGGAGGCGAATGGTATTAAGTTTTGATTTTTCGGGACGAATTATCGTGTTTCATGGAAGGATCTTAGTCGCATCCTCGGTTTTCACCCCCGCTGCATTCTTTCGCTCGATAGTGCTTGCAGAGGTTTTTCTCGTGATGGTTTTTGGGAGCAGATTTCAGGTTAGACCGCTCAGGGCAAGTTGGCACCTCGGTGCAACAATATTTTGCACCCAACTCTTTGGTTGTGGCACAAGTGGCCTGCCATTACTCTCTTTCCATGAGAGGATGTCCGACCTGTGTGCACTGATGAGTTGACCCTTTTATATGCCGCGGTCAAGCAAACCAAAGTCTCCCCCGTCAAGGTTATGATTCGGCAATGGCTGATGAACTTTAAGATGATGGGTCCTATTGATTGCACGTCTTTGATCACTCGCATTGCTTCGATCCTCAAGATTCTACAAGGGAAGCACATTCCCTACATTGCGACTCCCGGAGCTCTCATAGGTGAGGCGTATTTGATCACGGGCATACACTTAAGAAGGGTTCGAATGATTCTTTGGTTTTCTTTTATCCAGGCTGTACAAACGAGATCCGGTTACCTAACCTGGTGTATCGTTTGTATGGTAGTCATTCGCTGACCATACCTCTTATTCCTCAGGAGGAAGCCCATCATTCTAGTGTTTCTGGCAGGGTCACTAGGAGCGCATCGAGGAGAGCAGCCATGCCGCAGCAACCACAACCACAACCGCAACCTACTACGCCTATGACGCCACCCGAGATGGGCTCAGCAGGTTACGTGTCTGGGTACTCACCTGGATACGCCCCCAGTTGGTACCAGCCCATCTACCAGTAGGGAGCGAGCATTTCGGCTTGGGCTAGTACGAGCGGTGACCAGTAGGCCATGCCCGCTAGTTCCAGCCCCGATGGCCCTCCTGCTTCGACCCTTCAGGCGGCATGCTTCGGCTTCTGCTCGAGATGCTCATCTCACGCAGCAGCTCGGTGAGCTCACCATCCAGGTCACAAGTGTGGAGGTGTCGCTGAACACACATATCGAGTCCACTCAGACATGGTAGCGACAGACCGGTGCAAGGATCGACACCATCCAGCAGATGCAGCAGCACGACTTACTACGCGAGTCAGATGTTTTATTACCTTCCACCGTAGTGAGCCTGAACCTATCTTGGGGGAGGACCCCCACTCTGAGATAACTTGTATCTTCATTTGTTTTCAAAATATGCATGATAAAAGAATCTGCAAAACTAAAAAGACCAAAAATATTTATTTGCTTTCACATTAGTTTGCTTTCATATGCGCGGTAAGAATGCCTTTGTTCCCATGGTTGAAATGATGAATAGTTGCTCTGTTTACTCTTCCCATATGTCTTGCTTACAGCTTAGTTTCCTACTTAAGTTTTGAGTTGTTGGCTTGCATGATTAAACCTAGCTTGAACCTTGTGGGTAGCGAAAAACATGATCCATGCCTAGGTTGTTGTGAGATATGATATGGTAGAATAGAGTTGCTATGATCTTGTTCTGGGTGAGGCTTGATTTTCGGAGTTTTTCTTTTTGAAAAATGTTAAAATGATGAGTTCCTCAATGATGAGCATTCCTATCCAAACCATATGTAGATTCTAGCGCATGTTTAGCTTCCACATATGCAACCTGTTCTCTCATTGAGCTTTGTCAAATTGTTGTGACCCTTGTTTAGAAACTCATACTACCTGTTGACAGCTGTTAAGTACTAGTTTCATGCATCAATATTCTAACATAAATGGAGGCATATGCATTTATTACTTGCATTTTGGTTTGAATAATGTAGTTTCACTCGTCCTTGGAGATTATTTGTATGTAAGTGATTTAAGCATAAAAAGAGATGGAAACCCACCTTCTATGGAAGATCCATGCCAACTCAGCTAAGGAGGTGGCTGCCATCAAGGAAACATGTGGCAATCCACGTCACTGATCCAAGGGAGGCATTCACAGACGAATCAGAGCGACACATGGACTTCACAAGGATCCATGGGCCCACCAGAGCTCCAACTTATCAGGAAACTTGACATGCACGGGGGAGTGACCAGAGGGCCGACCTGGAGGCCACCTAGAGGAAGCACACTAGGTAGGGCCCCCTATATGCTCGGCCGAACCTAGGATCAGCCGAACCGACCTAGGGGCGCCACATCCTGGCCTTCCATGTGGTGCTTCCTCATTGGCCCCTTGCTGCATCCTCGGGTGATTTGAGGCCATTTGGTGCTCCGAGCAAGCCTAGGCCTTACCTATAAATAGAAGGGGAGGGGCTCCATTTCTCACACACCACTCTCTCCATTCGCCTCTCACTTTTAGTTTCCAAGGCTAGGGGGTAGGCTAGAGTATCTCTTATTCAGGTTCCAAGTCTACTTTGGAGTCTAGGTATGAGTTCTCTTGTATCTTTATTTCTTTGTATGACTTTGATCTACTTCAGTTATTCAGCTATTTCATATAAAGTAGTGGTAGATCATATGATTGATATGTTCTTGAGTTCATCCATTGTTCATTGTTTAGAGGCTCGTGTTCTTCGTGAACACCACCTTTTGATGCACTTGAAGGATGATTTACTCATTCGTTATGTGTTTGTTCATAAGTTAAAGGCTCATGTTCTTCACGAACACGACCCTTTCATCTTGTTGACTAGACATAAGAGAGTTCATATCCATTCATATGACTAGCCCTAGTTTGATCTTGTTAGATAGCATGTTTGTGTTGCATGAAGTTTGTGTTCAAGCTACGGTACTCGGTCTAAGTTGACCAGTCTTCTGGTGGCTCTCACCCTGGGTCACAATAGCCCGGGCCGGGTGAAGTCTAGCAGCAATGCAGGCATGGTGCCTAGGTTGTGTGGCTACGTTAGTTATGAGCTTGCCCCCTGTAACGATTGAGGTAGGCCACAGTGGTGACAGCTGTTGGACCCTTTGAAACCCTCTGCGCTGGGGTATTGCTGTTGGAGTCTAAAGGATAGTTTTGCAGAGTGCTGGTCGTCGCGGGCTATCTCCCCATTTGTACCTGGGTGCTGAATCTTACCTTTCATGCAATGCTATATGCTTATCTCTTGTATCATGTAACTCTGTATGTTTAGTACCATAGAACCTAGAGCTAACTCGTATGTCCCTCCTAAGCCGTAGTGTACTAGAGTAGAGGTAGATCTGAGTGTGTGTCACACTACCCTATCATATAATTTCTCTTAACCCTGTCTTTTAGCTGTTGTCTTCTATATCTATCTCTTGTTTACATTCAGTGCAAAAGCATAAGTCTTGATATCCACCAGTGCCTTCCACGGATTCGATACCCTTGGAACACTCACTTCCCTGGGGAAATGCTACAATGGTTTATCTGTGCGCTTTCGGATTCGTTGATGATCGTTAGATTTACCTATGGTAAGTCTTGATTGTCACTCTAACTCGGTGTCGTTAGTAGTGATGTTAAGAAATGCCAACAAGCATTTCTGGCACTGTTGCCGGGGATGGATTCTAAATCCGTTCTTTGGTGATTGCGTTCAGAAATGTCAACAAGCATTTCTGGTGCCATTGCCGGGGAAGGCACATGATTATCATGACTATGCTTTGCATCTGTTTATAAATCATGAGTAGGTTAGAACAACTCTCAATGCAGGCTAACCTTGATTGTCTTCTTTTATCTTTGGATGATGAAGACATGTAGTGTATGACTGGTTTCGACTTACTGGATAATTTCACAGAAGATCCTGAGTCACTAGTGAGGAAGGCTCGAATTCATTTCGACTCACCTCGTCGTACTCGTCCGGAAGGCGAACCAGCTTCCTTTGTACCATCCACGTCAAACGCTATGGCCCAGAAGACGCTTCGTGAGTACTCAGCTCCTTCTGCGGACCAGGTGCTGCAAGGCGCTGAGGTGGCAATGGGGACTAAAAATTTTGAGATCAAGATGGTTCTAATCATGATGGTACAGGCTAGTCCATTTTGTGGCAAGCCAAATGAGGATGCTAATGCCCATCTGCAACAATTCCTAGAGCTATGCAGCACTTTCATCATCAGGGTGCAAATATGGATGTTGTTCATCTTCGACTGTTTCCTTTTTCTCTCCTGGGGAAAGCCAAGCATTGGTTCTATGCGAATCGTGATGCTATCAAAACTTGGGACAAGTGTTCAGAAGCATTCCTCAAGAAGTTCTTCCCATTGGGTAAAACTAATGCTCTTTGTGGAAGAATTTCTAGTTTTCAGCAAGCAGCAAGTGAATCTATTCCAGAGGCTTGGTAAAGGCTTCAGGAGTACGTCCTGGCCTGTCCTCACCATGGGATGGAGGATTGACTTATTCTTCAAAGCTTCTATAATGGGTTGACTCCGACAGCCCGAGGCCATATTGATGCTGCTGCTCAGGGAGCATTGTTCTCACTCACTATTGATAATGCTAAATCACTTATTGAGAAGATGGTATCCAACCAAGGGTGGAGTGATGAAAGACTCCAACCACGTCCGAGGGGTACTCATACTGTCAAGGAAGCAGATATGATTACTGCCAAGCTGGACCTTCTTATGAAAAGATTGGATGACTACACCTGCGAGAAGGCTGCCATGGCCACCACTACTCTGCCTATGGATTCTCATATGACTTGTGAAGTCTGTGGCAACACTAGCCATTTGGGAAATTACTGTCCTGAAACTCAGGAGGAAGTGATGTACATGAATGGCAATAACAATGGTTATCGTCACCAACAACAAGGAGGCCAAATGTGGAATCAACAACGCCCTTATTATGAAGGAGGTAACCAAGGTAATACTTACAACTCTAACCAGCCCTCCTTGAGAGATCTTGTTTTCGGGCAGGCTAAAATCAATGAAGGTGTTAATAAAAAGTTAGCTACCCTTGACAAATCCTTGGAAAGTCTCAATATTAAGCTTGAAAGTTTTTCTTCTGCTCAGAAGAGCTAGCTAAGTTTTAACAAAATGCTAGAAACTTAGTTAGCTCAGTTAGCTACTTTGGTTCCGTCTGCTGATAACGAGAGGATCCCGGGGCAACCCGTGTCCTCTTGTGAAAATGTTAGTGTAGTGTCGACTAGGTGGGGTAAGCCACCTAGGAAGACGTATGCTCCTAACTATGCAGGGAAGCCCATACAACAAATTCTAGATCCATGGGAGGAATCAGCAGTTGTGCACAGAAGAGACCTGGCTATCGAACTATCACATGCACAATCTATTAGAAGACGATCAAGCATGCCCTTTGTGACCTTGATGCAATCGTCAATCTTATGTCCAAGGCCATGTTCGAGCAACTGGGATATCCAGCTCTCTCTCTCCAACAGCACAGACTATCCAACTCGCTGATTCAATGATATGATATCCAGAAGGAATTGTTGAGAGTCTATTGGTCAAGGTCAAGAATTGTTATGTCTTCGCAGATTTCGTGGTCCTTGATATGGATGACGAGGGAGGAATGCCGCTCATCCTCGGGCGACCATTTCTCAGAGATGTCCGAGCTAGAATCAATGTGTGGGCCGGAGTGATCCATTTCCGCATTGGGGAGAGGAACTTGGTGTTCAGGTTTCAAGATAAAGAAGAGCAATGCTATTTGGTGCAAGATAGTGTTGAGCAGCTTGGGGGAAGGACGGAGCCTTCACCCCCAAAGAAGAAATCTCCGTCAAAACTTAAGCAAAAGAAAATTCATAAAGAATGGTGGAAGGTCGAGAAGGCATCACCCTCTACTTCTCAGGAGTGGGATGCCGAGTGGTATTAACCGCTGAGAAGAGTCCAACTCGTCGAACTAAAAATGATGAGTCCTTTCTACCAAAAAGGTTAAAGATGGTATTTATCTCATATTTCCCTTTCCAAAATTTTATTTTATTTCCAACATGCATATTTGATTTTTCCAAACCTTGCATCTGCATGCTAGATTTATCTAGCCCATTTTTGCCTTTCAAATAAAATTTTTGAAAATAATTTCTGAGCTTGAAAATTTTAGAAAAATCATTTGGGCAATTTCTAGAGCAAACTTTAGCCGGTGCACCAGGGTGTATCATCATATAGCCGTTGGTAACACACCTACCAAAGGGGGCCAGCACTGGGTCCACAGCCTGGTCGGCCGAACTAGGGTTCGGCCGAACCCTGGCAATAGTCGAGTGGGCCCAACTTTGGCCAACAGCTCCTAGCCGTTGAGCAACGGCTAGCCCACGGTGTGCTGCCCCTTTGCTCTATAAATTGGACCCGAGAGGGGGTGTTCTTCACCCATTCAACTCATTTCACTCACACTCCCCTCTCTACTCCTTGCTCTCTTGGTTTTCTTGGATTTCTTGCTCAAGGTTGGAATCATCAAGTACTCTCTCTATTGTGTTGCTGCAAGTATTGCTATTGGTGGAGCAAGCTCGGTAAGAATTACATTTGATTTCACTAATCCATCACCGAGTTGCTCTTGTTGTCCCTTTGTTGCGCTAGCATGAGTTGGGTGGCAAATGCTCTCCGGATGGTGACACACTCCCGTTCACGGGCAAGCGCGAGTTCATCCATCCCCGCTGAGCCGACGCCGAGCCCATCAATGATGGACTATGAAGAAGAGCAGGAAGAGCAAGCCGAACCACAAGCAGCGGAGGAGGTCATCGACGACACTCCCTACCTCAGCTTGCGAGGTGCTCGAGAGGAACAAGCCTACGCTCTCCTAAGGATCGAGTCTTCGCCCACACACGGGACTTCGACCCGGCACTTATGGAGAAAACAGGTATGAACCTCGAGTTCGCTTCTATTTGGTATGCTCTTGGTTGGGAGGAGTTTGCGCCGGTTACAGAGCTTGGCTCTTGGCCCCTCACCATCCAGTTTCTTTGCTCTCTTACCTAGGTGGCCGATGGTATTGAGTTTCGTCTTTTCGGGATTGATTACCGAGTTTCATGGAAAGATCTTAGTCGTCTCCTTGGTTTTAATCATCGTTGTGCTCTTTCTTTGAAAAAGGCTTGTGAGGGTTTTGTTCGAGACTCTTTCTGGGGAGACATTTCCGGTCTAGTTTATAGTGGTAAATTTATACCTCGGTGCAATGATATCATGCATCCCACTCTCCGTTTGTGGCACAAGTGGCTTGCCATTACTTTCTTTCCAGGAGAGGATGTTCAGCCCATGCGCAACGATGAGTTGATGCTTTTATATGCCGCTACTAAACAGATCAAAGTCTCCCCCGTTAAAGCTATGATTCGGCAGTGGTTGATGAATTTTAAGATGATAGGTCCTATTGAGTTTACATCCTTGGTGACTCGTATTGCTCTCAGACTTGGGGTTCTTAGCGGGAATCCCGTACCCTTCATTGGGACACCCTGAGTTCTCATTGATGAGGCATACTTGATCCAAGGGCATACACTTAAGAGAGGCCCAAATGATTCTTTGACTTTCTTCTTCCTGAGTTATGCAAATCAAATCCCGTTACCTAACCCGGGGTTTCGATTGTATAGCTCGGAGTCATTAACCATTCCCCTTGTTACACAAGAGGAAAGCCGTCGTGCTAGTGTTTCAGGCAGGTCCACCCGAAGCGCAACAAAGAGAGCACAGATGCAGCAGCAGCAGCTGTCACAACCACCACCACGGCCACAGCCACAGCCACAGCCTACTACACCACCGGTGGCAGGAGGGGCCCCTGCAGGGTACATGTTCGGGGTTACCCCTGGATATGCACCTGGTTGGGACCAGCCCGCCTACCAGCCGAGTGCGAGTGGCACGGGTTGGGCGAGTGCGAGCAGAGACCAGTGGGCTACACCCGCTAGTTCTAGCTCCGGTGGTCCGCCTCCGTCTTCGTCCTTCAGGCAGCACTCTTCGGCCTCTAGACGGGACGCTCAGCTCGTGCAGCAGCTGGTAGAGCTCACCGTCCAGGTCACGGGATTAGAGGAGATGCTGAACACCCACATTGAGGCTAACTCAGCGTGGCAGCGTCAGACTGGTGAGAGGATTGACGCCATGCAGCAGGCGCAGCAGCGACACATGGAGGAGCAGAGGGCTTACTTTGCGAGTCAGGGTTTCTTCTACCCTCCTCCGCAGTGAGCTTGAAGCTAGCTTGGGGGAGGACCCCCATCCTGAGGTAACTTGTATCTTTCTTTGCTTTTAGAATACCTTATAATGAAAACCCATAAAAATCTGCAAAAATAAAAAGACCAAAAAGATTTATTTGCTTTCATTGTTAAGTTTTCTTAGTTTGCTTTGATATGCATAGTAAGAATGCTTTGCTTTTATGGTTGAAATGATGAATAGTTGCTATGTTTATTCTTCTCGTATGCCTTGCTTACAACTTTGTATCCTACCTAAGTTGTGAGTTTGTTGGCTTGCACGTTCAAACCTTAGCTTAAAATTGTGGGTAGCAAAAAGCATGATCCTTGCCTAAGTTTTTGCAAGACATGATATGGTATAATAGAGTGCTATGATCCTGTACCTTGTGATGCTTGGCATCCGGAGTTTTCCTTTTTGAAAAAAAATCTAAACATGATGAGTTCCTCAATGATGAGCATTTCCTATCCAAGGCCATATGTAGATTCTAGCTCTTGTTAGCCTCCACATATGCAGCTTGTTCTCTCATTGAGCTTTGTCAAATTGTTGTGACCCTTGTTAGAACTCATACTCCCCTGATCAAGATCACGTACACGTTCATGCTAAAACTTCCACTGAAAGTTAGCATTCATCATTTGTTCCATTTGATTACGCATTCTTCCACAAATAAAACTCTATGCATCATTGTATCATTCATCCCTCTCCGAATATCTCCAATAGAGACAAAGGGCTAGCTGGAAAAAAGCATGTTCAAAAGCATGGCAAAATAAAATGAAGAGAGCTAGCCCAAGTCTCGAAAAATTTCAAAAGGAGAAAAGGGATTGATATGTGCAAGAGAAAGAGTTCCACCATATAGATGGTAATAACTAGTACCTACTCCGGGGCTAGTGTCCACCTTACCATCAATCCCTCATTTCTGATATAAAGCATGGTAATATCTAGCTCCCATTTCCTGGCCTAGTATACACCTTACCATACTCATTATAATCACACACATTTGCACATCTTGATCAGGATGTATGTCTGTTTCTTCCAAGGATCCGGTTTTTGACTTAGCAAAATATGAGAGACCAGTATGCCACATTTCTTCCCTACCTACAGCTCCACATAAGCCTATTAGGAGTAGGATGTGAAGAAAGGCAACTTAATGCCTTGGTGAGGAACCATACACTTTGAGCAATCCGAGAGTATCATTTGAGGAACTCTGATTGTCTTTTTGAAAAATTTGCAAAACCTACGGATTAATAGCTGATCAAGGTATGAGTGGTTATGCATTTACTATATAACCATTCTGTCTCTCAACCGCCTAAGGCAGGTAAAGCTATATGCCCCATGTTATCAAGTGAATGGTAAGAACATTGCCAACTTGTTCAACTCTTGGTAGAGTACTTTGCTGTATGTTTGCCATAAGTTAAGAAGACAATATCGTAGCAACTCCTGATCAACCAACCTAAGTCCTTAATGTCTTGCTTTGAGACGAGCAAGAGGTTAGCTTGGGGGAGTTTGTTGATGGCTGTTAAGTACTACTTTCAGCCATCAATATTCTCACATAAATGGAGGCATATGCATTTATTACTTGCATTTTGGTTTGAATAATGTAGTTCCACTTGTCCTTGGAGATTATTTGTATGTAGGTGATTTAAGCATAAAAAGAGATGGAAACCCACCTTCTATGGAAGATCCATGCCAACTCAGCTGGGTAGGTGGCTGCCATCAAGGAAACACGTGGCAATCCACGTCACTGATCCAAGGGAGGCATTCACCGACGAATCAGAGACCGACACATGGACTTCACAAGGATCCATAGGCCCACCAGAGCTCCAACTTATCAGGAAACTTGGCATGCACGGGGGAGTGACCAGAGGGCCCACCTGGAGGCCACCCAGAGGAAGCACACCAGGTGCCCCCCTAGATGGTCGGCCGAACCTAGGATCGGCCGAACCGACCTAGGGGCGCCACATCCTGGCCTTCCACGTGGTGCTTCCTCATTGGCCCCTTGCTGCATCCCTAAGTGATTTGAGGCCATTTGGTGCTCCGAGCAAGCCTGGGCCTTGCCTATAGATAGAAGGGGAGGGGCTCCATTTCTCACATGCCACTCACTCCATTCTCCTCTCACTTTTAGTTTCCAAGGCTAGGGATAGGCTAGAGTAGCTCTTATTCAGGTTCCAAGTCTACTTTGGAGTCTAGGTATGAGTTCTCTTGTATCTTTATTTCTTTGTATGACTTTGATCTACTTCAGTTATTTAGCTATTTCATATAAAGTAGTGGTAGATCATATGATTGATATGTTCTTGAGTTCATCCATTGTTCATAGTTTAGAGGCTCGTGTTCTTCGTGAACACTACCTTTTGATCCACTTGAAGGATGATTTACTCATTCCTTATGTGTTTGTTCATAAGTTAGAGGCTCGTGTTCTTCACGAACACGACCCTTTGATCTTGTTGACTAGACATAAGAGAGTTCGTATCCGTTCGTATGACTAGCCCTAGTTTGATCTTGTTAGATAGCATGTTTGTGTTGCATGAAGTTTGTGTTCAAGCTACGATACTCGGTCTAAGTTGACCAGTCTTCTGGTGGCTCTCACCCTGGGTCACAATAGCCCGGGCCGGGTGAAGTCTAGCAGCAATGCAGGCATGGTGCCTAGGTTGTGTGGCTACGTTAGTTATGAGCTTGCCCCCCGTAACGATTGAGGTAGGCCGCAGTGGTGACAGCTGTTGGACCCTTTGAAACTTTTCGCGTTGGGGTATTGCTGTAGGAGTCTAAAGGATAGTTTTGTAGAGTGCTGGTCGTCGCGGGCTATCTCCCCGTTTGTACCTGGGTGCTGAATCTTACCTTTCATGCAATGCTATATGCTTATCACTTGTATCGTCTAACTCTGTATGTTTAGTACCATAGAACCTAGAGCTAACTCGTATGTCCCCCCTAAGCCGTAGTGTACTAGAGTAGAGGTAGATCTGAGTGTGTGTCACACTACCCTATCATATCATTTCTCTTACCCCTGTCTTTGAGCTGTTGTCTTCTATATCTATCTCTTGGTTTACATTCAGTGCAAAAGCATAAGTCTTGATATCCGCCAGTGCCTTCCACGGATTCGATACCCTTGGAACACTCACTCCCCTAGGGAAATGCTACAATGGTTTATCTGTGCGCTTGCGGATTCGTTCATGATCGTTAGATTTAATTTACCTATGGCAAGTCTTGATGCTCACTCTAACTCGGTGTCGTTAGTAGTGACGTTAAGAAATGCCAACAAGCATTTCTGTCGCTGTTGCCGGGGATGGATTCTATATCCATTCTTTGGTGATTGTGTTCAAAAATGTCAACACTACCATGATCAAGATCACGTACACGACCATGCTAAACTTCTGCACTGGAAGTTAGCATTTATCATTTATTTCATCCACCCTTGCATTCTTCCACAAAATAAAACTCTGCGCAGCTTTGTATTAGTTCATCCCTCTCCAAATATCTCAAAAAGAGACAAGGGCTAGATAAAAAAAAGAGAGAAGAAAAGCATGCTCAAAAGCATGGCAAAATAAAAGAAAGAGAGCTAGCCCAAGTCTCGAAATTTTCAAAAGGAGAAAAGGGTTGAATTATGCAGAAAGGTGTTCCACCGTATAGATGGTAATATCTAGCACCCATTCCGGGCCTAGTATACACCTTACCATACTCTTCATCATCATCATACATAGATATGCACATCTTGATTAGGTTGTATGTTTGTTTCTTCCAAGGATCCGGTCTTTGACTTAGCAAAATATGAGAGACAGGTATGCCAAGTTCTTCCCTACTACAGCTCCACATATAAGCCATTAGGAGTTGGTAGTGAAAGAAGGGCAAAACCAATGCCTTGGTGAGGAATCATACACATTGAGCGATCCGAGAGTATCATTTGAGGAACTCTGATTTCTTTTTGAAAATTTGCAAAACCCTCCGGATTGACAGCTGATAAAGGTATGAGTGATTAGTAGCTTCTATATAACCATTCTATCTATCAACTGCTTTAGGCATGTGAAGCTATATGCCTTATATCAATCAGCGAAAGGTAAGATCAATGCCCACTTGCTCAATTTCATAGTAGAGAACCTTGTTGTATGTTTGACATAGGTTAAGAGTACAACATCGTAGAAACTCCTGATCAACCAACCTAAGTCTCTAGTGTCTTGCTCAGGACGAGCAAGAGGATAGCTTGGGGGAGTTGTTGACGGCTGTTAAGTACCTCTTTTAGTCGTCAATATACTCATGAATAAAGGAGCAAAGTGTGTTTCTTACACGCATTTTGGTTAAGAATAATGTAGTTCCACTTGTCCTTGGCGAATTTGTGATTGCAGGAAAATACACCTAAAAAGAATGAGAATCATGTCTTCTATGAGCCATGTCATGCCATCTCAGCTGAGGTGTGGCTGCCACATGGGATCCATGTGTCCATCCGACGTCATCGAACCAAGGGAGGCAAGCTCCGGCGAATCAGATGATGACACGTGGACTGCACAAGGATAGGAGGGCCCACTCGGGGAGCAAACTGACTTAAAAAGTTATGTACACCGAGGATGTATGTTGACGGTTGATTGTTGTATCAAAGTTCGTTTGGACTTGCAAGCGGACAAATCCCCCGTCGTAGTCAAGGGATCCTTCTTCCCTCGAGTGGTGAACCCAAGGTATCGAATCCGTGGAACAATGTGTAATGCAAGATCCAATCTAATAAGCGGAAAACACTTTGATCTTGACAAGGGTTTTTGCATCTAATCTATGGAAGAACCATGAAAACACATCTAATCTACTTAACACCGGAGGTAGCAAGAGAAAGAGAGGGGAGGTAAAACCAATCTAGCGATTGGATCGGGTCTTTTGTTGAAGTTCCAAAACCAAGAAGAATAAAGCAAACGAATCTCATTAAAAGCCTCTTTAAATCATGGCTTCCGTTCCAACCCTCAAAGGCACCTACCGTACACGTGATCAACATCATGTCACGATGTCCCGCTTATTGTGTAGGTGAACCTAAGATCACGTTCACGAGGAACGTGTTGAAAACTCTTGGTAAGTCAGATATGCACCTCTAGCCACCATGGCTACAAGAACATCCTATGCAATCTATCCGCGGAATAGATTGGAGAATAAGAAAACCCAAGTGAAGACAAAATCGTAGTGAAAGCACTTGATCACTAGAAATCGGATTCAATCTTGCAAATTCAATATGAAGTATAATACATGGACAAGATCACCAACGAGATCCTACCTTGATCTTGATCCTAGCTCTTAGAACTCCGACGTGGTCTTCCATGCAAGGTTCCCACATCAGCTAGGGAAACCCTAGTCATCCATCTCTACCCTCTCCTCTCCGGAAGGGTGTCCCTCTCTTCTCTGGTCCTCGGCGGTGGATGACGAATGGCTTGATGCGTGGCTCGAGGCACGGGGACTATAAATAGCCCGAAGGTCGTCTAGGTCAAAGGGGGCACCGAACCGGGCCCAGAATGGGCTGGGCCCATTTCGGCCCAGTTCGGCCCCGGCTTCCTCCCTGTCGCTTCTCGTGTCTTCCAGAACTTTTGCCGAGTTGCATGTGGGTCCTTGACGTCATTTTCCTCGCGGTTTAGATAAGGGTGCTTGGCGTATGAACTCCCGCATCTTCCGTCTAGGTCCTCAACACTTCTCGGCTTCACGCTTTAGTCCTTGGTTCATTTGGAGTCATGTTCATCTTGTACCTTGACTTGTCCCGGGGTCCATGATCACCTTGTAAAACCCTTGATGAACTTTACCCGGAAGTCCTCATTTAGGCTCTTGATTCCTGTGTAAACAATAAACCCCAAATACCATGCACGAGTGCGAACTTGACATATAATGAGGGTTAGGATCGTTAGTGTGAATATCAAATTAATACCAACATTGAAGGTAAACTCATGGCTAGGTTGACGGAAATCGACCGCCAACATCCCCCCATGCTTAAATCTTGCTCGTCCTCGAGTAAGCCTTCAATGGATATCAGTGTTGCCTTTCAATGTTCATACCCTGCACTTGATCATACATGAGAACATAATGATCTCTAGATTTATATTCATTAAAGTTCCATAATGTACTAACTTTTATCTTTATGGAGGGTAGATATCATTAATATCATTCAAGCTCTTTCCACAAGTACTTGATCAAGCTCTCAATCTTTTAAACAAATCTCAGAAATTTTGAAAAATAAAGAATGAGATAAAGAGAAAAATTGTTTTACCAAGATAAAAAATAACCATTTTGCAGTTTGCTCATGTACTCTCATCTCATCAAGTCTCTCAAGCCTACTTGTTCTACTCCTTTCCTCTCTCAAAGTATATAGTGGAAGGCTTTATATGGAGCTATAGGAAAGTTTAGTCCTACCAAGATATTATAGTTGAGATATTATCAAAACAAGACTAGCTTCTCATGGTCTTACCGAGACTCGTCAAAAAGATCATTGGAAAAATAATGTTATCAAGGAGGGGGAGAGATGAACACACACTTTTAGATAGGTGAACATGTGCAAATGGCAAAGAGTGATCCCGAGTCACAAACGAAGTCCTCGTTATCGGATTGCACATGGTTGGAAAGATGAGTATGGGTCTTGATCTTGAGTCCTCTTGAAAACTCAAAAAGCACTAAACATAGCTAGAGAACCGTGGAGCTTTATTATTATTATTTTCTTTCTTTCTTCTTTCTTTCTTTCTTTTTCTTTTTCTCATCATACTTTTTCTTCTTTATCATATATTTTTTTTCATCATCATTTTTTTCATCATACTTTTTCTTTTTTTTTATTTGCTCCCCTTGAACTCTTGGCTATACTAGTACTTCCTTGGCATCCCCCCATGCTTAGACGTTTGCTCGTCCTCGGGCAAAAGAGGTGATAAATATGCCAAGATGGAAATTGAAGCTCTCATATTTTCTTAGGGAGAGATACTCAAAAAATCTTCTAGGGATCCTTTTTGGAAGTCTCCCTTACTCACTTGAAGCACCTTCCTTGTAATCTTCCTTGAAATATTCATCCATACTCATATATTGGGTTGTGGTCAAGGAGGTGAACACAAAAAAGATATGTTTAGGTTTTGTGGTTGGATATGCAGCGAGGTTTGCAAAATTCCCAATGTGGAAACTCACAATGCACGGATAGAAGAGGCTAGCATAAAGAACGATACGCAAAAATGGAATGACCAGCTTCTTAGTCTCGGGCCAGAGAAATCAGGCCTTGAATTAATGCACCCAAAAATAAATCTTGTATATACTAATGTTTTGCACTCAAGTAAGCTTAGGCTTTGGATGGGTAGAGCAAAATGCAAGTGGTACTCATGAAAAGGTTAGCATAACTTTTTTAGAATAAAGAGGTTCTTTGATTCATTCAAAATTGAGAGCAATGAAAAAGAACTATGGGACTTGAGTTATCACAACCGCCACACAAGATTTAAGCTAGCTTTTAATTAAATTTCAGATTCATATTAAAAGAGAGCACTAGTTTAAACATGCATAAAACAAGCACAAAGATGAGCAAAGCGGCAATTTTCATCATATATCAACATGGCATCAACTTATTATCTTCACTAAAGGTGATAATCATGGTGGCAAACTTTATTCATGTTGATTTAAAGCAAACACTACTACTAACACACATGCTGAAAATAAATAAAAACAGAAAAATGGTACGCACACACAAATTTGCATAGAAGCTGAAAATGAAGAAAAGGAAAGAGTGAAAATCGAACCGAAGTTGAAGGCATCATTATTATTTTTCTTCTTCCTTCTCCATTCTTCATCTTATGGTGGTTGATATTGAAGATCTTGCTTGTAGTATGGTTGCGCCGGTCCTCCTCGAAATTATTCCGGCGGTGATATGTGAAGGCGACCAACTTGATAGGCAATGTTTGCGGTCCCTTCTTCCATTTGACTTGCATTGGTTTGGATGGGGTGCCATGAAAACTTCGTTAGGCACCATGTATGGTGGAGGATGTGGTGGCGTGGCTGCCCCACTCCCCCATGCTTGCATTGGCATACTTCCTCCATATGGTGGTGGCATTGAAATCCCTCCATGTGTTTGTTCATTAGCTTGATGGTGCAGCCCCTCCTTCGTCTTGGGCCGCGGAGGATGATCCCTCTCCCATAATTTTTTTTCTTTTTAATCTTCTTTGCCGGTACAAGAAATCCTTCCTCTAATCAATTTTGTCTTCATTCAATCTCAACCTCATGTTGGAAAGAGGAACATTAATCTTTGTCAACTTGTACCTTCTCTTCTCATCTCCACTAATAAATTTTCCTTGCTTCATGTACTCGATCCCAAAGAAATCCCGACAAGGAGAAATTTTGGGTTCCTTGTTATCTTCTCCCAAAACCACTCCCAAAAATCCTTCTAACATATTTTCTTGGACATCAACTTGCTCCGAGGCTTCCTTCTTGTAACCGAGTAGTTCTCCAATATATGCATAAGGAACTAGTTCTCTTTATCTTCAAGGCGGAATGAGAGGCACAACACCCCTTCATTAATAACCGGTGCCAATGTATAAGAATTTCCAAGGCAAGCTCCTTGTGAGTAGTTACATCAACTCCATTAAAGAATTGCACCCATCCAAGGTTTCTCAAGATTTGATATCCGAGTAGCATCCTACACTTGGAGGGCGTCATCGAAGTCAACATTTGGCACAATCCTCCTCTCAAGACGTACAAGCTTCTCCTCCTCCTCCTCCTCCATCTTCATGATGAATCCATTGGAATTCCTCGGAGTGTATGGTGGTGGAGTGGATGAATGATGACCTTCGATGACGATGAACGTGTCTTCCTTCCGAGAATGATGTTCATGGCCTCTCTGCTGCACAAAGTCGCAAACAACTCCCCCGGGGGTTTCTCGCCGGTGGAAATACACACAAAGAAAGAATATAGAGGGCGGAGTTTATTATTGTTAGGGTGAAGTGTGAGGTGCATAAGATAGGAGTGATGTTTTCCCAAAAGGTTTATGAATACTTGAACATGCAACCGCCTATCATGGTGAAGCTAAACCAATCTATTGAGGTGTTACAAGATATGTTGACGTGATCTACGGGAGCAACCACGAAAGCAAGGTAGCTAACCTTAATCATCAAAGCATCATCAACATGAACAATAGATCGAAACAAAAGGATCGGCGATTACATGACAAGATCCTACAACCCCATGGAGCTCAAATTTTTTTTTCTAGGTTGTTTCTGGAACTTATGGGCTATGAACTCAAGAACACGAATTAACAAATGGATAAAATACTTACCAGGCGAAGGGGAGCACCGGGGGCCATAAGTGGAGGCTAGGCCAGCCGGGCTAGGCCGATCGGCCTAGGGGGCCTCCTAGTCCTTTCGCCTCCAGTTTTCTTCGAGATGCTTCTTGCTCCCTTCTTGCCTTGTGTCCGCGTGACCCATGAGTTTCCATCGCCCAAACGTTCACAACCACTCCTTTGCTTGCGTGGTTCCACCTCCATTATTTTGCTTTGTGTCACTTCTTTGCTCCCTTGCCTCATGTCCTTCCACTAATTTCCTGCAAAATAAAGCCCTTGCTTCCCTCATGCTTGTTCTTTGCATGTGTCCAAGATGCCAAATGATGGATGCCTTCCCGTGATGCATCATGGAGCACTATATGTTAATCAAGCTCAATAACCTCCCCTTGACCATGTTTAGATGCTAATTACTCCTCTAATTTTGAAAATTTGAAATTAACTCAACGCTAGCGATGAGTCCAAATATATCATTAGAGGAGATTTTAGGCATCCGAAACAATTGTAAAATTTATTTTGGTTGCACCGGGATCGATTGCTTTCATTAATTGATAGCAAGCTCCTCCGACTTGACCGTGGGGGTATAGGTTTAGGTTCTAATTTTGTCCAAACATGAGAGAGAGAGAGAGATTTTGAATAAAAATAAATTCAATGGGGCTAAGAAAAACTCTAATTCTAGAGAAACCGGTAGATGTCAACAAAACTAGCCAACCTTAACATCATGGAGAAGATGAAAGGCTTGGGTAGGATCTGAATTTTTGGTACGAGTTTCTCAAAAAGAGGCAAATAAAACATAGGATGACTCATGTCATTGGTTTATGATCGAAAAATCCAAATAAAATGACTAAGCAAAGAAAAGGTTCTCCGAAACTTGTTCAACCACTTAAGAGTTAATAAAATGTTTTGCGTAGCAAATTCTAAGACCAACTTACTTGAAAAAAATCAAGAAATTCTTCGGGTTGCCCTCCCGGTAGCTTGACTCTTCAACGGGTTGTCCTCCCGGTAGCTTATTCTTGACACGACGAACGGGTTGCCTCCCGCAAAGTGCTTCATTTATAGTCAATAGCTAGACATCTTCTCTTCTTCACTTCGGATCAATGCTCTTTGTGGGTGTTGCAATCTTGGGGACCCCACTTCTACACCATCCTTGGCTTGGGTGTAGGTTTATTCTTCGGCTTAGTCATCTTTTTGGTCTTCGCAGGCGGGCGTTGATTCTTGGTCTTGACGGATGCAACAACTTTTGTGTCTTCTTCGCTTCGTTCTCCTTGGACTCTTCCCTTCCGATGCAATGTATTTTATATTGACCATGTTACATACCTCGAATCGTGGTCAACTTGAATGCACTCCTCTCGCCATCACTTGATCTCCCCCTTGTCGAAGTCGATTGTTGCTCCGACGGTCTTGAGGAACAATCTCCCTAGGATGAGTGGCGGATGAGGTTGATCTCCTTTTGATCTGGAGTTGGAGTTTCTCTTGGAGATTCCGACGATGTCCGGCCTCCGCTTTTAGATCTTCGTGTTGCACGTCACCTTTGCCAGCAAAATTTTTCTAGACCATCCACAAAATATATGTTTTTTTTGTTGGAGATGTAGCCGTCCACCTCTCGTTAGGGTTAGCCGAATATATACAAAAACTAAAAGAAAACTAGGGTTTGGCAAAACCCTAGATTAGATTGATTTTTTTATTGAGGAAGGTCAAAATCAAGAGATGCAAAAGAAAAATCAAGAGAAAAACTAAAAATATTCACAAACACAATACTAGATTGAATCTTGATTACTTGTTCCCCGGCGACAGCGCCAGAAAAAGGGGCTTGTTGACGGTTGATTGTTGTATCAAAGTTCGTTTGGACTTGCAAGCAGACAAATCCCCCGTCGTAGTCAACGGACCCTTCTTCCCTTGAGTGGTGAACCCAAGGTATCGAATCCGTGGAACAATGTGTAATGCAAGATCCAATCTAATAAGCGGAAAACACTTTGATCTTGACAAGGGTTTTTGCATCTAATCTATGGAAGAATCATGAAAACACATCTAATCTACTTAACACCAGAGGTAGCAAGAGAAAGAGAGGGGAGGTAAAACCAATCTAGAAATTGGACCGGGTCTTTTGTTGAAGTTCCAAAACCAAGAAGAATAAAGCAAACGAATCTCATTAAAAGCCTTTTTAAATCATGGCTTCTGTTCTGTCAGTGTTTTGGACATTTAGCCTACCAAGGGGGTACTGAGAGACATGGGTACCCATGGGTCCCCACCTGCCAGTGTCCCAGGGGCCCCTGACAAGTGGACGTGACCTTCCAGAAGACCCGCCGACCTTACAAGTGGGCCCGGCGACCTTACTCGCACCTCCGAAGACCGCGGGCGACCTGATCAGGATCCCGGAAGACCCGCGATGCTTGGCATGCAAGTCAAGGACTCTAGGACCTGGCGCGCCACCGCCTGTAGCTCCGAGTATCACGGGATACTCCTTGTAATCCGGGAGATAAGCCTCCCACAGTTGTAACCGACCCCGACACGGGTCAACCGACCTGCGCATGCAAACCCTAGCCCGTCCCCCCATATAAGGCGGCCTAGGGCTCCATGCACAGGGACAACTCATCTTTAACCTCCCGCATAATCCACCACAACTGGACGTAGGGTATTACTCTCCGGAGGCCCGAACCAGTATAAACCCTTGTCTCCTTGTTCCTCACCGTCATACTCGCCTAGTTCCGTGTGCATCCTGTGCATAACCACCTACGCTCTTAGGTCCCGATCCTCCATTAACCTGCAAACCACTAGGGCAACCCCCTAGTGGATCTGTCCAGGTCTCACCCCCTGACAGTTGGCGCGTCAGGTAGGGGCGATCGGGAACTTGCTGTGTAGCATGGTGGCCCAATCTGGCGTCGTCTTCCCGGCGAGCATGGCGGCCTTCCTCGCCGACCCCGTGGAGATCTGCTTCGGATCCTTCGCGGCGACCTCCCCTGCTCCGGCAGCCTCGACTCCTCCGGTGACCTCCGAGAAGGTCGTCATGGTGTCCGCCGCCGTCTCTGTTCCCGATCTAGTATCGGAGACCCACCCACCCAGACCCATTGATGTTGTCCAGGGGATGGAAAACGTCATCGGCTCGATGCGGGAAACCCTGGAGATCTGCGAGCGAGCTCAGCGCTCAGCGCAGACAGCGCTATGCCACGATGCGTTCCCCTTCGGCCTGAAGTCTGCGCCCGGCCTTCGCCTGAGCCAACTCTCCACGCCTCCTCAGATCCAATCTGGGCGGCGACCTTCTCATGACCCAAGGCCCGCACCTCACGCAAGGCGCGACCCTCTCGACGTGCCCTGCACATATCACAAGGGCGCGAAGCATACCCTCCGCGGGTGCCGCCTGCGGAAGAAGATCGACAACGAGCTCCCTCACCGAGCTAAGCGACCTACCCAGTCTCCGGACTGCGGGGAGTTCCAGAAGGTCCGGGTTCGCATCACCCCCAACGACTCGGAGATCGTCTTCCGTCAGGTGATGGTGATCTCGGAGAACGAGCCACCACGCGCGGGTGCGACCGACTCCCAGGAGGCGGCCCGCATCCAAGCCAACGCCCGCCGTGAGTGACGCGCGGAAGAGTAGCGACGCGTCCTGCCTTGCGCTCGAGATCTGCGCCTGGAGTTCGAGGAAGCTGGGATCCCGACCTTCAACAGCCCCAGGCCACCTGGGCGCGGACATTACTCGACTCCAGCAAGTCCAGATGCCTGAAGCCGAGCAGGCCCTCGCGTACCTCCGGGTCGCCAACGCCCTGGTGGAAGAGAAGAGCGCGGTCTCCAAGTCCGCTGCGTCTTCGTCAACCCACCACTCGCGCAGTCGATCTCATCGACCTGCGCGCAGCCATCTCTCCCCCGTCCGGGAGGAGGTCGCTCAGCACAACCCTGAGCAGCCCGCCCAGCAGCCCGCTGCTGCTCGCGACCTTCACGTCAACCTCGACGCCAACAGGCGTGCTCGCGATGCCCGCGGCTACGTCGACCAGCACCACCGAGAGCGCGAGGAGCGCGAGCTCCGCCGCCGTCTGGACTATGATCGTGAATACGGCGCACCCGGGGGTGTTCACCGCATCATGGAGCGCGAGCTCCGTGATCAACACGAGATCGAGAATCGGCGGCGTGCCAAGTACGATGCTGACCACGGCGACCCCGCCATCGTCCAGTCCGACCGGGATCGGCAGCCACGTTCCCAGGTTGTCGTCCCAGAGTGCAGCGTCCACTCCACGCCGATAGAGGCCGCCACGGCCAGAGGCTCCAGCGACGACCTTGCACTCAACACCTTCCCAGCGCTGGACGCCCGCTTCAAGAGGGTGGAGTACCCCGACAACTTCAAGCCCAACATCAAGCCATATGATGGGCGCTCCGACCCTAACATTTGGCTGTCGACCTACTACGTCGCCGTCAAGGTGGCCGGTGGTAGCTTCGACCACATGACGGCCTACTTCCCGCTGGTGATGGGCAAGGCCCCTTCGCTGTGGCTCAACAACCTCGAGCCCGGCAGCATCAAGACCTGGGCCGATCTGTCCCAGGCCTTCACATCGAACTTCCAGGCGACCTACGATCGCCCTGGGAACGCC
Source organism: Cenchrus fungigraminus (assembly GCA_036936925.1). Taxonomy (NCBI): domain Eukaryota; kingdom Viridiplantae; phylum Streptophyta; class Magnoliopsida; order Poales; family Poaceae; genus Cenchrus; species Cenchrus fungigraminus. Next base: position 93,135,338 of record CM072773.1, on the reverse strand, counting down.
TTCAGCCTGGGGCGGGTCGTGCAGAAGCCTAAGGAGCGGCTCCGCGACTACAACACCCGGTTCTTCGAGAACCGGAACGAGTGCGTTGGCGTCAGGGACGACCAGATCGTCGACAGCTACACGAAGGGCATCAAAGACCGCAAGGTCTTCGAGAAGATCCATGAGGCTGGCCCAACCAACGTCAAGGAGCTCATTGTCATCGTCAACAAGCTGATGGACACAGAAGACTCGCTCCAGAATCAGTTCGACACTGATAACGCTGGTGCATCTGGCACTGTAGCGGATAAGCTCCGCAAGCGACCTTCCGAGGTCCTAGCGGTCGAAGGGCTGCGAGGTTCGACCTTCAACCAGGAGGAGTTCGACCTGGCACTCGACAGCATCTGCGGGTTCCACGGGGGGGCCACCCACACTCTCCGCGAGTGTTCCCAGTTCAAGAGGGCCTTCAGCGCCCCTATGGACCCCAAGCGACCCAGGAATGACGGCGGGTGCCGCGACAACTGCCCCTACAACAACTGCCGCCGTGACGACCGGCGAGACCGGCGCGACGACTGCCACGAGGAGCGATATGATGATCGCAGCGAGCCACCGCGTGGCAACCCACCTCCAGCTGCTCCTCACGACGAGACGAATCTGCCCCCTCCACCGGCATCGGGCAACCCCAATGGGCCTTTCCAGGCTGCAACCCGCACGATCAACATGATCGTCGGTGGCATCAAGTCCAGCACCAGCAGGAGGCGCTACAGGAAGGACAAGCGCGACGTCCACCTCGTCCACACTCAGCCAATCATACCTCTGCGTTGGTCTGAGCAGGCGATTACGTTCTCCAGGGAGGATCACTGGGTTCACATCCCAGACCCCGGGTCCTATTTGCTCGTTGTCGAGCCCACGGTGGACGGGGCCCTGCTCTCCCAGACCCTGGTCGACGGAGGCAGTGGGCTCAACATCATCTTTGTTGAGACCCTCAAGAAGATGGGCTTCGACTTCGACAAGATGACGGAGTGCGACGAGCCCTTCTATGGCATTGTCCCTGGGAAAGCGGCCTACCCCATGGGTCGGGTCTCCCTCCCGGTCACTTTTGGTACGGAGGCGAACTTCCGCACGGAGTACCTCAACTTCGAGGTCGCCAACTTCAAGTCCTCCTACCACGCGATCTTAGGTCTCCCAATGCTGGCCAGATTCATGGCCATCCCGCACTACACCTACTTGGTGTTGAAGATGCCAGCTCCACATGGGGTCCTCTCCGTCAAGGGGGACCTCGTTGTCTCCTTCAGGTGCAACACGGAGGCCCTCGACCTCGCCGCGACCTCTGCTGCCGCCGACGCCTCCGCGGTCTTGATCGCTGAGGCCAACAAAGTCGATCCGGTCGACCTACCTGTCCCAAAGCAGAAGCACACCGACACTGCGCTAGATGCGGCTCCCTCAACGAAAGAAGGTCTGCTTCGGCCTTGCCGACCCAGAGAAGACGGTGGTGATCGGCGACGGGCTCGACCCCAAATAGGAACTCGCGCTCACCAGCTTCCTCCGGGACAACACCGACATATTCGCTTGGAGTCCATCGGATATGCCGGGTGTCCCCAGGGAGCTGGCTAAGCACGCCTTGGATGTAAGCAAGACGGTCAAGCCTGTCAAGCAGAAGCTTCGCCGCTTTGCGAAAGATCGCAAGGACGTCATTAGGGTAGAGTTAATAAAGCTCCTAGCTGCCGGATTTATCTAAGAGTGTAAAAACCCAGTTTGGCTAGCCAACCCAGTTCTTGTACCAAAGAAAACCGGTCAATGGAGAATGTGTATCGACTACACCGACCTCAACAGGCACTACCCTAAAGACCCCTTCCCTCTTCCGCGCATCGACCAGGTCGTGAACTCCACGGCCGGAAGCGTCCTCCTCTGCTTTCTCGACTGCTACAAAGGGTATCACCAGATAGCCCTGAAGGTCTCTGACCAGGACAAGACGGCATTCATAACGCCCCATGGCATCTACTGCTATACGGCCATGACCTTTGGCCTCAAAAATGCAGGTGCTACCTATCAAAAGGCTGTCCAGAAGTGCCTTGCTAGCCAGATTAGCAAGAACGTAGAAGCCAACATCGACGACGTGGTTGTCAAGACCACCCATGAGGACAAGCTCATAGCTGACCTCGCGGAGACCTACGCCAACCTCCGCACCTACCGTTGGAAACTCAATCCAGAGAAGTGCGTCTTCGGTGTCCCATCCGGCAAGCTCCTAGGCTTCATGGTCAGCAACCGGGGCATCGAAGCCAATCCCACGAAGGTGGATGCCATCCTCAGGATGATGCGACCTACTGGCAAGAAGGACGTCATGAAGCTTACCGGCATGATGGCGGCCTTAGGCTGATTCATTAGCAAGCTCGGAGAGAAAGGCCTGCCCTTCTTCAAGCTGCTAAAGAAGGCGGACAAGTTCGTCTGGACCGAGGAGGCAGACCAAGCTCTTGAGCAGCTCAAGACCTTCCTCACGACACCCCCGGTGATGGTGCCCCCGGCACCTAAGGAGCCCCTACTGCTCTACATCTTGGCGACCACCCTCGTGGTCAGCGCCGTTCTGGTGGCTGAGCGACCTGAAGAGGGGCGACCTTACCCTGTCCAGCGACCTATTTACTGTGTCCGCGAGGTCCTGTCCGATAGCAAGACCAGGTACAGCCAGCCCCAGAAGATGCTCTACGCACTACTCATGACCTCCCGCAAGCTCCGGCATTACTTCCAATCTCACAAGGTCAAGGTCGTCTCGGCCTTCCTCCTTGGCGAGATCCTGCAGAGTCGTGACACCACTGGGCGCATCGTCAAGTGGTCCATCGAGCTAGGCGAGTTCGACCTAGAGTTCTACCCGAGGCTGGCTATCAAGTCCCAGGTCATCGCAGACTTCGTCTCAGAGTGGACAGAGATCCAGCAGCCTCCGCCGTCGGAGTGACCTGAGCACTGGAAGATGTACTTCGACGGTTCCCTGAACCTCGAAGGAGTCGGCGCAGGTGTCCTATTCATCTCTCCCAGGGCGAGTACCTCAAATACGTCCTACAGATCCACTACAAGGCGTCCAACAATGGCACTGCGTATGAGGCCCTCATCCACGAGTTGCGCATCGCTGTCTCCCTCGGGATCAAGCGCCTCATGGCCTATGGCGATTGCAAGGTCGTCATCGACCAAGTTAGCAAGGACTCTGAGGCTAGGAAGGACACGATGGATGCCTACTGTGCTGAGGTGTGCAAGCTCGAGCGTCACTTCGAGGGGCTCGAGTTCCACCACGTCTGCCGTAACAACAATGTCGCGGCCGATGTCCTCTCCAAGCTCGGCTTGAAGCACGCACTGGTTCCGACCGGTGTGTTTGTCCAGGACCTACGCAAGCCATCCATCAAACTCATCCCCGACCCAGAGTCGGCTGACGATGAGGTGACCATGCCTGAAGGTCGCGGGATCCTTATGATCGATGCAGAAGAAGACTGGCGCCTTGACTTCATCGCCTTCCTCCTCGAACACCGAGTGCCTGAGGATAAGGCGGAGCGGGAAAAGATCACGAGGCGTAGCGCCAACTACGTCGTCGTCGGCAATGAACTCTACCGGAGGTCCGCCTCCACCGGGGTACTGATGAAGTGCATCCTACGATCTGAGGGCCTTAGGCTCTTGGATGAGATCCACGGCGGCGAATGCGGCAACCATGCCGCCTCTTCCAACCTGGTGGGCAAGGTCTTCAGGTCTGGCTTCTACTGGCCCACGGCCATGGCTGATGCCTAGGAACTTGTACGTCGATGCAAGGTGAGAGACATGGGTACCCATGGGTCCCCACCGGCCAGGGTCCCAGAGGCCCCTGACAAGTGGACCCGACCTTCCAGAAGACTCGCCGACCTTACAAGTGGGCCCAGCGACCTGATCAAGCTCCCGGAAGACCCGTGAAGCCTTGGCGTGCAAGACAAGACACGGCGACCTGGCGCGCCGCCGCCTGTAGCTCTGAGTATCGCGGGATACTCCTTGTAATCCGGGAGATAGGCTTCCCACAGTTGTAACCGACCCTGACACGGGTCAACCGACCTGCGCATGCAAACCCTAGCCCATCCTCCCCATATAAGGCGGCCTAGGGCTCCATGCACAGGACAACTCATCTTCATCCTCGCATAATCCACCACAACTGGACGTAGGGTTTTACTCTCCGGAGGCCCGAACCAGTATAAACCCTTGTCTCCTTGTTCTTCGCCGCCATACTCGCCTAGCTCCGTGTGCACCACGTGCATAACCACCTACGCTCTTAGGTCCCGATCCTCCATTAACCTGCAAACCTCTAGGGTAACCCCCTAGCGGATCTGTCTAGGTCTCACCCCCTGACAGTTGGCGCGCTAGGTAAGGGTGATCGGGAGCTCACTGTGCAGCATGGTGGCCGGACCCAGCGTCGTCTTCGGCGACGGCACGAAGAACTTCCTCGACGGCGACCTCCTCGCCGCCGCCCTCCGATCTAATCATGAGGTCGACGTCTTCGTTCTCTGGATGGCGCGCTGAAAATTTTTCGCCTCCGCCCACCCACCCGACGATCTCGACGGCTCGAAGAATTCGACACCTCGAGTTGTTGCCGCCGCCGACCAAGCCAGACTCGCCGACTCGTCGATTATCAAGTTGTTGAAGGCCTCTTGGGTTCATGCGTGCCGCATGCGGTCAGGAAAACTATATCTGCAAAGTTACAAGGTCACGATCGGTGGCTGCCTGGAGCATTGTTTGCTCGTGTCTACTTGTGCAACACGAGAATGAGATAAGATCGACAAGCCTTATTAGTGGACGCGGAAGACGCACTGCCTTGCTAATGAATCGGGGCATCGAAGCCAATCCTACCAAGGTGGATGCCATCCTCAAGATGAAGCGACCTACTGGCAAGAAGGACGTCATGAAGCTCACATGCATGATGCCGGCCTTAGGCTGATTCATTAGCAAGCTCGGAGAGAAAGGCCTGCCCTTCTTCAAGCTGCTAAAAAAGGCGGACAAGTTCGCCTGGACTGAGGAGACGGACCAAGCTCTTGAGCAACTCAAGACCTTCCTCACAACACCCTTGGTTATGGTGCCCCCGGCGCCCAAGGAGCCCTTACTGCTCTACATCTCGGCGACCACCCTGGTGGTCAGCGCCGTCCTGGTGGCTGAGCGACCTGAAGAGGGGCGACCTTACCCCGTCCAGCGACCTATCTACTATGTCAGCGAGGTCCTATCTGACAGTAAGACCAGGTACAGCCAGCCCCAGAAGATGCTCTACGCGCTACTCATGACTTCTCGAAAGCTCCGGCACTACTTCCAATCCCACAAGATTAAGGTCGTCTCGGCCTTTCCCCTTGGCGAGATCCTACAGAGTCGTGACACCTCTGGGCGCATCGTCAAGTGGTCTATCGAACTAGGCGAGTTCGACCTGGAGTTCTGCCCCAGGCAGGCCATCAAGTCCCAAGTCATCGCAGACTTCGTCTCAGAGTGGACAGAGATCCAGCAGCCTCCGCCGCCGGAGCGACCTGAGCATTGGAAGATGTACTTCGACGGTTCCCTGAACCTCGAAGGAGCAGGCGCAGGCGTCTTGTTCATCTCCCCTAAGGCCGACTACCTCAAGTACGTCCTGCAGATCCACTACAAGGCGTCCAACAACGGCGCCGAGTACGAGGCCCTCATCCACGGGCTCCGCATCGCCGTCTCCCTCAGGATCAAGCGCCTCCTGGCCTACGGCGACTCCAAGGTCGTCATCGACCAAGTCAGCAAGGACTCCGAAGCTAGGAAGGATACGATGGATGCCTACTGTGCTGAGGTGCGCAAGCTCGAGTGTCACTTCGGAGGACTCGAGTTCCACCACGTCTGCCGCAACAATAACGTCACTGCGGATGTCCACTCCAAGCTTGTCTCTAAGCGCGCACTGGTTCCAGCCGGTGTATTCATCCAGGACATACGCAAGCCATCCATCAAGCTCATCCCTGACTCAGAGTCGCCCGGTGACGAGCTTACCTCGCCCGAAGGTCGCGAGATCCTCATGATCGACGCAGAAGACGATTGGCGCCTCGACTTCATTGCCTTCCTCCTCGAGCAACGAGTACCTGAGGACAAGGCAGAGCGAGAAAAGATCACGAGGCGTAGCACCAACTACGTCATCATTGGAAAAGAACTCTACCGGAGGTCTGCCTCCACTGGAGTACTGATGAGGTGCATCCTGCGATCCAAAGGACTCAGGCTCTTGGACGAGATCCACGGTGGTGAGTGCGGCAACCATGCCGCCTCTTCCAACCTAGTGGGCAAGGCATTCAGGTCTGGCTTCTATTAGCCCATGGCCTTGGCTGATACCCAAGAACTTGTACGTCGTTGCAAGGGGTGCTAGTTCTTTGCTAAGTAGCAGCACCTCCGGCTCAGGCCCTCAGGACCATCCCTCCGTCGTGGCCCTTCGCAGTTTGGGGTCTCGACTCTGTGGGACCTTTGAAGACTGCCCCTGGTGGCTACAAGCACATACTCGTGGTGGTGGATAAGTTCACCAAGTGGATCGAGGTTCGTCCCGTGTCCAGCGTCACGTCGAAAGAGGCGGCCAAATTCATCGAGGAGATCACCCATCGCTTCGGGGTGCCAAATAGGATCGTCACTGACCTTGGCACGGCCTTCACAGGAGCCGAATTCTGGGACTTCTGTCAAGACAGCCTGATCGACGTATACTACTCCTCGATGGCACACCCGCGGTGCAACGGCCAAGTCGAGCGGGCCAACGGCATGGTCCTACTGGCCATAAAAGACCGTATCTTTGACGGCTCAGCGCCTTACGCCACCAGGTGGCTCTCAGAGCTCCCTCACGTCCTCTGGGGTCTCAGGACCCAGGTCAGCTCGGCTACAGGGTACTCACCCTTCTTCCTGGTCTATGGTTCAGAGGCTATCCTCCCCACCGACGTGGCCTTCGGTGCTCCTCGCATCCAGAACTTCGACGAAGGAGAAGTAGAGCAAACACGCCGGCTCGACCTCGATAGCGTCGAGGAACATCGTGTGGCTGCGGTCATGCGCCACACCCGCCACGAGCAGCAGCTACGTCGCTACCACGACCGCAATGTGTGGGAACATTCCTTCAACGTCGGCGACCTAGTCTTGCGGCGGATCCAGAACACCAAGGATATGCACAAGCTCTCTGCGCCTTGGGAAGGCCCATTCATAGTTAAGGAGGTCACTGGACCGGCAACCTATCGCCTCCAATGGGCCGATGGCCAGGGTGTTCCTAACCCCTGGAACATTGAGCACTTGCGTCGCTTCTATCCTTAGGAGCCTTGTATCACAATAAAGCTATGTACTCTTTACCTTTGTAATTCAATATATAAATATAAAGATTTCTCTTTCAACCTACTTGTTTTCTGTTCACCCCTCCCCTTCGACACACTCGGGGGCTTGGCTTTAAGCTCGGCCCTTCACGCTCGGGGGCTTGGCTTTAAGCTCAGCCCTTCATGCTCGGGGGCTTGGCTTTGCCAACCTAAGGGTCGCTCGACCTAGGGTTTTCACCTTTCTCTTTACCGGTGTTCCCTTACCACAACTTCTTATGCATTTTATAAGTATTCCTAGGTCGCAGGGTTGCTTGATCTTGGGTCACCGACCCCCTCCGCGCGCCGGCCGCACTTAAGCCTCCAACGTCGAGCCGTGTGGTCGGCAAGCCGTTCCTCCACTGAGTTGGGTTAGCGGAGGAAAAGGGGTCTCGCAACTTCATTACCTCCGCGTTCTTATAAAGAGTATACAAAGTCAAATATGGGATCACGCGACATGTCTTTTTCGTTCATGCAATGTTTATATTACATCAAAAGGGTCCGCGACCCATTGTCACTAACTGTTTGCCAGTCCTAAGCTATGTCTACAGGTCTATTTTCTTCATGATCTCCTCCGCGGCGGCCTGAATCTCTTCGCTGGCCACCAGCTGCACTAATTCCAGCTCCTCCTTGACCTTCTCAAGGTCGAACGGCGGCTCATGGTGCTTCACCGTGGCCAGCGCGGTAGCAGCGACGAGCTTGCCACCATCGATCAGCAAGGCCTTTATGCGACCTACCGCGCCCTCCAACCGCTCGACCAGCACTTGTGGACCGCCCTCGACCTTAGGGGCGTACACGTCCACAAGGTACTCGGCGGTCTCCTTGAGGTCGTCCAGCTCCTTCTCCAGATCTGCAGTCATCTCTTGATGATCAATAAGGGTTTGCATCACCCGGCCAAGGTTGATCTCTAGATCCCTGCGCGCCCCAAATTCATAAGCAGCTTTACGGGTGAAGTAAGACTCACTCGCGATGACCTCCTTGTGCTTCTCCTTGAGGACCTTCACCTGCTCCTTCGACTCCTTGAGGTCCTTCTTCAAGGCAGTCTCCCTCTTCTTGGCCTCTGCAAGTGCCGAGGTCAAGAACGTGTCACCACGACGGTTAAGCATAAAAGACCAAAAGGGCGTCTCTCGATGTACCTGCGGTGCCGTTCTTCAGATCGTCCTCCGCTTCCTTCGCCTTCAGCTTTGTAGCTTCAAGCTCCTGCTTCAAGGCCTCGATGGCCTGGTCCTTCAAGATCGCCTCGTCCTTGAGGCTCCTTATTTCCTTCGCGGCCTCAGTCTTGGCCTGAAGCATGGCCTCCCGGGTCGTGGCTAGCTCTGCATGAAGATTGGCTTCCTCCGTTAGCAGGTTCGCCCTCTTCTCTGAGCGCGCGGCAAGAGTCTGCAACAACACATCAAGATCGTCAAAACATTGTGCCTGAGTAAACCTAAGATACAGCCCCAAAGGAAATATCCGCTCACCATGAGCGTCCTGCTGATGGTTTTCGCCGCCTCCGTGATGGTTGCCTGCGCCGTCTTGAAGTCATCAAGATCCTTGGCGTCGGCCCAGACGTCGTCCTCCCACGGAGTACCAGCATAGACGCAGGGTTGCTGTTCGGCTTCCCCGCTTCCACCTCCTTTTTCCGCCACCCGCGGCCCCGGCAGATCTGACTCAGGCGGGTCTCCCTAGCGCGGGCCCTCCTCCTGCTGTGCGCTCTGTGCAGCGATCTTGGCTCCTGCCGACGGTGTTGACCCCACGATCTCGGGGGCCTTGCTGGTAAAGTCCCCACCTGAGGTCGCCGGCGACTGCCCGGCCGACAACTTCTCGATCTTCCGCCCAAAGGCCTCTTGACCTGAGGCGTTCTTGCTGCTACCAGAAGCAGCAGGAGTCCCCTTGCCCAAGGTGCACGCGTTCGTCAGAACCGACCTACTCAACAGAGCTGCAAAGATGAAGAACAACATAAATCAAGCTCAGCAACATACCCGCTGCCGGTCTTCAGCTTCAACGACATCGGCCTGGGCGGTGCCCGCCTCGGCTTCTTTTGCGACCCCTGGTCGCTCACGCCCTCCGCGCTCGGTTTCTGCTGCTGCTCACCGATAACCACAGGCGGGGCGTTGCTTTCTCCTGCGGCCGCTGTGTCGCCCGACCCTCCGGCGACGTTGCGTGACCCCGCATCGTCATGCTCCTCGTAGATGACCTCGGTGCTACCCGTTGCCGTCCCCGACGACGCAGTTGTGTCTTTCCTCTTCCTCTTCTTCTTCTCCACCTCAATGGTGGCGGAGATGATCTTGACGCCATTGTGCGTCGGGATCTTAGCGGTGGCCTGCCGCGTATGACGAGTCGTCAGCGCGGAGCTCGCCACGGGCGGATCTTCTTCATCACTACCCACCGACGAGTCGGAGAGGTAATTCTCCAATAACTCCGGCGGTGGAGCTTGCACGTCTTCCGCCGCCCGGACCTTAAAACTGCGCTCGCCCTCATCCGCGAGCGGAGCCGGGCTCCAGAACAAGGCTTCACGACCCTGCAATAGGCGACCTTCGCCTCAGAAACAAGGGAATGCAAAAATAGCAAAGGAATCAAGGTCGACTATCGACGTACCACTTCGACGGGCCGCTTGAGGGAGAACACCTTGGGGCACGTCCGATTCCGGATCACCCCATTGAAGAGTTCCTTCACCCGTGCCACCATCTCCTCCTTGGAGACCTTGCGCTGTGCTACCCGGGTTGGGTCGGTCTGGCCCCAGTACTCATAGGCCGGGTGCACCCGATCTTGGATCGGCTGCAGCAGCCTCCGGCTGAAACTGATGGCCACCACCCCGCCGGTCAGCCCTTCTTCCTTCCGTGTCTTGAGGTCTTCCAGCAGTGGCTTGATGGCGTCCATCTCCCGCGACGTTAGCTGGTTGGACCACTCTGGCAATGGGACTGGCGCGAGCCCCGACCTGGTCGCCAGCGCTGGTTTGGGGTTGTCGATGTAGAACCAGCCCCGCCTCCAGCCTTGGGTGTTGTCCGGTAGCTCCATGTCGATGTACACCGTTTTCATGTGGCGGCGTAGCATGAAGCCGATGGCGCCGACGACGTCGTTCTTCCCCGTCTTCTTCACCTCGAAGAAATACCACCACAGGTCGAAATGTGGCGGTATCCCCAGGTACGCCTTGCACAGGTGGATGAACGAGGATACCGTGGTGACGGCGTTGGGGACGAGATGCACCAGGTCGATGCGGTAGAAGTGGAGAAGCCCGCGGAAGAAGTCGCCCGCCGGGACTCCAAAGCCGCGCTCGACATACGAGACGAAGGCGACGGTCTCCCCAGTTCCCTCGGTGGGGAATGCTTCGCCGGCGGCAGGCCTCCAGCCCACCTGCTCCCTGGGCTTCAGCAGCCTGCGCTCCACCAGCTCCTTGAGTTGCGCCTCCGTCACCGTCGAGTGCTCCCACACCTTCTCCGGGGCCGGTGCAAGCTCTGGGGCCATTTCCTCTTCCTCGAAGCCGGTGGATCTAGCTCTAAACACCACCAGGGACTTTTGGCGCATAAGGCGGCGCTGGTTGCGGTGGATCTAAGCACGGCGGCACCGGCGAATCTATGCGCTAGAGCTTCTGGCGGTGGATTGGAAACCCTAACTGTTGCGGGAAATGGAAGCGAGTGGGGTCCTCGACCCTTCACTCGGCCTTTTATAACTGGGCTGCCTCAGTGCGGTGGGCTGCGACGCCCTAAACGTCCCCTCGAATTCGGTGACATCACTGGCAACCCAACGGATACATTGCCTAACGGCTCTTTCGGCCTAACAGCTACAGGCAGTGACGGCTCGAGCCGTGCGGGAATCCATGCCCGTTGGTTTTCTGCCCAACGGCCCGGCGTCCATGGACTCGCTACGCCTTACTTCAAGCCCCCTCCCAATCATTTTCTTCAAGGCTTCTTGGCCTCTGACGGCCTCCGGGTCTACAACGTTACCTTCACAAGGTCGACAGGGACTACCGCTTGGTAGGTCGCCCCAGTCTTCAATCACGGGTACATACCCATATTTACTTATTAACGACCTCCGGGTCAAGTAGCACCTCCCCGAGGTCGCTAAGGTCCTGCTACCTATTAACGTTGCCTTAAATGCCTGCACCAACGGCCCCGTGCTTAATGGCTCTACTGCCCGTTGGCGACCTCTGGGTCAAGTAGCACCTCCCTAAGGTTGCTAAGGTCCTGCTACCTATTCATGTTGCCTTGAAAGGCCATACCAACGGCCCTGTGCTTAATGGCTCCACTGCCTGTTGGCGACCTCTTGGTCAAGTGGCACCTCCCCGAGGTCGCCAAGGCCCTGCTGCCCTCTAGGTCGTTTAGACTAAGGATTTTTCAGGTTGACTACCTGCGTTGTGTCACTGCACAACGGCCGTGCCGACCCAGGTCGACACGGGTCCCTTGTCTCTACGGAAGGCCTCCTAAAGGTCGGCGTGCTATTACAGCCCCGCTGGGACCTTGGTATCCGTACCATTACAGCCCGGGCGCCCTTACAAACTACTAAAGTCATGACTCTGCTCATGCAAAACTATATTTACAACTTCATAAGCGACAAGGAGTTTGGCCCTTGGCCAAATTACAAGATACTAAGATCTTAAAGATCCTGAATTACCTTCCAAAGTGCTTACGACTCAGTCTACACTAATAAGGCTTGTCGCAAGCTTTCTTCTAGCTTCAGGACCTACTCAACGACCTCTACAGCCACTGTGGAGGCAGCTGCCACACAGCCACCTCTACTCACGCACCAACCGGTCTCCTGCAGCGCCCAGCATCAAGTCTGAGCTTCGCCGCAAGATTGCAGAAGGTCCGAGCTTTAACTCCAACCTCGCCGGGTGGAGCGAGGTGCTCACCAGCATCACATCAGGCCTGAAAGTGTCAGGGCCGACGATGCAACTGCTACTTCATACTCCTTCCGGGCTCCTCGGTGAGGCTGGGAGAAGAGGCCAATCGAGTTCTTCGAGCCTCGCAAGCATTCTTCTAGCTCCAAGCATGAACTACATCAACTCTACACTCTGGTGGGCAGACACAAGCCCATGGCATGGCAATATTACTACACTGGGTCATCTTGAATCCCCTCTGAAGATTGGTGCGGTTTTCTTCAAGCCTTGGGCACCTATTTATACCACCGAGCACCTGCCATTCAGTCCTATTCGCAAGGCCAACTCGCGTGGCGTCCTTATCCTCAAGATCACTGTACCCTCGTGGGGCACGAGGTCACTATTCGCCTGTGAAAGGCATCGGCGCGCCTGACCCCTACCTGACTGCACACTGGGGCACCTTTGTCTTTTGCGGGTGGCAGCAACCTGTGCTTCATGAGTATGCCGGCCCGTGACCGTATAGTACACTTGTGACTCTGATTGTGACAGACCTGTCGCCTGCTACCCTCCGCAAGATTCTGGAGCTCTTATCCTCTAGCGTCGACCCTGGAAGAGCGTCAGTTTCCTAAACAGAAGGTCGTAGGTTCGGCGAATTCTTCTTCTTTGGAGCATCAAACCGGCCATACTGGTCGCTTTACTGCTCGGGGGCTACTACACTAGTGTGTCTTCGACGCCCTATTTTCTTTGGGTCGCCTCGACCTAATGGGAGCCTACTTCCATCACATCTCGGCTCGACCTACCCTTGGTAGGCTTGTTGACCTTTCTCAAGGTCGTGACTGCTACTACACCATGCTTGATTCAGGTCAGGTCAGCGGTTCTGCAAGATCTACGCCTCGTCTTCACTTCGACCTTATGGTCCTTCGACCCAGAAGCTCGATGTTCAACTTCGTGCGCGCATCGGAGGGGTTTTTTTTCTTTTCTTTTTTGATCCCTGTGCACCCTTCACAACCTCGATGATGTCGCGCCTCTGTTGCTCTTCGACACGACCCCGCCTCGGCTGCTACGCCTACACATCGATCAGGGGCTTGAGAGACATGGGTACCCATGGGTCCCCACCGGCCAAGGTCCCAGAGGCCCCTGACAAGTGGACCCGACCTTCCAGAAGACTCGCCGACCTTACAAGTGGGCCCAGCGACCTGATCAAGCTCCCGGAAGACCCGCGAAGCCTTGGCGTGCAAGACAAGACACGGCGACCTGGTGCGCTGCCGCCTGTAGCTCCCGAGTATCACGGGATACTCCTTGTAATTCGGGAGATAGGCTTCCCACAGTTGTAACCGACCCCGACACGGGTCAACCGACCTGCGCATGTAAACCCTAGCCCATCCTCCCCATATAAGGCGGCCTAGGGCTCCATGCATAGGACAACTCATCCTCATCCTCGCATAATCCACCACAACTGGACGTAGGGTTTTACTCTCCGGAGGCCCGAACCAGTATAAACCCTTGTCTCCTTGTTCTTCGCCGCCATACTCGCCTAGCTCCGTGTGCACCACATGCATAACCACCTACGCTCTTAGGTCCTGATCCTCCATTAACCTGCAAACCTCTAGGGTAACCCCCTAGCGGATCTGTCCAGGTCTCGCCCCCTGACACAAGGGGTGCCAGTTCTTCGCTAAACAGCAGCACCTCCGGCTCAGGCCTTGAGGACCATCCCTCCATCATGGCCCTTCGCAGTTTGGGGTATCGACTCTGTGGGACCCTTCAAGACCGCCCCTGATGGCTACAAGCACATCATCGTGGCGGTGGATAAGTTCACCAAGTGGATCGAGGTCTGTCCCGTATCCAGCGTCACATCCAAAGAGGCGGCCAGGTTCATCGAGGAGATCACCCACCGCTTTGGGGTGCCAAACAGGATCGTCACCGACCTTGGCACGGCCTTCACAGGGGCTGAGTTCTGGGACTTCTGTCAAGACAGCCTGATCGACGTATACTACTCCTCGGTGGCGCACCCACGGTGTAATGGCCAGGTCGAGCGGGCCAATGGCATGGTCCTACAGGCCATCAAAGATCGCATCTTCGACGGCTCAGCGCCTTATGCAACCAGGTGGCTCTCAGAGCTTCCTCACGTCCTCTGGGGTCTCAGGACCTAGGTTAGCTCGGCCACAGGGTACTCACCTTTCTTCCTGGTCTACGGGTCAGAGGCTATCCTCCCCACTGACGTGGCCTTCGTTGCTCCTCACATCCAGAACTTCAACGAAGGAGAAGTAGAGCAAACACGCCGGCTCGACCTTGACAGCGTCGAGGAACATCGTGTGGCCGCGCTCATGCGCCACACCTGCCACGAGCAGCAGCTACGTCGCTACCACGACCGCAACGTCCGGGAGCGTTCCTTCAACGTTGGCGACCTAGTCTTGCGGCGGATCCAGAACACCAAGGATATGCACAAGCTCTCTGCGCCTTGGGAAGGCCCCTTAATAGTTAAGGAGGTCATTAGACTAGCGACCTATCGCCTCTAGTGGGCCGATGGCCAGGGCGTTCCCAACCCCTGGAACATCGAGCACTTACGTCGCTTCTACCCTTAGGAGCCTTGTATCACAATAAAGCTATGTACTCTTTTCCTTTGTAATTCAATATATACATAAAAAGTTTTCTCTTTCGACCTGTTTGTTGTCTGTTCACCCCTCCCCTTCGACACGCTCGGGGGCTTGGCTTTAAGCTCGGCCCTTCACACTCGGGGGCTTGGATTTAAGCTCGGCCCTTCACGCTCGGGGGCTTGGCTTCGCCAACCTAAGGGTCGTTCGACCTGGGGTTTCTACCTTTCTTTTTTACCAGTGTTCCCTTACCACAACTTTTTGTGCGCCTTATAAGTATTCCTAGGTCGTGGGGTCGCTTGACCTTGGGTCCCTGACCCCCCTCCGCGCGCCGGCTGCACATAAGCCTCCGTGCCGAACCGTGTAGTCAGTAAGCCGTTCCTCCACTGAGTTGGGTTAGCGGGGGGAAAAGGGGTCTCGCAACTTCGTTACCTTTGCGTTCTTATAAGGAGTATACAAGTCAAATAAGGAATCACATCAACTTAATTAAACATGCCTTTTTTCATTCATGCAAGGTTTATATTACATCAAAAGGGTCCACGACCCATTGTTTCTAACAGTTTGCCCCGTCCTAAGTTACATCTCCAGGTCTATCTTCTTCATAATTTCTTCTGCAGCGGCCTGGATATCTTCGCTGCCCACCAGCTGTGATAAGGCGAGCTCCTCCTTGACCTTCTCAAGGTCGAACGATGGCTCATGGTGCTTCACCGTGGCCAGTGCCGTAGCAGCGGCGAGCTTGCCGCTATCTATCAGCAGGGTCTTTATGCGACCTTCTGCGTCCTCCAACTGCGCGACGAGCTCCTGTGGACCGCCCTCGATCTTGGGGGCGTACACGTCCACAAGGTACTCAGCGGCCTCCTTGAGGTCGTCCAGCTCCTTCTCCAGATCTGCAGTCATCTCTTGATGATCAATAAGGGTTTGCATTGCCCGGCCCAGGTCGATCTCCAGATCCCTACGGACACCAAATTCATATGCAGCTTTTCAGGTGAAGTAAGACTCACTGGGAACAACCTCCTCGTGCTTCTCCTTGAGGACCTTCACCTGTTCCTTCGACTCCTTGAGGTCCTTCTTCAAGGCAGTCTCCCTCTTCTTGGCCTCTGCAAGTGCCAAGGTCAAGAACGGATCTCCACGACGTAAATACAATAAAATTAAGGGCGTCCCTCGACGTACCTGTGGCGGCGACCTTCAGATCATCCTCCGCCTCTTTAGCCTTCAGCTTTGCAGCTTCAAGCTCCCGCTTCAAGGCCTCGATAGCCTGATCCTTCAAGATCGCCTCATCCTTGAGGCACCTTATCTCCTTTGCGGCCTCAGTCTTCACCTGAAGCACGGCCTCCCGCGTCGTGGCCAGCTCCGCGTGAAGCTTGGCGGCCTCCGTTAGCAGGTTCGCCCTCGCCTGCGAACGCTCGGCAAGAAAGATCGTCAAATCAAGGCGCCTGAGTGAACTGAAGACGTAGCCTCAAAGGCAATATTATCTCACCATGAGTGTCCTGCCGATCGTCTGCGCTGCCTCCGTGATGGTCGCCTGCGCCATCTTGAATTCAGCAAGGTCTTTGGCGTCGGCGATGACTTCATCCTCCCACGGAGTGCCGGTGTAGAGGCACTGATGCCGCTTGTCCTTCTCGCTTCCACCTCCGGTCTCCGCCAACCTCGTCTCCGGCAGGTTTGACTCGGGCGGGTCTTCCTGGCGCAGGCCTTCATCCTGCTGAGTGCTCTCAGCAGCGACCTTGGCCGCCGCCAATGATGTTGCCCCCACGGTCTCAGGGACCTTGCTGGTGCCATCCCCACCTGAGGTCGCCGGCGACTGCCCCGCCGGCAACTTCTCGATCTTCCACCCAAAGGCCTCTTGGCCTGAGGCGTTCTTGCTGTTACCCGATGCAGCAGGAGCCTCCCTGCCCAAGGTGCACAAGTTCGTAAGTACCGACGTACTCAACAAGCTGCAAAGACGAATAACAGCATAAAATCGAGCTCAATAACATACCCGCTGCCGGTCTTCAACTTAAACGACATCGGCCTGGGCGGTGCCCGCCTCGGCTTCTTTTGTGACCCTTGGTCGCTCATGCCCTCCGCGCTCGGCTTCTGCTGCTGCTCGCTGGTAACCACGAGCGGGGCGTCGCTTTCTCCTGCAGCCGCTTGTCGCCCGACCCCGTGGCGACGTCGCGTGACCGCGCATCGTCCTGCTCCTCATAGACGACCTCGGTCCTAGTCGTTGCCGTCCCCGACGATGCAGTCACGTCCTTCCTCTTCCTCTTCTTCTTCTCCGCCTCGATGGTGGCGGAGATGACCTTGACGCCCTTGTGCGCCGGGATCTTAGCGGTGGCGTGCCGCGTACGACGAGTCGTTGGCGCGGAGCTCGCAACGGGCGGATCCTCATCATCACTACCTGTGACAGAACCGCCCAAAATAAATCCAGATTATCACTTAAGCCGGTCCACGTGGCTCATAAGCGATAACCAGGAGCTATTTTGTCGCCTCTACCGGGTCATGCCCGGTAAATCACTTACACAGGATCGAGATATGCGCTAAGCCCACACGAAGGCGGGACCAGAGTACAAGATTACATTACATACAAGTCCATAAGCACTTAACATTACAAACCAGGTTTTGAGTACATAAAAGTAAAAATATGGTTCAGAGTTTTAAACAGCAGAAAATTAAACTAAACGCATGATACACACAGGAGGCCATCCATGCATATCACTCCTCATCATCGTTCTCCCACTCAATCTCCCATCCATCTGGAATAACACCAAGCCAGATAGGATTACCTGAAAACCACAGAGTAAGCAAGGCTGAGTATTCTAATACTCAGCAAGACTGACCCGTCAAAATAAAAGACACAACTAGGCATGCAAGGCTTTTTGGTAGGTGGGTTTGTTTTGCCAAGAGCAACTAAGAGTTGTTCCTTACTTTCAAATTTTAGCTCAAGTTCTAGTATGTTACCCATTCTAGATAAGCACCTATCTAAACAAGCATGGTTGTACAAACAAGATTAATCATCCAACAATATTAATCCAAAATGTTTCATAAATAAACATGGGGTAGCCAGTGGTCAAGCCGACTCAGATAACGGCGAGTGACCGACGATCGATCGATTTATATCCTTGCAAGGTAAACCCAAGATACAAGGAAGAAGGTAGACCCCAAGAAATCAAATAAAAGCGAATGCGGGGTCTACCCCGACCAGGCGGTTCCCGTCATTCCCCAGATTAGGAAAAGATGCCACAGTCCTAAGTACAAGGTTTACTGGTACGCCCACTCATGGCACGTCCAGACTCACACTTGCACTACCGGTAGCGAACCGGGAGACGCATCTCAAGATTAGTAGCGATAAAATTCCCGCACTGGTTCATTAGGTACTAGGCTTACCGGTCCCATTCCCGACAAGCACTTGGTACATTCAATAGCTTAAACCAGCACCATGCTACTCGGTCGAGACCGAACCCATTGCTCTTACCACATGAGCGAGTCAATTTATCCAACTTATGATTCCAACATAATCATCCTATATCTCGCGAGCAATGAGTCATTACTCGACTTCTACCGTATCCTTAGAGCATGGCACTAGCGTTCCTAACATACTAGTAAAAGAGCATAGGAGTCCTAAGGATCATGCATCTAGGTTTCAAACAACTCCTGAAACTTAAATGCACAAAGTAAAGCATAAATACTGAAAAGTAAAGGTGGAGTGAGATTTTGTTCAAAAAGGTTATATGCATCCGGTGCTTGCCTTCCTCTGACTCAACACTAGCCTTGGGCTCTTCTAGACTTTGGTCCAGGTCTTGCTGCCCACTAGCTTGATTCAACTCTCCACTAGCAGATCCCTCCTCCTCAACAAGTGTGTACGTCTCATCGGGAAGATCTACACGTTATGCATTAGTTATGGTGTGAAGGTGAGAGATTTTATCATTAACCCAACTCTTGTGGGCCGCATTCATCAAAACAACAAAGAAAACTCACAAAAGTAAGGTGTGTGGTGAGAGTGAACTAACATCTATTTAAATGGGGATTGTGTGCACATTTAAACAAAATAGCTTACTAAACTTTATTAAGGTATGAGGTGAGTGATGGTGAAGTAACTCTTACTTAGATGGTGATTGCGTGCACATCTAAGCAAATTAAATTATTAAACTTCATTAAAATTAAAGGGTGGATGATGATGGACTAACTATGGCTTTGATGGTGATTGTGTGCTTATTTAAGAAAGTTAAACTACAATACTTCACCCTCAGCATGGGGGTGTGCTTAAATTCATATTAAACAACAACTGAACATAAACATCTCCTATTCAAATTAAAAGATAAAATAACTTTATTTATTCCATTATAACTAGCTATGCATCCATAATTCATAATAATTAAAAGAAGACTCCAACTGGCATGAAAATTTTACCACAAGCATATGAACAAAATAAACTCAAATACCAAATTTCAGCCCCAGATCATTTATAAATTATTTTAAATGAAAAAGACAAAAGACAGCCTAGGTAAACTTCATTATTTCACACAAAAAGATTCACTAGTCCTTTTGATCCCAAATTTTTCCTACAGATCCAAATATGCCAAAACTAAGTTCCAACCCAACACATTCAAGTGGATTCATCATATTTTTCAAGTTATGAAATGGACATCCATCACAAGCATAAATACCGAACACTAATCAAACAGGCTCCTAAAATCATCATTATTTTTCCAGGGGTGCTTAACATCATAACAAAGGGCTAGGGTGCATTGGTGCTGAAAGAAATTATATTTTGAGGGAACTATAAAAAGCATCAAGCTTAAACTAGCATAGATCTTACAAAAATCATAACTAGAGTTCTACACAACAAACATGTGTGAAACTTGGTCACAGATCTAAACATGAAGCACACAACAACATATCCAAATTTCATTTCATTTGCATGAATACATTTTGAATTATAAAGAAAAGGTCTCAAACTGAGTTTGAATTTACATTTAAAAACTAAACAGAAAAACACTATACAACTTTTGTAAAAGTTGTAGATCTACTCACAAGGATTCCAGAACAGTTGGATTTACATTTTTCTGATTTTTCTACAATTTTTAACGGATTTCTGAAGTTGCTGCCACAACCCTAAAACACATTTACAGCCAGGCCCTTATACTATTTTTCAGAAATTATGAAATAGCCCCTACTTCAAAGAAAACACCCTAAACAAAGCTCCAGGTTTGCAATGTAGCCCCTGCCGGCGGTTGAGAGCTCGCCAGCGGCGATTCTTGGCCGGATTGGGTCGGGGAAGCGGCTAGGGAGGATCGGGGGCTTACACTGGTCCGATTCTTGGGCTCACACGATGCAGAGACGTCCCCGGACCGGCCGGCGGCGGCGTCGTGGCCGGCGGCCTCTGCTGCGACCCGGTCTGGCGAACGGCGTCGTGGCGCGCAGGGCTGATGCAGGGGGGGTGTCATAGAGGTGGAGTAGGACGGGAGGGAGAGTGGCAGGGCGGAGGAGGTGTGGGCGCTGCGTGGCTCGGCTCTGGTCTGCTCCGGTTCGCAGCGAGCGGCGCACGACGAACCGCACGGCGTGTGAATAGGCAGGACAACGACGCACGCGGCTTGGGTCTGAGCGCTAGGACGGCGATGCATGCGACGGCACGGTGTTAAGCGGCTTGTCCAGGTGGAAGGGCCAGCTGGCCGCGCATGCGCGCGGACGCTCGCGCGCACGGGCGCGTGGCCTGTCCCGCGGCGCGGATGGGCCCTAGGCGCGGCGTACGGAAAAACGCGAGGCAGAGGGTCCACGCTGAGGCGTCCGGTCCATAGCGACATTGCCCAGGCATCCGTACACCGGATCGACCGACAGACGCCACGTGGACCACCCGGAACATGCGCGCTCTGGCTCTGCGACATCGTCGGCGTCGTCTGTTTTAATTCCCAGTGCTAGTCTTCAAAATTGCTAAACTCCCAAAAATGATAACTAAGTGAAAAATCTCCAAAAATAAAAGTTGTAGAGGAGCTGTAGCACTACAACTTTCCCAAAGGGCGACCTATGTTTTGGTGAATAGATTGGTGGGAAAAACTCGATGAACCTGCTGTAAATCTCGGCCCCGGTTTACTGTGCGCAACAGCTTCAACTCAAATTTAAGTGAACTTCCACTCAAAATTTGAATATCTGCCAATTATGAAAAATGTGTTCTCGGAGATAAGGAAAAACTTTTATATTGGCCAATTTTGAACTTCTATAGTGAAATTTGGAGAACGCGCAAGAAAACCAAATCAGCCTTTTGGAGCTCTAGGGGTTTGACCATGAATTGGGATTTTGACCAAGGGTCTTTGTATAAAAGTGTGCATAATCATGTCAAACATGCTTAGGAGATAATTAATCTTGATTAACACAACTAATTGAGGTATTGATCTTTAATAAACACCTGGGGTGTTACAGTCTACCCCCCTTAAAAGAAATCTCGTCCCGAGATTTAACAACATGATTTAGAGGAAAACCTCCAGGGGAGATAACAGGCTTGATGAGGATATCAATGTCGCTCGTGCGGGAGCGGGCGATGAATGTACACATGAAAAGCTAAAACCATCAAGAATTGGAACACAAAGCAGATGTACAGTCCTACTAGAGTCCAGCGGACGGAATCAAGCATCTCCAGCAAACGAGCCATGGTTGGTGACATCGGATTGGATCCTTCTTGTGGCCTTCTACTAGATTTCTTCTTTGGGTCACCGAGGAGATGATGGAAAGCTTTCTTGACGCTGAATGCCGCAAATGATGAAGATGGTTGGCATGAGCGCCGAAGGAGCAGTCGGATGAAAAAGATGGTGATGGAGGTTTAAAGCTCGAGTGGAGGTCTGGCTCGGAGGTGGTAGAAAACGACGAGCGATACTCTACTTTTATCGAGGGTCGCCATGGTGCAACAGCGGTGGCACACCAGCCACTTGTGGTAGGACTGGCGAAGGGTTTGCAATGACAGCTGCTGCAGTGAGGAGTGACGGAGTGATAGAACGACACGAGGCAGGTGGAGCACAGTTACGTAGGCGGTCAAACGACCGTCAAGACTTGGTCGTGGTGCGAGAAAAGAGATGAGAAAAACTTATATGGTCGAGAATTCTTTGTATTTTCTTTGAGGGATCATCGTCCTGAATTTATGATGATTGGATCAGTTTCCCTAGTATGACCAAAAATCCAATTATGGCCGTTTCTTAGAAACTCCATAACAATATGTCGGAAGAATTTGAAGAACTAGATCATGTCTTTATGATTCCTTTCCATTGATGCCTAATAAGAATGTCAATTCCTTATGGTATCTACGGAGAACATCCTTTAGTTTCCAAAACAATTTTTCGGATGAGAAAATAGTTTCTCGAGTTTAACATACTCAGAAAAGAAATCAAATGGAGTGTTCTGTCTTTAACTCCGTCATTTCGTGCATGGGTCACCTGTTGGGTCAAAAGAGGTGACACTTGTCGTAGATGATCGTCAGTGATATGGCGACAAGGATGCATGATAGTCGAGATGCCATTGGTGACATGGGAGCGATGCATAGGCGGCGATCAGCAGCTTTGACAAAATATGGCAAAGTGACGATTCTGCGCAATGCCGGCATGGCACTGAAAAGGATGGGGTCAATGGCTCAAGAGATTTGACCGTGATGTTGGAGAAAAACTAGAAGCGCTCGGTGTATCCTCAATTCAGAATCGGGATTTCATCGAGAAATCTTATCAGAGAATTGCCTCAACACTTCCGTCTGAGTAGCAATGAAAACCTCAGCGGGTGTCATTTGTGGGGGTGGGGGAGGATCACCACCACTAGGAACTCCAGATCCCCAGCGGTGTTATGTGGATTATCAGACATCTGAAAATTTGAACTTTCCTTAAATACATATTCAAAGTTTGCTCAAAATAATAACAAGTAGAATATGCATGACGAAAATTCAAACTATTGAAAATTCATAATTTAGACAGCATAACAGCCCTGAGTATGAAATTCATAACTTTCTGTACAATGTCAAAAATTTCTAAATTTTGGTCAGCATTGGTAAAATTTCATAAGCTTCAACTTTGGTATTCAACCCCAGAACAGATTCATCTTTTACAGGGGTCGAAAAATTCAATTTACCAAAGGTCTGTCTAGCAGTTTTGACAGCAACAAGAGCTTACTAAAAAAAATTTGATATCTCCCAAACCACACATGCAAAAATGCTGAATTTTTGTGAGCATAACCATTATAAAGTTTAGAACAAGTTTGGTATTGATTTCATAACCCATAAATAAAAGGAAACTAGATTAATATTTTCATTATGATTTTTGCTGCGAAAAGCTCACAACTATCAAATGATTACGTCTAGTACCAAGTCTTTGGGCCATGCTCCCATCACCATATGGTAACAATGCAGCACATGCCATGTGAAAGCATACTAAACCTAGGTGATATATAGAGTTGTCATGAACAGTGAGAAGAGCCTCACGTTCGACCCATGTCCAAAATGTTACTCATGCAAGGGAATTGCCTTGGCCGCAGTGCGAGCTACAAAGGCAGAATGTTTCCCACAAAAGCGTAGAAAACTCAGCCTTGTGAAGGCAATTAGGGTGAGTTCATCACTCAGCATCAATGTTCAGAAAACTGAGGTTGGGTCATCTTGAAAACCAAAACCCTAGAGGTCTTCAAAATTTACCAGAAGCTCAGTGAGATTATGAGGCACAAGTTTGGTATTCTGAGTTTGGGATAGAACCGATTGGAAGATAGGTGATTAAACCAAACTTCAGTTTGCTGTTGCCCAGAAAAAAAATCAGCAAACAGGAATTCACCATTCTTAGCATAACTGAAATTATGCTTACCCAAAAATTCTGAATTTTTGTCAGCAACTCGATAACGTTATAACTCACATTTTTGTTATACAAAGGTCGAATTAAATCAGATTGGAAAAGGGTGTAAAAGGTCCATTTTCAGAGTGCTGATGCCCAGAAATTTCAGCAGGGCAGAGCTTCACTAAAAAGACCATAACTCAAAAACTGAGTACCCATTTACCATGAAAATTTTACAGCATGATCTAAGCTAGATAATGAACATTTTTTCTATAGATTCTCTGGTCATAAACATTTAGGAACTATATGTAAAAATTCGAGTTTCAGACTAACTCAGAAATTTTTACAGCATTTCAGCATGACCTTGCCTAGCAAATTTGATCCTAACTTCAGTTTTAAGCATCCTAAAATCATGAGAAATTCAGAGAGCAATCTTAACTAGGTGATGAACAATTTCCCTAAAGAACACCTAGCCAGAAATTTTCTAGATAATCCTTAGAAAAATTTGGACAGCATCTAGTTACATTTTTGCTTAACACCACACCAAAGCATCAAACTAGCATGATTGGTCCTTAAGATACATAAATTAAGTAGAGACCAAGTAACACATGATTTAAGTTCAGTTTTGGTTTGATAGCTTTTACATGATGCAAAAAAACGTCCTAAGAGTCCTCACCAAGCTTTTAAGCTTAAAAACGAAGTTAGTGTCGGTGGCAAGGCATACATAATACATTTACGTCTCTCCCTATAATAGCTAGTCGGAAGCTATTCGTTTCATATATTACCGTACCTAACAACTGTAGTTAGTGTACCTGCAGAAAATCACAGAACATTCCAAACCTTTCGTGCCAGCACTCACGAAAGCGTACACATTCATTACCGTTCACTATAGAAACGGCATCCATGCCTAAAGCTGCTGCATGGACAGCGTCCTAATTAAGACTCTGACGCGACGTGGGTTCCCATTGGAATAGGTCCCATCCATCCCTCACGGACTTTCCCGTGGCACCATCACGTATGGCAAAACGTGACGAGACGCAGACGCGACATGGGTTCCCATTGGAATAGGTCCCATCCATCCCTCACGGACTTTCCCGTGGCACCATCACGTATGGCAAAACGTGACGAACTAGTATGGTTGTGCAAGAATGTAAGTTTTGACAGGAATAAAATGTGCTGGATGTCAGATTAAATACACCATAGAGTACTAGCCACCTGAAAGAACCCAAAAATTCCCTCTAAGGCCTCTCGGACTAGATTAGACCTTAACGTCCTACTCACTTAGCAGGATTATTAATCTTGGCAAGTTTTATTCCAAAAATAGGTTTATTAAGGTATTTTAATTACTCTGGTGCATAAACTCTCTTTGGTACCAGCTGTGACAGAACCGCTCAAAATAAATCCGGATTATCACTTAAGCCGGTCCACGTGGCTCATAAGCGATAACCAAGAGCTATTTTGTCGCCTCTGCCGGGTCATGCTGGACTTTGGTCCAGGTCTTGCTGCCCACTAGCTTGATTCAACTCTCCACTAGCGGATCCCTCCTCCTCAACAAGTGTGTACGTCCCGTCGGGAAGATCTACACATTATGCATATGCATTAGTTATTGTGTGAAGGTGAGAGATTTTATCATTAACCCAACTCTTGTGGGCCACATTCATCAAAACAACAAAGAAAACTCACAAAAGTAAGGTGTGTGGTGAGAGTGAACTAACATCTATTTAAATGGGGATTGTGTGCACATTTAAACAAAATAGCTTACTAAACTTTATTAAGGTATAGGGTGAGTGATGGTGAAGTAACTCTTACTTAGATGGTGATTGCGTGCACATCTAAGCAAATTAAATTATTAAACTTCATTAAAATTAAGGGGTGGACGATGATGGACTAACTATGCTTTTGATGGTGATTGTGTGCATATTTAAGAAAGTTAAACTACAATACTTCACCCTCAGCATGGGGGTGTGCTTAAATTCATATTAAACAGCAATTGAACTTAAACATCTCCTATTCAAATTAAAAGATAAAATGACTTTATTTATTCCATTATAACTAGCTATGCATCCATAATTCATAGTAATTAAAAGAAAACTCCAACTGGCATGAAAATTTTACCACAGAAGCATATGACCAAAATAAACTTAAATACCAAATTTCAGCCCCAGATCATTTATAAATTATTTTAAATGAAAAAGACAAAAGACAGCCTAGGTAAACTTCATTATTTCACACAAAAAGATTCACTAGTCCTTTTGATCCCAAATTTTTCCTACAGATCCAATATGCCAAAACTAAGTTCCAAGCCAACATATTCAAGTGGATTCATCATATTTTTCAAGTTATGAAATGGACATCCATCACAAGCATAAATACCAAACACTAATCAAACAGGCTCCTAAAATCATCATTATTTTTCCAGGGTTGCTTAACATCATAACAAAGGGTTAGGGTGCATTGGTGCTGAAAGAAATTATATTTTGAGGGAAATAAAAAGCATCAAGCTTAAACTAGCATAGATCTTACAAAAATCATAACTTGAGTTCTACACAACAAACATGTGTGAAACTTGGTCACAGATCTAAACATGAAGCACACAACAACATATCCAAATTTCATTTCATTTCCATGAATACATTTTGAATTACAAAGAAAAGGTCTCAAACTGAGTTTGAATTTACATTTAAAAACTAAATAGAAAAACACTATACAACTTTTGTAAAAGTTGTGGATCTACTCACAAGGATTCCAGAACAGTTGAATTTACATTTTTTCGATTTTCTACAATTTTTAACGGATTTCTGAAGTTGCGGCCACAACCCTAAAACACATTTACAGCCAGGCCCTTATACTGTTTTTCAGAAATTACGAAACAGCCCCTACTTCACAGAAAACACCCTAAACAAAGCTCTAGGTTTGCAATGTAGCCCCTGCCGGCGGTTGAGAGCTCGCCGGCGGCGATTCTTGGCCGGATTGGGTCGGGGAAGCGGCTAGGGAGGATCGGGGGCTTACACTGGTCCGATTCTTGGGCTCACACGGTGCGGAGACGGCCCCGGACCGGCCGGCGGCGGCATCGTGGCCGGCGGCCTCTGCTGCGACCCGGTCTGGCGAACGGCGTCGTGGCGCGCAGGGCCGATGCAGGGGGGTGTCGTAGAGGTGGAGCAGGACGGGAGGGAGAGCGGCAGGGCGGAGGAGGTGTGGGCGCTACGTGGCTCGGCTCTGGTCTGCTCCGGTTCGCAGCGAGCGGCGCACGATGAACCGCACGCGCGTGCGAATAGGCAGGACAACGACACACGCGGCTTGGGTCTGAGCGCTAGGACGGCGATGCACGCGACGGCACGGTGTTAAGCGGCTTGGCTAGGTGGAAGGGCCAGCTGGCCGCGCATGCGTGCGGACGCTCGCGCGCACGGGCGCGTGGCCTGTCCCGCGGCGCGGATGGGCCCTAGGCGCGGCGTACGGAAAAACGCGAGGCGGAGGGTCCACGGCGAGGGGTCCGGTCCATAGCGACGTTGCCCAGGCATCCGTACGCCGGATCGACCGACAGACGCCACGTGGACCGCCCGGAACGCGCGCGCTCTGGCTCTGCGACGTCGTCGGCGTCGTCTGTTTTAATTCCCAGTGCCAGTCTTCAAAATTGCTAAACTCCCAAAAATGATAACTAAGTGAAAAATCACCAAAAATAAAAGTTGTAGAGGAGCTATAGCACTACAACTTTCCCAAAGGGCGACCTATGTTTTGGTGAATAGATTGGTGGGAAAAACTCGATGAACCTGCTGTAATTCTCGGCCCCGGTTTACTGTGCGCAGCAGCTTCAACTCAAATTTAAGTGAACTTCCACTCAAAATTGGAATGTCTGCTAATTATAAAAAATGTGTTCCCGGAGATAAGGAAAAACTTTTATATTGGCCGATTTTGAACTTCTATAGTGAAATTTGGAGAACGCACAAGAAAACCAAATCAGCCTTTTGGAGCTCTAGGGGTTTGACCATGAATTGGGATTTTGACCAAGGGTCTTTGTATAAAAGTGTGCATAATCATGTCAAACATGCTTAGGAGATAATTAACTTGATTAACACAACTAATTGAGGTATTGATCTTTAATAAACACCTGGGGTGTTACACTACCCCCCACCGATGAGTCGGAGGGTAGTTCTCCAACAACTCCGGCGGTGGAGCCTGCATGTCCTCCGCCGCCCGGACCTTAAAGCTGCACTCGCCTTCATCTGCGAGCGGAGCCGGGCTCCAGAACAAGCCTTCACGACCCTGCAACAGGCAACCTTTGTCTCAGAAACAGGGGAATGCAAAAACAACAAAGGAATCAAGGTCAATCGGCGACGTACCACTTCGGCAGGCTGCTTGAGGGAGAATGCCTTGGGGCACGCCCGGTTCCGGATCACCCCATTGAAGAGTTCCCTCACCCGTGCCACCATCTCCTCCTTGGAGACCTTGCGCTGTGCTACACGGGTCGGGTCGGTCTAACCCCAGTACTCGTAGGCCGGGTGCACCCGATCCTGGATCGGTTGCAGCAGCCTCCGGCTGAAACTGATGGCCACCGCGCCGCCCGTCAGCCCTTCTTCCTTCCTCGTCCTGAGGTCCTCCAGCAGCGGCTTGATGGCGTCCATCTCCCGCGACGTGAGCTGGTTGGTCCACTCCGGCATCGGGACCGGCGCGAGCCCCGACCTGGTGGCCAGTGCCGGCTTCTGGTTGTTGATGTAGAACCACCCTCGCCTCCAGCCCTAGGTGTTGTCCGACAGCTCCATGTCGATGTACACCGTATTCATGTGACGGCGTAGCATGAAGCCGACGGCCCCAACGACGCCATTCTTCCCCGTCTTCTTCACCTCGAAGAAGTACCGCCACAGGTCGAAGTGTGGCGGTATCCCCAAGTAGGCCTCGTACAGATGGATGAACGAGGAAACGGTGGTGATGGCATTAGGGACGAGGTGTACCAGGTCGATGCGGTAGAAATGGAGCAGCCCGCGGAAGAAGGCGCCCGCCGGGACCCTAAATCCGCGCTCGATGTGCGCGACGAAGGTGACGGTCTCCCCGGTCCCCTCGGAGGGAAGGCTTCGCTGGCGGCTGGCCTCCAGTGCACCTGCTCCCGGGGCTTCAGCAGCCCGCGCTCCACCAGACCCTTCAACTGTGCCTCCGTCACCGTCGAGTGCTCCCAAACCTTCTCCGGCGGCGGCGCAAGCTCTGGGGCCATCACTTCTTCATCGAAGCCCGTGGATCTGTCTCTAAACACCACTAGAGATTTCTAGCGCATGTGGTGGCGCTGGGCGCGGTGGATCTAAGCACGGCGGCGCCGGCGAATCTGTGCGCTAAAGCTCTCGGCGGCGGATTGAAAACCCTAGCTATCGCGGGGAATGGAAGAGAGTGGGGTCCTTGACCCTTCACTCGGCCTTTTATAACTGGGCCACATCAGTGCGGTGGGCCGCGGCGCCCCAAACGTCCCTTCAGATTCGGTGATATTCCCGGCGACCCAACGGATATATCGCCCAACGGCTCTTTCGACCTAACGGCTCTAGGCAGTAACGGTTCGCACCGTGCGGGAATCCATGCCCGTTGGTCTTCCGCCCAATGGCTCGATGTCCATGGACTCATTATGCCCTACTTGAAGCCCCTTACCCATCATTTTCTTCAAGGTCTCCTGGCCTCTGACGACCTCTGGGTCCATAATAACATCTTCACAAGGTCGACGGGTACTACCGCTTGGTAGGTCGCCTCAGCTCTCACTATTGGGTTCGCACCCCTGGCTCCTAGGCCTCGCTACCTACTGTATCGCCTTAGCCTTCGTGGATGGTTTGTACTGACGGCCCTGTGCTTAATGGCTCTACCGCCTGTTGGCGACCTCCGGGTCAAGTAGCACCTCCTTGAGGACGCTAAGGTCCTGCTACCTATTTCATTGCCTTAATGGCTATACCGACGGCCCCGTGCTTAATGGCTCCACTGCCTGTTGGCGACCTCTTGGTCAAGTAGCACCTCCCTGAGGTCGCTTAGGCCCTGCTGCCTTCTGGGTCGTGTAGACCTAGAGTTTCCAGGCTGACTACCTGTGTTGTGTCATTACACAACGGTCGTGCCGACCCAGGTCGACACGGGCTCCTCGTCTCTACAAAAGGCCTCCTGAAGGTCGGCATGCTATTACAGCCCCGCCGGGACCTTGGTATCCGTACCATTGCAGCCTGGGCGCCCCCACAACCACCAAAACCATGATATTCTTCATGTAAAACTATATTTACAGCTTCATAAGCTACAAGGAGTTTGGCCCTTGCCAAATTACAAGATACAAAGATCTTAAAGGTCCTGAATTACCTTCCAAAGTGCTTACGACTCAACCTCTACTAATAAGGCTTGTCGCAAGCTTTCTTCTAGCTTCAGGACCTACTCGACGACCTCTCCAGCCACTATGGAGGCAGCTGCCACACAGCCACCTCTACTGGCGCACCAACCGGTCTCCTGCAGCGCCTAGCATCAAGTCTGAGCTTCGCCGCAAGATTGCAGAAGGTCCAAGCTTTAACACCAACCTCGCCGGGTGGAGCGCGGTGCTCACCAGCATCACATCAGGCCTGAAAGTGTCAGGGCTGATGATGCAACTGCTGCTTCATACTCCTTCCGGGCTCCTCGGCGGGGCTGGGAGAAGAGGCCAATCGAGTTCTTCGAGCCTCGCAAGCATTCTTCTAGCTTCAAGCATAAACTACATCAACTCTACACTCTAGTGGGCGGACACAAGCCCATGGTATGGCAATATTACTACACTGGTTCATCTTGGATCACCTTTGAAGATTGGTACGGTTTGCTTCAAGCCTTGGGTACCTATTTATACCGCCAAGCACCTGCCATTCGGTCTTATCCACAAGACAGCTTACGTGGCGTTCTCATCCTCAAGATCACTGTACCCTCGTGGAGCACGAGGTCACTGTTTGCCCGTGGGAGGCATTGGCGCGCTTGTCCGCTACCTGACCACATCCTGGAGCACCTTTTGTCTTTTGCGGGTGATTGCGACCTGTGCTATGTCTACAAGCTGGCCCGTGACCGTACAGTGCACGCGTGACTCTGATTGTGCCAGACCTGTTGCCTGCTGCCCTCTGCAAGATTCTGGAGCTCTTGTCCTCTAGCGTCGACCCTACAAGAGCATCTGTTTCCTAAGTAGAAGGTCGTAGGTTCGGATTATTTTTCTCTTCTTCTTTGGAGCATCAAACCGGCCATTCTGATCGCTTTACTGCTCAGGGGCTACTACACTAGTGCGTCTTTGATGCCCTATTTTCTTCAGGTCACCTCGACCTAATGGAAGCCCGCTTCCATCACATCTCTGCTCGACCTACCCTTGGTAGGATTGTTGACCTTTCTGAAGGTCGTGAATGCTACTACAACATGCCTGACTTAGGTCAGGTCGGCGGTTCTACAAGGTCTACGCTTCGTCTTCACTTCGACCTCATGGTCCTTCGGCCCAGGAGCTCCACGTTCAACTTCGTGCGTGCATCGGAGGGGTTTCTTTTCTTTTTTGATCCCCGTGCACCCTTCACGACCTCAACGGTGCTGCGCCTTGCTACTCTTTAACACGACCTCGCCTCGGCCGCTACGCCTACACGTCAATCGGGGGCTTAAGAGACATGGGTACCCATGGGTCCCCACCGGCCAGGGTCCCAGGGGCCCCTGACAAGTGGACGCGACCTTCCAGAAGACCTACCGACCTTACAAGTGGGCCCGACGACCTTACTCGCACCTCTGAAGACCGCGGGTGACCTAATCAGGATCCCGGAAGACCCGCGATGCTTGGCGTGCAAGTCAAGGACTCTAGGACCTGGCGCGCCGCCGCCTGTAGCTCCGAGTATCACGGGATACTCCTTGTAATCCGAGAGATAAGCCTCCCACAGTTGTAACTGACCTCGACACGGGTCAACCGACCTGCGCATGCAAACCCTAGCCCGTCCCCCCATATAAGGCGGCCTAGGGCTCCATGCACAGGGACAACTCATCTTCAACCTCCCGCATAATCCACCACAATTGGACGTAGGGTATTACTCTCCGAAGGCCCGAACCAGTATAAACCCTTGTCTCCTTGTTCCTCACCGCCATACTCACCTAGTTCCGTGTGCATCCCGTGCATAACCACCTACGCTCTTAGGTCCCGATCCTCCATTAACCTGCAAACCACTAGGGCAACCCCCTAGCGGATCTGTCCAGGTCTCACCCCTTGACAGGTACCCTAGGTAGTAGATTGTGCGGTGGAGGATCGCCAGACCTAGAATTCGAAAGTATGCACGAGGACATAGGACACAGATTTATACAGGTTCAGGCCGCCGGAGTAGCGGACCCTACGTCCTGTTTGGAGTATCATGTATGGCGCCCTGCGTTTGGGTGTTCCCCGGAGGGGTTGGGGGATCAAGGTCTTGGCCTGTCCTCCTAGGTACCCGACCCTCCTTTATATAGTCTAGGGGGTGGGTTCCTAGTCAGTTACAAGATAGCAGTCCTAGTCGGATTACATGGTACGAGTTCTAGTTGGATTACAAGGATTTATGGTATGAGTTCGTATTCTTCCATGTATGGGTACCCATGGGTATATGGTCGACAAGCCCCCGAGCACTTTGTAGTCTTGAGCAGCGAGTTCGAGTAGTCTTGAAGCTTCGTCGATTGGTTTCTGATCGTCTCGAGTACTGCTAGTCGAAGTCTTCAATAGTACTTGAATTTCCGAAAGAGTGGAATGTGCTCTAGTTCATCTATGAGTACTTTTGAATCATTCCCGAGTAGTTCCCAGGCGTCCCCGAGTTCTAACCCAGGAAGTCTCCAAAAAATACCCGTCTTGTCTTGAAGTCTTGATCTATATGGAGGTGCGATTTGCAAAAATCGCACTCCATATGGTGTGTAGCCCCTGAGCCTGAGTTTGAATCGTAGAATCAAGCTGAGGGTCAATCTAGAATCTGCATCTTCCGTCTTGAAAAAAGAGGTTGATGGTTGTAGCATAATAGCCCCCGAGCCTTGAAGTGATTAGATATAATCAGTCCAAGGGTCTTCAGTTCGCGAAAGCCGTCATCCGAGTACTCTTGTAGCGTCCAGCCCCCGAGATTATGTCTCAAGTGAGCCGTATGAGCCACGTTGAGTAGTAATTGGAGTTGAGCCCCCGAGCTAAAGACCTAACGGAGCATGCTGAAGTTGTCATTAAGTAATGTTGCCGTCAGAGCGGGCTTTTAGACGCGACTGTAGTCGACTTTGTGCTGCGCGGAGCAGACTTTAGAATGCAACTTGAGTAAGTCGACTTTGTGCTGCGACTAGAGTAGTTGATTTGAAGATGCGACTTGAGTAAGTTGACGTTGAGATGCATCTTGAGTAAGTCGACTTTGTGCTGCGCGGAGCAGGCTTCAGAATGCGACTTGAGTAAGTCGACTTTGTGCTGTGACTAGAGTAGTCGACTTGAAGATGCGACTTGAGTAAGTCGACTTTGAGATGCGACTTGAGTAAGTCGACTTTGTGCTGCGCGGAGCAGACTTTAGAATGCAACTTGAGTAAGTCGACTTTGTGCTGCGCGGAGCAGACTTTAGAATGCGACTTGAGTAAGTCGACTTTGAGTACTTCGAGCCAAGAAAGAAACCCGAAACACAAAGCTGAAAAGCAAAAGAACACGTTTCGGAAGGCAAAAAAAGCGAATTAAAAAATAGAAAAACGAATTGTTTTGCCTCCGGAGACATCTGGAAAAAATACATTGTATCGAGTACAATGTCTTAGATACACTATTGAGTAATAGTGTCTTAAGTACCTCTGAGGCTACGAGCCTAGTGAGAGAGTACTCGCAAGCACATTGTATTGAGTTTACAATGTCTGGATACACTATTGAGTAATAGTGCCTTAAGTACCTCTGAGGCTATGAGCCTAGTGAGATAGTACTCGCAAGAATGTTTCGAAGAACGAGTAAGACCGTAGGAGATAGTGTGATGAACTCATCTTGCTGTAGCAGCAACTTGTGTTAGAGTTCCACTGAGACCCTACTATGAAGGGTGTTACTCTAGGCTGCAGCCTCTTGAAAAAATAGAACAAGGACAACATGTGCCACTTATTGCTCTATACGACACGGAGTCGTCTGGAGAGGGTTATCGTGACCCCCTACGAGTTGTCGCAGAATGAAACTGCCTAGAGAGGATTGTCATGATCCCCTACGAGTAGTCGCAGCTGAAGCTGCCAGGAGAGGATTGTCGTGATCCCCTACGAGAAGTCGCAGCCGAAGCCGCCTAGAGAGAGTGTAGCTCAGACCCGAGAGCTGCTTACAGCTGAGTAGTCGCCTGGATCCGAAAAACTGTTTACAACTAGGTAGTCGCCTGGACCTGAGAATCACTTACAGCCGGAGATCCGCATAGAAGCAGGAACCCGAAGTAAGGATCGGATGGTAACAGGGAGACCTAGAGTATGGATCGGCACGGTAACAAGGAGACCCAGGGTAAGTGGGCAGAGTGAGAGTACTTAGGGCCATGCGTTTCAGACCCATGGTATGGAGCGTGAAGACTGCGTGCAGCTAGGTACCATCATTGCCAGGACGCGAGGGCCACTTACAGCTAGGTTCCATCGAAGCTTACACACAGTATGCCGCCGAAGCGGGCGAAGGTGCGACCGGAGTCGACTTTAGATTGCCACGCGGAGTGGACTTTGAGATTGCTGCGTGGAGCGGACTTTTAGAATGCGACTTGAGTAAGTCGACTTTGTGCCGCACAGAGCGGACTTTGAAATGCGACTGAAGTCGACTTTATGATGCGACTAGAGTAGTCGACTTGGAGATGCGATTTGAGTAAGTCGACTTTAAATTGCCGCGCGAAGAGGACTTTAGAAGTTGCCTCCTTGGGATGATAGCCCCCGAGTTGATGAGTGAGCTCGTGGTGACTTGTTGATATGTCCCAAGAGTAGTCGGCATAGTGTAGCTCTCGTGGAAAAATCCGTTGAGAAGCATTCACCAATAAGTAGTCTTTGGCGTGTTGTCCTGCATGCACAAAACAGGCCAAAGAAGAAGAAAAAAGTAATCATTGAAATAAATGACTTACTGATACCGCAGGAGCGGTCTGGAGATGTGACCGAAGTCGACTTGTACCACCGGAGCGGGTTTTGAATGAACTCGTGGACGAGTGTTGATGAAGTTGACTAGTCAGAAGTGGGTTTGACTAGTTGTGGGGGGCGTAGAAGCCGTTCTCGACTAGTTTTCTAGTAGAAACTAGCCGAGAAGAGTTGGTGTGGCCGCAAGACGATGTCGAGATGGTGCACGGCGTAGTCGAAGTAGAGCCGGTGCAACCAGACGATGAGTAGTCAAGCCACGAGACGGAGTGACCGGGAACACGGTGAAAGCCAATGCGACTGACTGACGAAAATTCGAGCGGTGAGGCGACGTGTCCGGATGCACGGCATAGTCGAAGTAGAGCCGGTGCAACCAGACGATGAGTAGTCAAGCCATGAGACAGCGCGTCCGAACGCACGACATAGGTGCAGTAAAGCCAGTACGACCGGACGGTGATGTGGTTGTACTCGAGTAGTTGAAGTAGTCGACGGCGAGGTGGGTCGATGCAGCCGGAAGCTTGATGTAGTTGTATTCGAGTCGATGCGGCTGGATATAGGCGTAGTAGAGCTTGTGTACGTCTTCCGTGTGCATCAAGCAATGACCTTGAGGCTTCTTGGTGTAGCTTGTGTGTGCATGTAGCAGAACTCCTCAAAAATATTTGCTTGTAATCTTGTGTGTGCGTGTAGCAGAACTCAAGCAAATTGATTTTGTCGCATGAAAAAGAAAGGACAGTAATCGATGATGCTCTGCTTCATGTGTAATCCAGATATTTGCTTCGGTCTTCTAGCTTATTGCCATGGTGCGCAACACAGCAAAAGCTGACGAGCTGGGGACTCGAGTACGAGTTCGGGTAGGACTTGCACTGCTGCCGTGATTGATGTGGACAGCGATAGACGAATTGCTTCCAATATTGCGTGATGCACCGGCTTCAGACTTGAATTCCAACATCAATTTCTGATTGGCTTAGAACTTGACAATGTACGAGCACACGTCACCGGGTTCACTAGGAGTTGAAAACCGCCCCGAACTCATGCAGAGATTCGACGAGTTGCCGAGGAAGCTCACAATGAATCTGAACCTGTCGATCGGCTTCGAGAGATTGATTTTGATGAAAGATCTCTCGAATTCGCTCAATGATCTGGATGATCTCCCCTACCTGGCGCGCCAGTTGTCAGTGTTTTGGCAACTGAGCCTACCAAGGGGGTACCCGAGGTAGTAGATTGTGCGGTGGAGGATCGCCAGACCTGAAACTCGAAAGTATGCGCGAGGACATGGGACACAGATTTATACAGGTTCGGGCCGCCGGAGTAGCGGACCCTATGTCCTGTTTGGAGTATCATGTATGGCGCCCTGCGCTTGGGTGATCCCCGGAGGAGTTGGGGGATCAAGGTGTTGGCCTGTCCTCCTAGGTACCCGGCTCTCCTTTATATAGTCCAGGGGGCGGGTTCCTAGTCGGTTACAAGATAGGAGTCCTAGTCGGATTACATGGTACGAGTCCTAGTAGGATTACAAGGATTTATGGTATGAGTTCGTATTCTTCCATGTATGGGTACCCAGGGGTATATGGTCGACACGTTCCAACCCTCAAAGGCACCTACCGTACACGTGATCAACATCCTGTCACGATGTCCCGCTTATTGTGTAGGTGAAACTAAGAGCACGTTCACGAGGAATGTGTTGAAAACTCTCAGTAAGTCAGGTATGCACCTCTAGCCACCATGGCTACAAGAACATCCTATGCAATCTATCCACGGAATAGATTGGAGAATAAGAAAACCCAAGCGAAGATAAAATCGTAGTGAAAGCACTTGATCGCTAGAAATCGGATTCAATCTTGCAAATTCAATATGTAGTATAATACATGGACAAGATCACCACCGGGATCCTACCTTGATATTGATCCTAGCTCTTAGAACTCCGACGTGGTCTTCCATGCAAGGTTCCCACGTCGGCTAGGGAAACCCTAGTCAACCATCTCGACCCTCTCCTCTCCGGAATGGTGTCCCTCTCTTCTCTGCTCCTTGGCAGCAGATGACGAATGGCTTGATGCGTGACTCGAGGCACGGGGACTATAAATAGCCCGAAGGTTGTCTAGGTCAAAGGGGGCACCGAACTGGGCCCAGAATGGGCTGGGCCCATTTCGGCCCCGGCTTCCTCCCTGTCGCTTCTCGTGTCTTCTAGAACTTTTGCCGAGTTGCATGTGGGTCCTTGACGTCATTTTCCTCGCGGTTTAGATAAGGGTGCTTGGCGTATGAACTCCCGCATCTTCCGTCTAGGTCCTCAGTACTTCTCGGCTTCACGCTTTAGTCCTTGGTTCATTTGGAGTCATGTTCATCTTGTACCTTGACTTGTCCTGGGGTCCATGATCACCTTGTAAAACCCTTGATGAACTTTACCCAGAAGTCCTCATTTAGGCTCTTGATTCCTGTGTAAACAATAAACTCC
Organism: Cenchrus fungigraminus; assembly: GCA_036936925.1. Classification (NCBI taxonomy): domain Eukaryota; kingdom Viridiplantae; phylum Streptophyta; class Magnoliopsida; order Poales; family Poaceae; genus Cenchrus; species Cenchrus fungigraminus. The sequence continues at coordinate 93,098,436 of CM072773.1, read as the reverse complement.
AAATACCATGGACGAGTGTGAACTTGACATATAATTAGGGTTAGGATCGTTAGTGTGAATATCAAATTAATACCAACATTGAAGGTAAACTCATGGCTAGGTTGAAGGAAATCGACCGCAAATAATGTACCCAAGGGCCCACATGTCAGCCAGCTGGAAGAAGAAGTGGACTAGCCGGGCCCACATGGGTTCGGTCGTACCAACATAGGGCCGGCTGATCCTAGCCTTCCACGTGGCAGCTCCTGATTGGTCCTAGGCCACATTCTCGGGGTGCTTTACTAATTCTCAGTACCCCTCCCCCACTGTAAATAGAAGGGACCCCCTCTCATTTTCAACACACAACTTTGTTTCTCCTCTCTCACTTTTAGTTCCAAGGCTAGGGAGTAGGCTAGAGTAGTTCTACTTCAGGTTCGGTCCAAGTCTTCTTTGGGATCTAGGTATGAGTTCTCTTGTATATTTATTCTTTGTATGACTTTGATCTACTTCGGTTATTCAGCTATTTCATATAAAGTAGTGCTTGAATGCATTAGTGATATGTTCATGTGTTCTTCGCCTATTCATCATTTAGAGGCTCGTGTTCTTGATGAACACGACCTTTCTATCCAGTTGATAGGTGACTTTCGCATGTTTTCCATTGTTAGAGGCTCGTGTTCTTCATGAACACGACCCCTCGATCTTATGGTATAGACGTAGGAAATCTCGTATCCGTTTATGTGCATAGCCTCAGTTAGATCTTGTTAGTGTGCACCATCTTGTTGTATGAAGTTCGAGTCTCAGCCACGGTTCACGATCAAGTGACCAGTTATTTGGTGGCCTCTGACCTGGGTCACAATAGCCCGGGCGGTCAGAGTCTAGTTGACAATGCAAGCATGGTGCTTGGGTTGAGCAGCTATGTTGGTTATGAGTGCATCCCATGTTTAGATAGAGGTAGGCCGCGGTAGTGATAGCCGTTGGACTCTTTGTACTCCTCCATGTTTGGGTGTGTTGTAGGAGTTCTGAAAGTAGCAACCCAGGTGTCGTATAAAACCGACACGGGGGATATGTCTCGTAGTACCTAGGTGCTGGATTGAATGTTTCATGTAATGTTTGTGTAACTTTTCTGTGTATCGCTGACCTTTGTATGTATAGTACCTTAGAACCTAGAACTAACTCATATGTTTCTCCCTATGCTATATGATGAGGACATCCTCCACTATTACCTGTTGGCAAAGACGCAACAAATGGGCCACCGAGTGGCCCAAGTTGTAGTCGGACGACGACCGTGTGAGCCTCATTATCCCACCTGGGCTGGGCTCATTTGGTATCAGAGCTGGGCCCTTGTTAAGAAGGGGAGAATGATGAGGATATCCTCCACTATTACTCGTTGGCAAAGACGCAACAAATGGGCCACCGAGTGGCCCAAGTTGTAGTTGGTATCAGTTTTCCAGGTTGATCGGTGAGTTTATCGAGTGTTTTTAATTCCTATAGTCCACAAAAACCAAACAAAAATTTGTTTTAGGTTAGATCTTGGTCCCAGCAACCCTTTTAGCCTCGCACTTTCATTCAATAATTTGCGTTGTTGAATTTGTGTGCTTTACATTTCAATTGTTGCTAGTTACTTGTGTTTGTTTTTCTCATCGCCTTGTTCCTGTTCTCCACAAACCCTACCGCGCCGCTCTGCCTCCCACGCACACCGCCGCCTCCCCCTGATCGCGAACCCCCTGGGCGTGTGCCCCCTCCCTGGTGTGCCGCCGACCCTAGTTTCCCTGTGTTTAGAAAGTAAAAAAAGGAAAGAAAGCAAAAAAAAGGAAAGAAAGCAATCAAAAAAAAAGAAAGAAAGCAATCAAAAAAAAGGAAAGAAAAAAAGGAAATAGGGCCGCCGCACCACGCACACCGCGCACCACGCCGTGTCCTTCCTGGATATAGTCACGAACTCTCCCTCTCCACGCCATCGTGCCCTCCCTGGACACGACTCCTCCCTCTCGCCCGCCGCCACACGCACAGCACCAGCCAGCTCTCTCTTCCGTGGTGCCATACTCTAAGGTTCTTACACTAGAGAGAGGATCTTTTTTTTACCGGAATACCCCTGTACTTTCAGAAAAAGTGTGTGTCCCAATTTGATATTTGAGATCCTCTGTGTTCATTTTATCTGTTTTGAGGACTCCGGCAAAAAAAATAGAATAAAAAAAACAACAACAATTTGTTGCATCCGACACACCTTTGCCCCATCCTTGCTTCTATCCTTTCTTTTTCCTTCTTCCGTGCACTTGTTTCCAGCAGCTTTTGTACGTGTTTTAGCACTATAATTCAACTTTGCATCTATTGTTTGATTGTGCTAATCCTTGCTTTGAGTGCAGCCTTCCCAGAACTCCACATATTTCTACGACAAGCAGTTTTTGTTTCTCCAGGCAATCGCTGCTCCAATCTTTCGCGAGTTCCACCGGTTTGTTGCAGGTCACCCCTGTGTGCGTGGTAAGAACAGATAAGAATTTGATAATAGCACTAGTGTGAGCACCTTGTGAGCTGTCCCACCCTGTTTTTGCCATCATTTTGTTTTTGTGTTTGCGCTAACCATGGCAGATGAAGGCGGCGCTGCTGATGCGTTGCAAGACTTGAGAGCACAAGTTGAAGGACTAGCCGCAGACATTCAGACGGTACATGAATGGCTGGACGAAACGATCACTACGTCGACTGACCGTTTTGATCAGCTCGACCTCACCCAGACGGCGACCAAGACCACACTCGACGCTCTCGTGGCCCGACTCGATGCCATGCACGCCACGATCACAGAGTTACAGATGGACTATGGCGGTGATTCAGAGCAGGACGCCGGAGACAGTCGCGGTCGTGCCCGCCGTGTGCCACGCCGCCCCGGTAATGATTCTTTTTCTAAGATTAAATTTAAAATCCCACCTTTTAATGGCAAATATGATCCTGCTGCATATCTTGATTGGGAGTTAGAAGTTGAACAAAAATTTTCATGCCATGATATTGCTGCGGATTCTCAAGTTAAAGCTGCTATTAGTGAATTTACTGATTTTGCTTTAATTTGGTGGCATGAGTATACAATTAAACATCCCACTGCCATTCCGACCACTTGGGATCAATTAAAAACTGCTATGCGCCATAGATTTGTGCCTTCGTATTATGCTCGTGATTTGCTTAATAAGATGCAGCATTTTCAGCAAGGTTCTCAATATGTTGAGGACTATTACCAAGAGTTAGAAAAAGGTATGATTCGTTGTGGGATATTGGAGACCAACGACGCTGCTATGACACGTTTTCGTGGTGGCTTAAACCGCGAAATCCAAGATATACTTGATTATAAGGAATATAATGATATGACTCAATTGTTTGAATATGCTTGCAAAGCTGAACGTGAAGTGCAGGGACGCCGCTCGAAGACTTTTTCTAACCCTTTGCCAGGTCGTACCTCGACATCCAGCCCCGCGGCCGCTTCTCCTGCACCATCTGCGGCCACACCTACATCCCGTGATAGGACGGCCAAACCTGCAGGCGCCGCTCCATCCACAGGCGTGACCCCCACCACAGGCCGTACGCGGGATATCACGTGTTTTCGTTGCAGCGGACGTGGCCACGTGGCTCGGGACTGCCCGAACACGCGCACTTTGCTCATTCGTGACGATGGTGAGTACTCTTCCGCTAGTGATTCTGAGGATATTCAACATACCATGCTAGCCACTGACCATGCAACAAAGACGGATGTACATGTCAACCCAGTACATGTCAACCCACTGACACTGCTAGGTATGAAACTCTTATTGTGCAGCGTGTTCTCAGTACATAGGTCGCCCCGCCGGAGACGAATCAGCGACATACCCTTTTCCACACAAAGGGCATTGTGAAGGAACGGTCGATTCGCATCATCATCGACAGCGGCAGCTGCAACAATTTGGCGAGTACCACGCTGGTTGAGAAACTATCCTTACCCACTCGTAAGCATCTGCATCCATATCACATTCAATGGCTTAATGATGGTGGGAAAATTAGAATAACACAAACAGTGCGTGTTCATTTCTCCATGGGTGCTTATTCTGATTGTGATGCTGTTCCCATGGAAGCATGTTCCTTGTTACTTGGTCGACCTTGGCAATATGATACTGATAGCTTGCGTCATGGTCGTTCGAATCATTATTCTTTAATGTTTAAGGGACAGAAAATAATTATACATCCTATGACACCTGAAAAAAAATTGTTAAAGATGATGTTGCTAGAGCTGCTAAACTGCTAAGAAACTTGAACCATCACGGTCGATTAATTCTGAAATCAAGTTGCATGCTCCTGTTCTACTTGCTACACGTGCTGATTTTGATGATTTATGTGATGCTCAATTGCCTTGCTACGCACTCGTATGCTCTAGTCTGCTCGTTTCACTTGATGATGCACCGTCTTCGGATGTTCCCCCTGTGGTTGCTAACCTTTTGCAGGAGTACGCTGATGTCTTTCCCAAAGACTTGCCACCGGGTCTCCCACCACTCCGTGGCATTGAGCACCAGATTGACCTCATTCCAGGCGCACAACTTCCGAATCGCGCCCCGTACCGTACAAATCCGGATGAGACAAAGGAGATCCAGCGCCAGGTACAGGCATTGCTTGACAAGGGCTACATTCGTGAGTCTCTCAACCCTTGCTCAGTTCCTGTGTTACTTGTTCCAAAGAAAGATGGATCCTGGCGTATGTGTGTAGATTGTCGTGCTATTAATAACATCACCATTCATTATCTATATCCCATACCACGACTTGATCATATGCTAGATGAGCTTAGTGGTGCCATTATTTTCACAAAGATTGATTTGCGTAGTGGTTACCATCAGATTAGAATGAAACTAGGTGATGAATGGAAAACAACTTTTAAAACGAAATTTGGCTTATATGAATGGTTGGTTATGCCGTTTGGTTTGACTAATGCTCCCAGCACCTTTATGCGCTTAACGAATGAAGTTCTAAGGCCTTTCATTGGATTGTTCGTTTTTGTCTATTTTGATGATATTCTGATTTACAGCAAGTCCATGGAAGCACATTTAGAACATTTACGTGCTGTTTTTGATATGTTGCGTGCTGCTAACTTGTTTGGTAACATGGATAAATGCACCTTTTGCACACAACGTGTCTCGTTTCTTGGCTATGTTGTTACTCCACAGGGCATTGAGGTGGATAGCAGCAAGATCGATGCCATTCGAGAGTGGCCTACACCGACGATAGTCACACAGATTCAGAGTTTTCTTGGACTTGTAGGTTTCTATCGCAGGTTCGTCCATGATTTCAGCTCCATTGCAGCGCCTCTCCACGAGCTTACAAAGAAAGGTGTGCCGTTTGATTGGAGTGATTCGCAAGAGGTAGCGTTCAGCACTTTAAAAGATAAGTTAACCCAGGCTCCTCTCTTACAATTACCTGATTTTGACAAGATATTTGAGCTTGAATGTGATGCTAGTGGTATTGGCTTAGGTGTTGTTTTGTTACAAAAAGGAAAACCTGTTGCTTATTTTAGTGAAAAATTAAGCAGTGCTAGCTTGCGATATTCTACTTATGATAAGGAACTTTATGCTTTAGTGCGCACTTTGCAAACATGGCAGCACTATCTTTGGCATCGCGAGTTCATTATTCATTCTGATCATGAGGCTTTAAAACATATTCGTACCCAAACCAATCTGAACCGTCGTCATGCTAATTGGGTAGAATTCATTGAGTCCTTTCCGTACATCATTAAACATAAGAACGGGAAGGAAAATGTCATTGTGGATGCTTTGTCTCGTCGATATACTATGTTGTCCCAGTTAGATTTTAAAATCTTTGGCTTGCAAGCCATAAAAGATCAATATGTCGACGATGCTGATTTTAAAGATGATTTTGCTCATTGTATGAATGGGAAACCATGGAGCAAATTCCACATGTAGGACGGGTTCCTGTTTCGCGCTAACAAGCTGTGTGTTCCAGCAAGCTCGGTTCGTCTTTTGTTGTTACAGGAAGCGCATGGAGGTGGTCTCATGGGACATTTTGGCGTTTACAAGACACATGAGGTGTTGGCTGCTCACTTCTTTTGGCCTCGGATGCGTCCTGATGTTGAGCGCCTTGTTGCACATTGCACTACTTGTCAGAAAGCTAAGTCACGCCTGAACAACCATGGTTTGTATATGCCATTGCCTGTCCCTACTTCTCCTTGGCTCGATATTTCTATGGACTTTATTTTGGGATTGCCTAGAACTAAGAAGGGGAGGGACAACATTTTTGTGGTTGTTGATCGATTCTCTAAAATGCCTCATTTTATACCTTGTCATAAGACTGATGATGCTAGCAATATTGTTGAATTGTTCTTTAGAGAGATCATTCGCTTGCATGGTATTCCAAATCGGAGCCCATCCAGCCCGCTCCAGCCCGCTGAGGCATCCGCTCCAGCCCGCTGAGGCCCAATCGGAGCCCATCCGGCCTCCAGCCATGGCGTGCCCGGGGCGGACACCGCCGCCGCTTCGGCGTGTGCGCCCAGGCCACCTCGGCGTCTGCGCCTTTATAAGGTGCTGCCCAAGCCCGCGCGTCCTGCCCTAGCTGCAGCTCCTCACCGCCTTGCGCCGCGCCGCTGCCAGCGCTGGCCGTTGCTGCTCGCGCCGCCGCACGCCGGAGCCAAGCGCCGCCGCGCCCGATTCGCCGGCTTGAGCCACAGCCGGACCCAGTCAACGCTGTCCCGAGCTCCGCCGTGTCGTGCTGCATCTTCTCCGCCCCTCCTCGTTCCCGGAGCTGCACCGGAGCCTTGTCGCTGCTGAGACCACCGCCGGCCGCCGCTACCTCTCCGTTGCCGGCCATCTTCCCGCCGTCCCCATTCGTGGGTAAGTGCCTCCACAGGATCCCCATCCCCTCCTCTCTCTTTTCCCCCTATCGCCCGTGTCCCTGGCAGCCCAGGTCGCCGGCGACCTCGCCGGCAGGAGCTTCCCAAGCCGCCGGAGCCACCCTGCCAGAGGTAGAAGATGAGAAGAAGACCCTTTTGCGGATAACCCCCTGCGATTCCTTGAAACCCCTAGATCAAATTTTGTGTCTTGCAAATCTTTCAAGAAACCCCCTGGAAAGAATAGATACCCTAGATCCAGTCCACCCTGGAAATTTTGCGAGTAAGCCCTCGGGTTTATATACGAAATTGCGTATATGCCCTCGGTTTTTCGCGGATAAGTCCCTGGAGGTTTTGAATTCTTTGCCAGCAAGTCCCTACACCTTTAAAAGGCCATATCTTCTATGTTTTAGCTCCGTTTTTGCCCGTTCAAGTTGCGTTAGGTTCATAATGAAGCAAAATACGTGTTAGTGGTGAGTTTTCATCATGTTTGTTTTCTGAAAAATAAATTTAATATTAATTTTGATTAATTCTTTTTAAACATGCCTTTTCTAAATAAAAGCAATATAGTGCCCTACACCGTTTTTCATAACTAATATTAATTTGATTAATGATTATTTCATGTGCTTTTATAAAAAAAATTTAATTATAATCTTACCCGGTTTTTCATAAACCAAATGTTAATTTGTTTAATATTTAATTAACTTTTCTAATTAAAAGTGCTTAGGCTTTTTACATTGGTTTTATAAATAAATATTAATTTGATTAATACTAATGCTATAATGTTTTCAATAATAATATGATCCACTCGAATCATAAAGTTACGTTTAGATGATTCATATAGTTTAGATTTTCTAAATTAAATGTTTAATTAGTATAAAGTTTATATATGAATCTTTATAAATAAAATTTGACTAGATTTTTACTCTGGTCTATTGCAAATAAAATATATGTTGCATTAATTCCTACTTAGGATATTTTCTTTATGAAATATCCTTTACATACCTTTTATTAATTAAAATAAACCTAGCTCATAGTTTGATCTCTCACGTATGCAAATCAATCGGTAGACGTTCTTTGTCAAAGCTCTCTGTCTCAGTGTGTCTCTGTCATAGAGCTAATCTTCTTTCAAGCCCCAGATCTTTTGATCCTAGTTCTTGCTCAACCTAGTGTCTTCATAAAGCTAACCAAGCCTTTCCTTTCTCAGCACGGTCTGTGTGCTTCAGTGATCCTTAGCATCGAGCTTATCCTTTAGAGTGTTCTTTTAAAGCTTTTCTTTTGATTGGTGCATTGTTATTAGTAGTACTTGTTTGTCTTCATTGCATGCTTGTGCCCGATGGTTGAAGCGAGTAGATTGAACATCGTTCGAGAGCAGTGAAGAGTTTGAAGTTGAAGAATTCTGAGCAACAACATTACACTGGTTAAAGGCAAGTGTGTCCTTGTTCTTTTGTCCCAATAACTGTGTTTAATCACATTGCATATGCTTGCATTAATATTGATGGGTCCTATTAAGGATTATCCTAGTCTTTATGATCATTCCTTGTCAACCTGGGTTTACCTTTTTGTTGGGTAGCTATGCTTAGTAGCTCTACCCTGGGTTATGGTGGTTCTAATGAACAACAATGATAAACATGTTTTACTTTCATGATGTATCTCTGGTTAATACAAGATCATATGATTAATTGGAACATGGAGCGACCACCCAGGACAACAGTGCAACCACAAGGACTAAATGGCTCTGGTCTTGGCTGAGTAATTAGGAAAGTCTTATGTGGCTATTAGTCGCATAGTAGCTTGGGTACGGAGGAATGCTTTTATGGCTCTTCTATTCCGGATAGGTATTGGAACGGAAGTACTCTATGGCTGACCGTCTGTGAATAGAAGTGAGGTACGAAAGATAGCCTCTATGGTATATGCTACTATGGACTAATACACATGGGAGGACTCTTTGTAAAGGCCTCGTAGCATCCCTATGCGATCACACCTTGGTAGTGTGGTATGATGCCTGATCAGCATCGCATGGTTGGGTTTAAAGTTCTTTGAACTTTTATGCGACTTGTGGTGAAAGTGTACAACCTCTGCAGAGTGTAAAACTAATCGATTAGCCGTGCTCACGGTCAAGAGCGGCCTGGACCCTCACACGATAATTGAACTTAAAGATGGACTTAAATCGTGGTTTCTGGTTATGTTAGCCATATGCTTATGGCGTATCTCTTTATGTTAATATGGGTTGGGATATACTTATATCATAGTAATCAGGTGTTAATAAAATTTGACCAACTAAAAGTGCTTAATGCAGTCAACCTATCAGCCTTTCCTTTGTCAAGCCTTTGCATTCATACTTTCCCCACACTTGCTGAGTACGGCATGTACTCACCCTTGTTATAAACAACGTTGCTCAGAAAGAGAAGCTGCTATGAAGATGTTATGAAGATGTTGTTGGTGCTAGGCATACGCAACCCCCAGTCGACTGCTTGTGGATGTTTGGTGCCTTCATTTCCAGGATATAAGCGTAATACTCTGATAATCTTCCTTTTTCTTACGTGATACTGTTTCTGTATTCACTTATATGTCACTATATGTATGAAATTAGATCCTGGCATCATATAGTTATGCATCTGATTTTCTTTGGAAAAATAGTTGTGACAGAGTGGTATCAGAGCTGTATCGACTATAGGACGTAAGCCTAGTTAGCAATGGATGTTTCCTAAGGTCTCTTTTGATCTAAAGTCACTCCTTAACTTATCCCTGACCTTTCTGAAGAATGTTTTCACTTCTCAATCATCTTCTTCTCTCTCTGCCATGGTGACTCTGCTTTTCTAGTAAACTCTTAAGCATTTGCACTTCCTTTCTTCACAAATGCTAAACCATGAATTCTTGTATTCTCTCAAGCAATGACACCCCCTTGATTTATTGTGGAATTGTTATTCTTGATATTCTATCTGTTCGCGCAGCTCTCTGACACATCGTTACTATTTTAATTCTTTCTCGAGCTACAGAACTCCGATTGACATGAAATCAGTTGGGTTAGTTCCAGAATTTCATGGGTCAATTTATGTCAAAAATTCAGCAGTATTCGTTCTGTATCAAGAGAGATACATGCGAATTAGTGGAGCATTCAGAATCTGTCAACACTGCTGAAGAAGCCATCTTGATTAATCTATATCCCGAGTTCTAAACCTCTGATTGAGGTGACTCCAGTTGGGATGAACTCATAATTTCGTACTCCATGATCTGTGAGAAATTCATTATTTATGGATATCCTTATCAGGAGATACATCTAATCTATTAGGAGGATGCCCTCTGACTTTATTAATAACATTTAGCATCGTTCCTTTGACTATGTTTTGATTGATGGAATTCAGTGCTTGCATGATGATGTTTGGTTTTATGACCTTGTTTGAGTTGGTTCTTTGTAGCGAGTGTTGGTGTATTGTAGGTCTTATATCTACAATAACATCAGTTGCTTAGTTGGGTTCTTCTCTTGTATCTCCCACCTCCTTGTTTCTCCCCGTTCTTCCTACCCTACTCCTCAAGCTATCTGTTTACTCTTGTTCTCTTCTGATCTTTTCTTTATCCACCAACCAGATGGAAAACCCAGAAAGAGATAACCAAGACAAAACCCATGAGAACAATGACAACTATGGATACAACCAAGATGTGTTATCTTCAGCGGATAAGTATGCAGAGTTCATGAGGACTGAGCCACCCATATTCTCTAATACCACATACCCTCTAGAAGCTGATGACTGGATCAAGACAATGGGAGAGAAGCTAGATATGGTATAGTGCAATGATAGAGAAAAGGCTTTGTATGCATCTAGACAACTTGAAGGAGCAGCTTCAGATTGGTGGAATGCCTACGTCAATGGACATGAGCAACCTGAGAGTATTATGTGGAAGGAATTCAAGGACAACTTTATCTCACACCATACTCCTGTAAGTGCGATGAAGCTCAAAAGGAAGGAGTTCCTTAATTTAAAGCAAGGACAAATGTCGGTGACTGAGTATGGGGATAAGTTTATCCAGTTATCTTTATATGCCCCAAGATCAGCTGAAAGTGATAAGAAGAAACGAGAGCATTTCATCAAAGGATTGAATGAAGACCTTCAAAGTATACTAAGCTTACATGAGTATTCCAGTCTGCAAGATGTATTCAACAAAGCCGTTGGGCTAGAGAGCAAACTACAAGAGATCATGAGTAAGAAGAGGAAATTTCTAGAGCAAGCTGACAATTCTCACCTTTACCATGTGTCTCAAACCCAAGGTTACGCTGAAGATCAGTATGAAGATGCATATCTAGAATATCCTCATGGTTGCACAGTGCAAGTGATTGACGAGACACCACGCAATCGTCAGAACATTAGGGAAACTAGAGCTTGTTTCTACTGCAAAGCTGGTGGACACTTTAATACTAGGTGCCCAAAGAAACGCGTGGATCGGTATCACAAGAATTTATGGCGGCAACGAAACAAGCAAGACAAGACACCTGATACCTAAGGAAGTTAGGTTGTGATAGAGTTTTCTGTAATATGAAAGGAGGATATGTAAAGAGTTCGAAATAAACCCTTGTCTCTTGCCAACCTTCTTCGAATCTCAGGACGATATTCCTTTTAAGGAGGGTAGATTTGTCACACCATAAAATTTCCAATTTCAGGATGTGAATAGGAAGAATAATTAAGGAATGATTTTCACTCAATTTTAAAAATTTTCCAACATTTATTTTCTTTACAGGGAATATATTACAGGAAAAAGGCATTATTTGTATTTTTAAATCAAATAAAAAGTTTATGTGAGTGTTGCATTCATGCCGATACATCCTAGTGTTTTTGAGTGCAAAATGATTTAAAAACACGCTTAGGTGCTGACCAAACCCTTCTGAGAATTTTCCGAATTTTTCTGGGATTTATTCTTGTTTTCTCTGAGCATTTTCTATTTATTAGAAGGCTCTAAAATCTTTTTCATGAGCTCCAAATATTTTATTTGGATTGTTCATGTCTCAATCTATCTCTGGGAAATTTCCTGGAATTTTTGGGATTTTCTAAGTATTTTTCGTGCCTTTATTAACATTTCTAGGCATTTTTGGATTTGTTTTGCACTGGAAAATAAATTCAAAAAAAAAGAAAAACCCTATCCTATCCCTTCGGGCCGAGCCCATGGGCTCGACCCGCCCGCGCCCGCTCTGCCCGCGGCCGATCCCGCAGCCCGCTCCAGCCCGCCGAGGCCCAATCGGAGCCCATCCGGCCTCCAGCCATGGCGTGCCCGGGGCGGACACCACCGCCGCCTCGGCGTGTGCGCCCAGGCCACCTCGGCGTCCCTAAGCCCGCGCATCCTGCCCTAGCTGCTGCTCCTCACCGCCTTGCGCCACGCCGCCGCCAGCGCTGGCCGTCGCTGCTCGCGCCGCCGTACGCCGGAGCCAAACGCCACCGCGCCCGATTCGCCGGCTTGAGCTACAGCCGGACCCAGTCAACGCTGTCCCGAGCTCCGTTGTGTCGTGCTGCATCTTCTCCGCCTCTCCTCGTTCCCAGAGCTACACCGGAGCCTCGCCGCCGCTGAGACCACCGCCGGCTGCCGCTACCTCTCCGTTGCCGGCCATCTTCCGGCCGTCCCCGTTCGTGGGTAAGTGCCTCCACAGGATCTCCATCCCCTCCTCTCTCTTTTCCCCCTATCGCCTGTGTCCCTGGCAGCCCAGGTCGCCGGCGACCTCGCCGGCAGGAGCTTCCCAAGCCGCCGGAGCCACCCTGCCAGAGGTAGAAGATGAGAAGAAGACCCTTTTGCGGATAACCCCCTGCGATTCCTTGAAAACCCTAGATCCAATTTTGTGTCTTGCAAATCTTTCAAGAACCCCCCTGGAAAGAATAGATACCCTAGATCCAGTCCACCCTGGAACTTTTGCGAGTAAGCCCTCGGGTTTATATACGAAATTGCGTATATGCCCTCGGTTTTTCGCGGATAAGTCCCTAGAGGTTTTGAATTCTTTGCCAGCAAGTCGCTACACCTTTAAAAGGCCATATCTTCTATGTTTTAGCTCCATTTTTGCCCGTTCAAGTTGCGTTAGGTTCATAATGAAGTAAAATACGTGTTAGTGGTGAGTTTTCATCATGTTTGTTTTCTGAAAAATAAATTTAATATTAATTTTGATTAATGCTTATTAAACATGGCTTTTCTAAATAAAAGCAATATAGTGCCCTACACCGTTTTTCATAACTAATATTAATTTGATTAATGATTCTTTCATGTGCTTTTATAAATAAAATTTAATTAGGATCTTACCCGGTTTTTCATAAACCAAATGTTAATTTGTTTAATATTTAATTAACTTTTCTAATTAAAAGTGCTTAGGCTTTTTACATCGGTTTTATAAATAAATATTAATTTGATAAATACTAATGCTATAATGTTTTCAATAATAATATGATCCACTCGAATCATAAAGTTATGTTTAGATGATTCATATAGTTTAGCTTTTCTAAATTAAATGTTTAATTAGTATAAAGTTTATATATGAATCTTTATAAATAAAATTTGACTAGATTTTTACTCCGGTCTTTTGCAAATAAAATATAATGTTGCATTAATTCCAACTTAGGGTATTTTTTTATGAAATATCCTTTACATACCTTTTATTAATTAAAATAAACCTAGCTCATAGTTTGATCTCTCACGTATGCAAATCAATCGGTAGACGTTCTTTATCAAAGCTCTCTATCTCAGTGTGTCTCTGTCATAGAGCTAATCCTCTTTCAAGCCCTAGATCTTTTGATCCTAGTTCTTGCTCAACCTAGTGTCTTCATAAAGCTAACCAAGCCTTTCCTTTCTCAGCACGGTCTGTGTGCTTCAGTGATCCTTAGCATCGAGCTTATCCTTTAGAGCGTTCTTTTAAAGCTTTTCTTTTGATTGGAGCATTGTTCTTAGTAGTACTTGTTTGTCTTCATTGCATGCTTGTGCCCGATGGTTGAAGCGAGTAGATTGAACGTTGTTCGAGAGCAGTGAAGAGTTTGAAGTTGAAGAATTCTGGGCAACAACATTACACTGGTTAAAGGCAAGTGTGTCCTTGTTCTTTTGTCCCAATAACTGTGTTTAATCACATTGCATATGCTTGCATTAATATTGATGGGTCCTATTAAGGATTATCCTAGTCTTTGTGATCATTCCTTGTCAACCTGGGTTTACCTTTTTGTTGGGTAGCTATGCTTAGTAGCTCTACCCTGGGTTATGGTGGTTCTAATGAACAACAATGATAAACATGTTTTACTTTCATGATGTGTCTCTAGTTAATACAAGATCATATGATTAATTGGAACATGGAGCGACCACCCAGGACAACAGTGCAACCACAAGGACTAAATGGCTATGGTCTTGGCTGAGTAATTAGGGAAGTCTTGTGTGGCTATTACTCGCATAGTAGCTTGGGTACGGAGGAATGCTTTTATGGCTCTTCTATCCCGGATAGGTATTGGAACGGAAGTACTCTATGGCTGACCGTCCGTGAATAGAAGTGAGGTACGAAAGATAGCCTCTATGACATATGCTACTATGGACTAATACACATGGGAGGACTCTTTGTAAAGGCCTCGTAGCATCCCTATGCGATCACACCTCGGTAGTGTGGTATGATGCCTGATCAGCATCACGTGGTTGGGTTTAAAGTTCTTTGAACTTTTATGCGACTTGTGGTGAAAGTGTACAACCTCTGCAAAGTGTAAAACTAATCGATTAGCCGTGCTCACGGTCAAGAGCGGCCTGGACCTTCACACGATAATTGAACTTAAAGATGGACTTAAATCGTGGTTTCTGGTTATGTTAGCCATATGCTTATGGCGTATCTCTTTATGTTAATATGGGTTGGTATATACTTATATCTTAGTAATCAGGTGTTAATAAAATTTGACCAACTAAAAGTGCTTAATGCAGTCAACCTGTCAGCCTTTCCTTTGTCAAGCCTTTGCATTCATACTTTCCCCACACTTGCTGAGTACGGCATGTACTCACCCTTGTTATAAACAACGTTGCTCAGAAAGAGAAGCTGCTATGAAGCTGTTATGAAGATGTTGTTGGTGCTAGGCATACGCAACCCCCAGTCGACTGCTTGTGGATGTTTGGTGCCTTCGTTTCCAGGATATAAGCGTAATACTCTGATAATCTTCCTTTTTCTTACGTGATACTATTTCTGTATTCACTTATATGTCACTATATGTATGAAATTAGATCCTGACATACATATAGTTATGCATCTGGTTTTCTTTGGAAAAACAGGTGTGACAATCGGTTTCCTACTTTACGATGTTCTAAATTGATGCCTCGTGCTGCTGGTCCTTTTAAGATACTAACCAAAATTAATGATAATGCTTATGTTCTTGACCTGCCTGCGGAGTTTGGTGTTTCCACTAGTTTTAATGTTGCAGATTTAAAGCCGTATGCGGGAGAGGATGAGGAGTTGTCGTCGAGGACGACTTCAGTTCAAGAAGGGGAGGATGATAAGGACACCACCACCGACACAGGTACATCTACACCAGCAGCACTATTCCAGGCGTCACCGTCCATACGAGTTGCATCTACACCTGCGCCAGAGGCTCCTACACTTGCGCCTTCTGGGCCAATCACACGGGCCCATGCGAGGGAGTTGAACTACATAATGCTGCTGAAGAACGAAGGCCTGCAAGGGTAGTTGCTGGCCCAACAGGGAAGCCCAGGTGGGTTGCCTAGGGTTGGAGGCACCTAGGCTCGTGCCCCCCTCTCGTGGCTGCGTCGACTCTAGGGGCTGCGCCCCCTCCTTTTGTTTTCCTATATTAGATAGAGTCCTTCTCATTTTACAACTTGAGTTTTGTTTTACATCTAGCTTTAGCTACATCAGAACATGCACAAATACGTGTTGTCCTCTGTGATTCAGAACTCCACCTTCGAGTGATAGTAAGATTGCTCGCCTCTTTTTCTTGTTCGTTCTTCGATTGCGTGCAGGAAACGATCTTCGTGATCAGGCTGATCTTGCGCCAGCAAGGTCGGTAACCATCGGGAGTTGGTTCAGCGATTGCATTGGCGCTTCGAGTCTTGCTCGTCGTAGTCGGATCGTGAGGGTCAACTTCCACCAAATCGGATTTATCTCCACTCACCGAAAGATCGGGCACTCCGCCTCTATCACTATAGTGTTCTATGAGAGTATGCAATGTGTGTGTCACACTAACCCTATCATATCATTATCCTTACCCATGTATTTGAGAGTTACCTCCACTTCTATCCATTATCTATAATCATTGCAATACTATAAGTCTTCTTATCCTACCCCGCCTTCCTTCGATTCGATACCCTTTGGAATACTCCGATGGGGAAATGCTACAATGGTTTATCCGTGCGCTTGTGGATTCGTTTGTGATCATTAGGATTACCACTGTCATTTCTAGCGCCGTTGCTAGGAACACACAAACTTTGCAACAATGTTAAGGAATGCCAACATTGGACCAGCAGTGTCACCGGTCTGACCGGTGATGAGCATCAGTCTGACCGGTGCGTATACGATGCCTCGGAAGTTCCGGGTTCGACTCGGAAGTTCTGACAAGGGGTCTTATGTCTACCTTGTGCATTTTCTCGGAAGGTCCGGTTCAGGGTCGGAAGTTCTGTTGAAAATAGTTGAAGGACATCCTTTTGATGATCATGAGTCAATGGTAATGAGTTACTTGACACAATTCAATTGATATATCATTATTGTGTGATGACCAAGTATATGAGTGAGCCTCTCTATATTCTTAATCGAATAATGTGCCATGATCAAGAAATTCAAATATCTCTATGCACTAATTAAGGGGGAGCTCATTCCAGTACTTGTGTCACTTGTGGGGCTAACAATTTCTTCTAGTGATCTTGCTGTCCTAAATTTATTTGTGCACCATAGGCAAGCTCTTGAATCTTTCGCTAATCTCCAAAGATCAAGAAAGAGCTAGCAATTATCATGAAAAGTCAAATAAGCACAAATTTAATGGTCTAATGCAAAGGTATGTTCTCTTGAACTCTTATATATATTGTAATGCATCTAGGCCTTTATAAAATGCTAGTGTGCCTCTCTTAGCATGTAATTGCTTCAAGTGAATTTCGTTATTTGCTTGAAGTGGATGCATGTACTTTGTGACATAGGATAGACTTTTGAAAAATCAACTAGCATGTGTAGGAAGTGTGAAATTTGAAAAATATTTGATCTTGGTCTTTGTGACTCGATCAACTTATTTGTGACTATTATTCTCCATGCTTGCTTGATGGCTAGTCATAAATGAGAAGATTTTCTAAAATCCATATTATCTATCTATATATATCTCTCTCTCTTGGAAGAACCAAGAAGTGTGAATTAATGTGGATTATCCTACATTCTTTTGAGAGATGTCAAAATTTGGATCAATATCACTTCTACATCTTTATCCATCTCTTGTGGAGTTAAGAATCAAATTCTTTCTATCTAAGATCAGCTCTTATTTCCCCAGGGGGCACCGGTCTGGCCGGTGCCGCGCACTGGTCTGACCGATGTAACCCTAGAAGTTACTTTTTACCCCCGTGAATCAACAGTACCAAACCTTATCCTATTTTACCCCTCGACCACCAACGCCACCTTCTTCCTCCTCCAGAACCCACGCCCCCTCTCTCCTCCTCTCAAACCTCCATTGGCAATTTGGAATTCCAACCGAGGAAAGGGGTCATTCTTGCGAGGAAAAGACACTCCCAAGGCTCCTCTACTGGTTCCCAAACCGGTTCTTCGGATTTAAATCGAGTTCTTCTCTCCAAAGGTATCCAAAATTTTCTTTTGCCTGATCTCTCTACTCCCTTAAAAGTTCTGGGATTTCTTTAGAAGAACACCTCTTGGTAGCCCCTAGAAGACATCCCAAGACTTACAAAATCTTTTGGTCGGTCGCATTGTGAGAATTCAAAATTTGGGTTTGGACGACCCTGACCGGTCTGACCGGTCGGGCACATCGGTTTGACCAGTGTGGCCCGTCCAACCCTAATTTATTTTTTATTCATGTTCTCGACTTATCTATGTTTGGGAATGTCTCTTGTACATGAATGATCATATCAAATCCATCCAGCTGCAGAGATTGGCATTTGGTGCCATTGGCTCTGTTCTGGTGGGCACCAATCTGACCGGTGGTGCCCAGAACAGACCCAATTGCTCTAAATTGTGAATTTCAATTCCATATCTTTTTTAATCTATATCCTGGTGTCTTATACATTCTTGTCATAATTTTTATGACTCAGGACAGTAGCTATGCTGAAGGTCAAACTAGGAGCTAAGAAGAAATCTACATTGACTGCTAGAGAGTTACCAGATGATTTTGGGACAGGTGGCAGTGGCAGCAAGAGGAAGCTGAGGCCTAGAGCACCACAACGGAGAGATGATGATGAGGGTTGAGAGCCAGGTGTGGTTCGAGGACCGGTGGATGGTCGCTTCCTGGTGTGATGAGTGATTGACAACGTGGTGTGGACTGATTCTTGGCTAAGTATTGCAGGTGCAGGTTGCGGCTTGACTGGTGCAGGTGCAGGTGAAGAACAAGCGTGAAAGGTCGTTGCCGGTGAGGCCTCCAGGTGTGGAGAAGACAAGTAGGCTTGGTTCGAGGGACCCGGTGGCCAGCGGGGTCAAGTGCGGGCCGCATGGTGGCAAGAACGGCAAGATGAAGTCATGGACGGTTTCTTGGTTGAGCCTCAAAACCAAGGTCGAGCCGGGACTACGTGGGAGCCGAGTCATGAGTGGTGATTGGCGGAGGCTACACCGAGTTCGCGGGGTTTCCGGTGGTTCACCAGAAAACCACTGGGTTCCTTGGTTGATCCACAAAGCCAAGACCGAAGAACCGAAGACGGAGGTGCAGCAGCTCCAGACCGGTCTGACCGGTGGGTCTTACCGGTCTGACCGGTGGGTACCGGTCTGACCGGTGAGGAGAACCGGTCTGACCGGTGTGCGACGACGCAGTCCGGAATCTTCGAAGCGGAGGACACGCGTCGGGATCGCAAGGCTTGCGTCGAGGCTAAGCAAGTTTGCGGTCGCTGGGCATCCGTCCGATGGTGCGAAGACAAAGACTTCCAATTTCGCCCTCGAGGGGCATGTATCCCTAGTTAGCTAGTAAGGGTATTTTAGTCTTTCGGTTGCCTCCATATAACCCAAGGGGTGAGAGGATGGCAGCCATCTCTTGGAACCCTAGCTCATTTGGTTTTCCTATTTTCCTTCCTATTTTCTTAGGATTTTCGTAGGACTAGCTTGAGAGCTTCATGGTGAGATCTTGTGAGAGGGAAGGATGATCGGGCGGCAAGCTAGACCTTGTATGAACCTCTTTGGTATGTATAGATGATTCGGCGTGGTTCCTCAAGGCTTGGATGTGTCTTTCCCGTTTCTCCTTTTTGGTGATTTTCGGAGCCCTTTCTTGGCGATTTTCTTGGAGCGATTTCGAGGCCTTTCTCTTTGGGGTTTGGTGGGGGATGTATGCATGAACCCTTCGTGGTTCTTTTCCATTTGATTCCCCTTCCAAATCCGTGAGCAAAGGGGCTCGATTTTGGGGTTTTCGTGGCTCTAGGGTTAGAGGCGTTCTTGGTGGGATTTCTTCGATTCCTCTTGATTTGACAAGTTTTGGTGGACCAAATCTTGGCTATGGAGTACCCATGAGGTGTTCCTACTATCCCCAAAGTCTTGTGCAAAACCGTGGAGCGAATCGGGAGATCGGGAGTTGGATTTGGAGGAGTTGACTCGCGGGCGCTGTTCTTCCCGAGCTGCCCAGGCACGACCGGTCTGACCGGTGCTCTTGACCGGTCTGACCGGTGCTAGCCCTTGGTGGGTTTTTGTCTCGGGGAACAGCCTTGTCCGTGTGGTTTTGTCCCGTGGTCCTGCTGTTCAGTTCTTGGAGTGTTTGGAGTTGTTTTGCTAGGATTTGTGAGGGGTTCTTCTTCCTCACAGGTTGTGTTTCGTGGTGGTTTTTGTTCCAGGGCCTAGAGGATTCACTGAGGCTTCCTGGAACGTTTGCTGTGCGGCTGCTGTAGCCACCGGCCTGACCGGCTCTGTCCACCGGTCTAACCGGTGTCACCGGTCTGACCGGCGCAGGCCATCGGTCTGACCGGTGTAGCACAGGCAGCAAGCCGTGCAAGTTTCCGCTGTGTGTTTTGGTGAGTTTTGGCTAGGAAGGTTGAGTGTTGGTTCCTAGGACCAGTAGCACTCTAGTGGCTGCGTGGTCTTGACCAACTTGGGTAGTTGGGTCGGAGACGTGAGTTGGAAGCCGTGTTCGTCTTGTTGGAGTTCCCATCTCCTTCGAGAAGATTTTTTATCGGCTCCCATTCACTCCCCCCTCTCTGGTTCGCCTAATCGGTCCTTCAATTGGTATCAGAGCCGGTTCGGGTCTTTATTGACTCTTACCAGTCTAAGATCTAAAGATGGCGTACCAGGAACGGGGTTCGGGTCCTCCGCACTTCGATGGGAAGAACTACCAGATGTGGCAAAGGCGGATGGCGGCGTTCCTCCGCGGAAAGGGTCAGATCCTTTGGGATGTCACGGTGAACACAGCTTATGTTCATCCGATGAACTTCCTTGCTCCAGGATCGAGGGATATGTTCGAAGCCAACAACAAGGCTGTCGACTACTTGTTTCGTGCTCTGTGTCAGCCTGAATTCGATCGGGTTCAGACAGAGGACTTAGCTTGTAGGATTTGGGAGCAGTTGAAGGATGCTCATGCTGGGAATGCTCAGGTTCAGGCTCGGATGTACGCGACTTACCGGAGAGAGTACGAGAACTTCACTCATCTCCCCGGCGAGTCCGTCGATGCCCTTTTCCAGCGATTTACGGTCGTTGTGAACAACATGAGAGCCAATGTGGACGTCCTCCCATACAATGATCATGATAGAGCCGTGAAGCTCTTGCACTCGTTGGATCGTACCGTATGGGACGGGAAGTTTGAGGCTATTGTTGAGTCCGAGAAGTATGACACCTTGACGGTGAACGAGCTGTTCTCGAAGCTCAAGTCGGCTGAGTTGGACCGTGGTATGACAGCCAAGATCGAGAGCCCGACTGATTCTCATAGTCTCGCTCTCGTCAGTGGCAAAGGAGCTAAGTCTAACGCCAACGCATCTTCCAGGATGTACTCTCTGTCTTCTTTGATGTCTTTGCCAGATGAGGAGTTCGACGTGCTTGGAGAGGACGAGCTGGCGTTGCTGACCAGGCGGTTCGAGAGGCTGCACGAGAACCGGGTGAACACGAGGAGGACAGCACGGACGTGCTTTCAGTGCGGCAAGCCAGGACACTTCGTTGCCGACTGCCCGGAGAAGATGGAGAACAAGGACGGCTACAAGGACGGCTACAGGCACCGATCGAGCAAGGATGGCAAGTACCGATCGAGGCGCGATCACAAGCACAAGAACAAGCACAAGGACGAGCGACGGTCGAGGAAGAAGGATGGCCGCGGCACGAAGGCCCGAGCAATGGTAGGAGCGAGCGACGTCGATTCCAGCTCCGCCTACTCTTCCTCAAGCTCGAGTAGCAGTGAAGATGAAGGTGATCGGCGCAAGAACAAGAAGTCATCCAGGAACTTGAGCGGGTTGAGCTGCTTCGCGAGAGATGGCTTCTGCGGCATGGCCCGTAGCTCCGGCAGCAAGAAGAGCCACCAGAGTGACTCGGACTCTGACTCCGAGGATGAGGTATGTGATGAGCTCTCTTCTTTGCGCAAGGAGAATGATGAGTTGGTTGACTTGCTTGATAACCGCGATCACATGCTTAGAGAGGCCAAGAAGATGAGGAAAGAGCTTAGGGCCTCACTAGAAGATGCTAGGAACCGTGTGGCTGAGCTAGAAACCCAGAACCTAGATGCTAAGCTTGAGATTGATTCGCTTAAGGCTTCTCCTGTGGTTTCTGATGAGATTGATTGCTGTGATTGCTCTGTGTACCTAGCTGATCTCACTGCTCTTAAGGATAAGCATGCTTCTACTTGTGATGAACTAGATATGCTTAGGGTTGAAGTGGCTGAGCTTAAGTCTAGACCTGCTTTGCTAGGTGCTTGCACTTCTTGCCCTGTTTTGCATGGAAAGATTGATGAGATGCATGCTTACACTGTTTCACTTGAGGCTAAGTTGAAAGAGCCTATTCCCACTTCTTGCTCTACTTGTGAATTGCATGCGGTTAAGAATTTGGAGCTTGCACATTATGTTGATCGCCTGCAGGATGAAAATGATGAGCTGAGAAAATGTATGAGCTGGTTGTCGGGTCAGGAGCCTCAGCTCGGTATCATGATAGCGGCTTTCAAACGCTATGATGGTCAGGCACTTGGGGCTGACAAGCTTGGAGAGAACTGTGGTGAGGGAGTTGAGAGAGTTGGAGAGATTCCTATCCCACCACCAAATAGACACAAGAACAAATTTGAGCCCAAGCCCAACCATCTCAGAAACAAACTTGACACTACTCCAGATCCACCCATATTCCCTCACCCAACAAATGATTTTCAGAAACCGGTGAAGTTTGTGAGCCCAAAGGGAGGTGAGGAAGGAGAGAAGAAGGGTGAGAAGCCGAGTGGGCAGCCCCAACCCAAGCCTAAGCCTAAGCCACAGCCCATAAAGTTCCATTGTGGGTATTGTGGGAGAGATGGTCACAAGGATGAGTTTTGCTTCAAGAGGAAGCGTGAGGAGAGAATGGCTAGAGAGTGGGCTAACAGGGACAGGTACCACCCCTCTAATGGTGTACCTGAGCCTCGTATGCAGATGCCCAGGGCCAAGGCGTTTGTGAGGACGGTTCCGGCTTGGGGAGACCGGAAGGCTGCAGGTGTTGCTGCTGGCCGAGCCACACCGGTCAGACCGGTGTACTACACCGGTCAGACCGGTGGAGGTCTGGGCAGACAGCGAGTCGGATTTCGTGCTCGTGAGGATGCTCGTTTTGGTTCTGGAGGTCGTGGTTCTGGTGGTTGGTCTGGAAAGTTTGCAGGTGGTCAGTTTGCTAGGCGTTCTCCACCTCGTGCTCAATACGAGGGTGAGAAGAGTCGTAGCTTTGAGATGGAGCGGAGGTACGATCCACGGTTTCCCTTTCGTGGTTTTCGTCCTCCTCCAGCTAGAGAGGGTTGGTTCCCTCGTGGTGGTTACCGTGGTGGTAGCTTTGATAGGCGTGATGATTTGGTTTGTGCTAACCCCACTTTGGAGCAAATGGCTCGGCACTGGTTTTACTCTTTTGGTACTAACCCCAGTGCTGAGTCGTTTGTTCACTCACGTGCTCGCTTTTGAATTTCAGGTGGGAGACTTGAAGAACATTTGGTTGATTGACTCCGGTTGCTCGAGGCATATGACCGGAGACAAGGGGTGGTTCTCAAGTCTCGTCCCGGTGGTGACAAAGAAGTACATCACCTTTGGGGACAATGGGCGAGGGCGTGTGCTGTCAGAAGGTGAGATTAAGGTAAGCGATAAGATCACTCTCAGGCGTGTTGCTCTTGTTCAATCGCTTGGATACAATTTGCTTTCTGTGTCTCAGTTGTTGGATGAGGGTTTTGAGGTGTTGTTTCGGCCTGGTGGTTCTCGGATTTTAGATTCTCGGGGGGATCTTGTTTGCATGGTCGTTCCCGAGGGTCAAGTGTTCCGAGCTGATTTTTCTCAGTCTTCTGGTGTGGAGCGTTGCTTCTTGGCTGGTTCTTCGAGTGAGTTGTGGAAGTGGCATAGGAAGTTGGGTCACTTGAGCTTTGACCTTTTGTCTCGCTTGAGTAAACTCAATTTGGTCCGAGGATTGCCACGATTGAGGTTTGAGAAAGAGTTGGTTTGTGCGCCGTGTAGGCATGCCAAGATGGTAGCCTCTTCTCACCCGCCTCTCACCGATGTGATGACTGAGCGTCCATGCGAGCTGCTCCATATGGACCTTGTTGGCCCAGCTCGTGTGCGATCTGCGGGTGGGAAGTGGTATGTCCTTGTTGTGGTGGATGACTACTCTCGGTATGCGTGGGTGTTCTTTCTTGAGGAGAAGGGGGAGACGTTTGGTTTTGTTCGAGATCTTGTCTTGAGGTTAAGAAACGAGAGGCACGGAGATGCCATACGAGCGATCCGCAGTGACAATGGCTCGGAATTCAAAAACTCTCGCTTCGAAACTTTTTGCCATGACTTGGGTCTTGAACATCAGTTTTCGAGTCCGTATACGCCTCCCCAGAATGGCGTGGTGGAAAGGAAAAACAGGACCTTGTGCGAGATGGCTCGGACGATGCTCGACGAGCATAGGACTCCGAGAAGGTTCTGGGCTGAGGCGGTCAATACCGCGTGCCATGTGTCGAACAGGATCTACCTCAGGGTTCACAAGAAGAAAACCTGTTACGAGTTGATGCACGGTCGCACACCCAAGGTGAGTCACTTCCATGTCTTTGGTTGTAAATGCTTCATTCTGAAGAAAGGGAAGAAGTTGGACAAGTTCGAGGCTAGGTCTGTCGATGGTATTTTCTTTGGTTATGCATCTCATTCTACAGCATTTCGTGTGCTCAATCTTGAAACTAACCAAATCGTGGAGACTTGCGAGGTAACCTTCGACGAGACACAGCCACGTAGTCAGCTTGTTTTTGAGTGTGCAGGTGACGACGAACTTGGCGAGGAGATCTTTCAGGAGGAGGAGCATGAACATGGAGATGATGAAGATGGCGGTGTGATGCCCGCGGCTGAACATGTACCTACTACTTCGACGACGATCGAGAATGGACCCTCTCCCACACCTACAATGACAAACCCAGATCAAGGCGAAGCTGCTGTTGAGGGGGAGGTAGCATCAAGGCGAGAACCTCCTCGACGAGTGCAAGTGGATCACCCAGCTTCGAGAATCATCGGCGACATGAATGAACGTACTACACGGTCGAGGGTTCGGAACAATTCTCATTTCGCTCATGCTGCTTTTGTTGCCACTTTTGAGCCCAAGGACATTGGACATGCGTTATCTGATCATAATTGGGTTAACTCGATGCATGAGGAGTTGGAGAATTTTGAGAGGAACCAAGTTTGGGTGTTGGTTGACCCTCCCCCAGGGTGTAAGCCGATTGGGACAAAATGGGTGTGGAAAATTAAAGAGGGAGAGAAAGGAGAAGTGGTGAGGAACAAGTCGAGACTTGTTGCTCAGGGGTACAGTCAGAAAGAGGGGATCGACTACGAGGAGACTTTCGCTCCTGTAGCTCGTTTGGAGGCGATCAGGATCCTTCTAGCTTTTTCCGTGGCTAAAGGGTTCAAGTTGTACCAGATGGATGTGAAGAGTGCTTTTCTGAACGGTGTTTTGGAGGAAGAGGTGTTTGTGAGGCAACCACCGGGGTTTGAGAGTGAGAAGTACCCTCACCGAGTCTATGAGAGCCAGGTGTGGTTCGAGGACCGGTGGATGGTCGCTTCCTGGTGTGATGAGTGATTGACAACGTGGTGTGGACTGATTCTTGGCTAAGTATTGCAGGTGCAGGTTGCGGCTTGACTGGTGCAGGTGCAGGTGAAGAACAAGCGTGAAAGGTCGTTGCCGGTGAGGCCTCCAGGTGTGGAGAAGACAAGTAGGCTTGGTTCGAGGGACCCGGTGGCCAGCGGGGTCAAGTGCGGGCCGCATGGTGGCAAGAACGGCAAGATGAAGTCATGGACGGTTTCTTGGTTGAGCCTCAAAACCAAGGTCGAGCCGGGACTACGTGGGAGCCGAGTCATGAGTGGTGATTGGCGGAGGCTACACCGAGTTCGCGGGGTTTCCGGTGGTTCACCAGAAAACCACTGGGTTCCTTGGTTGATCCACAAAGCCAAGACCGAAGAACCGAAGACGGAGGTGCAGCAGCTCCAGACCGGTCTGACCGGTGGGTCTGACCGGTCTGACCGGTGGGTACCGGTCTGACCGGTGAGGAGAACCGGTCTGACCGGTGTGCGACGACACAGTCCGGAATCTTCGAAGCGGAGGACACGCGTCGGGATCGCAAGGCTTGCGTCGAGGCTAAGCAAGTTTGCGGTCGCTGGGCATCCGTCCGATGGTGCGAAGACAAAGACTTCCAATTTCGCCCTCGAGGGGCATGTATCCCTAGTTAGCTAGTAAGGGTATTTTAGTCTTTCGGTTGCCTCCATATAACCCAAGGGGTGAGAGGATGGCAGCCATCTCTTGGAACCCTAGCTCATTTGGTTTTCCTATTTTCCTTCCTATTTTCTTAGGTTTTTCGTAGGACTAGCTTGAGAGCTTCATGGTGAGATCTTGTGAGAGGGAAGGATGATCGGGCGGCAAGCTAGACCTTGTATGAACCTCTTTGGTATGTATAGATGATTCGGCGTGGTTCCTCAAGGCTTGGATGTGTCTTTCCCGTTTCTCCTTTTTGGTGATTTTCGGAGCCCTTTCTTGGCGTTTTTCTTGGAGCGATTTCGAGGCCTTTCTCTTTGGGATTTGGTGGGGGATGTATGCATGAACCCTTCGTGGTTCTTTTCCCTTTGATTCCCCTTCCAAATTCGTGAGCAAAGGGGCTCGATTTTGGGGTTTTCGTGGCTCTAGGGTTAGAGGCGTTCTTGGTGGGATTTCTTCGATTCCTCTTGATTTGACAAGTTTTGGTGGACCAAATCTTGGCTATGGAGTACCCATGAGGTGTTCCTACTATCCCCAAAGTCTTGTGCAAAACCGTGGAGCGAATCGGGAGATCGGGAGTTGGATTTGGAGGAGTTGACTCGCGGGCGCTGTTCTTCCCGAGCTGCCCAGGCACGACCGGTCTGACCGGTGCTCTTGACCGGTCTGACCGGTGCTAGCCCTTGGTGGGTTTTTGTCTCGGGGAACAGCCTTGTCCGTGTGGTTTTGTCCCGTGGTCCTGCTGTTCAGTTCTTGGAGTGTTTGGAGTTGTTTTGCTAGGATTTGTGAGGGGTTTTTCTTCCTCACAGGTTGTGTTTCGTGGTGGTTTTTGTTCCAGGGCCTAGAGGATTCACTGAGGCTTCCTGGAACGTTTGCTGTGCGGCTGCTGTAGCCACCGGCCTGACCGGCTCTGTCCACCGGTCTGACCGGTGTCACCGGTCTGACCGGCGCAGGCCATCGGTCTGACCGGTGTAGCACAGGCAGCAAGCCGTGCAAGTTTCCGCTGTGTGTTTTGGTGAGTTTTGGCTAGGAACGTTGAGTGTTGGTTCCTAGGACCAGTAGCACTCTAGTGGCTGCGTGGTCTTGACCAACTTGGGTAGTTGGGTCGGAGACGTGAGTTGGAAGCCGTGTTCGTCTTGTTGGAGTTCCCATCTCCTTCGAGAAGAATTTTTATCGGCTCCCATTCACTCCCCCCCTCTCTGGTTCGCCTAATCGGTCCTTCAATTGGTATCAGAGCCGGTTCGGGTCTTTATTGACTCTTACCAGTCTAAGATCCAAAGATGGCGTACCAGGAACGGGGTTCGGGTCCTCCGCACTTCGATGGGAAGAACTACCAGATGTGGCAAAGGCGGATGGCGGCGTTCCTCCGCGGAAAGGGTCAGATCCTTTGGGATGTCACGGTGAACACAGCTTATGTTCATCCGATGAACTTCCTTGCTCCAGGATCGAGGGATATGTTCGAAGCAAACAACAAGGCTGTCGACTACTTGTTTCGTGCCCTGTGTCCACCTGAATTCGATCGGGTTCAGACAGAGGACTTAGCTTGTAGGATTTGGGAGCAGTTGAAGGATGCTCATGCTGGGAATGCTCAGGTTCAGGCTCGGATGTACGCGACTTACCGGAGAGAGTACGAGAACTTCACTCATCTCCCCGGCGAGTCCGTCGATGCCCTTTTCCAGCGATTTACGGTCGTTGTGAACAACATGAGAGCCAATGTGGACGTCCTCCCATACAATGATCATGATAGAGCCGTGAAGCTCTTGCACTCGTTGGATCGTACCGTATGGGACGGGAAGTTTGAGGCTATTGTTGAGTCCGAGAAGTATGACACCTTGACGGTGAACGAGCTGTTCTCGAAGCTCAAGTCGGCTGAGTTGGACCGTGGTATGACAGCCAAGATCGAGAGCCCGACTGATTCTCATAGTCTCGCTCTCGTTAGTGGCAAAGGAGCCAAGTCTAATGCTAACGCATCCTCCAGGATGTACTCTTTGTCTTCTTTGATGTCTTTGCCAGACGAGGAGTTCGACGTGCTTGGAGAGGACGAGCTGGTGTTGCTGACCAGGCGGTTCGAGAGGCTGCACGAGAACCGGGTGAACTCAAGGAGGAACTCGAGAGCGTGTTTCAAGTGCGGCAAGACCGGACACTTTTTCGCCGAGTGTCCGAAGGTGAACAACCACGACAAGCACAAGTCCAAGGACAAAGGAAGAAGATCCAAGAAGAAGGAACATGAACATGGGAGGAAGACACGGACCCGAGAAAAGATCAAGAGATCGAGCGACATCGACTCCGACTCTGAGGATGTGTCATCAAGCTCGAGTGAAGAAGAAGAAGAAGAGGACAGCAAGAGGAAGCACAGAAAGAAGAAGAAGGACTTCGGCAAGTACTTGAACGGCCTTTGCTGTACCGCAAGCAAGACTTCGAGAGGCTGCAACAAGAAGGATGGGCTATGCGGCATGGCACGCAGCTCCGGCAGCAAGAGAAGCCAGAAGAACGCCTCGGAATCAGACTCTGACTCCGAGGATGAGGTATGTGATGAGCTCTCTTCTTTACGCAAGGAGAATGAGGAGTTGGTTGACTTGCTTGATAATCGCGATCACATGCTTAGAGAGGCTAAGAAGCTTAGGAAGGAGCTTAGAGCTTTGCTTGAAGATGCTAGGACTAGAGTGGCTGAGCTAGAAACACAGGTTCTTGATGGCAAGCTTGAAATTGATTCGCTTAAGGCTAGCCCTGTGGTTTCTGATGAGATTGATTGTGTTGATTGCTCTGTTTTCCTAGCTGATTTGACTGCTCTTAGGGAAAAGCATGCCTCCAAGTGTGAGGAACTAGATGTGCTTAGGGTTGAGTTGGCTGAGCTGCAATCTAGACCCACTTTGCTTGGTGCATGTACTTCTTGCCCTGGTTTGCATGAAAAAATTGCTGAGCTTCGTTCTCGCATTATTTCGCTTGAGGCTGATTTGAAAGTGCCTATCCCTACTGCTTGCTCTACCTGTGAATTACATGCTGTGAAGAATTTGGAACTTGCAAAATGTGTTGATCATTTGCAGGATGAGAACAGTAAGGTGCGTGAGGTGTTGAGTTGGGTGTCCAGTCATGAGCCTCAGCTGGGTGTGTTAATTGGCAGTTGTAAGCGCTTTGATGGTTGGGCTTTGGGATCTGATAAGTTTGGTGAGAGCAGTGGTGTGAGAGAAGGGAAATTTGGGAATACTCCAGTTCCACCACAACCAACACCCAAAGACAAGTTTGCACCCAAGCCAAACCAGTTGCTTAAATCGAGAGAAAAACCAAGTGAGAAGCCTAGTGAGAAACCTAGTGAGAAGCCTTGTGAAGAGCCACACCCGAAACCTAAGCCAAGACCAATTCGTTTCCATTGTGAGTTTTGTGGAAAGGATGGTCATAAGAGAGAGTTTTGCTTTAAGAAAAGAAGAGAGGCGAGATTGGCTAAGGAGTGGGCAAACAAGGACAGGTACCACCCTTCTCATGGTGTGCCTGAGCCTCGTATGCCACTACCTAAGGGAAAGGGTGTTGTGCATATGGTTCCAGCATGGAGAGATAGGAGAGCTTCAGGTGGAGGCAGGTTTGCTGGCCGAGGACCACCGGCCAGACCGGTCAGAGTGACCGGTCAGACCGGTGCTAGGCAGAGTGCTGGACAGTTTGGTTTCCGGGATTGTGAAGCTAGAGGGTTCAGCCTGTTTGGTCGTAGAACAGGTGGTAGGCGCTTTGAGTCTGGTGGTGTTGAGTTTGCTGGACGTTCTCCACCTCGTGATCAATACGAGTTTGGGAGAGGTCGCAGCTTTGAGTCTCAGAGGGGCTACGGACCACGGTTTCCCTTTCGTGGTACTCGTACTCCTCCAGTGAGACGGGAGTGGTTTTCCCATGGTGGTTCCAGGTTTGATAGGTTAGACGGGATGGATCGCAGTTTTGATAGGCCCGGTAGGATGGATGTTGCTAACCCTACTTTTGAGGAAATGGCCCGGCACTGGTTTGACACCTTTGGTACTAACCCCAGTGTTGAGTCGTTTGCTCGCTCTCGCTCTTGGTTTTGAGTTGCAGGTGGGAGGCCCGGAGAACATTTGGTTGATATCGGGGGAGGTTCTCCGGACTCATACCCCGGTGATGATATGGAGGTACATCACTTTCGGGGACGGTGGACAAGGATGGGTGACTTCTGAAGAAATGATCAAGGTAAGTATTTTTGTGATCTTCAAATGTGTGGCCTTGGTCAAGCCACTTGGTTCGTTTTGCTCCTTGCCCTATCTCATGTATGTAAGGTGAGCTTTGTATGCTCTTTGACCTTAATGCATGAGTTTAGGGGGAGCCTGTGTGCTTAGTGTGCTCTTTGCTCTATCATGTGTACTAAGGGTGAGCTTTGTATGCTCTTTGGCCCTAATGCATGTGTTTAGACGGAGCTTGTGAGTTTTGTTCTCCTTTGCTTTTTTGCCGGTGGTGTCGAGCCCTTTTTGCCTCCCCTCGAGGAGCCGGTCGTTTGTGAGCTTTGTGTGTGCGAGCTCCTTTGTAGCATATGTATAGCTTTCCTTTGTGCATTTCTTGCTTTTGGCATGGCATATGTAGCATGATGTATAGGCATCTTTGTATCTTAGGTTGCATGCATTTTGTATCATATGCATTGTTTAGGAAAGGCTTCTCCTATACACATTGTTCACCATGGAATGACATATATGTCTTTGTGAGCTAATTTGGTAAGCTATGGTTAGTTTGGCTTAGCTCTTGATAATCTTGGTTTGTATCCATGGTTGATGGCTATGTTTTTGAAAAATTTCATATATATGCTCTCTTGTGAGTACATGCCTTTACATGATCTTGACATGTTTTAGTGGCTTGGCTATGCTTAATTTGTGGTTGGATAGCTTATTTTGATCATATGGGGCCAAAGGCTCATTTGCCATCATGAATGTTTAGCCCCCATGCTTCATCTTGTGGAGGGGCATAAGTTCCTTTTTGTCGCAAAGACATTTCATGTACCAATTATAAATCTGAAAATGAAATGTAAATTGCTTGAAAAATGTGCTCCCATGTCATATGTGCTAATTTTAATTTGCTTTGGGTGCTAAATCGTTGCATGATGCCTACCAATGAGAAGTCTCATATATAGAAGTAGGCACATGGCTCGGTGGCTTTGACATGACATGAGGTGCTTGTGGGTGTTTATGATGGTCTTATGCTTAGAATGGTTGTCCTAGCATGAAGTTTGTGTGGCTTTGCCATTTTGACATGTTTTGCTCATGTTTAGGACTTTGCTCATGAGAGGGTGATTTTTCGCAAAATTGCTAAATTCTATCTTAGCTTCGCCCAATGGTTGTGAAACTTGGTGATCATGAAGTTTATGTCTTTACGAAGCTATAGAGTATCTAACTTGCTCGTTTGGACATGTGTAGCATCCTATGTTGAATTTTGTCTATTTGAGAAGCTCTAGGTTGCATTTTTTGCATTTTTGGCTTGATTCATGCATTGTCAACAAGGGGGAGAAGTTTGAGCATGTTTTGGCCTACTGAATGCATTTGGAAGGTTTTCAGGTGGTTTCGAGCTATTTTTGGGCTCTGTTGTGCACCGGTCTGACCGGTTGAGGTCACCGGTCTGACCGGTCAGAGTGCTGGTCCTGTTCACATGTTGACCACCGGTCTGACCGGTGGTGTCGACCGGTCTGACCGGTCAGAGCTGAGCTGTTGTAGCTGCTCTGTTTTGTGAAGTGGTTCGCATGCATTTGTCCAGGGGGAGTTGCATCGGTTCAGGGGGAGCTTGCATGTGTGCAGGGGGAGCTCTTTGTGGTTTTCGAGCTTTGGTTTGATGGTTTGTGCTCTTTGCTTGAGCATGTTTTGTCTCGGATGTGTCGAGCCGTTGCCCTTGCCTAAGGGGTCCGAGACTTGTCTTCTTCAAGTGATCTTGCTCTTTGCCTTTTCTTTGGCTTTCGATCGCTTGTTGGAGTTTCTTTTAGTCGTTTCTTTTCTTTTCCTTTTCTCTTGGTTACCAAAACGTGTGTGTTGTCAATGCACTCATCAAGGGGGAGATTAAGAGCCAGGTGTGGTTCGAGGACCGGTGGATGGTCGCTTCCTGGTGTGATGAGTGATTGACAACGTGGTGTGGACTGATTCTTGGCTAAGTATTGCAGGTGCAGGTTGCGGCTTGACTGGTGCAGGTGCAGGTGAAGAACAAGCGTGAAAGGTCGTTGCCGGTGAGGCCTCCAGGTGTGGAGAAGACAAGTAGGCTTGGTTCGAGGGACCCGGTGGCCAGCGGGGTCAAGTGCGGGCCGCATGGTGGCAAGAACGGCAAGATGAAGTCATGGACGGTTTCTTGGTTGAGCCTCAAAACCAAGGTCGAGCCGGGACTACGTGGGAGCCGAGTCATGAGTGGTGATTGGCGGAGGCTACACCGAGTTCGCGGGGTTTCCGGTGGTTCACCAGAAAACCACTGGGTTCCTTGGTTGATCCACAAAGCCAAGACCGAAGAACCGAAGACGGAGGTGCAGCAGCTCCAGACCGGTTTGACCGGTGGGTCTGACCGGTCTGACCGGTGGGTACCGGTCTGACCGGTGAGGAGAACCGGTCTGACCGGTGTGCGACGACGCAGTCCGGAATCTTCGAAGCGGAGGACACGCGTCGGGATCGCAAGGCTTGCGTCGAGGCTAAGCAAGTTTGCGGTCGCTGGGCATCCGTCCGATGGTGCGAAGACAAAGACTTCCAATTTCGCCCTCGAGGGGCATGTATCCCTAGTTAGCTAGTAAGGGTATTTTAGTATTTCGGTTGCCTCCATATAACCCAAGGGGTGAGAGGATGGCAGCCATCTCTTGGAACCCTAGCTCATTTGGTTTTCCTATTTTCCTTCCTATTTTCTTAGGTTTTTCGTAGGACTAGCTTGAGAGCTTCATGGTGAGATCTTGTGAGAGGGAAGGATGATCGGGCGGCAAGCTAGACCTTGTATGAACCTCTTTGGTATGTATAGATGATTCGGCGTGGTTCCTCAAGGCTTGGATGTGTCTTTCCCGTTTCTCCTTTTTGGTGATTTTCGGAGCCCTTTCTTGGCGTTTTTCTTGGAGCGATTTCGAGGCCTTTCTCTTTGGGATTTGGTGGGGGATGTATGCATGAACCCTTCGTGGTTCTTTTCCCTTTGATTCCCCTTCCAAATTCGTGAGCAAAGGGGCTCGATTTTGGGGTTTTCGTGGCTCTAGGGTTAGAGGCGTTCTTGGTGGGATTTCTTCGATTCCTCTTGATTTGACAAGTTTTGGTGGACCAAATCTTGGCTATGGAGTACCCATGAGGTGTTCCTACTATCCCCAAAGTCTTGTGCAAAACCGTGGAGCGAATCGGGAGATCGGGAGTTGGATTTGGAGGAGTTGACTCGCGGGCGCTGTTCTTCCCGAGCTGCCCAGGCACGACCGGTCTGACCGGTGCTCTTGACCGGTCTGACCGGTGCTAGCCCTTGGTGGGTTTTTGTCTCGGGGAACAGCCTTGTCCGTGTGGTTTTGTCCCGTGGTCCTGCTGTTCAGTTCTTGGAGTGTTTGGAGTTGTTTTGCTAGGATTTGTGAGGGGTTTTTCTTCCTCACAGGTTGTGTTTCGTGGTGGTTTTTGTTCCAGGGCCTAGAGGATTCACTGAGGCTTCCTGGAACGTTTGCTGTGCGGCTGCTGTAGCCACCGGCCTGACCGGCTCTGTCCACCGGTCTGACCGGTGTCACCGGTCTGACCGGCGCAGGCCATCGGTCTGACCGGTGTAGCACAGGCAGCAAGCCGTGCAAGTTTCCGCTGTGTGTTTTGGTGAGTTTTGGCTAGGAAGGTTGAGTGTTGGTTCCTAGGACCAGTAGCACTCTAGTGGCTGCGTGGTCTTGACCAACTTGGGTAGTTGGGTCGGAGACGTGAGTTGGAAGCCGTGTTCGTCTTGTTGGAGTTCCCATCTCCTTCGAGAAGAATTTTTATCGGCTCCCATTCACTCCCCCCCTCTCTGGTTCGCCTAATCGGTCCTTCAGTCTACAAGTTGAGGAAGGCGCTGTATGGGTTGAAGCAGGCGCCTAGAGCTTGGTATGGTAGGTTGAGGGGGTTCCTGTTTGAGAGAGGGTTTGAGATGGGGAAGGTCGACCAGACCTTGTTTCTCCTCAGGCAGGACAGAGATATCCTGATTGTGCAGGTATACGTGGATGATATTGTCTTTGGTGGCTCGTCTAACTCTCTTGTTGCAAGGTTTGCAGAAGACATGAGCAGGGAATTTGAGATGAGCATGATGGGCGAGTTGCAGTTCTTCCTCGGGCTACAAATCAAGCAATCAAAGGAAGGAACATTTGTGCACCAAGCTAAGTACAACAAGGACATTGTGAGGAAGTTCAAGATGGAGGATTCCAAGGCCATGGCGACGCCTATGAGTACGACTACAGTTCTTGATGCGGACGAGGAAGGTGAACACGTGGACCAGAAGGAGTACCGGAGCATGATCGGGTCACTCCTCTACTTGACGGCGACGAGGCCGGACATTCAATTCTCGGTGTGTCTGTGCGCTCGTTTTCAAGCTTCTCCGAGGACTTCGCATCGGCAAGCAGTCAAGCGCATTTTCAGGTATTTGCGACACACTCCCGACTTTGGCCTTTGGTACTCTGCGTCTTCTTCTTTGGCGCTTCATGGATTTTCAGACGCGGATTTTGCCGGGTGTCAGTTGGATAGGAAGTCCACTTCTGGGACTTGCCAGTTCTTGGGTTCTTCTTTGGTATCTTGGTCTTCCCGCAAACAGTCGAGTGTTGCTCAATCCACTACCGAGGCAGAGTATGTGGCCGCAGCCAGTTGTTGCTCTCAGCTCCTTTGGATCACATACACCATGAGTGACTTTGGTGAGGAGTATACCCATGTCCCACTTCAATGTGATAGCACTAGTGCCATAAGCGTTGCAAAGAACCCAGTGCTCCATTCCAAAACCAAGCACATAGAAGTGAGGTATCATTTTCTGAGAGACAACGTAGAGAAAGGGAAGATAGCTTTGATCCATGTACCCACACATGAACAACTAGCCGATATTTTCACCAAACCCCTAGATCAAGCAACTTTCACTCGTTTGCGGGGGGAGCTTGGTGTTTGTTTGATTTCTTGAGTTGGCGTGTGGGAGCTCCTTTGTAGCATATGTATAGCTTTCCTTTGTGCATTTCTTGCATTTGGCATAGCATATGTAGCATGATGTATAGGCATCTTTGTATCTTAGGTTGCATGCATTTTGTATCATATGCATTGTTTAGGAAAGGCTTCTCCTATACACATTGTTCACCATGGAATGACATATATGTCTTTGTGAGCTAATTTGGTAAGCTATGGTTAGTTTGGCTTAGCTCTTGATAATCTTGGTTTGTATCCATGGTTGATGGCTATGTTTTTGAAAAATTTCATATATATGCTCTCTTGTGAGTAAATGCCTTTACATGATCTTGACATGTTTTAGTGGCTTGGCTATGCTTAATTTGTGGTTGGATAGCTTATTTTGATCATATGGGGCCAAAGGCTCATTTGCCATCATGAATGTTTAGCCCCCATGCTTCATCTTGTGGAGGGGCATAAGTTCCTTTTTGTCGCAAAGACATTTCATGTACCAATTATAAATCTGAAAATGAAATGTAAATTGCTTGAAAAATGTGCTCCCATGTCATATGTGCTAATTTTAATTTGCTTTGGGTGCTAAATCGTTGCATGATGCCTACCAATGAGAAGTCTCATATATAGAAGTAGGCACATGGCTCGGTGGCTTTGACATGACATGAGGTGCTTGTGGGTGTTTATGATGGTCTTATGCTTAGAATGGTTGTCCTAGCATGAAGTTTGTGTGGCTTTACCATTTTGACATGTTTTGCTCATGTTTAGGACTTTGCTCATGAGAGGGTGATTTTTCGCAAAATTGCTAAATTCTATCTTAGCTTCGCCCAATGGTTGTGAAACTTGGTGATCATGAAGTTTATGTCTTTACGAAGCTATAGAGTATCTAACTTGCTCGTTTGGACATGTGTAGCATCCTATGTTGAATTTTGTCTATTTGAGAAGCTCTAGGTTGCATTTTTTGCATTTTTGGCTTGATTCATGCATTGTCAACAAGGGGGAGAAGTTTGAGCATGTTTTGGCCTACTGAATGCATTTGGAAGGTTTTCAGGTGGTTTCGAGCTATTTTTGGGCTCTGTTGTGCACCGGTCTGACCGGTTGAGGTCACCGGTCTGACCGGTCAGAGGGCTGGTCCTGTTCACATGTTGCCCACCGGTCTGACCGGTGGTGTCTACCGGTCTGACCGGTCAGAGCTGAGCTGTTGCAGCTGCTCTGTTTTGTGAAGTGGTTCGCATGCATTTGTTCAGGGGGAGTTGCATGTGTGCAGGGGGAGCTCTTTGTGGTTTTCGAGCTTTGGTTTGATGGTTTGTGCTCTTTGCTTGAGCATGTTTTGTCTCGGATGTGTCGAGCCGTTGCCCTTGCCTAAGGGGTCCGAGACTTGTCTTCTTCAAGTGATCTTGCTCTTTGCCTTTCCTTTGGCTTTCGATCGCTTGTTGGAGTTTCTTTTAGTCGTTTCTTTTCTTTTCCTTTTCTCTTGGTTACCAAAACGTGTGTGTTGTCAATGCACTCATCAAGGGGGAGATTGAGAGCCAGGTGTGGTTCGAGGACCGGTGGATGGTCGCTTCCTGGTGTGATGAGTGATTGACAACGTGGTGTGGACTGATTCTTGGCTAAGTATTACAGGTGCAGGTTGCGGCTTGACTGGTGCAGGTGCAGGTGAAGAACAAGCGTGAAAGGTCGTTGCCGGTGAGGCCTCCAGGTGTGGAGAAGACAAGTAGGCTTGGTTCGAGGGACCCGGTGGCCAGCGGGGTCAAGTGCGGGCCGCATGGTGGCAAGAACGGCAAGATGAAGTCATGGACGGTTTCTTGGTTGAGCCTCAAAACCAAGGTCGAGCCGGGACTACGTGGGAGCCGAGTCATGAGTGGTGATTGGCGGAGGCTACACCGAGTTCGCGGGGTTTCCGGTGGTTCACCAGAAAACCACTGGGTTCCTTGGTTGATCCACAAAGCCAAGACCGAAGAACCGAAGACGGAGGTGCAGCAGCTCCAGACCGGTCTGACCGGTGGGACTTACCGGTCTGACCGGTGGGTACCGGTCTGACCGGTGAGGAGAACCGGTCTGACCGGTGTGCGACGACGCAGTCCGGAATCTTCGAAGCGGAGGACACGCGTCGGGATCGCAAGGCTTGCGTCGAGGCTAAGCAAGTTTGCGGTCGCTGGGCATCCGTCCGATGGTGCGAAGACAAAGACTTCCAATTTCGCCCTCGAGGGGCATGTATCCCTAGTTAGCTAGTAAGGGTATTTTAGTCTTTCGGTTGCCTCCATATAACCCAAGGGGTGAGAGGATGGCAGCCATCTCTTGGAACCCTAGCTCATTTGGTTTTCCTATTTTCCTTCCTATTTTCTTAGGATTTTCGTAGGACTAGCTTGAGAGCTTCATGGTGAGATCTTGTGAGAGGGAAGGATGATCGGGCGGCAAGCTAGACCTTGTATGAACCTCTTTGGTATGTATAGATGATTCGGCGTGGTTCCTCAAGGCTTGGATGTGTCTTTCCCGTTTCTCCTTTTTGGTGATTTTCGGAGCCCTTTCTTGGCGATTTTCTTGGAGCGATTTCGAGGCCTTTCTCTTTGGGGTTTGGTGGGGGATGTATGCATGAACCCTTCGTGGTTCTTTTCCATTTGATTCCCCTTCCAAATCCGTGAGCAAAGGGGCTCGATTTTGGGGTTTTCGTGGCTCTAGGGTTAGAGGCGTTCTTGGTGGGATTTCTTCGATTCCTCTTGATTTGACAAGTTTTGGTGGACCAAATCTTGGCTATGGAGTACCCATGAGGTGTTCCTACTATCCCCAAAGTCTTGTGCAAAACCGTGGAGCGAATCGGGAGATCGGGAGTTGGATTTGGAGGAGTTGACTCGCGGGCGCTGTTCTTCCCGAGCTGCCCAGGCACGACCGGTCTGACCGGTGCTCTTGACCGGTCTGACCAGTGCTAGCCCTTGGTGGGTTTTTGTCTCGGGGAACAGCCTTGTCCGTGTGGTTTTGTCCCGTGGTCCTGCTGTTCAGTTCTTGGAGTGTTTGGAGTTGTTTTGCTAGGATTTGTGAGGGGTTCTTCTTCCTCACAGGTTGTGTTTCGTGGTGGTTTTTGTTCCAGGGCCTAGAGGATTCACTGAGGCTTCCTGGAACGTTTGCTGTGCGGCTGCTGTAGCCACCGGCCTGACCGGCTCTGTCCACCGGTCTAACCGGTGTCACCGGTCTGACCGGCGCAGGCCATCGGTCTGACCGGTGTAGCACAGGCAGCAAGCCGTGCAAGTTTCCGCTGTGTGTTTTGGTGAGTTTTGGCTAGGAAGGTTGAGTGTTGGTTCCTAGGACCAGTAGCACTCTAGTGGCTGCGTGGTCTTGACCAACTTGGGTAGTTGGGTCGGAGACGTGAGTTGGAAGCCGTGTTCGTCTTGTTGGAGTTCCCATCTCCTTCGAGAAGATTTTTTATCGGCTCCCATTCACTCCCCCCCTCTCTGGTTCGCCTAATCGGTCCTTCAAGGGTGAGCATGTTATTAGTGGTGACACAGGGACAAGCAGTGATGATGATGTTGATGATAAGACCTTTCAAGATGGTAGTTCCTATCAGATATGGCAAAATTGTGGTAAAGGGATAACTGATGATGAGGGTGACAGCTCTGAGAATGGTGATGATGAGGAAGAAGATGATGAAGAGGATATGGGTGGAAATGAAAGAGATGTAGAGGAGGATGACAGTGATGGTTATGCTTTGGACATTGATGATAAGTGCAAGGTCAAAATTAGTAAACCTATCTACTTATACGGAACCAAGTTAGAAAATTTTCATGGAACAGGTATGACCAAGGCATTGATGAAGCTAAGAGAAGTGAATCCATATGAAAGTGAAAAGACGGCCTCAGATGCTAGATTTTGGGCTCAGTTTCAGCAGGATTACTACACTTCGGTGATCAATAAGAAGCCCAAGATCACCCACTAGGCTCAGTATGTGGACTGGACCTTTATGGAGAGCAAGAATGATCCTATCTATAATGAGATTAGCAGAGTTTGTGAGCAACAAAGGGTTAAATATCTCATGGGATTTAGATATGATTGGAATAAGGAAATTATTGCTTAGTTTTATGCCATAGTGCATTTTGGGTACAAAATGGGAAGAGCTATGTTTTGGATGTCCAATGGACAAAGGCTTAATATCACATTCACTGGATTCCTAGCTCTTTTCAAGATCATTATTCCAGGTGACAAAGAGTATCCAAAGCTTCATGATGAGGGTTTGCTCGATCTGGAGTCTACGAGTTTCATGTACCCTAGAGATGAGAGAGCCAATGTGGGTCATGTGAAGGGTCTCTATACCTACTATTTAGTTCTAAATAGGCTCCTTAGGGTGTCTATTACTCCTTGGGATGGAAACCCCTCCGATGTGTCCAAGTTCATGAGGAACTTGATGATTGCTTTGACACCAGGGGCACCTCAATTTAGTGTTGGGGATTTTATCGGGCAAGAAATCAAGAACTTATCAGAAGATCCAAAGAAGATTTGCAGTTATGGCCCCTATATCATGCACATGGTTGAAAGGGTGGCTAGGATGGATTTTACAAAGAATATCAAACATAAACCTTTCCAGCCTACTCCCACCAAGGAACCCAGAATTCCTTCTCCTGAGCATGAACCAGAAATTAGAGAGGATTAGGGAGAAGAAGATCAGTAGCACACCCAGTAGTGGGATGGTACCCAGACCGACACCGGTCTGACCGGTGCCGGCCACCGGTCTGACCGGTGGGGGTCTAGGCAGCCAGCTTGAGTGCGTAAATCCACCTCTCCAATGAGAAGGCTTCTGAATTTTCTTTTTGGGATGTGCAAGATTCAACATGACATTGAGGTTGAGCAACAGAGGGCTAGTAGGGAAAGAAAGAAAGAGAAAGATTCAATCAAGATGTTGCATGCTCACTTTAATTTTCAACCTCTTCACTCTCCTATCTCTCCTACACCCCTGAGGTAGAGTTACCCACTTTCGAGGAAAGAGTAAGAAGCATGGCAAATTCTGAAATGATAAATCAGTATGGCAGCTTCCTCTTTGAGTCAGGCGAGGGAAGTTCATCTTCAACTCCACCTTCTCCTCCACCTAATGCAGCAGGGGCTTCTCAGCCTACAGATGCTCCAGAGGCTCCTCTAGATTGGGCTGATCGCATATCCACAGAGATCTTTGGGTGGACATTTCCTCCTTCTCATGGTATATATGATAGATACATCACAAGCTTCTCCTTCTGAAATCACCATATTTGATACCATTTATCTTAACTCTCCTATGCATTGGTTTCATGAATATTCTCAATAGGAGGGAGCTCTCAACCCGGAGATGGCTCAGGATGGGAGCAATGGCCATGATCAGCAGCTACATCTTCTCCAGGCCCTTTTATGATTGCTTGATGACAAAGGGGGAGAAGAATTGGGATTCAAGCAGCTTTAGGTTCAGTTCAGTGTGCCAGTCATGTGTCACCGGTCTGACCGGTGTGGTGGCTGAGAGAGCAGCTTGATAATAAAATTTGAGATTTTATCTGTGTGGACTTGAGAACCTTGTATGAGTGCTTTTTATGTGTGTTCACTACAAGAAAATCACTGACTAGTGACACAACCACATTTTAGCATCATTGATTTATGATGTTCCTGGCTGATCTCGTCATTAAATTTCACTTTCGAGCAAATTTAGTGACAAAAAAACTTTCGTCATAACGGTTGGTACTGTAGCCGAGCATTCCATGTTCCAAGCTAGTTCTGTGATGCCATAAGCTCCGCAATAGCGTCATAAACCAACTTTGGTCCCACATGTAAGCATTATTTTAAAAATAGAGTGTTCCAAGTTGTCATAAAATTCGGAAGGGTCCCACATGTAAGAATTCTTTCGAAAATAGAGTGTTCCAACTCGTCATAAAATTTAATAAGGTCCCACAAGTCAGTCTGGTAG
The DNA here is from genome assembly GCA_036936925.1 of Cenchrus fungigraminus. Lineage (NCBI taxonomy): Eukaryota > Viridiplantae > Streptophyta > Magnoliopsida > Poales > Poaceae > Cenchrus > Cenchrus fungigraminus. The sequence goes on along the minus strand of CM072773.1, from coordinate 93,057,634 downwards.
ATTGATAGATTGAAGAGACTATCTCTGAGCTGCAGACTGTGAAGGGATATCTGGATTCTGCCATGATTCTTATCCTTTGCACAACTCATAGGTGTTAGATTCAGTTAGTTTCCAATTTGCAACATTTGATTGATATATAGGTTCTTGTATTGTACTAGCTTCTGCAGGAGCTTCAAGCCACTGTCACTGAGCTCTAGAAGGTGAAGAGAGACCTGCAAGACCATGAAGTCAAAGAACTAACAACACTACAAGAGGCTGCACTATACAAGGGCCTATATAAGCAAACGTTATAGCAGCTGGATGACATGTCTATGCTATTGTTACAACGAGAGAAAGCCGTGCTAGAAAAATTTAAAAAGTTACAGAACGATCATACTAACCTGTTGAAAGTGGCTTGCAAATTGATGGAAGAGTATAACCAAGTGACCCGGGAGAAGATATCCCAATTGAAAGAAGAGAACATGAAGTGCCGCCTATTCCATGCGGCCAGCCGCCTCGCACCCGGTAACTGGACACGTAAGCCCCAACAACAGCACGGAGTGGTTCTGGTAAGTTGGCGGGAAAAAAGCCCGCGCTGCAGCCAAAAAAGTTTTCCCGCAGACAAGTGTATATATCTCATTTCTCTCGCACGGTGTACACTACTGCAACTCTGCAAGAGACTCGCCGGCACCACGCTCTTGTTCCTTGTGGCAAAGGCTAGAGCTAACATTAGTGTGTAGATCTGCTCTTGCTTGTGGCGGGAATGGCGGATCGTAGCGGCCCTAGCGGCGAATGGAGGAGTAGGACTCGCTCCGGTCAGGTCGGTCCTTTGTTTTGCCTTGCTACTTTGACCTGTCATCCTGGGTTAATAGACTATATTCATATATTTTAAAGGTGTTTGTAGTAGACTCTGATAGCCTAGATCACCGACGCCTCGTCCTCCTGAAGTTATCGTTATATATCCTAATGAAAACGAGTGCAAGGACGGTTTGCCTGTCCATCTGAAGTATGACTGGACAGGCACCAACCCTGGGCATCGGTATTTATGCTGCTGCGAGGTAAACGATTACTTGTTCCACTTCTAACAAATTTTGCTTCTGCGTTTGATGTTAGTGTGGTCCATCGCTAATTATATGAACAAAATTGGTGACTGCAGATTGATAGCATGAAGTGCACGTCGTTTAGGTGGATAGATCCAGAATGGGATATTAGGACTCTAAAAGTTCTAGAGAAACTAATGGAAATGAAGGGAAAAGCAGAAGAGGAAGCAGGGTCGTGGAAAGAAGCATGTACAGCTACTAAGGAGGAGGCCAATGTCAAAGCAGATGAGATGAAGACGATGGCGCGATACTACGGGCAGGTAATCCATAACCTGTTTGAGACAATAAAAAATTAAGAAACGATGCTCTGTTGTCTCCTACAGAAAAGGGTGAAGCCAACAGGTACCTAAAAGCTGAAAGCGAGGCAAGGATGTGGAAGGAAGAATGTGCAAAGGCTAACAGGGAGATTCAAGAGACTGTCTCTGAGCTGCAGATGGTGAAGAAGCACCTGGATTTTGCCACGATTGTGATGAAGAAGGTGAAGGAATTGCTGTGAGAGGCCTCATATAAGAGGTCACTCAAGGACAACAATGAGGCATAATGTGATTCGTGGTGTTATTGCTAGGTAGATAGTTCAGATTTGTATGCTTGTATTTTGGTGTTTGCTACCGGATCATCTTATGATGTTTGCTGCTTATTATATGTGGTGTGAACTTTGTGGTGATGAGGAGCTATGAGATACCATCTTTTATTATGCTGATTTGGTTTAAACTATTTCAAAGTGATTCGAGCGTGCTCACCATTATGAATTCATATGCATTGCATAACTGCGGAACTACGCACAAAAGAAGGTGGAGGGAGAATAGGAGGTATTGTAATAATAGTCAGAGAAGGGCAAAGTTATGGATGAGGAGAAGGTCCGGTCTGTTAATGTTTTGATGGAAGGACCTTCCTTGGAAACTAATGCATAGCTACTTGTATCCTACTATGATTGCGAATTTGATTGTGGTAGCAACTTGTTCCATCATATTAACCATTTAAAACTAATGCAGTGCATAATTGAGGAAGACTAATAATATAGATATTTGTATGTTATATATAAAAATGTGTTACAGATGGTTACATAATCAAAGATCCACATTATGCATAGTGTTGGGTATTTTAGCGACACACGAATAAATCCTCAAGCGCATGGATACTGTTGTAGCTTTCACCTCAGATTATTCCAAGGGTATCGAATCCAAGGGAATGTGTGTGCACTAACTTCTGTTCTAATGGTCCAAGGACACACCACAATATTAAGAACTAGAGGAGAGGATTCCTATGGATAGCTCTACAGAAGAGGTTAAAGATCGATCTCTCAAGAACTTGCTACGGGCACCGGCTTACCCCTGATCTGTCAGGAGACTCCGGCCTATGATTCTAAGAAGAACCTCAGCCTGCAGTATATCCGAATGTGGAGGATTTCAAAGGATCAACAGTGCTGTCAACACTTGCGATCTACCTCTACCAATCAGTGGGATATAGGGCAAACAAAGGATAACCCTTAACCTAGACACTATGTCTATGCTACTGATTACTACCGTAGCCTGACTACGCTATCCCGTGGTGCGTAGCAACCTACGTCACTCTACATTAAATATAGAGCGATGAACCCACAAGGAGGAGAACTGATCTCACTCAACTATAGAAGAACTAGCTTATACTAAAGGCATGCAAGAGAGCACCCAGTCTTGTGCTATGCTGGCAACAAATACGAACGTCATACAACAGGCGGATGTATAAACATAAGATCTACGCATTAGCAAAGGAAAAAGACTACTCAAGCAACCAAGCAAAAAGCTAGGAGAATCACGAATGCCACTTTGGTCTAAATGGACATGCATGAATATCCACTTTATTCTAATTGACGAGCATGCATACAAACGAATATGAGAGCTTATGAACCTATGCAACAAGATCAAAAGGTTGTGTTTGTGAAGAACGCAAGCCTCTAAATCAAGAACACATGAAGAACACAAGAACATATCATAAAAGTATGAACACACTTTAGTCTAATTAGATAATACAAAGATACTCACTTTAGTTTAAATGAAGAACAACGACATCGTAGAGGCACGTGCCTCTCTCTCTCTCTCCCTCTCTTTCTACTCTAACACAACTAGAAGAGGAGAAGGAGATGGTGAAGTGTGTGTCCCAAAAGTGAGCCCCTCCCCTACTATTTATAGGCAAGGGACAGGGTTGTTACGGACGCCAAATGTCACCAAAATACTCTGGAATGCTGCAAGGGACCAATAGGGAAGCACCACGTGGAAGCAGATGGCAAACTGAGCCAAGGTCGGTTCGGCCGATCCTAGGATTGGCCGACCATCTAGCTCCAAATTTTGTGGTGTGCTTTCACTGAGAGTTTGGTCTGTGGGTCCAATGATCTATGCCAGGTGCATGCGGAGTTTGGAGTCGGTTTGGGTCCCTAGTGGGCGCCCTTAGATCCATGTGCTGCACACGTGGCAGTGTCTGATTCGTCAAGAGTTGCTTCACATGCATAGATGATGTGTCATGGACACATGGCATATCATGTGGCAGCAGGTCACCACGTGGACTGGTGTGGGTCCCATCGGGCCCACATGATATCGGGAGTATGATCTTGTCTTGTGCATATCTCTTCCATCTGGACTCCGAAGCAGACAAATGATATATCCATTTCGATCATCTCGACGAGCCCGTCACAATAATGCAGTCCAATTTGTCATTTGAGATTGTTATGGATGCTGCCCTATTTGTGCCATTGACTCACTTGCTCTCAAACATATCATTTCATGTGCATTTTGGTGCATCTAGCAACAAAAGCTAAAAACACCAACACTTGTGGAAATTGTCAGTATAAAGCCCTATTCTAGTGTTGATGATCACTTTACATTTATTTTATGCAGGAGTTGACGGCATAAAAGTGGTACTTAAGAGCCGTCAACAACACCCCCCGCACTTGACCTTTGCTCGTCCTCGAGTGAAGGAGAAAGGATCAAGGTGAGACATGATATCAAAAGGTATGAAGTGAGCATAGGAGATATTACAAACCATACCTTATACTTGTGAACTTTGTGGAGTGTCTATCATGCCATCGTGGGTAGTTGAGGAATGGAATGATGATGACTCAAATCACTTCTATTCCTCATGTCAAGTAACTTGGGGTTTTGCAATAAGTTTTCAAAAACAAAACCTTGCTTAGCTCCTCATTTGATTCTCTCATGTCGCTCAATGTGTATATGTCCTTACCAAGGCATTAGACTTGCCTCTCTTCATCCTACTTCTAATGATGGCTATATGTGGAGCTCAAGGTAGGGAATGAATGGTAAGGCATACTTGGATCACATATATTGCAAAGTCAAAAACCTGATCCAAGGAGAAAATCAAATCATACAATCAGATATAGATGTGCACATGTGTGGATGTGATGGATATGGGAAGGTGGATACTAGGCCCGGAATGGGTGCTAGATATTACCATATATATGATGAATGTTGTGGTGATGGTAAGGTGGACACTAGGCCCGGAATGGGTGCTAGTTATTACCATCAAATTTATAGAACTCCTTTTTGCATGATTCCATCTCTCTCCTTTTTTTCTTCTTTCTTTTGGACATGGGCTATCTTTTTTTCTCTATTTTTCTTTTTTTCAAGCTTTGTGCATTTTTTTTCCGCTCATTCTTTGAGCAAGATTTTTTTTGCATAGCCCATATCCTTTTTTCCGAAGATACATTTGGAGAGAGAGGTCGCACCATATATGGAGCTTTATTTTTGTGGAATGGATTGATGATACAATAATGCTAACTTCCAGTGTAGAAGCATAGCAAGGGGAATATGGAGTGCACATGAATCTTGGTCATGAAAGCATGAAAAAAATTCTCACAAGGGTCACACCAATTTGACAAAGCTCAATGGAGTAACAAGCAGCATATGAGTATAAGGTTTTCAACTAAAACATCATATGGCTTTGGTAGGACTGTGGCATATCAAAGAGGAGCGAGCTTTGTGAAGGGTTTCATATTTTCAAATAAAATTCCCAAGCACTCAAACATTCGGAGAGAAGATCATATCATCAAACCATATCGCAAACATCAACCACTTAGATGAGCATGCTTTCCTAAAGATTTTTGTTCACAAGCATCAAGATAATAAGTATGGAATAAAAAATATGCAAGCCAACCACAGGAAAACATGTAGAGCAAGTTGAGAACATGATTCCATGAGTTTGAATCAGGGGGAGTGAGATAAAGGGTGCATATATCATCGCTTCTAAAGAAATGGGGATAAATGAGGACTAGCAGTGGTTCAGCTGACCCATGGGGCAGCCGACTCACCCTAGTTTACCTTGTCCCTTGTCATGAAAGCGCAATCGATGTTGTGCAACACCTATGTGGGAGATCTCATGTGTGTATGTCGACGATAAGCTCGGGAGATCTCCCCCACACTTGTTCTTGTACTTGGTGCTGTCTTCAAGCAAAAAGTGGAAACAAAAGAGGGATTCTACTAGTTCAAGAACCAGGGAGTCTTTATTCAAATTCAAACATTTTTTTGTTTTTTATTCACCATTAGACCTAGCTCAACAAGACTGACATGTCTTGGCTTGCCTTCCCTTTGCATCAAGCTCGACAACGTACCCCATTTGGATTCAAAATTCCTGCAAGGGTTAGTCCGCATATACAACCAATATTCAAGCATGCATTAACTATAAGGTTCATCAATCAAAGTTGACACCATGTCTTGTTTGATTGAAGAAGACCGTTTCAACCTAAGCACCATGCTTAATTTAAAACAACCTATGAAAGCACGTAGCTAAACATGCACTCAAACCATAGCATTACAAACATAGATAAAGGAAGCATGAGAGTATGATCAAGCTATATCCAAAGGGAGATAAGCATGAGCATAAGATGGTGGACATCGGGCAACCTTCCGGAAGGGCTTTGTTTAAAGTCAAAAGCAGGACATACCTAATCGGGCAAGATGCAAGAGCTAACATCATCTCCAAACCAGGATAAGATTTGGATGAGAGGAACTTTACTCGGGATGCTCACATACCTCCCCCACACTTGAAGTTTGCATTGCTGGGCAACAAAACTCAAGTGTGTGGAGATCAAGCTTCCTTTTGTAATGTTCCATCACCAAAACTTTTACCAAAGTGTTGAAGTTGATGTAGCTCACATGTTCTTAGGCATCACTTGTCTATCGTTCTTTTCAATCTCCACCTGAAAGGTTAGCGACCAAAAATACCCGAAGGACAACCTATCCTAAAAACATGCTCTTGCTTTTTGTTTGAAAAGGGAAATAAAACAAACCTAATCCAGGCTATCTCCTGGTAGTGCTTTGTTTATGGTCATAAGCTCGACCATGGGAACTTCTTCTTGCAGCTATCATTGGTGATGTCATTCCCATCTCACCACCAATTGTTGATGTATCATTGAAGCTTTAGCTACAAGGTTAGTGCCACAGTGCATACACAAAATCTGCAATACTTATGGTAAACATATGCATCTACAACCATCCTTCTAAACTTTATACAGGAGAGGACCATAAGGCGGTTGTAGTCCTCATGCGTGCTCCGTGCACTAAGCATAGCTGACTCTGGAGAAGCTTGATGCAAGCATGGTTCCTGAGGTAAATCATGAGTGAAGCTACCATGCTTGTCAACGGAATCCTTTGCTTCGGACTCCAGAGTTGATGCCTCATAGATTTCCGTGGCCCATGAATTCTCCATCTCAAGAGATCCATCGTGGAAGCTCAATGTTGATTCTCGATCAAGGTCGGGAACAACATAATGCGGGCTAATGGGAAGAGGCTCAAACTCGATCGACGGTGACGATGATCATTCGCCTTCCAAAGGTGAAGAGGATCTTCCGAATCGTATCCCTGAGGAGTAGAAAATTCTATAACCTCAATGAGAACAGACTCAGACGATGCGAACGGAGATACATGCATCATCTCCTCGAGCGGGTCTTGTTTGGTAAGAAGCTTCGCCATAGAGCTTTCTGAAAATAAGGGAGTGGTGGCAGAAGCGGCTTCCCTAAGCTTTTCATCTAGGCTCCCTCGAGATGGATCGAGAAGTTTTCCTATATGGGATCCTAGGAGGAGATCAAGAACGAGGACATCGAAGATGTAGAAATCTAGATTAACCTTGATCTTGTCTACTAGGAGCAGCACAACACATGCAACCCCCCGACACTAAAGAATGTGTCCGGAGGGACAACTCTTGAGGAGCTTGTCGGATGGTCTTAGCGTAACATTGCCCAACAAAGTGTATGCTAGGTGCCATGGCATAATATTAACCTCCATAGTGGGGTTAAGATGGGCCTCTACGGTAGTTCCCCTTATGGAACAAGAAATGATCATAGAGGGTGAACAAATCCAAAGTGCTTCGGAAAAGTGTCCCACTCCAGTCGACCACTTCTTCTCCATGGCCTCCGTGATAGATATTTCGTTTGGAGGATCAGGAGGCAAAGGAGGTACCGTAGGTCTCGGAGAAGGTTCTGTCAAAAGATTTCTAGATTGAATGATATGGATAGAAAAGACTTCCTCCCCTACTTGGGCATTAGAGAGATTCGAGGTGTTTTTGTGGTTCCTAGAAGGGTCATCTTCGAATCGGAAAGTGAACTCTAAAAGTTGAATTCTTCTTCCTTCAGTGTTCGTGGTTCAGGAGAGAGCTCATTGGATGAATCTTGGGATGTGGAAATCATTGGTTCTAGTTCGGCTGTTGAGAAACTCTCATGGCTCGACATGAACTCTTTGCAGAGGGGTTCAGACTCAGCTATGAAAGAGGCATTATTAGAAATTCTCTCTAAGATTTTAATAGCTTTATCTGAAGTCATTTCAAAAAGGATCCCCCAGCGGTGATGTCAAGATATTGGGTGGAGTCCTGATCGAGACCTACATAAAAGTGCTGAAGCAGCATAGCATCAGGTGTCGATCGGACAGGGCCGTATTTCACCAAGAGTGAAAATCTAGCCTAGGCCGCACCTTAGGATTCCTTCTCATTTTGCTGGAAAGATATGATAGCCTTTCATAGGGCAACGATCTAGGCCATGGGGAAGAACTCGAGACAGAATTTGTCTACAAGGTCATACTAGCTCCCGTTCACGCTACCTACGATTTTCATGTACCATTGTTTAGCCCCCTCTACAAGAGAAAAGGGAAACAACTTCCACTTAAGGGTATCATGTGACATGCCCGTAATGGTGATGCATGAACACACTTGCTCAAAATCCCGCAGATGGTGGTATGGGTTATCACTACTTAACCCAGAGAAGGAAAGTTGTTGGACCGTAGTGATGTAGCCGGAAGGGATTTCATAGCCAGGTGTGAGAATTGGGTGCTCAAAAGAAGGTGGCTCTAAGAATTTCCCTCTCGGAGCAGAGAAGCTTAAAATGGTGGGCTGCTCCATGATAACAAGGGTGAAGGTAGAAACAAAGAAAACAAAAGATACGAGGACCACTAGGTTCGGAGATAGATACAGCAACCATTCCCCGGCAACGATGCCAGAAAGCTTGTTTGGTATTTTAGCGACACACGAATAAATCCGTAAGTGCACGAATACCGTTGTAGCTTTCACCTCAGAGTATTCGAAGGGTATCAAATCCAAGGGAACGTGTGTGCACTAACACTAACTCTATTCTAATGGTCTAAGGACACACCACGATATTAAGAACTAGAGGAGAGGATTCCTATGGATAGCTCTACAGAAGAGGTTAAAGGTCGATCTCTCAAGAACTTGCTTCGGGCACCGGCTTACCGCTGATCTGTCAGGCAACTCCGGCCTACAATTATAAGAAGAACCTGAGAGCCAGGTGTGGTTCGAGGACCGGTGGATGGTCGCTTCCTGGTGTGATGAGTGATTGACAACGTGGTGTGGACTGATTCTTGGCTAAGTATTACAGGTGCAGGTTGCGGCTTGACTGGTGCAGGTGCAGGTGAAGAACAAGCGTGAAAGGTCGTTGCTGGTGAGGCCTCCAGGTGTGGAGAAGACAAGTAGGCTTGGTTCGAGGGACCCGGTGGCCAGCGGGGTCAAGTGCGGGCCGCATGGTGGCAAGAACGGCAAGATGAAGTCATGGATGGTTTCTTGGTTGAGCCTCAAAACCAAGGTCGTGCCGGGACTACGTGGGAGCCGAGTCATGAGTGGTGATTGGCGGAGGCTACACTGAGTTCGCGGGGTTTCCGGTGGTTCACCAGAAAACCACTGGGTTCCTTGGTTGATCCACAAAGCCAAGACCGAAGAACCGAAGACGCAGGTGCAGCAGCTCCAGACCGGTCTGACCGGTGGGTCTGACCGGTCTGACCGGTGAGGAGCACCGGTCTGACCGGTGTGCGATGACGCAGTCCGGAATCTTCGAAGCGCAGGACACGTGTCGGGATCGCAAGGCTTGCGTCGAGGCTAAGCAAGTTTGCGGTCGCTGGGCATCCGTCCGATGGTGCGAAGACAAAGACTTCCAATTTCGCCCTCGAGGGGCATGTATCCCTAGTTAGCTAGTAAGGGTATTTTAGTCTTTCGGTTGCCTCCATATAACTCAAGGGGTGAGAGGATGGCAGCCATCTCTTGGAACCCTAGCTCATTTGGTTTTCCTATTTTCCTTCCTATTTTCTTAGGATTTTCGTAGGACTAGCTTGAGAGCTTCATGGTGAGATCTTGTGAGAGGGAAGGATGATCGGGCGGCAAGCTAGACCTTGTATGAACCTCTTTGGTATGTATAGATGATTCGGCGTGGTTCCTCAAGGCTTGGTTGTGTCTTTCCCGTTTCTCCTTTTTGGTGATTTTCGGAGCCCTTTCTTGACGATTTTCTTGGAGCGATTTCGAGGCCTTTCTCTTTGGGATTTGGTGGGGGATGTATGCATGAACCCTTCGTGGTTCTTTTCCCTTTGATTCCCCTTCCAAATCCGTGAGCAAAGGGGCTCGATTTTGGGGTTTTCGTGGCTCTAGGGTTAGAGGCGTTCTTGGTGGGATTTCTTCGATTCCTCTTGATTTGACATGTTTTGGTGGACCAAATCTTGGCTATGGAGTACCCATGAGGTGTTCCTACTATCCCCAAAGTCTTGTGCAAAACCGTGGAGCGGATCGGGAGATCGGGAGTTGGATTTGGAGGAGTTGACTCGCGGGCGCTGTTCATCCCGAGCTGCCCAGGCACGACCGGTCTGATCGGTGCTCTTGACCGGTCTGACCGGTGCTAGCCCTTGGTGGGTTTTTGTCTCGGGGAATAGCCTTGTCTGTGTGGTTTTGTCCCGTGGTCCTGCTGATCAGTTCTTGGCGTGTTTGGAGTTGTTTTGCTAGGCTTCGTGAGGGGTTCTTCTTCCTCACAGGTTGTGTTTCGTGGTGGTTTTTGTTCCAGGGCCTAGAGGAGTCACTGAGGCTTCCTGGAACGTTTGCTGTGCGGCTACTGTAGCCACCGGCCTGACCGGCTCTGTCCACCGGTCTGACCGGTGTCACCGGTCTGACCGGCGCAGGCCATCGGTCTGACCGGTGTAGCACAGGCAGCAAGCCGTGCAAGTTTCCGCTGTGTGGTTCGGTGAGTTTTGGCTCGGAAGGTTGAGTGTTGGTTCCTAGGACCTGTAGCACTCCAGTGGCTGTGTGGTCTTGACCAACTTGGGTAGTTGAGTCAGAGACGTGAGTTAGAAGCCGTGTTCGTCTTGTTGGAGTTCTCATCTCCTTCGAGAAGAATTTTTATCGGCTCACATTCACTCCTCCCCTCTCTGGTTCGCCTAATCGGTCCTTCAGAACCTCAGCCTGCACTATATCCGAACGTGGAGGATTTCAAAGAATAACAAGGTTGTCACCACATGCAATCTACCTCTAGCAATCTGTGGGATATAGGGAAACGAAGGATAACCCTTAGCCTAGACACAACGTCTATGCTACTGATTACTACCGTAGCCGGACTACGCTATCCCGCGGTGTGTAGCAACCTACGACACTCTATATTAAATACAGAGTGACGAACCCGCAAGGAGGAGAACTGATCTCACTCAACTATAGAAGAACTAGCTTATACTAAAGGCATGCAAGAGAGCACCCAGTCTTGTGCTATGCTGGCAACAAATACGAACGTCATACAATAGACGGACATATAAACAGAAGATTTACGCATTAGCAAAGGGAAAAAGACTATTCATGCAACCAAGCAAAAAGCTAGGGGGAATCACGAATGCCACTTTGGTCTAAATGGACATGCATGAATATCCACTTTATTCTTATTGACGAGCATGCATACAAACGAATATGAGGCTTATGAAACTATGCAACAAGATCAAAAGGTTGTGTTCGCGAAGAACGCAAGCCTCTAAATCAAGAACACATGAAGAACACAAGAACATATCATAAAAGTATGAACACACTTTAGTGTCATTAGAAAATACAAAGATACTCACTTTAGTCTAAATGAAGAACAACGACATCGTAGAGGCACATGCTTCTCTCTCTCTCTCTCTCGCTCTCTTTCTACTCTAACACAACTAGAAGAGGAGAGGGGGATGGTGAAATGTGTGTCCCAAAAGTTAGCCCCTCCCCTACTATTTATAGGGAAGGTACAGGGTTGTTTCAGACACCAAATGTCACCAAACCACCCCGGAACGCTGCAAGGGACCAATAGCACTACAAAAAACCCTGTGGGCTATGACGGTCGATTTTCGTCACAGATCATCAAAATTTTGTCATAAAACGACATCTATGATGAATTTTCAGAACGTCATGTATTGAGCGTCACAGATTAGACGCCGTGACGAACTAACGTTTTCGTCATAGATTAGCGTGATCCATGACGTTCTCAAACCATCATAGATTGGTGTAAAGCCCATTGAACCCGGCCCGAAGCCCAAAATCTGTGACGAAATTGATCGTCATGGATTAACTTGCCACGTCACTTCTAGAGATGAGTTGGCTACTGACATGGATGAGGATGTGGCAATTGATGACATGGCAGTTGATGATGTGGCAACCACATGGCAGATGACATGGCAGCCACATGGCAACCACATGGCAGCCACGTGGCGCTGATGTGGCAGCCACGTGGCGCTGATGTGGCAGCCACGTGGCACTGATGTGGTATCCGCGTGGTGCTGATGTGGCCAAATTCAATACCGGCATACATAAATGATGACGTCATCACATTTTCAGCCCACTAAGATGTACAACCCATAACAAATATTGGCCCACTAATTTTAATAGGTTTTAAGCCCACTTCAAGATTACAATTTCAACCCATGGATCTCATTTACAAAATTAAATAGAACTAGCATCACATCAAAAAAAAATTGTTCATCTTGTATTACAGCAAATACAAAGTCTTTCTTCCAACACATCACATACAAGTTTTCATCCAGCAACAGCTTTATCTCACTTCTTGTTCTCTAGTTTTTTTCTGAAATTAAAAGAACAAATGTAACATTAGTGATTATCAGAAGAGCTCCTTCTTTAACATAAATGGTAAAGTGATCTAATTATGGCCACAGATGGACGGATATGCATCAGATTTAACATCTATAGGATGTACATGAAGTGTCAAAAACTGCAAAAAAAACAACTAAATGTAACATGGTATTAGTTATCGTACAGAGGCATGCTAGTTGATTAAAACTACCTTGCCTGAGCAGAAGGTTGGTTCCACACAGTTCCACTCTAATCAACAAGAACCTGCAGTTCCAGGAAATTATATTGATTATGATGAGTAAAGCAAGAAACGAAACAGAAGTTTGGCTTGATGCTACCTAAAAGAAGACATACAGCTTATCATTCACATTGCTTTCAAACTACTTGGCATGGATAGTGTTTCAGTTTAGCTAACACATCATGAAAACATGAAGCATTTTGTATATATATTGTGCAATAGCAAGGATACAAGGCATGCATATATATTGTACTAGACAAATAGTTCACTGCAGAACAAAATAGAGACCAAAGAGGATACAAGCTACTAAGAACAGATATGCAGCATGTGCAAAGAAAATACTGAGAAAGTTGAAGCAAACACAAGCTATCTGGATGCACACATACAACATATGCAATGAAAGCATCTCAGCAGACAGTGATGTTTAAAACAGCACTTAAATGATACTTATTAGCTCACTGTTGCAGCAAACAAGGGTGCTATATACTAACCTAGTAACATTGCTGACTAAAGATATCCAAAGAAGGGAGTTCTCAAGGAGCATATCTGAAAGCAGTCAGGCTTAGGCATATTGACAGTATCAAGAACCAGGGTTACAAATTAGACAACTTGCACTAGTAAAGATGCAGAACTTTCAGACTCTGATTGAATTGAGCAATGTTACAACAGTTAAGTAGAACAGCAGGTGCGAGGTTTGCTGTGATAAAACAAAAAAGGGAGTATGTCAGAAGTAGAACAGGTGCGAGGTTTGCTGTGATAAAACATAATGCCAAACAAGTGACTCAGACTCATGTATCCCACAACAGACCAGAGAAATCAGAAATTGCTACCTAGAAAATGATGTTTCTTTTTTTTCATTTTGACTATAGTGTTTCTTGCTCTAGGGTCTATGCAGCATATGCAACTTAATTAGAAACCTATGTTTATATGATGCTTACAATAGGATGTGGAATTGAAGATATTTTCACTATATAGAAATAAATGTGGCACACAATGCTACATCAGGATGTGTTCAAGTAGTAGCTTTTATTCAGGTTTCTAAGCATATTGTCCTAAAAAGTTCCCAGCCATGAATTTCCCAATATATCCTATATCCATCATTGTTCTTCAAAAAGTGATGGTCCAATTAGATGTTTATTAGATCAGCTATGTAACAGACACAAACGAATGAATAAAAATGTCTCTTCAATTCTTCAAATAAGGAATTCATCTGTTGTTACGTGCTGGTGCACTAGATCTTTGAACAAAGGCAATGAGAAATGACAAAGTTATAATCAATTAACACTGATAAGTCCATTCAGATTAAGCAATGCATTTCATCACATCTGAAAGGTTTGAGATGTCAGGAACTACTTCAATATTATGTGCTATATAGCAATCTGCTTGGAGATCTCTCGAAATAGCATTAATGTGTCACAAAACATTTATTCTACCATGAATTTCAAGTGCTAGGGAGAAATAAAAAGTAAGGGAAAGTGTCGACCGGGCATCCCTGGGCCCACCACGCATGTGGGCCATACCCGGGAGATAAAGTCCTGCACATCTGGACTACTCGACTAGTGGGCCACGGTGCAAGATTACCATGAACCACAAGGCAAGACAAGATGGACAAGGACTTGTACTAAGATTAGGATAGCTTTCTATAACTTGTATAGGCTACTCCTAGTCCTACTCGAATAGTACTCTTGTACTAATCCGACTTGTAACCCTACCTCTCGTGCCATATAAGGCGAGGCAGGGACCCCTCTCAAAACATACACAATCAATACAGAGCCACGCAGCATACAGGACGTAGGGTATTACGCACATTGCGGCCCGAACCTGTCTAATTGTGTGCCCCGTGTCTCACCATCGTGTTCCTGATCTCGGCGAGCCCCACCGCACAATCTACTAGTTTGGTACCCCGTGGTAGGCTCGGTGTCTAAAACACTGACAGTTGGCGCGCCAGGTAGGGGATCTTGTTGTTGATCCGCTGGCGAACTCGATGACTCTTGTCATCATCAAGCCAACCGTCGCTTTCCAGCAAGGCGATACCTTTGTTTTTAGCTCCTGGGTTTGTGTTACTGACGGCGCTGGATCTTTCCTGCGTTTCCTAGCATCAACTCCGGAGTCAAAATTCAAGTCCTCGACGCTTGCACAAGCTTCGATGGAGGAACTCGTCAAAAATTTTGGTGAAATTTTGCTCTCTGATCCGCTCAGAGAACTCGAGTCAGAGTACAAGTACAACTCGACTTCGTCTCTTATTCAGCCTGAGTTGCTCTTTCCAGCTTCACAGCTTACGCTCAGCCTGGATAACATTCCAACACCACCTCTCTTCGGCCATCGCCATGTTAGCGCTGCTTACCAAGCTATGTTGGACATCCTCATGCGCCCTGGTTCGAAGACTGTGCTCCAGTACTCTTCGGATTCGGAAGTCAACCTCGACTACTTCGATTCGGATTCATCTGAGTTCGAGTTCGACTACGATTTAGATTCTACTGAAGCACAACAACTATCTGGCCCTGCTCAAGGACTGGTGATCACATCGACACCTGAGGGTAGATTCGTCTACTGGCCTGAGCATGTGCCTGCTGATCTCACCTTGGATGCTCAGGAGTGCTTTATCACCTGTCTTGACAACTTACCCTTCCAGGAAGGTGCTAAGCTTGTTGACTATGACACTGATACTGAGCTCATTGAGAGTACGGGTACTCACTCGTCCTACGAGAAGTTTTCGTCGTCGATACTTGTTGACGGCTGTTAAGTGCCTACTTTAGCCATCAATATACTCATGAATAAAGGAGCATAAGGCATTTCTTACATGTATTTAGTTAAGAATAATGTAGTTCCACTTGTCCTTGGAGATTATTTGATTGCAGGAAAATAAGCAAGAAAAGAGTGCTAAACTCACCTTCTAGGGTCCACTCCACATCACCTCATCCTAGTGGGCTGCCAACAAGGATGCCATGCATGCAAACCTGCCAACTAGGGAGCCATGCATGCATGCCATGCAAGCAATCCAAGTGAAGCAACCCCCGACGAATCAGAGTGTGACACGTGGACTTCACATGGATCCATGGGCCCACAAAGGCAAGCAAATCGCGCCAAAACAGGGTGGACACTGGGAACTGACCTAAGGACCCACAGGGCAGCCTGCAGGAGGAAGCACACCCCGAGTGGGGCCCACATGGGGTCGTCCGACCCCACAGGTCGGCCGAACCGACCTTGTGGCCGCCATTCAGGGGCTTCCACGTGGTGGTTCCCTATTGGTCCTAGGCGCCATCCCCGGGGTGTTTGCCTCCATTCCTCGCCGGTGCACGGGCCTATAAATAGAAGGAGAGGGGGCTCACTTATGAGACATCCACACTTGCAACACCTCTCTCACTTTTAGTCTCAAGGCTAGGAGGTAGGCTAGAGTAGTTCTAATTCAGGTTCCAAGTCTACTTTGGGATCTAGGTATGAGTTGTCTTGTGTCTTATTTCATTTGTATGACTTTGATCTACTTCAGTTATTTATCTATTTCATATAAAGTTTTGTTAGTATGTATGAGTGATTTGTTCATGTGTTCTTCACCTGTTCATCATTTAGAGGCTCCTATTCTTGATGAACAAGGCCTTTCGATCCACTTGACGGGTGACTTTTACATGTTTCTGGTGTTTGTTCATAAGTTAGAGGCTCGTGTTCTTCGCGAACACGACCCTTTGATCCAGTTGAACAGACATAGGAAAACACGAATCCGTTTGTGTACTTAACCTGGTTTGATCTAATTAGATGACATGATTGCGTTGTATGAAGTCTATGCTTAAGCTACGGTACTCGGTGTAATTGGCTGGTTTATCTGGTGGCTTGACCTGGGTCACAATAGCCCGGGCCGGTCAAGTCTGGCTAACAACGTAAGCATGATGCTTGGGTTGCGTAGCTACCTTACTTATGAGTTTATCCAACGGTTTGTCTTGGGGTAGGCCGCGGTAGTGACTGCTGTTGGTCCTCTGAAATCCCCCACGTTCGGATAAACTGTAGGAGTCTAAAATATAACAACCAAAGTTGTGCGGAAGCAACGCGGGAGGTTATCTCCCCGTGGTACCTGGGTACTTAAGTCAATGTTCTTCAACGCTAGTGTATCTAACTCGTTCCTACCAGCTTTATGTGTATAGTACATAAGAACCTGGAACTAACTCATGAGTCGCCTCCTATGCCTAGGACCCCTTAGAGAGAGAGTGAGTGTGTGTGTGATCACACTACCCCCATTATCATATTCTTACCCCTGCACTTGAGTGTCTGATTTATTTCCGTCTATGATCTATACTCATTGCAATAGAGTTGATCTTGTCATTCCGCCAATGCCTTCCTTGGATTCGATACCCTTTGGAATACTCCTTTGGGGAAATGCTACAATGGTACTTCCGTGTGCTTGCGGATCTCTGTAACATTAAGATTTACCAACCAGCATTTCTGGTGCTGTTACCAGGATGGGTTCCAAACCTGTTCTTAGGTGATTGCGTTAAGAAGTGTCATCAAGCATTTCTGGCGCCGTTGCCGGGGAAGGCTTAAGGATGACATATCAACACTTTGCATATGTTTATAATCATGATAGGAATAAAACAGTTCTCAATGCAGGCTAACTTGGATTGTCTTCTTTGTCTATTGATGATGAAGATAGGTAGTGCATGACTGGTTTCGACTTGCCATCGAATTTTACTGAAGATCCAGAGTCACTCGTAAGGAAGGCACAAAATCATTTCGGCTCTCCTTCTCGCGAAGGTTCGGAAGTCGATCCAGCTTCCTTTGTGCCATCCGCATCAACTTCCATGGCCAACCCTGTCGAGAAGACTCTTCGCGAGTATTCCGCTCCCTCTGCTGACCAGGTGCCGACAGGACCTGTGATCAGTACTGGGAATGGAAACTTCGAGATCAAGACTGGCTTAATTACGATGGTATAGGCTAGCCCATTCTGTGGTAAGCCTAATGAAGATGTGAGCGCCCACCTGCAGCAGTTCCTGGAACTATGCAGTACCTTCACTATACGAGGAGTGGAGGAAGATGCTATTTGTCTGCGACTGTTTCCCTTCTCCCTCTTGGGAAAGGCAAAGCAGTGGTTTTATGCTAACCGTGCAGAGATTAACACTTGGGCAACGTGCTCCGCAGCATTCCTCACGAAATTCTTTCCGTTGGGCAAAACCAATGTCCTTCGGGGGCGAATTTCAAGTTTCCAGCAGGCAGCAAATGAGACTATCCCAGAAGCTTGGGAGAGACTCCAGGAGTACATCCTGGCTTGTCCTCATCATGTGATGGACAACTAGCTTATTCTTCAGAGTTTCTATAATGGGCTGACTCCGACAGCCCGAGGCCATATTGATGTTGCAGCTAGAGGGGCTTTCTTCTCTCTTACTATCACTGAAGCTACTACACTGATTGAGAAGATGGTTACCAATCAAGGGTGGAGTGATGATCGACTCCAGCCACGTCAAAGGGGTACACATACCGTCAAGGAAGCGGATATGTTGCACGCCAAGATGGACCTAATGATGAAGAGAATGGATGATCTAGCCAATGAGAAGGCTGCCATGGCCACCACTACTCAAGCTATGGAAGCTCGTGTGACTTGCGAAGTCTGTGGTAATACTGGGCATTCAGGGAATTACTACCCTACTACTCAGGAGGATGTGATGTACATGAATGGCAACAACAACGGTTATCGTCCACAAGGAGGTCAAACGTGGAATCAATCGCGCCCTTATTATCAAGGAGGTAATCAAGGTAATTCTTTCAACCCAAACCAACCTTCCTTGAAAGATCTAGTCTTTGGGCAAGCTAAGATTAATGAAGGCTTTAATAAGAAAACAGCTGCCTATGATAAGGCCTTTGAGAGCCTTAATGTTAAAATTGATAACCTTTCGTCTGCTCTTAAGAACCAGTTGAGCTTTAATAAGATGATAGAAACCCAGTTGGCTCAGCTAGTCGCTTCAGTTCCACCAGTTGAAAATACGAAAGCGGTAGTCACGAGAGGGGGTAAGACCACTCGCGATCCGCCTTATCCTAACCATGCAGGAACAAAGAAAAGCACAAGAGGGGATGAAGAGCTCAGTGGAGAACCACTTGGCATGAGGGAGCCCTCACGAGCAAGAGCACCTGAAGACAGGGCAGATAAACCTGAGTTTATTGAAACAAATTTATTGCCATTCCCTCAGCGAAACAGGAAGACAACAGTGGATGAGCAATTCACTCGTTTCGTGGACATGATTCAAAAGGTATATATCAATGTTCCACTCCTCGAGGCAATGCGTGTACCCACGTACGCACGTTACCTCAAGGATATCCTCACCAAGAAGCGAGCTCTACCCATCTCGGAGGTGGTAAAGCTCACAGAACAGTGTAGCGCAGCTATACTCAATCGTCTTCCAGAAAAGAAGAAGGACCCAGGGTGCCCCACGATCACATGCACAATTGGAACACAGAGATTTGACCATGCTCTCTGTGATCTTGGCGCCAGTGTTAGCGTCATGCCAAAGGTAGTTTTCGACCAACTCAATTATACGGAATTATCCCCAACTACCTTGCAGCTGCAGCTAGCGATTCCTCAGTCCGGTATCCAGCGGGGATAGCCGAGGACATCCCGGTGAAGGTCCGAGACTGCTTCATTCCAGTGGACTTTGTAGTACTTGACATGGACATTGGTAATGAAGTACCACTCATTCTGGGACGTCCATTCCTGAGCACGGCCGATGCACAAATTGATGTTGGCGCTGGAGTAATCCGTCTCCACATCAATGGCAAGGAAGAAAGGTTTGAATTCCGCCCACGTAAGGAACAATGCTCAATGGTTGAAGGCACACCAGGAATGGGCACTCCTGCCCAAAGAAGTGAAACTATGCTACCACAAGTGGACAGCCTCATTGCCTTTATGAAGAATTTCTAGAAGCAAGAGCAAGAGCAAATGAGTGCAGGATAGAAATCATATTGGAAATCCAAGTCCCAGTCCAAGGCACCACTCCCCGCACCTCGTATACCACAGACGACCAAGAAGGTGTGGAAAAGAGTGGACAGGGAGCCGACTCCCTCATCTCCAAGAGCGGCTGACCCTACACTAAGGTAAGTAATGTGGGAGATAGTCTGGCTCTAGAAGACTTAAAACAAAAAGAGCCCTTCGTCGACAGTAAGATCGGTAAGTAATCCTATTCAATAAAAGTTCTGACCTCTAAAAAGAATCAAGATATCCTTGCTCCATTCTGTTTGCGCTTTGTTGAAGTACGAGCTCATAGGTGGACTCCATCCGGACAACTCCCTTGAGTCTAAACTATACTAGAGATAGCTGCGATAGCTAGAGGAGCAGAGGGCTTACTACACGTGGTTGGGATACTGCCCTCCGCAGGAGTGAGCCTGAAGCTAGCTTGGGGGAGGACCCCCTTTCTGAGGTAACTTGTATCTTTCATTGTTTTCAGAACCCCATATGCTAAAAACACATAAAAATCTGAAAAAAGTTAAAAAAGACCAAAAATATTTATTTGCTTTCTTAAATTAGTTTGTTTTTGTATGCATGGTAAGAGTGTTCTTATTCTCCATGGTTGAAATGATGAATAGTTGCTCTGTTTATTCCTCTTGTATGCCTTGTTTACAACTTAGTATCATATCCAAGTTTTGAATTTGTTGGCTAGTATGATCGAACCTGAGCTTGAAATTTGTGGGTAGCAAAAAGTATGATCTTTGCCTAAGTTGTTGCGAGGTATGATATGGTATAATAGAGTTGCTATGAGCTAGTACTAAGTGATGTTTGATATCCGGAGTTTTCTTTTGAAAAAAATGTTAAAATGATAAGTTCCTCAATGATAAGAAATTCCTATCCAAGGCCATATGTAGATTTTAGCTTATGTTAAACCTCCACATATGCTGCTTGATTTCTTCATTGAATCTTGTCGAATTATTGTGACCCTCGGCGAGTAACTTGTCATACTCCTATGATCAAGATCACGTACACACCACCATATGCGAAACTTTTACACTGGAAGTTAGCGATCATCATTTCATCCATTTCCCATCCATTCCACAAAATAAAGCTCCGCGCTATTCCATGATTACTCTCCCTCCAAAAATATTCAGCAAGGACTATGGGCTATGTAAAAAAAACATGCTCAAGGGCATGCATAAAAAAAGAGAGAATAAAGAGACATAGCCCAAGTCTCAAAAATTTCGAAAAGGAGGAGAGTAAAATCATGCAAAATAGGAATTCATTATCCATCCACCATACACACACTTTTGCACATCTTGATCAGGGTGTATGACTTGTTCTCCCAAGGATCCGGTTTTCGACTCGACAATACATGAGAAACAGGTATGCCACATGTTTTCCCTACCTACAGCTCCACATATCAGCTTATTAGGAGTAGGTAGTGAAAGAAGGCAAATCAAAGCCTTGGTGAGGAATCATACACATTGAGCGATCCGAGAGTATCATTTGAGGAACTTTGATTTCTTTTGAAAAAAACCTGCAAAACCTCCGGATTGATAGCTGATCAAGGTACATGTGATTAGTAATCTCTATACAACCATTCTATCTTTCAACTGCCCAAGGCAGGTGAAGCTACATGCCCCATATCAATCGAGTGAAAGGTAAGATCAATGCCAACTTCTTCAACTCTTGATAGTGTACCTAGCTGTATCTTGTTATACATTAGGAATACAACATCGTAGCAACTCCTGATCAACCAACCTAAGTCCTTAATCTCTTGCTCGGGACGAGCAAGAGGCTAGCTTGGGAGAGTTGTTGATGGCTGTTAAGTGCCTACTTTAGCCGTCAATATACTCATGAATAAAGGAGCATAAGGCATTTCTTACACGTATTTAGTTAAGAATAATGTAGTTCCACTTGTCCTTGGAGATTATTTGATTGCAAGAAAATAAGCAAGAAAAGAGTGCTAAACTCACCTTCTAGGGTCCATGCCACATCACCTCATCCTAGTGGGCTGCCAACAAGGATGCCATGCATGCAAACCAACCAACTAGGGAGCCATGCATGCATGCCATGCAAGCAATCCAAGTGAAGCAACCCCCGACGAATCAGAGTGTGACACATGGACTTCACATGGATCAATGGGCCCACAAAGGCAAGCAAATCGCGCCAAAATAGGATGGACACCGGGAACGGACTTAAGGACCCACAGGGCAGCCTCCAGGAGGAAGCACACCCCGAGTGGGGCCCATTGGTCGGCCGAACCGACCTTGTGGCCGCCACTCAGGGGCTTCCACGTGGTGGTTCCCTATTGGTCCTAGGCGCCATCCCCGTGGTGTTTGCCTCCATTCCTCGCCGGTGCACGGGCCTATAAATAGAAGGAGAGGGGGCTCACTTATGAGACATCCACACTTGCAACACCTCTCTCACTTTTAGTCTCAAGGCTAGGAGGCAGGCTAGAGTAGTTCTAATTCAGGTTCCAAGTCTACTTTGGGATCTAGGTATGAGTTGTCTTGTGTCTTATTTCATTTGTATGACTTTGATCTACTTCAGTTATTTATCTATTTCATATAAAGTTGTGTTAGTATGCATGAGTGATTTGTTCATGTGTTCTTCACCTGTTCATCATTTAGAGGCTCCTGTTCTTGATGAACAAGGCCTTTCGATCCACTTGACAGGTGACTTTTACATGTTTCTGGTGTTTGTTCATAAGTTAGAGGCTCGTGTTCTTCGCGAACATGACCCTTTGATCCAGTTGAACAGACATAGGAAAACACGAATCCGTTTGTGTACTTAACCTGGTTTGATCTAATTAGATGACATGATTGCATTGTATGAAGTCTGTGCTTAAGCTACGGTACTCAGTGTAATTGCCTGGTTTATCTGGTGGCTTGACCTAGGTCACAATAGCCCGGGCCGGTCAAGTCCAGCTAATAATGTAAGCATGGTACTTGGGTTGTGTAGCTACCTTACTTATGAGTTTATCCCACGGTTTGTCTTGGGGTAGGCCGCGGTAGTGACTGCCGTTGGTCCTCTGAAATCCCCCACGTTCGGATAAGCTGTAGGAGTCTAAAATATAACAACCGGAGTTGTGCGGAAGCAACGCAGGAGTTTATCTCCCTGTGGTACCTAGGTGCTTAAGTCAATGTTCTTCAACGCTAGTGTATCTAACTCGTTCCTACCAGCTTTATGTGTATAGTACATAAGAACCTAGAACTAACTCGTGTGTCACCTCCTATGCCTAGGACCCCTTAGAGAGAGAGTGAGTGTGTGTGTGTGTGTGTGATCACACTACCCCCATTATCATATTCTTACCCCTGCACTTGAGTGTCTGATTTATTTCCATCTATGATCTATACTCATTGCAATAGACTTGATCTTGTCATTCCGCTAATGCCTTCCTTGGATTCGATACCCTTTGGAATACTCCTTTGGGGAAATGCTATAATGGTACTTCCGTGCGCTTGCGGATCTCTGTAACGTTAAGATTTACCAACCAGCATTTCTGGTGTTGTTACCAGATGGGTTCCAAACCTGTTCTTAGGTGATTGCATTAAGAAATGTCAACAATACTCCGCAAGGGCATCGTGCCAATTATCGCTTTCCGGATGATTTATCTGATGACGAACTCTCTGTCAATGCTCCTGCTGATGAAACTGTAGAGGCCAAGACTGCATGTCGTCAATGCAACACTGATCATGCAACCCTTCGTCGTGAACTCGAGGAAGCTCTACCTACTTGTAACTTGCAAGAGACTCTGGATGCGGTTGCTACTCGACAATATCGCACTCCAGAGGAAGCTATCAACGTGATCAACTTGCTTGGTCACTCTATGCCTTGTGACAGGGTGGCTGCAGAAGTTGCGAAGCTGGCTGAACTAGCCTACACTATGCTACGTCAATCCACCAGTACTCCTAGTCACCATGGCAACAGTGGGGGTGCTCATCGTAACACTCACACTCCTAATCGTACACGTCCGGAAGCCAGCAACAAGGACAAAGGCGGTGATGGCAGTGTCAATAGCAAGTCGGGAGACTCTCGCTATGATGCTCGCACAACAATCAACGCCAGGCGTGCCGAGCGTGAGAAGCACAAGGATGTCGACTCTGACTCCTTTCCTGCTTTCTCTACTCGCCTTCAAGCTCTGTTTCTTCCGGAGAAATTCAAGCCCTATGGTATCTCTAAATACGATGGCAAGCAAGATCCATGGCAGTGGTTATGCTGTTATGCTTTGTCTATCACTAATGCCGGGGGCAACGATGATACTAAATGTATCTACTTTCCCTTTTGTCTGGAGCAAGAACCCCTCACATGGTTCGAATCTCTCAAGCGAGGCTCTATCGACAACTAGGGACACCTCAAGCAATGCTTCACCAGCAACTTTGTGGGTTCTTTAGGCCGTCATGGTACTCGGATGGACCTTGCATTGATCAAGCAAAAACAAGGCGAGACTCTTCGCGAGTACATGTGTCGCTTCTTTGAAAAAAGAGCTACTGTTGTTGATGTTACCGAGAAAGAAGTCATAGACACCTTCTAGGATGGTTTCTATGATGATAGGCTATTCCAGGACTTCGGTCGCGCTCGCCCAGCCAACATCACCAAGCTCAAGGAGATGATCACTCATTGGGCGGACGAGGAAGACAAGGCTTGGAATCGGTTCAAGCATCTTCGCAACAACCAGAACAACAACAACTTTGCTGGTGGAAGCAACAGTGGCAAGCAACAGCAAGGCAATCGCACGGGTAATAACTACTCGAGCAATCCTAATCGCAAGCGCAAGCCTGACAATACTGTTGCTGCCATGGAAACCACCACCAAGCTTGAAGATGATTCTCACTGGGCAACATTGACCAAGCAGAAATGCCCATGGCACCCATAGGGCGATCATACTACAGAGCAGTGTTACCAACTTCATCATGCACTGAAGAACACACCCGAACCAGTGCACCCAAACCTAAGGTTTCGCAAGAACAAGGGGAAGAAGGCTAACACAGGCAAAGACACTGGGTTTCAAGACCCATCCAACACTGTCAATGTCATCTTTGGTGGGATTCCAACCAAGCGCATGTAGAAACTTGCACTCAGGGAGATCATGTCCATTTAACCAGCAGCTCCAACTTTTCTAAAGTGGTCTGAAACCCCCATTACCTTCTCAAGGGCGGATCAATGGACTAGTTTCTCTGAGCCAGGACGATATCCTCTCATTCTGGATCCAGTGGTGGCAGGCTCCAGGCTTACTAAGGTTCTTATTGATGGTGGCAGCGGTCTCAATGTCCTGTTTGCCAAGACCTTGAAGAAGATGGGCCTAAATATCACCAACATGCTTACCAAGACCAACTCACCGTTGTATGGTATTATCCCGGGCAATGCAGCTATTTTTTGGGTTCAGTTGTACTACCCATTACCTTTGGGACTAAGGCTCACTACCGCACCGAGTACATCAAGTTCGAGGTTGCTGACTTCGAGACTTCTTATCACGCCATCCTTGGCAGACCTGGTCTGGCAAAGTTTATGGCTATCCCACATTATGTGTACCTTGTACTCAAGATGCCACGCCTCAAAGGGGATTTGAAGCGTTCTTACGACTATGACACTAAAGCCATGGAACTTGCTTCGACAACTAAGTCCCTAATGCTATGATGGAAGTCTTCACTGCAGCTAAAAAGCTTGCTCCGAGCGAGCTAGAGGTTCCTGAGAAGACGGATATCAACAACAAGCCTGCACCGACTAGTGATGTCCTGCTCAAAGCCATTGATCTTGGTACTGGCGACAGCAGCAAGACGACTATGATCAGTGCACAGCTTGATCCTAAATAGGAAGACACGTTCGTCAACTTCCTTCGAGCTAACCGTGATATCTTTGCATGGAAACCATCTGACATGCCAGGTGTGCCCAGGAGGTTGATCGAGCACTCACTCAACGTCGATCCTAATGCTACCCCCAAGAGACAACATCTTCGTCACTTTGCTAATGACCGCAGGGATGCTATCAAGAAAGAGCTCGCCAAACTACTCGCGGCTGGCTTCATTAGAGAAGTTTTCACCCGCAATGGCTTGCTAACCCTGTGCTCATCAGAAAGAAGAACTCTAATGATTAGAGGATGTGTGTCGACTACACAGATCTTAACATGCAATGCCCCAAGGATCCTTTCGGGTTGCCGCGGATTGATCAAGTCATTGACTCTACAGCGAGCTGTGCTCTACTCTATTTCCTCGATTGCTACTCGGGCTATCATCAAATTGCAATCAAGGAATCTGATCAAGAGAAGACCGCGTTCATCACCCCATTTGGCACTTATTGTTACACAACAATGTCCTTCGGGTTGAAAAGTGCTGGTGCTACTTATCAAAGAGCTATCCAAGCGTGCTTCAAGAAGCAACTTCACAAGAACGTGGAAGCATACGTGGATGACGTCGTTGTAAAGACTAGGGATCCAGACATGCTTATCATGGATCTTGAGGAAACTTCCGCTTCACTACGGGAGTACCAATGGAAGCTCAACCCCAACAAATGCGTCTTTGGCGTATCATCAGGAAAACTACTCGGGTTCATCATTAGCCATCGTGGCATCAAAGCAAACCCCGAGAAGATTACTGCCATCTCCAACATGCAAGCTCTGACTACTATTAAGGATGTCCAGAAGCTTACTGGATGTATGGCGTCACTTAATCGCTTCATCTCGCGACTTGGAGAACGGGGTCTACCTTTCTTCAAGCTACTCAAGCGGCAAGAGAAGTTTATGTGGACAACTGAAGCTGATCAAGCTCTTCCTCAGCTCAAGGAGTTCTTATCCAAGCCTCCAGTCCTCACAGCTCCTCTACCAAATAAAGAGCTCTTGCTCTACATTGCTGTGACTACTAATATTGTCAGCACTGCTATTGTCGTTGAGCAGCAGGAGGAAGGCCATGGCTACCCTGTCCAGAGGCCGGTTTACTTCGTTAGTGAAGTACTCTCAGAATCCAAAGCTCGCTACCCTCCGGTACAGAAGCTACTCTATGCGGTTCTGATTACTTCATGGAAACTCCGCCACTACTTCGACGAATACAAGATTTCTGTGGTCACTAGCTACACGCTTGGCGAAATTTTGCACAACCGGGATTCCACAGGAAGGATTTCTAAATGGGCTATAGAGCTTGGTGCTCTATCGCTCGAGTTCAAGTCTCGCACTGCTATCAAGTCTCAAGCCTTGGTTGATTTCATGGTTGAGTGGCGGGAGAATCAAGTTCCAACTCCAATTGAGCGTCCAGAGCATTGGGTCATGTGCTTTGATGGTTCACTCAAGCTGGAAGGTGCCGGTGCCGGGGTACTTCTAATCTCCCCCAAGGGCGAGCAACTCAAATATGTTTTGCAGATCTTCTGGAAGGTCTCAAACAATGAAGCTGAATATGAAGCTCTACTGCATGGTCTTCGCCTTGCAGTTTTTCTTGGCATCACACGACTACTTGTTTATGATGATTCTTTGGTGGTCATCAATCAAGTCAATGATTCCTGGGATCGTAATGCGGAGAACATGGATGCGTACTGTCAGGAGGTACACAAACTTGAGAACAAATTTCATGGTCTCGAGTTCCATCATGTTGTTCGCGACAACAATGTTGCTGCAGACGTCTTGTCGAAGCTGGGATCTACACGAGCTCAAGTGCCAGCGGGAATCTTCGTTCATGAACTCCACAAACCATCAATTCCGGAGCAATCATCTGCACCCACGACTACTTCAGTTCAACCTGATCGAGAAGTGCTTATGATTGATGTGGACTGGAGAATTCCTTTCATCGACTACATTAAAATCAGTGGATTCCTGAAGACAAGTCAGAAGCTGAGCGCATCTCACGCCGCGTCAAGGCTTATGCTCTAGTCGGAGATCAACTCTACAAGCGAGGCGCAAGTTCTGATGTACTCATGAAGTGCGTTTCTCGCGAAGAAGGCAAGGAAATCTTGGAGGAGACACACAAACGAATCTGTGGCAATCAGGCTTCTTCCCGCACCCTAGTGGGAAAAGTGTTCAGACGTGCTTTCTACAGGCCTACAGCTCTTGCTGATGCAGAAGAACTAGTCAGAAAATGCCATGGATGCCAATTTTTCGCCAAGCAACAACACGTTCCAGCCTACAAGCTCATTACGATACCACCAACTTGACATTTCTCTTGCTGGGGGCTGGACATGATTGGTCCTCTCCCAAATGCGCCAGGGGGATTCAACAGAGTTCTGGTGGCTATCGACAAGTTCACCAAGTGGATTGAGATCAAGCCTGTTACCTACCCCAAGGCTGATAGAGTCCTCAACTTCTTGGATGAAATCATACATCGCTATGGGTTCCCGAATCACATTATCACAGACCTGGGTTCGAATTTCAATAATCACCAGTTCTGGGAGTACTGTGAGAACAGTGGAATTAACGACCAGTACGTCTCCGTCGCTCATCCATGTGCCAATGGCCAAGTGGAACGCGCCAACGGGATGGTACTCGATGCTCTCAAAAAGCGATTGTATGATGTTGCAAACACCAAGGGCGGCAAGTGGATCCAGGAACTAGCCAATGCACTCTGGGGGCTACGTACTTAGCCTACTACTCCCACAGGGCAATCACCCTATTTCCTGGTCTACGGCTCTGAAGCCGTCTTGCCTGCTGATGTCATATGGCGATCTCCGGCGGTTGACTAGTACGAAGAAGGCGTAGTTGAAGAAACAAGACAGACAAATGTCGATAGTCTCGAGGAAGCTTGCTGCAATGCACTCATTCAATCAGCCCGATATCTTGAGAAGATTCGCCACTACCATGACCGCAACGTTAAGGAACGCTCCTTCAACGTTGGTGACTTAGTCCTTCGTCGTATCCAGAACACGACAGGACTACACAAACTCAATTCGCCATGGGAAGGTCCTTTCTCTATTGCGAAGGTTACCAGCCCTGGCTCATATCATCTCCAAACACTTGAAGGCGAAGAAGTCGACAATTCTTAGAACATTGACCAGCTTTGTCGCTTCTACCCATAGGGGGACACGACAACCCTCTCCAGGCAGCTACGGTTGCAACAACTCATAGGGGATCATGATAATCCTCTCCAGGCAGTTTCGGCTGCGACTACTCGTAGGGGATCACGACAATCCTCTCCAGGCGGCTTCGGCTGCGATTACTCGTAGGGGATCACGATAATCCTCTCCAGGCAGTCTCATTTTGCGACAACTCGTAGGGAGTCATGACAACTCTCTCCAGACGACTCCGTGTCGTATAGAGCAATAAGTGGCACATGTTGTCCATGTCTCTAGTTTCAATAAGAGGCTGCGGCCTAGAGTAACACCTTTCATAGTAGGGTCTCAGTGGAACTCTCACACAAGTTGCTGCTACAGCAAGGATGAGTTCATCACACTATCTCCTACGGTCTTACTCGTTCTTCGGAACATTCTTGCGAGTACTCTCTCACTAGGCTCATAGCCTCAAGGGTACTTAAGGCACTATTACTCAATAGTGTATCCAGACATTGTAAACTCCAATAGTGTATCCAGACATTGTAAACTCAATACAATGTGTTCAGTAATAAAGTGGTTATTCTATATATCGACTTGTTACTGTCTCTTTACTTATTTCACAACAAAGGCTTCTTTTATGCTGCTACAGCTAAGGTTTTCTAATCGTTGTGATTAAGCTAATGTTCTTCGGAACACATCTAGACTTGAGTACTTCTACTCAAGTACCGTATCTCTTTTTGCAGCCGAACACTCATTGATCATGAACTCGAGTACATGGCATTCACATAAGCAAACAAGAGATCCAGATAATTGACTTACTCAAGTTTTCAATTATATTACATAAACACTTCTTTGGAATTACACTTGTTTTTTCCATAGTGTTTATCCTACAGGTTCATCTAGCGCAGATCTATGAACTTGGAGACTGCTTCTGCGATTGGAGATGTCTGCTGCATCAACTCGTTCAGCCTGTCGTCGGTGCAATCCCCAGATCTTCCGTTCATGATGACTGTCAGATCCGCGTCTGCGTAAAAGGACTTGATGAAGCTCAGCACTTGATTGGGAATCATGCAAGCCAGCGTCTGAGCATACTCCAGTATCTTCTTTGGTGTGTCTTTCAACCTCTCCACAAGTGGACGAGGCTGAACTCCTGCCACTCTGGGCTCAAAAAGATTTGCTACTGGCTCGGCTGCCTCCATCTAAACCTTCAACTCAGCACGCAGGCACTCAGATTCTTCAATCTTGATCTTGAGCGATAGCATACGAGTCAGCAAATCATTCCAACCGTCAACACGAATCTGCATTTCACGCTCAAGTTCCATGCACCGCACCTTATAATCTACCTCGAGGTCAAGGCGAGCTGATTCTTCACGGTTATAGGCCAACTGCCAATCAAGAGACTTCTTCTTGTGCCTTTCAACCTCTTCAGCCAGCTCTGCAATGGACCAAGACAACTTATAAGGGTGCAGTATGCAAGAAATAAGTACTCGAAGATAAGTTCACAAAGGGGGAATACCTTTATTCTTCTGCCGCAGTGACTTGTTTTTCCCAACAACGTCATCCTTCTGAGCCGTCAGCTTCTGGACTTCATTGTGGTACTCGGTGGCATTGCCATCATGTTTTTCTTGCAGTCTCAGAGCCAAGGCTTTCTGCTCCTTGAGTTCTTCTCTGAGCTGCGAGACTTCTTCTATGTCCGCCGCATATTGTTCGAGCAGACGAGTCTTCCGCTTCGACTGCTTAACAACTTCCTGAAAAAGTAAACAACTTAAGGGTCAAAGACAAGATATCTTTGGCTAAAGTACTCTACAAGAGACTATAACTTACCGCAAAAAGCTTCTCTACACTGTGGAACATCTCAGAGTGCGCTTGCAAGTTATCTTCATCCAGGCAAGAGTCATCATATGGCATCAAACCTTCTGCTCTGGATTGAGTACTTGTGCTTGCCTCCGAGTACATCGCAGCATTACGCAGAAGAGCCGGGTCTTCAATTTCTAGCTCATGCGGTACTATGCGACCTTCTAGGCTATTTTCAAGCACTAGCCGTGCATCTATCTGACGCACGGGGGCTTTAGCAATTGAGATTTCTTCATGGTGCAATCCGGCTTCTGGATCAGCCTCCAAGCCTTTATTTACCACCGCCTCTATGTCTTCAGGTTGCTGTGCCCTCGCCTTGGAAGCTGCATCCACTACTGCCTTGACTACATCACTCCAGAGTAGGTGCAATGCTTGTGCGGCATCAGCTTCAGCAGCTACCACAAGGGGTTCTGGAAGCACATCTCCTTGTTTTGCTGGAGGGTTCTGATTTTCTTCAGCAGGACTACTTCCAGAAGTTCCCCACTTCACATCAGTTGATTACTGCATCAACAAGTTGGTCAGCATAATCAAATTTTACAACTTCAAGAAGTACTCGAGTACTCGGGTACTTACAGAGCAGCACGAGGCACCACAACCTTTGGCCCCAGCATGTCAAAGAATGTGGGTGCTGCCGGCTGTTGACGCAAAAATAGGACGTCACCCTTGCGCGCGACACACGTGACTCCCCAGTCTGTAGCGAGGCGTGCCAGCCAATCTGACCTGTTGATTGATAATGAAAAATATTAGGGATCGGCTAGAGAACCGATGGCCTTGCAGCGACACGTGTACCAGCCAAATCGGCTGATACGGGAAAAGCGGGATCGGCCGGCTCGAAAGCGACCGAAGCGCGGGTGCGATCGGCTGGATCGGCCGATCGTGACGTCAGCACTCGAGTAGGTCAGAATCGGCTGTGATGTTGAAAGCCGATAGGATCTAGATCGAGCGGATGATAATGATAATAGCTAAAACTACAAGAATTTGGTACGAAAACTTGTAGATCTAGCTAATATCGGTAAGGGGTGAATAAAGAACTAGACGAAACCTCAGCGATGTGCTCGGAGGTTAAAGCCTAGGGTTATTCGGTAAAACGGTACTCACAAGCTTGTCGGAGATCAGCTGATGCAGCCCGACGAACCCGAAGCACGGCGTTGTAGAAAAGAGAAAAAAATGCAATGGCGAAGTCGCCGAAAAGTAGATGCTGTAAAGGTAGATGCAGTAAAGTAGATGCAGTAAAAGTGAAGGGTTTGCCCGGAGGCAGTTTGTTTGATATTGGTGTGTACAGATTTTCTCAACCACGCAGGGTCGCTATTTATGTCCTGAGGACAAACCCGACTCCTAGCCGATCACGGCACTATTTACTTGCGTCTAAAGACAAAAAACTACTAAAAATAGAAAAGGACTCTCGCAGGAGTCTAAGACCTTCTAAAACTGACTCTTTGACCCGCCGTCAATCGTAGATTGACCCGCCTCCACCGTGCTTTCCATCTGGCGTATCTCCTTGAATACCGCCTTTCTTCATGTCCATCGGCCGATTCTTTCCTTGACCATCGGCCGATCGCTTTGCCTCGCTGGCCCACTGTCAGAGTTGAATCTCTCTGACCATCGGCGAATCGTGTTGACCATCCTTCTCTTCCTTCAATCGGCCGATTGCACTCTGTTTTCCATCGGTTGTTTCTCCTTATCCCTTTTTGACCTGTTTTTCCAAGAAACAGTGCCAACACATGCCCCCCAATTTCAGAGTAAATCTTTTGCTCCGAAATTTCCTCGAATCCGTTATCTCCCTTGATTCGAAGTTGGCCACAGAATCTCAACAGATCTTCGAGGTCATAAATACAACCGTCCTGGTTCTTTTTCTCCCCAAAATCTTGTTGTTCCAGCAGCTCGAGATTTCAAGCGACGAACCCTAAACTCCAAAGTTCTTGCTAATCCATGGCGTCCTCAAGCTCCGCTGGACATTCTGGCTCTGCTTCTGCGCCCCCGAAGGCATCTCTTTCTTCAGTTCCCGCGGTATTTCCTTCAATCTTTTGCTTTTATTTGTCTTTAAATACCACCATCTTTCTTTGCCTGAAGCTCAGATTCATTTATTTCTCCAGGAACTTAGATCCCATCTCACTATTCCTGTTGATGATAAACCCGGACTTACTTTCCTTGGACCGATGGGTTATACTGACCCCATAGAGATGATTAACTTTGAAACCAGCCGAATTCCCTTTAAGCACGCTTCCTTAAATCTGACCGATTGGGATAGCTGTTTCAGGTCTTGGACCGGTTATGTTAAAGGATGGAGAGATTGGTATCTTAGAGTTTCTGCGAAGAACAAGGGATCTTGGGAGCAGTATAAAATTAATCAATGGATCACCTTATCCCTATCTGAGATGTCCCGGAATGAATCTCTTCTGATAGCTGCCTCTTACTTTTGGTCTGATGCACTCAATGCTTTTCTGTTTGGCCATGGGCCGATGGCTCCAACCTTGGCCGATGTCCTTGTGTTGACTGGTCTAGATATTTCCTCCCCAGATACCCTTTTTAGCCATCGTAATGACAAACTTTCTCATCAGTTGAAAACCAAGGGCATAGGTGGATGGTCTGGCTATATCGCTGAGCACAAGAAAGAAGGAACCGTGGGTCAGAGGGAACATGTTGCTTTCCTGAACATGTGGCTTGAGAAATTTGTCTTCTGTGGCAAAACTTTTGGCCCTACCGCTAATTACCAAATAGTGGCTGAGCAGTTGGCTGCCGGCAATCATATCCCTCTTGGAAAATATCTTTTAGGTGCAGTTTATCACCTCCTTCATCAAGTAGCAGTCAGCCTGTCAACCAATTCTCCCATAGGTACTCCGGGGGGTCCCTGGTGGTTCATTAACATGTGGCTCAACCTTCATCTCCGAGATAGGTTAGAGCAGAATATTTTTACCAAGACTTTTCCAGGAGATCAACCAGATGGTGTTCCAATTGTAAGGCGCCGATGTATGAATTTTGGAGAAGCTGTCTCTGCCTTCCCAGGACACAAAAGAACCCCTTCTCGCATAGCAGAGCACTTTAGAAGTTTTTACCTCGGCTTCAACTCAAATTCTATCATCTGGTTTGCATATAAAGATGATGAACCCCACTTCGAGACCACATTCAACTTTGATGATATCCATAAGGATGATGAAGACAGGATTGCCTTTGTGGAAATCATCAAACCGGGGCTCCTTCCCTCTTGTGTCTTTGGAAAGGATCAAACGGCCACCTATGAATTTTATAACCCCTCAGTGTGTGCACGTCAGCTGGGATTTGGCCAATTGCCGATTGGCCTTTACTTCTCTGATTTGATCAGACCACGGGAGATTATTCCTAGTGGCACTTGTTATCAGCACCTTTTGGATAGGGTTCCTGACTCTGCTACTATTAATCTTGATTCCTGGAGATTTTCTGGCTTCTCTTCCTCTCTCTTTAATGTTTGGTGGGCAGAATGGTGTGATCACCTTTTCTGCGTCTCTCCGAGAATCTATTGTGAGCAATTGGACCCTGATTATGTGGCGTCGGCTGATGAGGTACTTCTTTCGTCTGTTTACTTTACGCTTTGCTCGACTATATCCAGATTTGCTATATCCTTCTTTTCCTTTTCAGCCCGAAACTACAGAGCCTCCTGTCGTCAGCAGAAGTAACAAGCCGATTCAATATTGGCCACCAAGACGGGCACCATATATCGGCCATAAAGCTCCTTCGATTTCTTTAATTATGCTGGGTCCCAGGATTAATCCTGCTCCAGATAATCTACCTCTGTCAATGCTTAAGAGGAAGGGTGTGACCGATAAGGTTCTTACTCGTAGAACAAAGAAGAGGATTGCCACTAAGGTTGTCAATGTCTCGGACATGGCAGGAGCATTGGCAAGTGCTTTCCAGGTACTGACTTCAGCCTTTTCTCTTCTTTTTTCTGTAACTTTGATTGATCATCCTCCTTTGTGCAGTCTTCAGGATTAATTGGTCAATCAGAACAAGTCACGACTGTTGATCTTGGTTAGGACAAGGTTTTGGGAGAAGCCCCGGTTGATGATGTTGACTAGTCTGGAACCCATCAAAGGGTTGATGCTTCTGCTGACCAACTTCAAAGTTCTCCTACCCGGGCTGACCCTCATATTGAAGACCCAATTGAGGTAGGATTCTTACTCATGTTTTTCTCCTATTTTCCCATGTTCAATCCTTTGTCTCTGTTCAGGATGTGGTTGAAGCGCCGATTGAGACCCAAGACAAACCTTTGGATGATTCCCAGCAGAATATCGGCGACCAACCACATCTGCCAATTATTGAAGTCTCTGAATCGTTATTGACTGAAAACCCAACTGCCCAAACTCGAGCGACGTCTTCTGCTATAGAGGTAAATTCCTTGACACATTTCTCTTTCAGATCCCGTGCTTCTTCTGCATACTTTAACAAACTTGCTTTCTTTTCAGGGTACGTTGGCAATCACCCTTCCAGATGAAGTGAAAGCTAAGCTGATCGAGGTGCTGCCATTGCTGAGCCAGGATGTTGGTCAACTTGTGCAAGACGCCGAGCCGATTAGGGTCATCTTTAAACAAATCCAGGGCCAGTTGCCTAGAGACCTTAAGGCGAAGATGCTCCAGGTTGCTTATATCGAGAATCGGCAACTCATAGTGCAGGAAGCTCAAGATCGGCTGACGGAAAGGAGACATCAAGAGCAACTTACTCAAGACAGAGAGAAACTAGACAGCAATATGGCCGATCTTGATAATAGGATTGAACTCCTATCTTCCTCGCGCCCTGATATTGTCAGTAATATCGATCGTTTGAAGAAACGTCGTGCTGAGTTGATGAAGGAGCTTGATCAGATCGGTCAAGTCTTGACAGCTGAAGAGCAGAAGCTAGCCGATCTCCCAGCCGCCATATCCGTTATGCAAGAATAGAGGGACTCTGTTGCACGCCAAGCTCAAGTCCTACGTAGTCAGGAGCAGCCGATTCCTGGTTCGGCCGATGCCGACCGTCAGGAGATAGAAGCAGTTGACCAGCTGCGCCTGGATCTCATCAATGCCATCCATCTCTTGGGCATAGTTTAAACTTTATTTGTAATTTTCTAAACTGTGATTGGCCTTTACTGGCCAACTTCTAACGCTCTGCGTTAATTGTTTTGACTGAACGTTCTACTCGGCCTTTTATAAAATGCTTAGATCCCTTTAGTCATTTGAACTGTTATCTTCTCTTTGCGATGGCTTCTTCTTCTCCCAGTCTCCAAATCATGATACTGTGGAAAGGATCGTGTCGAATATCAATGCCTTTGGCGCAAATCGGCCAAACCAACCATTTAGACAAGAACGCGATCTCCGTCTGGTGATCGCTTAACAACGAGAAGAAGCTGGAGGTTCTCGAGGCCAGGAGGACAGCTCTCCTTCAGGAACTAGATCGTGTAGGTGAAGAGATATCCCAAATTAAAGTAGAGCTAGACAAGGCCAAGAGCCTCCTTTGAATTCTGATGTACTACTAGCCGATGTAATCGGCTTTTTATGAATGAGGACCTCCACCTCTTGATTGCTAATTGATTCAATGTATTACTCTCTAATGAATGAATTCCATCCATATTTGTGGGTGCTTCTTTATGACTTGGTTCAACTTCACTGCTATAAAACTCATCTTCTTTGTGTAGCACTACCACTTTGTATCCATGAACCAAATCGGCCTTTTGTTAGGAATGAGAGGCATGTTCCTCTGATAGAATCCCCAGGAAAATACAATTATTTCCACTCCTTGACAAGTTTCTTCTTGAAGATCCATCGTCTCCTAATGATGCATCAAAGCTTGTCGTTGTTGCTGGAAATGTTGAGAGAGGGGAATCCTGATAGTCTCCTCTTCTGGAGTACAGAGTGGGGCCACACATTGTTATTCAATCCTCCTTCAAAGCCAGTCCCTGAATTTTGGGAAACGTATCACTACATGTCTGCCCACTGTCCAGCCTGAGACTTTCACGGGGAAACTGTTCTTGCTTTGACTGCATCGGATGCTCTTCATTTCCCTTTTTTAATGCCTTCTTGTAGTTATCTTCTCTGCGTCTTGGGGCTATAAATAGGCCAAAAGCTCGATAGAGGAAACTCACTCTCATCGGCTATGTCTCAATTCACTCAGATAGGTTACATGCTCTTGTTGTATGACTGTTCTTCTCCTCCTTCCCTCTTTTATAGCTAGAAGAATTCTTGTGAAGTAGTGTAGTGGCCCCTCTTCTTCTTTGCCTCCTTTTGAAAAGCCAGGAGGCGCCATAGCCAGAAGAATTCTTGTGAGATTCTGGCTTTGAGAGAAGGAAACAGGTAGGGTGTCTTGCTACACATTTATCAGAGGAAGAGCGTGCCAAAGGAACGGCCATTTTGGTCATCAACTCGGGCTCTTTCCGGTGGAAGATTACAGAATCGGGTGACGATCTTAATCTTTCGTTTCCTCTTCGCGTGTGCCTCTCTCCCATTCATCGATTCAATATCCTCATCATATTGGGAGTTAGGACAGTACCCTTCTTGTAACCTCTTGAGAACATATGTAACTTGTAGATCTGAGTTGCAATCCAAAGCAGAAGAGATAAACATGTATTTTTTGTTCTGAAGGCGATATATGTATCGGCTATAACCGAATATATTGATTTTGTACATCGGTTTTATATTTTTTGCACTAAAGGCGATTCTTTACAGATATCGGCTATTCTACGATTACATCAGCAATCGGTTGTAGCTCAAAAACTTAATCGGCCGATAGGCACGATAAGACAATCGGCTTGTACAATTATTGACGCACTTGGGCAACCAATCCATCGGCTGCTGTGACTCTGAGCCCAAGCTCCCTTTCGTCTTCAATGAATTGATTCAGTAAGCCTCGTCATCAGAGCCGACCGCTTGAACCGGCTTTAGTCCAAAATCGGACACTCTGAGATATTTGGTATCCCAGGCTTTCCCAGATATGCAGCTTACTTGATCATAGGTCCATCCTTGTGCTTCTGTTGCTGCTACTGTCAAGGAGGTTTCTCCTTGCACCACCTCCAATGAATCTCCAATCCATTGGATGATGCATTGATGCATTGTAGATGGTATGCAACAATTGGCATGTATCCAATCCCGACCCAGCAGTAGATTATAAGATCCCCTCCCTTTAATGACAAAGAAAGCGGTTGGAAGGGTCTTACTGGTGATGGTGAGCTCCACGCAGATGGCTCCTTGAGCCGGAGAGACATTGCCTTCGAAGTCCACCAACATCATGTCGGTTTGGGTCAAATCTTCATCAGATTTCCCAATCTTGCGCAGCATGGTGTACGGCATTAGGTTGACTGCTGCTCCTCCATCTACGAGCATCCTGGTGACTGGCTTGCCATTGACAAATCCTTTGAGAAACAAGGCCTTCAAGTGTTGTCTCTTCCCATCTTCTGGCTTCTCAAAGATAGCTTGTTTAGGTTCCAGTGTCAATTGAGCCATGCCAAGCTCCTCATCGGACACATCCGAATCAACCGGAGCCATGAACTCTTTCGGTAGGAAGACAACCATATTTATATCAGCTCGGGGTCTGTCATCTTCCTCACCATCGGCCTTGGGCTTTGGGCGCCAAACTTTAGACCGAACCTTCTTCTTGTCCAGCACAAGTCTCTCTGCTTCTTCATGCTGTTCTAGCTGACGTAGGCACTGGACTCTTCTCTTCTGGGACTTAGTCAAGCCATCTGGACACCATTGTGGATTGGGCTCCTTACGTGTTTGGCTTGACCCTTCATCATCCAGTTGTAATGTACGTCGACGTTCAGGAGCTCAGCACATGATGTCCTCATCAGGGACTAGAGAATCGGCCATCTCTTCTAGCCGATCGTTTGACTCTTCATTGACTCGGCCTCCCAGCCGATCATGAATGCTAGCCTTGCCCCCCAGCCGATCCTGGACATTGGCTTTGCCCCCCATCCGATCGTGGACGCTGGCTTTGCCCCCCAGCCGATCGTGAACCGAGATTCGTTGATTGTTGAATCCACGGTGATCCTTGGCTGCAGGTCTTCTGTCATCAAAGCAAATCCTTTGCTTTCTCTTGTCGGTGCTGGAACTTGTTGATCAACATTTGTGACGTGACGGGTCGGCGTGGCTTTGATTCTCCTTCTTCAAATAGTAACCCTTTTCCTTTGACATCGGCAACGGTTACTTGTACTTTGGGATCGACGGTTCCTTTATTTTGAGCCGAATCAGATGTCAGCAACTTAACTCGTGACGTGTCTTTGCCAGACACTTCAACTGTGTTAGCTGGGAAGGGGTGCTGATCAATCTTCATCGGCTTTTCAGCTTTGGTAGGAGTTTCAAATTTAAGCCTCCCTTGCTCAATAGCTGATTGGATCTGTTGTCTGAAGATCTTGCAATCATTGGTGTCGTGCGATGTTGCATTGTGCCACTTGCAATACTTCATCCTCTTTAGCTCTTCTGCAGATGGTATGGTATGGAACTGGGAGAGTTTAATCTGCCCTTGCTGAAGCAACAGATCAAATATCTTATCGGCCTTAGTGATATCAAAGCCGAATTTCTCTGGCTCTTTCTTGCCAAAGGGACAGGACACTGTCTTCTTGCTTTTGACCCACTTTGCGAGCCCTATCATATTGTCTTCATCTTCTGAGTCAGAGTAGTCCACATACGACACCTTCTTCTGAAAGTTTCTTCTAGGCTCATAGGACTTCGCAGTTTCCTGACTCATCCGACTAACTAACTGGCTGAGGCTTTCAAAATCATGTGATGCATATTTCTCCCTCAAAGTCGGCAAGAGACCTTGGAAAGCCAACTCAGCTAGTTGCTTGTCTCCCAAGTTCAGACTATAGCATTTATTTCTGACCTCTCTGAATCTTTGAACGAATCTAGCTACTATTTCATCGTTCCTTTGCTTGAGTCTGGTCAGATCAGTGATCTTCATCTCGTTGATACCAGAGAAGAAGTAATTATGGAACTGCTGTTCCAGATCGGACCACTTGATGATGGAGTTAGCTGGCAGTGATGTAAACCATGAGAATGCCGGCCCTAACAGAGATGAAGAGAACAACCGTATTCTGAGTGCATCAACATTCCCTACTTCTCCACATTGGATGATAAATCGAGTGATGTGTTCCATAGTGGATGTTTCATCTTGTCCAGAGAACTTGGTGAAGTCTGGCACTTTGAATCTTGGAGGGAATGGTATCTGATCATAGCCAGAGGGATACGGTGTCCTGTACATGTAGGACTGCTGCTTGGGTTTTATCCCATATTGCTTCGATAGCATATCCGAGAAGTGGTCAATCAACTCCTGCTTCACATGAGATTTCAATTTTGTAGCCACTAGCTCAATTGCTTGTATCTCAACTGGAGTTTCTGGAGGTCGTTCTTCTAAGATTCTTGTCTTTGGATCTGGAACTGTCCTTGCCTCAGTAGAACCTTGAGTATCTGAATGACCTGTAATAGGTGCAGCCTGTTCAATCGGCTGACTAGCCGATGGGGCTGGTTGCTGCGTATTCAACTGGTTTGAAATAGCCAATTGATTTAGAAGTGTTTGCAGTAATCGCGCTGAATCCACTTGTGGAAACACTGGCTGCCCTGCTGCTTCTTGGTTGATTGGCTGTTGAGGTGAAGATCTTGTGCGAGCCACCGTATTAGCTGGGGTTAAGACATCCTGCATTGTCGTTGACTGTTGAGGTGGGACTGTCTGTATGGGCATCCCGAGCGTTGGTTGCTGTAGCGGAGCAGTTGGTATGGGCATCCCGAGTATCGGCTGCTGAGCCGATCTCTGAGGTGGAGTAGGATTTGGCCTCTGAGGTGGAATAGGAGGTCTTTTCTCTGTCGGTATGACCATGTGAGCATGAGCTGGACTGATCTTGACTCTTTCGAAGTTCTTGCTCCCATGATTAAAGTAGACAAGCACCACTCCTTCCCCATTCATGTGCACAGTCCCTGGAGTACCTCCAAATGTAGCTTGGTAAGATTGTGGGTATTTTACTTCTGGAACTTCCTCAGGCACAGGCTCAAAGAAATTTGAGATGTTAGTCTCAACGTGATCACGAGGTAAGTCCCATCCTGCAAGCTTCCCATCTGAATCTCTCATAGCAAGATATTTTTGCTGATTCTGCACTGGAAGCACCTGATCCTGGACGTTAGACTGCACTGGTGATGTGATGGCAGGATCTTTAGCTTTACCATCGCCACTTTGATTCTGAATCGGCTGAGAGTCCGATGAAGCACTGGTGGCAGCTTGTGGAGATGGTGTAGCTTTTGCTGTTGGATCATCAATTGGCGGGTTGGCCGATTGGTTTTGCTGGAACACAGGAGTACGCCTTGGTTGAAAGTATGCAGGTCCCAGATATCCTGCCTCTGCTCCTTGCTTGAGTGCATCAATTATGGCATTCTGAATAGTATTTGCGAATACCTTGGATTGATCAATCATTGTTTGATGCATGGCTTTGGTCATCATGTCTTGAAGCCCTTCAGGATCGGCTGAAAAGGTGACTTGTTTAGGCGTTGGCAGTGGATTCTTCTTGAAGACTCCACTTTTAGTCTGACTGTATGATGCCAGACAAAGCTCTTCATAATGCTTCATGTGAGCCTCTAACTCAGCTTTGTCTGAATCTTTCAGCGGATCCTTGGTGATTGGTTGGACGTTGTCCGGATCGACTTCATGAGGACCAGTCTTCATAGGCTTCGTCAT
The DNA here is from genome assembly GCA_036936925.1 of Cenchrus fungigraminus. NCBI lineage: Eukaryota > Viridiplantae > Streptophyta > Magnoliopsida > Poales > Poaceae > Cenchrus > Cenchrus fungigraminus. The sequence goes on along the minus strand of CM072773.1, from coordinate 93,016,572 downwards.
TGTTGACTTTTTTTGTGTCCCACTGGGCGTGCCAAAAGTGTGTTGACACAAAAATAGGACGTCACCCTTGTGCGCGACACACGTGACTCCCCGGTCTGTAGCGAGGCATGCCAGCCAATCTGACCTATTGATTGACAATGAAAAATAGTAGGGATCGGCTAGAGAACCGATGGCCTTGCAGCGACACGTGTACCAGCCAAATCGGCCGATACGGGAAAAGCGGGATCGGCCGGCTCGAAAACGACCGAAGTGCGGGTGCGATCGGCTGGATCGGCCGATCGTGACATCAGCACTCGAGTAGGTCAGAATCGGCTGTGATGTTGAAAGCCGATAGGATCTAGATCGAGCGGATGATAATGATAATAGCTAAAACTACAAGAATTTGGTACGAAAACTTGTAGATCTAGCTAATATCGGTAAGGGGTGAATAAAGAACTAGACGAAACCTCAGCGATGCGCCCGAAGGTTAAAGCCTAGGGTTATTTGGTAAAACGGTACTCACAAGCTTGTCAGAGATCAGCTGATGCAGCCCGACGAACCCGAAGCACGGCGCTGTAGAAAAGAGAAAAAAACGCAATGGCGAAGTCGCTGAAAAGTAGATGCTGTAAAGGTAGATGCTGTAAAGTAGATGCAGTAAAAGTAAAGGGTTTGCCCGGAGGCGGTTTGTTTGATATTGGTGTGTACAGATTTTTCCGACCACGCAGGGTCGCTATTTATGTCCTGAGGACAAACCCGACTCCTAGCCGATCACAGCACTATTTACTTGCGTTTAAAGACAAAAAACTACTAAAAATAGAAAAGGACTCTCGCAGGAGTCTAAGACCTTCTAAAACTGACTCTTTGACCCGCCGTCAATCGTAGATTGACCCGCCTCTACCGTGCTTTCCATCTGGCGTATCTCCTTGAATACCGCCTTTCTTCATGTCCATCGGCCGATTCTTTCCTTGACCATCGGCCGATCGCTTTGCCTCACTGGCCCACTGTCAGAGTTGAATCTCTCTGACCATCGGCGAATCGTGTTGACCATCCTTCTCTTCCTTCAATCGGCCGATTGCACTCTGTTTTCCATCGGCTGTTTCTCCTTATCCCTTTTTGACCTGTTTTTCCAAAAAACGGTGTCAACACCAGCTCCACTGGGACACTCTCCACCGGTGGCACACTTCCCGGCGTCGCGACTTCTTGTTGCTCAGGCATCACCGTCTCTACGGTCGATGCTTGAACCATCTCAGGTTCTGTTGACCTTGCAGGGCTACTCGCGGGTACGTGAGTAGTGCTCTCGACAACCTGCACAAGTCAAAATTACAAGCCATTACAAAGAGTACAAGTATTCAACAAGATATTGACTACTTAAGTTTTCAAAACTCACCGTAATGGACGGCAAGGTTGTGATTTTCTTCACAGCACATTTTCCCACAGTGGTCCTCTTCTTCTGCGGTGGCTGCGTCACATCATCCACGAGAGATGAAGCTGGCCTCTTCAACGCCCCTGCGGAGACACCACTGGGGATTGGCACTCCAGAGTACCCGTAGCGACCTTTCACTTCAAAATGTTGTTGATGTGTTTGCTCGTCGTCATCACTCGAGGAGGCGTCCTCCACCAACACTTCATCTTCCCCTTGAGCAGATCAACTACTCTCGGGGGCTTGAGCCTCAACTTGAGACGGCTCTTCCTCTAGCGCTTGTAGTGGATCACCAGGACGAGGAGGAGGGATGGAGACAAACTTAAGAACATCCTCCTGCAAAACAAGGCAAATTTCTAAGTTCACAACTACTTCTGAATAAGTACTCAGGGGCTAGTTTATGGATACTTACCAGACGCAGAGGATTATCAGCACTGAACTCTTGGACAGCTGCTGGAATTCCATGGAGGTTCTTGAAGATCTTCTGCAACCTCTCCATCATGAGATCATCACTGATCTCCTCTGCAGACAATTTGGAGCCATCTCCAAGGCTCGTGTACTCGTACCCTAGATGCTCCCGCTGCATCAAAGATTGTACTCGGCGCTTCATAAAGCTGAAGGCTACCCTCTCAGCTGTCAAGCCTTGTGCCTTCTTCTGCGCAATCTTCGCCAGCAACTCTAAAATCTGGATGCACTCTTGCATTGACGGCTCGTCCTTCCAGAGTCTCCCGTACACTAGCGCAGACATGCTTGGTTTGGGCAGTTGAGGCGGGGCGTTCTCAATATAAAACCACTTGGTTTTCCAATCTTGATTGGAATCTATCAAGTCATACTTGAAGTACAACTCTTGTGCCTTCTGGCGCATCTGAAGACCAGCTCCACCGACTACTACTGGGAAGTTGGCGTTGGGCTGTGGCTTCAACCGGAATATCTTCCTAAATAAAGCCCAATGTGGGCGAATGCCAAGGAAAGCTTCACATAAGTGCACGTACACTGCGATCTGGAAGATGTTGTTCGGGTTCAAGTGCACGTGCTCTAGCTTGAAGAAGTCGAGGAACCCTCTGAAGAAATCCGAGGCTGGCAGAGTCAATCCACGCCCGACAAAGTGGCTGAACATTGGGATTTCATCGGGAGTCTTCTCCATGGGCCACGCATCCCCAGCGGCAGAACTCGGACCTACGACTGCCTTCTTGCGCAGCAAGACAGCAACCTCAAGGGCCTTGATGTCATCCTCCTTCATCTTGGACTTCTTCCAAGAGGCGGCCTGGCTCAGTGGTTTCTTGATCACCACCGTCTTGTATTTTGGCTCCGGCAACTGATTTTTGCCGCGACCAGATTTCTTCTTCTCCATCTGTCCCTTGGATGGCACAGCCTTCATCCTTCCAGTCACAAGAGGCTTCTTTCGCATCTGCTCGGGGCTGCAAGGGAGTGGAGGTGGAAGCACTTGGTGGTGTAGGCGCTCAAACTCTGTGGAGGCTACGGGTGCTAGGGCTTTCTTTCTAGATCTAAGGGCGAATGGAAGCAGTGAAACCCTAAGGGATACTCCCCATGGTATTTATAAAGCCAAAACCCTAACGGTTCCACCTGGTGACCCTTCGTATTCAACAGATTGGTTTCACACAGGGCATTATTTTTCGGCTAAGTCAGTGGACTTTGTAAAAATTCCAAGACCTGCTCGGCTCCATCTCGGGGGCTCGACTACTCAATGGGATTGGTTTTCACTCAGCTACAGTACAATGAATTCAGGCCAGTTTCTACAATCAGATTTGATCCTTCAATTCGAGAAAGTACTCGACTCAAGGCTCGGGGGCTCTGTGCCACGTGTCCTTCTGTTTTTCTCAGGATTTCACGGGATTATTTGCGGAAGACTTCAGATTGACCCTCAGCTTGAATTGTCAATTCGAACTAAGGCTCGGGGGCTACATCCATATGGGATGCGATTTTAGTAATCACATTCCCATATAATTTCTTCGGATTTTCTATGTATTTTTCGGAGCAAGATCAAATGCTAGAAGATTGACCCTCAGCTTGAATCCTGGATTCGACCTAAGGCTCGGGGGCTACATTCCATATGGAATGTGATTTTAGTAATCGCATTTCCATATGGATCTTTGATTCAAAGATTTCAAGAACGAAACGGGTATTATTGAGGACCTTTAAGGGAAGTACTCGGGGACGCTTGAGAACAACTCGAGAAGACTTCAGGACTACTCGTGGAGTTAGCTGGAGTACCTTCCAGCCTCATGATGATTCAAGTACTATTGAAGATCGAAGCTTGCAGAACTCGGGGATGCTTGGGAACTACTCGTGGAGACCTTCACGACTACTTGGAAGCATCACACTCGACTACAAAGTACTCGGGGGCTTGTCGACCGGGCATCCCTGGGCCCACCATGCATGTGGGCCATACCCAGGAGATAAAGTCCTGCACATCTGGACTACTCGAGTAGTGGGCCACGGTGCAAGATTACCGTGAACCACAAGGCAAGACAAGACGGACAAGGACTTGTACTAAGATTAGGATAGCTTTCTATAACTTGTATAGGCTACTCCTAGTCCTACTTGAATAGTACCCTTGTACCAATCTGACTTGTAACCCTGCCTCCCGTGGCATATAAGGTGAGGCAGGGACCCCTCTCAAAACATACACAATCAATACAGAGCCACGCAGCATACAGGACGTAGGGTATTACGCACATTGCGGCCTGAACCTGTCGAATTTGTGCCTTGTGTCTCACCATCGTATTCCTGATCTCGGCGAGCCTCACCGAACAATCTACTAGTTCGGGTATCCCATGGTAGGCTCGGTGTCTAAACACTGACAGAAAGCAAAGTCATTACCTCAACTCAGATGGCGTGTTCCTCTTGATCCTCAGAACCACCCCCTGCCTCCCAATCAGCATCCAATCCTCTACCTCCTCCGTGTCTCCCCCTCTGCTCCTCCCCTGCTGCCCCTACTGCTCACTCCCTTGACCTGTTACACATCAACACAGATCATGGCGTAGAACAGCACATAAGCTTGGATTAACACATAAGCTTGGATTAACACATGAACACAGATCATGGCGTAGAACAGCACACGGATTGGATCTGGCCCCTAAATCACGCGAATATGGCTAAGACCCAAGTGGGGGCTCAAACAGTGGCTCAAACAATGAAATTGTTGCAGGCGGGTCCACCAGCCACCGGTGGAGCAGCGGCCCACGGCGGTGGCGTGACTGGAGCTAGGGTTTGGGGCTGCTACAGTGGCGGGAGGAGGAGGAGGAGGCGAAGGCTTGGGTGCAAGGCAGAGGCGGAGCAGCGGCGAAGGGTGGGGGCGGATCGGGGCCCACCAGTGGTGACGCGCGGTAGGAAGGCGGTGGCGATGGGGAGCAAGTGCGGGCGTGGCCCTGTGACAGCGGCGACTGACTGACCTGACGGCGGACCGGGTATGCAGATCCAGGCCGGCACTCCTTCAGGCCGGAGGAGCGAGCTGGAAGAGCACCTCCCCGCGCTGCCACTCCCTCCCGCGTCCGTGAGGGCGGCGCTGTCCTGCCCCCCCTGCTCCTTCCCAGCTGCTCCTCAGAATGGGTAGAGAGGAGGGCGGGAGCGTGCGTCACCGCCTGAGTGCGCTGCTTTGATGGGGGGAGGGTCCGATGTGGGAGGCACGCAACTCCTGGCCGGCGAAGGAGATGAGGAGGAGAGAGGGCGGCGGCGGAGGGGGTGAGGAGGAGAGAGGGCGGCGGGAGGAGAGGGGCGACAGGGGAGGGGGCTGCGAGAGGAGGGAGCTGGGTTAGGGTTGGGGCGGATTGCAGCATGTTATATACAATGGAAACGTGATCAGAGCCATCGGTTCACAGATGAACGGTCGAAAATAGTTGGGCCGTTTTAAGCCGAAACGGGCCTTGATTCATTTGTACACTGCTTAACACTTTGCTTTTTCTTTTCTTTTTATTGCACCATTGTGAAGTAACATATAGAATTAATGAATTAATATACATAAATATATTTTTAACATGTAAAATATAACATATAAGTTGTCACATGAGAGTTTCAAAGTTTTTCAAGTATATTTGCTATTTTCTATCATTTAAATGAATTTCTGCGTGTTTACCAAAAATAATTCCAAATTGACCTATATGTACCTCTAATAAGATTCACAAAAATTCAAAAAATAATTATATTTAGGCTTCTATGGTCCGTTCTATTCCACATCTAGGAGATTGACGAAAAATTCAATCGACATATAGGAAAAATTCAAACGTCTACTAGTCACCTATTATAAAATAATGATAATAATACATAAACCTTCTCTAGAAATTCTGAAAATTGTTATAGAATCATTTTATGAACGTACAAGGTTGAAAAAAAGTTTCATAAGATTTTGTGAAAATTGGAGTATACATTATTCACAAACTATATAGGTCTCTCACATTGTTTCATACACTTCAACTTAAACTTTGAAATTTATATACCCTAAAGTACTTTCTTGCTCATGTACACCTCAATTCTACACATAACCTTGCATTTCATCTTCTATTAACATATGGGGATTCACATTGCCATTTTTTGTGCAAAAAAGTTATTTTTCTATTTTTTAAATCACTAATGAGTACACCCTTGTGAAGGAAGTTGCAAAATTGTTATCTTATATGCTCCAAATATATTTTTCACATGTAACAGAAAACATATAAGTTGTCACCTAGGAGTTTCAAAAATTTTCAAGTAGATTTGCTATTTTCTATCATTTAAATGAATTTCTGCGTGTTTATCAAAAGTAATTCCAAATTGACCTATATGTACCTCTAATAAGATTCACAAAAATTCAAAAAAATTATATTTAGGCTTCTATGGTCTATTCTATCCCACATCTAGGAGACTGACGAAAATTCAATCGACATATAGGAAAAATTCAAACATCTACTAGTCATCTTATTATAAAATAATGATAATAATACATAAACCTTCTCTAGAAATTCTGAAAATTGTTATAGAATTATTTTATGAACGTACAAGCTTGAAAAAAAGTTTCATAAGATTTTGTGAAAATTGGAGTATATATTATTCACAAACTATATAGGTCTCCCACATTGTTTCATACACTTCAACATAAACTTTGAAATTTGTGTACCCTAAAGTACTTTCTTGCTCATGTACACCTCAATTCTACACATAACCTTACATTTCCTCTTCTATTAACATATGGGGATTCACATTGCCATTTTTTGTGCAAAAAAGTTATTTTTCTATTTTTTAAATCACTAATGAGTACACCCTTCTGAAGTAAGTTGCAAAATAGTTATCTTATATGCACCAAATATATTTTTCACACGTAACAGACAACATATAAGTTGTCATGTAGGAGTTTCAAGAATGTTCAAGTAGATTTAATATTTTCTATCATTTAAATCAACTACTACGTGTTTACGAAAAGTAATTCCAAATTGAACTATGTGTACGTCCAATAAGATTCAAAAAACTTCAAAAAAATATATTTAAAGTTATATGTTCCATTCCAATCCACATCTAAGATATTGATGAAAAATTCAATCGACTTATAGGGAAAACTCAAACTTCTATTAGTCACCTTGTTATAAAATAATAATAATAATAATAATATCCAAAACATCTCTGAAAATTATATAAATTGACATAGAATCATTTTATGGATGTAAAAGCTTGAAAAAAAGTTTCATAAGATTTTACGAAAATTGGAGTATATATTGTTCAAAAACTATATTCTCTCACATGTTTCCTACAATTGGAAACAAACTTTGAGGTTTGAACAACTAATAACGTGACCGAACTTGTATGCACCTGAATTTTTGACACCATCTCATGTTGACCATAACATTAGAGAATATTAAGTTATATTAACAATTATTATGAAAAAACATGTTTTTATATTCTCTTTTTAGTTGCAAAAGATATGCTGTGTGAAAAGCAATCAAGAAATAGTAATTAAGATACAAACAAATGGCATCGAGTAAAACACCTTGACTTTAGAAAAAATTAGAAAAAAGAATCATCAAATTTGAAGTTCTTTTGACGGAGAAATACCAATTAGAAATTTTAGTTCCAGATCAAAAAGAAAAATGATGAATCCAACGTCTGTTCTTCACTCCGCGGACACGTTACTTAGGTTCAGTTATAAACATAAACGTTATCCAAAGCTTCACAAAATAAAGTGTAGTGCAATGGTTAGTTGCACGATACCTGGAGCCATGAGGTCCCTGGTTCGTTCCCTAGTAAGCGCCACTATTTTTTGCTCAATGTTCTGTGAATGCATCAGGTCTCGGGTTCGGGATGTTATATATATATAGTTTAAAGCGCATGGATCCAACACAAGTTGAATTGGTGGTGCGGTGGTAAGCCTTGCTAGTCTGCTAGTATGAGGTCCTGTGTTCGAACCCTCCACGGGAACATATTTTTTGATCAAATTTCAATGGGCGCCGACGTGGACGGACGGGGCTGACGTGTGCCGACGTGGATGGACGGGGCTGATGTGCCACTGGCCGTGGCCAGTGACCTGTCAAGTGCGGCTGGGTGATGCTGACAGGGAGAAGAAAATAAGGTACAAAAGTATTAAATGCAAACAAAAAATAACAAAACATTGTGTAGCATAGTGTCAATGGTGGTTCAATAGGCTGCAGGAGGTGCACGGTTCGAACCGTAACCCCTACAGTTTTTCTTTTTTTTCTGATTTTTCTATTTTATTTCATACCACTCTATTTGTGCTCATGAATTCTCTAATACATAAAGTTTTTTAATTTATTGATTGTGATGATCTTTATTTTTTCACACATTACATGAAAGTTTTTACTCTATTTTTCCCATGATTTCTCTAATACATGAAGTTCTTTTATTTATTGATCGTGATGATCTCTAGTTCTTTTCACACGTTATATGAAAGTTTTTTAAATTTATTGATCATGAGAAAATGTTGAAATGCAATGTGGGTCGGATTATGACGAAATTGGCGCAACGTCATAGTGTTTGGACTTCTTATCGGGGTTCATATCCAACATTGCTAATCTATGACGAAATCTGTCTATTGTCATGGATGCAGTGTGATTTGTGACGAAATCTATGACGAAATTGGCACAACTTCAAAGTGTTTGGACTTCATATCAGGTTTCATATCAGCACTGTCAATCTATGACGAAATCTGACTGTTTGTCATGGATGCAGTGTGATTTATGACGAAATCAAAAAACGTCATGGGAATTTCGTCATAGATCAAAGGATTTTTTGTAGTGTACGGAAGCACCACGTGGAAGCAGATGGCAAACCGAGCCAAGGTCGGTTCGGCCGATCCTAGGATCGGCTGACCATCTTGAAAGGATCTAGATGTCGACTAGCAATCTGTGGGATATAGGGAAACGAAGGATAACCCTTAGCCTAGACACTACGTCTATGCTACTGATTACTACCGTAGCCTGACTACGCTATCCCGCAGTGTGTAGCAACCTACGACACTCTATATTAAATACAGAGTGCGAACCCGCAAGGAGGAGAACTGATCTCACTCAACTATAGAAGAACTAGCTTATACTAAAGGCATGCAAGAGAGCACCCAGTCTTGTGCTATGCTGGCAACAAATATGAACGTCATAAAATAGACGGACATATAAACAGAAGATCTACGCATTAGCAAAGGGGAAAAGACTACTCATGCAACCAAGCAAAAAGCTAGGAGGAATCACAAATGCCACTTTGCTCTAAATGGACATGCATGAATATCCACTTTATTCTTATTGACGAGCACGCATACAAACGAATATGAGAGCTTATGAACCTATGCAACAAGATCAAAAGGTTGTGTTCGCGAAGAACGCAAGCCACTAAATCAAGAACACATGAAGAACACAAGAACATATCATAAAAGTACACACTTTAGTCTCATTAGAAAATACAAAGATACTCACTTTAGTCTAAATGAAGAACAATGACATCGTAGAGGCACATGCTTCTCTCTCTCTCCCTGTCTTTCTACTCTAACACAACTAGAAGAGGAGAAGGGGATGGTGAAATGTGGGTCCCAAAAGTGAGCCCCTCCCCTACTATTTATAGGCAAGGTACAGGGTTGTTTCGGACACCAAATGTCACTAAAACACCCTATAACGCTGCAAGGGACCAATAGGGAAGCACCACATGGAAGCAGATGGCAAACCGAGCCAAGGTCGGTTCGGCCGATCCTAGGATCAGCTGACCATCTTGAAAGGATCTAGATGTCGACTAGCAATCTATGGGATATAGGGAAATGAAGGATAACCCTTAGCCTAGACACTACGTCTATGCTACTGATTACTACCGTAGCCTGACTACGCTTTCCCGCAGTGTGTAGCAACCTACGGCACTCTAGATTAAATACAGAGTGACGAACCCGCAAGGAGGAGAACTGATCTCACTCAACTATAGAAGAACTAGCTTATACTAAAGGCATGTAAGAGAGCACCCAGTCTTGTGCTATGCTAGCAACAAATACGAACGTCATACAATAGACCGACATATAAACAGAAGATCTACACATTAGCAAAGGGAAAAAGACTACTCATGCAACCAAGCAAAAAGCTAGGAGGAATCACGAATGCCACTTTGGTCTAAATGGTCCTGCATGAATATCCACTTTATTCTTATTGACGAGCATGCATACAAACGAATATGAGAGCTTATGAACCTATGCAACAAGATCAAAAGGTTGTGTTCGCGAATAACGCAAGCCTCTAAATCGGGAACACATGAAGAACAGAAGAACATATCATAAAAGTATGAACACACTTTAGTCTCATTAGAAAATACTCACTTTAGTCTAAATGAAGAACAACAACATCGTAGAGGCACATGCTTCTCTCTCTCTCTCCCTCTCTTTCTACTCTAACACAACTAGAAGAGGAGAAGGGGATGGTGAAATGTGTGTCCCAAAAGTGAGCCCCTCCCCTACTATTTATAGGCAAGGTACAGGTTTGTTTCGGACACCAAATGTCACCAAAACACCCCGGAACGCTGCAAGGGACCAATAGGGAAGCACCACGTGGAAGCAGATGGCAAATCGAGCCAAGGTCGGTTCGGCCGATCCTAGGATCGGCTGACCATCTTGAAAGGATCTAGATGTCCACTAGAGGGGGGGTGAATAGTCGAAACTGAAAATCACAAACTTTAAACAGCTGTCAGTTCAATGTCCGGACTCTCCAGATATTTTTCCGGATACTCCGGGCTTTCTGGAGTATCCGGGAAAATGTCCGTATTCTCCGGGCTTTGTGAGAGATGACTAAATCAACATAATTGAAACTTGCTCAAAAGTAAATCTATGAATATAGGTTATGCACTGAGATGAGAAGCCTGTTTCACCACCTAGAACCTGCAGGAACCTCACCACGAAGTAGATCAGCCACAAACCCTAAAAATGTGCTCTTAAGGAATATCAAGCATACAACAAGAGCAACAATCACAAGAAGACACAAGGATTTGTCACCGGAGTTCAAGCTCACACCTTGAGCTCTACGTCTCCGTTGAGGAACCCACAATGGGTGGACCTTTATACCTAGGTCACTTTACTCCCCCTAGCGACCATAAAGATCGAGCTAGGATTACTTACTCAATCACGGGGTAATACAAACTTCCTTGGGCAGCCACAAACCGATGGATGCTCCAAGACAAAGCCTAGCCGGCTAGGAGCTCAAACCTCCAAGAGTAACAAACACGAAAGTTACCAACCAAGCAAAGAACGAGGTGCTCTAGAGATGGGAAATTAGTTCACTAGTACTCTCCAAGCTCTTACTCTCAATCCCTCCTTTAATCCCCAAAAAATCCCACCAAACCAAGGCCAAGGGGAGTAAAGAGGAGGAGTGAATGAGTTCTGAGTGTTGCATGTCGAAATGGGCAAGAGAGAGGGAGTGGATAAGGTTGAAGGGGTATAAATACCTCCTCACCCAAAAAAAGAGACGTTGGAGCTCTAAAACCCAGAGTATCCGGACCAAGTCTAGAGACTCCGGGAAGTCCGGAGTTTCCGGGGTAAACCCGGAGAGTCCGGCCTTCTAGAGCCAGCACCCAAAAGTTAACCCGGTGAACATGTGGTGCAAAGGTGTCTCTCATAGGTTTTTTGGTTAGTCATCTAGAGCACCTTTTCAACTCTTAGAAGATACATTTCCTGTTCCTCTTTATAGTACGGAATTCCTAGGACTCAAATTCAAAATACAAAATAATTAAGTTTTAATGGAATCCTTCTTTTAGCATCACCTCCTTTTTGTATAGCAATGAAATGCTTTGATGCCATCAAAAGATTTTAATACCTGCTCATATACTCAACATTTCATTAGTAGCTTATTAGTGTGTCATTAAATCACCAAAACCCACTTAGGGGGCCAAGATACTCTTCAATCTCCCCCTTTTTGGTAATTGATGACAACACTTTGAAGCTTCATAAGAAAGATAAAACAAATTCAGTAAAGAGCTTGATCTATCTTGCAACACTCCCCCTAAAGGTGTGCAATTGGAGTTTTGAATCTCAATAATGCTTTTAGCACCAAATTTTGCACAAAAGAGAAAAGGATGAAAGTGTCACAAGATGATCAACAGTGGGGTGCTTGTGTGAGTGCAAACGAAGGATGTAAAATGCATATGACAGTTTATTCACTCAATAAAGATCAGATAAAGGTTGTTGTGTCAGAGTCCGGAAAGTCCGGGCAGATCCCGAAGAATCCGGAAACTCCGGAGTATCCAGAGAAAAACCCGGAGTGTCCGGGACTTTGACACTCAGCAGAAAAATAGTCATCATAAAAATTTTCAAACTATCATAAGCATCCTTAGGAATTTAAATTCAACCTAGAATTCTAACATCACAAGCACACAATCAAATAGTCTCAAGCTCACATAGTCTCACACATAATAGAGTTATTACAAACCAAGAGTTCAAATCCACCAAGTCTCAAATCCAACAATTGAAAATAAAGATACTCACTCCCCCTTTGGCATCAAGCGTCAAAAAGGAAGTGTATGAGGTAGTGGGAGCAGCAGAGGCTTCACTCCGTGTCCTCCTCGTCATCACTCTCTTCTTTTCTTCTTCTTCATCTTCATTGTTGTTGTCTTCCTCCTCCTCATCCTCCTCTTCTTCTTCTTCTTGGTGTTCTTCTTCTCCTTGGGTAGCAGCCTCCGCAACATCATGTGCATCCCACTCCGCAAAAGGATCATCAAAATCCGGTAGTTCATGGTAGGTGTCGGTGGGAAGTCCGAGATGGGACTTAATCTCAATGATGTCCCGGCGGTTTTCATTTGTCTCTGTGATGATGTGCTTGCACATGGAGAAGATGCTCTTGAATACCCTTTTGACCATGGAGCCCTTGACCTTGAGAGTAGATCTAGAAGGTTGCCTTGAGCGAGGGAGGGGCTCATCATCATGCCGAGGGGCAGCACTAGAAGAACGGGCAAACCTCGTGCTCTTCTTCATAGGTTGCTTCTTATCTCTAGCACGAAGATGCCTAAGAGGCTCATGAGTGACATCCTTTTGAAATTGGGTATTGGTGACCCTCTCAATCATATACATGATGTATGGTGCATAAGGGAGGTGCTTCATTGGATCACACATAGCACGACGAATCTCATTCTGTCGACCGGACATCCCTAGGCCCACTACGCATGTGGGATATGCTCGGGAGATAAGGCCTGACATTCTACACTACTCGACTAGTGGGCCACGGTGCAAGACTACTGTGGACCACAAGGCAAAACAAGACGGACAAGGACTTGTACTAGATTAGGAAAGCTTCTCATTACCCGTTATAGGCTATTCCTAGTCCTACTCGACTAGTACTCTTGTACCTAATCCGACTTGTAACCCTGCCTCCCGTGGCATATAAGGCGAGGCAGGGACCCCCCTCAAGAAGATACACAATCAATCAAGAGCCATGCAGCATGCATGACGTAGGGTATTACGCTCATTACGGCCCGAACCTGTCTAATTGTGTGCCCCATGTCTTACCATCATGTTCCTGATCTCAGCGAGCCCCATCGCATAATCTACTACCTCGGGTACCCCGTGGTAGGCTCGGTGTCTAAAACACTGACAGCTGGCACGCCAGGTAGGGGATCTCGTCGCTGATCCGCTGGCGAACTCGATGGCCCCTATCATCATCAAGCTAATCGTCGCTTTCGAACAAGGTGACACCTTCATTTTTGGCTCCTGGGTCTGCGTTGCTGACAGTGCTGGGTCGTTTCTTCGTTTCCTCGCATTGACCCCGGAGTTGAAGCTCAAGTCCTCGACACTTACTCAAGCCTCCATGGAAGATCTCGTCGAGAATTTCGGCGAGATTTCTCTTTCTGACCCTGTCAGAGAGCTGTTGACGACTGTTAAGTGCTACTTTTACACCGTCAATACCTGCATAAAATAAATGGAAAGTGATCATCAACACTAGAATAGGGCTTGATACTGATAGTTTCCACAAGTGTTGGTGTTTCTAGCTTTTGTTGCAGGACGCACCAAAACGCGTGCCAAATGGTACAGTTGAGAGCAAGTGATCCAATGGCTATTAAAGCACATCATCATAAACAACCTCAAATGCCAATTTCGACTACACCATTGCGATGAGCTCGTCGAGACGATCGAAATGGACATATTATATGCCTACATCGGAGTTCGTATGCGCAAGTTATAAAAAGACAAAGTATGACGCGAGGCTGACGTCATCATGGGACCCACACTACAGCACCATGCAACGTCTGTGTGGGAATCATCCGGGTACACGCCAAATGGAGGAGCTGGATTGGGCAGCAGCTGATGCAGCAGTGGGTCACCGCGCGCGGGGGCGCTTCCCGCCTAGGCCACGCGGCAGCCCCTGGTTGGCTCCTCGCCCGAGCCGCGGATCGCCCCCGTGGCCAAGCGTGCACACGCAGGATCGCCCCGCCCTGCCACGCGGCGGCATCCCAGCGGCCAGGCGCGGCAGCGGGGCGCGCACGCAAGCAATGCACAGCATGCGCGGTTCGCTCGGTCGGGCCCGGGACGCGTGTCGTGACGCCATTGGCGCGGGGTGAGGCGGTGGCGTGATTTGCGCAGTGGCCGCCGTTCCGCTCGGCTGGGCCGCCGGTACGCCCCGGTTAATCCCTTTTCAGTGCCGATTTTCGCCCCAGACGCCCTCGGATGCTCCGGTTCTGCATAGTATTCTTCAGTTTTCGCTCGGTTCTTGCTGCCATGTGTCACTACACCATTGGAGGCGCCCAAGGCATCTGCACAAAGTGGAGGCAATCACCCCTCAAGGCAAGCCACCCCTCCTCTAAAAATAGGAGGGGAGGGGTGTTGGCGGTCGATTTCCGTCAACCTAGCCACTTGTTTACCTTCTATGTTGGTATTGATTTGATATTCACACTAACGATCCTAACCCCCATTATATGTTATGTTTGCACTCGTGCATGGTTTTTGGAGTTTATTGTTTACACAGGAATCAAGAGTTTAAATGAGAACTTCCGGGTAAAGTTCATCAAGGGATTTACAAGGTGATCACGGACCCCGGAACGAGTCAAGATACAAGATGAACATGACTCCAAATCAACCAAGGACTAAGACGTGAGGCCAAGAAGTGCTGAGGACCTAGACGGAAGATGTGTGAGTTCATTCGCAAAGCACCCTCATCTAAACCGCGAGGAAAATGACGTCAAGGGCCCACATGCAACTCGACAAAAACTCAAGAAGTCACGAGAAGCATCCGGAAGAAAGGCAGTGCCGAACTGGGCCAGAATGGGCCCAGGCCGGCCGACCCAGCCCATTCTGGGCCCTGTTCGCTGCCCCCTTTGAACTAGCTGATCCTCGGGCTATTTATAGCCCCTGTACCTCGAGCCACGTATCAAGCCATTCGTCATTCGCCGCCGAGGAGCAGAGGAGCTTGAGGGACACCACCCCGGAGAGGAGGGTTGTGTTAGTCATCTAGGGTTTGCCTAGCCGGCGTGGGAACCTTGCAAGGAAGACCACGTCGGAGTTCCGGAGGTTTGAATCAAGATCAAGGTAGGATCCCGGTTGGATCTTATTCATGTATACATACTTTTGATGGAGTTTTAATGGATCCGATTCCTAGCGATCGAGTACCTTTGTTTGCAATTCTTGTTCTTGCTTGGGTGTTTTCTTCCTCAATCTATTCTCGAGATAGATTGCTTGGGATGTTCTTGTAGCTGCGGTGGCTAGAGGTGCATACCCGATCTACCAAGTAGTTCAACTCACTCCTTGCGGGTGTGCTCTAAGATTCAACCGCGAAGAAAGGGGAACATCGTGACAGGATGTTGACACCGAGTACGGCGGGGCGACTTAGGGGGTTTGACCGAAGGTCATGGTTTAAAGAAGCTTTCAATGAGATTCGTTTTACTCTCTCCTTATCTTGCTCGGAACAATGACATAAACACGATCTAGACCCTCTCTAGATCGGTACCTCAATGCTTTCTCTTGCTACCTCTTTGATCTTAGTAGATTAGATGCAATTCGAAACCTCTTAAAGAAGCAAGTGTTTCTCGGTTATTAGATTGATTTTACATTACATATTGTTCCACGTATTCGATACCTTGGGTTCACCACTCAAGGGAAGAAGGGTTCCTTAACTATGACGAGGGATTTGTCCGCTTGCAAGTCCAAACGAACTTTGCAACGATAATCAAACGTCAACAAGCCCCTTTTTTTGGCACCATTGCCGGGGAACAAGTAATTAAGATCCAATCTAATATCTCATTTGTAAGTATTTTCAGTTTCTTTTTTATTTTTCTTTTGCATCTACTAAACTTTGATCATCCTCAAAAACCAATCTAATCTAGTTTTTGACTAACCCTCTTTTATAGTTTTCTTTTTAGATATTTTGTATATTTTGTTTATCGCTAACTCTAACAGGAGATGGACGGCCACCTCTCCAACAAACCAAAAAATTTTGTGGATGATCCAGAAAAACTTTACAGGCAAAGGAGACGCGAAGCACGATCTAGGAAGCTGGGGATTGTAGATCCAAACACCGGAGACGAAGGAACATCGGGGTCTCCAAAGGAATCTCCACCCACAAGTCCGAAGAAAGAATCACCACCTACAAGTCGAAGGAGAGTTCAACCTCAACCGCCACCAATGGGAGAGGAGAGGAAGATCGGGGAGCTTTGCATCCCGGAGCTTGGTGATCTACCCATCCTCAACCTAGCCGACATCGGGAGGCCGTTTGAGATCAAGACTTCAACCATCCGCATGGTGCAGCATACACCTTTCACCGGTAAAGAGGATCCTAATCTTCACATCCAAGCGTTTATTCAACTTTGTTAGACATTCACGATGGAGGGGCTGGATCAAAATCAATTGAGGGCAAGACTCTTTCTGTTCTCACTTCTCAGAAAAGCCTTGCAATGGTTCTATACTCTACCGGTGGAGACAGTGCAAAATTGGGAAGCATTGATGAGAGCTTTCACGAAGGAGTACTATTCGCCGGGTAAGACTCAAAGCTTGCGTAATAAGATTGCTACTTTTGCTCAATATCCTATGGAGACTATCACAGAAGCTTTCGAGCATTTCAATGAGTACACCCGAGCCGTGCCACATCACAAGTTCCTGAAGGAAGACCTTGTTCAAAAGTTCTACCAAGGTCTCAATCTAGCATCGAGGACCATAATTGACGCATCGGCGGGAGGATCTATTATTGAGCTAACTCCGACGGAGGCACTCACTCTTTTCAAGAAGGTTGCAGATAATGATACATGGGCGTCATCAGGACGTCTACTTCCAGTTCAACCAACGGGCAATGTTAAAGGTGTTTTGCAGGTTGAAAAGGAAGAACTTCTAGAAGGGAAGATTGACTCGCTCATGAGAAGGTTGGAAAAGATGGAGTTAGAAAAGAAGGCCGCCCAAGACTTGAAGGCCGCCGAAGCAAGATCCACATGTGAAGAATGTGGGGAGTACGGCCATGTCCAAAAAGATTGTCTGGAGGAAGCAAAGGTGCTCGACTACATGAGAAAAGGAGATTTGCCGAACTTCCGCTGCGGGCAAGGTAGACCTCAATTTAATGCAAGTTCGTCTATTCAAAATTCGGTGCCTCTTCATATACAATTGAAGGATTTCATAGACGAGCAACCAAAGATCAACAAGGACACCGTCACTAAGTTCAAGGCTATGGATAAAATTTTGGAGAACATTGATGGCAAGGTGATGGAGGTCGGGAGCTCCAACCAACAAGTGCTCAACATAATGAAGATATTAGGGATGCAAGTGGGACAACTTGCCGGGCGCTTAACCGCTAATGAAGGAAGATTGCCGGGGCAGCCCCAAGGTCCTGAGACGGTGAAGGCTATTCAAACTCATTCGGGAAAGGAGGAGGATCCCGAACTTCCAGCCGGTGCAAGGAAGCCTAAGCCAACCGTTGAAGCGGATGATCACACTAAGGAGAAGGTGACTACTATTCCGGAGATTGCTACCGAAGAGCCGGAATTCAAAATGCAAAGTGATGACACGAAGATGACAACACTAAAGACACGCTACTTTCGAGGTAAAATTGATAATCATTTTGAAAAGTTTGTGGAAGTGGTGCGCAGGTTAAGCATCAACATGCCGCTATTGGACGCTCTCCAAGTTCCTACATTTTCTCACTACTTCAAAGACATACTTGCAAACAAGTATGAGATGGCAACACTTGGAGCAGACCATGTCAAGATGTCCGAACAATGTAGTGCCGTCATCGCAAATCAAGGGCCCGAGAAGCAAAGAGACCCTGGATGTCCGACTATCCCATGTTCTACTGGCTCATTCACATTGGAGAAGGCATTATGCGACCTTGGAGCAAGCGTGAGCGTCATGCCAAGAGATGTGTTCGAGAAGCTACGCTTACCACTTGAGCCTACAGGTATGTGTTTGGAGTTGGGCGACAACTCTATCTGCTATCCCGTGGGAATTGCCGAAGATGTGCTCGTGAAAGTTGGAGATCACTTCATTCCCGTCGACTTTGTGGTGCTTGAGATGGGAGAAAGGGAGAAGCCACCCCTTATCCTAGGGAGGCCCTTCCTCAAGACCGTCGGGGCAATGGTCGATGTTGGCAAGGGGGAGATTAAGTTCGACGCCAATGGCACACGAAGCATATTCAAGTTTCGTCCACGTTTCGAGGTATGCAACATGATCAATGATAAATATGTTCCACCTCATCATCGTTTTAGTAAGGAAGAACCAAAGAAGAAGGAGGAGCCCAAGAAGAAGGAAGCGAAAGTGATCAAGGAAGTTGTTGCATCCGTCAAGACCAAAGAACAAAAGCTGCTTGTGAAGACCATAAAGATGATTAGGCCGGAGAATAAGCCCGTGCCCAAGATGGTACGGAAGTGGGTACCCAAGATTGCAACACCCTCAAAGAGTGTTGATCCGAAGTGAAGAAGACAAGAAGTCTATCCATGGACTATAAACGAAGCGCTAGGCGGGAGGCAACTCATTCGTCGAGTCAAGAATAAGCTATCGGGAGGACAACCCGTTCAAGAATAAAGCTGCCAGGAGGGCAACCCGGATTATTTTTGATTTTCAAGTAAGTTGGTCTTAGAATTTGCTACGCAAGACTTGGTATAAACTCTTAAATGGTTGAACTTATTTTTGAGACATTTAAGTTGCTCGGATGTTTCATTTGGATTTTATTTGACATAAAACTTTGACAAGAGCCATCATTCAATTTATTTGCCTCTTTTCGAGAAACCAACTCCAAAAATTCAGAACCTACCCACACCTTTCATCCTCCTCAGGATGATAAGGTTAGTTTGTTTTACCTCATAAAAACACACGAGTAGAGCCCCGCGTTGTTTCTTAATGATTTTTAATCTTTGACGCTTGCTAGGACTCGCGTGAACCTAGGTTTCTCTAGAGTTAGAATTTTTCCAAACCCCATTTATTTTTGTTCATTCAAAACATCTCTCTCATGTTTAGCCAAAATTAGAACCTAAACCCATACCCCCACGGTCAAGCCGGAGGAGCTCGCTATCAATTCATGAAAGCAAGTGATCCCGGTGTAACCAAAATCAATGTAGTCGGAAAGTTTCGACTTACAAATGTTTTTGATGCCTAAAAACTCCTCTAAAAATACATTTGAACTCATTGATATCTCTGAATTAATTTTTAATTTTTGAAATTAGAGGAGTAATTAGCATCTAAACATGATCAAGGGAAGGTTTTGAGCATAATTGAACCTCTAATGACCCATGATGCATCACGGGAACACATCATCATTCAAGTATCTTTTGGCATGCATGGGACAAGCATGGGGGGCAGCAAGGCTTTGATTTTTGCACGTTATGAGTGAAAGCATGGGAGGCAAGGAGGCATGGAAGTGACACAAAGGAAATGATCAAGATGGAGGACATGACCATGAAAGAAAAAGGAATGGCTGAGAGAGTTTGGGCGGTGGATCAGCGTGGAGCACGAGGACACAAGGTCATAATGCACCAAACATCAAGTGGGAGGAAGCTGGAGCCGAGGCAGGGGGTAGGGACCCCGGGCCGGTCGGCCCAGGCCGGCTGGCCTAGCCTATATTTTCGCCCCCCTACGTCCATCTTTCACAGGTGAGTCTCCTACTTGAGAGCCAGGTGTGGTTCGAGGACCGGTGGATGGTCGCTTCCTGGTGTGATGAGTTATTGACAACGTGGTGTGGACTGATTCTTGGCTAAGTATTGCAGGTGCAGGTTGCGGCTTGACTGGTGCAGGTGCAGGTGAAGAACAAGCGCGAAAGGTCGTTGCCGGTGAGGCCTCCAGGTGTGGAGAAGACAAGTAGGCTTAGTTCGAGGGACCCGGTGGCCAGCGGGGTCAAGTGCGGGCCGCATGGTGGCAAGAACGGCAAGATGAAGTCATGGACGGTTTCTTGGTTGAGCCTCAAAACCAAGGTCGAGCCGGGACTACGTGGGAGCCGAGTCATGAGTGGTGATTAGCGGAGGCTACACCGAGTTCGCGGGGTTTCCGGTGGTTCACCATAAAACCACTGGGTTCCTTGGTTGATCCACAAAGCCAAGACCGAAGAACCGAAGACAGAGGTGCAGCAGCTCCAGACCGGTCTGACCGGTGGGTACCGGTCTGACCGGTGAGGAGCACCGGTCTGACTGGTGTGCGACGACGTAGTCCGAAATCTTTGAAGCGGAGGACACGCATCGGGATCGCAAGGCTTGCGTCGAGGCTAAGCAAGTTTGCGGTCGCTGGGCATCCGTCTGATGGAGCGAAGACAAAGATTTCCAAATTCGCCCTTGAGGGGCATGTATCCCTAGTTAGCTAGTAAGGGTATTTTCATCTTTCAGTTGCCTCCATATAATCCAAGTGGTGAGAGGATGGCAGCCATCTCTTGGAACCCTAGCTCATTTAGTTTTCCTATTTTCCTTCCTATTTTCCTTAGGATTTTCGTAGGACTAGCTTGAGAGCTTCATGGTGAGATCTTGTGAGAGGGAAGGATGATCGGGCTGCAAGCTAGACCTTGTATGAACCTCTTTGGTATGTATAGATGATTCGGCGTGGTTCCTCAAGGCTTGGTTGTGTCTTTCCCGTTTCTCCTTTTTGGTGATTTTCGGAGGCTTTTCTTGGCGAATTTCTTGTGGCGGTTTTGAGACCTTTCTCTTTGGGATTTGGTGGGGGATGTATGCATGAACCCCTCGTGGTTCTTTTCCCTTTGATTCCCCTCCCAAATCCGTGAGTAAAGGGGCTCAATTTTAGGGTTTTCGTGGTTCTAGGGTTCGTGGTGTTCTTGGCGGAAATCCTTCGATTCCTCTTGATTCAACAAGTTTTGGTGGACCAAATCTTGGCTATGGAGTGCCCTTGAGGTATTCCTACTATCCCCAAAGTCTTGTGCGAATCCGTGGAGCGAATCGGGAGATCGGGAGTTGGATTTGGTGGAGTTGACTCGCGGGCGCTGTTCATCCTGAGCTGCCCAGGTCACACCGGTCTGACCGGTGCCCTTGACCGGTCTGACCGGTACTAGCCCTTGGTGGGATTTGTCTCGGGGAACAGCCTTGTCCGTGTGGTTTTGTCCCGTGGTCCTGCTGGTCAGTTCTTGGCGTGTTTGGAGTTGTTTTACTAGGTTTTGTGAGGGGTTCTTCTTCCTTCCCGGTTGTGTTTCGGAGGTGGTTTTTGTTCCAGGGCCTAGAGGAGTCACTGAGGCTTCCTAGAACGTTTGCTGTGCGGCTGCTGTAGCCACCGGCCTGACCGGCTCTGTCCACCGGTCTGACCGGTGTCACCGGTCTGACCGGCGCAGGTCATCGGTCTGACCGGTGTAGCATAGGCAGCAAACCGTGCAAGTTTCCGCTGTGTGTTTTGGTGAGTTCTGGCTCGGAGGGTTGTGTGTTGGCTCCTAGGACCAGTAGCACTCCAGTGACTGCGTGGTCTTGGCCAACTTGGGTAGTTGAGTCGGAGACGTGATTTGGAAGCCGTGTTCGTCTTGTTGGAGTTCTCATCTCCTTCGAGAAGAATTTTTATCGGCTCCCATTCACTCCCCCCCTCTCTGGTTCGCCTAATCGGTCCTTCAATTGGTATCAGAGCCGGTTCGGGTCTTTATTGACTCTTACCAGTCTAAGATCCAAAGATGGCGTACCAGGAACGGGGTTCGGGTCCTCCGCACTTCGATGGGAAGAACTACCAGATGTGGCAAAGGCGGATTGCGGCGTTCCTCCGCGGAAAGGGTCAGATCCTTTGGGATGTCACGATGAACACAGCTTATGTTCATCCGATGAACTTCCTTGCTCCAGGATCGAGGGATATCTTCGAAGCCAACAACAAGGCTGTCGACTACTTGTTTCGTGCTCTGTGTCAGCCTGAATTCGATCGGGTTCAGACAGAGGACTTAGCTTGTAGGATTTGGGAGCAGTTGAAGGATGCTCATGCTGGGAATGCTCAGGTTCAGGCTCGGATGTACACGACTTACCGGAGAGAGTACGAGAACTTCACTCATGTCCCCGGCGAGTCCGTCGATGCCCTTTTCCAGCGGTTTACGGTCGTTGTGAACAACATGAGAGCCAATGTGGACGTCCTCCCATACAATGATCATGATAGAGCCGTGAAGCTCTTGCACTCGTTGGATCGTACCGTATGGGACGGGAAGTTTGAGGCTATTGTTGAGTCCGAGAAGTATGACACCTTGACGGTGAGCGAGCTGTTCTCGAAGCTCAAGTCGGCTGAGTTGGACCATGGTATGACAGCCAAGATCGAGAGCCCGACTGATTCTCATAGTCTTGCTCTCGTTGGCGGCAAAGGAGATAAGTCTAACGCTAACGCATCCTCCAGGATGTACTCTCTGTCTTCTTTGATGTCTTTGCCAGACGAGGAGTTCGACGTGCTTGGAGAGGACGAGCTGGCGTTGCTGACCAGGCGATTCGAGAGGCTGCACGAGAACCGAGTGAACACGTGGAGGACAGCACGGACGTGCTTTCAGTGCGGCAAGCCAGGACACTTCGTCGCCGACTGCCCGGAGAAGACAGAGAACAAGGACGGCTACAAGGACGGCTACAGGCACCGATCGAGCAAGGATGGCAAGTACCGATCGAGGCGCAATCACAAGCACAAGAACAAGTACAAGGACGAGCGACGGTCGAGGAAGAAGGATGGCCGCGGCAGGAAGGCCCGAGCAATGGTCGAAGCGAGCGACGTCGACTCCAGCTCCGCCTACTCTTCCTCGAGCTCGAGTAGCAGTGAAGATGAAGGTGATCGGCGCAAGAACAAGAAGTCATCCAGGAACTTGAGCGGGTTGAGCTGCTTCGTGGGAGATGGCTTCTGCGGCATGGCCCGTAGCTCCGGCAGCAAGAAGAGCCACCAGAGTGACTCGGATTCTGACTCCGA
The DNA here is from genome assembly GCA_036936925.1 of Cenchrus fungigraminus. NCBI lineage: Eukaryota > Viridiplantae > Streptophyta > Magnoliopsida > Poales > Poaceae > Cenchrus > Cenchrus fungigraminus. Next base: position 92,993,422 of record CM072773.1, on the reverse strand, counting down.
GGATGAGGTATGTGATGAGCTCTCTTCTTTGCGCAAGGAGAATGATGAGTTGGTTGACTTGCTTGATAACCGCGATCACATGCTTAGAGAGGCCAAGAAGATGAGGAAAGAGCTTAGGGCCTCACTAGAAGATGCTAGGAACCGTGTGGCTGAGCTAGAAACCCAGAACCTAGATGCTAAGCTTGAGATTGATTCGCTTAAGGCTTCTCCTGTGGTTTCTGATGAGATTGATTGTTGTGATTGCTCTGTGTACCTAGCTGATCTTACTGCTCTTAAGGATAAGCATGCTTCTACTTGTGATGAACTAGATATGCTTAGGGTTGAAGTGGCTGAGCTTAAGTCTAGACCTGCTTTGCTAGGTGCTTGCACTTCTTGCCCTGTTTTGCATGGAAAGATTGATGAGATGCATGCTTACACTGTTTCGCTTGAGGCTAAGTTGAAAGAGCCTATTCCCACTTCTTGCTCTACTTGTGAATTGCATGCGGTTAAGAATTTGGAGCTTGCACATTATGTTGATCGCTTGCAGGATGAGAATGATGAGCTGAGAAAATGTATGAGCTGGTTGTCGGGTCAGGAGCCTCAGCTTGGTATCATGATAGCGGCTTTCAAACGCTATGATGGTCAGGCACTTGGGGCTGACAAGCTTGGAGAGAACAGTGGTGAGGGAGTTGAGAGAGTTGGAGAGATTCCTATCCCATCACCAAACAGATACAAGAACAAGTTTGAGCCCAAGCCTAACCATCTCAGAAACAAACTTGACACTACTCCAGATCCACCCACATTCCCTCACCCAACAAATGATTTTCAGAAACCGGTGAAGTTTGTGAGCCCAAAGGGAGGTGAGGAAGGAGAGAAGAAGGGTGAGAAGCCGAGTGGGCAGCCCCAACCCAAGCCAAAGCCTAAGCCACTGCCCATAAAGTTCTATTGTGGGTATTGTGGGAGAGATGGTCACAAGGATGAGTTTTGCTTCAAGAGGAAGCGTGAGGAGAGAATGGCTAGAGAGTGGGCTAATAAGGACAGGTACCACCCCTCTAATGGTGTACCTGAGCCTCGTATGCAGATGCCCAGGGCCAAGGCAAGTGTGAGGACGGTTCCGGCTTGGGGAGACCGGAAGGCTGCAGGTGCTGCTGCTGGCCGAGCTACACCGGTCAGACCGGTGCAGGTCTGGGCAGACAGCGAGTCGGGTTTCGTACTCGTGAGGATGCTTGGTTTGGTTCTGGAGGTCGTGGTTCTGGTGGTTGGTCTGGAAAGTTTGCAGGTGGTCAGTTTGCTAGGCGTTCTCCACCTCGTGCTCAATACGGGGGTGGGAGGAGTCGTAGCTTTGAGATGGAGAGGAGGAACGATCCATGGTTTCCCTTTCGTGGCTTTCGTCCTCCTCCAGCTAGAGAGGGTTGGTTCCCTCGTAGTGGTTACCGTGGTGGTGTTCGTGGTGGTAGCTTTAATAGGTGTGATGATTTGGTTTGTGCTAACCCCACTTTAGAGCAAATGGCTCGGCACTGGTTTTACTCTTTTGGTACTAACCCCAGTGCTGAGTCGTTTGTTCACTCACGTGCTCGCTTTTGAATTTCAGGTGGGAGACTTGAAGAACATTTGGTTGATTGACTCCGGTTGCTCGAGGCATATGACCGGAGACAAGGGGTGGTTCTCAAGTCTCGTCTCGGTGGTGACAAAGAAGTACATCACCTTTGGGGACAATGGGCGAGGGCGTGTGCTGTCAGAAGGTGAGATTAAGGTAAGTGACAAGATCACTCTCAGGCGTGTCACTCTTGTTCAATCGCTTGGATACAATTTGCTTTCTGTGTCCCAGTTGTTGGATGAGGGTTTTGAGGTGTTGTTTCGGCCTGGTGGTTCTCGGATTTTAGATTCTCGGGGGGATCTTGTTTGCATGGTCGTTCCCGAGGGTCAAGTGTTCCGAGCTGATTTCTCTCAGTCTTCTGGTGTGGAGCGTTGCTTCTTGGCTGGTTCTTCGAGTGAGTTGTGGAAGTGGCATAGGAAGTTGGGTCACTTGAGCTTTGACCTTTTGTCTCGCTTGAGTAAACTCAATTTGGTCCGAGGATTGCCACGATTGAGGTTTGAGAAAGAGTTGGTTTGTGCGCCGTGTAGGCATGCCAAGATGGTAGCCTCTTCTCACCCGCCTCTCACCGATGTGATGACTGAGCGTCCATGCGAGCTGCTCCATATGGACCTTGTTGGCCCAGCTCGTGTGCGATCTGCGGGTGGGAAGTGGTATGTCCTTGTTGTGGTGGACGACTACTCTCGGTATGCGTGGGTGTTGTTTCTTGAGGAGAAAGGGGAGACGTTTGGTTTTGTTCGAGATCTTGTCTTGAGGTTAAGAAACGAGAGGCACGGAGATGCCATATGAGCGATCCGCAGTGACAATGGCTCGGAATTCAAAAACTCTCGCTTCGAAACCTTTTGCCATGACTTGGGTCTTAAACATCAATTTTCGAGTCCGTATACACCTCCCCAGAATGGCGTTGTGGAAAGGAAAAATAGGACCTTGTGCGAGATGGCTCGGACGATGCTCGACGAGCATAGGACTCCGAGAAGGTTCTGGGCTGAGGCGGTCAATACCGCGTGCTATGTGTCGAACAGGATCTACCTCAGGGTTCACAAGAAGAAAACCTGTTACGAGTTGATGCACGGTCGCACACCCAAGGTGAGTCACTTCCATGTCTTTGGTTGTAAATGCTTCATTCTGAAGAAAGGGAAGAAGTTGGACAAGTTCGAGGCTAGGTCTGTCGATGGCATTTTCTTTGGTTATGCATCTCATTCTAGAGCATTTCGTGTGCTCAATCTTGAAACTAACCAAATCGTGGAGACTTGCGAGGTAACCTTCGACGAGACACAGCCACGGAGTCAGCTTGTTTTTAAGTGTGCAGGTGACGACGAACTTGGCGAGGAGATCTTTCAGGAGGAGGAGCATGAACATGGAGATGATGAAGATGGCGGTGTGGTGCCCGCGGCTGAACATGTACCTACTACTTCGACGACGATCGAGAACGGACCCTCTCCCACACCTACAACGACAAATCCAGATCAAGGAGAAGCTGCTGTTGAGGGGGAGGTAGCATCAAGGCGAGAACCTCCCCGGTGAGTGCAAGTGGATCACCCAGCTTCGAGAATCATCGGCGACATGAATGAACGTACTACACGGTCGAGGGTTCGGAACAATTCTCATTTCGCTCATGCTGCTTTTGTTGCCACCTTTGAGCCCAAAGACATTGGACACGCGTTATCTGATCATAATTGGGTTAATTCGATGCATGAGGAGTTGGAGAATTTTGAGAGGAACCAAGTTTGGGTGTTGGTTGACCCTCCTCCAGGGTGTAAGCCGATTGGGACAAAATGGGTGTGGAAAAATAAAGAGGGAGAGAAAGGAGAAGTGGTGAGGAACAAGTCAAGACTTGTTGCTCAGGGGTACAGTCAGAAAGAGGGGATCGACTACGAGGAGACTTTTGCTCCTATAGCTCGTTTGGAGGCGATCAGGATCCTTCTAGCCTTTTCCGTGGCTAAAGGGTTCAAGTTGTACCAGATGGATGTGAAGAGTGCTTTCCTGAACGGTGTGTTGGAGGAAGAGGTGTTTGTGAGGCAACCACCGGGGTTTGAGAGTGAGAAGTACCCCCACCGAGTGTACAAGTTGAGGAAGGCGCTGTATGGGTTGAAGGAGGCGCCTAGAGCTTGGTATGGTAGGTTGAGGGGGTTCCTATTTGAGAGAGGGTTTGAGATGGGAAAGGTCGATCAGACCTTGTTTCTCCTCAGGCAGGGCAGAGATATCCTGATTGTGCAGGTATACGTGGATGATATTGTCTTTGGTGGCTCGTCTAACTCTCTTGTTGCAAGGTTTGCAGAAGACATGAGCAGGGAATTTGAGATGAGCATGATGGGCGAGTTGCAGTTCTTCCTCGGGCTACAAATCAAGCAATCAAAGGAAGGAACATTTGTGCACCAAGCTAAGTACACCAAGGACATTGTGAGGAAGTTCAAGATGGAGGACTCCAAGGCCATGGCGACGCCTATGAGTACGACTACAGCTCTTGATGTAGACGAGGAAGGTGAACACGTGGACCAGAAGGAGTACCAGAGCATGATCGGGTCACTCCTCTACTTGACGGCGACGAGGCCGGACATTCAATTCTCGGTGTGTCTGTGCGCTCGTTTTCAAGCGTCTCTAAGGACTTCGCATCGGCAAGCAGTCAAGCGCATTTTCAGGTATTTGCGACACACTCCCGACTTCGGCCTTTGGTACTCTGCGTCTTCTTCTTTGGCGCTTCATGGTTTTTCAGACGCGGATTTTGCCGGGTGTCGGTTGGATAGGAAGTCCACTTCTGGGACTTGCCAGTTCTTGGGTTCTTCTTTGGTGTCTTGGTCTTCCCGCAAACAGTCGAGTGTTGCTCAATCCACTACCGAGGCAGAGTATGTGGCCGCAGCTAGTTGTTGCTCTCAGCTCCTTTGGATCACATACACCATGAGTGACTTTGGTGAGGAGTATACCCATGTCCCACTTCAATGTGATAGCACCAGTGCCATAAGCGTTGCAAAGAACCCAGTGCTCCATTCCAAAACCAAGCACAAAGAAGTGAGGTATCATTTTCTGAGAGACAACGTAGAGAAAGGGAAGATAGCTTTGATCCATGTACCCACACATGACCAACTAGCCGATATTTTCACCAAACTCCTAGATCAAGCAACTTTCACTCGTTTGCGGGGGGAGCTTGGTGTTTGTTTGATTTCTTGAGTTGGTGTGTGGGAGCTCCTTTGTAGCATATGTATAGCTTTCCTTTGTGCATTTCTTGCATTTGGCATGGCATATGTAACATGATGTATAGGCATCTTTGTATCTTAGGTTGCATGCATTTTGTAACATATGCATTGTTTAGGAAAGGCTTCTCCTATATACATTGTTCACCATGGAATGATATATATGTCTTTGTGAGCTAATTTGGTAAGCTATGGTTAGTTTGGCTTAGCTCTTGATAATCTTGGTTTATATCCATGGTTGATGGCTATGTTTTTTAAAAATTTCATATATATGCTCTCTTGTGAGTAAATGCCTTTACCTGATCTTGACATGTTTTTGTGGCTTGGCTATGCTTAATTTGTGGTTGGATAGCTTATTTTGATCATATGGGGCCAAAGGCTCATTTGCCATCATGAATGTTTAGCCCCCATGCTTCATCTTGTGGAGGGGCATAAGTTCCTTTTTGTCGCAAAGACATTTCATGTACCAATTATAAATCTGAAAATGAAATGTAAATTACTTGAAAAATGTGCTCCCATGTCATATGTGCTAATTTTAATTTGCTTTGGGTGCTAAATCATTGCATGATGCCTACCAATGAGAAGTCTCATATATAGAAGTAGGCACATGGCTCGGTGGCTTTGACATGACATGAGGTGCTTGTGGGTGTTTATGATGGTCTTATGCTTAGAATGGTTGTCCTAGCATGAAGTTTGTGTGGCTTTGCCACTTTGACATGTTTTGCTCATGTTTAGGACTTTGCTCATGAGAGGGTGATTTTTCGCGAAATTGCTCAATTCTATCTTAGCTTCGCCCAATGGTTGTGAAACTTGGTGATCTTGTAGTTGATGTCATTACGAAGCTATAGAGTATCTAACTTGCTCATTTGGACATGTGTAGCATCCTTTGTTGAATTTTGTCTATTTGAGAAGCTCTAGGTTGCATTTTTTTTGCATTTTTGGCTTGATTCATGCATTGTCAACAAGGGGGAGAAGGTTGAGCATGTTTTGGCCTACTGAATGCATCTAGAAGGTTTTCAGGTGGTTTCGAGCCATTTCTGGGCTCTGTTGTGCACCGGTCTGACCGGTTGAGGTCACTGGTCTGACCAGTCAGAGTGCTGGTCCTATTCACATGTTGAGCACCGGTCTGACCGGTGGTGTCGACCGGTCTGACCGGTCAGAGCTGAGCTATTGCAGCTGCTCTGTTTCGTGAAGTGGCTCGCATGCATTCGTCCAGGCGGAGTTGCATTGGTTCAGGGGGAGCTTGCATGTGTGCAAGGGGAGCTCTTTGTGATTTTCGAGCTATGGATTGTTGGCTTGTGCTCTTTGCTTGAGCATGTTTTTTTCTCGGATGTGTCGAGCCGTTGCCCTTGCCTAAGGGGTCCGAGACTTGTCTTCTTCAAGTGATCTTGCTCTTTGCCTTTTCTTTGGCTTTCGATCGCTTGTTGGAGTTTCTTTTAGTCGTTTCTTTTCTTTTCCTTTTCTCTTGGTTACCAAAACGTGTGTGTTGTCAATGCACTCATCAAGGGGGAGATTGAGAGCCAGGTGTGGTTCGAGGACCGGTGGATGGTCGCTTCCTGGTGTGATGAGTGATTGACAACGTGGTGTGGACTGATTCTTGGCTAAGTATTGCAGGTGCAGGTTGCGGCTTGACTGGTGCAGGTGCAGGTGAAGAACAAGCGCGAAAGGTCGTTGCCGGTGAGGCCTCCAGGTGTGGAGAAGACAAGTAGGCTTGGTTCGAGCGACCCGGTGGCCAGCGGGGTCAAGTGCGGGCCGCATGGTGGCAAGAACGGCAAGATGAAGTCATGGACGGTTTCTTGGTTGAGCCTCAAAACCAAGGTCGAGCCGGGACTACGTGGGAGCCGAGTCATGAGTGGTGATTGGCGGAGGCTACACCGAGTTCGCGGGGTTTCCGGTGGTTCACCATAAAACCACTGGGTTCCTTGGTTGATCCACAAAGCCAAGACCGAAGAACCGAAGACGGAGGTGCAGCAGCTCCAGACCGGTCTGACCGGTGGGTACCGGTCTGACCGGTGAGGAGCACCGGTCTGACCGGTGTGCGACGACGCAGTCCAGAATCTTCGAAGCAGAGGACACGCGTCGGGATCGCAAGGCTTGCGTCGAGGCTAAGCAAGTTTGCGGTCGCTGGGCATCCATCCGATGGAGCGAAGACAAAGATTTCCGAATTCGCCCTTGAGGGGCATGTATCCCTAGTTAGCTAGTAAGGGTATTTTCGTCTTTCGGTTGCCTCCATATAACCCGAGTGGTGAGAGGATGGCAGCCATCTCTTGGAACCCTAGCTCATTTAGTTTTCCTATTTTCCTTCCTATTTTCCTTAGGATTTTCGTAGGACTAGCTTGAGAGCTTCATGGTGAGATCTTGTGAGAGGGAAGGATGATCGGGCGGCAAGCTAGACCTTGTATGAACCTCTTTGGTATGTATAGATGATTCGGCTTGGTTCCTCAAGGCTTGGTTGTGTCTTTCCCGTTTCTCCTTTTTGGTGATTTTCGGAGGCTTTTCTTGGCGAATTTCTTGTGGCGGTTTTGAGACCTTTCTCTTTGGGATTTGGTGGGGGATGTATGCATGAACCCCTCGTGGTTCTTTTCCCTTTGATTCCCCTCCCAAATCCGTGAGTAAAGGGGCTCAATTTTGGGGTTTTTGTGGTTCTAGGGTTCGTGGTGTTCTTGGCGGAAATCCTTCGATTCCTCTTGATTCAACAAGTTTTGGTGGACCAAATCTTGGCTATGGAGTGCCCTTGAGGTATTCCTACTATCCCCAAAGTCTTGTGCGAATCCGTGGAGCGAATCGGGAGATCGGGAGTTGGATTTGGGGGAGTTGACTCGCGGGCGCTGTTCATCCTGAGCTGCCCAGGTCACACCGGTCTGACCGGTGCCCTTGACCGTTCTGACCGGTGCTAGCCCTTGGTAGGATTTGTCTCGGGGAACAGCCTTGTTCGTGTGGTTTTGTCCCGTGGTCCTGCTGGTCAGTACTTGGCGTGTTTGGAGTTGTTTTGCTAGGTTTTGTGAGGGGTTCTTCTTCCTTCCAGGTTGTGTTTCGGAGGTGGTTTTTGTTCCAGGGCCTAGAGGAGTCACTGAGGCTTCCTGGAACGTTTGCTGTGCGGCTGCTGTAGCCACCGGCCTGACCGGCTCTGTCCACCGGTCTGACCGGTGTCACCGGTCTGACCGGCGCAGGTCATCGGTCTGACCGGTGTAGCACAGGCAGCAAGCCGTGCAAGTTTCCGCTATGTGTTTTGGTGAGTTCTGGCTCGGAGGGTTGTGTGTTGGCTCCTAGGACCAGTAGCACTCCAGTGACTGCGTGGTCTTGGCCAACTTGGGTAGTTGAGTCGGAGACGTGATTTGGAAGCCGTGTTCGTCTTGTTGGAGTTCTCATCTCCTTCGAGAAGAATTTTTATCGGCTCCCATTCACTCCCCGCCTCTCTGGTTCGCCTAATCGGTCCTTCACTACTTTCTTGCTAGTTCGAGTTCTTGAGCTCTCAGTCCAGAACCTCCAGAAACTCTCCAGAAAAATTCGTTCTCCACTCTTGAGTCCAAAAATTCAGAGAATTGCATCACAAACCTTGCTCTTCCATATACTTCTTTTGTGTGTATTTCTACCGGCAAGAAACCCCCGGGAGAATTTGTTTGTGATTTGTGCAGCAGCTACAAGATGAAGAAGGTCTTTGGCAAGGTTCTTGGAAAGAAGACGCAATCATCATCATCGAAGCCGGCATCAACAAGTTCTTCGCAGAGGCACTCAATCTCCGAGTCGCCGCGAAGCATGGAAGAGGATGTGGCGCCATCAAGGAGCGACACCATGCTCCTTAGTGGAAGGAGAGACACCCGAAGCTCGTCTATGCGGTACACCAAACCGCAAGGGCGAACGGAGGAGCCACCCGTTCCACCTCGTCGCTCGACTCGTTCATCCGCTCCACCACCATACACTCCACGATGTTGCAAGTATGGATTTCTTATGATGTCGAAGGAGGAGGAGGAGAAGCTTGGGCGCCTAGAGAAGAGGGTTGTGCCCAATGTTGACTTTGATGATGATGCCCTCCAAGTGTTGGGAATTGCCCCGGATATCTATCAAATGATGAACCATCTTGGATGGGGGCAATTTTCCGATGGAGTAGGAGTGAGTTTTCATTTGGAGCTTGCCATGGAGATTCTCATGACCATGGCACCGGTTATTAATTAAGGGGTGCCATCCCTCTCATTTCGACTCAAGGATGATGAGCACATAGTTTCTAATGAGCAAATTAGAGAGTTACTTGGTTTTCAGAGGGAAGCCCCGGAGCAAGTTGATGCTAATGAAAGTGTGTTGGAAGGATTTTGGAGCATGGTTTCAGGGGAAGATAACCGGCAAAGAAGTAGCATCCGGAATCCCATCATCCGGATATTTCATTCTTGGACGAGCAAAAGGATTTTGGGAAGAATGAAGGAGTCCAAAGTCACCGATATGGAAGCTAATTGGCTTTATTCGGCATTAGTTGCAAGGCAAGCCATTGATCCATCATATATCATGATCAATCGGCGGTGTTGTGAGGCAATATCGGGAAGTGGAGAAATTGGTTTGGGATGCTATCTCTCTATGATAGCAATTTTTGTGAAGCCGGGTATTTCAAGAAATCCAAAATTCATACTTGCGGGAAATTCACTTGGAATTGATTATATGAAGCAAGGAAAATGTATTAGTGGAGATGAGAAGAGAGGGTACAAGGTGGCAAAAGTCAATGTTCCTCTCCCCAACATGAAGCTGAAATTATTTATTGAAGGGAGAGAGAATTGGTTAGAGGAAGGAATTCTTTTACCGGCCAAGAAGAACAAGAGGGGGAGAATTATAGAAGAAGGTTCGTCCTCCGCAGCCCAAGAGCAAGGAGGAGCGGCCTACCATCAACAATATGGCGGAATTCCTATGCCACCACCCTACTATGGAAGTGTGCCAATGCAAGCATGGGGGAGTGGTGCAGCCATGCCACCACCTCCTCCAACATATTTTCCACCAACTTTTGTTGTGCCCAATGAAGCATTTGTGGCACCTTATGCAAGCATGCCCCAGCCCCAACAAAGTGCAGCCATTATTGGGGCGTATATGCAAAGGAATGAACAAGACGTCGAGAGGATCCGAAGCCATGTCAACCATTGGCATGAAGGAATGGCGGGAATCGCCCATCAATTGGGACGTCTTCAACTCGTGCCGCCTCATCAATTTCATGGAGGGGCCATGCAACAATATTATGAGCAAGAATTCAATGAAAGTCAACCAACGGAGCAAGGGCAATCGGATGAGGAATGAAGAAAGAAGAAAGGGACGGAGTTTTTAAGTGTGGTTTGATTTTTCCTTTTCCTTTTCTTTATTTTCATCTTGTGTGCATTTATGTTTGCGTAGTGTTTTCTTGTTTTTATTTAATTTCAGCATGTGTGGTAGTAGTAGTTTGTTATCCATCATCATGAATAAGTTTCACTGTTGCTTTTATGATCTTAATATGGATGGAAAATTTGTACCATGTTGATATGTGATTATCGTTGCCACATTGCTCAATCTTATGCTTGATTTATTCATGTTTAAGTTGGTGCTCTCTTTTAATATGAATCTGAAATTTAATTAAATGCTAGCTTAATCTTGTGTGGAGGTTATGATAACTCAAGTCCCATAGTTCTTTTTCGTTGCTCTCAACTTTGAATGAATCAAAGAACCTTTTTATTCTCAAAAAGTTATGCTATCTTTGTCACAAGTACCGCTTGCATTTTGATCTACCCATCCAAAGCCTAAGTTTACTTGAGTGCAAAACCTTAGTATATACAAGATTTATTTTTGGGTGCATTAATTCAAGGCCTGATTTTATGCTAGCCCGAGACTAAGAAGCTGGTCATTTCGTTTTTACGTATCATTCTTTATGCTAGCCTCTTCTATCCGTGCATTGTGAGTTTCCACATTGGCAATTTTGCAAACCTCGCCGGATATCCAACCAAAATCCAAATATTTCTTTTTTTTGTGTTCTCCTCCTTGACCACAACCTAATATATGAGTATGGATGAATATTTGGAGAAGATTACAAGGAAGGTACTTTGAGTGAGAAGGGGAGACTTCCAAAAGGATCCCTAGAAGATTTTTCGAGTGTCTCTCTCTAAGAAAAAAATGAGAGCTTCAATTTCCACCTTGGCATATTTATCACCTCTTTGCTCGAGGACGAGCAAACGTCTAAGCATGGGGGGGTTGCCAAGGAAGTGCTAGTATAGTCTAGAGTTCAAGGGGAGCAAATAAAAAAAAGAGAAAAAGTATGATGAAAAAAAAAGAAAAAATGATAAAGAAGAAAAAGTATGATAAGAAAAAAAAGAAGAAAGAAAGAAAATAATAAATAATAAATCTCCCTGGGTCTCTAGCTATGTTTTAGTGCTTTTGAGTTTTCAAGAATGATTCAAGATCAAGGCCCATACTCATCTCTCCAACCATGTGCAATCCGATAACGAGGACTTCATTTGTGCCTTGGGATCACTCTTTGCTATTTGCACATGTCCACCTATCTAAAAGTGTGTGTTCATCTCTCCCCCTTCCTTGATAACATTATTTTTCCAATTACCTTTTTGATGAGTCTCGGTAAGACCATGAGAAGCTAGTCTTGTTTTAATAATATCTCAACTATAATATCTTGGTAGGACTAAAATTTCCTATAGCTCCACATAAATCTTTCCACCATATACTTTGAGAGAGTAAAGGAGTAGAACAAGTAGGCTTAAGAGACAAGTAAGATGAGAGTACATGAGCAAGTGCAAGATGGTTGTTTGTGATCTTGCCAAAGCAATTTTTCTCTTTATCTCATTCTTTATTTTTCAAAATTTCTGAGATTTGTTTAAAAGTTTGAGAGCTTGATCAAGTACTTGTGGAAAGAGCTTGAATGATATCTACCCTCCATAAAGATAAAAAGTTAGTACATTATGGAACTTGAATGAATATAAAACTAGAGAGCATTATGTTTTCTCATGTATGATCAAGTGTAGGGTTTGAACATCGAAGGGCAACGCTGATATCCATAGAAGACTTACTCGAGGACGAGCAAGGTTTAAGCATGGGGGAGGGGTGTTGGCGGTCGATTTCCGTCAACCTAGCCACTTGTTTACCTTCTGTGTTGGTATTGATTTGATATTCACACTAACGATCCTAACCCCCATTATATGTTATGTTCACACTCGTGCATGGTTTTTGGAGTTTATTGCTTACACAGGAATCAAGAGCTTAAATGAGGACTTCCGGGTAAAGTTCATCAAGGGATTTACAAGGTGATCACGGACCCCGAGACGAGTCAAGATACAAGATGAACATGACTCCAAATGAACCAACGACTAAGACGTGAGGCCGAGAAGTGCTGAGGACCTAGACGGAAGATGAGGGAGTTCATTCGCAAAGTCCCCTCATCTAAACCGCGAGGAAAATGACGTCAAGGGCCCACATGCAACTCGGCAAAAACTCAAGAAGTCGCGAGAAGCATCCGGAAGAAAGGCGGCGCCGAACTGGGCCAGAATGGGCCCAGGCCGGCCGACCCAGCCCATTTTGGGCCCTGTTCGCTGCCCCCTTTGACCTAGCTGATCCTCGGGCTATTTATAGCCCCGGTACCTCGAGCCACGTATCAAGCCATTCGTCATTCGCCGCCGAGGAGTAGAGGAGCTTGAGGGACCCCACCCCAGAGAGGAGGGTCGTGTTAGTCGTCTAGGGTTTGCCTAGCCGGCGTGGGAACCTTGAAAGGAAGACCATGTCGGAGTTCCGGAGGCGTGAATCAAGATCAAGGTAGGATCCCGGTTGGATCTTATTCATGTATACATACTTTTGATGGAGTTTTAATGGATCCGATTCCTAGCGATCGAGTACCTTTGTTTGCAATTCTTGTTCTTGCTTGGGTGTTTTCTTCCTCAATCTATTCTCGAGATAGATTGCTTGGGATGTTCTTGTAGCCGCGGTGGCTAGAGGTGTATACCCGATCTACCAAGTAGTTCAACGCACTACTTGCGGGTGTGTTCTAAGATTCGACCGCGAAGAAAGGGGAACATCGTGATAGGATGTTGACACCGAGTACAGCGAGGCGACTTAGGGGGTTGACCGAAGGTCATGGTTTAAAGAAGCTTTCAATGGGATTCGTTTTACTCTCTCTTTATGTTGCTCGGAACGACGACATAAACACGATCTAGACCCTCTCTAGATCGGTACCTCAATGCTTTCTCTTGCTACCTCTTTGATCTTAGTAGATTAGATGCAATTCGAAACCTCTTAAAGAAGCAAGTGTTTCTCGGTTATTAGATTGATTTTACATTACATATTGTTCCGCGGATTCGATTCCTTGGGTTCACTACTCAAGGGAAGAAGGGTTCCTTAACTATGACGAGAGATTTGTCCGCTTGCAAGTCCAAACGAACTTTGCAACGATAATCAAACGTCAACAAGGGGCTCCCTTTTGGAGCACATTCCATTCTCCATCTCCTCTCATTCTCTCTTGGAGAGGTGAATTCTCACCTCTCCCATGTGTTGTGGGTGTGATTAGAGTGCTAGGTAGCATAGGGTGAGGAGTGAGTTGATGTCCTTGTGGATGCTTGTTCTTCAATTAGAGCAAAGTGAGTATTTCAGCATTTCCTATTTAGACTAAAGTGGACTTCATGCATGAATGATATGTTCTTGTGTTCTTGGCTCGTTCATAGTTTAGAGGCTTGTGTTCTTCGTGACACAAGGCTTAGATCCTTTAGAGCAGGCACATTAGTTCAAGTATCTATTTGCATGTTTAGATCCTGTCTAGCTAAGTAAGATCGTTGTATCTCGTTTGCATCCAAAACCTTTCTTGTTGCTCCGTAACTTGATGACTAGTATGATCTGGGCTGTTCTCTCTCTAGTTCGTAGTCCTATATTATACGGGTTGCTATAGTGTTGTTAGCGGGTCGAAGACGTAATCATGCTATAGTAGTTATCTGGAGTGTAGACGTGGTGTCTGGACTCTGGTTATCCTACGAAGACCAAGTGCATTCGCGTAACGATAGAGGTAGGCCGCAGTGGTGACAGCCTGTTGGACCCTTTGAAACCCTCTGCGCCTGTGTACCGAGTTGGGCCCCGTTGCCAGAACATTGGCCTAGCCCTAAAAATTAGGATGGGTTGGCGCCCCACGGGGAGGACTAATAGCGGTCAGATCCATCTCGAGAGTAAAGCTCCTCAAGAAAGTACTTCTCAACCCATATCTATCCTAGTTGGAGTTTGGTGTCCTTGTACCGTCTATACTAGAGTAGAAGATAGTGCACATCGTTCCTTGGATTCGATACCCTTGGAATACTCTCCTTCCGAGGTGAAGTGCTACAGTGGTATTTCCGTGCGCTTGCGGATTCGTTCGTACCCGTCGGTATACCCGGTCGCTCTTATACGCTCCCTCTAGGTGTCTAACTAGTGGTGACGTTAAGAAACACCAACAAGAGCTCGAGACGGAATCCAAGTACAACTCGACTTCGCCTTCAATTCAGACTGAGTTGCTTTCCTCGGCTACACAGCTTGTGCTCAGCCTGGATTGTCTCCCACCACCACCCCTCTTCAGACACCACCATGTCAGCGCTGCTTACCAAATCGCATTGGACATCCTCATGCGCCCTGGTTCGAAGATTGTGCTCGAGTACTCTTCGAATTCGGAAGTCAACCTCGATGAGGACCAGGTGTGTCTGAAGACCAGTGGAGGGTCGCTCCTTAGTGATGAGTGATTGACAACGTTGTGTGGACTGTTGCTTGGCTAAGTGTGCAGGTATAGGTTGCGGTTTGACTCGTGTTGGTGCAGGTGAAGAACAAGCACGAAAGGCCTTAGCCGTGGCAGCCTCTGGGTGATGGAGAGGCAAGTAGGCTTGGTTCGATGGACCCGGTGGCCGACGGGGTCAAGTGCGAGCCGTGCGGTGCAAGACTAGCAGGCTGAAGTCGAGAACATGGGCCGGTGCAAGGTAGCAGATTGAGGCCAAAGCTTGCACGCGGGGTTTGTTGGTTTACCCACAAAACCATCAGGTGGACGGTTTCTTGGTTTGGGCCTCAAAACCAAGTCCGGAGGCCCGAGGCGACGGAGACGGTGATCCGGGAGCTTCGAGGCGGGGGGCACGTCGTGTGATCGCGGGGCTTGCATCGATGCTAAGCAAGGCCGCATGGAAGCGTGTTCGCTCGATGAAGACTAGACCATATTACCCCTGAGGGGTGTGTATCTTCTATTTGAGTTGTAGGGGTAGCATGGTCATTTACCTCCTCCGGCGGAGTTCGTATAAATAGTGGAGAGGTGGATGGCATCTCTCTCTCTTGGACTCTAGGGTTTCCTCCCCTGGTAGATTGCTCTGGACTGCTTCTTTTCCTCTGTATTCCTTAGGCTAGATTCTTGTATAGACTCTGACCTCTGGATGTATGGAAGCATTCGGTGTTGCGGTGATCTCCTAGCTCTTTGTCATTTTCGTGTCATTTTCGGGGCTATTTTTGGGGGGTTTTGTTCTTCGCTCGATTCGTGGATTTGAGGATGTTTCTTTCCGGATTTCTTTGAGGGGATCATGGATGGATGCCTTGCGCATCTTTGTGTGTGATCTTGACCCCTCAAACGCCGGGAAAAGCCTTCAATTCATGAGTTTTTGGCCGGAGCCCGAGTTCTTGGTGGTGGTTCGTGTGATCCGTGATTCACGGTGATTTAGGGAGTTAGAGGTCGAGATTTTTGGGGCATAGCTTCATCTAGTGTTGCTTCACATCTCCCCAAAGTCTTGTCTCAAGAGCTCTAGCCGTTTGGGAGATCCGGTGATGGATTTGGAGGGTTGACTTCGCGGGGTCGTGCTGTTCCTGCTCTGTTCGTGAACCGCGGACAGTCCGCGTGGCTGGGGCGGACAATCCGCAGGACTTGTGTTCATCGCAGTTCCTCACGTGTTCCTGTGTGTCCGTGTTACGATCCGTTTCTATCCTAGGGTTTTGTTGCAGGAGGTTTGGCGGACAGTCCGCGAGTCCTTCACGGACGGTCCGCGTGGCCGAGATTTTGTCTGGGGTGGAGCTGAGTTTGTCTGGGGTTTCCAGCGAGTTTGCAGGACGGTCCGCCAGGCCTTCATGGACGGTCCGCGACACTGGTGGATAGTCCGCGTGGCACCTTCGGACAGTCTGAATTTTCCAGTGTGTCTCTGGTGGTTTTGTTGCATTTTCCGGACAGTCCGAGCAGTCCCTGCAGACAGTCCGCCGTACCATAGCGGACGGTCCGCCGTACCATAGCGGACGGTCCGCCGTACCATAGCGGACGGTCCGCCGTACCATAGCGGACGGTCCGCTCCGGCTTTTCCAGAATTGGCCAAGCGCTTTGATTCTTGTCTTGTGCTTCCGCGGTTTGATTCAAGGCTTGTCTCTAGGACTTGTGGGCTTGTGTGTGCCTAGTCTAGAGCTTCTCTGATGTGTGCGAGTACTCGGAGTGGCAATCGGAGTATAGGCTGAGTTTGACCTTCGGGAACAATTTTTATCAGCTCCCATTCACTCCCCCCTCTCTGGTCGCCTATTCGGTCCTTCAATTTGATAGGCGATGGCCCGATCTTCCCAGAGGTAGAGGATAAGTTGATTTGTGGAGACTCAACGTTGACGATCTTGGCTTCGAATCAACACACGATTCGGACCCCGCGACCGTTACACCACTGCTCCGTTGGTTATCAACCAAGAACAACTTGATTGACCTCGCCACGAAGGCTTTTCCCTGCAAGCGAATCGAGGACACAAGCAAGAAAGTAAAGGACGCAATCTGACAATTGCAAATATGGATTGAAGCGAAAGAGTATGGGGTTTAAGTTCTGATCACAAAAGGACTAATCGACACAGTGGTGACGAACAAGAACGGGGGCCCTGAATCACAACAAAAGACCTCGGCGGTATAGTGGCTATGACGAAAGTTTGATCCTTGACGGAAATCACAAACCTATTAAACAAAACCCAAGTCTAAACAATGGCGGCTACTGAGTTTTAACCCCTAAGGGGCGACCTAGGGTTGAGGGGGCGACCAGGGGGGCGTCCTCAACCTGGGCTTAAGGCTCGACACGATACATGGCCCAAATGGCCCAAAACGGTGACGCAGCACTTTGTCGTGGTCACACGGCATGATCCATGAACCTTCTGGAGCTGGGACCAGAACCAAAACAACGGCGTCGTCGTCCCCTTTCCAATGTATCCTTATACGCCTCGTTTCGATGCCGGATGAGGGAGATATCGCCGAAACCGTGCAGGGATGTCGGCTGAATCCGAACCGAACGTGGCAGCTTGGAGACGACTTGTAGCGTCGGTGAGGACCAGGTGTGTCTGAGGACTAGTGGAGGGTCACTCCTTAGTGATGAGTGACTGACAACGTTGTGTGGACTGATGCTTGGCTAAGTGTGCAGGTACAGGTTGTGGCTTGACTCATGTCAGTGCAGGTGAAGAACAAGCGCGAAAGGCCTTAGCCGTGGCGGCCTCCGGGTGATGGAGAGGAAAGTAGGCTTGGTTCGATGGACCCG
Organism: Cenchrus fungigraminus; assembly: GCA_036936925.1. Lineage (NCBI taxonomy): Eukaryota > Viridiplantae > Streptophyta > Magnoliopsida > Poales > Poaceae > Cenchrus > Cenchrus fungigraminus. The sequence goes on along the minus strand of CM072773.1, from coordinate 92,976,194 downwards.
GTGGCCGATGGGGTCAAGTGCGAGTCGTGCAGTGCAAGACTAGCGGGCTGAAGTCGTGAACATGGGCCGGTGCAAGGTAACGGATCGAGGCCGAAGCTTGCACGCGGGGTTTGGTGGTTTGCCCACAAAACCATCAGGTGGACGGTTTCTTGGTTTGGGCCGCAAAACCAAGTCCGGATGCCCGATGCGACGAAGACGGTGATCTGGGAGCTTCGGGAAGCTTCGAGGTGGGGGGCACATGGCGTGATCGCGGGGCTTGCGTCGATGCTAAGCAAGGTCGCGGTTGAAGCGTGTCCGCTCGATGAAGACTTGACCAAAATGCCCTCAGGGGTTGTATCTTCATTTCAAGTTGTAGTGGTAGCGTGGTCATTTACCTCCCTCTGATGGACTTCTTATAAATAGCGGATAGGTGGATGGCATCTCTCTCTCTTGGACTCTAGGTTTTCCCTCCCCCGTCAGATTGCTCTGAACTGCTTCTTTTCCCTCTGTATTCCTTAGGCTAGATTCTTGTATAGACTATGACCTCTGGATGTATGGAATCATTCGGCGTTGCGGTGATCTCCTAGTCGTCTGTGATTTTCGTGTCATTTTTGGGGCTAGTTTTGTGGAGTTTTGTTCTTCGCTCGATTCGAGGATTTGAGGGTGTTTTCCTTCGGATTTCTTTGAGGGGATCATGGGTGGATGCCTTGCGCATCTTTGTGTGTGATCTTGACCCCTCAAACGCCGGGGAAAGCCTTCGATTCGTGAGTTTTTGGATGGAGTTCGAGTTCTTGGTGGTGGTTCGTGTGATCCGCGATTCCCGGTGATTTAGGGAGTTAGAGGTTGAGATTTTTAGGGCATAGCATCCTTGTGTGATGCTTCTCATCTCCCCAAAATCTTGTCTCAAGAGCTCTAGCAGTTTGGGAGATCCAGTGATGGATTTGGAGAGTTGATTCTCGAGCTCGAGCAGTTTTGGTTCTGTTCGTGTGCTGCAGACAGTCCGCCTGGTGCACACAGACAGTCCGCGAGAGGCCAGTTCGTCGCTTGTTCGTGCGCATTCTTGTTTCGATCTATTTCTTCCCTAGGGTTTGGTTGCAAGCGGTTTGCGGACAGTCCGCGGGGTGTTGCCGGACAGTCCGCTGGGTCGAGATTTTGTCTGGGGTGGCTCGAGGTTTGTCTGGGGTTTCCAGCGAGGTTGGCGGACAGTCCGCCTAGGCCTCACGGACGGTCCGCGACACTGGCGGACAGTCCGCTTGGTCCCGTCAGAGGGTCCAAATTTTCCAGTGTGTCTCTGGTGGTTCTGTTGCGTTTCTCGGACAGTCCAGGCAGCACCTGCGGACAGTCCTTCGTACCCTAGCGGACGGTCTGCCCGTACTGCACAGACAGTCCGCACTGGTCGTTTCCAGAATTGACCAAGTGCTTCGATTCTTGTCTTGTGCTTTCGCGGTTTGCTTCAAGACTTGTCTCTTGATCTAGTGAGCTTGTGTGTGCCTTGTTGAGTGCTTCTTTGGTGTGTGCGGATACTCGGAGTGGCAATCGCGGTATAGGCTGAGTTCGACCTTCGGGAACAATTTTTATCAGCTCCCATTCACTCCCCCCCTCTCTGGTCCTTCAATTGGTATCAGAGCTGGTTACGGATCTTCTTGATTCTAACCAGTCTAAGATCCAAAGATGAGCGATTATGGCAAGGGGTCGGGACCTCTGCACTTTGATGGCAAGAATTACCCGATGTGGGAGAGGCGCATGGGTGCGTTTTTGCGAGGGAAGGGAACTCTGATCTGGGAGGTCACTCAAAATTCTCAATATGTCATCCCAGATAGTTTTCTGCTTCCAGGATCACGGGCATGTGTGAGGCCAACTGTAAGGCCATTGATTACTTGTTCCGTGCTTTCTGTGCCTCGGAGTTCAAGCGAGTGTACGAAGAGAATGTGGCCGGAAAGATTTGGCTTAAGTTGAGAAATGCTCATGTTGGCAATGCCCAAGTGCAAGCCCGTTTGTTTTCCACTTACCGGAGAGAGTACGAGAACTTCACTCATCTCCCCGGTGAGTCGACCGATGCTATGTTTCAGCACTTCACTAGCATAGTCAACAACATGAGGGCCAATGTGACAGTGCTCCCATACACGTATCATGATCAAGCTATCAAGCTTTTGCATGCCTTGGATAGGTCTGTGTTGAGTGCCAAGGTCGAGGCCATTGTGGAGTAAATCGTGTATGACACATTGTCGCTTGATGAGCTGTTCTCCAAGCTCAGGTCTTGAGAGGTTGATCGTGGCTTGAGAGCCAAGAGCGAGAGCCCCACTGATCCTCGTAGTTTGGCTCTTGTCTCGGGATCGAGAACTAATGCTAACTCTGTGGGTTTCTCTTTGTCTTGTCTTGTGTCTTTGCCAGAAGAGGACTTTGATGTGCTGAGCGAGGATGATCTCGCCTTGCTGAGCAAGAGGTTTGGGTGGATGCACGACTACAACAAGCACTGCTCCCGGAACGACTACAAGGACAAGCGCAAGGACAAGGGCGAGAGAAGGCCGAAGAAGAGTGGCGGGTACAAGAAGAAGACGGCTCGAGCGATGGTTGCCGGAGCAAGCGAAATCGACTCCACATCAAGCGATGCTTCTTCCGACTCGAGCAGCGATGAAGAGCAAGATCGGCGCAAGGACAAGCGGAACACGGGCACGAACTTCACTGGCCTCAGCTTTGTCGCTCAAGGAGGCTTTTGTGGCATGGCACACTCCAAGAAGGGTGGGAAGAACAGCTCGGATTCAAACTCCGACTCTGAGGAAGAGGTACGACATGATCCCAACTTCTTGCTAGAGGAGAGTGCTAGGCTCAATGAGTTGCTTGATAACCGTGATGATGTGCTTAGGAAGACCAATAAGGAGAAGAGGGAATTTAGGTCTTTGTTGGGGATGCTGAGGACAAGATAGTTGAGCTTGAGTCCTTGCTTGTTGATGCTAGAAATGAGATAGGTGCTTTGAAAGCTACTCCTGTTGTGTATGATGAGGTTGATTGTGGTGACTGTAATGTTTTTCTGGCTAACTTGACTGCTCTCAAGGAGAAGCATTCTTCTACTCTTGAGGAACTAGATGTGATTAGGGTTGAGTGTGATGAATTGAAATCTAGACCTGCTTTGTTAGGTGCTTGTACCTCATGTCCTGTTTTGCATGCTAGGCTAGATGAATCTCACACTAGAATAGTTTCTCTTGAGGCGGCATTGAAAGCTCCTCTTCCTGCATCATGTTCTACCTGTGAAATGCATGCTTTGGAAAACATGGAACTTGCACACTATGTTGACCGTTTGCAGGATGAAAATGATGAGCTTAGGAAATTGATGAGTTGGTTGTCTGGGCATGAGCCACAATTGAGTTTGATGTTGGCTCAGTTCAAGAGGTTTGACGGTCAGGCGTTGGGGGCTGACAAGAGTGGTGAGAAGAGTGGTGAGAGAGAAGAGAAAGCCGGAGAGACTCCTACTCCACCACACACCGTACCCATGAACAAATATGCACCCAAGCCAAACCACCTCAGAAACAAGCTCGATACAACTCCAGACCCACCAATGTTTCCCCAGAAAACAGAGAATTACCAGAAACCCATCAAGTTTGTGAGCAACCTGGGTAATGTCTTTGAGGGGAAGTCAGGAGAGAAAGCTGTTGAGAAGCCCACAGAAAAGCCATCGCCTAAGCCACAGCCGATCCGCTTTCATTGTGAGTATTGTGGGAGGGATGGGCATAACGATGAGTTCTGTTTCAGGAGGAAGAGAGATGAGAGGTTTGCTAGGGAGATGGCAAACAAGGACAGGTACCACCTTGCTCGTGGTGTGCCTGAGCTTCGTAGAGGGCCTCTACCTATGGGTGAGGTGTATGTGCGTACGGTTCCCTCTCGTGGAGGTGGAGGTGGTTTTCCTCAGAGAGACAGGCGTGTTGGGTTTGGGCGTGGTGATTTGGCTCGACGTGCTCCTTCTCGTGACCGTTACGAGTTTGGGAGGCGCGGTCGGAGCTTTGGGTCTCAGACGGACTACGGGCCACGTTTTCCCCCTCGTGGTGCGTGTACTCCTCCTGTGAGACGTGACAAGTCCTTTGGTGGTAGGCGTGAGAGGGCTCCTCCTAGAGGTTTTGGTAGGATGGATTTTGCTAACCCTTCTTTTGAGCAAATGGCTCGACACTGGTTTGACTCTTTTGGTACTAACCCCGGTGTTGAGTCGCTTGCTTATTCTCGTTCTCGTTTTTGATTGCAGGTGGGAGACTTGGAGGACTTTTGGTTGATCGACTCCGGATGCTCACGACACATGACCGGAGATCGTGGGTGGTTCTCCAGCCTCACCCCAGTGAGTACGAGGGAGTACATCACTTTTGGGGACAATGGGAGAGGACGAGTGCTTGCTGAAGGTATGGTGAAGGTGAGTAGCAAGGTGACCTTAAGAAGTGTGGCCCTGGTCAAGTCACTTGGTTTTAACCTGTTGTTAGTATCTCAGTTACTGGACGAAGGTTTTGAGGTTCGTTTTAAGTCGGGCGCTTCTCGTGTGCTTGATTCTCGAGACGATCTTGTCTGTACGATCGTCCCCGAGGGTCAAATATTTCGTGCTGATTTTTCCCAGTCTGTTGGTCCTCCTTGATGCTTTGTTCCTGGCATTTTGGCCGAGCTTTGGAAATGGCATAGGAGGTTGGGAAACTTGAGCTTTGAGTTGCTTTCCCATTTGAGTGGTCTTGATCTTGTCCGAGGATTGCCTAAGTTGAAATTCGAGAAGGATTTGGTTTGTGCTTCTTGTCGGCATGGAAAGATGGTTGCTGCTTCTCACACCCCTCTGACTGCGGTCATGACCGAGTGACCTTGTGAGCTATTGCACATGGATTTGGTTGGGCCAGCTCGTGTTCGCTCTGCGGGTGGGAAGTGGTATGTTCTTGTGGTTGTTGATGATTTTTTGAGGTACTATTGGGTTTTCTTTCTAGAGGATAAGAGCGAGACATTTGACTTTGTTCGAGACTTGATCTTGAGGTTGAGGAATGAGAGACATGGTGATGCCATTCGAGCTATACGCAGTGACAATGGCACGGAGTTTAAAAACTCTCATTTTGATGCCTTTTGCAGTGATCTTGGTCTTGATCATCAGTACTCTTCTCCATTCGTCGCTTGCCAGAATGGCGTAGTGGAGAGGAAGAACCGGACCCTTTGTGAGATGGCCAGGACGATGCTTAATGAGCACAGTACTCCTAGGCGTTTCTGGGCCGAGGCTGTCAATACCGCTTGCTATGTCTCAAATCGCATCTTCCTTCGTGCTTTCAAGAAGAGGACCTCTTATGAGCTGATGCATGGACGACAACCCAAGGTGAGTCACTTTAGAGCTTTTTGTTGCAAGTGTTTCATTCTGAAGAAAGGCAAGTTGGATAAGTTTGAATCTAGATGTTCGGATGGTATTTTTCTTGGTTATGTGATTCATTCTAGAGCATATCGTGTGCTCAACCTTGACCCTAACTGAATCATAGAGACTTGCGAAGTTACCTTCGACGAGAGACAGCCATGTAGGTCTTCTGCTTTTGAGTGTGCAGGTGACGAGGAGATTGGTGCGAGGATCTTTGAGGATGACAAGGATGGAGATGGAGATGAAGACGATGATGGTGGTTATGCTCCCGTGGTTGATCGTGTACATGGTACTTCCACTACTACTACGACGATCGAGGATGGACCATCCCCTACACCACTACGACTGAGGTTGTTCGACTGGAGGCTGCTGTTGAGGGGGAGGTTGTGTCCAGGCGAGAGGCTCCCCGGCGTGTACAGATTGATCACCCACCCACGACGAGCATAGGTGACCTTCATGAACGCACTACACGGTCGAGGTCAAGGAACACTTCTCATTTTGCTCGCTCTGCTTTTGTCACTTCTTTTGAGCCCAAAGATATTCGACACGCTTTGTCTGACGAGAATTGGGTGAATTCCATGCATGAGGAGTTGGAGAACTTTGAGAGAAACCAAGTCTGGGTGTTAGTCAATCCACCACCAAATTGCCGTCCCATAGGTACCAAGTGGGTGTGGAAGAACAAAGAGGGTGAGAATGGGATGGTTGTGAGAAACAAGTCGAGGTTGGTGGCTTAGGGGTTCAACCAAAAAAAGGGCATGGACTATGAGGAGACATTTGCTCCTGTGGCCCGTTTGGAGGCAATTAGGATCCTTCTAGCCTTTGCCGTGGCTAAAGGGTTCAAGTTGTACCAAATGGATGTCAAGAGTGCTTTCTTGAATGGGGTGATAGAGGAAGAAGTGTATGTGAGGCAACCCCTGGGGTTTGAGAGCGAGAAATACCCATACCATGTATACAAACTCCAGAGAGTGCTCTATGGGTTGAAACAGGCACCTAGAGCTTGGTATGGCAGGTTGAGAGGGTTTTTGCTGAGTAAGGGGTTTGTCATGGGCACAATTGATAAGACCCTATTTGTCCTTAAGCATGGGAATGACCTTTTGATTGTTCAGATATACGTGGATGACATAATCTTTGGTGGCTCTTCTCATGATCTTGTTGCCAGATTTGCAGATGACATGAGCAGGGAATTTGAGATGTCCATGATGGGTGAGCTGCAGTTCTTCTTGGGCCTCCAGATCAAGCAGTGCAAGGATGGGACGTTTGTACATCAGGCGAAGTACACCAGGGACATGGTGAAGAAGTTTGTTATGAACGACTCCAAGCCGCTGACTACCCCGATGAGTACCACTACGGCTTTGGACGCAGACGAGGATGGTGAACCCGTGGACCAGAAGGAGTACCAGAGCATGATCGGCTCCCTCCTCTACTTGACGGCGATGAGGCCGGACATACAGTTCAGTGTGTGTCAGTGCGCTCATTTTCAGGATTCACCGAGGACTTCACATCGGCCGGCCGTCAAGCAGATTTGTTGGGTACACGAAACTACCAAACAGAAATAGGATAACTTGATGAACAATTCGCAATTAACACGTTCAGAATTAGTTGTATTATATAGTTAACTTTCCTCGATACGTTACACGCTCAACTTTCCAAAATGGCCATCCCCTTTACAATGAGGAGGAGATCCCCTTTTATAGTGCCAAAGAACTGAATTAACATTCCAGGTTTGCCCTGAGACCCTAACACCTAACAAGAATATCCCGGGGCAAACTTGGTTTTTTACACTGGTTGCGGATTTGGGGCCGTAGATGCGCCGAAAAACCGGAGAAGGTTCCGTGTCGGAACAACTTTTGACCGGGTCTTCGTGGTCGAAACTTGGAGGAGCCCCGAGCTTCGCCAACTTGTTTCTCCCGATGGTTCATTCTTGGTGCAGCTTCGAGCTTCGAAGTCTCGAAGGCGGAGAGTAGTGAACCGGCTCGGCCCTAAGGCAGAGCCGGGGCCTTCGCCTTTCTCTATTTTCGATCAGGAGCTCCAGAATCTTTCCTGCAATGACGTATCTTGCAACAGTGTTAAATCTTGTCACTACCTGATACATGATGAAGTTGCCGGAGCCCAAATTCCTTAGTTTGTCCCGAAAAAGAAACCATTGAGATCAGATGTTCGCGGGGCAAAACAACCGCCCCAGTATCTTTGACGACGAGGAAAACATCCAGGGCCCGGTTTCCTTTTTCTGCTGACTCCTGTGTCCTTAGGCCTGAGATGGCCACTCGTTTGAAGGAAAGTGTTGCGAAGCCTAAGGTTTTTAATTTGCCTAAAAAGAAACTGAAGCCCAGCAATTTAGTTTATTTCGGCGAATCCCCGGTGCCCAGAGGTGAGGTTTTCTACTGCCCCAACAGTAGCCCCTCTAGGAGAAGCATTTGAACAACGTGATTTAACCTTCTCCTCGACTTTGCTTCGTGATTTGAAGATGAAGAAAACATCACCTTCGGCTCCGGGGAATTTGCGGGCTTCACGACCCCGCGGCTTCGCGTGATTTCTTCCCTAAAAACGAAAAAAACCGCTCCTCCCCGAGGTGTCCATTCGTATTTTGAGACCGTTGCGCTTCTTCTCTCTCCTCAGGCTATATAAGGGGTGGGGGTCAGGGTCCCTTGCTTTCTTACTTTTGCCGAAGCTAAGCCTCCGTTCTTGCTTACTTCTGTTGCTTTAGGATTCGTGCGAGGTACGTGATTTCGTCCGAGCTGTGACACTTGCTTCTTTTGCGGAGCTCAGTCCTTTTCACCAATTCTAGCCCGCATGAAACAAACCGCACGGCCAATGACTGAGGAAGAAATAGCTGCTTCCGTCGCGGCAGTCGAAGCCCCAGAGGAGCCGGCGGGTGATATCATTTATTACGAGCCGTCGCCGTCGGCCAAGAAGGAGATCGATCTGGGTGAAGATATTTCTAGAGTGGAAGCTTCGCCGTCGGAGCTGATGGCTGGGAGGGAGTCTAAAACTCTGTCATTTGTTCTCGGAGCTTCGCTGGTCTCTGAGTACCTGATCAAATTTTACAAAGAAAAGGGATTTTTCCTCGAAGGTGTCACCCGTCATCCAGAGGGTGAAACAACTCCGGAGCCCAAAGCTGGCGAAGCTGTGGTTTTCCGTGATTTCTTCAACGCCGGCTTAAGGTTTCCCTATTCCCAGCGTCTGGCTGAGATCCTTGATCGCTACAGCGTCAAGTTACACCAATTAACGTCGAATGCGTTCATGCAATTGTCTAAGTTCTTTTTTGCCATGCGTTCTTGCGACGGGCGGGTGGATACCGAGGCTTTTGTTCGGTTCTACGAGCTCCACATCCAAAAGCAAAACTTTTGGGTGGATGGTGATCCTGCTATTTACGAGAATCATTTTGGGTGCATCACTTTCACAACCCGGAGGAGGAATACAAAGAAGGATATAGAAAGAGTGGAGCTCAGCCCTGCCCATAAGAACAAATGGGATGATGACTGGTTGAACTACTGGTTCTATGTGAAAGTCAATATGCCCCGCGGCTCCGATGGTGTTGCTTATTATCCTTTCAGCATTACAACAATGACTCCTTTGAGTTATATAACAAGCGCTGACTTTGCGAAGACCAGAGGTTTTAAGGACTGTGAAAAAGCCTTTCTTTTGGCTTTGCAATTTCTTCCTGGTCGCGATGCTGCTGAGGAATTCGTTGCTGCCAACATTTGGCCCCTCTCCACTGGCTGGAACACTAAGGAGGTTAAGTGGCTTTCGGTTGATTGGTTTTCGAAGGCTATTCCTTTCCCTCGCTTCGGGCTGAAGATGCCTGAAGGAAAGAATGCTCACGAATTCGTGGGTGAAGTGGAGCGCCGAGTGGTGGACTTGCTTTGTCCTTACACTGAGGCGGAGTACCAAGCTTCGCGAAAGCTACCTACTGGAGGTCGTCGCGTCAACCGTATTTTTTCTGGACTTGCCGTTGAAGTGGAAGACCGTGCGAAGCCCAAGGCTTCTTCTAAGCGCGCCCGTGATTCGACTCAGGCCGCGCCTGACCTGGTTGACGCATTGAAGAAGAAGAAGAAATCTGTAGCTTCGCCGGAGGCGTCTGGCGAAGCTGCCGCTGCTGACTCACGGAAGCTTGTGGCTCCGGTGTCTTCTTCAAAGAGAAAGGCGAGCTAAGAAAAAGCAAGTTGCGATACAAGAGAGTGACCCCTCCGCTGAGAAGGCAGCGAAGTCCGATCTTCATCGTAAAAAGGCTCGTTCAAAACCTAGGCAGCAATGTCGCATAGTGAATATCCTTGGTTCCTCTGATACCTTGGAGTTCCTTGACTCGAGGGCCGAAGATGCTGGAAACAAGGAGCGTACTGCCGAGCCTGAAGTGGATAAGGCTATCGTATCCTGCCCCAATGAAATTGCTGCAGATCCTCCTGTTACGGGAGATATTGTTGGTTTGGAGATAGCTGGTGAGGGTGCCAAACTCCCCGGAGCCGAGAATGTTTAGGACAAGGGGGAGAGCTCTTCTCGCTTGGGCGATCATCCCGAAGCCTCTGGAGACACCAAGGCATCGCCTGAGTTCATGCGGTCCTTGGCCGAGACCGTGAGCTCATCTGGTGTTGTGGAGGGGCACACCCTGGAGATGGTGCTTGCGGAGAAGAACACCTTCGACCCTTCGACTTATTCTTACAACAAGGTTGTTGGTATGAGGGACTTGCAAACTTTATTATCTGTTCGTTTGCCGTTTTATAGAGAAAGTGGGGTAATTGAATCTCATGTGCTCTGGGAGCTAAGGGATTCTACTCGGCTTGCAGGCGCAACAGTTGGGGATGCTCCGCAGTTGGAAGGGAATGCCCCTGATGGCCAAGCTCTGGAAGATGGGGAAATCCCTGGAGCTCCGGCCTCTTCTTTGATTGTGAAACAGCCAGGTACCAGTACCAGCGTCGGACCTTCGATACCTTTTGATCCTCGAGGTCAGTTCCCTAGCCTTTTTCGCCTTTTTGTTCTTTTGTTTTTGCTGGTCGTGCGCTAAAGTAGGTTGAACATGCTATATGTTCTTGTAGCTTATGAGAAATCTATCGAAGATATGGAGGCAGGCAACTTGGCTGGCCTGTCAGCTAAGCTTTGCTACAAAGCAATGATCTCTAGCCGGAAATTGCTTGAAAGGTATTGCTCCCGAGAGAAGGAGTTTCTGGCGACCGAAGCTGCTAACGTTGAGTTGAGTCGCGAGATCATTAGGCTGAAGGAAGAGAACATAGCTCTGGTCAAATTCCGCAAATTGCAAGAGGAGAAGATTGATATTCTGAAAGATAACGTCAAGACTTATCAAGCTGCGACGGAAGATATGAACAAGGACGCGGAGAAGCGTGATAGTTTGCTTGAAGAATTTAAGAAGATAGTGGAAGATGATGGCCATACTATTGAGTCTTTAAAGAAGGAGAAGGAAGCTCAAAAAACCAAAATTGAAGAACTTAAAAAAGAAGTTCAGGGGCAAAACAACTTTATAAAGGCAGCTGAAGAAGTTTTGAAGAAGAACTTCAAAGTTTTGCATGAAAAGTACTCTCGTGCTCTAGGGGAGTTCAGTGCGGAGCCCCTACCCTTCCCCGGTGACGAAGACGCTAAGGCTATATTTGAATGGATGGAACAAGAGTTCGATCATCTCCCCGGCGTGATGACCGGTGCCAGTGACTATGTAGCTTCGATGTGCGTAGAAACCTTTCTTGGGCTACTCGAAAGAACTGGATGCTTAGACTTTCTGGCTTTGGGAGCTAGGAACTACATGTTCCCGACGGCAGAAGAACTTGAGTGTGAGGTTGCTTCGAAGAACGTTCAAGTGATCAAGAAAATTTTCTTGACCCTGTTCTGGGAGGCGTCCTGGCAAGAACATGCTAAGGCCGTGGCGCGTCGGCTTTTGGCGGAGGTAAATAATTATATCGACGATTTTTTCATTAAGTTTCCTTATTTTGGATCACTTATTTTTCTATTTTGCAGGCTAAGGAAAAGGAGGCATTGGGATCGGACTTGAGTGAAGAGGACAGCAAGGGTGGTGGATCCCCTGCAAGCGCAGCCCCTGGTGGTTCGAGCTCCGGTGTCCAGAAAGGTGCGGAAGATGAGGGTGCTGAAGATAAAGATGCCGAAGCCTGAGAACTTTCTGAACTATTGCTTTTGTAACGCCCTTCGTGGCTAAAGATACTTATGGTTATGTATGGAGTTGTAATATATCATTGGCTTCGTTGCCTTCCTCTTTTTGCTTGTTCGTTCTAATTTTTTGTTGGTCTTGTTTGAAGAAAACGTCACCTCCTTTTTAGCTTCGGGAAAAGAGCGAAAAACAAATGTTGTTTTTGAAGAAAACGTCACCCCCCCTTTTTTGCTCTTTTTACGAAGCTTACAACTTTTTGTAAAGATCATAACTTTCTCGTGGGATTGGTATGCTTTCTGAAAACCTCGAAGTCTAGCGAAGCTTGCTCCGAGCTTCGCATACTTTCTTTCGGGTGGTCGAATACCAGCAATCTTGTTGCTTTTCGACTGAGAGATTGTTTTTTGATTTTGCAATCTTTTTTAGAGAGAAAACAAATGATCCCGCGACTTTTTCTGTTGCTGCATGGGATTCTCTTGTAACATTTCGTAGGATAGATAGGCTTTCTGAAAAGCTCAAAGTCTAGCGAAGCTTGCTCCGAGCTTCGCAGACTTTCTCTTTGATGGTCGAATATCAGCAATCTTGTTGCTTTTCGACTGAGAGATTGCTTTTTGAGTTTGCAATAATTGTGGAAATAAAACGATTGATCCCGTAACTTTTTCTGTTGTTGTATGGGATTCTCTTGGTACTTAGGCATGAATGCTAAGATTTTTGTGAGACAACATTCATAAGCTTGTTGCTTTTCGTTGCTCTTTGGGCAGAAACCCCCTTTGCAGTAACTTAAATAACTAGAAATGAATTGCAGAAAAGTAAAGAATAGTAGGTGAAGACATTTAAGGGGGAAGTAATTTCATTGAAACTGAAATTGAGTACAGGGATCCGCCTCATTAAAAACCTTGCCTCCTAATTTGGATCCCCCTTTAGCAAGGAAAAGAGTACGGTCCTTAGAAAATGTAAAGCGCTGAAAAGTGTAAATAAACATAAGATAACTGAGCTCCGGCCTCGTTTATAATTTTACGAAGCTGGAACTTTTACATTGGTTGTTTTCTAAGGGTAGTACTTGAGCAAACTGTCTACGTTCCAAGTGTGTGGTAACGCGTTGCCCAATTGATCTGCCAAATAGAAGGATCCTGGCCTTAGAGTTTTTGTCACTATGAATGGGCCTTCCCAAGGCTCCTGTAACTTTCCCGGATTGTCGAAGTTCTTTTTCTTCTTGATGACCAAGTCCCCGACCTGTATCTCCTTTTTCACGACCTTTTTGTCTCTCCATTTTCTGGTTTCTTGCTGATATTTCTCTAAGTTCTCTGTTGCTTGGAGCACATCCACTTCGATCAAATCCTATTCTGCTTCTTCAAAACCTTCTTCTTGTGTTTTTAGAACTCGCAGGCTTTGGTTCTTGATTTCTTCTGGTGTCATGGCCTCGGAGCCAAATAATAATTTGAAAGGTGAAAAGCCTGTGGCTCTTGAGACGCTAGTGTTGTGGGACCATGTTACCTTCGCAACTGTTCTACCCATTTTCCTTTTCTCTGGTTGAACAGACACTTCTTTATGCTGGAGAATATTTGGCCGTTTGCTCTTTCCACTGCTCCGTTGGATTGTGGGTGGTATACTGAGGCGAACTTAAACTTTGTTCCCATGGTGAGGCAGAATTCTCTGAAGTCATTACAATCAAATTGTTTTCCATTGTCCACAGTTAGTTCCCTAGGAACTACAAATCTGCAAATTATGTTCTGCCAGAAGAACTTTTGTATGTTGCGAGATGTGATGTTTGCCAGTGGCTTGGTCTCGACCCATTTGGTGAAATAATCGATGGCGACAGCCGCAAATCTACAGTTTCCTTGCGCTGCTGGAAGTGGTTCGACTAAGTCCATCCCCCATCTTTGCAATGGCCAGGAGGGTGGTATCAGCTGCGTGGGCATCGAAGGATTTCTTTGGTTGTTGGAATTTTTCTGGCAAGCTTCGCATGTTTTCACCAACTGGTGAGCATCATCGATGATGGACGGCCAGTAAAACCCCTGCCTTAGCGCTTTCTGGGCCAAAGCTCTAGAACCTATGTGGGCTCCGCAAAAGCCTGAGTGAATTTCTTTCAGCAAATCTTTCCCTGCATCGAAGCTGATGCATCTCAAGGTAGGGGCTGATATGCCAGATTTATATAGTTCCCCATCGATTATCTCGTAGCTTCGGGCTCTTTGTCTCATGCGATTCAAGGACACTTCCTCGGTGGGCTCGAAGTGACCTCTTAAGAAAGCCAAGATTGGTGCTCTCCAATCATATTTTTCTATGACATTGATTGTTTTGGGTTTGGGTTCTTTCACAGTAGGTGTTGTGAGGACTTCATAGAAGACATCCGGAGGCAAGGCTTGATTTTGCGCTGCGGCTTTTGCCAATGCATCGGCTTCGTTGTTGGAATTTCTTGGGATGTGCTCAACTGTGAACCCCTTAAAATGCTTTTCCATGGATCTTACCGCAGCGAGATATTTGACCAATTCTGGCTCTCTGTGGCCCTGAATGACCTTGGAGTCTGATCTTACGATGAAACTCTGTTTGCCTAATGCTTTCATTTTTCTCAGAGTGAGGAACAAAGCTTCGTATTCGGTTGTGTTGTTTGTTGCCCTCTCGTTTTCTGGGAAGTCCAACCTGACTGCGAATCTCATTTTGATCCCCGTGGGGGAGGTGATAACTGCCGAAGCTCTGGCTCCTTTGTGGCAATATGCTCTGTCGCAATACGCGATCCATGGCTGTTCAATTTCTGCGGAGCTCTGGCTTGCTGGTGAAGTCCAATCTACAACGAAGTCTGCTAGGACTTGAGATTTGATGGCGCTTCTTCTTTCGAAGTCAACCACGTGCTTTGACAGCTCAAGAGCCCATTTTGAAATCCTCCCCGAAGCTTCCCTATTGTTGAAAAGCTCATGCAGAGGTTGATCTGTTACCACTATGATTCTGTGAGACTCAAAGTAGTGCCTGAGTTTTCGTGCCGCCATGATCACTGCATACGCGATTTTTTCGAGCTCTGAATAGAACACCTTTGACCCCGTAAGCGTTTCGGAGACAAAATAAACCGGGACTTGGGTTGGTTTCCCTTCCACTTCTTTTTCTTGTATCAATGCTGCGCAGACGGCGGTTTGCGAAGTTGAGATGTATAGTAGCAAGGGGGAACCAGGCTCCGGGGGCACAGTTTGGTCAACTTGGTGAGATAGACTTTGAGCTCCACAAATGCTTTGCTCTGATCAGGCCCCCACTCAAACTTCTTGTTGTTTCTGAGTACTTGGAAGAAGTGGAGGCTTCGCTCCGTAGCCTTGGACATGAATCTATTCAACGCTGCGATTCTCCCGGTGAGTTTCTGCACATCTTTCAGAGACCTGGGCTCCTCCATCTTTATTATTGCCTGTATTTTATTGGGATTAGCTTGTATTCCCTTCATTTCTACCAGGCATCCAAGTACTTTTCCTCGGCGGACTCCGAACACGCACTTCTCAGGGTTCAGTTGTAGGTTTGCGGCTCTCATGTTCGCGAAAGTTTCTGCGAGGTCAGAGATGTGATCATCGCGCTTGTGGCTTTTGACGACTATGTCGTCGACGTATGCCAATAGATTCCTGCGCAATTGGTCGGGAAACACCGAAGCTGTCATTCTGGTGAATGTTGGTCCTGCGTTCTTGAGCCCCTCGGGCATTCGCAAGAAACAAAAGATGCCGAAGGGGGTGATGAAGCTGGTTTTGTCCTCATCCTCTTTTCTGATTCTGACTTGATGGTAGCCCGAAAACATGTCAAGCAACGATAACATCTCACTATTTGCTGCGTCATCCACTATTTTGTCTACTCTTTCTAGCGGATAATCGTCTTTTGGGCAAGCTTTGTTTAGGTCTGTGAAATCTATGCACATTCTCCACTTTCCATTTTTCTTTCTTACAGGGACTGTGTTTGCGAGCCAGGTTGAATATTTGGCTTCGCAGATTACATTGGCGTCTAACAGCCTTTGCACTTCAGCTTTCACGACTTCGTCCTTTTCGTCAGACATTTTGCGGAGCTTTTGCTTTTTAGGCTTGATGTTCTTGTCCATCTCTAGCCTATGCTCGATGATGTCACTGTCAACTCCCTTTAGGTCTTGGGCTGACCATGCGAACACATCTTGATTTTTGGCCAGAAATGTTAACAATTCTCATTCTTCTTCTTCTATGCTTAACTCGGCTCCGATTGTTACAGCCCTGTCTGGGACGTGCGCGTCCAACTGAATCCTTTTTGTTTCACCGTCAGCGTTAATGTTTACTTTCTCCTTGTCTCTTTTGGGCTCTACGAACTTTTTCTTCCTCTCTTTCTCTTTGGCTTCGTCAGCTTCGGCTTGGGTGAGATGGTGGATGCTTCTTTGGCCCGGTGATATGCCTTTTTCAAAGTCTCTTGCTGTCTGCTGATCACCAAATACAGTGATGACCCCTTTGAGTGCTGGAATTTTCATACATAAAAACAATTGTCGGACTGCTGCATCGAACTTGTTGATGAAGCCCCTTCCTAGGATGGCCAGGCAAAGGATAATGCATTTCCACTACATCGAATGTGATCAACTCCGTTCTTGGGTTGTCAAGATTCCCGAAGGAGACAGGCAATGTGATTTTTCCCAATGCTCTGACGGGCTTCCCCCCGAAACCCAGAAGTGGAACATCTGCTTCTTGTAGCAAGTGTGGGTCTATCTTCATTTCTCTGAAAGTTTTGGCGAAAAGAATGTCCGCGGAGCTGCCGTTGTCTATCAGGACTTCCCCAATTTCCCAGTCTGCGATAATTGTCTTGATGACCATGGCGTTGTTGTGCGCAACTGTTTTCAGTTTGAAATCTTCTTCTGTGAAGGTGATGGGTACATGCGCCCAAGGTGGCTTGACCGGGGGTCCATCTTGGACTATAGTATGCACTTCTCTGAAGTAGTTCCTTCTCATCCTCTTATTTTCAAATTCGAGGGATGACCCCCCCACAATTGGGAACATTTGGCGATAGGAGTTTTCCTGGTTTTGAGCTTCGGTTTGGGAGATGGCCATGATAGAGCCGAAGGTTGGTAGGGCTTTGGGATCATTTCTTGGGTTTGGCGGCTCCGCCTTTGGAATTACATTTGGCATGCCGGGAGGCGGAGGTGGGATCTGCTGCATTGGCTGAGCGTTTTGTTGATTTTGCGGCTGGTATTGTTGTGGTATTGGTGCTAGCCATGCTGGCTGTGGTTTGCTGTATGCGCTGGTTTGGAAAAAGCTTGGGTTTCCTTGGTTGTAAGGATGCAACGGAGGTGCTGTGGGATATGGGTTTTGTTGAAAAGGTTTTTGAGGCCAAGTGTGGTTGACAGGTTTAGGTGGCGGTGGTTGATGCTGGGTTTGGGCGGCCCTCTTTTCTTCGGCCATTCTTTCTAGAGTTCTTTTGGTTTCGGGACAGTTGTTTGTGGAGTGATGAGGCTATTTTCCGTGGAACGAACATTAAAACAAGTGTGGGCGGGAGTTTTGGAGGTGGGCCTTCCTCGTGATTTGGGGTGGGACTTGGCGGTGTGTGTCGGTGGGATTGCAACTTATCCAGTTCTTGCTGCATTCGAGCCAACTGCAGTTTCGCAACCTTTATTTTCTTGAATTTTTCATCAGCTTGTTTCTGAGCTTTGAGTTCCATGGCTAATCTCTCCTTTTCTTTCTTCATGGCTTCGATTTGCCTTAACACTGAGTCTAGTTCCCTCTTGGCGCGCCCACTTTAACGTTTGTGAGGCTGGTTTCTGGGTCTGAGTCTTGTGTGGCCTTTCCTGCCACCTTTCTTTTTTCACTGCGAGTTCGTGCGAAGTCTTCGTCCTCCGGCCTGGGCTCCGGAGCGACTATAATTCTTTTGTCCTTAGCTGCCACTCTGGGCTCTTCTAGGTCAACAGTCTTTTTCATTGGGGGTGCCATCGTGGGTTCCTTGATGGCTAAGAACACAGTGGGTGCCTTTGTTGGGTACACGAAACTAGCAAACAGAAATAGGATAACTTGATGAGCAATTCGCAATTAACACGTTCAGAATCAATTGTATTATATAGTTAACTTTCCTCAATACATTACACGCTCAACTTTCCAAAATGGCCGTCCCCTTTACAATGAGGAGGAGATCCCCTTTTATAGTGCCAAAGAACTGAATTTACATTCCAAGTTTGCCCCGAAACCCTAACACCTAACAAGAATATCCGGGGGCAAACTTGGTTTTTTACACTGGTTGCGGATTTGGTGCCGTGGTTTGCGGAGCGCAGATCACGCCATAGAACGCGGAGCAGTGGATGCGCCGTAAAAACCGGAGAAGGTTCCGTGTCGGAACAGCTTTTGACCGGGTCTTCGTGGTCGAAACTTGGAGGAGCCCCAAGCTTCGCCAACTTGTTTCTCCCGACGGTTCATTCTTGGTGCAGCTTCGAGCTTCGGAGTCTCGAAGGCGGAGAGTAGTGAACCGGCTCGGCCCTAAGGCGGAGCCGGGGCCTTCGCCTTTCTCTATTTTCGATCAGGAGCTCCGGAATCTTTCCTGCAATGGTGCATCTTGCAACAATGTTAAATCTTGTTCGCGGGGCAAAACAACCGCCCCGGTATCTTTGACGACGAGGAAAACATCCAGGGCCCGATTTCCTTTTTCTGCTGACTCCTGTGTCCTTAGGCGTGAGATGGCCTATCGTTTGAAGGAAAGTGTTGCGAAGACTAAGGTTTTTAATTTTCCTAAAAAGAAACTGAAGCCCAGCAATTTAGTTTATTTCGGCCCCGGTGCCCAGAGGTGAGGTTTTCTACTGCCCCAACAGGATTTTCAGGTACTTGAACTACACTCCTGAGTTTGGTCTTTGGTATTCTGCCTCCTCGACACTCAGACTTCATGGGCACTCCGATGCTGATTTTGCTGGGTGTCGATTGGACCGCAAGTTTACCTCAGGGTGTTGTTAGTTCCTTGGTTCGTCTTTGGTCTCTTGGTCATCTCACAAGCAATCCAGTGTAGCCCAGTCCACTACAGAGGCTGAGTATGTAGCTGATGCTAGATGTTGTTCCCAGCTGCTTTGGATGACCTACACTATGAGTGATTTTGGTGAGAAGTGCTCCCAGGTTCCACTTTTCTGTGACAGCACCAGTGCCATAAGTGTAGCCAAAAATCCTGTCCTCCACTCCAAAGCAAAACACATAGAAGTGAGGTACCACTTTCAGAGGGACAATGTTGAGAAGGGAAACATATATTTGTCCTATGTGCCTACCCAAGATCAGATAGCCGACATTTTCACTAAACCACTTGACCAAGTCACTTTCACTCGCTTGCGGGGTGAACTTGGGGTGTGCTTTCCTTTCTAGCCGGGTCTTGGAGCTTCTCACGTATATATGTGTCATATGTTTCATTTTGTTGCATTCCATGCATGCATTTTACTTTTTGTACAAAACCTGGTAGGATAGCCATCTTTGGATCACTTGTGCTAGGAAAAGCTTCTCTTATATACTTTGATCACTGATGTGCTATGTATGAGATATGTGCATGTTTGGTAAATGGTGATGTGAATGCTATGCTCTTGATGGTTTTGCCATATATTTATGTTGAGATAGCTTCATGTTTGTGAAAATGATAAAATTGCCTTTCTCATGAGTAGATGCTTGTCTATGCTCAATTTGTGCTTAAATGCTTATATCATGCTTAGTTTGTGCTTGAGTATCATGTTCTCTTTGCTTGGGGTCAAAGACCTTTTGTCATTATAAATGTTTAGCCCATTTGTTCACTTTGGGAGGAGCATAAGCTTCTTTTTGCCGCAAAGGCATTTCATGTACCATGTTTAAATTAGAAAATGAAATTGGTGTATGAATTTGAAAAATGAGCTCTAAGTCATGTATTTATGTTTTGATAATCATATCTTGGGTGCTAAACCGTAGCATGTTGTCTACCATGAGAAGTCTCACTTTAAGAAGTAGACACATGGCTCGGTGGCTTTAACATGACTTGAGTAGCTTGTGGGCGTTTATAATGATTTTGTGATGAGAATTTGTGATCTTGTATAAACTTTGGATGATGTAGTGTATTTGTGCCCAAATTGTCATGGATAAGATCTTGCTCATGAGATGAATGATTCTTTGTAAAAATTGCTTATAATTGCTTTTGGCCATGTCACATGCTTATATGTCTCTACCTTCTTGATGGCAATGTGCTAACTACACCATATCTACTTTGCTTGTTCTATGTCTCATGTGTAGCATTTTGTTGTGCTCTGTGTATATTTGAGAAGCTTGGTAGATTGTATATATGCTTTGACATGCATTTTTCATGAAAACAAGGGGAAGTGCTTCATATACCTTGATTCATGCATTGTCAACAAGGGGGAGAACATGCTTGATAGGGGGAGAGTTGTATGCATTTTGGGAGATTTTGTGGAAAAGTGGTATGCATTTGTGAGATGTTGCATGTGAGGAGAAAAATTGAGAAGAAGAGGTTGCATTTGCTCAGGGGGAGTTTGCATATGTGCAAGGGGAGCTCCTTTGTTTTGCCTGAGTTTTGTGCTTTGTGATGTGCTCTTTGTGAGCTTTTGTTTGTCTCGGCTCTGTTGAGCCGTTGCCCTTGCCTTAGGGGGCGAGACTTGGTTTGGCGAGTGATCTTGTTTTCACTTGTTCTTTGGCTTTGGATCACTTGCTTGGGAGGTTTGTGTTCGTGGTTGTTTTCTTTTCTTTTCTTTATCACTATGTGATTTCTATGGGTGTTGTCAATGCACTCATCAAGGGGGAGATTGAGGACCAGGTGTGTCCGAAGACCAGTGGAGGGTCGCTCCTTAGTGATGAGTGATTGACAACGTTGTGTGGACTGATGCTTGGCTAAGTGTGCAGATACAGGTTGTGGCTTGACTCGTGTCAGTGCAGGTGAAGAACAAGCGCGAAAGGCCTTAGCCGTGGCGGCCTCTGGGTGATGGAGAGGCAAGTAGGCTTGATTCGATGGACTCGGTGGCCGATGGGGTCAAGTGCGAGCCGTGCGGTGCAAGACTAGCGAGATGAAGTCGTGAACATGGGCCGGTGCAAGGTAGCGGATCGAGGCCAAAGCTTGCACGCGGGGTTTGGTGGTTTGCCCACAAAACCATCAGGTGGACGGTTTCTTGGTTTGGGCCGCTAAACCAAGTCCGGAGGCCCGATGCGACGAAGACGGTGATCCGGGAGCTTCGAGAATCTTCGAGGCGGGAGGCACGTGGCGTGATCGCGGGGCTTGCGTCGATGCTAAGCAAGGCCGTGGTGGAAGCGTGTCCGCTCGATGAAGACTTGACCAAAATGCCCTGAGGGGTTGTATCTTCATTTCAAGTTGTAGGGGTAGTGTGGTCATTTACCTCCCTCCGATGGACTTCGTATAAATAGCGGAGATGTGGATGGCATCTCTCTCTCTTGGACTCTAGGTTTTCCCTCCCCCGGCAGATTGCTCTGAACTACTTCTTTTCCCTCTGTATTCCTTAGGCTAGATTCTTGTATAGACTCTGACCTCTGGATGTATGGAAGCATTCGGCGTTGCGGTGATCTCCTAGTCCTCTGTGATTTTCGTGTCATTTTCGGGGCTAGTTTTGGGGAGTTTTGTTCTTCGCTCGATTCGAGGATTTGAGGGTGTTTTCCTTCGGATTTCTTTGAGGGATCATGGGTCGATGCCTTACGCATCTTTGTGTGTGATCTTGACCCCTCAAACGCCGGGGAAAGCGTTCGATTCGTGAGTTTTTGGTCGGAGTTCAAGTTCTTGGTGGTGGTTCGTGTGATCAGCGATTCCCGGTGATTTAGGGAATTAGAGGTTGAGATTTTTGGGGCATAGCATCCTTGTGTGACGCTTCTCATCTCCCCAAAATCTTGTCTCAAGAGCTCTACCAGTTTGGGAGATCCGGTGATGGATTTGGAGAGTTGACTCCCGAGCTCGAACAGTTTTGGTTCTGTTCGTGTGCTGCGGACAGTCCGCCTGGTGCACGCGGATAGTCCGCGAGAGGCCAGTTCATCACAGTTCGTCGCTTGTTCTTGCGCGTTCTTGTTTCGATCTGTTTCTTCCCTAGGGTTTGGTTGCAGGCAGTTTGCGGACAGTCTGTCGTACCCTAGCGGACGGTCCGCCCGTACTGCACGAACAGTCCGCACTGGTTGTTTCCAGAATTGACCAAGTGCTTCGATTCTTATCTTGTGCTTCCGCGGTTTGCTTCAAGGCTTGTCTCTTGATCTTGTGAGCTTGTGTGTACCTTGTTGAGTGCTTCTTTGGTGTGTGCGGATACTCGGAGTGGCAATCGGGGTATAGGCTGAGTTCGACCTTCAGGAGAATTTATATCGGCTCCCATTACTCCCCCCTCTCTGGTCACCTATTCGGTCCTTCAGTGGGGAAGGACGTAGCGTGCGCGTATCTAGCGTGGTGATGTCCTCATCACAATTGGTATCAGAGCCGGTTACGGATCTTCTTGATTCTAACCAGTCTAAGATCCAAAGATGGGCGATTATGGCAAGGGGTCGGGTCCTCCGCACTTTGATGGCAAGAATTACCCGATGTGGGAGAGGCGCATGGGCGCGTTTTTGCGTGGGAAGGGAACTCTGATCTGGGAGGTCACTCAGAATCCTCATTATGTCATCCCAGACAGCTTTCTGCTTCTAGGATCGCGGGACATGTGTGAGGCCAACAGCAAGGCCGCTGATTACTTGTTCTGTGCTCTCTGTGCCTCGGAGTTTGAGCGAGTGTACGGAGAGAATGTGGTCGGAAAGATTTGGCTTTTGTTGAGAAATGCTCATGTTGGCAATGCCTAGGTGCAAGCCCGTTTGTTTTCCACTTACTGAAGAGAGTACGAGAACTTCACTCATCTCCCCGGTGAGTCGACCGATGCTATGTTTCAGCGCTTCACCAGCATCGTCAATAACATGAGGGCCAATGTGACAGTGCTCCCATACACGGATCATGATCAAGCTATCAAGCTTTTGCATGCCTTGGATAGGTCTGTGTGGAGTGCAAAGGTCGAGGCCATTAAGGAGTCCAGCGTGTATGACACATTGTCATTTGATGAGTTGTTTTCCAAGCTCAGGTCTTCAGAGGTTGATCGTGGCTTGAGAGCCAAGAGCGAGAGCCCCACTAATCCTCATAGTTTGGCTCTTGTCTCAGGATCAAGGTCTAACGCTAACTCTGTTGGTTTCTCTTTGTCTTGTCTTGTGTCTTTGCCAGATGAGGACTTTGAGGTGTTGAGTGAGGATGATCTCGCCTTGTTGAGCAAGAATGCAAGGCAGAGCTCGGGGATGTGCTATCGGTGCAGGAAGCACGGGCACTTCATCGCCGAATACCCTGAAGCCATGGAGATCAAGAACGACTACAACAAGCATCGCTCCCGGAACGACTACAAGGACAAGCGTAAGGACAAGGGCGAGAGAAGGCCCAAGAAGAGTAGCGGGTGCAAGAAGAAGACGGCTCGAGCGATGGTTGCCGAAACAAGCGACATCGACTCCACATCAAGCGATGCTTCTTCCGACTCGAGCAGCGATGAAGAGCAAGATCGGCACAAGGACTAGCGGAACACGGGCAAGAACTTCACCGACCTCAGCTTCATCGCACAAGGAGGCTTTTGCGGCATGGCACACTCCAAGAAGGGTGGGAAGAACAGCTCGGACTCGAACTCCGACTCTAAGGAAGAGGTACGACATGATCTCAACTTCTTGCTAGAGGAGAATGCTAGGCTCAATGAGTTGCTCGATAACCGTGATGATGTGCTTAGGAAGACCAACAAGGAGAAGAGAGAATTTAGGTCTTTGTTGGGTGATGCTAAGGACAAGATAGTTGAGCTTGAGTCCTTGCTTATGGATGCTAGAAATGAAGGCTGCTCCTATTGTGTCTGATGAGATTGATTGTAGTGATTGCAATGTGTTTCTTGCTGATTTGACTGCTCTCAAGGAGAAGCATGCCTCTACTCTTGAGGAACTAGATGTGATTAGGATTGAGTGTGATGAATTGAAATCTAGACCTGCTTTGTTAGGTGCTTGCACTTCATGTCCTGTGTTGCATGCTAGGCTAGATGAATCGCACACTAGAATAGTTTCTCTTGAGGCTGCTTTGAAAGCTCCCATTCCTACATCATGTTCTACCTGTGAAATGCATGCTTTGAAAAACATGGAACTTGCACACAATGTTGACCGTTTGCAGGATGAAAATGATGAGCATAGAAAATTGATGAGTTGGTTGTCTGGGCACGAGCCACAGTTGAGTTTGATGTTGGCTGAGTTCAAGCGGTTTGATGGTCAGGCATTGGGAGCTGGCAAGAGTGGTGAGAAGAGTGGTGAGGGAGAAGAGAAAGTTGGAGAGATTCCTACTCCACCACACACCATACCTATGAACAAATATGCACCCAAGCCAAACCACCTCAGAAACAAGCTTGATACAACTCCAGACCCACCAGTGTTTCCCCACAAAACAGAAAACTACCAAAAACCCATCAAGTTTGTGAGCAACCTGGGTAATGTCTTTGAGGGTAAGTTAGGATAGAAGTTTGTTGAGAAGCCTGTAGAGAAGCCACAGCCTAAGCCACAGCCGATCCGCTTCCATTGTGAGTATTGTGGGAGGGATGGGCATAAGGATGAGTTCTGTTTCAGGAGGAAGAGAGATGAGAGGTTTGCTAGGGAGATGGCAAACAAGGATAGGTACCACCTCCCTCATGGTGTGCCTGAGCCTCGTAGAGGGCCTCTACCTAGGGGTGAGGTGTTTGTGCGTACAGTTCTCACTCGTGGAGGTGGAGGTGTGTTTCCTTAGAGAGATAGGCGTGTTGGGTTTGGGCATGGTGAGTAGGCTCGACGTGCTCCTTCTCGTGACCGTTACGAGTTTGGGAGGCACGATCAGAGCTTTGGGTCCCAGATGGACTACGGGCCACGTTTTCCCCCTCGTGGTGCCCGTACTCCTCCAGTGAGACGTGACAAGTCCTTTGGTAGTAGGCGTGAGAGGGCTCCACCTAGAGGTTTTGGTAGGATGGAGTTTGATAACCCTTCCTTTGAGCAATTGGCTCGACACTAGTTTGAATCCTTTGGTACTAACCCCAGTGTTGAGTCGCTTGCTCATTACCGTTCTCGTTTTTGATTGCAGGTGGGAGGCTTGGAGGACTTTTGGTTGATCGACTTCAGTTGTTCGCGTCACATGACCGGAGATCGTGGGTGGTTCTCCAGCCTCACCCCGGTGAGTACGAGGGAGTACATCACTTTCGGGGACAATGGGAGAGGACGAGTGCTTGCTGAAGGTATGGTGAAGGTGAGTAGCACGGTGACCTTAAGAAGTGTGGCTTTGGTTAAGTCACTTGGTTTTAACCAGTTGTCAGGATCTCTGTTGCTTGACGAAGGTTTTAAGGTTCGTTTTAAGTCAGGCGCTTCTCGTGTGCTTGATTTTTGAGGCGATCTTGTCTGTACGATCGTCCCCGAGGGTCAAATCTTTCGTGCGGATTTTTCTCAGTCTGTTGGTCCTCCTCGATGCTTTATTGCTGGTGTTTTGGCCGAGCTTTGGAAATGGCATAGGAGGTTGGGACACTTGAGCTTTGAGTTTCTTTCCCGCTTGAGTGGTCTTGATCTTGTCCGAGGATTGCCTAAGTTGAAATTCGAGAAGGATTTGGTTTGTGCTTCTTGTCGGCATGGAAAGATGGTTGCTGCTTCTCACGCCCCTCTGACCGCGGTCATGACTGAGCGACCTTGTGAGCTATTGCACATGGACTTGGTTGGGCCGGCTCGTGTTTGCTCTGCGGGTGGGAAGTGGTATGTTCTTATTGTGGTTGATAATTTTTCGAGGTACTCTTGGGTTTTCTTTTTGAAGGATAAGAGCGAGACATTTGGCTTTGTTCGGGACTTGATCTTTAGGTTGAAGAATGAGAGACATGGTGATGCCATTCGAGCTATACGCAGTGATAATGGCACGGAGTTTAAAAACTCTCATTTCGATACCTTTTGCAGTGATCTTGGTCTCGATCATCAGTACTCTTCTCCATACGTAGCTTGCCAGAATGGCGTAGTGGAGAGGAAGAACCGGACCCTTTGTGAGATGGCCAGGACGATGCTCGATGAGCATAGGACTCCTAGGCGTTTCTGGGCCGAGGCGGTCAATACTGCTTGCTATGTCTCAAATCGCATCTTCCTTCGTGCTTTCAAGAAGAAGACCTCTTATGAGCTGATGCATGGGCGACAACCCAAGGTGAGTCACTTTAGAGCCTTTGGTTGCAAGTGTTTCATTCTGAAGAAGGGAAAGTTGGATAAGTTTGAGTCTAGATGTTCGGATGGTATCTTTCTCGGTTATGCGATTCACTCTAGAGCATATTGTGTGCTCAACCTTGACACTAACCGAATCATGGAGACTTGTGAGGTAACCTTCGACGAGACACAACCATGTAGCTCTTCTGCTTTTGAGTGTGCAGGTGACGAGGAGATTGGAGCGAGGATCTTTGAGGATGAGCAAGATGGAGATGGAGATGAAGACGATGATGGAGGTGAAGCTCCAGTGGCTGATCGTGCACGTGCTACTTGCACTACCACGACGACGATCGAGGATGGTCCATCCCCTACACCCACTACGACTGAGGCTGTTCGAGTGGAGGCTGCTGCTGAGGGGGAGATTGTTTCTAGGCGAGAGGCTCCCCGGCGGGTACAAGTGGACCACCCACCGATGACGATCATAGGTGACCTTCATGAATGCACTACACGGTCGAGGTCAAGGAATTCTTCTCACTTTGCTCACTCTGCATTTGTCGCTTCTTTTGAGCCCAAAGATATTCGACACGCTTTGTCTGATGAGAATTGGGTGAATTCCATGCATGAGGAGTTGGAGAACTTTGAGAGAAACCAAGTATGGGTGTTAGTCGATCCACCACCAAATTGCCGTCCCGTAGGTACCAAGTGGGTGTGGAAGAACAAAGAGGGTGAGAATGGGATGGTTGTGAGAAACAAGTCGAGGTTGGTGGCTCAGGGGTTCAACCAGAAAGAGGGCATAGATTATGAGGAGACATTTGCTCCTGTGGCCCGTTTCGAGGCAATTAGGATCCTTCTAGCCTTTGCCGTGGCTAAAGGGTTCAAGTTGTACCAAATGGACGTAAAGAGTGCTTTCTTGAACGGGGTGATAGAGGAAGAAGTGTATGTGAGGCAACCCCCGGGGTTTGAGAACGAGAAATACCCACATCGTGTATATAAACTCCAGAGAGCGCTCTATGGGTTGAAACAGGCACCGAGAGCTTGGTATGGCAGGTTGAGAGGGTTTTTGCTGAGTAAGTGGTTTGTGAGGACCAGGTGTGTCCGAAGACCAGTGGAGGGTCGCTCCTTAGTGATGAGTGATTGACAACGTTGTGTGGACTGATGCTTGGCTAAGTGTGCAGGTACAGGTTGCGGCTTGACTTGTGTCGGTGCAGGTGAAGAACAAGCGCGAAAGGCCTTAGCCGTGGCGGCCTCCGGGTGATGGAGTGGCAAGTAGGCTTGGTTCGATGGACCCGGTGGCCGATGGAGTCAAGTGTGAGCCGTGCGGTGCAAGACTGGCGGGCTGAAGTCGTGAACATGGGCCGGTGCAAGGTAGCGGATGGAGCCCGAAGCTTGCACGCGGGGTTTGTTGGTTTGCCCACAAAACCATCGGTGGACGGTTTCTTGGTTTGGGCCTCAAAACCAGGCCCGGAGGCCTGAGGTGACAGAGACGGTGATCCGGGAGCTTCGGGAAGCTTCGAGGCGGAGGGCACGTGGCGTGATCGCGGGGTTTGCGTCGATGTGAAGCGAAGCCGCGGTGGAAGCGTGTCCGTCTGATGAAAACTTGACCAAAATGCCCCTGAGCGGTTGTATCTTCATTTCAAGTTGTAGGGATAGCGTGCTCATTTACCTCCCTCCGATGGACTTCGTATAAATAGCGAAGAGGTGGATGGCATCTCTCTCTCTTGGACTCTAGGGTTTCCTCCCCCGGTAGATCACTCTGGACTGCTTCTTTTCCTCAGTATTCCTTAGGCTAGATTCTTGTATAGACACTGACCTCTGGATGTATGGAAGCATTCGGTGTTGAGATGATTTCCCCCTCCAAGCTCTTTGTGATTTTTGTGTCATTTTCAGAGCTATTTTTGGGTGTTTTTGTTCTTCGCTCGATTCGTTGATTTGAGGGTGTTTCCTCTCGAATTTCTTTGAGGGGATCATGGGTGGATGCCTTGTGCATCTTTGTGTGTGATCTCGACCCCTCAAACGCCGGGAAAACCCTTCGATTTGCGAGTTCTTGAAGGAACCCGAGTTCTTGGAGCTTGTTCATGTGATCCGCGATTCCCGGTGATTTAGTGAGTTAGAGGTCGAGATTTTTGGGGCATAGCTTCATCTAGTGACTGTTGACGGCTGTTAAGTATCTATTTTAGGGCCGTCAATCCCTGCATTTTATCATAAGAACTAAGCATCCACACTAGAATAGGGGTTTAAACTGATAATTTCCACCAGTGGCTATGCTAAGTTGAATGCAGGTGTTTGGCATAAGAAATGAAGAGAAAAGACACCCTCATGATCCTAGCAAGATAGGCTCAGCCAATGAGAGGCTGCATGCAAGCATCCCCTGGATCCATGACATCACCAATCCAAGGAAGGAAGCCTCGGCGAATCAGAAGCCGCCATGCAGGCATCACATGGATCCTATGGCCCACCAGAGCGCCTAAACCACCTCCAAACCACGTGGACACCGGGAACCGACCTCAGGAACCACAGGGCAGCCACCACACGAAAGCACACCCCGAGTGGGGCCCACAGGGGGTCGGCCGACCCCACAGGTCGGCCGAACCGACCTTGTGGCGCCCACTCAGGGGTTTCCACGTGGTGCTCAGTCATTGGTCCTAGAGGCCATCCCCGGGGTGTTTGGGTGCTCTCACGCCGGTTGCACAGGCCTATAAATAGAAGGAGAGGGGGGTAAGAAGAGGGTGAAGCACACTTGAAGCCATTTCTCACCTTTGCCTCTTTCTCCCTCTCTCATTCTCTCTTGGTGGAGGTGAAACCTCATCCCACCATGAGTGTGTGTGTGTGTGGAGGATCTAGACTAGGTGGTGCTATGTAGAGAGGAGTGTGTGGATGAGTAGAGGTGAGGCGGTGATGATCCGTTCATCATCCATCGTCCCCTTGTACCTCGTGAGCGATGCTATTCTTCATTTAGACTAAAGTGAGTATTTCATTATTTCCTATTTAGACTAAAGTGGTTCTCATGCATGACTGAGTTGTTCTTGAGTTCTTCGTTTGTTCATCATTTAGAGGCTCACGTTCTTCATCAACGTGCCTCCTCGATCTACTTGACGAGCAAGTAATTCATACTTTTGCGTTTGTTCATAAGCTAGAGGCTCGTGTTCTTCACGAACACGACCCTAGATCTTCTGTTATCATCGCATAAGTTTGCATCTTGTTTGTGTGATTGCCTGTCTATTAGAATATAGTGAGCTCATGTATATCTGATTTAGACCAAGTGTCAATCATATCCCCTCGCGCGAATCGATTCAGTGACGAGTAAGGTCTAGCTCAACCTCGCGGGTTCGTCGCTCCGTATTTATACGGAGTGCTATAGTGTTTCTACGGGACATCAGACATAGTCGTGCTATAGTAGTAGTCGGCGGTGTAGACGTGGTGTCTAGACTGCTAGTTATCCTTCGAATGCCCTGTATCCCACGGTTTGTCTTGGGGTAGGCCGCAGTAGTGACAGCCGTTGGACCCTCTGAAATCCCCCCACGTTCGGATACAACGTGTAGGCAACTGTTATAGTCAGGAGGGGCCGGTGTCCGAAGTGAGATCTTATCCGAGCTTGTTGCTCTCTAGAGTCGACAACCTACAGTAGACTTCACATCACTCACCTACCTCAGCAGGGACTGTGTTCCCTTCGATAGTCACTCGTAGAGTCCCCCATACCGCTCCTTGGATTCGATACCCTTGGGAATACTCCTGAGGTGAAGTGCTACAACGGTGTATCCGTGCGCTTGCGGATTCGTTTGCACCCGTCAGTATACCCGGGTGATTCTTACATGCTCACGCTATCCCGGCGCCATAGTGGTGACGTTAAGAAATACCAACAAGCATTTCTGGTGCCGTTGCCGGGGAACGGTTGTCGAGAATCTACGAACCCGACTATCCTCGTATCTTTTGTTTCTACTTTTACCCCCGCTATCCCAGGAAGGTTATCCTTGTACACACCTTCCTCCCATTATGAGTGAAACCATGGAATCAACTTTCTGGAGACAACCCGCTTTTCTAACACCTTGTATGATTCACCCATCTCTCATGAAGCTAGTTGAGGAAAAACCCTTCTCGGGGATGATTCATGAGAATCCCTATGATCACGTAAGAGACTTTGAGCAATTGTGTTCTACCCAGGGTAAAACCGGGGCAACACAAGATGTTTTTAAGAGGAACCTGTTTCCATTCTCCCTCTTCGGGGAAGCGAAATCTTGGTACCATTATTTTGGTTGCAACCACCTACGCTGGGAGGAATTAAGAGCATCTTTTTGCACTCGATTCTTTCCGGTGCGGCGTGTCGTTTCCTTAAGGATGGCAATCCTCAATTTCAAACAAAGAGAGAAGGAAACCTTAGGCATGGCATGGCAACATTTTGCCTCTTTGGTTGAAACATGCCCGATCCTTGGTCTACCCGACCCTGTGCTCTTGCAGCACTTCTGGTTTGGTTTACGAAGAGATTGTGGCATGACGCTTGATGCCATTTCCGGAGGTGCCTTTGTGTTCTTAGAGCCAGAACAGGGACTGGAAATTCTAGGAGAAATTCGAGATTTCAGCTCCCCACCTGACTCGAGAGACGAGGTAGCCAAACGAGAAAATGTCGAAATGCCTAAGCCAATCCTCGAGAGAGCCCGAGCTAACATGCCAAATTTCTCTGTGCTCTAGTCGAAGATATCACTCCTCACTGGTAGGAATCTATGGGAAAGAGCACTTAGTGCAAATTCTGTCCCCAGATTCCCTTATCGTTTCTTCTCTTAAAAACCCGGCCTTCAAGACTTAGTCTCGAGGGAAGGAGGAGGGTAGTAGTCAAGGAAGAAGAATCGTTCCTGGCGGGGACGATCACTTCAACCTTGCCCGCAACTCTCCAGGAGAGGTCACGGTAGATGTTTCTCGTGCTTCATGTTAAGGCTTAATCCAAAGTGCCGCCACACTGAGGGTCATGCTAAGACACGAGCCCTGGTGCAGTAAAACTTCCATATCTTTGGCTTACGGAAGCGCGAACTTATATCCGGTCTAGCTGAGCAATCCATCTCATCATCTTAAGTTCAGCTAAGACCGATGCCGATCAAGTGAAGTGGATGTAAATCCTACTCTTCACTTCTTGACCTGATCGATGCCCTGCGGAGTGTGGTTACACACCTATCCTTTACACTCCCATTGGAAGCTTGGGTTAGCTTATGTGTCATCCCACTTAGGTGAGGGTGAGGTCCTTTGTCGACCCAAGGAGAGGATGAACTAGCAAGTCCATCACTTTCGATCTTCAGCTCAAATGATCGTTTGATCCATAAACTTTCACTCAATTAATCTGGGGTCCGATCATCATTAAGTTCTAGAGGTGAAAAGCTTCACTCTTAGAGCACTCTAGGCTTTAGGCCCGGATTTTGTGCTCAACTCCATCACCTCTATCATCTCTCGTCCTTAGTGCTATAGCCTTGCTAGCTGCGCTTCCTTCCTAAGGTTACCCATCATAGTTCCCTTAGGATGGTTGTAAGGATCGTCTCTGTTCACCATTTATACAGCTTGCATCGTACATATGCACAAACCATGCAGGAAAGAAAACACGTCCTATCATAAAGAAACCTGCAAGGAGGACCACAGGGCAGAGTGGGAAGATATCATCAGGAGAAAATGGACGATATGAGCAACAGGGCAACAGAAACTCTTCATCCAGGTATGAGTTCAGGTAAAGTCCCCAAGTTGAGCTATTAAAGTATAAAGAGGTTAAGTAATGTTGTTTGGGGTAGAAGGCAGCATTTTGCCCAAAATCCCATTCTAGCCCTTGCTGAAGCCTCCGACCCTAGATTTGGTGGGCCACCTGACCTAGAGACCCTGAGCCCCGCCAGAGCCCGCACGCCGAAACTGAGGCCCAGCGGAGCCCAGATGGGCTCGGCCGACCCCCTAGGTCGGCCGACCCACTAGGGCCGCCGCCGCCTCTCATTTTTCGCGTGCGCACTCTTTCGTCCTCCAGAAACCCTTCTCTCGCCGCGTGACGGAGTTTTGCGTCGCTCAGAACCCGTGCCTCCCCTGCTCACCTCCCTCGCTCGCCGTCGCGGCAGTCCCCTTGGCCGACAAGAGCCTTGTCCCCTTCGCCGCGGCACCCTCCTCCGGTGAACCCGTTGAGTGGGATGTCCCTGCCATTGCTGCATCTCCCACAGGGGTGGCACCTATGGAGGTCGCGTGCATCTTCGAGGTGCCGCCGCTCGCCTCCCATCCTCCGGTTGGGAACCAAGGACCGAGCGCCACCATCGACGGAACTCCAGAGCTCAAGGGGATGGCTGTGCCGCCTTTCACACCCCCAGTTCCACGCACTTCCGGCCGATCTGCTTCGCCCGGGAAAGCGAGGAAGCCACGGGGGCGTGCCAGCAGTCCCTACTAGAGGAAGGTGGAAGTCCGGCCACGACCCACAGCAACTCTGCCGCCTCTGGTGATTCCACCACCTCGGCTCAACGTTCCGGGAACCTCCGGGGTGAGAGGCCGCTCGGCCCCTGTTGTGCCATCGTTGCCTCCACCAGTCTCGCAGCTTGGGAAGCCTAGGTTCGCTAGCCCAGACAGCACCAGCAGGAAGAGCAGCCGTGCACCTCCGACTTTGAAGGAAACTAATGAAGAATTTGAGTTATGCAGCAGCTCCACACAACGGGCATCCAGGAAGTCGAGGGAGAGGACTCGGGCGCCCGAGCGATCTCCGAACACTCCCACTGCAGCCAGGATGACCCCACTAGTGGAGGAACTAGGCAGGGAGTGCAAGAAGCTGAAGACCATTAGTGCGGAGCAGAAGATGGATCTCGCTGAGCTTAGAGATGACCTCTGCGATCTTCGCCGTGGCTTGTGCGCCAAGATGAGGCGCCTCTTCGTGGCCACGGGGCACGAGGACCTCTATGATGCTGAGTAGAGGGTCGTGCCCCGCTTTTATTTCCCTTCATAGGCGCTTAAGTTAGGCTTAATTTATTTCCTTTAGTTTATTTTCCTTCCATTTATTTCCTTTATTCGCATCATTTGTGTAAGCGCCTATTTATTTATTATTAGTGAACTTGAATGAATAAATTTTGGCTCCACCGGTCATGTAACCCGGTTGAGTCGCTTGTGTGTTAGTTATTTTTGTTTTTGCTTTTTTGTATCGAAGAACTGCACCCAGGTACAAAACAGTGTGGGGGAGAGCTGCACTCTCCAAAACGCGAACACGACGGATCATTATTGCACCCACACTACGCTCACACAACGCTTACGATCGACCATGCTTAGAGAACCTGAATGGGACATGCATTCGTGCGCATCACAGGAATTCCCGTCTGGTCCACACAGAAACCAGCGCTGGTTTGCATCTCTTCCCTATTTCACCATGATTTCTGAGTTTGTACGCTCATGTTTGATAAATTCTCCATAAATCAACTCAAGAGATCTATGGAAATGCTTACTCCATGCCTAGGGTTGACATGCGTAAGTTTTATTCCTCGTTTATAACCTTGAGGCTTGTGAATAATATCATCATAAGGACAACATGCTTATCTAAGTAGTTGGCAAGTGGGATATGACTTGATGACATGTTCTTAACTCTGTTGGTTCTGGCCCTTGGGATAATTTTGTTTTCGAAAAAAAATGCTCTTGCAAAGCTCCTCTTTGATGTGCCACCGTCCTACCAAAGCCATATGATGTTCTTAGTTGAAAACCTTATACTCATATGCTGCGTGTTATTACATTCAGCTTTGTCAAATTCTGTGACCCTTGTGAGAATTCTTTTCATTACTTTCATGGTCAAGATTCATGTGCACGTCACTTTATCCCCCTTGCTATGCTTCTACCCTGGAAGTTAGCATTGTATTATTCATTCCATTCCACGAAAATAAGGCTCCATACGTGTTGATCCCTTCCCTCTAGTTTTTGTTACACAAGAGACATGGCTATCGAAAAAAAAAATATGGACACATGAAGGTCCAGTGCTGAAACAAAAGAGAAGAAAAGAGAGAATTATAGAGACAGCCATGCTCTCAAAAGATTTCTTATACAAAAGGGAGAATCATGCAAAATGGAGTTCCATAATCTAGATGGTGATAACTAGTATCCATTCCGGGGCTAGTGTCCACCTCACCATCAATCAACATTCATCATACATGTATGGTAATATCTAGCACCTATTCCGGGCCTAGTATCCACCTTATCATACTCACCGTACCCATACATGTGCACATCTTGATCTGATTGTATAATTTGATTTTCTCTATGGATCCAGTTTTTGACTTTGCAATATATATGATACAAGTATGTTTTACCTTTATCCTACCCTGAGCTCCAAATACAGCCATCATTAGAAGTAGGGTGAAGAAAGGCAATCTAATGCCTTGGTGAGGACATATACACATTGAGCGGTCCGAGAGAATCAAAGAAGGAGGGCAGAGCAGTTCTTTTTCTTTAAAAATTATCAGGAAAACCTCAAGTGTTGACCAACAGGTGCTTAAGAGACTCGATTCATGGACATTCCTCTTATCAACTACCCAAGATGGCATTGTAGCCAATCCACAGAGTTCACAAGAGCAAGGTATGACTTGGAATAACTCTTATGTTTGTCTTATACCTTTAGTTCAAACCCATGTGATCTTCCCTTTCACTCGGGACGAGCAAAGGGCAAGTGTGGGGGAGTTGTTGATGGCTGTTAAGTACCTATTTTAGGGCCGTCAATCCCTGCATTTTATTATAAGAACTAAGCATCCACACTAGAATAGGGGTTTAAACTGACAATTTCCACCAGTGGCTATGCTAAGTTGAATGCAGGTGTTTGGCATAAGAAATGAAGAGAAAAGGCACCCTCATGATCCTAGCAAGATAGGCTCAGCCAATGAGAGGCTGCATGCAAGCATCCCCTGGATCCATGACATCACCAATCCAAGGAAGGAAGCCACGGCGAATCAGAAGCCGCCATGCAGGCATCACATGGATCCTATGGCCCACCAGAGCGCCTAAACCACCTCCAAACCACGTGGACACCGGGAACCGACCTCAGGACCCACAGGGCAACCACCACACGAAAGCACACCCCAAGTGGGGTCCACAGGGGGTCGGCCGACCCCACAGGTCGGCCAAACCGACCTTGTGGCGCCCACTCAGGGGCTTCCACGTGGTGCTCGGTCATTGGTCCTAGAGGCCATCCCCGGGGTGTTTGGGTGCTCTCACACCGGTTGCACAGGCATATAAATAGGAGGACAGGGGGGTAAGAAGAGGGTGAAGCACACTTGAAGCCATTTCTCACCTTTGCTCTTTCTCCCTCTCTCATTCTCTCTTAGTGGAGGTGAAACCTCATCCCACCATGAGTGTGTGTGTGTGGAGGATCTAGACTAGGTGGTGCTAGGTAGAGAGGAGTGTGTGGATGAGTAGAGGTGAGGTGGTGATGATCCGTTCATCATTCATCGTCCCCTTGTACCTCGTGAGCGATGTTGTTCTTCATTTAGACTAAAGTGAGTATTTCTTTATTTCCTATTTAGACTAAAGTGGCTCTCATGCATGAATGAGTTGTTCTTGAGTTCTTCGTTCGTTCATCATTTAGAGGCTCACGTTCTTCATGAATGTGCCTCCTCAATCTAGTTGACGAGCAAGTAATTCATACTTTTGCGTTTGTTCATAAGCTAGAGGCTCGTGTTCTTCACGAACACGACCCTAGATCTTCTGTTATAATCGCATAAGTTTGCATCTCGTTTATGTGATTGCCTGTCTATTAGAATATAGTGAGCTCATGTATATCCGATTTAGATCAAGTATCAATCATATCTCCTCGCGCGAATCGATTCAGTGACGGGTAAGGTCTAGCTCAACCTCGCGGGTTCGTTGCCCGTATTTATACGGAGTGCTATAGTGTTTCTACAGGACGTCAGACATAGCCGTGCTATAGTAGTAGTCGGCGGTGTAGATGTGGTGTCTAGACTGCTGGTTATCCTTCGAATGCCCTGTATCACACGGTTTGTCTTGGGGTAGGCCGCGATAGTGACAGCCGTTGGACCCTCTGAAATCCCCCACGTTCGGATACAGTGTGTAGGCAACCCTTTGCCGTGAACCAACTGCTATAGTCAGGAGGGGCCGGTGTCCGAAGCGAGATCTTATTCGAGCTTGTTCCTCTCTAGAGTCGAGAACCTACAGGAGACTTCACATCACTCACCTACCTCAGCAGGGACTGTGTTCCCTTGGATAGTCACTCGTAGAGTCCCCTATACTGTTCCTTGGATTCGATATCCTTGGGAATACTCCTGAGGTGAAGTGCTATAACGGTGTATCCGTGCGCTTGCGGATTCGTTCGCACCCGTCAGTATACCCGGGTGATTCTTACACGCTCACGCTATCCCGGCGCCATAGTGGTGGCATTAAGAAATACCAACTGTGGCGCTTCTCATCTACCCCAAATCTTGTCTCAAGAGCTCAAGCCGTTTGGGAGATCTATCGATTTGAGGAAAAATCTTCTCTCTTGTGTTCATAGCCCAAATCATTTTTCTAGTGGTGTTTCCTTGATCTTTTGGAGGAGATCTTTTTGGAAAAGCTTCTTTATGTTGTTGTGAAGCCGTGGTTAAAATTTCGTGATTTTTGGAGGTCGTTTGATCGAGTTTTGGATTTTTCCCTCTTTTCCCGCGGGCTGTTTTCTGGGCAGTTTCGGGTGATCCGGCCCAAGTGCCCGGGTGATCCGGAGGGGGCCGGGTGATCCGGCCACTTGTGCCCGGGTGACCCGGACCGGCTCTGGAGGCTAACAGGTGATCCGGCCCAAGTGACAGGATGATCCGGTAGAACTCCGCCTTTTGCTTTGTTGCTCGAGCTCTTTCGTGTTTGCTTCCGCTTTACTTCCTAGCCTTTCGTGTTTTGTTCCTAAGGTTCGAGAGAGGTTTAATTGTGCTACCGCTTGATCGTGTGTGATCCTCGGAGTTGCGATTGGGACATAGGCCGAGTTCTTGGAAAGAATTTTTATCGGTTCCCATTCACTCCCCCCCTCTCTGGTCACCTATTCGGTCCTTCAATTGGTATCAGAGCCGGTTACGGATCTTCTTGATTCTAACCAGTCTAAGATCCAAAGATGGGCGATTATGGCACGGGGTCGGGTCCTCCGCACTTTGATGGCAAGAATTACCTGATGTGGGAGAGGCGCATGGGCGCGTTTTTGCGAGGGAAGGGAACTCTAATCTGGGAGGTCACTCAAAATCCTCAATATGACATCCCAGACAGTTTTCTGCTTCCAGGATCGCGGGACATATTTGAGGTCAACAGCAAGGCCGTTGATTACTTGTTCCATGCTCTCTGTGCCTCGGAGTTCGAGCGAGTGTACAGAGAGAATGTGGCCGGAAAGATTTGGCTCAAGTTGAGAAATGCTCATGTTGGCAATGCCCAAGTGCAAGCTCGTTTGTTTTCCACTTACCGGAGAGAGTACGAGAACTTCACTCATCTCCCCGGTGAGTCGACCGATGCTATGTTCCAGCGCTTCACTAGCATAGTCAACAACATGAGGGCCAATGTGACAGTGCTCCCATACACGGATCATGATCAAGCTATCAAGCTTTTGCATGCCCTGGATAGGTCTGTGTGGAGTGCCAAGGTCGAGGCCATTGAGGAGTCGAGCGTGTATGATACGCTCACGCTTGATGAGCTGTTTTCAAAGCTCAGGTCTTCGGAGGTTAATCGTGGCCTGAGAGCCAAGAGCGAGAGCCCCACTGATCCTCATAGTTTGGCTCTTGTCTCAGGATCAAGGTCTAACGCTAACTCTGGTGGTTTCTCTTTGTCTTGTCTTGTGTCTTTGCCAGATGAGGACTTTGAGGTGCTGAGCGAGGATGATCTCGCCTTGTTGAGCAAGAGGTTTGGGCGGATGTACAAGAACCACAAGAATGCAAGGCGGAGCTCGGGGATGTGCTATCGGTGCGGGAAGCACGGGCACTTCATCGCCGAATGCCCTGAAGCCATGGAGATCAAGAACAACTACAAGGGCAAGCCCAAGCATGACTACAACAAGCACCGCTCCCGGAACGACTACAAGGACAAGCACAAGGACAAGGGCGAGAGAAGGCATAAGAAGAGTGGCGGCCACAAGAAGAAGACGGCTCGAGCGATGGCTGCCGGAGTGAGCGACATCGACTCCACATCAAGCGATGCTTCTTCCGACTCGAGCAGCGAGGAAGAGCAAGAAAGGCGCAAGGACAAGCGGCACACGGGCTTGAGCTTCGTCGCACAAGGAGGCTTTTGTGGCATGGCGCACTCCAAGAAGGGTGGGAAACACAGCTCGGATTCGAACTCCGACTCCGATGAAGAGGTACGACAAGATCCCAACTTCTTGCTAGAGGAGAATGCTAGGCTCAATGAGTTGCTTGATAACCGTGATGATGTGCTTAGAAGGACCAACAAGGAGAAGAGGGAATTTAGGTCTTTGTTGGGTGAAGCTAAGGATAAGATTGCTGAGCTTGAATCCTTGCTTGTGGATGCTAGAAATGAGATAGCCTCTTTGAAATCTGCTCCTGTGGTGTCAGATGAGATTGATTGTGGTGACTATTCAGTTTTTCTTGCTGATTTGACTGCTCTCAAGGAGAAGCATGCCTCTAGCTTGGAGGAACTAGATGTGATTAGGATTGAGTGTGATGAATTGAAGTCTAGGCCAGCTTTACTAGGTGCTTGTACCTCATGTCCTGTCTTGCATGCTAGGCTAGATGAATCTCACACTAGAATAGTTTCTCTTGAGGCGGCATTGAAAGCTCCTCTTCCTACATCATGTTCAACCTGTGAAATGCATGCTTTGAAAAACATGGAACTTGCACACGATGTTGAAAATGATGAACTGAGAAAAATGATGGGGTGGTTGTCTGGGCATGAGCCACAATTGAGTTTGATGTTGGCTCAGTTTAAGAGGTTTGATGGTCAGGCATTGAGAGCTGACAAGTGTGGTGAGAAGAGTGGTGAGGAAGAAGAGAAAGCCGGAGAGATCCTCATTCCAGCACATACCACACCGATGAACAAATTTGCACCCAAACCAAACCACCGCAGAAATAACTTTGACACAACACCAGATCCACCAGTGTTCCCCCACAAGTTTGAGAACTACCAGAAACTCATCAAGTTTGTGAGCACCCAGGGAGTGTCTTTGGTGGGAAGTCAGGAGAGAAAGTCGGAGAGAAGCTTGTAGAGAAGCCAGAGCCTAAGCCAGTGCCAATCCGCTTCCATTGTGAGTATTGTGGGAGGGATGGGCATAAGGATGAGTTCTGTTTTTGGAGGAAGAGGGATGAGAGGTTTGCTAGGGAGATGGCAAACAAGGACAGGTACCACCTTGCTCGTGGTGTGCCTGAGCCTCGTAGAGGGCCTCTACCTTGGGGTGATGTGTTTGTGAGGACAGTTCCCACTCGTGGAGGTGGAGGTGGAGGTGTGTTTCCTCAGAGAGACAGGCGTGTTGGGTTTGGGCGTGGTGAGTTGGCTCGACGTGCTCCTTCTCGTGACCGTTACGAGTTTGGGAGGCACGATCGGAGCTTTGGGTCTCAGATGGACTACGGGCCACGTTTTCCTCCTCGTGGTGCGCGTACTCCTCTAGTGAGACGTGACAGGTCATTTGGTGGTAGGCGTGAGAGGGCTCCGCCTCGGGGTGTTAGTAGAATGGACTTTTCTAACCCTTCTTTTGAGCAAATGGCTCGACACTGGTTTGACTCTTTTAGAACTAACCCCAGTGTTGAGTCGCTTGCTCATTCTCATTTTTTATAGCAGGTGGGAGGCTACACATGACCGGAGATCGTGGGTGGTTCTCCAGCCTCACCCCGGTGAGTACGAGGGAGTACATCACTTTCGGGGACAATGGGAGAGGACGAGTGCTTGCTGAAGGTATGGTGAAGGTGAGTAGCAAGGTGACCTTAAGAAGTGTGGCCCTGGTCAAGTCACTTTGGTTTAACCTGTTGTCAGTATCTCAGTTATTGGATGAAGGTTTTGAGGTTCGTTTTAAGTCGGGTGCTTCTCGTGTGCTTGATTCTCGAGGCGATCTTGTCTGTACGATCGTCCCCGAGGGTCAAATCTTTCGTGCTGATTTTTCCCAGTCTATTGGTCCTCCTCGATGCTTTGTTGCTGGCGTTTCAGCCGAGCTTTGGAAATGGCATAGGAGGTTGGGACACTTGAGCTTTGAGTTGCTTTCCCGCTTGAGTGGTCTTCATCTTGTCCGAGGATTGCCTAAGTTGAAATTCGAGAAGGATTTGGTTTGTGCTTCTTGTCGGCATGGAAAGATGTTTGCTGCTTCTCATGCCCCTCTGACTGCTGTCATGATCAAGCGACCTTATGAGCTGTTGCACATGGATTTGGTTGGGCCAGCTCGTGTTCGCTCTGCGGGTGGGAAGTCGTATGTTCTTGTGGTTGTTAATGATTTTTCGAGGTACTCTTGGGTTTTCTTTTTGGAGGATAAGAGCGAGACATTTGGCTTTGTCGAGACTTGATCTTGAGGTTGAAGAATGAGAGACATGGTGATGCCATTCGAGCTATACACAGTGACAATGGCACGGAGTTTAAGAACTCTCATTTCGATACCTTTTGTAGTGATCTTGGTCTTGATCATCATTATTCTTCTCCATACGTCGCTTGCCAGAATGGCGTAGTGGAGTGGAAGAACCGGACCCTTTGTGAGATGGCCAGGACGATGCTTGATGAGCATAGGACTCCTAGGCGTTTCTGGGTCGAGGCGGTCAATACCGCTTGTTATGTCTCAAATTGTATCTTCCTTCGTGCTTTCAAGAAGAAGACCTCCTATGAGCTGATGCATGGATGACAACCTAAGGTGAGTCACTTTAGAGCTTTTGGTTGCAAGTGTTTCATTCTGAAGAAGGGCAAGCTGGATAAGTTTGAGTCTAGATGTTCAGATAGGATTTTCCTTGGTTATGCGATTCACTCTAGAGCATATCGTGTGCTCAACCTTGACACTAACCGAATCATGAAGACTTGCGAGGTTACCTTCGACGAGACACAGCCATGTAGCTCTTCTGCTTTTGAGTGTGTAGGTGACAAGGAGATTGGAGCGAGGATCTTTAAAGATGAGCAAGATGGAGATGGAGATGAGGACGATGATGGAGGTGACGCTACCATGGCTGATCGTGTACGTGCTACTCCCACTACTACGACGACGATCGAGGATGGTCCATCCCCTACACCCACTACGACTGAGGCTGTTCGAGTGGAGGCTGTTGCTGTGGGGGAGATCGTGTCCAGGCGAGAGGCTCCGCGGCGGGTACAAGTTGATCACCCACCGACGACGATCATAGGTGACCTTCATGAACGCACTACACGGTTGAGGTCAAGGAATTCTTCTCATTTCGCTCACTCTACTTTTGTCGCGTCGTTTGAGCCCAAAGATATTCGACACGCTTTGTCTGACGAGAATTGGGTGAATTCCTTGCATGAGGAGTTGGAGAACTTTGAGAGAAACCAAGTCTGGTTGTTAGTCGATGCACGACCAAATTGCCGTCCCATAGGAACCAAGTGGGTGTGGAAGAACACAGAGGGTGAGAATGGGATGGTTGTGAGAAACAAGTCGAGGTTGGTGGCGCAGGGGTTCAACCAGAAGGAGGGAGACAAGGAGGGGATAGACTATGAGGAGACATTTGCTCCTGTGGCCCGTTTGGAGGCAATTAGGATCCTTGTAGCCTTTGCCATGGATAAAGGGTTCAAGTTGCACCAAATGGATGTCAAGAGTGCTTTCTTGAATGGGGTGATAGAGGAAGAAGTGTATGTGAGGCAACCCTCGGGGTTTGAGAGCGAGAAATATCCACACCGTGTATACAAACTCCAGAGAGCGCTCTATTGGTTGAAACAGGCACCGAGAGCTTGGTATGGCAGGTTGAGAAGGTTTTTGCTGAGTAAGGGGTTTGTGATGGGCATAGTTGATAAGACCCTATTTCTCCTTAAGCATGGGAATGACCTGTTGATTGTTCAGATATACGTGGATGACATAATCTTTGGTGGCTCTTCTCATGATCTTGTTGCCAGATTTGCAGATGACATGAGCAGGGAATTTGAGATGTCCATGATGGGTGAGCTGCAGTTTTTCTTGGGCCTCCAAATCAAGAAGTGCAAGGACGGGACGTTTGTACATCAGGCGAAGTACACCAGAGACATGGTGAAGAAGTTTGGCATGAACGACTCCAAGCCGCTGACTACACCGATGAGTACCACTACAGCTTTGGACGCGGACGAGGATGGCGAACCCGTGGACCAGAAGGAGTACCGGAGCATGATCGGCTCCCTCCTCTACTTGACGGCGACAAGGCCAGACATACAGTTCAGTGTGTGTCTGTGCGCTCGTTTTCAGGCTTCACCGAGGACTTCACATCGGCAGGCCGTCAAGCGGATTTTTAGGTACTTGAACTACACTCCTGAGTTTGGTCTTTGGTATTCTGCCTCCTCGACACTCAAACTTCACGGGTACTCCGATGCTGATTTTGCCAGGTGTCGATTGGACAGGAAGTCTACCTCTGGGTGTTGTCAGTTCCTTGGTTCTTCTTTGGTCTCTTGGTCATCTCGCAAGCAATCCAGTGTAGCCTAGTCCACTACAGAGGCCAAGTATGTAGCTGCTGCTAGCTGTTGTTCCCAGCTGCTTTGGATGACCTACACTATGAGTGATTTTGGTGAGGAGTGCTCCCAGGTTCCACTTTTTTGTGACAGCACCAGTGCCTTAAGTGTAGCCAAAAATCCTGTCCTCCACTTCAAAACAAAACACATAGAAGTGAGATACCACTTTCTGAGGGACAATGTTGAGAAGGGAAACATATCTTTGTCCTATCACTACGTGAAAACCTCAAACAGGTCACGCAGCATTTGTAACGGGCCCTTAACACCCGTTACATGGACCCCATCTGTAATGGTTGTTGTTTGGCACCCGTTACGCATAAGCGTGGCAGGCTCGACCCCGACGTGGCCAACACAGCACCCGTTACCAATGACGACTTCCAGTAACGGGCTTCTTAAACGCCCGTTACAGTTATTCTTTGTAACGGACGTAAAATGCGACCGTTACGAAAGTTAAACGTATCCATAACGGGCTCTTTAAGTCCGTTACCAATCACTGTCATATCGGTAACGTGCTTTTAAGTCTGTTACTGATGACAATTTGACGCCCGTTACTAGACTCGGAGCTCAATAATTGAAGTCCATTAGCACTGTCACTGCCGTCAAATATTTGACTATGTCATCATAGCAAATATTGGATATGACACAAACATATAATCATGTCTCTTAAATAAGATGCAAAACCACAAGTACACATAGATAGTAGTCATAAGATCATATTCTACATATTTAAGATGCATATATAGCTAGCATCACATGTTCACATACATATGACTTGCATAATGTTCAGAACAAACAGATTCACATGATCACATCTGACGTGCATCAGCAGGGGCACTAGTTAGATGGCTTCTTTTGTGCTACAGCCTCAAGTTCAGCTATCTTTGCCTCTAGTTTTACAAGTCTTTCCTGCAGCTCAGCATTCTTCTTTGCAGCTTCGGGAAGTTCAATATCCTTCATCTTCTGTGCGCCTTTAAACTTCTCCACCTCAGATTCTAGTATTTTCTGACCATTTGCTAGGAGACTTATGTCGTCCATAGCCTTGTCATCCATCCTTCTATCCACCTTGTCGAGTACTTTCCAGATGCAGTGAAGATCCTCCTGAGTAACAACACATTTCTACAACAAAGGCAAATTGATGCAAGTTTCATAATTAGATTGCCAAGTTTAATATCATGAAAGATGTAATTGGTCAAACAAGAAAGTTGTTTAGCTGTAACTGGGTTCAGAGCTTGGTTGATCCTGTGGATTTGTTTCCAGATCATGTCAATGTCCTCCCAAGCTACAGCACCTCCCTAAAACAAAGGCACTGGATGTTCAGTTAATAAAAGTCGATGTAGCATGGAGATTCAGAAATTGAAGTAGTATATAGAATAAGTTCAACAATTTTGTGAGCAGCATATGATGAGTACCATGTATTAAATTTCAAGCATAACAAAATTTCTACTCGAAAGGTTAATAATTTTCCTCCCGAGTAACAACACATTTCTAAAACAAAGGCAAATTGAAGCAAGCTTCACAATTAGATTGCCAAGTTTAATATCATAAAGTTGTAACCGGTCAAACAAGAAAGTTGTTTAGCTGTAACTAGGTTCAGAACTTGCCTGCTGCTTCTCTTTACCAATGTCATCCTTCTTCATTCTTTCCATCCTGTTTAGGAATGTGCAGATGTAGTCTAAGGTTTTCTTGAGCATGTCGATTTTTGTCCAGATCCTGACAATATCATGTGCTAGTACAACAACTTCCTAAAACAATGGAAAATTGATGCACTGGAACCATTGATCAGTAAAGGCACTGGATGTTCAGTTAATAAAAGTCGCTGAGCATGAAGATTCAGAAATTGAAGCAGTATACAGAATGAGTTCAACATTTTTGTGAGCAGCATATGATGAGTACCAGGAATTCAATTTCAAGCATAAATCTAACTTCAAGCATACCGAACTCGAGGAAGGTTCGGCCTCTGCCTGCCGGGCGTCGCCGGAGTGCACCCCCTTGGCGCTTGCGCGTGTGTACGGCCTCCTCCCCTGGCCAACGAAGAACCGACCTCTTCGTTGCGGAACCTCA
Organism: Cenchrus fungigraminus; assembly: GCA_036936925.1. Lineage (NCBI taxonomy): Eukaryota > Viridiplantae > Streptophyta > Magnoliopsida > Poales > Poaceae > Cenchrus > Cenchrus fungigraminus. The sequence continues at coordinate 92,932,030 of CM072773.1, read as the reverse complement.
CTCTCTTGGCGGGGGCGGCGGGCGGCGCCTTCTCCTCCTCGCTGCAGAACCTCCCTCTTGAGTCGCGGCGGGGGAACGACTGCTTTCCGCCGGCCATCTCTGCGACAGAGACGAGGAAGGAGAAGGGGATCGGAGAGAAGGCGACGGAGACGAGGAAGGCAGAAGGTTTGAGAAGGAAGGCAGAATGGCAGATCGAGTGGCAGGGGAGAGTGGCTTTTGGTCAAACATTGGGAACAAAGGATACGTGGATAAGCCAAACCTCGTCTCCAATGCACGGGGGCGGCGCGTGGGGCCGGCTCCTCCTTGTCGGTTTGGAGGGGCAAATGCGACGCGGAATAACCATCCCGCGTAGTCTCCTTTGTATCTGTCTTGATTGACATGTCAGCCCCATCTCTCAGGGCTCCCATTTCGACATACAGGCATAATCAAGAAAAAATCTTTTTAGACAAAACAGACATAATATAGATAAAGATAACTTGTCCACATATATATATAAAGATTACTTGTCCACAAAGATCCACACAGATATATATAATTATTACAAACAGTTAATAACTTGTCCGTCTAGCTAGGCCTTAACTTGGCCGTCACATTTTTACAATGGTCATGCTATCTGACCATGCACATCAACAAAAGCATGCCCCCTTCAACATCAACAAAAGCATGGTATCTTCAACTAAGGTTTGCTTTTTTTGCAGCCTCTTCAAATGCAACCAAGGTATCTTGAAACACATCGAGTGCATCTTCCATGAGCTGCAGATTTTGTTCAGCCACAAACTTGTACCGCCTCATGAATGCAGCCTTTGTGAGGAGGATGTGCATTTCTTCCTTAATATTATCAACCCCAGGTTTCACATATTCCCAGACAGTGTCATGCCATTTTGATTCCGATGGAATGAAAAACATAGGAAAGTTGCTACATTGATCATTTGGATGAACCATAGGAATGAGAAGATTGAGATAGACAAAGGAACAAGCTAGCCATTTCATAGGAACAAGTTGCTACATTGATCATGTTAGAAATCCTACAAAATCTCTATGGAACAAGTAGATCAAGCTCAAGCTGCTCCATTTATAGAACAAGTAAAAGGCACTGTGATTCAGAGAAACTTGCCTCGCCGTCGTCGTGGTAGTTGCCAGCGTCGGATATGAGGTCCTCTACACCTTCGCCGCTCCCTCGACCCCTCTCCATCATTGCAAGATATTTGCCGTCGCAGGCGTGAGGCAGGCGCCTTGCCCTCTTCGCTGCCCCCTCGCCGGCACGCTCCTCCCTGCTGTTGCTTGGCCCCTCGTCGGAACCGAGAGGATCCAGTCGATGACGCTCATCTCCGGCTTTGGGTTCGCTGCACCGCCGCTTGGCCCCTCTCCGACGGTCATCGTCGTCTCCGTCTTCGCCGCAATCTCGCCGGCGCGCGCGGATCCAGTTGCGGCACCGCATCGCGTTCGGCTTCTCCTCCTCGATACACGGTGCGCGGGGTCGTCCGCTACTTGGCCCCTCACCGGTGCTCATCGTCGTGTCCCCGCCTCCGCTCACCTCGCCGGCGCCGCCTCCGCTAATCCCTAGTGAGAAATTAGGAAAGCGTCGTGTGTGCTGCGCTTATCCATTCTGGATCTTATATTCATTTTCCAAAATGGAGAGCCATAGCCGACGTAGGTTCGAGGACCCACGTCACATTAGTTGTCACGTGGGGGCGGGCAGGCAACGGTTATCTTTTTTATATAGGCTGCTGACGCTGACACGTGGGCCCGACACTATTTTTTTGAAATGAAACTTGCTTCCCTCAAATATTAGAGCCCATAAAACAGCACCTATAAATTCATTAAAAATACGAACAATTAGTAGTTGGTCATTTAGTATTCGAATAAAATATCAGCAGGCACACTTGTGTAACCAAATTTATCAAAATTCGAATTTTTATCTCGTGTTTGGGATATAATAATTCTAATAACGTATTAGGTTCGTCTAAAAATTCTACAAATTCAGTTGGCAACATAATTTGGGTCCCTAAACTTGTCATAAAAATTTCAAGTGGTTTCTAAAAAGGAAGATCATACTTGTGTACAAATGTGTACATCTCTCACATAGTTTCCTAGAATGTTACTTCGACACTGAAGTTTTCCACACTTTACAACATGTTCGAACTCATATAGATTTGAAAATTTAACACAACCTTGTGTCCACCTTAACAATACGAAATACAAAGTTTCATTAGTAATGGTTGTGTAAAACAAATATTATTTCTATGTTCTACTTATCAAGTACAATATAAGGCATAAAAACATTACTAACGAAAAGGAAATATACACTAAACAATGAAACTAATGAAAAGATGGCGATTTTAGAAAAAATAAGAAAAAACAATCATCAAATTTGGATTACGTATGACCGAGAAATACGTGACAGAAAATTTGGTTCGAGATTAAAAGGAGAAAGGAGAACTGTTTCCTTTGTGGTCGGTTTCCAGCGAATAGAGGTATTAATAAATTAAAATAAGCAATATGAACAGTCTTTGCATTGGAACTTGAAAAGAGGTATTAAAATAAGGTATATGAACAGTCTTTGCGGGACGGAGAAAAAAGTCTTTTGTCCAATGCGACGCTGGTTAGTGGACACGCGTCGGCGCAGCGTACTGTGTTTCGAGGCGTAGTGGCGTGTCGCAGTGGGAAGACTGGCCGCCTGACGGTTCCCCGTCTTGTCATATAAATGCCCGACCGGCCAAGAGCTTTCTTCCATAAGCTTCAAGCGCGCCACCAAGAAAACCCCAGCACCACCGTCATCTCTGGTCACCAAGAGCTTCTTCTTCCTCAAGCGCGCGCATGGCATCGTCATCGAGCGAGCCATCGAGGAAGCGGGGAAGGGAGGAGGATGACAACGACGAAAGCCGCCGCCGTCGTCTCATCCAGGAGGCGCCGGCGCTGCCGGCCGAGGAGGCACCGGCAGCACCGCCCGTGCAGCCCTCCTCTCTGAGTTCACAACTAGTTTTGGACAACATTTGGTCCGTCCAACTCTTGGCCGAAGCTTTCAGGAAGCTTCAACAGGTGTGCGTTAAGCTCGGCGTGCCACGACCCAACGATCCGCTGCAGAGGTCCGTGAAGGATTTCGCCTTCAAGATCCGTTGGTTGGCTCGGGACCTTGAGAGAGTCGTGGTCTTGGGTGACAGCGACGGCGGTGACGGCGGCGACGGCGGCGACAGTGACGATGGCAGTGACGGCGATGGCGACAATGGCGGCTTCGACAGCGGTGACGAACGCGGCCTCGGCGGCTCCGACTCCGACTCCGACGGTGGGTCTCCTCCGACAGCGGCGACAAGTCTTCCTACCTTAGCTTAATTAATTTGTTCCTCCTCTGTGTATTCGTCCTCCTCTGTTTGTTCGTGGAAGTCTGCTTGTTCCTCCTGTGTGTTTGTTGAACTTGTGATGAACTACATCTAAGTGGTAGGGGAGAGGGGCTTTTGGTCAAACATTAGGAACTCTGCTTGTTTATCATGAACATGTTCCTCTGTTAATATGTGTTCCTCCTGTGTGTTTGTTGAACTTGTGATGAACTACATCTAACAATGGCAGAGTGGCAGGGCACAGTGGCAGCGGGGCAACAATGAATTGCAATGTTTGTTACTACTCTATTTGTTAGTGAAAAGATTCTGAGTTTCGAAATGCTGGTGCAGGCTGGTTAATTTCACACTAAAATGTCAACACAGATGAATTGATGAAATTTGTGATATGTGACACATTAAGATTCATGACCCAATTGTCATTCCATTCCATTTTCTTCATTCATGCATTTAAGTTTGTCATCTGTGACAAATTTTTCATTCCTCATTCACACAGATGAAACAAATTAAAGCACCACTTTTCACATCACAATTACTTCTTTGCAGCATACATCCCCAGTGAACATCCAAATACTACACAAACAGCACCCACAATAATCAAGTTCATCTTCCAGATCACATTGTCCATCTTCTCCTCCAGTGCTTTCTTCCTCTGCTTGTCGTCCGGTGCTTTCCTCTGATTGTCGCTCCCAAGTTGACAATCCACTGAATCAACTACTTCATCGATCACGTCTGCCCAGTTCGACGGTCGAAAAGATATGACGCCAGCATCCTTCAGCATCTGGAGATACTCCTTCTTGAAACGGTAATATCCACAAAGCTTGGGGAACTGTACAAATCAAAAGCACATAAGAACCCTAACTTAGATTTGGGAAATCACAGCTTAGACTACTCACCGCGTTCCTCGCACACTTGAAATAAAGACGACCGTGGTTTTCACCTTCCTTCTGCGTCCTCCCCTCCACCACCCGAGCCATACCACAGTCCGGGCAAGGGACTAGTGGGAAGCCACTTAGCTCACCGACTGGATCCAAGCCGATGGAGTGAATGCGGCTGCCCCGACAACCTTGAAACCTGCTCCTGCCACATCTACCTCCAGACGAATCGGCGTAGTGCGACATGTGCGCGACGGTGGGGAAAGGAAGGGCGGGCGGCGGTGGAGCTCAGAGCGGGGAAGAAGAAGCTGGGAGCTCAGAGGTCAGAGCGTCGTGTGTGCTGCGCTTATCCCATTCGAGATGTTATATTCATTTCCAAAATCGAGAGTCCTTTCCGACGCGGGTTCGAGACCTCGCGTCTCATTTGTTGTCAGGTGGGTTCGACCGGCCAGGCAACATTATCTTTTTTATATAGGCTGCTGACGCTGACACGTGGGCCCGACAGTAATTTTTTTGAAATGAAACTTGCTTCCCTCAAATATTAGAGCCCATTAAACAGCACCTAAAAATTCATTAAAAATATGAACAATTCGTAGTTGATCATCTAGTATTCGAATAAAATATTAGCAGGCACACTTGTGTAACCAAAATTATCAAAATTCGATTTTTTATCTCATGGTTGGGATATAATAATTGTAATAACGTCTTAGGTTGGTCTAAAAATTCTACAAATTGACTTGGCAACATAATTTGGGTCCGTAAACTCGTCATAAAAATTTCAAGTGGTTTCTCAAAAGGAAGATCATACTTGTGTACAAATGTGTACATCTCTCACATAGTTTCCTTGAATGTTATACTTCAACACTGAAGTTTTCCATACTTCACAACATGTTCGAACTCATATACATTTGAAATTTTAACACAACCTTGTGTTCACCTTAACATTACGAAATACAAAGTTTCATTAGTAATGGTTGTGTAAAACATATATTATTTCTATGTTACTTGTAAGAAACAAGATAAAGGCGTATAAACAACATCCAGGAAATGGAGTTATATACGAAACAATGTCATAAATGAATAGAAGTTTATTTTAGAAAAAATCAGAAACAAATATCATCAAATTTGGATTACGAATGACGGAGAAATACGTGATTCAAATCTTTGATTGCAGATTAAAAGGGGAAAAATGATGTGAACCGTTCTTCATTCGAATAGAACTAGCCCCGGCCTGACGCGTTTTCCTAATAATATTGGGCCTTTCAGTATTAAGGCCCACACACGCCCACTCACACTAGGGTTAGTAGGGAAAGACGCCTCCCTCACGCAGTCGCCTCCTCACTCTCCCCTCGCGCCGTCGTCTTTCTCCCCCTCGCGCCGCCGCTTCCTCACTCTCGCCTTCCTCCCCTCACCCCCCTTCCCCCACGACGCGACGCACGCTACACACCTTCGCTGAGACGCGTGCCACACCACCCCTCACCTTCCAGCGACGACGACTAGGAGGAGGAGGAGGGATCCAGCGCACGAGGTCGACGCGAGGACGTGGCGACTAGAGATCTCTCCGCTCCGACAGTGACAAGGTGAACTGCATGCTAGAAATCCCTCCTACATCATTAAGATACATTCTTGACTATGCTCAGCAGTAGCGTAGCCACATTGGGGCCAGCTGGGGCAGCCGCCCCAGCTAATCTGCCCTAACTCGACTATGTTCCTTCTTCTCTGACGATATTTTTAAGCTTCGGTAGTATTTCTAGATGGCGCCGTGACTCATAGGACCTTAGTACTTGCTAATTTGTGTCTTTGTTCTTCAAATTTAAGACTACATTTTGAAAATTTTCGCTAAAATTTGTGCAACTGCAGCATATAGATGTGTGAATTGGTGTGTGTTTCATTTTGGTTTGGTCCGTCATTAGGTGTCGCCCCAGCTAATTTTTTTTTCTGGCTCCACCACTGATGCTCAGTTAGGGTTTCGAGTTTCAAAACGTATACTTAGCATTTTCCTTTCGACTCACTCTTATATTTAGTTTTGCTCTTGTTCCATATGTACATTTGGACATTCTCTCCAAGTTGAATAAGTACCTCATCAGCAACAGAGGCAGCGAGCATCTTCCTCTTTAAAATGGTAACGTCGTATTGCCTGAACTAATTTTTTGGTTTCTGAATAATGCATTTATGTTAATGGTTTACCATAGAACCAATGAGATTATACTGGGCTAAACTAGTTACTGTAAATATTTTCTCATTTGTATGGTCTTGTACACAGTTCTGTGGGTGTTGATTAGATAAATGCTTAGCTGTTATGCATGGTTAACTAAAAATGTGCTCTACTTGTCTCCTGTTGTAGCATGTCTCCTGGGAGAGGTAGCAGTATGGTCTGCTTTTTGTGCTATTCTTGGACACTGAGCTGACCTTTCTCATAATCCCTTGACAATTAATTCACAGGATAACTCTGTCGAGGACTGCCGACATGAGCAATTTGAAGAAGATGCATATAATGAAGAAGATGGATATGCCACTGCTAGTGAAGAACAAGAGCAGGTGGGTGGGGCTACGGGCCGAGCCAGAGTGCCAAGGACAGCGACAAAGTGGCCAAGAGACAAAATGGTAGTCACTGAGGTTGAGAGAGGGGGGATGCCAGTACCATTGACACAAAAGCGCGGGTTCAGGGCGCTTGCAGGGCTCATCGCTAGACAAAAGATACCTTTGGATTTGCCAGAAATAAAAAAACTAAGCGATGAACAAAAGTGGTACTTGTTTGAAACCTATATGCAGAAACACTTGGAGTTCTAGGAAGACATGAAAGAGCAGGCATTCAAGCTTTTGTGGAAGATTCCAGCCAAGGCATGGAGACAATTCAGATTTCAGCTTAGGCGAGATTTTATCAGAAAAGGAATCGAGCCATTTGGAAAGCACAACTTTATCAAGCTGGAAGAGTGGACAGAGTTTGTGAAACAGCAGGAAACCGAGGAAGCCTCATCTCTTTGTTGCAAGTTCAAGTCACTTCAAAGCCTGAACACAAACGAGCACAGCATGGGTCCAGCTGGTTATTGTGGAAAACTACCACTGTGGGAGAAGAGGATTGGAAATTAGCTGCGGCTGGGATCGCCAACCCATATGATGCCATCACTGATGATCGTTCTAGGAATTGGATGCGAGCAAGGAGTAAGCTAGTGGTGACAGACGGTGTTGCCAAGATAGTGATCAACAAAGTAGCAAATGAAAGTGTGGCTGCAGAAATCATGGAAAAGAATGCACATGCAGAATCTTCAGGAATGACTTCATGGCTGAGGGAGAATGATGTGCTAAGTCAGTGCTTGGGCATCCCCGAACAACCAGGTTGCGTGCGTGGTGTCTCCAGCTACCAGAGCTGGAAGTTTGCATGGCCTCAGCACGCTTCCATGTACAGGAAGAGGAAGAGGGCCAGTACTGACTCATCAGTTGATAAGCAACAGATGAAGGAAGAAATCAAGCAAGAACTCAAGGCTGAGATGGAGAAGGATATGCTTGACATGATGGCACGAGGGTACCAGGTGGTGTTTGCACCAGTGTCCAATCGCACAAGCCCTTCACCCGCCGGACTGAAGAGCAGTTGTGCGTCCGCAGATAATGTAGTTTTGATCAATGGCACTACAGAGTTGTCGACAGAGGTACAGCACATTACTTCCCCCACACAGGAAGACCTTATAGGCACGTTGACTGAACCCACAGACTGTGGCCTATGGATCATATTTCACGGTGTTGAATGTGAAGCTGCAATTGGTGTGGTTCAACCAGAGCAGACTACGCTACACACAACCCCGATTCATGAAGACTGTGCTGTGGTCAAAGTGCTGCATGTATATTCTGTCTTTAGGGATCACGTGCTGGAACACCCTCCTAATGACGAGGTGACAACACTTGGACAAGCTCTACACCAGAGGATACAGTGGAAGAGGTGTCACATTCACATCAAGGGAGCACCAATTGCAAAATCTTGCTCGCACACTATGGTACAGTTTCCTTCTGGTTCACAAACTACAGGAGAAAACCCAAACCTAGAAACACAAACTACAGAACAAAATTCCCCACCTGGTAACCCACCTCCTTCTCCTCGTCCACACCCAGAAATGCAAATTACAGAACAAATTCATTCCCAACCTGGTAACCCACCTCCTCCTCCTCCAGACCCAGAAACACAAATTACATCCCCACCTTCTCATGAAAGAACAAAACCTCCATCCCCAAAAGAAAGTGCTCAAAACAATGATGCCAAAGCAGGAGCCTAGAGTCATGTGTTGGCTGATGCCGAGAAATCTGTCAATGACAGTTCGAAGAAAGCTGCAGGTACATCTGGGCCCAATATCTCTACAATAGCTGCTGGTCAGACACCACCTGAGAAACCTTCTTCAGCCATCTCAAAGCAGTAGGAAAAGAAACTCGTTGAAAATAAAAGGTCTACCAGAAAGCGATCTGAGAAACCTTCTTCAGCCATCTCAAAGCAGCAGCAGCAGAAAATTGCTGAAAATAAAAGGTCTCAGAAGCCTACCACAAAGCCTTCTTCAGCCATCTCAAAGCCGGAGGAAAAGAAGCCTGCCAGAAAGCCATCTGAGAGAAACGCTAAGAAGAAGGCGGCCAATGTTGCTATGACTCATAGTAACCCAAACTACCAATTTGGAAATGCAATGCTCAGTGCTGATGAACTCAACCATCCGGATACTACTCCTCCTTCTGTCACTAATCTACACAATTTCTACATGGGACGTTGTAAGGACAATGATGAGTCTCTGATTCAGGGCATAATATGGCCCAAGCACGGCTGGTGGCCTGTGAGAGAAGATGAAAAATACGAGTTGTTGTCTGTGATCATCAGCGACTTGTACGATCTCTTCAACTTGGATGCTTTGGATATGGGACTTCTCCGCTATTTCATCTTGTAAGTTGCTTGAAAATTTAATCTGCTTCTCACTAATCATTTTCTATCTAAATGTGCTTTCTGCCTCAGTTCATCTTTACTATGTATTTTGCCTCCTTACACTTTGTTTTTTCTTAATATTAGGAATATGGCTATAAAAGTACGGCAGAAGAAGGAACCTGTAGCCTTCCTTGATCCTGAATGCTTTAGCCAGTCAAATATACAAAATAACAGGGACTTTTTTGTGTCCTATACGAAGCGTGCCTACCAGTCATATGCTAAAAAGAGAGTCATCATTTCCTACTATAACACTAGGGAGCACTGGATTGCAGTGGCGATCTTTCCAAAGCAGAAGACGGTCTTGTATCTTGATTCATATTGGATGCTAGACACTAATTTCTCTTAGTTGGTACTTGCCATTGATGAGTAAGTTCTTTTTCTTTCTTAACCTACAAACTTCCTCAACAAACTCTGCGGAGTTTATTAATGGTGCCCTAACCATTGTTGCATGTTTTGTTGTAGTGCTTGGAATAGTTACTGTGATGACAACAAGTTGCCCCACTGCGCCCTGAACCATGAGAAGGCTTTTGATGTATGTATTACTTAGTATTTCCTGCCTGTGGAAGCTAGTACTAAAGCTTGAGTTTATTTCTTCTCACCACTGTTTGTCTATGTATATTTATCGCAGTGCCACCAACAACCTTACAAATCCAGAGTCTGCGGCTTCTATTGTGCCTATCACATGCTTACAGTGAAAAATAAATTCAAGGACCCTGAGGTACTTTCTTAGGATCTGCAATTGTAACACCTGCAACTGAGTACAGTTCTTGCTTATTAGCACTGCACATGTTTGGTAACCACCTGTGTGCTGACTGCTGACATTGTTATATTCAGGCATTTCACATACCTACTTGTCAGCTGCACCGAGACACGCTGCTCTACATTAGGGAAAGAACTGCCTCATTCCTCATGGACCAGGTGATCGCACCCTCAGGAAAATTTCACATTAATGATGATATGATGGCACGCATTGTATTAGATACCAATCCTCATGGCCAATGATGATATTGTTGTGAACCTTATATTACTTAGCTTGTTAGAAGAGGATACTGAATGCCTGAATTTTGACAGATTATGCATGTGAATCTTGTGGATTTCTATTCAGTTTGTGGAGTTTTGTGAATGTGGATGCTGGACCTAATTTTTGTGAAAGTACACAACGCGTCTCCTTTAGTCGAGACAGAGGAGACGCAAGTTCACAGTACTCATCTCCTTTGGTCGATTAGAGGAGACGCACACACACAATAGGCGTCTCCTTTGGTCCAGACAGAGGAGACGCACGTACACAGTATGCGTCTCCTTTGGTCGAGACAGAGGGAGACGCGGGTTCACAGCAGGCGTCTCCTTTCGTCGAGACATAGGAGACGTGCACTGACAAGACGTGTCTCCTTTCGTCCAGACAGAGGAGACGCGCACTGAGGAGACGCGTCTCCTTTCGTCCAGATGGAGGAGACGCACACTTACACGACGCGTCTTCTTTCGTCAAGACAGAGGAGACGCGTCATTTTCCGCGTCTTCGATGTTGAGTTCATGTAACGGGCTCGGTTTCTGCGGCCGTTACCAAAGGTCCATGTGGGCCCAGAGAAACAGACGTTTCAGGTGACCGGTAACTAGTTTCGGTAACGGTCTTTGTTAGACACCCGTTACTAATACGTGTTATGAGTAACGGGCTCAGTGTCTGCACCCGTTACCAAAGGCTCCGGTGGGCCCGGAGAAACAGCCATTTCAGGTGACCGGTAAGTAGTTGTGGTAACGGTCTTTGTTCGATGCCCGTTACAACTATGTGTCATCAGTAACGGGCATCAGCCCGTTACCTTTGTTGGCTTATTTGTAACGCTTGATCGGTAACGAGCGTTTTGGCCGTTACCAATGGCCATCCGCGCCCGTTACCAATGTCTATTTTTCACGTAGTGTATGTCCCTACCCAAGACCAGCTAGCCGACATTTTCACTAAACCACTTGATCAAGTCACTTTCACTCGCTTGCGAGGTGAATTTGGGGTGTGCTTTCCTTTCTAGCTGGGTCTTGGAGCTTCTCATGGATATATGTGTCATATGTTTCATTTTTTTGCATTTCCTTCATGCATTTTACTTTCTGTACAAAACCTGGTAGGATAGCCATCTTTGGATCACTTGTGCTAGGAAAAGCTTCTCTTATATACATTGATCACCGATGTGCTATATTTGTGAGATATGTGCATGTTTGGTAAATGGTGGATGTGAAGGCTATGCTCTTGATGGTTTTGCCATATATTTATGTTGAGATAGCTTCATGTTTGTGAAAATGCTAAAATTGTGTCTCTCATGAGTAGATGCTTGTCTATGCTCATTTTGTGCTCAAATGCCTATATCATGTTTAGTTTGTGCTTGAGTATCATGTTCTTTTTACTTGGGGTCAAAGACCTTTTGTCATTATAAATGTTTAGCCCTTTTGCTTGCTTGGGGAGGAGCATAAGCTTCTTTTTGCCGCAAAGGCACTTCATGTACCATGTTTAAACTTGAAAATGAAATTGGTGTATGAATTGCCTTATGCTTGAAAAATGAGCTCTAAGTCATGTCTTTATGTTTTGATAATCATATCTTGGGTGCTAAACCGTAGCATTTTGTCTACCATGAGAAGTCTCATTTTAAGAAGTAGACCAATGGCTCGGTGGCTTTAACATGACTTGAGTAGCTTGTGGGTTTTTATAATGATCTTGTAATGAGAATTTGTGATCTTGTATAAACTTTGGATGATCTAGTGTATTTGTGCTCAAATTGCCATGGATAGGATCTTGCTCATGAGATGAATGTTTCTTTGTGAAAATTGCTTAAAATTGCTTTTAGCCATGTCACATGCTTATATGTCTCTACCTTCTTGATGGCAATGTGCTAACTACACCATATCTACTTTGCTTGATCTATGTCTCATGTGTAGCTTTTTCTTGTGCTCTTTGTATATTTGAGAAGCTTGGTATATTGTATATGCCTTGACATGCATTTTTCATGAAAACAAGGGGGAGAGCATCATATACCTTGATTCATGCATTGTCAACAAGGGGAAGAGTTTTGGGGAGAATATGTATGCTTTGGGAGAATTTTGTGGAAAATTTGGTTTGCTTTTGTGAGATGTGGCATGTGAGGAGAAAAACTGAGAAGAAGAGGTTGCATTTGCTCAGGGGGAGTTGCATATGTGCAGGGGGAGCTCCTTTGATTTGTGCCTGAGTCTTGTGCTTTGTGATGTGCCCTTTGAGAGCTTTGTTTTGTCTCGGCTGTGTCGAGCCGTTGCCCTTGTCTTATGGGGCCGAGACTTGGTCTGGCGAGTGATCTTGTTTTCGCTTGTTCTTTGGCTTTGGATCACTTGTTGGAGGTTTATGTTCGTGGTTGTTTTTTCTTTTCTTTTTCTCTATGTGATTTCTATGGGTGTTGTCAACGCACTCATCAAGGGGGAGATTGAGGACCAGGTGTGTCCGAAGACCAGTGGAGGGTCGCTCCTTAGTGATGAGTGATTGACAATGTTGTGTGGACTAATGCATGGCTAAGTGTGCAGGTACAAGTTGCGGCTTGACTTGTGTCGCTGCAGGTGAAGAACAAGCGCGAAAGGCCATAGCTGTGGCGGCCTCCGGGTGATGGAGCGGCAAGTACGCTTGGTTCGACGGACCCGGTGGCCGATGGAGTCGAGTGCGAGCCGTGCGGTGCAAGACTGGCAGGCTGAAGTCGTGAACATGGGCCGGTGCAAGCTAGCGGATGGAGCCCGAAGCTTGCACGCGGGGTTTGTTGGTTTGCCCACAAAACCATCAGTGGACGGTTTCTTGGTTTGGGCCTCAAAACCAAGCCCGGAGGCCTGAGGCGACGGAGTCGGTGATCCGGGAGCTTTGGGAAGCTTCGAGGCGGAGGGCACATGGCGTGATCGCAGGGTTTGCGTCGATGTGAAGCGAAGCCGCGGTGGAAGCGTGTCCGTCCGATGAAGACTTGACCAAAATGCCCCTGAGGGGTTGTATCTTCATTTCAAGTTGTAGGGGTAGCGTGGTCATTTACCTCCCTCCGATGGACTTCGTATAAATAGCGGAGAGGTGGATGGCATCTCTCTCTCTCTTGGACTCTAGGGTTTCCTCCCCCGGTAGATCGCTCTGGACTGCTTCTTTTCCTCTGTATTCCTTAGGCTAGATTCTTGTATAGACTCTGACCTCTGGATGTATGGAAGCATTCGGCATTGAGATGATTTCCCCCTCCTAGCTCTTTGTGATTTTCGTGTCATTTTCGAAGCTATTTTTGGGTGTTTTTGTTCTTCGCTCGATTCGTTGATTTGAGGGCGTTTCCTCTCGAATTTCTTTGAGGGGATCATGGGTGGATGCCTTGTGCATCTTTGTGTGTGATCTTGACCCCTCAAACGCCGGGAAAACCCTTCGATTTGCGAGTTCTTGAAGGAACCCGAGTTCTTGGAGCTTGTTCATGTGATCCCCGATTCCCGGTGATTTAGTGAGTTAGAGGTCGAGATTTTTGGGGCATAGCTTCATCTAGTGAAGCTTCTCATCTACCCCAAATCTTGTCTCAAGAGCTCAAGCCGTTTGGGAGATCCATCAATTTGAGGAAAAAGTCTCCTCTCTAGGGTTCATAGCCTAAATCATTTTTCTGGTGGTGTTTCCTTGATCTTTTGGAGGAGATATTTTGGGAAAAGCTTCTTTGTGTTGTTGAGAGGCTATGGTTAAAGTTTCATGATTTTTGGAGGTCGTTTGATCGAGTTTTGGATTTTTCCCTCTTCTCTCGCGGGTTGTTTTCTGGGCTGTTTCGGGTGATCTGGCCCAAGTGCCCGGGTGATCCGGAGGGGGCCGGGTGATCCGGCCACTTGTGCCCGGGTGACCCGGACCGGCTCTGGAGGCTAACGGGTGATCCGGCCCAAGTGACAGGATGATCCGGTAGAACTCAGCCTTTTGCTTTGTTGCTCGAGCTCTTTCGTGTTTGCTTCCGCTTTACTTCCTAGCCTTTCGTGTTTTGTTCCTAAGGTTCAGAGAGGTTTAATTGTGCTCCCGCTTGATCGTGTGTGGTCCTCGGAGTTGAGATTGGGACGTAGGCCGAGTTTTTGGAAAGAATTTTTATCGGCTCCCATTCACTCCCCCCCCCTCCCCCCTCTCTGGTCGCCTATTCGATCCTTCAGTTTGTGATGGGCACAGTTGATAAGACCCTGTTTCTCCTTAAGCATGGGAATGACCTTTTGATTGTTCAGATATACGTGGATGACATAATCTTTGGTGGCTCTTCTCATGATCTTGTTGCCAGATTTGCAGATGACATGAGTAGGGAATTTGAGATGTCCATGATGCGGATGAAGATGGCGAACCCGTGGACCAGAAGGAGTACCGGAGCATGATCAGCTACCTTATCTACTTGACGGTGACGAGGCCGGACATACAGTTCAGTGTGTGTCTGTGTGCTCGTTTTCAGGCTTCACCGAGGACTTCACATCGGTAGGCCGTCAAGCGGATTTTTAGGTACTTGAACTACACTCCTGAGTTTGGTCTTTGGTATTCTGCCTCCTCGACACTCAGACTTCACGGGTACTCCGATGCAGATTTTGCTGGGTGTCGATTGCACTGCAAGTCTACGTCTGGGTGTTGCCAGTTTCTCGGTTCTTCTTTGGTCTCTTGGTCATCTCGCAAGAAATCCAGTGTAGCCCAGTCCACTACAGAGGCTAGGTATGTAGCTGCTACTAGTTGTTGTTCCCAGCTCCTATGGATGACCTACACTATGAGCGATTTTGGTGAGGAGTGCTCCCAGGTTCCACTCTTTTGTGACAGTACCAGTGCCATAAGTGTAGCCAAAAATCCAATCCTTCACTCCAAAACGAAACACATAGAAGTGAGATATCTCTTTCTGAGGGACAATGTTGAGAAGGGAAACATATCCTTGTCCTATGTACCTACCCAAGATCAGCTAGCCGACATTTTCACTAAACCACTTGACCAAGTCACTTTCACATGCTTGCGAGGTGAACTTGGTGTGTGCTTTCCTTTCTAGCTGGGTCTTGGAGCTTCTCATGTATATATGTGTTATATGTTTCATTTTGTTACATTCCATACATGCATTTTACTTTCTGTACAAAACCTGGTAGGATAGCCATCTTTGGATCACTTGTGCTAGGAAAAGCTTCTCTTATATACATTGATCACTGATGTGCTATATGTGAGATATGCGCATGTTTGGTAAATGGTGATGTGAATACTATGCTCTTGATGGTTTTGCCATATCTTCATGATGAGATAGCTTTATATTTGTGAAAATGATAAAATTGCTTCTCTCATGAGTAGATGCTTGTCTATGCTCAATTTGTGCTCAAATGCCTATATCATAATTAGTTTGTGCTTGAGTATCTTGTTCTCTTTGCTTGGGGTCAAAGACCCATTTGTCGTTGTAAATGTTTAACCCATTTGTTCACTTGTGGAGGAGCATAAGCTTCTTTTTGCCGCAAAGCCATTTCATGTACCATGTTTAAACTTGCAAATGAATTTGGTATTTGAATTGCCTTATGCTTGAAAAATGAGCTCTTAATCATGTATTTATGTTTTGATACCAAGCTTGTTGATTATGACACCTACACTGAGCTCATTGAAAGTACGGGTACTCACTCGTCTTATCGAGATGTTTTTGTCGTCGATGCATCTACTCTGCAAGGGCATCGCGCCAATTACCACTTCCCGGATGATGTCTCTGATGATGAACTCTCTATTAATACACCTGATGATGAAACTGCGGAGGCCAATACTGCACGTCGCCAGAGGAATACTGATCGTGCAAACCATCGTCGTGAACTAGCGGAAGCTCTACCTACTCGTAACTTGCAAGAGGCTCTGGATGCGGTCGCTACTCATCAATATCATACTCCAGAGGTAGCTATCAATGCGATCAACTTGCTTGGTCATTCTATGCCTCGTGACAAGGCGGCTGCAGAAGTCAAGGAACCAGTACACCTAGTCACCACGGCAGCAGTGGGGGTGCTCATCGTAACACTCACACTCCTAATCGCACACGTCTGGAAGCTAGCAACAAGGGCCATGGCGGTGATGGTAGTGTCAATAGCAAGTCGGATGATTCTCGCTACAATGCTCGCACAACAATCAATGCCAGGCGTGCTGAGCGTGAGAAGCAAAAGGACGCCTATTCTGACTCCTTCCCTGCTTTCTCTGCTCGTCTTCAAGCTCTGTTTCTTCTGGAAAAATTCAAGCCCTATGGTATTTCTAAATACGATGGCAAGCAAGATCCAAGGCAGTGGTTGCGCTGTTATGCTTTGTCTATCTCTAATGCCGGGGGCAATGATGATACTAAGTGCATCTACTTCCCTGTTAGTCTGGAGCAAGAACCACTCACATGGTTCTAATCTCTTAAGCGAGGCTCCATCGACAACTGGGGACAACTCAAGAAACGCTTCACCAGCAATTTCGCGGGTTCTTTGGGTCGCTATGGTACTCGTATGGACCTTGCGTTGATTAAGCAAAAACAAGGTGAGACTCTTCGCGAGTACATGCGCCACTTCTTTGAAAAAAGAGCCACTGTTGTTGATGTTACCGAGAAAGAAGTCATAGACACCTTCCAGGATGGTTAATATGATGACAAGCTATTCCAAGACTTCGGTCGCTCTCGCCCAGCCAACATCACCAAGCTCAAGGAGATGATCACTCATTGGGCGGACAAGGAAGACAAAGCTCGGAACCAGTACAAGCATCTTCGTTATAATCAGAACAACAACAACAACAACAACAACAATAATGATAGTGGAAGCAATAGTGGCAAGCAACAGCAGGGTAATCACACGGGTAATAACTACTCGAGCAATCCTAATCGCAAGCGCAAGCCCAAAAATACTTTTGCACCCATGGAACCCACCGCCAAGTCTAAAGAGGATCCTCACTGGGCCAAGTTGACCAAGCAGAAATGTCCATGGCATCCAGAGGGTGATCACACTACAGAGTAGTGTTACCAACTTCGTCACGCCTTGAAAAACACACCAGAAGTAGTGCATCCAAACCCAAAGTTTCGCAAGAACAAGGGGAAAAAGGCTAACACAGACAAAGACATTGGGTTTCAAGACCCATCTAACACTGTCAGTGTCATCCTCAGTGGGATTCCAACCAAGCGCATGCCAAAATTAGCTCTCAGGGAGATTATGTCCATTGAACTAGCAGCTCCAACTTTCCTGAAGTGGTCTGAAACCCCCATCACTTTCTCAAGGGCGGACAAATGGACTAGTTTCTCTGAACCAGGGCGATATCCTCTCGTTTTGGATCCAGTGGTAGTAGGCTCCAGGCTTACCAAGGTCCTCATTGATGGCGGCAGTGGTCTCAATGTCCTGTTCGCCAAGACCTTGAAGAAGATGAGCCTTGATATCACCAATATGCTGACCAAAACCAACTCGCCGTTCTACGGTATCATCCTGGGCAACGCGACTATTCCTTTGGGTTCAGTTGTACTATCCGTTACCTTTCGGACTAAGGCACATTACCACACTGAGTACATAAAGTTCGAGGTTGCTGACTTCGAGACTTGTTATCATGCCATCCTCGGCAGACCTGGTGTAGCAAAATTCATGGCTAGTCCACATTATGTGTATCTTGTACTCAAGATGCTGAGCCCCAAAGGAGTACTCTCACTGCGTGGGGATTTGAAGCGTTCCTACGACTGCGACACAGAAGCCGTGGAACTTGCCTCCACAATTCAAGTCCCTAATGCTATGATGGAAGTCTTCACTGCAGCTAAAAAGCTTGCTCCGAGCGAGCTGGAGGTTCTAGAGAAGACTGAGTAGTGATGTCATGCTCAAAGCTGTGGATCTTGGCACCGGTGATAGCAACAAGATGACCATGATCAGTGCACATCTTGATCCTAAATAGGAAGACGCGCTCATCAACTTCCTTCGGGCTAACTGTGATATCTTTGCGTGGAAACCATCTGACATGCTAGGTGTGCCCAGGAGGTTGATCGAGCACTCACTCAACATCGATCCTAATGCTACCCCCAAGAGAAAACATCTTCGACGCTTCGCTGATGATCGCAGGGATGCTATCAAGAAAGAGCTCGCCAAACTACTCGCGGCTGGCTTCATCCGGGAAGTCTTTCACCCGCAATGGCTTGCTAACCCTGTGCTTGTCAGAAAGAAGAACTCGAATGATTGGAGAATGTGTGTCGACTACACGGATCTCAACAAGCATTGCCCCAAGGATCCTTTTGGGTTGCCGCGGATTGATCAAGTCATCGACTCCACGGCAGGCTGTGCTCTGCTATGCTTCCTCGACTGCTACTCGGGCTATCACCAAATTGCAATCAAGGAATCTGATCAAGAGAAGACCATGTTCATCACTCCGTTCGGCGCTTATTGTTACACAACAATGTCGTTCGGATTGAAAAACACTGGTGCTACCTACTAGAGAGCTATCCATGCGTGCTTCAAGAGGCAACTCCACAAGAATGTGGAAGCGTACGTGGATGACGTCGTTGTGAAGACGAGGGACCAGACACGCTCATCGCGGATCTTGAGGAAACTTTTACTTCGCTATGGGAGTACCAATGGAAACTCAATCCCAACAAGTGCGTCCTTGGCGTATCATCTGGAAAACTACTCGGGTTCTTCATCAGCCATCGCGGCATTGAAGCAAACCCCGAGAAGATCACTGCCATCTCCAACATGCAAGCTCCGACTACTATCAAGGATGTCCAGAAGCTTACTGGATGTATGGCGGCTCTCAATCGCTTTATCTCACGACTTGGAGAACGGGGTCTACCTTTCTTCAAGCTACTCAAGTGGTAGGAGAAGTTTGTGTGGACAGCTGAAGCTGATCAAGCACTCACACAGCTCAAGGAGTTCTTATCCAAGCCTCCAATCCTCACAGCTCCTCTGCCAAAGGAGGAACTATTGCTCTACATTGCTGCTACTACTAATGTTGTCAGCACTGCTATTGTCGTTGAACGGCAGGAGGAAGGCCATGCCTACCCTGTCCAGAGGCCGATCTACTTCGTCAGTGAAGTCCTTTCAGAATCCAAGGCTCGCTACCCTCCGATACAGAAGCTACTCTATGTGGTTCTGATTACTTCATGGAAGCTCCGCCACTACTTCGACGAGTACAAGATTTTTGTGGTTACTAGCTATCCGCTTGGTGAAATATTGCATAACCAGGATTCCACAGGAAGGATTTCTAAATGGGCGGTAGAGCTCGGTGCTCTATTGCTCGAGTTCAAGTCTCGCACTACTATCAAGTCGCAAGCTTTAGTTGATTTCATGGCTGAGTAGCAGGAGAATCAAGTTCCAACTCCAATTGAGCGTCCAAAGCATTAGGCCATGTACTTTGATGGTTCCCTTAAACTGGAAGGCGCCGGTGCTGGAGTACTTCTAATCTCCCCCAATGGTGAGCAACTCAATTATGTTTTGCAGATCTTTTGGAAGGTCTCAAACAATGAAGCTGAATATAAAGTTCTATTGCATGGTCTTCGCCTTGCAGTCTCTCTAGGCATCACACGACTACTCGTTTTTGGTGAGTCCTTGGTGGTCATCAATCAAGTCAATGATTCTTGGGATCGTAATGCCGAGAATATGGATGCGTACTATCAAGAGGTATGCAAACTTGAGATCAAATTTCATGGTCTCGAGTTCCATCATGTTATCCGCGACAACAACATTGCTGCGGATGTCTTGTCGAAGCTGGGATCTACACGTGCTCAAGTACCAGCAGGAATCTTCATCCATGAGCTCCACAAGCCATCAATTCCGGAGCCGTCATCTGCACCCGCGACTTCTAATCTTGATCCAGCCCAGCCTAATCGCGAAGTGCTTATGATTGATGTGGACTGGAGAACTCCTTTCATCAACTACATCAAAAATCAGATGATTCCTAAAGACAAGTCAGAAGCCGAGCGCATCTCACGCCGCGTTAAGGCCTATGCACTAGTCGGGGATCAACTCTACAAGCGAGGCGCAAGTTCTGATGTACTCATGAAGTGCATCTCTCGTGAGGAAGGCAAGGAAATCTTGGAGGAGATACACAAAGAAATCTGTGGCAACCACGCTTCTTCCTGCACCTTGGTGGGAAAAGCTTTCAGACGTGCTTTTTACTGGCCTATAGCTCTTGCTGATGCAGAAGAACTAGTCAGAAAGTGCCATGGATGTCAATTCTTCGCCAAGCAACAACACGTTCCAGCCTACAAGCTCATCACGATACCACCAACCTGGCCTTTCGCTTATTCGGGGCTTGACATGATTGGGCCTCTTCCAAATGCGCCAGGGGGATTCAACAGAGTTCTGGTGGCTATCGACAAGTTTACCAAGTGGATTAAGGTTAAGCATGTTACCTGCCCGAAGGCTGACAGAGTCCTCGACTTCTTAGATGAAATTGTGCATCGCTATGGCTTCCCGAACCGCATCATCACAGACCTAGGTTCGAATTTCAACAATCACCAGTTCTTGGAGTACTGCGAGAATAGTGGGATTGATGTCCGGTACGTCTCTATCGCTCATCCACGCGCCAACGGCCAAGTGTAACGCGCTAATGGGATGGTACTCGACGCCTTCAAAAAGTGACTGTACGATGCTGCAAACACTAAGGGCGGCAGGTGGATCGAGGAACTACCCAATGCACTCTAGGGGCTGCGTACTCAACCTACTACTCCCATAGGGCAGTCACCCTATTTCCTGGTCTACAACTCTAAAGCCATCTTGCCTGCTGATGTCATGTGGTAATCTCCGACGGTTGATCAGTATAAGAAGGCGTAGCTAAAGAAACAAGGCAGACAGATGTCGACAGTCTCGAAGAAGCTCGCTGCAATGCACTCATTCAATCAGCCAGATACCTTGAGAAGATTCACTGCTATCATGATCGCAACGTTAAGGAACGCTCCTCCAATGTTGGTGACTTGGTCCTCCATTGTATCCAGAACACGGCAGGACTTCACAAACTCAACTCACCATGGGAAGGCCCTTTTTCTGTCGCAGAGGTCACCGGTCCTGGCTCATATCGCCTCCAAACACTTGAAGGCGAAGAAATTGACAACTCCTGGAACATCAACCAGCTTTGTCGGTTTTACCCGTAAGGGATCACGACAATCCTCTCCAGGCAGCTTCGGCTGCGACTACTTGTAGGGGATCATGACAATCCTCTCCAGGCAGTTTCGGTTGCGACTACTCGTATCGGATCACGACAATCCTTTCCAGGCAGCTTCAGTTGCGACTACTCATAGGGAATCACAACAACCGTCTCCAGACGACTCCGTGTCGTATAGAGCAATAAGTGGCACATGTTGTCCTTGTTCTATTTCATTAAGAGGCTGCGGCCTAGAGTAACACCTTTCATACTAGGGTCTCAGTGGAACTATATCACAAGTTGCTGCTACAGCAAGATGAGTTCATCACACTGTCTCCTACGGTCTTACTCATCCTTCGGAACATTCTTGCGAGTAATATCTCACTAGGCTCAATGCCTCACAAGTACTTAAGACACTATTACTCAATAGTGTATCCAGACATTATACTCGACACAATGTACAAATTTATCAAGACAGTAATAAAGTGATTATCCTGCATATCGACTTGTTACTGTGTCTTTGCTTATTTTGCAACAAAGCCTTCTTTTTACGCTGCTACAACTAAGGTTTCTTATTTCTTGTGATTAAGCTAACGTTCTTTGGAACACATCTAGACTTGAGTACTTCTACTCGAGTACCATATCTCTTTTTTGCAGCCATGCACTCATCGATCATGACCTCGAGTACATGGCATTAAGACAAGCAATCCAGGGATCCAGATAATTGACTTACACAAGTTTTCAATTATATTTTACATAAAACACTTGTTCGGAATTACACATGTTCTCCATAGTGTTTCTTCCTACAGGTACATTTAGCACAGGTCAATAAATTAGGAGATGGCTTCTGCGATAGGTGATGTTTGCTGCATCAACTCGTTGAGCCTATCATCGGTGCAGTACCCAGATCTTCCGCCCATAATGACCGTCAGATCTGCATCTGCGTAGAATGACTTGATGAAGCTAAGCACCTGATTGGGGATAGTGCAAGCCAGCCAGCATGCATACTCCAGAATCTTCACAGGCGTATCATTCAACCTCTCCACAAGTGGTCGGGGATGTACTCCTGCTTCTCTGGGTTCAAAGAGATTGTCCACTAGTTCGGCTGCTTCTGTCAAAGCCTTCAACTCCTGACGCAGGCCTTCGTCTTCTTCAATCTGAAGCTTGAGTGACTGCATACAAGTCAGCCGGTCATATGATCCATCAAGGTGAATATGCATCTCACATTCAAGTTCCATGCAGCGCACCTTATAGTCTACTTCAAGATCAAGACGAGCTGATTCTTCACGATTGAAAGCCAATTGCCAGTCAATGGACCTCTGCTTGTGCCTTTCAACTTCTTCAGTCAGCTCTGCATAAGATCATGACAGCTTATTAGGGCAAAATTTACAGGAAATAAGTACCCGACAACACATTTAGAAAGGAGGATTACCTTTATTCTTCTGGCGCAGCGACTTGTTCTTCCCTACAACATCATCCTTTTGCGCTGTGAGCTTCTGGATTTCATTGTGGTACTCAGCGGCATTGCCATCAAGTCTCTCCTGCAGCTTCAGAGTCAGCGCCTTCTGATCTTTAAGCTCTTCTCTCAGCTGCGCGACTTCTTCAATGTCCGCAGCATGTTGTTCAAGCAAACGAGTCTTTCGCTTCGACTACTTGACAACTTCCTGGAAATACAAACAACTCAAGGGTCAGATACAAGTTATTTTTTACTACAACTATTCTACAGAGATTATGTTCTCAACTTACCGCAAACAACTTCTCAATGCTGCAGAACATCTCTGAGTGCGCCAACAAGTTGTCCTCGTCCAGGCATGAGTCATCAAATGGCATCAGATCTTCTACCCTGGATCGAGTACTTGTTCCCACCTCAGTATTCATTGCAGCACTACGTAGTGGAGTTGGATCTTCAATTTCAGGCTCATGCGGTACCACACGACCCTCCAGATTTCCTTCCAATAGTAGTCGTGCATCTATATGACGCACGGGGGCTTGCACAACTGGGGCATCTTCTGGGCGTAATCCGGCTTCTGGATCAACCTCCAAGCCTTCATTCACCACTGCCTCTATGTCTTCCGGTTCTTGTACCCTTGGTCTGGAGGCCGCATCCACCGCTGCCTTGACAATATCGCTCCATAGCAGGCGCAAAGACTGTGCAACATCGGTTTCTGCTGCTACCACATCATCAGCGGATTTTGCTTGGGGTTCTTGGGTGATATCTGCTTATCCTGCTGGCGGGTTCTGATTACCCTCAGCAGAACTACTCCCTGAAGCTCCCTACTTCACATCTGTGAATTTTCTACATCAACAAGTCGATTAGCGTTTTTAAAATTATGAAGAACAAGAAGTATTCGAGTACTCGGGTACTTACGGAGTAGCACGAGGAACCACAGTTCTTGGTCCCAGCAGATCAAAAAATGTGGGCACTGCTGGCACCACTGGGACACTCTAGACTGGTGGCACGGTTCCCGGCATTGTGGCTTCTTGCTGCTCTGGCATCACCGACTCTACAGGTGATGTTTGAACAATCTCGGGTTCAACTGGTCTTGCAGGGCTGCTCACGGGTACTTCCGTGGGAAAGGAAGACCCAACATCTTGAGCGGTACTCATTGTACCCTGCATTAACAAAATTACAAGTCATCATACAAGATTCTAAGTATTCAACAAGATATTGACTACTTGGTTTATTCAACTAACCTTAATGGTTGGCAAAGTTGTGCTTGTGATCTTCTTCACAGCGCGCTTTCTGATGGTGGTTCTTTTCTTTCGCAGCGGCTGCGTCACATCATCAACAAGCGATGAAGCCGGCCTCTTCAACGCCATCGTGGAAACACCACCGGGGATGGGTACTCCAGAGTACCCATAACGCGCCTTCACTTTAAAGCGTTGTGACAACGTCTGCTCGTCATCACCGCTTGTGGAGGCATCTTCTACTAGCACTTCATCCTCCTCCTGAGCAGGACGACTACTCTTGGGTGCTTGAGCCACAACTCGTGACGGCTCCTCTTCTTGCACCTGCTCTGGTTCACGAGGATGAGGAGGTGGCATGGAGACAAACTTCAGAACATCCTCCTGCAAAGACAAGGCAAACCTATTAGTCTACGACTACTTTCACATAAGTACTCGGGGGCTAGTTTGTAACTACTCACCAAGCTGGAGGTTTATCGGCGCTGAAATCTTGAACAACTGCTGGTTTCCCGTTAAGATTCTTGAAGATCTTCTGCAACCACTCCATGATCAAGTCATCACAGATTTCCGTCACAGAAAGTCTTGATCCATCATTCAGGCCCATGTATTCATACCCAAGATGTTCCCTCTGCATCAAGGGTTGTACCCGACGCTTCATGAAGATGAAGGCTACCCTCTCAGCTGTCAAGCCTTGCGCTTTCTTCTCAGCAATCTTCGCCAGCACCTCTGGGATCTGGATGCATTCTTGCATGGACGACTCGTCCTTCCAGATTTTCTTGTACACTGGTGTGTACATGCTGGGCTTGGGCAGTTGAGGTGGGGCATTATCAATATAGAACCACCTGGCTTTCCAGTCTTGGCTAGAGTCTATCAACACATACTTGAAGTACAGATCCTGCGCCTCCTGACGCATCTGGATACCGGCTCCACTGACTACTACTGGGAAGTTGGCATTGGGTTGCGGCTTCAATCGGAAAATCTTCCTAAACAAAGCCCAATGCGGACGGATTCCAAGAAAAGCTTCGCAGAAGTGCACGTACACTGCGATCTGGAAGATGCTG
This sequence comes from Cenchrus fungigraminus, assembly GCA_036936925.1. Classification (NCBI taxonomy): domain Eukaryota; kingdom Viridiplantae; phylum Streptophyta; class Magnoliopsida; order Poales; family Poaceae; genus Cenchrus; species Cenchrus fungigraminus. Next base: position 92,907,092 of record CM072773.1, on the reverse strand, counting down.
TTTGGGTTTAGATGTACGTGCTCCAGCTTGAAGAAGTCAAGGAAGCCTCTGAAGAAATTCGAAGCCAGCAATGTCAACCCACGCTCGACGAAGTGGGCAAACATTAGAATTTCATCCGGATTCTTCTCCATAGGCCATGCATCCCCAGCAACAGAATTCCAACCAACAACTGCCTTCTTGCGCAATAAGCCGGCATCCTCGAGGGCCTTGATGTCCTCCTCCTTCATCTTGGATTTCTTCCAAGAGCTGGCTTGGTTTGGTGGCTTCTCAATAACCACTGTCTTGTACTTCGGATCCGGCAACTGAGTTTTGTCGCGGCCGGATCTCTTTTTCTTCTCCATTTGTCCCTTGGATGGCCCGCTCTTTATCCTTCTAGTCACGAGTGTCTTCGATTGCATTTGCTCGGAGGTTGCGATGTGGTGGAGGTGGCAGCGCTTGACGGTGTAGGCGCTTAACTCAATGGCGGCTACGGCGGCAAAAGCTTTTTTCTGGATCTAAGGGGAGAATGGAAGCAGTGGAAACCCTAAGGGATACCCCCTCTGGTATTCATAACTTAAAACCTTACCGGTTCGACCTGGTGACCCTTCGCATTAAACATATTAGATTCGCATCGGGTTAATATTTTCGGCCAAGTCAGTGGGCTTTTACAATTTCCAAGACCTGCCAGCTCCATCTCGGGGGATCGACTACTCGATGGGATTAGATTTCACTCAGCAACAGCACACTGAACTCAGGCCACTTTCTACAGTTAGATTGGATCCTTCAATTCGAGAAGTACTCAACTCAAGGCTCAGGGGCTCCGTGCCATGTGTCCTTCGGTTTTTTTCTCTAGAATTTGCGGGATTAATCGGCAAAGACTTCAGATTGACCCTCAGCTTGAATTTACAATTCGAACTAAGGATCGGGGGCTACATCCATATGGGATGCGATTTCAGTATTCGCATTCCCATATATTTTTTCTTCGGGATTTCTATGGATTTCTCGGAGCAAGATCACAAGTGCTAGAAGATTGACCCTCAGCTTGAATCCTTGATTCGACCTAAGGCTCGGGGGCTACATTCCATATGGAATGCGATTTTAGTAATCGCATCTCCATATGGATCTTTGATGCAAAGATTTCAAGAACGAAGCTGGTATTATTGAAGACCTTCATGGGAAGTACTCGGGAACGCTTCGGAACAACTCGAGAAGACTTCAAAAATACTCGTGGAGTTAGCTGGAGTACCTTCCAGCCTCATGATGATTCAAGTATTGTTGAAGACTGAAGCTTGCAGAACTCGGGGACGCTTGGGAACTACTCGCAGAGGCCTTCAAGACTATTTGGACACATCGCACTCGACTACAAAGTACTCGGGGGCTTGTCGACCGGACATCCCTAGGCCCACTACGCATGTGGGCTATGCTCGGGAGATAAGGCATGACATTCTACACTACTTGACTAGTGGGCCACGGTGCAAGACTACTGTGGACCACAAGGCAAAACAAGACGGACAAGGACTTGTACTAGATTAGGAAAGCTTCTCATTACCCGTTATAGGCTATTCCTAGTCCTACTCGACTAGTACTCTCGTACCTAATCCGATTTGTAACCCTACCTCCCATGTCATATAAGGCAAGGCAGGGACCCCCCTCAAGAAGATATGCAATCAATCAAGAGCCATGCAGCATACAGGACTAGTGTATTACGCTTATTGTGGCCCGAACCTGTCTAATTGTGTGCCCCGTGTCTCACCATCGTGTTCCTGATCTCGGCGAGCCCCACCGCACAATCTACTACCTCGGGTACCCCGTGGTAGGCTCAGTGTCTAAAACACTGATACATTCCAAATGAAGTCAATAATGCAAAATCCTTCTTCCTCGGGAGCCACACGGTTGTGGAGACTAACGGCAAAATGCCTAGGAGCAGTGATATCTCCACTTTTAGGATCATTGGTGGCACGGAAAAACTGATTGAAGTAGTAGTAGTAAGGAATAAGATTATCAGCTTTTCCCTCATGAGTTAGGATGGAGGAGGGGAACTAAGAGACATGGGTACCACTGGGTCCCCACTGACTAGTGTCCCTGAGGTCCCTGCCAAGTGGACCCGACCTGCCAGAAGCCCCGCCTACCTGCAAGTGGGCCCAACGACCTCATCCAGATCCTGGAGGATCCGTGGTACTTGGAGTGCAAGTCAAGTCATCATGACACGGCTTGGCGCCGCCAGTTAGGCCGGATATCTCGGGATATCCGTTGTAATCCTTAGAGATAGACTTTCCAATTGTAACTGACCTAGACTCGGCCCCTCAACCCTCGGAAACCCTAGTCCGTCGGCCAATATAAGGCGGCCTAAGTGCACCATCCGAGGGGACAACTCATTCTCGCCTACTCGCAATACAACCACCAAACTAGACGTAGGGTTTTACTCTCCGGAGGCCTGAACCAGTATAAACCCTTGTGTCCCCGTGTTCTTCGCCTACTTGCCGTGTTCCAAGTTCATCACGTGAACTAGGACCTACGCTCTTAGTTCCCGATCTCCCCATTAACCTACAAACTGTTTGGGTAGCACCCTTGCGGATCTGTCCAGGTCTCAACCCCTGACAGTTGGCGTGCCAGGTAGGGGCGATCAGGAGCTCGTTGTGCAGCATGGTGGCCCGATCTGGTGTCGTCTTCCCAACAAGCATGGCGGCCATCCTCGCCAACCCCGTGGAGATCTGCTTCGGATCCTTCACGGCGACCTTCCCTGTTCCGGCAGCAGCAGCTTCTCCAGCGACCGCAGAGCAGGTCGCGGCGGCGCATGTCGCCACTCCTGTTTCTGATCTAGCGTCGGAGACCCACCTGCCCAAACCCTACGACCTTGTTCAGGGGATGGAGCACGTCATCAGCATGACGGAGGAAACCCTCGAGATCTACGAGCGAGCTCAATGCTTGGCGAAGCTGGTGCTGCGCCACGATACCTTCCCCTTCGGTCTACGATCTTCGGCCGATGTCCGTCTCGGCCCGATGTTCAAGCCTTCCCAGATCCAATCTAGGTGGCGGCCCTGTGGCGATCTAAAGCCGGTCCCTGGTGCCCGGCGTGACCCTCTCGATGTACCTTTCACCTACCATAAGGGTGCGAGGCATACTCCCCGCAGATGTCGCCTACGGAAAAGAATCGACCAAGGGTAGCTCCGCTACGCTGTAAGAACTCCCCAGTCCCCGGATTGTGGCAAGTTTCAGAAGGTCCGGGTCCGTGTCTCCCCCAATGATTTGGACGTCATCTTTTGTCAGGTGCTCGTAGTCTCAGAAAACGAGCCACCACGTCACGGCGTGACAGATTCTGAGGAGGCGGCGCGTATCCAAGGAAACGCCCTGTGTGCCCAGCGAAGTGAAGAAGAACGGTGTCACACAGTCCCCCCTTGCGCTCGAGACCTTCGCCTCAAGTTCAAGGAGGTGGGGCTCCCAACATTCAACAGCCCCCAAGCCAACCTGGGTGCTGCCATGGCATGTCTCCAGCAAGCTGAGCTGACACCTGAGGCCGAGGCGGCCATCGCCTACCTTCGGGTCGCCACGACCCTGGTAGAAGAAAAGAGCGCAGCCTCCATGTCTGCCGCATCTTCGTCGACGCACCATTCGCGCAGTCGGTCCCAGCGACCTCAGCACAGTACTTCCATCCATTGTGGAGGAGGTCGATCAGCACAACCCCGAGCAGCCTAACCGCCAGGCTAACAACGCCAACGGTGGCGACCTCTGCGTCAACCTCGACAACAACAGGCGCAACCGCGACGCCTACGTCTACCTCGACCAACGCCACCGCGAGCGCGAGGAGTGGGAACTATGTCATCGGGCGGAGTACGACCGCGAGTACGGTGCCCCTGGCACCGTCCATCGCATCATGGAGCGCGAGGAGCGCGACCGCCATGACGTCGAGAACTGGTGACGTGCTGTGTATGAAGAGAAGTACGGCAACCCGGAGGTCGCCCGTGACAATCGGGATCGCCAACCACATTCCCAGATCATTGCCCCAGTCGGCAGCGTTCACTCTACCCCCAGGGGCGCCGCTCAAACTGGAGGCGACATCGACGACACAGCGATCACTACCTTCCCTGTGCTGGCTCCTCGACTCAGATCGGTATCCTACCCCGACAACTTCAAGCCGAACATCCAGAAGTACGACGGGCTCTCTGACCCCAACATCTGGCTATCAACCTACCATGTCACCGTCAAGGCGGGTGGAGGCAGCTTCGACCATATGGCAGCCTACTTCCCGCTGGTGATGGGCGACGCCCCGGTGCTCTGGCTCAACAACCTCCCAGCTGGCAGCATCAACTCCTGGGCTGACATGTCCCAGGCCTTCACCTCTAACTTCCAGGCGACCTACAATCGCCTTGGAACCGCCTTCAACCATGGGAGGATCGTCATGAAGCCTAAGAAGCGGCTCCGTGACTACACCAACCGGTTCTTTCAGAAACGCAACACCTGCGTTGGTGTCAGAGATGACTAGATCGTCGAGAGCTACAAGAAGGGCATCAAGGATCGCAAGATCTTTAAGAAGATCCACGAGTCTGGGGCCACCACCGTCGCTGCCCTCATGGAGGTCGTCAACAAGCTCATCGACACTGATGAGGCGATGGTGAACCAGTTCGACACCGACACTGGGTGCGACGCTGGCACATCCGACACGGCAACAGCAGGGGACTCCGGTCCCAAATTGCGCAAGCGACCTTCCGAGGTGCTGGCGGCTGAGGGGCGTCGACCTTCGACGTTCAACCGGCTGAGTTTGAGGCAACGCTCGACAACATCCGCGAGTTCCACGAGGGCTCCAATCATACCCTTCGTGACTGCTCGCAATTCAAGAAGGCCTTCAGCACCCCTGACGACCCCAAGAGACCAAGGAAAGACGGCGGCCGACCTTCTTCGCGCCGCTACAACAACTACCGCTGCGACGACCGGAAGGATCGGCGCAATGATCATGACGACTGAGACCTCCGCGACGACCGCCGCGATGATCGCCGCGACAACCGCCGCGATGATCCACATCCCGAAGATCGCCGCTATGGGCGCGACCTGTCGCCTCCACCTTTGACAGACAACCCCAACGGGCCCTTCCAGCCACCTACCCGAACGATCAACATGATCATCGGAGGTTGTTGGCGGTCGATTTTCATCAACCTAGAGCATTCGTTACACTTTGGTTTGAGCTTGATTATGGAACTAACCCGCCACTAGGCACACTAATGATATAACAAGTTCAACTTTGTATGTGCATTTGGAAGTGTTGTGTTTCTGCAGGAAAACATGGACAAAAGGAATGGAGTTACAATGAGTTCAAAGGAGCAAATGAGGAGTTCCGTTCGTGTTCAAGTGCAATGCGAAATCACTCCCAAAGGTGGCAAGGACCAAGGTGCTACGACAGATCATCCTCGAGGACTAAGACGTAAAGATCAGACTTCATGTGAGAAGACACCCTATCTTGATCGCGGGGTTGACGATGCCAAAAAGCCATACATGAAGGGGCAAAAAGTCAAAATAGCAAGAAACGCCACGCCAACGAAGATGGGCCCGAACCAGGCCAGAAAAGGCCCAGGCCCGCCGGCCCATGCCGACCGGCCTGGCCTCTTTTTGCCTCGGTTCGTGGTCCCCTTTGGACTAGGGTTTCCTTAGTGAATAAATAGTCTCTGTCTCTGACGGCTGCTGCATCCAATCATTCCATCAACGCCCATTCACCAGATAGCCGCCGCTGCAAGATGAGAGATAGAGTTAGATGAGTTCGTCGCAAGGATCAACATCGGCGGAGGGAAGGAAGCAAGAGGAGGACTCCAAGCCGTCGACCTAGGGGTGTTCCTAAGCCTCCTCGCCGCTGTTGACATTTCTTAACGCAATCACCTAAGAACAGGTTTGGAACCCATCCTGGTAACAACGCCAGAAATGTTGGTTGGTAAATCTTAACATTACAGAGATCCGCAAGCGCACGGAAGTACCATTGTAGCATTTCCCCAAAGGAGGATTCCAAAGGGTATCGAATCCAAGGAAGGCATTGGCGGAATGACAAGATCAACTCTATTACAATGAGTATAGATCATAGACAGAAATAAATCAGACACTCAAGTGCAGGGGTAAGAATATGATAATGGGGGTAGTGTGATCACACACACACTCACTCTCTCTAAGGGGTCCTAGGCATAGGAGGTGACACACGAGTTAGTTCTAGGTTCTTATGTACTATACACATAAAGCTGGTAGGAACGAGTTAGATACACTAGCGTTGAAGAACATTGACTTAAGCACCCAGGTACCACGGGGAGATAACCTCCCGCGTTGCTTCCGCACAACTCCGGTTGTTATATTTTAGACTCCTACAGCTTATCCGAACGTTGGGGATTTCAGAGGACCAACGGCTGTCACTACCGCGGCCTACACCAAGACAAACCGTGGGATAAACTCATAAGTAAGGTAGCTACGCAACCCAAGCACCATGCTTACGTTATTAGCCGGACTTGACCGGCCCGGGCTAGTGTGACCCAGGTCAAGCCACCAGATAAACCAGCCAATTACACCGAGTACCGTAGCTCAAGCACAGACTTCATACAACGCAATCATGTCATCTAATTAGATCAAACTAGGTTAGGTACACAAACGGATTCGTGTTTTCCTATGTCTGTTCAACTGGATCAAAGGGTCGTGTTTGCGAAGAACACGAGCCTCTAACTTATGAACAAACACTAGAAACATGTAAAAGCCACCCATCAAGTGGATCAAAAGGCCATGTTCATCAAGAACAGGAGCCTCTAAATGATGAACAGGTGAAGAACACATGAACAAATCACTCATGCATACTAACACAACTTTATATGAAATAGATAAATAACTGAAGTAGATCAAAGTCATACAAATGAAATAAGATACAAGAGAACTCATACCTAGATCCCAAAGTAGACTTGGAACCTGAATTAGAACTACTCTAGCCTACCTCCTAGCCTTGAGACTAAAAGTGAGATAGGTGTTGCAAGTGTGGATGTCTCATAAGTGAGCCCCCTCTCCTTCTATTTATAGGCCCATGCACTGGCGAAGAATGGAGGCAAACACCCTGGGGATGGCGCCTAGGACCAATGGGCAAACACCACGTGGAAGCCCCAGAGTGGCGGCCACAAGGTCGGTTCGGCCGACCTGTGGGGTCGGCCGACCCCCTGTGGGCCCCACTCGGGGTGTGCTTCCTCCTGGAGGCTGCCTTGTGGGTCCTTAGGTCAGTTCCCGGTGTCCACCCTATTTTGGCGTGATTTGCTTGCCTTTGTGGGCCCATGGATCCATGTGTTGTTCACGTGTCACACTCTGATTCGTCGGGGGTTGCTTCACTTGGATTGCTTGCATGGCATGCATGCATGGCTCCCTAGTTGGCAGGTTTGCATGCATGGCATCCTTGTTGGCAGCCCACTAGGATGAGGTGATGTGGCATGGACCATAGAAGGTGAGTTTGTCACTCTTTTCCTGCTTATTTTCCTGCAATCAAATAATCTCCAAGGATAAGTGGAAGTACATTATTCTTACCTAAATACATGTAAGAAATGCCTTATGCTCCTTTATTCATGAGTATATTGACGGCTAAAGTAGGCACTTAACAGCCGTCAACAACTCCCCCAAGCTAGCCTCTTGCTCGTCCCGAGCAAAAGATCAAGGACTTAGGTTGGTTGATCAGGAGTTGCTATGATGTTGTATTCCTAATGTATAACAAGATACAGCTAGGTACTCTATCAAGAGTTGAAGAGGTTGGCATTGATCTTACCTTTCACTCGATTGATATGGGGCATGTAGCTTCACCTGCCTTGGGCGGTTGAAAGATAGAAAGGTTGTATAGAGATTACTAATCACATGTACCTTGATCAGCTATCAATCCGGAGGTTTTGCAGGTTTTTTTCAAAAAGAAATCAAAGTTCCTCAAATGATACTCTCGGATCGCTCAATATGTATGATTCCTCACCAAGGCTTTGATTTGCCTTCTTTCACTACCTACTCCTAATAAGCTGATATGTGGAGCTGTAGGTAGGGAAAACATGTGGCATACATGTTCCTCATGTATTGTCGAGTCGAAAACCGGATCCTTGGGAGAACAAGTCATACACCCTGATCAAGATGTGCAAAAGTGTGTGTATGGTGGATGGATAATGAACTCCTATTTTGCATGATTTTACTCTCCTCCTTTTCGAAATTTTTGAGACTTGGGCTATGTCTCTTTATTCTCTCTTTTTTTTATGCATGCCCTTGAGCATGTTTTTTTTACATAGCCCATAGTCCTTGCTGAATAATTTTGGAGGGAGAGTAATCATGGAACATGCGCGGAGCTTTATTTTGTGGAATGGATGGGAAATGGATGAAATGATGATTGCTAACTTCCAGTGTTGAAGTTTCGCATATGGTGGTGTGTACGTGATCTTGATCATAGGAGTATGACAAGTTACTGAAGGACCGATTAGGCGAACCAGAGAGGGGGGAGTGAATGGGAGCCGATAAAAATTCTTCTCGAAGGAGATGGGAACTCCAACAAGACGAACACGGCTTCCAACTCACGTCTCCGACCCAACTACCCAAGTTGGTCAAGACCACGCAGCCACTAGAGTGCTACTGGTCCTAGGAACCAACACTCAACCTTCCTAGCCAAAACTCACCAAAACACACAGCGGAAACTTGCACGGCTTGCTGCCTGTGCTACACCGGTCAGACCGATGGCCTGCGCCGGTCAGACCGGTGACACCGGTCAGACCGGTGACACCGGTCAGACCGGTGGACAGAGCCGGTCAGGCCGGTGGCTACAGCAGCCGCACAGCAAACGTTCCAGGAAGCCTCAGTGAATCCTCTAGGCCCTGGAACAAAAACCACCACGAAAACACAACCTGTGAGGAAGAAGAACCCCTCACAAATCCTAGCAAAACAACTCCAAACACTCCAAGAACTGAACAGCAGGACCACGGGACAAAACCACACGGACAAGGCTGTTCCCCGAGACAAAAACCCACCAAGGGCTAGCACCGGTCAGACCGGTCAAGAGCACCGGTCAGACCGGTCGTGCCTGGGCAGCTCGGGAAGAACAGCGCCCGCGAGTCAACTCCTCCAAATCCAACTCCCGATCTCCCGATTCGCTCCACGGTTTTGCACAAGACTTTGGGGATAGTAGGAACACCTCATGGGTACTCCATAGCCAAGATTTGGTCCACCAAAACTTGTCAAATCAAGAGGAATCGAAGAAATCCCACCAAGAACGCCTCTAACCCTAGAGCCACGAAAACCCCAAAATCGAGCCCCTTTGCTCACGGATTTGGAAGGGGAATCAAAGGGAAAAGAACCACGAAGGGTTCATGCATACATCCCCCACCAAATCCCAAAGAGAAAGGCCTCGAAATCGCTCCAAGAAAATCGCCAAGAAAGGGCTCCGAAAATCACCAAAAAGGAGAAACGGGAAAGACACATCCAAGCCTTGAGGAACCACGCCGAATCATCTATACATACCAAAGAGGTTCATACAAGGTCTAGCTTGCCGCCCGATCATCCTTCCCTCTCACAAGATCTCACCATGAAGCTCTCAAGCTAGTCCTACGAAAATCCTAAGAAAATAGGAAGGAAAATAGGAAAACCAAATGAGCTAGGGTTCCAAGAGATGGCTGCCATCCTCTCACTACTTGGGTTATATGGAGGCAACCGAAAGACTAAAATACCCTTACTAGCTAACTAGGGATACATGCCCCTCGAGGGCGAAATTGGAAGTCTTTGTCTTCGCACCATCGGACGGATGCCCAGCGACCGCAAACTTGCTTAGCCTCGACGCAAGCCTTGCGATCCCGACGCGTGTCCTCCGCTTCGAAGATTCCGGACTGCGTCGTCGCACACCGGTCAGACCGGTGCTCCTCACCGGTCAGACCGGTCAGACCCACCGGTCAGACCGGTCTGGAGCTGCTGCACCTCCGTCTTCGGTTCTTCGGTCTTGGCTTTGTGGATCAACCAAGGAACCCAGTGGTTTTCTGGTGAACCACCGGAAACCCCGCGAACTCGGTGTAGCCTCCGCCAATCACCACTCATGACTCGGCTCCCACGTGGTCCCGGCTCGACCTTGGTTTTGAGGCTCAACCAAGAAACCGTCCATGACTTCATCTTGCCGTTCTTGCCACCATGCGGCCCGCACTTGACCCCGCTGGCCACCGGGTCCCTCGAACCAAGCCTACTTGTCTTCTCCACACCTGGAGGCCTCACCGGCAACGACCTTTCATGCTTGTTCTTCACCTGCACCTGCACCAGTCAAGCCGCAACCTGCACCTGCAATACTTAGCCAAGAATCAGTCCACACCACGTTGTCAATCACTCATCACACCAGGAAGCGACCATCCACCGGTCCTCGAACCACACCTGGCTCTCAATCTCCCCCTTGATGAGTGCATTGACAACACACACGTTTTGGTAACCAAGAGAAAAGGAAAAGAAAAGAAACGACTAAAAGAAACTCCAACAAGCGATCGAAAGCCAAAGAAAAGGCAAAGAGCAAGATCACTTGAAGAAGACAAGTCTCGGACCCCTTAGGCAAGGGCAACGGCTCGACACATCCGAGACAAAATATGCTCAAGCAAAGAGCACAAACCATCAAACCAAAGCTCGAAAACCACAAAGAGCTCCCCCTGCACACATGCAAGCTCCCCCTGAACCGATGCAACTCCCCCTGGACAAATGCATGCGAACCACTTCACAAAACAGAGCAGCTGCAACAGCTCAGCTCTGACCGGTCAGACCGGTCGACACCACCGGTCAGACCGGTGGGCAACATGTGAACAGGACCAGCACTCTGACCGGTCAGACCGGTGACCTCAACCGGTCAGACCGGTGAACAACAGAGCCCAAAAATAGCTCGAAACCACCTGAAAACCTTCCAAATGCATTCAGTAGGCCAAAACATGCTCAAACTTCTCCCCCTTGTTGACAATGCACGAATCAAGCCAAAAATGCAAAAAATGCAACCTAGAGCTTCTCAAATAGACAAAATTCAACATAGGATGCTACACATGTCCAAACGAGCAAGTTAGATACTCTATAGCTTCGTAAAGACATAAACTTCATGATCACCAAGTTTCACAACCATTGGGCGAAGCTAAGATAGAATTTAGCAATTTTGCGAAAAATTACCCTCTCATGAGCAAAGTCCTAAACATGAGCAAAACATGTCAAAATGGCAAAGCCACACAAACTTCATGCTAGGACAACCATTCTAAGCATAAGACCATCATAAACACCCACAAGCACCTCATGTCATGTCAAAGCCACCGAGCCATGTGCCTACTTCTATATATGAGACTTCTCATTGGTAGGCATCATGCAACGATTTAGCACCCAAAGCAAATTAAAATTAGCACATATGACATGGGAGCACATTTTTCAAGCAATTTACATTTCATTTTCAGATTTATAATTGGTACATGAAATGTCTTTGCGACAAAAAGGAACTTATGCCCCTCCACAAGATGAAGCATGGGGGCTAAACATTCATGATGGCAAATGAGCCTTTGGCCCCATATGATCAAAATAAGCTATCCAACCACAAATTAAGCATAGCCAAACCACTAAAACATGTCAAGATCATGTAAAGGCATTTACTCACAAGAGAGCATATATATGAAATTTTTCAAAAACATAGCCATCAACCATGGATACAAACCAAGATTATCAAGAGCTAAGCCAAACTAACCATAGCTTACCAAATTAGCTCACAAAGACATATATGTCATTCCATGGTGAACAATGTGTATAAGAGAAGCCTTTCCTAAACAATGCATATGATACAAAACGCATGCAACCTAAGATACAAAGATGCCTATACATCATGTTACATATGCCATGCCAAATGCAAGAAATGCACAAAGGAAAGCTATACATATGCTACAAAGGAGCTCGCACACACAAAGCTCACAAACGACCGGCTCCTCGAGGGGAGGCAAAAAGGGCTCGACACCACCGGCAAAAGAGCAAAGGAGAACAAAACTCACAAGCTCCGTCTAAACACATGCACTAGGGCCAAAGAGCATACAAAGCTCACCCTTAGTACACATGATAGAGCAAAGAGTACACTAAGCACACAGGCTCCCCCTAAACTCATGCATTAAGGTCAAAGAGCATACAAAGCTCACCTTACATACATGAGATAGGGCAAGGAGCAAAACGAACCAAGTGGCTTGACCAAGGCCACACATTTGAAGATCACAAAAATACTTACCTTGATCATTTCTTCAGAAGTCACCCATCCTTGTCCACCGTCCCCGAAAGTGATGTACCTCCATATCATCACCGGGGTATGAGGCCGGAGAACCTCCCCCGATATCAACCAAATGTTCTCCGGGCCTCCCACCTGCAACTCAAAACCAAGAGCGAGAGCGAGCAAACGACTCAACACTGGGGTTAGTACCAAAGGTGTCAAACCAGTGCCGGGCCATTTCCTCAAAGTAGGGTTAGCAACATCCATCCTACCGGGCCTATCAAAACTGCGATCCATCCCGTCTAACCTATCAAACCTGGAACCACCATGGGAAGACCACTCCCGTCTCACTGGAGGAGTACGAGTACCACGAAAGGGAAACCGTGGTCCGTAGCCCCTCTGAGACTCAAAGCTGCGACCTCTCCCAAACTCGTATTGATCACGAGGTGGAGAACGTCCAGCAAACTCAACACCACCAGACTCAAAGCGCCTACCACCTGTTCCACGACCAAACAGGCTGAACCCTCTAGCTTCACAATCCCGGAAACCAAACTGTCCAGCACTCTGCCTAGCACCGGTCTGACCGGTCACTCTGACCGGTCTGGCCGGTGGTCCTCGGCCAGCAAACCTGCCTCCACCTGAAGCTCTCCTATCTCTCCATGCTGGAACCATATGCACAACACCCTTTCCCTTAGGTAGTGGCATACGAGGCTCAGGCACACCATGAGAAGGGTGGTACCTGTCCTTGTTCGCCCACTCCTTAGCCAATCTCGCCTCTCTTCTTTTCTTAAAGCAAAACTCTCTCTTATGACCATCCTTTCCACAAAACTCACAATGGAAACGAATTGGTCTTGGCTTAGGTTTCGGGTGTGGCTCTTCACAAGGCTTCTCACTAGGTTTCTCACTAGGCTTCTCACTTGGTTTTTCTCTCGATTTAAGCAACTGGTTTGGCTTGGGTGCAAACTTGTCTTTGGGTGTTGGTTGTGGTGGAACTGGAGTATTCCCAAATTTCCCTTCTCTCACACCACTGCTCTCACCAAACTTATCAGATCCCAAAGCCCAACCATCAAAGCGCTTACAACTGCCAATTAACACACCCAGCTGAGGCTCATGACTGGACACCCAACTCAACACCTCACGCACCTTACTGTTCTCATCCTGCAAATGATCAACACATTTTGCAAGTTCCAAATTCTTCACAGCATGTAATTCACAGGTAGAGCAAGCAGTAGGAATAGGCACTTTCAAATCAGCCTCAAGCGAAACAATACGAGAACGAAGCTCAGCAATTTTTTCATGCAAACCAGGGCAAGAAGTACATGCACCAAGCAAAGTGGGTCTAGATTGCAGCTCAACCAACTCAACCCTAAGCACATCTAGTTCCTCACACTTGGAGGCATGCTTTTCCCTAAGAGCAGTCAAATCAGCTAGGAAAACAGAGCAATCAGCACAATCAATCTCATCAGAAACCACAGGGCTAGCCTTAAGCGAATCAATTTCAAGCTTGCCATCAAGAACCTGTGTTTCTAGCTCAGCCACTCTAGTCCTAGCATCTTCAAGCAAAGCTCTAAGCTCCTTCCTAAGCTTCTTAGCCTCTCTAAGCATGTGATCGCGATTATCAAGCAAGTCAACCAACTCCTCATTCTCCTTGCGTAAAGAAGAGAGCTCATCACATACCTCATCCTCGGAGTCGGAGTCTGATTCCGAGGCGTTCTTCTGGCTTCTCTTGCTGCCGGAGCAGCGTGCCATGCCGCATAGCCCATCCTTCTTGTTGCAGCCTCTCGAAGTCTTGCTTGCGGTACAGCAAAGGCCGTTCAAGTACTTGCCGAAGTCCTTCTTCTTCTTTCTGTGCTTCCTCTTGCTGTCCTCTTCTTCTTCTTCACTCGAGCTTGATGACACATCCTCAGAGTCGGAGTCGATGTCGCTCGATCTCTTGATCTTTTCTCGGGTCCGTGTCTTCCTCCCATGTTCACCCGGTTCTCGTGCAGCCTCTCGAACCGCCTGGTCAGCAACGCCAGCTCGTCCTCTCCAAGCACGTCGAACTCCTCGTCTGGCAAAGACATCAAAGAAGACAAAGAGTACATCCTGGAGGATGCGTTAGCATTAGACTTGGCTCCTTTGCCACTAACGAGAGCGAGACTATGAGAATCAGTCGGGCTCTCGATCTTGGCTGTCATACCACGGTCCAACTCAGCCGACTTGAGCTTCGAGAACAGCTCGTTCACCGTCAAGGTGTCATACTTCTCGGACTCAACAATAGCCTCAAACTTCCCGTCCCATACGGTACGATCCAACGAGTGCAAGAGCTTCACCGCTCTATCATGATCATTGTATGGGAGGACGTCCACATTGGCTCTCATGTTGTTCACAACGACCGTAAATCGCTGGAAAAGGGCATCGACGGACTCGCCGGGGAGATGAGTGAAGTTCTCGTACTCTCTCCGGTAAGTCGCGTACATCCGAGCCTGAACCTGAGCATTCCCAGCATGAGCATCCTTCAACTGCTCCCAAATCCTACAAGCTAAGTCCTCTGTCTGAACCCGATCGAATTCAGGTGGACACAGGGCACGAAACAAGTAGTCGACAGCCTTGTTGTTGGCTTCGAACATATCCCTCGATCCTGGAGCAAGGAAGTTCATCGGATGAACATAAGCTGTGTTCACCGTGACATCCCAAAGGATCTGACCCTTTCCGCGGAGGAACGCCGCCATCCGCCTTTGCCACATCTGGTAGTTCTTCCCATCGAAGTGCGGAGGACCCGAACCCCGTTCCTGGTACGCCATCTTTGGATCTTAGACTGGTAAGAGTCAATAAAGACCCGAACCGGCTCTGATACCAATTGAAGGACCGATTAGGCGAACCAGAGAGGGGGGGAGTGAATGGGAGCCGATAAAAATTCTTCTCGAAGGAGATGGGAACTCCAACAAGACGAACACGGCTTCCAACTCACGTCTCCGACCCAACTACCCAAGTTGGTCAAGACCACGCAGCCACTAGAGTGCTACTGGTCCTAGGAACCAACACTCAACCTTCCTAGCCAAAACTCACCAAAACACACAGCGGAAACTTGCACGGCTTGCTGCCTGTGCTACACCGGTCAGACCGATGGCCTGCGCCGGTCAGACCGGTGACACCGGTCAGACCGGTGGACAGAGCCGGTCAGGCCGGTGGCTACAGCAGCCGCACAGCAAACGTTCCAGGAAGCCTCAGTGAATCCTCTAGGCCCTGGAACAAAAACCACCACGAAAACACAACCTGTGAGGAAGAAGAACCCCTCACAAATCCTAGCAAAACAACTCCAAACACATACATCCCCCACCAAATCCCAAAGAGAAAGGCCTCGAAATCGCTCCAAGAAAATCGCCAAGAAAGGGCTCCGAAAATCACCAAAAAGGAGAAACGGGAAAGACACATCCAAGCCTTGAGGAACCACGCCGAATCATCTATACATACCAAAGAGGTTCATACAAGGTCTAGCTTGCCGCCCGATCATCCTTCCCTCTCACAAGATCTCACCATGAAGCTCTCAAGCTAGTCATACGAAAATCCTAAGAAAATAGGAAGGAAAATAGGAAAACCAAATGAGCTAGGGTTCCAAGAGATGGCTGCCATCCTCTCACTACTTGGGTTATATGGAGGCAACCGAAAGACTAAAATACCCTTACTAGCTAACTAGGGATACATGCCCCTCGAGGGCGAAATTGGAAGTCTTTGTCTTCGCACCATCGGACGGATGCCCAGCGACCGCAAACTTGCTTAGCCTCGACGCAAGCCTTGCGATCCCGACGCGTGTCCTCCGCTTCGAAGATTCCGGACTGCGTCGTCGCACACCGGTCAGACCGGTGCTCCTCACCGGTCAGACCGGTACCCACGGGTCAGACCGGTCAGACCCACCGGTCAGACCGGTCTGGAGCTGCTGCACCTCCGTCTTCGGTTCTTCGGTCTTGGCTTTGTGGATCAACCAAGGAACCCAGTGGTTTTCTGGTGAACCACCGGAAACCCCGCGAACTCGGTGTAGCCTCCGCCAATCACCACTCATGACTCGGCTCCCACGTGGTCCCGGCTCGACCTTGGTTTTGAGGCTCAACCAAGAAACCGTCCATGACTTCATCTTGCCGTTCTTGCCACCATGCGGCCCGCACTTGACCCCGCTGGCCACCGGGTCCCTCGAACCAAGCCTACTTGTCTTCTCCACACCTGGAGGCCTCACCGGCAACGACCTTTCATGCTTGTTCCTCACCTGCACCTGCACCAGTCAAGCCGCAACCTGCACCTGCAATACTTAGCCAAGAATCAGTCCACACCACGTTGTCAATCACTCATCACACCAGGAAGCGACCATCCACCGGTCCTCGAACCACACCTGGCTCTCAGTTACTCGCCGAGGGTCACAACAATTCGACATGACTCAATGAAGAAATCAAGCAGCATATGTGGAGGTTTAACATAAGCTAAAATCTACATATGGCCTTGGATAGGAATTTCTTATCATTGAGGAACTTATCATTTTAACATTTTTTCAAAAGAAAACTTCGGATATCAAACATCACTTAGTACTAGCTCATAGCAACTCTATTATACCATATCATACCTCGTAACAACTTAGGCAAAGATCATACTTTTTGCTACCCACAAATTTCAAGCTCAGGTTCGATCATACTAGCCAACAAACTCAAAACTTGGATAGGATACTAAGTTGTAAACAAGGCATACAAGAGGAATAAACAGAGCAACTATTCATGATTTCAACCATGGATAATAAGAACACTTTTACCGCACATATGAAAACAAACTAATTTAGGAAAGCAAATAAATATTTTTTTTGGTCTTTTTAACTTTTTTCAGATTTTTATGTGTTTTTTAGCATATGGGGTTCTGAAAACAATAGGAGATACAAGTTACCTCAGAATGGGGGTCCTCCTCCAAGCTAGCTTCAGGCTCACTGCTGTGGAGGGCGGTATCCCAACCACGCGTAGTAAGCTCTCTGCTCCTCCATCTGTCGCTGCTGTCTCTGCTCCATGGTGTGAATCCTCTCGCCCATCATACGCTACCAGTCCCGAGTGGACTCAGCCTGCTGGTGCATCGTCTCCTCCATGGTACTGACACGGATGTTGAGCTCGCTCATCTGCTGAGTGAGGGTGGCCCCACGAGATGACGAGCGCAACCCGGACGATGAAGACGAATCCCCGTAGGTAGCACCGGCGGGCCGAACCCACTCGCCACTCCCTGCACTAGCCCAGGTCGAGCTACTCGCACTTGGCTGACTCATGGGTTGGTCCCAACCGGGGGCATATCCGGGTGTAACTCCAGAGATGTACCCGGCCGAGGCCCATGCGCCAGACAGCGGTGGTGTAGGCTGTGGCTGAGGTGATGGCTGTGGTGGCGGATGTTGTGGCGGTTGCTGTGCGATCGCTGCCCTCCTCGATGCAATCCTAGTGACCCTGTCTCCAGAAACACTAGAACGACGAGGTTCCTCAAGAGGAACGGTCAGTGGCCCTTGGCCGTACAAATGGAAATCCGGGTTAGGTAACCGAATCTGGTTTCCGTGGCCAGGGTAAAAGAAAACCAAGGAATCATCCGGACCCTTTTTAAGAGTATGTCCTTCAATCAGATACGCCTCATCTATCATGACCCGGGGAGTATCAATGTAGGGAATGTTAGCCCCTATTGAAATCCCAAGACTCGAAATGATACGTGTGATCAGGGACGTACACTCAATAGAACCCGTCATCCTGAAATTTGTCAACCACAGCTGAATCATAGCTTGCACTGGGGTGATTCTGATTCGTCTGACCGCGGCGTATAATATCCTCATCTCGTCTGTGCGCACGGTTCGAACATCATCCCTCGGAAAGAGAGTGATGGTGAGCCACTTGTGCCACAGTCGGAGAGTGGGATGCGTGATATCGTTGCACCGGGGTGCTAACTTGCCACAGACAGGCCGACCAGAAATCTCTTCCCAAAAACTATCTCAAACAAAATCACTGCAAGCTTGATCGAGAGAAATAGCACAACGACGATGAAAACCGAGAGCACAACTAAGATCATGCCATGAGACTCGATACGATGTTCCATGGAAATGAAACGTAATACTGGTCTCATCCTCCCGGAGAGTACAGAGGAACTGAATGGTAAGAGGCCTAGAACCGATCTCCCACACCAGAACAAAGTTCCCCCAACCAAGAGCATGCCAAATGGAATCGAACTCGGAGTCAATACCTGTTTTCTCGAGAAGGGCCGAGTCGAACTCCTTGGTGTTGGCGAAGACTCGATCCTTGATGAGAGCACTAGGTTCGTGCCCGTGCGTTGCTACGGGCATCCAATTATTTATAGCGCAATACTCAAATCATACAAAAAAATTCTCAATGGAAGAAAAGATAATCGTCACCTTAAGTTATCAGTACCACTGTTGCATAAGTACATAATCGTCACCTTAAGTTCACTGGCGAAAGTAATTTAAGTGCAGCTACACTCCTTTGAAGCACAACACACCTCAACGCCTAATATCCTGTCGTAGCAACCTGAGAATTGTAAATAGTCGATTAATAAAGAAAAGATTTGGCATACAACGAAATAGTATAAGGAACAAATTATAGCCGTTGTTCCTGCATATTAGTACTTCCAACAATTTTTTCTTATCACCATTGTGATCACTCTACACATTTGGCAAGCCATTCATTCAGCGATCTCACCATCCTGTGTGAATATAAGTAACTATCTCATGCGGTCCTACCAAATAGAAAAGGAAGCATCACAATTGACGGTTACTAACACCTCAGAACAGGGATTTTTTGGTTGAAACGAAGTATATACACCATAGGTTGATAGTACAGATAACCGATAATTAATACGAAGTAAGCAATGGATCAAGGCACTCTTCGAAAGCTCCTTTACAAACCCACACCACTATGTTGCCCAATAAAAGCTTTACATATTTATGATTATAACACAGGTTGAACCAATGATGCATCGATGCCCCATAAAGAAGTGCACAAAAAGAGTAGACATATGAAGCAGTAATGCCGATAATAACTCATGAGCCCAAATAATATAGTTCCAGTTACCTATTCATTTTAAAGATTCAGCTCCAGTCGCCATGTGCGGAATAGAATGAATAACTCATGAGCCTAAATAATATGCTAAAAGCAAACTTCTCAATCATGCAAAAAACTTTCCATATTTTATCTTTATATATTCAAGGGCAATTAAATAAGACAGAACATTATTTGACTCACATCATCATTCTCACTAATTGTAGCTCTGTACAAGAAAATAAGAGTAAATACCATAGCATAAATTGGACTTTTGTTTACCTGGATGATTGAATTGAGATAAATCATGAGGAGTTGAAACACCATCCCATGCACAGTATCGTAAAACATTTAATTTTACCTGGAGAGAAGCAAGAAGCATTAAATGGTATCATTCTATTCCACATACGCACTAATCAGTAAAATACGCATAAATAACAAATATCATAATATTACCTGATTACAATGTCAAAACCTCCTTGTACACAATATTCTTCGTATACGTGCCATTCACCGGTAGTACTCTTTTCTGTTTTTTGACCACATCATTTTTTTACCCTTGCCATTTGCCGTCTTGTTTGCATCTTTCTTTTCCTGCCTTCGAGCTTCTTCCTCCTCTGCCTCTGCATTAGGCGGGAGGGCGAGGATCTTGATGTTCATTCTGGCTGTGGCTCTAGACATAGCAACATACAACTGTCCATGGAAGAACACAGGTGCGGGCAAGTACACTCCTACATTTGGTAGTGTTTGACCCTGTGACTTGTTGACCATCATGGCGAAGCTGAGCCTAATTGAGAACTGTTTCCTCTTGAATTGAAATGGGAACATCTGGTCATCAGAGGGGCACAAAGGTATCCGAGGAAGGAAAACTCTCTTCCCAGCATGCTGCCCCAAAACAATTTCAGCATCTATTGAGTTTCTTTGGCACACTCTAACCACAAGCCTCGTTCCATTGCAGAGTCCTTTTCCAGGGTCTAAATTTCTAAGCAATATTACCGGGCAGCCGATCTTTAGCTTTAGGACGTGTGGAGGTATCCCGTTGGGAGTCAATGTGTTAAGGAACTCCTGAGGATAGTAGTTATGGGGATCATCAACCGCTTCGTCAAAACTATGATACACCACCTCCCCTCACTGAAATTTGTTGATCATCTTCAAATTAATAACATCCACCCAGTCATTACGTGTTGATAAAATGGCTCTGGAG
Organism: Cenchrus fungigraminus; assembly: GCA_036936925.1. NCBI lineage: Eukaryota > Viridiplantae > Streptophyta > Magnoliopsida > Poales > Poaceae > Cenchrus > Cenchrus fungigraminus. Next base: position 92,886,682 of record CM072773.1, on the reverse strand, counting down.
GTGATGTAATCCTTGTTTGTCATGTTTTCATTAAGATTTGGAAAGATGCTCTCGATCAGTGTGTCAAGATCTTTCTCGGAATCCCCAGTGTACGGGACACATATTTCGTCAGGAAGGCGTACATCACCATCTTCATTAACCTCCTCTGTGTCATTACCAATGCGCAAAAGATAATCCGCGAACGCGCGGTCACTCTGGGCCCTCATGTTGTGCACAAGCTTAAGATGTCGCATGGATGCCTAAAGATCCGACTTTCGCAAGGAAGCAGCAACAATTTGAGCTCTAGATCCTTTATGTACAACAGGGAGGACCTGTCTGAAATCTCCACCAAATACAATTGTCTTCCCACCGAACAGAAGATCCTTCCGTCCCATTATATCACGCATACTATAGTACAGCGCTTCCACAGCCTGCCTCTTTGTCATAGACGCCTCGTCCCAAATGATGAGAGACGCTTGCTGCAGCAGCTTAGCAGTTCCACACTGTTTGGTGAAGCCGCATCCTTGTTTATCGTCGAGCGTTAGGGGAATCTTGAAACGTGAGTGGGCTGTCCTCCCACCAGGCATTATAGATGCTGCAACACCAGATGTCGCTATAGCAACAGCAAGCTTGTTCTGACTGCGAACGGTTCCGAGAAGCGCTCTGTACAAAAAAGTCTTTCCTGTGCCGCCTAGTCCATCTACAAAGAATAAGCCACCTCATTTGGAGTCGACTGTGGACATTATCTGATCATAGGCAGCCCTCTGCTCCTCATTTAGTAGAGACGATAGCCCCACATCTTCTGGATTTGTCTCAATGCTGGCCTCCTCAAATATCTCATGAGGGACCGCGCTAGCGTCATCGTATGCATCATCTATTTTTGGTAGGGGCAACTTCTCAAACTCTTTACCCATAGATTCCACCATGTTCCTGATGTCAATCAAAACCATCTGTTCCACCCATCTCGGGTTTGGATTGGTCCGCTTGTAGTCTTCTGCCATTGCATCAAAGTGTTTTGTCCACAAACCGGCCACATCTTTCAGCGCACAGAACACCACTATTGTAACGAATAGTCTACGCAATGAGGATGGCATCTGGAACATAGTACTCTCAGTAAGACAATCATCGAGCATGTTGTCATCTTTGATCAGACCAGCAGCACAACCAGTGTCACGAAATGAATCATAATGCACACCATTCACAGTCCTAAGATCCCTCCATGACGTCGCTCCCGGAACATGGTTTAGGAGGACCCGAAGAAAATAGCGTTCACCCTCTACCGGATTCGCAGACACGAGTCTCCTGACCTGGTATTTTGAGTTTTTCCTAGGCTGCCAACATTTATCTTTGACGTTCCAGGTATAATACTTTGGAAAGTCACGATACAATATTCCGCGAGCTTCCGGATGATGGTAATTGTAGGTAAACCATTCTGTGAGCATTGAATCCTCGATACGTGGCTTTTTTGAAACTCGTTCAACCTTGTCCCGTGCATAAAATGAAACCATATGCTGACCAGGGAGATGACATTGCAGCACCAGCACCGGTGGGTGACACTCGTGTAAGTCAAAGTTGTATATCCTCCACATTACTTCCGGAGGCCCCACCCACCGGGCCTCTTTGTACTCCGTAATCTCATCAATGTTCCCTTTGGCATCTTTTTTCCCATTCTCCCTAACTACCACAGATGCTTTGTCATGGCCCTTGTAGATATACTTGAACAAATATTTCACGGACTTAATGTTGCTGCATGCCTCAATATTAATGTGGTAGTTGAAAGTGCGTATGAGATATGGGTTGTACGGGACAACCCATCGATTGTCCAGCATGTGACCTCGAACCATCTCCTTACGACCATCATTGCGCCGCCTGTGCACTAGGTACGAATCCTTGCCTTGCGATGTTGAATCGCAGAATGGTCGCGGGTAATAGTTCTTGCATGAAGTACGATCTTTTGTGCATGGGCAGTTTGGATTAAGCACCCCGCATGGTCCGTGCATCATATGCTTCGTGACCATCTTGTAGAGCTCAGGGTACTTCTTGTTGGGTAGCTCTGCAGAGATAATCGCGTCGTACTGCTCAGGGCAGGTGATCTTGTACTTCCTCTGCATTATCAGAAGCCAGTGTGCATGCGGCAAGCCCCTCTTCTGGAACTCAACGACATATACGTAGGCTTTTACCTTCCCAAGTATGTCCTTGTACATCAACTGTCGCCTCAGCTCCTCCAACTTGGCTCTGAACACTCGAGCCACGAGATCTGGACGGTCCTGCGCACACTGTCCTGGATATATCTCATTTTTAATCTCATCACAATTTGGATTGCACGTCATGATGAGGAAGATATCCGGTTTGCCATACTTTCGCACCAGAGCCATCGCGTCCATGTAACGACGCCTCATATCACGGGGACCACCGATGAACGATGGTGATAGCACGGTATGCTTCCCAACCTCATTTGCTTCTTCCACCCCCGTACGATAGCTGTCAACCAAACCCTAGTATAGGTCAGCCCTCACAGTTTCCTAATTGTTTCTAATGAAGTCAAGACGTGAGCTTCCAATCTTCACGTAGGTGTCGACAGCAAACTGCTGGAACAGACGCTTGCCATATAGTATTAGATTGAAAATCCCAGGTCGCATCTGCATTCTGTAGCAATAGTAATCACGCACAGAAACACATTTATTCCCGGCAGAACTTTCATCATCGCCACCTCCCTGAGCACGTTCCTTGCGGATCGCTCGGGCTTTGTTGACCTGCGCCTCAATCACACCAACTTTGGGAATGCAGTTGTGCCACCTGAACTCTCCCCTTGGAAAGAAGAGCGGGTACGAGAGGGGGTCGTAGCAGCCATGATACGACCGGATGCCTTTCCATGAGCTATCCTTCCCGTGGAGAACGACACTATTATCAAATTGACCCCGATGCTCGCTCCCCTCAACCCAAACGGCTGCAACCTCTGATGTTAGAGGCTTGTTGTATGTTCTCTGGTCAAGTTGTTGATCAAGGTTGAACTCAATATGGTAATCCGAAAAATCATCTACCTCTCCCATAGTGCGAAGATGATCTGAGTAGGGATTAATGCCACTGCTGAAGATGTTGGCCAACATACGAATGACCTCTCTGTCTTTCTGTTCAGTCTTTTCACGGCACTTGCTGAGCCTATAATCAAGAGACGGATCATCGTCGTAGAAATAAAGCTCGAGGTGATTAGGTTCGTACTTCTCATCTTTCCCAAAGTTTTTAACATTATGGTAAAGGGAGCCACGTGCACAGAACGTGTAGATGGGACACTTCTGGGTGTCGGTGGTCGCACTATCAAGATTACAGTGCAGAGAAGTGAATGAGAAGTGGCCATTGAAATATCTGATTTGCTCACGAAAATGCCTGGTGTTAGCGTCTGAGGCCGTCCACAATCGCACGAGTTCATCCGGGGGCATATCGGGTGTGGCTAGATGAATAGCTCCACTACGGCAGCAGAATCCCTTCGGTTCATACTCAAACTTCTTTGCGTTGCAGAACTCGCAATTATCCACTGGCTTTAGCGTGTGACCCTCTGCTGGGACATTGGCGTAAACTGCACCGAATGGATCCGGTGCATCGGGTTCAATGTTATTTTCATCACCCCTCGAGAGGTCGACATCCACAACAGCATCATCACCAACATCCTCTGATAGAATTTAGCATAGGTAAAGGGTGTTATACGTGGGTTAAAATGGAATCTTAAAGTGAGAAATTGCAGTGAGGTATACCTTGTCCCGCAAAAAGGTACCCTTCATCCGCTTCCTCGTCCTCATCGAATACAATGTTATCATCACCATCTGACGCAACCACATGTGACATGAGTGGTGAGACGAACATAGGTGAATATGCACAATGTGAACAGGAAGAGCATGCACGTCATGAACACATACTTTGACAAGGGTATCTGTGCAAATTGCGTGGTGACATGGAATCCGGCTCATCAACCATAGATGGTTGTGTCTGCGAACACCTTTCATTACGAGGTGCATGTCCGGAAGTACCTGCAGGCATTAGATGGTGGGTGAGACACAGAAATAGTGTCGACCAACCTTCAGCAAGTAATGTTGTCACCTGCTCCTAACGCATCTGATGCTCCGTCAACCCGAGGGTAGGTCTGCGTGACACCTTTATATAGCAATAAAACACAGTTTGGTTAAATGTGTATTAACTTATCAGTTGTAATATATAGGTTGTCAAGTATTTTACCATTCTCAATGACACACGACTGTGTCGGCTGGATCGCAATGTTCTCATTTTCACAAGTGGTCCCTTTGGTGTTTCTTCCAATGGTTGCTTCAAACTCTTGATTACGACGCTTTCGTTGAGAATGTCGCAATCCTGGAGTTAGGTGGGCCGTATGGATAGTGTTGGATAGAAATGTTTGTGGGGTTTCAACTTGCTGAGAAGGTTCCTGGTGATCCGCCTCGACGTAAACAGGTGTGCCACCAAAATTGGGGATTTCCATCTGGTCTAATACTCTCGAGGGAGACTTATCACCAGGAGGGAATAAAAGCTCTGGTTTAAATTGTGGGTTTGCCATGGCGATAGAGTCAGGGTGTAAATTGTTCTCCTTATGTTCCTTAACTCTCTTGTTATTGTCTCTTTTTGCTTGTCGTTTTCTGTCAACCTTCTCTTGTGGTGTCTTGAATAGTCTCTTTGAAACATATGAATCACGCCTCCTTTTATTTCGCAAGGCCCTACTGATAGGACTCATCGCAGCCCAATGTGCACTATCTTGACGACGCCTACGCTCCTTCGGAGTCATGTTTTCGTCGTCGGTGGAGTATGATTCAGTTTCAGGCCCTGACATGAATTGTATATTTTCAAGGTGCTTAATATAGTTTACTCGCATAATATATCAGTGTTCATAGCAATTATAATCTTATAAGGGTGTGGGGAGATATCCCTATAATAATATAACATAGAATCTCCCAAGTATCACATTAATTATTTATGATAGCCTCAAAATACTATTCTATGCAGTTTACCTACATAGCTTTGTATCACTGTGCTCAGCATAAAAAATCATAAAAAGCATGAATTAAAAATATGTAGGTAACAGATACGTAGATATCCGGTTGGTCAAGTGTAGATGCATCAATTCGTGTCGATAGTGGACATACAAAGACATTCCAAAGTGTTTAATTTCGACCAACCGGATCGCAAACCCAATAAATTAATGATCAATGTGTGTGTAGTACCTCGGTGCAGGTCATGTATGACAGGATGAGGTGCACCATTGTCCTCAATCCGGATATGCCTAAAGTTAAGTTGTCCATCACCTAATGAGCATCAAAATGATAGGAGGATCACATTAAGTTGTTGGAATAAAAGTAATAACACTGATTATCAGGTATAGATCACCGGCCTGGATTGTTTGTGGCATGTTGTATTATTGTCTCATTTTCTGCCTGACTATATATAGTATGCAGCCCTTCAGTCCCATCGATCTCATATAGTCCAGTTGTGGGTGATACCTCATTACAAGTGCCACTAGTGACTTCCATTGTGATATGTCCACCCTTCAACTGTCCATCACCACCTGTACATGCATCAAAATGTTGGCAGCATGCCTTTAGATGGATCATAGTCAATTTGTAATATATATAAAAATAATAATAACAATGACTATCCGGCAGAAAACCTAGACTGTGTGTGGGTTGCGGTCCTGTCTCTTTTTCTTCCTGACAGTCGCCAGACTGTATTTCGTCTCGTTGATGCTTGGAATAATTTAACCCATGATCACCACCTACATGCACATGCAGTACATTTCACACACTTGGCGGGCCGTGGTTTAATCATTCAAACCGGAAACATCAATCCACCACTCACCTGTGTTGCTTCCATTATCGGCTGCGACGTGGATATGGTTCTCTTGATTTGTTCCTATGTTAAACAGTCCTGAACCAATGAGCGTCCATCCAAACCTAATGAGTATACATCGGTTAAGTTAAATCGTACCTTCACCACATGTGTTGTTTTCATGGACCCGCCCTTTGCTCTCCATTCGCCTCTCTCGTCTCTTCATGTTGAGCTCGTCCTTCTTATTCTTTGGCATGGATGCATACATTTGCCTCCGACGCTCATTAGCATCCTCGACACCTGACACCGCTCCATGTGGCTCAACAATACCTTTCAACAGCTCAAAGAACAATTTAGAGCATTGCTACATAACAAAACCTGAACCATCGTATGTAAATTTCTAAAAGGAAACCAGTACCTTGCTCATGTGTCTCATTTGGTGCATTTTCATCCATACAACGTGTACCCACTATGTTAAAGTAACCAGATGTCACACTATGCTTCAATGTCAAATTACCAACACTTTCATAATAAGCAAATTACACGTACCTTCCCCATGTTTGCTTTCCTGGTCACATCTTTTTTTCTCCGCCCGCCTCTCACGCGCCTTCCTATTGAGCTCATCCTTTTGTTCTCTTGACATTGAAGCATAGCGCTCCTTATCCTTCTGCCTCTTTCTTTCATTACGATCGAAGATCCCTGTCAACATGACCAAAATCCGTACAGAATTACGCCATAAAAAATCACACCGAGTTGTCTAAAAGTGCTAGTGCGAACCTTTATTTGTAGTATTTGTGATATCTCCAAGCGGGGTCGAACTATCTCCTATTTCTGATGGATCCATCTTCAGATCGAAACTGACTGCCTGAAAGACAGAAGCGTTTAAGAAATCAATTAGGAAGTGAATTCATGAACTCAAGCTGACGGAAATCATACCGTGCGAGACCATCTACATGAAGGTAAGGATAACTGAATTTGCGGTACAGATCTGAAGTTCTAAGAAACACTACTTAGGAGTTCAGGAATGTTCATAATTTAATTATTGATTTTTGCCAAACAGCAACAGTTTTGTTAGCCTTTTTTTACAACTGATGCTATCATGATAATTTTAGGAAGCACAAAAAAAACCATGCTTTCTCCAGTCGTAAGAGGTGGACCTTAGGTATTTCTGAAGCAAGAGTAAACAACAAAGATCAAAATAAAATCACTTATGAAGTAAGAATAATAGCTTGTAGGTTGTTGTCAGATGCCAAAGCACAATTCAAGTGTACAAATATTCTTTTTGAAGAAGCATTCACATGTATCTGTTGTTCTTCTTTGAGGCTAATTAAATTGTTGATCCTATTTTGACTTTTCGAAAAATGCCATGCATCTTTTTGTGCTATCACAATAGTTTCTACTATACTTTGGGTATATAGCATAATCCCTTTTGGGACCATCTTTCAGTCTGTTGCCAAGAAAGTGTAATACTTCTCCCTTGACTGTACTTTTTCATGGGAGCATTCTTGTATGCAATAAATTACAGTCAGTGCTAATAGTTGAGGGTGATAAAGGATTGATAATTTAAGGACAAATTGTAGCCAACATTTTAGAATGTACGCAATATACCTCTTATACTATTTTTCTGGATATTATTTTTGTAGACATATTCGTTCCTTGAATTTGAAGATATATAGGCTTTATTATCCTGTGAAAGTTCAGTTACTTAACCAGATGTACTAAATTGGCACTGTCGCTTATTCTATTTGCTGAAAAAAATTTGAAGTTGTACGTGTATTGTTACCTGCAACATTTCAGTAAATAAATGAAGCACATGTTTCTTATTGAATCAAAGAAACTTGTCTGTAATGAAGCACAACTTCTCACACCTGAAAGCATATCAGCATGTCTTGCAAAGCAAGATTTGTGAGAGATTGGTGTTGGGACCTGAGAGGTTATCGTGTACTCATACAGTTTAATTTTGTGAAGACTAATGTCTACAGAAGAAAATCTTTGACTCTTTTGTGGCTTTGCAAATCAGCATAACACCAAAATGTTGATCAGAAAGTATTTAGTGAACTAAGGTGTTGCATGGCATTAGCTAAGAGAAGTTGTCTCCAGTACTTTTGAGTTTACAACAGTATTTTCTTCCTGTTACCTTGCAGGCTGCCATTTACTTTAAAAAGATACAATGTTTTTGCTTATCAGGAGCAAACACTTCTTCCTGGGGAACAGATAGACATGCCAGTAAGTTCGGCTTGCACTATCATGAAAGGTTGCTTGCATGCAACTATGTAGAATTATTGGTGCATAAACCTCATTTGTGAAACTTTTTCAGGTATTATTCTACATCGATCCTGAGTTTGAGACAGACCCCAAAATGGAGGGGGTGAACAACATAGTTCTTTCGAAAGTTAGAAAAAACTGGGCGACAGCATTTGTTCTTTTAGAGAAACTTCAGCAATCCGTATGATTTGAAATAGTGCTTCTCATGTAACTCTAAGAGAAAAGCTTGTTTATCTGTGTAGTTAGCTCACATTTGTTGCGGAAAAGTTTGTGAAGCATTTGTAACAGTAACAGCATACTCTATGCAACTGAAATGAAGTTCATTATGCTATATATCAAGTATCCTGCATTATTGTAGTGACGGCATGTCGTCATGTGAAAGTGTAATTCAGGGGAGTCAGTGCCAAAGAAATTCAGGGGAATACGCTGAGTGTGGCTCTTCTACGAGGGGAGTCAGAGGAAAAGGAATGCCGGGGAATACGTGCCTTGTAGAGGAGCGCGGTGACATGGATGGACTTGGCGTACAGCGGCAGCGGCAAGGGGTCAACGAAGTATGCGGCCGCGGTGGAGATGAAGTCCCCGCCGGCGGCGGCGGTGATCTCGTGGTCGAGGACGACAATATGCGGCCGCGGCGGTGATCTGGAGAGGGCCGCGGCGGTGATCTGGAGAGGGGGCGCTGATCTGTACAGGCCTCGGCAGCGTCCCCGGACGGCGGCAGGCCGGCGTCGGATAGGCAGCAGTTCCGGACGGCGGCAGCGAGATCGATCGGCAGTCCCGACAGACGGCGGCCAGGCGGCGTATCTCGACCGGGGCGGCGGCGGACAGGCAGCGTACGCTCGGATCGCTCAGCCGCCTGCCGTGTGACGTGGTTCGGCGGTTTCGAGATCGAGGTGCGGAGGAGCGACGGGTCTCTCGAGGATTTCGTGGAGTGGGACCGGAGGGAGGGGCGGACGTGTTTTTCGAGCGCGCGGAGGGACGGGGGAGCGGAGGCGTGGTCGTTTGGGAGGGCACCGGTTCAGAGTACTCCGGGATATACACCAGGGCAACTAATGTCGAGCTATGCTCGATGCCGCCCGTTTTCATTTTGTGAAAGTCCCCGGCAGAGGAAAGCGCTGTAGGTGATGGCGCGTTCTGCTTCTTAGGGCGAGAAAATCGTTCCTATGCGATCGTGCGTGGCTGCTGGTATAGATGATGATGAAAGGCGGGCCGCTTGAACCGGGACCTATTCTCATAATAGGCAGCAAGCAAAGCTAAATAGGAAAGAGGGCGACTGATGACTGCCTTTTTCGTTAAAATCAAAAAGGGTGGAATGTGGAGCTAATATGGCTGGCTACAAGTATAGCCAAAGAAAGATGAGACGAGACGGACTGTCAGAGGACGCAGCGGGACTACCAGGGGAAAGCCCGCCCCCGCTAGCTAACATAGATATTATTTTTGTAGACATATTCGTTCCTTGAATTTGAAGATATATAGGTTTTATTATCCTGTGAAAGTTCAGTTACTTAACCAGATGTACTAAATTGGCACTGTCGCTTATTCTATTTGCTGAAAAAAATTTGAAGTTGTATGTGTATTGTTACCTGCAACATTTCAGTAAATAAATGAAGCACGTGTTTCTTATTGAATCAAAGAAACTTGTCTGTAATGAAGCACAACTTCTCACACCTGAAAGCATATCAGCATGTCTTGCAAAGCAAGATTTGTGAGAGAATGGTGTTGGGACCTGAGAGGTTATCGTGTACTCATACAGTTTAATTTTGTGAAGACTAATGTCTACAGAAGAAAATCTTTGACTCTTTTGTGGCTTTGCAAATCAGCATAACACCAAAATGTCGATCAGAAAGTATTTAGTGAACTAAGGTGTTGCATGGCATTAGCTAAGAGAAGTTGTCTCCAGTACTTTTGAGTTTACAACAGTATTTTCTTCCTGTTACCTTGCAGGCTGCCATTTACTTTAATAAGATACAATGTTTTTGCTTATCAGGAGCAAACACTTCTTCCTGGGGAACAGATAGACATGCCAGTAAGTTCGGCTTGCACTATCATGAAAGGTTGCTTGCATGCAACTATGTACAATTATTGGTGCATAAACCTCATTTGTGAAACTTTTTCAGGTATTTTTCTACATCGATCCTGAGTTTGAGATAGACCCCAAAATGGAGGGGGTGAACAACATAGTTCTTTCGAAAGTTAGAAAAAACTGGGCGACAGCGTTTGTTCTTTTAGAGAAACTTCAGCAATCCGTATGATTTGAAATAGTGCTTCTCATGTAACTCTAAGAGAAAAGCTTGTTTATCTGTGTAGTTAGCTCACATTTGTTGTGGAAAAGTTTGTGAAGCATTTGTAACAGTAACAGCGTACTCTATGCAACTGAAATGAAGTTCATTATGCTATATATCAAGTATCCTGCATTATTGTAGTGACGGCATGTCGTCATGTGAAAGTGTAATTCAGGGGAGTCAGTGCCAAAGAAATTCAGGGGAATATGCTGAGTGTGGCTCTTCTACGAGGGGAGTCAGAGGAAAAGGAATGCCGGGGAATACGTGCCTTGTAGAGGAGCGCGGTGACCTGGATGGACTTGGCGTACAGCGGCAGCGGCAAGGGGTCAACGAAGTATGCGGCCGCGGCGGAGATTAGTCCCCGCCGGCGGCGGCGGTGATCTCGTGGTCGAGGACGACAATATGCGGCCGCGGCGGTGATCTGGAGAGGGCCGCGGCGGTGATCTGGAGAGGGGGCGCTGATCTGTACAGGCCTCGGTAGCGTCCCCGGACGGTGGCAGGCTGGCGTCGGACAGGCAGCAGTTCCGGACGGCGGCAGCGAGATCGATCGGCAGTCCCGATAGACGACGGCCAGGCGGCGTATCTCGACCGGGACGGCGGCGGGCAGGCAGCGTACGCTCGGATCGCTCAGCCGCCTGTCGTGTGACGTGGTTCGGTGGTTTCGAGATCGAGGTGCGGAGGAGCGACGGGTCTCTCGAGGATTTCGCGGAGTGGGACCGGAGGGAGGGGCGGACGCGTTTTTCGAGCGCGCGGAGGGACTGGGAGCGGAGGCGTGGTCGTTTGGGAGGGCGCCGGTTCAGAGTACTCCGAGATATACACCAGGGCAACTAATGTCGAGCATACGATGATGCCGCCCGTTTTCATTTTGTGAAAGTCCCCGGCAGAGGAAAGGGCTGTAGGTGATGGCGCGTTCTGCTTCTTAGGGCGAGAAAATCGTTCCTACGGGATCGTGCGTGGCTGCTGGTATAGATGATGATGAAAGGCGGGCCGCTTGAACCGGGACCTATTCTCATAATAGGCAGCAACCAAAGCTAAATAGGAAAGGGGGCGACTGATGACTGCCTTTTTCGTCAAAATCAAAAAGGGTGGAATGTGGAGCTAATATGGCTGACTACAAGTATAGCCAAAGAAAGATGAGACGAGACGGACTGTCAGAGGACGCAGCGGGACTACCAGGGGGAAAGCCCGCCCCCGCTAGCTAACATAGATATTGTTTTTGTAGACATATTCGTTCCTTGAATTTGAAGATATATAGGCTTTATTATCCTGTGAAAGTTCAGTTACTTAACCAGATGTACTAAATTGGCACTGTCGCTTATTCTATTTGCTGAAAATTTTTTGAAGTTGTACGTGTATTGTTACCTGCAACATTTCAGTAAATAAATGAAGCACATGTTTCTTATTGAATCAAAGAAACTTGTCTGTAATGAAGCACAACTTCTCACACCTGAAAGCATATCAGCATGTCTTGCAAAGCAAGATTTGTGAGAGAATGGTGTTGGGACCTGAGAGGTTATCGTGTACTGATACAGTTTAATTTTGTGAACACTAATGTCTACAGAAGAAAATCTTTGACTCTTTTGTGGCTTTGGAAATCAGCATAACACCAAAATGTCGATCAGAAAGTATTTAGTGAACTAAGGTGTTGCGTGGCATTAGCTAAGAGAAGTTGTCTCCAGTACTTTTGAGTTTACAACAGTATTTTCTTCCTGTTACCTTGCAGGCTGCCATTTACAGGATCAACAAGCACGGGGCGGTCAGACCGCCTGCGGGGGGCGGTTAGACCGGGTATGGCGGTCAGACCGCCTCTATGGGGCGGTTAGACCAGGGTGCCAGGATAAAACCGGTGGTAGGCCTATGAGCGTCGACTCGGGAGGGACCCCGTCGGAGTTGATGCACGTAGGGTTGCTCTAGGATCGGCAGGCCACCTAGAACGCCTTCGGTCGTCACGGAGACGAAGGAAGAACAGCAGATCGAGGTTGGAAGAGCTTGGGTAAAGAGATAAAAGTAAAGGCAAAACAATAAAGAGTAGATGTATTTGATCGATTGGATCCTCCTCAATCGGCCGTGACCCTTTATATTTATAGGGAGGGGAGGTCTTGCCCCATTAGGAGTCGAAACCCTTACAAAATCGTGTCGAAATACAACTCCTAACCGGTTTTGGCAGGACAGGGCGGTCTAACCACCTATGGGACGCGGTCTAACCGCCTCTGTGACGTGCAGATCTTCCAGAAGCCATATCTCCTTCATCCGGACTCCGAATTGGACGTTCTATATATGGATCTTAATGTACTCGACGAGACCTATCCAATGGTGAAGTCCAAATTGCCTTTTAAGAACTTTGACCAGGACGGTCTGACCGGGTGGGCCCACCGGTTAGACCGGCCTACCTAGTCTTGCCAATTTTGGGTGTCAACATATGCCCCCCTGTTTTATGGCAAAGCTTGCGTGCCAGAAAACATCTATAATGATTAAAATTGGCAGAAAACGATGATTAACAATACATCGTCCATATTTTTGCTCTTAAGGGTGATAATTGCTTTATCGGCCATGAACTTACTATGAACTCATGGAACAACTTGTTTTGGTCTCCATACCTGCTTAGTAGTTGGTGACCTTGCCGGTGTGACCACTGTAGGTTGCTCTATTGATCTTTGCTTTCGCATCCGCTGTAATCTCCTTTTTTGAGTGCGGGATAAGCCTGAGGGACACCACCTCGGCTGCAAACCCTTAGAATTTTGCTCGTTGCTACCTTGACCTTGCTTGATAGTAGCACATACATTATTTTTGACCAGATTGTTGTTGAAAACAATCGGACTTTGCAATGTACCACAACTTGAGTATGCAATAGGATATTGAATCATATACGAGTTCATGTACATACTACTATAATCAGCAGGTGAATAATAGCAAAGATAATACCAAGATGATGGCATAACAGATCCAACAAAAGGATATTGTGAAGAAACAAAATTACCTCGTTGGTGATGAATACCTTCATGTCTTGGTGGTGCTCTTACGCCCTTAGCACCGTTCGGCTGATTTCTTCTCTTCTTTGCAGCTCCCTTCCTCTTATATTTGGCCAGGAGTTCTTCAAAACTCAGCCTTACCTTTTTCTTGGGAGCATCTCCACTTTCTCTGGAAATAGCGGTCAGACCGCCCCGGGACGCGGTTAGACCGCCCTGAGACGCGGTTAGACCGCCCCAGGACCCGGTTAGACCGCCCTGGGCCGTAGCCAGACCGGTCGATGCACCGTCAGCTTTTTCTGTAGTGCCTTGCCCCCCGAGCGTTGAAGCCTTCGCTGCAATCTTGGGGGTCTCCTCCAGTGACAGCTTCTTGTCAAGCCTTTGCTCTCCAATGATTATGTTCTTCCCCTTAGCCTTCTCAGCTTGATCCGACCGAATGAGTACCTTGGGATTCAACAATTCAAGAGTATTCACAAAGGCATTAGCAGGAAAAGGGTTTTGGTCGACTTGCATCTTGTGAAGTACTAAACGACCTTCATCAATGGCCGATTGTATCTGCCGACGAAAACTATTACAATCATTAGTAGCATGAGAATAAGAATGATGAAATTTACAATATGCACGCTTCTTTATCTCATCAGGCGGTGGTAAAGTGTGAGACATTTTAATTTTACCTAGCTTTAATAACTCATCAAAGATCCTATCACACTTAGCCACATCAAAAGTAAATTTTACTTCCTCTTGCCGTCTCTTATGGGCTGGCTTGAGAGAAGCACAAGTATTTGCTTTATCATCAGATGACCATGTAAATTCAGCAGCATATACTTCTTTACTCTCATCGTCCGAAGATTCATATTCTAGCATATGCATATTAGGACGATCAGATTTGAGCCGAGTGTCTTTGCCTTGGCTTTCATGAGCTAAAGCTCTTGTCAAGACTTGGGCAACATCAATAAATTCATGACCTTCTAATTTTTCTTTAATATGGGATCGCAAACCATTAAAAGCTAATTCAGCAAGATCCCTTTCAGAGATAACAAGATTATAACAACGGTTTTTGGTTTCTCTAAACCTCCTAATGTAACTAGTAACAGGTTCATCATGCTTTTGCTTAACCGATGTTAAATGACTCAATCTTAACTCATTATCTCCACTATAAAAGTGATCATGAAATTTCTGCTCTAATTGTTCCCAAGTACGAATAGAGTTAACAGGTAATGAAGCAAACCATGAAAAAGCATTGCCAGTTAAAGATAAAGAAAATAATCGCACTTTTATTTCTTCTATGGCACTAGCTTCTCCTAATTGAGCAAGATATTGACTAACATGCTCCCAAGTAGTTTTGCTATCATCCCCGTTAAACTTCACAAATTCAGGACAACGCCAACCAACAGGATAGGGAACCGAATCAAAACTAGAAGGATACGGCTTTCGATATGAAAGATTTTTATTTTTTACTTCTATCCCATAGTCATCCTTCATTTGTTTAGCAAGATTAGCATTAAACCTATCGATGACTTCTTGGATGGTGGTTGGCATTGACGTGGTAGAAGCATTCGATTGCAACACATTCGGCGGTGTGTATAAGCCAGAAGCGTTATGTTGCAAACGACTATTAAATTGGGCATTAGGTGCATAACCGTAAGCAGTGCCCATTTCAAACGGAACCATAATTGGAATACCTTGAGCTACTGGAGTATTCCCACCAGATCGGCCAGAAGCAGCCTGAACGGGAGGAATAGTAACTATAGGTTTCGGAGACGAGGGATAAGGCACCATAACACCAGGGCCGGTCTGACCGGTCGAACCAAGCGGTCTGACCGGCCTGTTCTGACCAGACGGCGGTGGTGGTGTTTGTCCCGCGAAATAATTCAACGGCATGCCAAACTGAGGATTAACCGTGCGTGCAGCCGATGCATTAATAGATGGGGTCTGAGGTGCGACAGTTTTAGAACCAGATGCAACATTACTACCCTCCTCTAATCGTTTACCAAGACTCTTATCTACCATGTTTTGCATATTCTCAATCATTGATAAGCGAAAACTATCCATCACGGTAGTAAGATCATTAACGGTAACAAAAGAGGATTGAGTTGATGATGTGCTCACATTGGGTAGTACCTCAGGCGGTGGAGTGTCGAAGGTGACTTCTTTGATCTTCTTCACCTTGCCTTCGCGAGTCTTCTTGAAGTGCGACAAGTAGTGAAGTCGATCGTTCTCAGCCTTCTCCTTCATGAGCTTTTCTACTTCTTGGTGATCTTGTTCGGCCCTTTGCTTCATGAAGTCCTCCATAGCTTGACGATCTTCTGGTGAGAGCTCTTCATCCGTGAAGTCGATGATATTGCCCTTGTCTAGATCACACTGAGACATGTCGCCGGAGTTTGATAGATCGGTTAAGATAGCCAGATCCTCTGTCCCCAGCGGAGTCGCCAATTTGTTGACACCTTTTTACATGATTAACAAGCACGGGGCGGTCAGACCGCCTGCGGGGGGCGGTTAGACCGGGTAGGGTGGTCAGACCGCCTGTATGGCGCGGTTAGACTAGGGTGCCGGGATAAAACCGGCGGTAGGCCTACGAGCGTCGACTCGGGAGGGACCCCATCGGAGTTGATGCACGTAGGGTTGCTCTAGGTCGGCAGGCCACCTAGAACGCCTTCGGTTGTCACGGAGACGAAGGAAGAATAGCAAATCGAGGTTGGAAGAGTTTGGGTAAAGAGATAAAAGTAAAGGCAAAACAATAAAGAGTAGATGTATTTGATCAATTGGATCCTCCTCAATCGGCCGTGGCCCTTTATATTTATAGGGAGGGGAGGTCTTGCCCCATTAGGAGTCGAAACCCTTACAAAATCGTGTCGAAATACAACTCCTAACCGGTTTTGGCAGGACAGGGCGGTCTAACCGCCTATGGGACGCGGTCTAACCGCATCTGTGACGTGCAGATCTTCCAGAAGCCATATCTCCTTCATCCGGACTCCGAATTGGACGTTCTATATATGGATCTTGATGTACTCGATGAGACCAATCCAATGGTGAAGTCCAAATTGCCTTTTGAGAACTTTGACCAGGGCGGTCTGACCGGGTAGGCCCACCGGTTAGACCGGCCTACCTAGTCTTGCCAATTTTGGGTGTCAACAATAAGATACAATGTTTTGCTTATCACGAGCAAACACTTCTTCCTGGGGAACAGATAGACATGCTAGTAAGTTCGGCTTGCACTATCATGAAAGGTTGCTTGCATGCAACTATGTACAATTATTGGTGCATAAACCTCATTTGTGAAACTTTTTCAGGTATTCTTCTACATCGATCCTGAGTTTGAGACAGACCCCAAAATGGAGGGGGTGAACAACATAGTTCTTTCGAAAGTTAGAAAAAACTGGGCGATAGCGTTTGTTCTTTTAGAGAAACTTCAGCAATCCGTATGATTTGAAATAGTGCTTCTCATGTAACTCTAAGAGAAAAGCTTGTTTATCTGTGTAGTTAGCTCACATTTGTTGCGGAAAAGTTTGTGAAGCATTTGTAACAGTAACAACATACTCTATGCAACTGAAATGAAGTTCATTATGCTATATATCAAGTATCCTGCATTATTGTAGTGACGGCATGTCGTCATGTGAAAGTGTAATTCAGGGGAGTCAGTGCCAAAGAAATTCAGGGGAATACGCTGAGTGTGGCTCTTCTACGAGGGGAGTCAGAGGAAAAGGAATGCCGGGGAATACGTGCCTTGTAGAGGAGCGCGGTGACCTGGATGGACTTGGCGTACGGCGGCAGCGGCAAGGGGTCAACGAAGTATGCGGTCGCGGCGGAGATGAAGTCCCCGGCGGCGGCGGCGGCGATCTCGTGGTCGAGGACGACAATATGCGGCCACGGCGGTGATCTGGAGAGGGGGCGCTGATCTGTACAGGCCTCGGCAGCGTCCCCGGATGGCGGCAGGCTGGCGTCGGATAGGTAACAGTTCCGGACGGCGGCGGCGAGATCGATCGGTAGTCCCGACAGACGGCGGCCAGGCGGCGTATCTCGACCGGGACGACGGCGGACAGGCAGTGTACGCTCGGATCGCTCAGCCGCCTGCCGTGTGATGTGGGTCGGCGGTTTCGAGATCGAGGTGCGGAGGAGCGACGGGTCTCTCGAGGATTTCGCGGAGTGGGACCGGAGGGAGGGGCGGACGCGTTTTTCGAGCGCGCGGAGGGACGGGGGAGCGGAGGCGTGGTCGTTTGGGAGGGCACCGGTGAACCGAAGTTTTTTCCATCTTTCGTTCTTTTTAGGAGTAGTGATAGGCATGTCTCTCCCGGTCATCCCTCAAGTCGATGAAGGCGGCATCGGTGTTGATCACCCCTTCGGTTCGTGGCGTGGGTAGCTCCTCCTCTTCCTCTTCTTCACAGTCGGTTGACATTGGACTTGGTATAGCTCCGGAGTGGTGAGACGAGCCCTCTCCGTCTCTAGAACGGCATGAGCGGGTCACCTTCCGGTACGCACTGGCAATCCAACTCATCTTGCACAACAATGAGACAACACGAGCAACTCGGTGATGGGTTAGTGAAATCGAAATGAAATCCTTACCGAGCTTGCTCCACCAATATTCAATATTCAGCGACAAATTGGAGAGAGTGCTTGACACTTCCACTTGAGCAAGAAATCCAAGAAAACCAAAGAGCAAGAGCAAAGAGGGAGAGAGGGTGATGGAAATGAGTGAATGGGTGAAGAAACTCCTCAATCCCCCTTCTATTTAGAGGCAACCGAGCCAGGCACCGGGGTAGAGGACAAGGGCAACGGCTAGGAGCCGTTGGAAGAGGCGGGGCCCACATGACCATTGGCCAGGGTCGGCCGACCGCTGGGGTCGGTCGACCCCCTGCCGGGCATGCCTGCTTCCAACTTTTTGCAACGGCTCTCTAACGGCTTCCTGATATCCTGCCCAGATGTCTAGGTCCAGATTCGCCCAAAATGTTGCTCGAAAAATTATTCTTTGATTTTCCACTCAAGAAATTATTTTCAGAATTTTATTTGAAAAGAGAAATTGGCTAGAAAAATCTAGCATGCAGATGCAAGGTTGGAAAAATCAAATATGCATTTGGAAAAATCAAATAAAACTTTGGAAGGGAAATATGAGATAAATACCAATTTTACCTTTTGGCAAAAAGGACTCATCTTTTTAAGTCTGAGAGCGAGACTTTTCTCGGCGATCAATTCCACTCGTCACCCCATTGCCGAGAAATTGATGGAGATGACTTCTGTATTTCCCGCCACACCCTTCTTGTTTTCTTAGGTTTTGTTGGAGTGGTGGGAAGTCGCGGGGGCTGTGGCTCCGTCCATGCCCCTAATTGCTCATTTTTACCCTGCAGTGTATAGCATTTCTCTTTTGTCGTTTGAAATCGGAATATCAAGTTCCTCTTCCCAATGCGGAATCGGATCGTTCCGGCTCCCACATTGATCCTTGCGTTGGCGTCACTCAGGAACGATCTCCCAAGAATGAGAGGCATTCCCTCATCATCTTGCATATCAAGGACCACAAAATCCGCAAAGATGCATGAACCTTGGACGAATACCAATAAATTCTCTACTATCCCCTCTGGATATCGGATCGATGCATCAGCAAGTTGGACGGCTGTCGCAGTTGGAGTTAGAGCTGGATACCCCAATTGTTCAAACATGGCCTTGGACATAAGGTTAACACTTGCACCAAGGTCACAAAGAGCATGCTTAATCTTTTGGTAGTAAATCTTGCAGGTGATAGCCGGATTACCAGGATCTTTCTTGTGTGTGATTGTTGAAGATTCCCATGGGTCAAGTACCTGCTGTATAGGCTTCCCTGCATAGTCAATGGCTTGTGCCCGCCCAGATGGCTTACCCCATCTGGTGGACACTACACAAACATTTTCACAGGAGGACAGGGGTTGCCCCGGAATCTTCCCGTCTTCAGCAGAGGGAACCAAAGCAGCTAATTGAGCCAACTGGGTTTCTATCATCTTATTAAAGCTCAACTAGTTCTTAAGAGCAGACGAAAGGCTATCAATTTTAACATTAAGGCTCTCAAAAGCCTTATCATAGGCAGCTGTTTTCTTATTAAAGCCTTCATTAATCTTAGCTTGCCCAAAGACTAGATCTTTCAAGGAAGGTTGGTTTGGGTTGAAAGAATTACCTTGATTACCTCCTTGATAATAAGGGCACGATTGATTCCACGTTTGACCTCCTTGTGGACGATAACCGTTGTTGTTGCCGTTCATGTACATCACATCCTCCTGAGTAGTAGGGTAGTAATTCCCTGAATGCCCAGTATTACCACAGACTTCACAAGTCATGCGAGCATCCATAGCTTGAGTAGTGGTGGCCATGGCAGCCTTCTCACTAGCTAGATCATCCATTCTCTTCATCATTAGGTCCATCTTGGCGTGCAACATATCCGCTTCCTTGACGGTATGTGTACCCCTCTGACGTAGCTGGAGTAGATAATCACTCCACCCTTGATTGGTAACCATCTTCTCAATCAGTGTAGTAGCTTCAGTGATAGTAATAGAGAAGAAAGCCCCTCCAGCTGCAGCATCAATATGGCCTCGGGCTGTCGGAGTCAGCCCATTATAGAAACTCTGAAGAATAAGCCAGTTGTCCATCCCATGATGAGGACAAGCCAGGATGTACTCTTGGAGTCTCTCCCAAGCTTCTGGGATAGTCTCATTTGCTGCCTGCTGGAAACTTGAAATTCACCCCCGAAGGACATTAGTTTTGCCCAACGGAAAGAATTTCGCAAGGAATGCTGCGGAGGACTTTGCCCAAGTGTTAATCTCTGCACGGTTAGCATAAAACCACTGCTTTGCCTTTCCCAAGAGGGAGAAGGGAAACAGTCGCAGACGAATAGCATCTTCCTCCACTCCTCGTATAGTGAAGGTACTGCATAGTTCCAGGAACTGCTGC
This sequence comes from Cenchrus fungigraminus, assembly GCA_036936925.1. Taxonomy (NCBI): domain Eukaryota; kingdom Viridiplantae; phylum Streptophyta; class Magnoliopsida; order Poales; family Poaceae; genus Cenchrus; species Cenchrus fungigraminus. Next base: position 92,866,464 of record CM072773.1, on the reverse strand, counting down.
AGGTGGGCGCTCGCGTCTTCATTAGGCTTACCATAGAATGGGCTAGCCTGTACCATCGTAATTAAGCCAGTCTTGATCTCGAAGTTTCCATTCCCAGTGTTGATCACAGGGCCTGTCGGCACCTAGTCAGCAGAGGGAGCGGAATACTCGCGAAGAGTCTTCTCGACAGGGTTGGCCATGGAAGTTGATGCGGATGACACAAAGGAAGCTGGATTGACTTCTGAATGTTCACGCAAAGGAGAGCCGAAATGATTTCATGCCTTCCTTACGAGTGACTCAGGATCTTCAGTAAAATTCGATGGCAAGTCGAAACCAGTCATGCACTACCTGTCTTCATCATCAATAGACAAAGAAGACAATCCAAGTTAGCCTGCATTGAGAACTGTTTTATTCCTGTCATGATCATAAACATATGCAAAGTGTTGATATGTCATCCTTAAGCCTTCCCCGGCAACAGCGCTAGAAATGCTTGTTGATATTTGTTAACGCAATCACCTAAGAACAGGTTTGGAAGCCATCCTGGTAACAGCGCCAGAAATGTTGGTTGGTAAATCGTAACGTTACAGAGATCCGCAAGCGCACGGAAGTACCATTATAGCATTTCCCCAAAGGAGTATTCCAAAGGGTATCGAATCGAAGGAAGGCATTGGCGGAATGACAAGATCAACTCTATTGCAATGAGTGTAGATCATAGACGGAAATAAATCAGACACTCAAGTGCAGGGGTAAGAATATGATAATGGGGGTAGTGTGATCACACACACACTCACTCTCTCTCTAAGAGGTCCTAGGCATAGGAGGCGACACACGAGTTAGTTCTAGGTTCTTATGTACTATACACATAAAGCTGGTACGAACGAGTTGGATACACTAGCGTTGAAGAACATTGACTTAAGCACCCAGGTACCACGGGGAGATAACCTCCCGCGTTGCTTTCGCACAACTCTGGTTGTTATATTTTAGACTCCTACAGCTTATCCAAACGTGGGGGATTTCAAAGGACCAACGGCTGTCACTACCGCGGCCTACCCCAAGACAAACCGTGGGATAAACTCATAAGTAAGGTAGCTACGCAACCCAAGAACCATGCTTACGTTGTTAGCCAGACTTGATCGGCCCGGGCTATTGTGACCCAGGTCAAGCCACCAGATAAACCAGCCAATTACACCGAGTACCGTAGCTCAAGCACAGACTTCATACAACCCAATCATGTAATCTAATTAGATCGAACCAGGTTAGGTACACAAACGGATTCGTATTTTCCTATGTCTGTTCAACTTGATCAAAGGGTCGTGTTCGTGAAGAACACGAGCCTCTAACTTATGAACAAACACTAGAAACATGTAAAAGTCACTCGTCAAGTGGATCGAAAGGCCTTGTTCATCAAGAACAGGAGCCTCTAAATGATGAACAGGTGAAGAACACATGAACAAATCATTCATGCATACTAACACAACTTTATATGAAATAGATAAATAACTGAAGTAGATCAAAGTCATACAAATGAAATAAGATACAAGAGAACTCATACCTAGATCCCAAAGTAGACATGGAACCTGAATTAGAACTACTCTAGCCTACCTCCTAGCCTTGAGACTAAAAGTGAGAGAGGTGTTGCAAGTGTGGATGTCTCATAAGTGAGCCCCCTCTCCTTCTATTCATAGGCCCATGCACCGGCGAAGAATGGAGGCAAACACCCCGAGGATGGCGCCTAGGACCAATGGGCAAACACCACGTGGAAGCCCCTGAGTGGCGGCCACAAGGTCGGTTCGGCCGACCTGTGGGGTCGGCCGACCCCCTGTGGGCCCCACTCGGGGTGTGCTTCTTCCTGGAGGCTGCCCTATGGGTCCTTAGGTTGGTTCCCGGTGTCCACCCTGTTTTGGCGCGATTTGCTTTCCTTTTGTTGACGGCTGATTTTCACTCACTTCTTACCCATCAAACATGTACCTTTTAGCATAGAAAATGATCATCAACACTAGAATAGGGCTTAAACTAATCATTTCCACAAGTGTTGGTGATTATGCAAATATAGGTGAATAGCACTAGAAAGAGGAGTAAAAGCACAAGTCTTTGATCCAAGCTCTTCAAGACCAGCCAATGAGGGGATGCCACCTAGGATTCCCCTGGATCACTGATGTCATCAATCCAAGAGAGGCAAGCCCGTCGAATCACGAAGCGCCACATGGACATCACATGGATTCAAGGGCCCACTTATCCCCCAAAACCGTCGGGAAACTTGGCATGCACGGGGGAGTGACCTCAGGGCCCACCAGTCAGCCACCAGGAGGAAGCACAAGGTGACACATGGCCCTAGGGTTTCGGCTGAACCCTAGATCGGCCGAACCTACTCTGGTTCGGTTGATCTCAGCCCTCCACATGTCAGCCCCCGATTGGTCCCTGGTTGCAGTTCCGGGCGTTTAGGAGCACTTGGAGCCCCGAAGCAAGCCTCTCCCTCCTCTATAAATAGGAGGGGAGGGGCTCACTTTTGGAACACACACTTCTCCTCCTCTTCATTTTGGCTTGGAGCCTCTCTCTTTAGGAGAGGAGAGCTCTTTGTATAGGATTAGTGCTAGGAAGTGAGGTGGGAGGCTTGAGGCCATGTCATGATTCATAACATCTTCCTCAAGAACGATCCTCAGCGGTGCCTTTGTTCTTCAACTAGACTAAAGTGAGTATTTCGATATTTCCTATTTAGACTAAAGTCGTATGCATGCTTAGTTGCTTTGTTCTTGTGTTCTTCGTTTGTTCTTGGTTTAGAGGCTTGTATTCTTCGAACACACCCCTTTCGATCCAGTAGACTTAGAATATAAGTTTGCATCTAGTTTGCCAGCTTGTCTATTAGAGTAAAGTGAAGCTCCTGTATGTTTCTAGTTAGATCAAAGTGTATTCGTGACCTTGCATGAGTGATAGAGCATACCTTGAGCTAGTGCTAGTATCTCCCTCGCGGATTCGTAGGAATAGTAAGTGGTGTAGACGAGGTGTCTGGACCATAAGCTACCCTTCAAAGACCATGTACGATCATAGTGTAGAGGTAGGCCGCAGTGGTGATAGACTGTTGGACCCTTTGTCAACCCTCTACGTCGTGTACCGAGTTGGGCTCGAGCCAACACATTGGCCTTGTGCTTGGTGCCCGAAGTGAGTGCTATACTTGAGAGACCGTGACTAGACTCTGCGCTCGGTCGAGGCAGATCCTTTCTACCTATCCTATCAATTAGTGTTGTGTCCTTGGATCACCTATACTAGAGTAGAAGATAGTGCACATCGTTTCTTGGATTCGATACCCTTGGAATACTCTCCTTCCTTGGGGAAGTGCTACAGTGGTATTCCGTGCGCTTGCGATATACCCGGTCGTTCTTATACGCTCCCTCTAGGTGTACAACTAGTGGTGACGTTAAGAAACGCCAACAAGCATTTCTAGCACCGTTGCCGGGGAACGGTTGTTATATCTATCTTCGAACCTAGTGGTCCTCGTATTTATCTTTTTCGTTTTCTTCTACCTTCACCCCTATTACCCATCAGATATCCTTTTTGTTTCTTTTCTTCTACCTTTGCCCCCGTTACCCTTTGAGATGCCTTCCTGTCAAAGCCTCTCTACCCCTAGGGGCGAGTACGTCTTAGAGCAACCATCAACTTCCTCATCTTGCTGTGAGCTTCGTCCCGACTTTATAGACATGGTTCGGAATCGACCTTTCTCTGGAGCGATCAGTGATGATCCTAATGTTCATTTAGAGGAGTTCGAGGACTTGTGTTCGTGCTTGGTAATTCCAGGCATGACACAGGAAACTTTGAGGTGGAAATTGTTCCCTTTCTCTCTCGTAGATAGAGTGGAGCAATGGTACACCCACACAACAGAGCATGTGAATAATTGGGCAGAACTACGAGAAAACTTTTGTGACTCATTCTCCCTTTATGAACGCATAGAGCTCTTGCCGTGTGAACTCCTTGACTTTGAACAATTAGAGGGTGAGTCCATAGGTGCAGCTTGGGCTAGGTTCCTACATCTTATGACATCTAGCCCAGACATGTCTATACCCGATGATTTAGCAATGTATACCTTTTATACTCGTATAGACATGGAATCTGCACAAGAGCTCAACCTTTTAGCTAGAGGTTCGTTCGAAAACCAAACTCTAGTGGAAAGAAGAGAGATCCTAGAATTCTTCTTAGAAACCTCTTCTTCCCATATCGTTTACAACAAACCCCATCTAGAGTCTGAGTTGGTCCATGAGGGTCTCTCAATAGACGAAACTGAGCTTTCATTCTCTGAATTCCTTGATTCCTCTGTTGAGCCCTCTCCCGAACCACGAACATCGAAGGAAGAAGAAATTCAACCTTCGGAGTTCTCTTCCCGATTTGAGGATGATCCTTCTCAAAATATCAGAAATACCTCAGATCACTCTTGGCACGAGAAGCCTACGGCATCGTTGGACCTTTATGAGGTCCTCCATGAAGTTTGGAATCATGGGACGATAGTGGATTGGTCACCTCAGAAGCATACATCCGAAGCAATTCGGGTTAGCTCGACTTCCATGATCATCCAGTGTTCCATGAGAGGAAACACCATAGATGCTGTCCATGACCCTACTATTGGGGCTTGCATCATACCAGAGACCCTTTTGGATACTCTGGTGGGTGACATGCCCTTGATCCCGACCGATAGACCCTTCCATAGTCCCAAGTGGCGCTGTGTTTTTCCATGTCGGGGGATTGCTAGGGACGTGCCAATCACCATTGATGACATAGAGGTGCGATTAGATTTCCACATCTATGACATCGTGGATTTTGATCTTCTCCTAGGTTTCCCCTTAGAAAAACTTCTTGCTAAATCTCAAGGAAACCCAGAAGAAGAGCTTAGGGAAACCATTTCTGTCCATGCTGAACCATCTAGACATCCTCTGACAGAACCTTTCCCTAGACCTACGGTATCTCCTTTGCCTCCTGATCCTCCTGACGAAGCATATCCTGAGCAGGCCATGAGGGAGGGATGGTCAGAGGGAGTGACACGATTTTCTGAAGCAAATTGGAATAGTTCACCTTCTCTGGTTGTCCCTTGCTCTATTACAGGCATTGCCGTAGAGGCCCATTGTAACCCCATCATGGAGGTTAACATTTTGCCATGGCACTTAGCGAAAACTCTTTTGGGCAGAGTCCCGATAGCATCATCCGACATGCTCCTTGAGACTTGTCCCTTTGGGCACGTTCTTGAATGTCGGGGGATCGCACGTGCCGTGCCGCTCATCATAGATTGGATCGAAGCTAGCTTAGACTTTCACATCTTCGATGTCCTCAATCCTGATCTACTCCTAGGCTCCCAGCTAGAGAAATTCTTTGAGGAATCCATAGGGAGCCTAGATGGTAATCTTGGGGAAGACACTTCCACCACTGCTACCCTTTGTTTGGGACACCCTATGGCAGAGCCTTTTCCCCAGCAAAACCCGCTCAAGAAGATGACGCATATATCTCCGTCTGCGTCATCCGAGTCTATCCTCATTAAGGTTGTAGAATGTTCTACCCCTAATGAGGATGGCTCGGGAGACTCTCTTCACCTTTGTGAAGGCGAATGATCGTCACCACTCTCGACTGAGTTTCAGCCTCTTCCCGCTGGCCCGTATCATGTTGGTTTCGATCATGATCGAGAGTCAACATCAAGCTTCCATGATGACTCTCTAGAGATGGAGAATTCTTGGGCCATGGAACCTTTCGAGGCATTGACTCTGGAGTCCGGAGGAAAGGATTCCACGCACGAGCATGGTAGCTTCATTCTTGAGTCACCATACAGACCATGCTCGCATCATGTCCCTCTAGAGTCAGACATGCTTTGTGTGCTGAGCACGCATGAGGGCTACAATCACCTTATGGCCCTCTTTTGTAGAAAGTTCAGAAGGTTGATTGTGGATGCATATGTCTATCATAAGCATATCAGATTTCGTGTGTGTACTGTGGCACTAACCTTGCACCTAAAGCTTCACTGATACATCAAGGATTAGTGGTGAGACGAGAACGACACCACCAACGATAGCTGCAAGATGAGTTACCATGGTCGAGCTTATGACCTTAAATAAACAAAGCACTCCCAGGAGATAGCCTGGATTAGCATAGGTTTTATTTCCCTTTTCAATAAAAGCAAGAACATGTTTTTAGGATAAGTTGTCCTTCGGGTATTTTTGGTCACTAACCTTACAGGTGGAGATTGAAAAGAAAGATAGACAGATGATGCCTACAAACATGTGAGCCACATCAGCTGCAACACCTAGATATGCTTTGGTGAGGGAACATTTACAAAAGGAAGCTTGATCACCACACACTTGAGTTTTGTTGCCTAGCAATGCAAACTTAAAGTGTGGGGGAGGTATGTGAGCATCCTGAGTAAAGTTCCTCCTCTACCAAATCTTATCCTGGTGTGATGATGATGTCAGCTCTTTCATCTTGCCCACTAGCTAGGTAAGTCCTGCTTTTGACATTAAACAAAGCCCTTCTGGGAGGTTCCTGAGGTTCACCGTCTTATGCTCATGCTTACGCCCCTTGTTGATGATAGCTTGATCATGCTTCCATGTTTCCTTTCATCTGTGTGCATATGCTCTGGTTTGAATGTTTGTCGACAAATGTTCATAGACTGTTTTAAATTAAGCATGGTGCTTAGGTTAAAACTGTCTTCTTCAGTCAAAACAAGACATGGTGTCGACTTTTGATTGATGAACTTTAGAGTTATATCTTCAAGGATCTTGGTTGCATGCATGCTGACTAACCCCTGTAGAAGATTGTCAAATTTGAATGGGTAAGTCATTGAGCTAAATTCAAATGGGAAGATAAGTTGAGGTGTCAGATTCATGTTGCAGATCATGCAAAGGTGGTACATATGACCTCTCAAAGGTCCAAGGTAAGTATATTCCCCTTTGTGTATGAAGTGTAATCTTGGTCTAACCCTTTCGAGCAAATGACATGGTGACAATAAAAAAACCTAAAAATATTTGAATTTGAATAAAGGCTCTATGGTTCTTGAACCAGTAGAGTCCCTCTTTTGTTTCCACTTTTTGTTTGAAGAACAGCATCAGGATCAACCACCAGTGTGGGGGAGTTCTCTCGAGCTCATCATCGACATATCCACTTGAGAACTCCCACACAGGCGCTGCACAACATCGACTACACCTTCATGACAATAGCAAGGTAAACTAGAGTGACCCGGCTGCCCTCTGGTCAGCCGAATCACCACTGGTCTTCCTTGATCCCTTATCCTTCAGAAGCGATGCTATGTGCAACCTCTATCCCACTCTATCCTATCCATGAGTTTGAATGAATTTCAATTCATATCCTTTACATCAAAGTCAGCAATCCGTGGTTGGCTAGCATATGTTTTATTCCTTACCTATCATCTTGATGCTTGTGAACAAATATCATTAGGGAACTCATGCTTATCTAAGTAGTTGGCGTTTTTGATATGGTTTGATGATATGATCTTCGCTCTTTATGTTTGAGTGCTTGGGAATTTTATTTTGATCATGAAAACCCCTTGCAAAGCTCCTCTTTGATATGGCACCGTCCTACTAGAGCCATATTATGTTCATAGTTGAAAACCTTCTACTCATATGCTGCTTGTTATTGCATTGAGCTTTGTCAAATCCTGTGACCCTTGTGAGAATTCTCTTCATTACTTTCATGATCAAGATTCATGTGCACACCACCATATTCCCCTTGCTATGCTTCTACACTAGAAGATAGCATTGTATCATTCATCCATTTCATAAAAATAAAGCTCCATATGTGGTGTGACATCTCTCTCCAAAAGTATCCTTCAAAAAGAGACATGGGCTATGAAAAAAAAGAGAAGAGAAAAGACATGCTCAAAAAGCATGATGAAAAAAAGAGAGAGAGGAAAGAAAGAATAGCCCATGTCCAAAATAAAGGAGAAATAGGAGAGAGATGAGGTCATGCAAAAAGGAGTTCCATAATTTTGATGGTAAAAACTAGTGTCCATTCCGGGGCTAGTGTCCACCTTACCATCCACCAACTCTCATCATATATGTATGGTAATATCTAGCACCCATTCCGGGCCTAGTATCCACCTTACCATACTCACCATATCCATACACGTGCACATCTTGATCTGATGGTATGATTTGATTTTCTCTGTGGATCCTATTTTTGACTTTGCAATATATGTGATGCAAGTATGCCTTATCCTTTATCCTACCCTGAGCTCCACATATAGCCATTATTAGAAGTAGGGTGAAGAAAGGCAATCTAATGCCTTAGTGAGGACATTTACACTTTTGAGCGATCGGAGAGAATCAAATGAGGAGCTAAGCAAGGTTTGTTTTAAAAATTTATCGCAAAACCCCAAGTTACTTAGCATGATGAGCAGGAGTGATTTGATTCATGACCATTCCATTCGTCAACTTCCCAAGATAGCATGATAGACACTTCACAGAGTTCACAAGTGCAAGGTATGGTTTGGAATATCTCTTATGCTCGTTTCATACCTTTGGATATCATGTCTCATTTTGATCTTGTTCTTCCCTTCAGTCGGGACGAGCAAAGGTCGAGTGTGGGGGTATTTGTTGACGGCTGATTTTCACTCACTTCTTACCGGTCAAACATGTACCTTTTGGCATGAAAAATGATCATCAACACTAGAATAGGGCTTAAACTAATCATTTCCACAAGTGTTGGTGATTATGCAAATACAGGTGAATAGCACTAGAAAGAGGAGTAAAAGCACAAGTCTTTGATCCAAGCTCTTCAAGACCAGCCAATGAGGGGATGCCACCTAGGATTCCCCTGGATCACTGACGTCATCAATCCAAGAGAGGCAAGCCCGACGAATCACGAAGCGCCACATGGACATCACATGGATTCAAGGGCTCACTTATCCCCCAAAACCGTCGGGAAACTTGGCATGCACGGGGGAGTGACCTCAGGGCCCACCAGTCAGCCACCAGGAGGAAGCACAAGGTGACACGTGGCCCTAGGGTTTCGGCCGAACCCTAGATCAGCCGAACCGACTCTGGTTTGGTTGATCTCGGCCCTCCACGTGTCAGCCCCTGATTGGTCCCTGGTTGCAGTTCCAGCCGTTTAGGAGCACTTGGAGCCCCGAAGCAAGCCTCTCCCTCCTCTATAAATAGGAGGGAAGGGCTCACTTTTGGAATACACACTTCTCCTCCTCCTCTTCATTTTGGCTTGGAGCCTCTCTCTTTAGGAGAGGAGAGCTCTTTGTATAGGATTAGTGCTAGGAAGTGAGGTGGGAGGCTTGAGGCCATGTCATGATTCATGACATCTTCCTCAAGAACGATCCTCAGCAGTGCCTTTGTTCTTCAACTAGACTAAAGTGAGTATTTCGATATTTCCTATTTAGACTAAAGTCGTATGCATGCTTAGTTGCTTTGTTCTTGTGTTCTTTGTTTGTTCTTGGTTTAGAGGCTTGTGTTCTTCGAACACACCCCTTTCGATCCAGCAGACTTAAAATATAAGTTTGCATCTAGTTTTCCAGCTTGTCTATTACGGTAAAGTGAAGCTCCTGTATGTTTCTAGTTAGAGCAAAGTGTATTCGTGATCTTGCATGAGTGATAGAGCATACCTTGAGCTAGTGCCAGTATCTCCCTCGCGGATTCATAGGAATAGTAAGTGGTGTAGACGAGGTGTCTGGACCATAAGCTACCCTTCAAAGACCACGTACGATCGTAGCGTAGAGGTAGGCCGCAGTGGTGACAGCCTGTTGCACCCTTTGTCAACCCTCTACGTCGCGTACCGAGTTGGGCTCGAGCCAACACATTGGCCTTGTGCTTGGTGCCCGAAGTGAGTGCTATACCTGAGAGACCGTGACTAGACTCTTCGCTCGGTCAAGGCAGATCCTTTCTACCTATCCTATCAATCAGTGTTGTGTCCTTGGATCAGCTATACTAGAGTAGAAGATAGTGCACATCGTTTCTTGGATTCGATACCCTTGGAATACTCTCCTTACTTGGGGAAGTGCTACAGTGGTATTTCCGTGCGCTTGCGGTATACCCGGTCGTTCTTATACGCTCCCTCTAGGTGTAGAACTAGTGGTGACGTTAAGAAACGCCAACACCTTTGTGGGCCCATGGATCCATGTGCTGTCCACATGTCACACTCTGATTCGTCAGGGGTTGCTTTACTTGGATTGCTTGCATGGCATGCATGCATGGCTCCCTAGTTGGCAGGTTTGCATGCATGGCATCCTTGTTGGCAGCCTACTAGGATGAGGTGATGTGGCATGGACCATAGAAGGTGAGTTTGTGACTCTCTTCCTGCTTATTTTCTTGCAATCAAATAATCTCCAAGGACAAGTGGAACTACATTATTCTTAACTAAATACGTGTAAGAAATGCCTTATGCTCCTTTATTCATGAGTATATTGACAGCTAAAGTAGGCACTTAACAGCCGTCAACAGCCGCCATCTTCATCGACGACGTTCTCCGGAGTCTCCATCGCCCCTATGAGCTTCAATCTTTGTAAGATGATGGGGTAATGCCTCCGTTCATCCCTAGGGTTTTATGGGTCTTTGCTATGTAATCGCTACATGAACTTTATGCCTATCGATGCTTCACGGTCTATGTCTTTGCAAATGCTTGATTTACATATGTGTGTACAATATGTGATCTTAGTAGGGTTTGTGGTAATCGTGGTGATTAGCTTTACTCTATGGATGCTTAGATGTAGATGCGTTAGTGAAGTGATCAATTACCTTCGCGTAGTGACATGTACGAGAGAAGGGAAAAGGCCTAGCGACCGCATAACCCCCGTGAAGATAGAAAAGGCAACACATCTTTCATGTAGTAGATGCATGTCTTTGTGATCCTAGACCCTAGGGAGGGAACACTTATCTACTTTAATCTCTCTCTTGTTTCAACCCTTGCCATCTAGTTTAGTCTTAGATTAACTAGATTAGTGCTAGATTAAATGCTAGTATATCCCTTGCTCCACAGATTGACAAAACCTTAGGGACCCCCTTGGTGAAAAGGCACCAAGTCACCCATGTGCTTGCGGTGAACTTCAACACGGTTTTGAACCGTCAACAGAGGTCTCAAAGCCCACATGAGCAGAAGGTGCTACCGCAAGGATAAGTGCGAGGTTCACCTCATCCACACCCAGCCGACGCAGCCTCTACGTTGGTCCGAGCAACCGATCACGTTCTCCAGGGTAGATCACTGGGTCCACATCCCAGACCCTGGGTCCTACCCGCTCGTCGTCGAGCCTACGGTGGAGGGGGCCCTGCTCTCCCAGACTGTTGTCGATGGGGGGAGCGGGCTCAACATTATCTTCGTCGAGACGTTGAAGAAGATGAAGTTCGACTTCAACAAGCTCACGGCGTGCGACGAGCCATTCTAGGGCATCGTCCCTGGGAAAGCGGCCTACCCCCTGGGTCGGGTGTCCCTCCCCGTCACCTTCGGCATGGAGGACAACTTCCGCACGGAGTATCTCAACTTCAAGGTCGCTGACTTCAAATCCTCCTACCATGTGATCCTGCGTCATCCGATGCTGGCCAGATTCATGGCCATCCCGCATTACACCTACTTGGTGTTGAAGATGCCTGCTCCGAATGGGGTCCTCACCGTCTACGGCGACCTCATGGTCTCCTTCAAGTGTGACTCTGAGGCCCTCGACATCACCGTGACCTCTGCCTGCATCAACGCCTCTACAGTCTTGGTCGCCGAGGCCAAGAAGGTCACTCCGAGCGACCTGACCATCCCAGAGCAGCAGTGCACCGACACTACTCTGGACGCCATGCCATCGACGAAGAGAGTTCGCCTCGGCCTGCCCGACGCGGAGAAGACGGTGGTTATCGGCGATGACCTCGGGGAGAAATAGGAACTCGCGCTCACCAGTTTCCTCCGGGATAACGCGGATATATTCGCATGGAGTCCATCGGATATGCCGGGTGTCCCCAGGGAGCTGGCTGAGCACTCCTTGGATGTAAGCAAGACGGCCAAGCCTGTCAAGCAGAAGCTGCGCCGCTTTGCGAAAGATCGCAAGAAGGTCATTAGGGTAGAGATAATAAAGCTCCTATCTGCCGGATTCATCCGTGAATGTAAAAACCTGGTTTGGCTCACCAACCCGGTCCTTGTACCCAAGAAAACCGGTCAATAGAGAATGTGTATCGACTACACCGATCTCAATAGGCACTGCCCTAAAGACCCCTTTCCTCTTCCTCGCATCGACCAAGTCATAGACTCCATGGCCGGAAGTGTCCTGTTATGCTTCCTCGACTGCTACTCAGGGTATCACCAAGTAGCCCTGAAGGTCTCTGACTAGGACAAGACGGCGTTCATAACACCGCACAGCATCTACTGCTACATGGCCATGACCTTCGGTCTCAAAAACACCGGCGCGACCTACCAGAAGGCCATCCAAAAGTGTTTGGAGTCCCAGATCGGCGACAATGTGGAAGCCTACATCGACGATGTGGTCATCAAGACCACCATGGAGGATAAGCTCATAGCTGACCTTGCCCAGACCTTCGCCAACCTCCGCCCTATCGCTGGAAACTCAATCCAGAGAAGTGCGTCTTTGGTGTCCCGTCCGGCAAGCTCCTGGGCTTCATGGTCAGCCACCGGGGCATCGAGGCGAATCCCACCAAGGTGGATGCCATCGGCAGGATGAAGCGACCTACTGGAAAGAAAGACGTCATGAACCTCACCGGCATGATGGCGGCCCTAGGTCGATTTATCAGCAAGCTTGGGGAGAAAGGCCTGCCCTTCTTCATGCTGCTGAAGAAGGCGGATAAGTTTGTCTGGACAGAAGAGGCTGACCAGGCCCTGGAAAAACTCAAGGCTGTCCTTACGTCGCCTCCGGTGATGGTGCCCCCAGCACCAAAGGTAACGTTGCTGCTCTACATCTCCGCGACCACCCAGGTGGTCAGTTCGGTTCTAGTGGCAGAGCGACCTGAAGAAGACAAGCCTTACCCGGTCTAGCGACCTGTCTACTACGTCAGCGAGGTCTTGTCAGATAGCAAGACTAGGTACTCGCAGCTGCAGAAGATGCTATACGTCCTCCTCATCACCTCGCGCAAGCTCCGGCACTACTTCCAGGTGCACAAGATCAAGGTCGTCTCGGCCTTCCCTCTCGGCGAGATCCTGCGTAGCCGCGACACCACTGGACATATCATCAAGTGGTCCATCGAGTTAGGCGAGTTTGACCTCGAGTTCTGCCCAAGGCAGGCCATCAAGTCCCAAGTCATCGCTGACTTTGTCTCTGAGTGGACAGAGATCCAGCAACCTCCACCATTGGAGAAGCCAGAACATTGGACGATGTACTTCGACAGTTCCCTGAACCTCGAAGGAGCAGGAGCAAGCGTGCTCTTCATCTCCCCCCAGGGCGATCAGCTGAAGTACGTCCAGCAGATCCACTACAAAGTGTCTTACAACGGCGCCGAGTATGAAGCCCTCATCCACGGGCAGCGCATCGCCATCTCCCTAGGGGTCAAGCGCCTCATAGCGTACAGCGACTCCAAGGTCGTCATCGACCAAGTTAACAAGGCCTGTGAGACCAGGAAGGACACGATGGACGCCTACTGTGCCGAGGTGCGCAAGCTCAAAGGTCACTTCGAGGGGATCGAGTTCCATCACGTCTGTCGTGACAACAACATAGCGGCTGACGTCCTCTCCAAGCTATGCACCAAGCGCGCGCTGGTTCCGGCCGGTGTGTTTGTCCAAGACCTACGCAAGCCTACCATCAAACTCCTCTCTGACCCAGAGCCACCAGCCGACGACGCGACCCCTCTAAGCGGCTGTGATGTCCTCATGGCTGAGGCCGAAGATGATTGGCGCCTTGACATCCTCGCCTTTATCCTCGAGCATCGGGTTCCTGAGGAAAAGGCAGAGCGCGAGAAGGTCACGAGGCGTAGTGCCAACTACACTATCATAGGCACAGAACTCTACCGGAGATCCGCCTCTAATGGTGTGCTAATGAAGTGCATCTTACAATCTGAGGGCCTTAGGCTCTTAGCGGAGATCCATGGCGACGAGTGTGGCAACCATGCTGCTTCCACCAACCTGGTGGGGAAAGCCTTCATGTCAGGATTCTACTGGCCCACCGCTTTCGCCGACGCTCAGGACCTTGTCTGGTGATGCAAGGGGTGCCAGTTCTTTGCCAAGCAGCAACACATGCTGGCTCAGGCCCTGCGGACCATCCCTCCGTCCTAGCCCTTCGCAGTGTGGGGTCTCGACTCAGTGGGACCTTTCAGGACCGCTCTCGGTGGCTACAACCATATCATTGTTGTTGTGGACAAGTTCACAAAATGGATCGAGGTCAGGCCTATATCCAGTGTTACGTCGAAGGAGGCGGCCAAATTCATCGAGGAGATCACTCATCATTTTGGGGTCCCCAGCAGGATCATCACTGACCTTGGCACAACCTTCACAGGGGCTGACATCTGGGACTTCTGCCAAGACAGCCTCATCGATGTCTACTACTCTTCGACGGCGCACCCATGGTGCAATAGACAGGTTGAATGTGCCAACAGCATGGTGCTACAAGCCCTCAAAGATCGTATCTTCGACGACGCATCGCCCTACGCCACCAGGGTGGCTAGCAGAACTCACTCATGTCATCTGGGGTCTCCGGACTCAGGTCAGCTTGGCCACAGAATACTCTCCATTCTTCTTGGTCTATGGGTCAGAGCCCATCCTCCCCACCGACTTGGCTTTGGGGCTCCTCGTATCCAGCATTACAACGAGGGCGAAGCGCAGCAAACCGGCAAGGTCGACCTCGACAGCCTTGAAGAACATCGTGTGGCTGCGCTCATGCACCACACCCTCCACGAGCAGCAGTTGCGTTGCTACCATGACCGCAATGTGCGGGAACGTTCCTTCAACGTCGGTGACCTGGTCCTGCGGCGGATTCAGAACACCAAGGACATGCACAAGCTTGCGGCGCCTTGGGAAGGCCCCTTCATAGTCAAGGTGGTCATTGGACCGGCGACCTATCGCCTCTAATGAGCTGATGGCCAGGGCATCCCGAACCCCTGGAACATTGAGCACTTACATCGCTTCTACCCTTAGGAGCCTTGTACTAAAAATAAAAAGCTATGTACTCTACCCTCTTGTAATTATAATTAATAAAGATAAGATTCCCTTTCGGCAGGCTTCTTGTCGACCTACATCTGGGTCCCTTTTTACTTTCTGTTCATCCCTCCCTCTTCGACACGCTCGGGGGCTTGGTCTAAAGTCAGGCCCGACACGCTCGGGGGCTTGACTTTGCCAATCTAAGGGTCTTACGACCTGAGGGGTTTTACCTTTTCTTTCTTAAAGCATTTTCCCTTAACTCAGCTCTTATGCTTATTATGCGCATTCTTAAGTCGTGTGATTGCAAGACCTTGGGTCCAAGGCCCCCTCCGCACGCCGACTACACCTGAGCCTCCATGCTGAGCCGTGCAGTCGGTAAGCCGTTCCTCCATTGAGTTGGGTTAGCGGAAGGGACACGTTTTGCAACTTCATTACTCGTGAGTTCTCATAACGGGTGTTTTGCCAAATAAGGGGTTATGCTCTTTAAATTAAAAGGAACATGTCATTCATATCAGTTTGTGTACATAGCCAAAGGGTCCACGCCCTCATTTACATCGACAGTTTAATGCATCCCTGAACTACATTTTCAGAGGTCGACCTTCTTGATAATCTCCTCCGTGGCGGCCTGGATGTCTTTGGCCTTCACCAGCTCCGACTGGTCGACATCCTCTGCAAACTTTTGCAGGTCGAACGTCGGCTCATGGAACTTCACCGTAGCCAAAGTTGTGGCCACGGCGTGCTTGCTGGTATCCAGCACCTGCGTTTTCATCCGGCCTTCCGCCTTGTCCAGACGGGCAACCAGCTCCTTGGGATCTGCACCCTCCTTCTGAGGGACATAAATGTCCATCAGGTACTCAGCGGCCTCCTTGAGGTCGCCCAGCTGCTTCTCAAGATTTGCAATCATCGCTTGATGGTCAATGATGGTCTGTATGGCCCGGGAGAGATCGATCTCCAGGTCGCGACGTACACCATGCTCATATGCAGCTTTTCAGGAAAGATAATACTCACTGTCCTGAACCTTCTTGGACTTTTCTTTAAGGTTCTTCACTTGGTCCTTGGACTCCTTGAGTTGCTTCTTCAAGGCGTCCTCCTTCCTTTTGGCATCTGGAAACATCAAAATCAAGGTCAGCAAGTGCCACAACCTCCGGAAATCAAGGTCGGGAGTAAGTCCAGGCATACCATCTACGATGATCCTGAGATCCTTCTCGGCGTCTTCCGCCTTCTTCTCAGCGGCTGCTAGCTTCTTCCTAAGGGCGGCCATCTCCTTCTCCACCTACTTGGCTAGGGCGTCCTTGACGTGTTGGATCTCCGCCGCGGCCTCGACCTTGGCTTGCAGCGCGGCCTCCCGAGCTGCAGTAGCTTCCATGTGCGCCTTGGCACCTTCTTTCACTAGTTTCGCGCAGGCCTACACTTGCTCAGCGAGAGACTGCATCAAACAAAGTCAGCTCCACATGTCACCAGAACAAACAAAGTAGCGGCTACCTTGGAAGAAAGGACTTACCGAGAGTGTCCGCGCAATCGTCCGCTGCGCTGCCTTGAACTCCTCCAGGTCACGGCGGTCAGCGTCGATGTCGTCCACCCATGGGGTCCCAGCATAGAGGCACCTTTCGTCCTTGTTCCCTTCACCAGGCTTGCTCCCTTCTCCAGCCTGCACCTCCCGCGTCGGCAGCAGGTCAGACACGGGCGGATCCTGCTGAGGCCCCTTGACCTGCTGTGCACCGTCGGATGCGACCTTCATCACTGCCGACGTTGTTGTCCCCACAGCCCCAGAAGTCTGGTTCGAAACATCCCTCGCTGATGCTGCTGGTGACTGCTCCACCGGCGCCTTCATCCCCTTGTGCCCAAAGGCTGCCTGGCCTGCAACATTCTTGCTGCTTTGCGAAGTAGCAGAGGTCGACCTACCAAAAAGCAAAGTCTATCAACAATGATGCATACAAGACGTGCAAAGCTAAACATGAGTGGGTAAAGTTTGTCGACTTACTTGATACCAAGTTTCAAATCGAGCTTTATTGGCTTGGGTGGAGCTTTCCTCGCCTTCTTCTGCGACCCTACGTTGCTCGGGCCCTCAATGCCCGGCTTCGAGAGTTCCTCCACCACGACCTTGAGGAGCTTCTCCTTCCCCTGCTCGGCCGGTGTGCCGGGTGACCAGGCGTCATCATCTCAGCCTCGGCATTGGCTGTCGTCGTCTCCGTCAACGCGGTGGCGCCCTTCGTCTTCCTCTTCTTCTTCTCCGCTTCCTGGGTGGCGCAGATCACTACGGCGGCCTCGGATGCCGACATTTTGCCAGCAACCTACCGCATGCGCCATGTTGACGGCACGACACTCTCTACCGCCTTCCCCGTGGCGGGACCTTCATCGTCACTACTCTCCACCGTCGAGTCAGAGAGGTATTTGTCAATGGGGTGTTGTGGAGGCGCCTCGATGTCCTCTGCGGCCCTGACCTTAAAGCTCCGCTCGTCCTCATTGGGTAGCAGAGCTGGGCACCAGTACACACCCTCATGACCCTGCATCAGAAGACCTTCGTCACAATCATCGAATATCTAAGTACATGAACACCGACTAAGGTTGATTGGACAGAGGCCGACTTACGGCTTCGGTGGGGTGCTTCAGGCTGCGCGCCTTGGGGCATGTCTGGTTGCGACTTCGCCCGGCGAATAGATCCTTCACCCGGTTCACCATCTCCTCCTTGAAGACCTTGCGCTACACCACCCGGGTGGGGTCGGCCAGGCCCCAGTACTTGTAAGCTGGGTGCACCCGATCTTGGATTGGCTGCGGGGGCCGCCCGCTGAAGCTGATCGCCACTGCGCCCCCTGTCAGCCCCTCCGTCTTTAGCCTCCCCAGGTCCTCCAGCAGCGGCTTGATGGTGTCGTTCTCCCGCGACGTCAGTTGGTTGACCCATTCCGGCACCAGGACCGGCACGTACCCCGACCTTGTTGGTAACGCCGGCTTTGGGTTGTCGATGTAGATCCAACCCTGTCTCCAGCCCATGGTGTTGTCTGGCAGCACCATGTCGATGTAGATTGGCTTCATGTGGCGTCGGAGAATGAAGCAGACGGTCCCCACGACCTCGGACTTCCCCGTCTTCTTCAGCTCAAAGAAGTACCACCACAGGTGGAAGTGTAGTGGTATCCCCTAGTACGCCTCGTAGAGGTGAATGAAGGACAAAACGGTGGTAATGGCGTTGGGGACGAGGTGTACCAGATCTATCTGGTAGGAGCCCGCGGAAGAAGTCGCCTGTGGGGACTCTGAATCCGCGCTCGACGTGCGAGACGAAGGCGACCGTCTCGCCGGTCCCCTCGGTGGGGAAGGCCTCTCCAGTCGCCTCCCTCCAGCCCACCTCCTCCCTGGGCTTCAGCAGCCCGCGAGCCACCAGACCATGGAGTTGCTCCTCCATCACCGTCGAGGGCTCCCAGATGTCCTCCGGCCGCGGCGCAAGCTCGGGAGCCATCTCTTCTTCTTGCACGCTGATGGATCTAGCTCTAAACACTACGAGGGACTTCACACGCATGCAGCGGCGCACGACGAGGCGGATCTAAGCGCGGCGGCACCGGTGGATTTGCACGGAACACATTTGCAGCAGCAGCGAAACCCTAAATCGGGGCGAAAATGGAAGTGAGTGAGTTCCCCGGCCCTTCACTCGGCCTTTTATAGATGGGCCCCAGCGGCACTGCGGGCCACTGCACCCAACATTTCTTCGTTTCTGCGGGATCTGATTCCACGGGATTCTTGGAGACCCAACGGATCTCTTTCCAATGGCTCTTTCGGCCTAATGGTCACAGGCAGTAACGGCTCGCGCCGTGCGGGGATCTATGCCTGATGGCTTCGTGGTCAACGGCCTAGCGTCCATGGACCCGTCATGCCCTACATTAAGCCCCCTACTATATTATGACGGATATCTGCTTAAAGGTCTCTTGACCGATTGACGACCTTCGGGTCTATCACATTGCCTCTATGAGGTCGATGAGGCCCTCCTTCCTCCTAGGTCGCCTCGACCTACAACAGTGAGTATATACCAACGACTCCATGCTTAAAGGCCCTGCTACCCGTTGGCGACCTCCTGGTCATAACTACAGCTCCTTCTTGAGGATGCTGAGGCCCTGCTGCCTTCTAGGTCGCCTAGACCTAAAATCCTCAGGTTGACGCTGTTGACATTTCTTAGCGTCGTCATCTTAAGAATAGATCTGGGACCCATCCTTAGTGACAACACCAGGAAACGCCTTGTAGGCACTTCTCAATGTCACAACTAATGGCGCGGTTAGCGTGAACATCGAGACTTGCCATAGGTTAATCTCAACGATCATGAACGAATCCGCAAGCGCACAGATAAACCATTGTAGCATTTCCCCAAGGAAGGAGAGTATTCCAAGGGTATCGAATCCGTGGAAGGCAATGGCGGATATCTTAGACTTATGCTTTTGCTCTGAATGTAAACCAAGAGATAGATATAGGGAACAACACACTCAAAGACAGGGGTAAGATAAAAGATATAAGGGTAGTGTGACACACACACTCAGATCTACCTCTACTCTAGCACACTACGGCTTAGGGGAACATACGAGTTAGCTCTAGGTTCTAATGTACTAAACATACAAAGCTAGTAGGTACAAGAGATAGGCATGAGTATTGCATGAGAGAGATAAGGTTCAGCACCTAGGTACAAACAGGGAGCTAACCCGCGACGACCAGCACTCTGCGAAACTAGACTTTAGACTCCTACAGCAGGTACCCCAGCGCGGAGGTTGCCCAAGAATCCAACAGGGCTGTCACCACCTAAGGATCGACCTCTATTGTTACGGGGGGCATGCTCATAACTATCATAGCCAGACAACCCAGGCACCATACCTACGTTGCTGCTAGACTCCACCCGGCCCGGGCTATTATGACCTAGGGTGAGAGCCACCAGAAGACTAGTCAACTAGACCGAGTACCGTAGCTTGAACACAGACCTCATGCAACACTCTCATTTCATCTAACAAGATCAACTAAGGCTAGACATACAAACAGATATGAACTCTCTTATGTCTAATCAATAAGATCAAAGGGTCATGTTCATGAAGAACACGAGCCTCTAACTTATGAACAAACACATAAGGAAGGAGTTTATCACCCTTCAAGTGGATCAAAAGGTTGTGTTCACGAAGAACACAAGCCTCTAAATGATGAACAGAGGATGAACTCAACAACATATCAAACATATGATCTACCATGACTCTATATGAAATAGCTGAATAACTGAAGTAGATCAAAGTCACACAAAGAAATAAAGATACAAGAGAACTCATACCTAGACTTCCTAGAGGACTTGGAACCTGAATAAGAGCTACTCTAGCCTACCCCTTAGCCTTGGAAACTAAAAGTGAGAGGAGAATGAGAGAGTGGTGTGTGGGAATTGGGAGCCCCTCCCCTTCTATTTATAGGCAAGGACCAGGCTTGCTCGGAGGCTCAAAGTGCCCCTAAACACCCGGGAGTGAGGCAATGGACCAATGAGCAACCAACACATGTAGGGGCCAGATGGGGTGCCACTAAGGCGGTTCGGTCGATCCTAGGATCGGCCGGCCCCCTAGGGCGGCCCCACCTGGTGTGCTTCCTCTGGTTGGCTGCCCTGTGGGCCCTCTGATCCATCCCCGGTGCATGGCTTGATTTGGTATCCGAGGTGGGCCCTTTGATCCATGTGAAGTCCATGTGGCGTCCTCTGATTCGTTGGTGAGTGCCTCCCCTAGATCGATGACGTGGAATGCCATGTTTCCGTTGGTGGCAGCCACCTCCTCAGCTGAGTTTGCATGGTTTCTTCATAGAAGGTGAGTTTCCATTTCTTTTAAGGGGTAAATCACCTACATACAAATAATCTCCAAGGACAAGTGGAACTACATTATTCAAACCAAAATGCTAGTAAATAATGCATATGCCTCCATTTTTGTGAGAATATTGAGGGTTGGAAATAGTGAATTTCAACCGTCAACAGACGCCCTACGTTGTGCCACTGCACAGCGGCCGTGTTGATTTAGGTCGACACGGGCTATTTGTCGGTTCTTAAGGCCTCCTGAAGGTCGGCGTGCTAACATAGCCCCACTGAGACCTTGGTAGCCATACCATTGCCGCCTGGGTACCTCTACATCTACTTGGGAAATACCATTTGTCATACAAATGCATACACAAAGCTTCATAAGCTACAAGGACTTTGGCCCTTGGCCAATTACAAGATACAAAGGCATTAATGGCCCTGAGCTACCCTATATAATGTTTGCGATGCAGTCTACACTAATAAGGCGCATTGCAAGTTTTCTTCTAGCTTCAGGACCTGGTTGAAGACCTCTACCGCCGCTATAGAGGCAGCTGCCACACAGCCTCCTCTACTCGCGCTCCAGCAGCTTTCCTGTGGTGCCCAGCATTACTTCTAGCCTCTCCTGGTGGAGCACGGTGGCCTCCAGCATCACCTCAGGCCTTCGCATGTAAGGCCCGCCGATGCCAGCATTGCCCCATGAAGCACCTCGATTCCTCGATGGGCGCGAGGGGAACGGCTGATAGAGTTCTCCGGGCTTCGCAAGCATTCTTCTAGCTCCAAGCATGGACGGCACTAGCTCTATGCTCTGGTGGACGGACGCAAGTCCAAGGAATGGAGAAATTACTACACAGCATCGCCATGGCTCTTACAAGCAGCTTGGGTGCTTTGCCCAATGGCCTGGGCACCTATTTATACCCGCAGCAACTCAGCCTCCGATCTTATCCACAACCCAGCTTGCGTGCCGTCCTTATCCTCAAGGTCACTATTCCCATGTGAAGCATGAGGCCACTGTTCACCCATGGGGAGTGTTGGTGCGCTTTTCCCCTACCTGACCACATCCTGGTGCTTTTGTCCCTTGCGAGTGGACAGCAGCTTGTGCGTTACGAGGGAGCAGGCCCGTGATCGTACAGTGTGCTTGTGACTCAGGTCATGACAGCATTCGGCATTTGGCGTCTTCCTCAATATTCTAGGTGTTTTGGCCTATTAGCTCAGTTCGTCAGAGCATCGTGCTGATAAAGCAGAAGGCCGCAAGTTCTCCTTTTCTTCCTGTTTTCTGGAGCATCAAACCGGCCATTCTGGTCGCTTTACTACTCGAGGGCTACTCTATGAGTGCGTCTTATGATGCCCTCTTACTTCTACGTCGCATCGCCTTACTGGAAGCCTGCTTCCATTACTCCTTTGCTTGACCTACCTACGGTTGGCATTGCGGCCTTTTTAAAAATCGCGGGAGCTACTTTGTGTCACATGATCCAAGTTAGGTCGGCGGTTCTTCAAGATCGCCGTCTCGCCTTCACTTCGACCTTCTGGACTCATATTCCAGGAGCTCAATGTTCGACTTCGTGCGCGCATTGGAGGGGTTTTTCTTCTTTGGATCCCTATGCACCCTACACGACCTTGACGGCACCATGTCTTCGCCAAGTTTCGACATGACCTCGTCTCGGCCGCTACGCCTACACGTCGATCGGGGGCTTGAGAGACATGGGTACCCCTGGGTCCCCACCGACTAGTGTCCTAGAGGTCCCTGCCAAGTGGACCCGACCTGCCAGAAGCCCCACCGACCTGCAAGTGGGCCCAACAACCTCATCCAGATCCCGAAGGATCCGCGGTACTTGGAGTGCAAGTCAAGTCATCAAGATGCGGCTTGGCGCGCCAGTTAGGCCAGATATCTCGGGATATCCATTGTAATCCTTACAGATAGATTTTCCAATTGTAACCGACCTGGACTCAGCTCCTCAACCCTCGGAAACCCTTGTCCGCCGGTGAGAAACCAAGTTGATATGTGCCTTGGTTTGTATATGATGAGCGATTGACCGGATGTTTTAAGGCTTTGTATTGAGTGTGTTTCGTCGGGTTGTGTTGTCGGTTGTGTAACTTCATATGTTTACGTGGTGTGTTGTCAATGCACTCGTGAGGAGTGGTTGATAACGTTGTGTGGATTGACTCTTGGCCTAGTATTGCAGGTGTTGGTTGCGGCTTGGTTTGTGTTGGTGCAGGTGAAGAACAAGCGTGAAAGGTCTATGCCTATGTGGCCTTCGAGGAGTGGAGAGACAAGTAGGCTTGGTTCGAGGGACCCGATGGCTGACGGGATCAAGTGCGGGCCGCATGGTGCAAGAAGAGCAAGACGAAGTCGTGGACATGGAAGCCGCTGCATTGGTGGCGGCCAAGTCAAGGAACGAGGCAAGACCGAGTAGACCGTCCGGGCGCCGGAGATGAAAGGCTTGACAGGCTCGACGCTTGGCGTGGTGAGGCCGGGCCGTGTACACGGGGTTTGGTGGTTTGGCCACAAAACCATCAGAGGACGGTTTCTTGGTTTGGGCCTCAAAACCAAGTCCGAAGGCCCAACACGACGGAGATGGGGATCCGGGAGCATCGGGAAGCTTCGAGGCGGGCGACACACGGCATGATCGAGGTGCTTGCGTCGGGAGGACGTGAAGGCCCAATGGATGTGCGGCCGTCCGATGGTGAACTTCATGTGTTGACCAAAATGCCCCTGTGAGGGCTTGTATTGTATCTCCTAGTGTAGGGGCACTTCGGTCTTTTCCGGAGGGCCAATATATAGGAGGAGGGGGCTGAATTTTCAGCCAACTCTTTGGCTTAGTTGGTGGGAGTGCTCTTTCATTTTGGGGTGCTCTTGGGGGAGAGAGGGAGAGGAGAGTGTGTGGCTCTTTGTTTTGAGCTTTTTGCCATCCAAGATTTGCAATTATTGGAGTGGCTTGTAACCAATTGGACAAGAGATTCATAGTGAATTCTTCCTCTTAATCTTGTGCCAATCCTTTTATTCCCGAGTTCCTTTTGTTGCTTTTTCGGAGCTCTTTTTGTGCTATTTTCGTGCTTGGCTTGATCCATCATTTCTAGGTCGTTTTGTCTCGGATTTCTTTCAGGGGATCATGGGTGAGTGCCTTGTGCCTCTTTGTGGATGATCTAGACCCCTCCAACGCCGGGAATCAGACTCGATTTGGTGAGGTTTGTATGAACTCGAGTTTATGCTTTGAGCGCATGAGATTTGCGATTCCGGTTGATTGGATAGGTTTGGGGCTCCAAGATTTTGGGCATAGTTTGTCTTAGAGACGCTTCTCATCTACCCAAAATTTGGGCTCAATCCATCCAGCGGTTTGGGAGATCCGTCGATCAGAAGTTAGAGGTGTTTTCGTGGGGTTCGCGGCTCTGCTTCTGCGTGCAGGGCGGACGGTCCGCGAGCGAGGGGCGGACAGTCCGCGAGTATGGGGCGGACGGTCCGTCAGTGCGGGGCGGATGGTCCGCGAGGGCAGTGTTCGTCGCGTGTTCATCGAGTTCTTCGCGAGTTCTTGCGTGCTCGTGTTTCGATCTGTTGGGTTAGGAGTTTTTGGTGGCAAGAGGTTTGCGGACGGTCCGTACTTGAGTGCCGGACGGTCCGTGTCGTGGCGGACAGTCCGCGGGTCCCTTGCGGACAGTCCGATTTTTTGAGGTGCGTCTCTGGTGGCTCGGTTGCCTTTTGTGGACAGTCCGACCCGTCCGTGCGGACAGTTCGTGCAGGCCTCGCAGACGGTCCGCCCGTACCAGCCGGACTGTCCGCCTGGTCTGTCGCAGACTCGCTTCCTTTCCTTCGATTCCTGTCTAGTGCTTCCGCTCTTTGATTCGAGGGTTGTCTCTAGGACTTGTAGGCTTGTGTATGCCTAGTTTAGAGTCGTGTTTGTGTGTGCAAGTGATTCGAGTGGCAATCGGGGTATAGGTCGAGTTCTCTCTTTGGAGAAGAATTTTTATCGGCTCCCATTCACTCCCCCCCTCTCTGGTCGCCTATTCGGTCCTTCAATTGGTATCAGAGCTGGTTGCGGATTCGTGTGACTCTAACAAGTCTAGGATCCATAGGGCGACAAAAGAGTAGTGGCGCTTTGCTTGCGGTTTTGGTTTGCACATTTTGAGCCCGGCGATTTGGTGTTGTGCCTTTGAAAACCATAACTTGAGATACCTTCAATGAAATAGGCATAACTTTTCGCTCGGTGCTCCGATTGAGCTCAAATTTTTACAGTGGTTAGGTGACAAGTTTTGGGTCATACCCCAAACTGACAACGTGCAACATAAAGAAAACAGGCATAACGTCGGTTTGGCGATCTTGAAAAAATCAGAAAAATTCGGGAACATAAAGAAAAAATTTGTTGAAGCTTTTTCAAGGCTTTTAGTGAACATTCCTGAATTTCTCTAGACCGCATTTCACCTCTGTTTGATCTGAAATTTTGTGTGCCTCTATCTTTGGTGCTCCTTGTTCAGTGGTAAAATTTTGGGAAAAAGATAAGGTTCTTTGCTATTGAACTCGTGAGTTCTTTTCCGAGAATTGAGGCAATTTGAGTGTATTCTTTGCTTCTTTACTTTTTGCTTGAGCTTGTTTTTGGCTAATCCTAACCGGTGCTTTGAGTATGGCACCAAGCTCTTCTCCGTGTGATACTTTGAGTAGGAGGAGTGTGGAGGTTGAGGTGGAAGCCGGAGTGGAGAAGATGATGTCCCTCATCGAGGACTATCAAGATGGTGATCTCAAGAAGGGAGAGCTCTACCACAAGCTAAGGGACATGAACCAAGGTACGCTTGCCAAAGGCATCTTGATCCTATGTGATAGGTTGAATGATTGTGAATGTGATTGTGGGGATTTGCATAGGAGAAACATAGATTTGTATGATGCCTTGTGTAGGAAGAATGAGAAGATGAAATGCTCCCTTGCTAGGTTGAAATGTGGTATGGCTCATTGGAAATCTTGTGCTTTGAATTCTTGCACTTCTTGTAACACCATGCATGCTAAGAATGATGTTTTGAACTCTTCTATTGCTTGCTTGAAATCGGAAATTAAATTGTTGAAACACAATGCATCTTTGCTTTGCAAATCTTGTGATGCCTTACTTGTTGAAAATCTTGAGTTTGCAAGTGATGTGAGTATGTTGCTTAGAAAGAATGAAGAGTTGAATTCTTCTCTTGCTTGTTTGATAGATCAGAATGACTTGTTGAAATCCAATGCTTCTATGCCTTGCAATTCTTGTGTTGCTTTGAATATTGATCTTGATGTGGCTAGAAGTAAGATTGCTTTGTTGGAGACAAGTGCTTCCTTACCATGTGTATCTTGTGAGTCTTTACATGCTGAAATTACTGAACTAAAATTGACTCACACCACATGTGTAGATGAACTTGAGCATGCTAGGGCTGAAATTTGTGATATGAAATCCATGCCTTGTAGCAAGTGCTCTTTGTTGCTCGTAGAGGATGCTTGCCATACTTCTTGTGATGATGATGATGCTTTGGTTGATGTAAATGATGATACTTGTTCATGTGGTCTCATTTGCACTTCATGCATTGATTTGAAAAGTGAAGTTTTGGCTTTAAAGAAAATGCACGATGATATGAGCGCCAAGTTGGTTGTGCATGATGAGATGAGTACCAACCTTGAGAAAGAGAATGAACTCTTACGTACCACATATGCTAGATGCATTGAGGTAGCAATTGAGAATTTGAGAAATATGACATGTGGTACTTGTGAGTGCCTCAAATTTGAAAATGAGGTTTTGCGCACAAGGTGCAAGAGTCTTTGTGCCAAGGGTTTGGATTCTCGCATTTCTTGTCACTCCGATGTTGATGCTTTTAAAATTGCTTCTTCTCAACCGGAGTTGACTTCTTCTCTTGAGCGTGAGTCTTTGGATGGTGGCACGTGTGGTGGTGCTTTGGATTGCTCTCCCATAGCTATTCCTAAGCTTGGTGGATCTTCCGGTGTTGCCCAAGGTGATTCGAATGACAAAGGTGCTTCTCACATATTTGGAACTCATGCTCCCAAACCGAAGTTCCAATGCACCTTTTGTAAGAAGGATGGGCATACTGTTGAGTTTTGCTTTCGCCGTGCCAAGCACGAGCGACGTGTGCGTGCCAAAGCTTTTAAGAAGCCACGTAGCTTTTCTCATGGCACGTGTGATTCTAATGTGGGCACCAAGTCGGATGTTGGGATTGATGCGTCTTGCTCTAAGTCCCAAGGAACTTCTCACTTACAAGAGAATGGTGATTTGTCCACTCGGACCGTGCCTCTCGATAGGCCTTTGTACCATTGCTCTCATTGTGGGAAGGATGGGCATCAAGAGAGCTTTTGCTACCGCCGAGCAAGGAAAATGCGGCAAGGAGATGCTTCTAGGCCTTTGGTTGTTCATAGCGGCATGAACACTTGTGAGCCTAAGAAGGCACAATTTGTGGACGGGTTTTATGACACTCTTTCTAGTGAGTTAGGCCATGCTCGTGGACATGTTTCTAGTGTTTCTTGTGTTGGTCCATGACATGCTTTCCATGGTGCTTGTGTTGGTTCTTCTCCTACAACCCCGAAGGATCTTTGCCTTTTTGCTTGTGGTAGCACTCGGTTTTCTTCGCGAGTGGCTCCTTTGAGGCATGGTTCTAAGGGTGTTCAAAAACTTTTTCATTCGAACCGGCATTTGCATCATGCTAACCCACATGATAACTTGAGTGCATCGCTTACCCATGTGACCAAGTATTGGATTCCCAAGTATGTGCTTGCTAACCCTTTGGGATCCAAGGCTCGGTCTTTTTCATCTCCTTGTGTGTAGGTATGGAGACGCGGTTGGAGAACATGAGTTGGATGGTGCTTGATCTTTGCCCGTGAGGTGATCAAGACAAGATGGTTCTCCACACCGCTTTGGATGGCTCTTGAAAGCCTTTGTACACATGTATAGTGAGTTTTCTTTTCCCCTTGTGCTCACTTGTATATACTTGTGTCTTGCTTGTGAAAACCATGGTAGGCTAGCCACCTTGTTCATGATAGCTTTATGATCTTGTATATCTATCTTGCTATCTTTTGTTTGATTTTGTGGTGGATGATATTTATGAACATCATGTCATGCTTTACGGTTGCTTTATGGTGGTTATGTCATGTTGTTCATCCATATCATTTTTGTCTAGCTCTATGGTATCCTTTCTTGTTAGCATGTTTGTCCCCCCATGTATATCTTGTCATGCTAGCTTTGTAATATCTTGGTGGTTCATCCAAATGAACTTGTATCATGTCTTTGTTTAGTTCTTGTATCATGGTTGGCATGTTGTTCTTTGGTATCATTTTGGTTTAGTATCCTTGTATAGGGTTGTACCTTGTTGACATGCTTGCTAGCCCATGCTTATTCATACATGTGGAATCATGTTACAATGCTTTATTTATCTTGTTTGGTATTGTCAATGCATTGTGTAGCATGTTTTGAGCTTTCCTTTGATTTTTTGGCTTGCCTTGTCTTCGGGTTGTGTTTTTGTTCCTCCTTTGGTTTTCTCCCTTTTCCGGTCTGTTTTAGAGCTTCTTTTTTGCTCTTTCCTTTCCTAGCTTTTGCTTTGCTAGTTGTCCTTGGTTGAGGGGGAGCTTGGCTTCTTTTGATGGGGAATTTGGTTCCAAGGAGTGTTTTGGCTTTTGGTAGTCTTTGTGATCCTTCAATTGGTATTCATTCTATGGTATTCAATTGGGATCTTTGGCAGTCTTGCAATTGGTACCTTTTCTATGGTACTCAATTGGGATCTTTAGCGGTCTTGCAATTGGTATCTTTTTTATGGTACTCAATTGGGATCTTTGGTGGCTCTTCTCTCGCTTGGAGCGGTTCTTAGTTGTTGTGTCCCCTTGTGAGCCTTCGTGTTGCTAAGCTGAGGTCCGTGTCTCCCCATGCATTTTGCATTGCATATGTATCATATATCATGATGTATAGACTTTGGTAGGTTTGACATTCGCGTCTTGCATTGTGTCATATATCATGTTGCATTTGATGCACATATCTACCTTTGTTGCATTTGTATCATATGCATGGTAGGTTGAGCTTCTCCTATATGCCATGAATACTATGATATGCTATTTGTGAGCTTTTGAGCATGTTTGATATGATTTTGTGATGGATAGCTATGCTCTTGATAGTTTTGCTATGTATGCATGTTGAGATGGCTATTTTTGAAAAATGCTAGGATAGGCTCTCTCTTGTGAGTTTAAGGCCTTGCATGATCTTAGTATGCTTTGGTGGTCTATATCATGCTTAATTTGTGCTTGGATATCATGTGCTTTTCTATTGGGGTCAAAGACCCAATTGTCATTATGAATGTTTAGCCCATGTGTTACCTTGTGAGGGAGCATAAGCTTCTTTTTGCCGCAAAGGCACTTCATGTACCATTTTGTGCTGAAATTTCAAAAATGAAATTGGTATGAAATGCTTATGCTAGAAGTTATGCTCTCACCTGTTCCATGTCATAAATGCTTTAAAATTGAATTTATATGGGTGCTAAACCGTTGCATGATGTCTACCATGAGAAGTCTCATTTTAAGAAGTAGACACATGGCTCGGTGGCTTTAACATGACATGAGATGCTTATGGGTGTTTGTAATGATCTTGTGATGAGAATATGTGACCTAGCATGAAGTTTGTGTGATCTAGATTCACTTTGGCATGTTTTGCTCATGTTTAGGTCTTTGCTCATGAGAGAGAATTTTTTTTCACAAAAATGCTTAATTTGATCATGCCTTTGTCATATGCCTATATAGCTTTACTATCTTGATGGCTATGCTTTTATGGAACTATGAACTATCTTGCTTGCTCATTATCTCACTTGTAGCATTTTATAGTGCTCTTTGTATATTTGAGAAGCTAGTAGTTGAATCTTTTGCAAAATTGCCATGATTCATGCATTGTCATCAAGGAAGAAAAGTTGCATTTGGGGGAGAAAATGTTTCAGTTTTCATGCATTTGTTGCATCCAGAGGGATACTCAATTCAGGGGGAGAACTTGAGTTTTCATGCACATTTCAGGGTAAGTATGCATTTGTGTAGGGGGAGCTGTGGTGAGTTTCCTTTGTTTGCCTGAGTTGTGCTTTGGTGGTTGTTCTTTGCTCTATCACATGTGTTTAGGGTGAGCTTTGTATGCTCTTTGGCCCTAGTGCGTGTGTTTAGGGGGAGCTGGTGAGCTTGGTGTGCTCTTTGCTCTATCGCATGTGTTTAGGGTGAGCTTTGTATGCTCTTTGGCCCTAGTGCATGTGTTTAGGGGGAGCTTGTGAGTTTTGTGCTCTTTTGCCGGTGGTGTTGAGCCCCTTTGCCTCTTCTTGAGGAGCCGGCGGTTGATTTGAGTTTTCGATCGTCACATGATTGGTGTTGAGCCCTTTGTGCCTCTTCTTGAGGGATCGTGTGCTTTCGTTTGTCCATGATCGGTGTTGAGCCCTTTGTGCCTCTTCTTGAGGGATCATGCGTTCTTGTCTCGGTTGTGTCGAGTCGTTGCCCATGTCTTTGGGGACCGAGATTGCTAGTGGTGGTGGCCTTTGTGGTCTCTCTCATGCCAAGTGACTTTGTTCTTTACTCTTGTGTGGTTTTCATTCACTTGGATGAGATGTTCGGCCTTTGCTTTCTCAAACCATTTCTTTGTGCTCGCATGTTGTCAACCCACTCCTCAAGGGGGAGAAATTTGGAAAATCAAGTTGATATGAACCTTGATTTGATGGTGATGAGCGGTTGACAAGTGCTTTATTAAGAGCTGAAATTTGACTCTTCAGTGGTGTTTAGCCTTTGTGCTTTCTTTGGTTCCGAGAGTCTTTGGTTGGAGCTCTTCTCATTTCAAGTTGCCTTGTGTTTGCTTTTTGTTGGCTTTTAGGCACTTGAATGAGTTTTCCTTTTGCTTTCAAACCATCTTTTGTCAATGCACTCATCAAGGGGGAGATTGAGAAACCAAGTTGATATGTACCTTGGTTTGTATATGATGAGCGATTGACCGGATGTTTTGAGGCTTTGTATTGAGTGTGTTTCGTCGGGTTGTGTTGTCGGTTGTGTAACTTCATATGTTTACGTGGTGTGTTGTCAATGCACTCATGAGGAGTGGTTGACAACGTTGTGTGGACTGACTCTTGGCCTAGTATTACAGGTGTTGGTTGCGGCTTGGTTTGCGTTGGTGCAGGTGAAGAACAAGCGTGAAAGGTCTATGCCTGTGTGGCCTCCGAGGAGTGGAGAGACAAGTAGGCTTGGTTCGAGGGACCCGATGGCCGACGGGATCAAGTGCGGGCCGCATGGTGCAAGAAGAGCAAGATGAAGTCGTGGACATGGAGCCGGTGCATTGGTGGCGGCCAAGTCAAGAAACGAGGCAAGACCGAGTAGACCGTCCGGGTGCCGGAGGTGAAAGGCTTGACAGGCTCGACGCTTGGCGTGGTGAGGTCGGGCCGTGTACACGGGGTTTGGTGGTTTGGCCACAAAACCATCGGAGGACGGTTTCTTGGTTTGGGCCTCAAAACCAAGTCCGAAGGCCCAACGCGACGGAGATGGGGATCCGGGAGCGTCGGGAAGCTTCGAGGCGGGCGACACGCGGCATGATCGAGGTGCTTGCGTCGGGAGGACGTGAAGGCCCAATGGATGCGCGGCCGTCCGATGGTGAACTTCATGTGTTGACCAAAATGCCCCTGTGAGGGCTTGTATTGTATCTCCTAGTGTAGGGGCACTTCGGTCTTTTCCGGAGGGCCAATATATAGGAGGAGGGGGCTGAATTTTCAGCCAACTCTTTGGCTTAGTTGGTGGGAGTGCTCTTTCATTTTGGGGTGCTCTTGGGGGAGAGAGGGAGAGGAGAGTGTGTGGCTCTTTGTTTTGAGCTTTTTGCCATCTAAGATTTGCAATTCTTGGAGTGGCTTGTAACCAATTGGACAAGAGATTCATAGTGAATTCTTCCTCTTAATCTTGTGCCAATCCTTTTATTCTCGAGTTCCTTTTGTTGCTTTTTCGGAGCACTTTTTGTGCTATTTTCGTGCTTGGCTCGATCCATCATTTCTAGGTCGTTTTGTCTCGGATTTCTTTGAGGGGATCATGGGTGAGTGCCTTGTGCCTCTTTGTGGATGATCTAGACACCTCAAACGCCGGGAATCGGGCTCGATTTGGTGAGGTTTGGATGAACTCGAGTTTATGCTTTGAGCGCACGAGATTTGCGATTCCAGTTGATTGGACAGGTTTGGGGCTCCAAGATTTTGGGCATAGCTTCTCTTAGAGACGCTTCTCATCTACCCAAAATTTGGGCTCAATCCATCCAGCGGTTTGGGAGATCCGTCGATCAGAAGTTGGAGGTGTTTTCGCGTGGTTCGCGGCTCTGCTTCTGCGTGCAGGGCGGACGGTCCGCGAGCGAGGGGCGGACACTCCGCGAGTGTGGGGCGGACGGTCCGTGAGCGCGGGGCGGACGGTCTGCGAGGGTAGTGTTCGTCGCGTGTTCATCGAGTTCTTTGCGTGTTCTTGCGTTCCCGTGTTTCGATCTGTTGGGTTAGGAGTTTTTGGTGGTAAGAGGTTTGCGGACGGTCCGTACTTGAGTGTCGGACGGTCCGTGTCGTGGCGGACAGTCCGCGGGTCCCTTGCGGACAGTCTGATTTTTCGAGGTGCGTCTCTGGTGGCTCGGTTGCCTTTTGCGGACAGTCCGACCCGTCCGTGCGGACAATCCGCGCAGGCCTCGCGGACGGTCCGCCCGTACCAGCCGGACTATCCGCCTGGTCTGTCGCAGACTCGCTTCCTTTCCTTCGATTCTTGTCTAGTGCTTCCGCTCTTTGGTTCGAGGGTTGTCTCTAGGACTTGTAGGCTTGTGTATGCCTAGTTTAGAGTCGTGTTTGTGTGTGCAAGTGATTCGAGTGGCAATCAGGGTATAGGCTGAGTTCTCTCTTTGGAGAAAATTTTTTATCGGCTCACATTCACTCCCCCCCCACCTCTCTGGTCGCCTATTCAGTCCTTCAGCCGGCCAATATAAGGCGGCCAAGGTGCACCATCCGAGGGGACAACTCATTCTCGCCTACTCGCAATACAACCACCAAACTGGACGTAGGGTTTCACTCTCCGGAGGCCTGAACCAGTATAAACCCTTGTCTCCCCGTGTTCTTCGCCTACTTGCCGTGTTCGGAGTTCATCACGTGAACTACCACCTACGCTCTTAGTTCCCGATCTCCCCCATTAACCTACAAACCGCTTGGGTAGCCCCCTTGCAGATCTGTCCAGGTCTCAACCCTTGACAGGAACATATAGGGCATGTCCTTGGGCTTGTACTTCTCTTCATTGTGAATAGGAGTGCGATCTTCATCCTTAGAACCAAGTCCAAGCAACCGAGAGAAAGTCATGTAGTCAATGGAGTACTTCTCTCCTTGGGTGGTCCATGTGATGGTGTTCTCATGAGCATCATAATAATAAAAGCAATGGGATTGAGCTAGAATCTCTCTATTCCATCCGTAGCGAAAACCCATGAGCTCATACAACCCAAGCTCCTTGCACCTATCAATGACTACATCAAAGGTAAGGTTCTCAAGCTTCTCATAGTACGACCAGTCAATGTACTTCATCATCACAATAGGAGTCTTGTTCTTTGCCTTCATCTATGGACTTCTTATCACTGTCTGATAGAAGTCTCTACGAAAATCACACCAAAACCTCGACTCAACTCCCTCACTAGATGTATACATGTACACATCCTCTTCCCTCTGCTCACGGACTGCAAGGGCGTTCCTTGAATAATTTCTTGCCATTTGTTGAGCGAAACCTTGCACTGCTCCGGGGTCCCTTAGATTGATAGGAGTGGTTACCACCCTCACATTGGATGGAAAGGAGGCTGTGAGGTGGGGTGGAGTTCGGGGACAAATCTAGGAGTAGGGAGTAGGATGGTTTTTGGGGAGTGAATGGCGAGGCACAGGCATAGAATGAGAGATATAAGGAGCCTCACGGGGTTTTCTTGATGGTGGTTGTGCTGGACCCTTCCCGTGACGCCTAGGGGCAACTCTGTACTGCTTAGTGCCCCCCTCCTCATCCTCTTCCTCATCACCTCCCTGTTGTTCCTCTTCTTCCTCTATCTCTGGCTCGGTGTACACGGGTGCACGAGCCCTAGTGGATCTCTGAGAGGAGCCAAGCCCCAATGTCTCTGGCACCACCCCCAGGGTCTGGGGGTCATGCCTAGCCTTTGTCCTTGTGGTGACCAGCTCATCCTACTTGTACTTCTTCCTCATGATCTGGAGATAAGAAACAAGGAGTACATGAGAAGAGATCCATGGAAAACGTGTTCAACAGAGCAAATTGTGGTTTCAACAGAGAACCTCGGAGTCTCCAGGAAAATCTCCGGACACTCCAGGAAGTCCGGAGTATCCGGACAAAGTCCAGAGAGTCCGAGTTTCTCAGTCGAAACCCTAGTTTGCAATGCAACACAAATCCTCCACGAGAAACTCGAGATATTGCAGATCCACTAAGTTTAGATCCTAGAGAACTTTCCTATCCAAGTGATATCTAGAGATAAGGCCTAGGAAAGTAGATCGGGCAAAAGAGACCTTGAATACCTTTGGGAAGAGAGGGAAATGGAGAGGAGAACTTCCAAAGCTTCAATCCACGTGGAGATCCTTGTTCTCCTCCCCTTGGAGCCTTCAACTTGCACTTTCTCACGATTTGGAGGGTTGAAACCCTAGGTTTCTTTGGGGGAGACCGAGGGAGAGGGGGGGAGGCGACGGGGATGAGAGGGAGGTGGTTCATGCGGTGAAAAAGTGAACTTAGGGTTTGACCACGGTGAAAAGGATATATATAGCAATTATAACTCGGAGTATCCGGACCAGACCCGGACTCTTCGGGAAACCCGGAGTATCCGAGGAAAAGTCCGGAGACTCCGGCTCCCCCTGAGACTCAGCTAAAAGATTTTCAAGGAATTTGATTTGGGATAGATTTGGATGACTATGAATAAAACATATGTGAGCAAGAGAGGTTCCAACACTTGATACTAGCCACAATCAATCAATGAGAACTATAGTCCAAGTGTTGTACCTAGGAAGATCCAAATGTTTTCCAAAACAGATCACACTTATTCTTTTTCAAACATTTTACTTTTCAAAGTTCTAGCCTAACACAATCAAACATGCGCATGATCTCAAGCCAAGTTATGATAATCAAAGATATTCAATTCACTCCTCAAAGCACAAAACCTTAGTTCATTAAGAGGCTTTGTGAAGATATCGGCTAGTTGCTTTTCGGTGCTCACATGATTTAGAGTGATATCTCCTTTGGCTTCGTAGTCTCTCAAGAAATGGTGTCTTATGTCTATGTGCTTTGTTCTTGAGTGGTTTACGGGGTTGTTCTCTAGCTTGGTAGCACTGTCGTTGTCACACAAGAGTGGCACCTTGCTAAACGTAAAACCAAAGTCCCTCAAAGTGAACCTCATGCAAAGTAGTTGAGCACAACAAGCGCCGGATGCAACATACTCAGCCTCAGTGGTGGATAAGGCAACAGAATTTTGTTTCTTGGAACTCCAAGACACTAAGGACCTCCCAAGAAATTGGCAAGTCCCGGATGTACTCTTTCTATCTACCTTGCAACCGGCTTAGTCCGAATCAGAATAGCCAAGTAGATTGAAAGTGGAGCCCTTTGGGTACCACAAACGAAGGTTAGGAGTGTGCACTAAATACCTAAAGATTCTCTTAACAGTCATAAGATGACATTTCTTAGGATTGGCTTGAAACCTTGTACACATGCAAACACTAAGCATAATATCGGGCCTAGATGCACAAAGATAAAGCAAAGATCCAATCATGGAGCGATATACCTTTTGATCAACACTTTTTCCGTCTTCATTCAAGTCAAGATGTCCATTTGATGGCATTGGTGTCTTGATGGGCTTGGGCTTGTCCATGTCAAACTTCATGAGCATGTTATGAGTGTACTTGGTTTGACTTATGAACATGCCTTCCTTGAGTTGCTTGATTTGAAATCCAAGAAAGAACTTCAACTCACCCATCATGGACATCTCAAATCTCTTAGTCATAATCCTACTAAATTCATCTGCCCAAACTTTGTTAGGAGAACCAAATATAATGTCATCGACATATATTTGGCACACAAATAAATCATTTCCTTCTTTGCGAGTGAAAAGAGTAGGATCATCTTTGCCTATTTCAAAGCCTTTCCTTAGGAGAAATTCCTTAAGGCATTCATACCATGCTCTAGGTGCTTGCTTAAGACCATAGAGCACCTTATGGAGCTTGTAGATGTGGTTGGGGAATTGGGGATCTTCAAAGCCTGGTGGTTGCTCAACATAGACTTCTTCGGAGATTGGCCTATTCAAGAATGCACTCTTGACATCCATTTGGAAGAACTTGAAATCATGGTGTGTAGCAAATGCCAACAATATATGGATTGCTTCAAGTCTTGCTACCGGTGCATATGTTTCTCCAAAGTCCAAGCCTTCATCTTGTGTGTACCCCTTGGCAACCAACCTTGACTTGTTCTTTGTCACTACCCCATCCTCGTCTTGCTTGTTGTGGTACACCCACTTTGTTCCAATCACATTTTGCTTAGGGCATTCCACAAGGGACCAGACTTCATTCTGAGTGAAGTTGTTCAATTCTTCTTGCATTGCCATCACCCAATCAGCGTCTTGAAGTGCTTCTTCCATAGTGAGAGGTTCAATCATGGACACAAAGGAGTAGTGACCACAAAAGTTTGCCAATCTTGATCTTGTGGTAACCCCTCTTCTTATGCTTCCAAGAATGTTGTCAACTGGATGATCTCTTTGAACACTTTGACGAACTCTTGGATGTGGCTCTAAAGCTTCTTGTTGAATCAAGTCCTCATTTTCTTGATGGTCTTGAGCATCTTGTTCAGAGGGCCCGGACTCCGGGGGTGTGTCCGGAGTCTCCGGGATTTCTGGATTCTCCGGACATTTTTCCGGAGTGTCCGGGTTTTGCAGCGGCAGACAGGTTTGGTGATGCTTCAATGCCTTCATCTTCTTCTTGAGGCTTGATTTCTCCTATGCCCA
The DNA here is from genome assembly GCA_036936925.1 of Cenchrus fungigraminus. NCBI lineage: Eukaryota > Viridiplantae > Streptophyta > Magnoliopsida > Poales > Poaceae > Cenchrus > Cenchrus fungigraminus. The sequence goes on along the minus strand of CM072773.1, from coordinate 92,829,696 downwards.
TCTTCTTGAGGTCATCTGTAGAGGTCTTTTCTTTGCCAACACACACTTTATCAACTTGCTCCACTTGAGAGCTATTAGATTCATCAAATGTCATGTCACACGCTATGTCAACACAACCGGTGGCCTTGTTGAGAACGCGATAGCCGTGAGCATTTGAGGCATAGCCAAGAAAAATATCATCATCGACTTTAGGTGCATACTTAGAGTTCTTGGGCTTCTTGTTGAGAATGAAGCACATACAACCAAAACCTCTAAAGTAAGACACATTGGGCTTCTTACCGGTTAGTAGTTCATAGGCGGTCTTGTGAAGATACAAACAGTTGATAGCATGACAAAGCCGTGTTGACCACTTCCGCCCAAAAACTATCCGAAGTCTTGTACTCATCATGCATGGTTCTTACGGCTTCAATAAGAGTCATATTCTTCCTCTCCACTATCCCATTTTGTTGAGGTGTGTATGGGACGGAGAATTCATGACCAATGCCCTCACCATCAAGATAATCTTCAATTTTGATGTTCTTGAACTCGGTGCCATTGTCCTTCTTACTCTCTTAATATTCACATCAAACTCATTTTGGGCTCTTGTTGCAAACTTCTTGAATGTTTCATGAACCTTGCTCTTGTCACGCAAGAAGAATACCCATGTATACCGAGAGTAGTCATCAACAATGACAAATCCATACTTGCTTCCTCCAATACTAAAATAAGCCACGGGACCAAAGATATCCATGTGAAGCAACTCCAATAGTCTTGTAGTGGTAAGTACATTCTTGGAGGGGTGAGGAGTACCAACTTGCTTTCCGGCTTGACAAGCACTACAAATTCTAGACCAACAATCATTCCACCACCATTGCCTCCAAAGGCAATCTTCTCCGTAGGATGTTCAATCATTTCACAAGACATAAACATCTTCTTCTCCCTGGTCATATGATTAGTGCATCCACTATCAATTACCCATTTGGTTCCACCGGCGGAGTATGCCTATAAAACAAATTAGGATTGTGTTTTAGGTACCCAATTAGAGTTGGGTCCTAACACGTTAGTCAAAAGAACTTTGAGCACCCACACATTCCTTTTGATCATAGAACCTTTAGTGCGGGGTCCCACATACTTGGCCACCACCTTACCCTTGTGGTTCCAAGTCAACACAGAATCGACATAAAAGTTGTCTTGTGAAGCATGTGCCTTGGCCTTCTTTGCTTGCTTGGCTTGCACCACCTTCGTCTTGACTTGTGGCTCATGGGATGCAACATAGGTGCACTTGAACTTGATGGGAGTGTTTAGCCTAGGTTGTTTACCCTCAACCTTAGCACCCAATTGCTTCATACCAAACCACATTTCTTGTCCCCACACCTTTAGTGTGGTTGTTCTTGATGAATGGAATAGGGTCTTTAGAGCCTTGCTCATACTTACCTAGCCCTTTTCCATTCTCAAAGCCAAACTTTTTCATGTAGTTTGAACCAAAGCCAAAGCCCTTCGTATGGTTCTCGAACTCTCCTCTCTTAGGTTCCTTCTTCTTTTCATCAATGAGAGAGTTTGACAACCTAGCAATCTCCTTCTTCATTGCATTCATCTCAGAAATGTTAGTAGCACAAGCATTTATATCAATCTTACAGCATCTAGAACAACCATTGCTTGTTGAAGCATTTGAGTTAGAGGTAGCATCATTAGAGGTTGTTGTAGCACTATTCATAAGATTATCAAGTTGAACCTCAAGTGCAATGTGACTAGCTTTCAAGCTTTTAAGGCTCTCTTGAAGTTCAACCTTTTCATTCTCATGTCTAGTGCAAGCATCTTTAGCTAGGAAGGATTTCCTAATTAATTCATCTACCACAACCGCCCCTTTAGCTTGAGAGTTCTTAAGGCTAAGAATTACTTCCTCTTTTTCTTTGAGCAAGTCCTCTTGCACCTTGAAACCCTTCTTTTCAATTACAAAGGCATTCTCAAGGGCAATGGTTTTCTCTCACTCAAGTCTAAAGAGCTCTTCTTGCACCTCAAGTGTCTCATCTCTATTCTTTATTTCATTTAATAGGTTCATGATTCTTTTGGTTGCCTTTTTGCCAAAGCTAGTGATTATTTTTTTGCAAATTCATCATCACTATCATCATTATCATCTAGGGGAGAGGGTTTAGAGTCTACCTTAGTACCCCTAGCCATGAGGCATGTGTGGGTGAAGTCATCTTCATCATCGGTTAGATCTCCAAAGAGAGAGGATTTGACTATGGGTTGTGCAATAGATATGGTGGCAAGTCCCATCTCTTTATCAGAGTCGGAGCTATCATCATTTGAATCACATTCTTCACCCAAATGAGCTTCACCAACTTCCTTCTTCTTGTTCTTCTCATACTTGTTGGTGTCTCTTCTTCTCACTTTGATGTTGGGACATTCCGCAATGAAATGACCCTCCTTGCCACACCCAAAACATGGCCCTTGGAAGTTCTCTTGGTCTTGATCTTATCCTTGTTCTTGTTGAAGAAGCCACCCTTCTTCATCACCTTGGTGAACCTCTTCACAAAAAGAGCCATTTGCTCGGGAGTCTTGACATCATCACTATCCTCATCACTATCTTCCTTGATCACGGCCTTGGAGGATGATGAGCTTGCCTTCTTCTCTTTGTCGTTGCTTGAAGCTTTGAGAGCTACTCCCTTGTTCTTCTCAAGTTGTTCATGCATCTTTGACATTTCTTGTGAGAGCTTTAACTCCTTGACGGTGATAAGATGTTCTTCAATTCTTCCAATCACATCCATCGGAGTGAACTTCTTGAAGCCTCTCTTCTCTCTAATGAGTGTAGGGAGTCGTACATCCCTAGCCATGTGAGCGAAGAGCATCTTATCAACCACTTCCTTTCTTCCCCATATTGTACTACCAAGAGACTTGATTTTGTTGATGATCTTATTCAAGAGGTTGTACATGTCTTGTGGAGATTCATCTTCCTTGATAACAAAGCGGTTGAGCTCACTTTCTAAGGCACGAATTCCTTCTCTAACTTGCCTTGTTCCTTCATGGTTGACAAACAATGTGTCCCACACTTCTTTGGCAGACTTCAACCCATCAACCTTGACATACTCTTCAGAAGTGAGTGAGCTATTGATGGTGCGAATGGCTTGATAGTTCCTTTGTATCTCATTTGCTTGGTCTTGAGATAACATCACATCACTACTTTGGAAAGTAATACCCCTGTTCACAATAGTCCAAAGTGCGGGAATCACCACTATCAAATACTCCTCCATCGAGTTCTTCCACTTGGAATAGCCGGTTCTATCAAATTGGGGTATCTTCCCAATGTGCCTAGAACCCGATGGATGACTAAAGGATAAACGAGACTAATCGAAAGGGATATTAGTGAACTCCCTTGGTGATGGCCGTCGACTGGAGTGATTAGACAAGACATCCTCTTCTTCTTTGCTATCGGAGTCTCCACACCACCTTTATTTCTTCTATTATTGTTGATGCTTGCATTTACTCCTACATTACCTTGCGGTATGATAGGAGGAGTACCATTATTTCCACCACTTACGAGAAGTGGCACTTGATCACTTGGATTCGACATCTTTTCTCCAAGCGGTTAAGCTTCAAACGGAGCAACCGGCTCTGATACCAATTGAAAGGATCTAGATGTCGACTAGAGGGGGTGAATAGTCGAAACTGAAAATCACAAACTTTAAATAGCTGTCAGTTCAAAGTCCCGACTCTCCGGATATTTTTCCGGATACTCTAGGCTTTCCGGAGTATCCGGGAAAATGTCTGGATTTTTCGGGCTTTGTGAGAGACGACTAAATCAACATAATTGAAACTTGCTCAAAAGTAAATCTATGAATATAGGTTATGCACTGAGATGAGACAAGCCTGTTTCACCACCTAGAACCTACAGGAACCTCACTATGGAGTAGATCAGCCACAAACCCTAAAAATGTGCTCAAATGAATATTAAGCATACAACAAGAGCAACAATCACAAGAAGACACAAGGATTTGTTACTAGAGTTCAAGCTCACACCTTGACCTCTATGTCTCCATTGAGGAACCCACAAAGGGTGGACCTTTAAACCTAGGTCACTTTTCTCCCCCTAGTGACCACAAAGATCGAGCTAGGGTTATTTACTCAATCACGAGGTAATACAAACTTCTTTGGGCAGCCACAAACCGATGGATTCTCCAAGACAACGCCTAGCCGGCTAGGAGCTCTGTTGACGCTTTTGCTGGTCAACACACGAACGTGCTGGAACACGCAAGAGTCAAAAACATGCACTCGCCGGAACTTCTGCCCGGACCGGTCCGACCGGTCAGGGGCACCGGTCTGACCGGTGACAATAGGGGTGCCGCGAAAACCTACGAGCACCGCCTCGGGAGGGACCCCGTCAGAGATGATGCGCCTAGGGTTATTCTAAGGTCGGCAGGCCATTTAGAACATCCTCAACCGCCGTAGAGATGAATGAGGAAAGCAAGAGGGTTGGAAAAGCTAGGGTTGGAGATAAAAAGTAGTAAAAAGTATTGATCGATTGGATGATAGCCCTCAATCGGCCGTGGCCCTTTATATTTATAGGGTAGGGAGGTCTTGCCCCGCAAGGAAATCCTTTACAAGTCAAAGAACACCAGGATTCCTCAATTCTACTCGGACTCGGGGTCCACCGGTCAGACTGGTCAAGCGCACCGGTCGGACCGGTGCGGCCCTTGCCGGACCGGCTACATGGCACCACCAGTTGGACCGTTCCTGGGAACCGGTCTGACCGGTGGCGACTAGCCTGGTCGGCATTGGTGCCAATTTTGGGTGCGAACATATGCCCCCTGTTTTTTAGTAAAAACTTATGTACTAAAAAATAATTCTAAGGTCGATGTGACAAATTTCACCGGCCATTTTTTGTTCTAAGGGCGATTTTTACTTAAATCGGCCATATCCTATCAAACATCTTGCCAAACACTTGGATGAAATTTCTTCATGTATCTCCCATTGAGAGCCCTCGGTAGCCGCTGTCCTTGTAAAGTTTCCACCATATAAGAATTCTCGGAACAAACCATGACAACCTTGTATGGACCTTCCCAACTTGGAGACCACTTGCCAAACTTGTTGCTCTTGCTTCCAATAGGTAAAATAGTCTTCCAAACCAAATCACCTACTTGAAAAGATTTGGATTTTACCTTTTTGTTGTATGCTCTAGCCACTCGTCTTTTGTCTTTCTTAATTTCTTCTAAAGCCTTCATGCGCTTGTCCGTCACTTCATCAATGTTATCCATCATTAAAGCATAATATGTCTCAACATCAAGATTATTTTGCTTTGCAAGTCTATATGCGCCTAGATTCACCTCAATGGGCAAAACGGCCTCTTGACCATACACAAGCTCATAAGGAGTAACTTTAGTAGCACCATGTTTAGAAATACGATGAGCCCACAAAGCTTCGGATAATACCTCATGCCATCTTCTAGGATTATCTTCTATCTTCTTCTTAATGAGCTTTACTAAAGTTTTGTTGCTAGACTCGGCTTGACCATTGGCTTGAGCATAATATGGAGATGAATTGAGTAACTTAATACCATAAGAATCAACAAGCTCACGCACCTCTTTTGATATAAACGAAGTCCCTTGATCCGTAGTTAAGGTTTGTGGTATGCCGAATCTATGTATAATATGCTCCAAAATAAACCCAATTACCTCTTTATGTGTCATATTCTTTAAAGGTATTGCCTCAGTCCACTTGGTAAAATAATCGGTAGCCACAATCACAAAACAATGCCCCTTTGATGAAGAAGGGTGAATCTTACCAATAAAGTCCAATCCCCATCCTCTAAAAGGCCAAGGCTTGATAATCGGATGCATCAATGCAGCGGGTACCAACTGAACATCCCCATGTTTTTGACACTCTTCACAACCTTTGTAATACTTGAAACAATCAGCTATCATAGTAGGCCAATAAAAACATGCTCGCTTAAGGAGCCACTTCATCTTAGGAGCCGATTGGTGAGTACCACAAATTCCTTCATGAACCTCTGCCATTGCCAACCTAGCTTGATCAGGATCCAAACACTTGAGAAGCAAATCATCAGCCGTCCGACGATATAATTCATTATCAACCAAAACAAACTTGAGAGCCCAACGTCGAACTTTTCTATCAACTAACCTGCTAGGATCTTGTAAATACTCCCTCCTTTTCTTTTTATAAGGCGCGACACGACATAGCACGGTTTTCAAAATTAGACTTTGACCATCTATTTCTCTTATATTATATTTTTTATGGTTATAAACATATAATCATTAGAAAGTATATTTGATGTAAAATCCAACCATATCAAATTTACACTAAAAAATAAAAAATTGATACGTAAATTATTGGTCAAAGATCGTAAAGTTTGAATCTTAATTTGCGTGCGCGCCTTATAAAAAGAAAAGGAGGGAGTAATCAACTAGAGGCTTCCTCCAATCATCAACTTCGTCCTTTTTATCTTTGGAAGAAACAATAGCCGAAATTGAATTTTGAACAGGGGACCGGTCAGACCGGTCGGTGGCAACGGTCAGACCGGTGTCACCGGTCAGAGGTACCAGTTGGACTGGTGCCTCCAGAGCAAAACTCTCGGCCATAAGCATCGGTTTGTGTTCCTGAAAATTTCATTTTCGAACATTGTAACCAGATGCTTGTTGTGCCAGAGCATTAGCCCTCGGATTCTCTTCTCGTGGTACATGATAAATAACAAACTCATCAATACAAGATATGATATCTAAGCATTTATCAAGATATGCATTTAAGAAACCATTCAAACATTGACATACCTTGGAAACTTGTTGTACCACTAATAAAGAATCACCATAAGCTTCCACATGTTTCACTCCCATGCTATGCAAAATCTCCAATCCAAATAGAAGAGCCTCATATTCGGTTTGGTTATTAGTACACTTATGATCCAATCGGTTAAGAGCTTCAAAAACAGCTCCATTTGGTGAAATAATGACAATTCCAACACCACAACCATCTTTGCAAACCGACCCATCAAAGTGTAGCTTCCATGGAGTAAAAGTAGCATAACCGACATTTAAATCAAGTTGCTTATCTATCCTATGTTCAACAATAAAGTCGGCCACAACTTGTCCTTTCATTGAATTTAAAGGCTCACAATGTAAATCATATTCAACTAAAGCATAAGCCCATTTGCCGACTCTACCACTTCAAATTGGTTTATGCAATATATATTTAATTATGTCGGTTTGACATGCTACTATACAAGTACTAGGTAACAAGTAATGCCTAAACTTGGTGCAAGTATGATATAAAGATAAGCATAACTTTTCAATGAAAGTATACCTTGTTTCAGCATCCAATAATCTCCTACTCTCATATGCAACAATATGCTCCTTACCTTCAGTCTCTTGAGTTAAAACACCACCAATAACATCCTTCTCAGCTGCCACATATATCTTGAAAGGAATTCCACTCTTAGGTGCTTGAAGGATGGGCGGCGAAGATAAATATCGCTTGATCTCATCAAAAGCCTCTTGTTGCTTTGCCCCCCAAGTGAATTCAAGATCATTTTTCAACCGAAGTAAAGGAGTAAATGCATTCACCTTCCCAGACAAGTTGCAAATAAATCTCCTCAAGTAATTTACCTTGCCCAAGAACTTTTGTAAATCTTTCTTGCATGTCGGCGCTTTTACTTTGCGAATAGACTCAATCTTTTTAGGATCAATTTCCACACCATTCTCATGCACAATAAAACCCAAAAACTTGCCAGCCGACACACCAAAAGCACATTTGAGCAGATTCATCTTAAGTTTATACCGACGCATTCTCTCAAATGCAAGCCTTAAATCAGCCAAATGGGAATTATTTCCAGCCGATTTAACAACAATGTCGTCGATATAAACTTCTACTATGATGCCAAGTAAATCATGAAAAATTAAATTCATAGCCCTTTGATAAGTAGCACCCGCATTTTTCAAACCAAAGGCCATGACAACCCACTCGAACAAACCGACAAAACCCGAACATATGAAAGCCGTTTTGGATATATCCTCTTCGGCCATAAAAATTTGATTGTAACCAGCATTACCATCAAGAAAACTAAGAATTTTATGTCCGGATGTAGCATTAACAAGAAAGTCGGCTATAGGCATAGGATATTCATCCTTAGGAGTAGCTTTATTAAGATCTCTAAAATCAATGCAAACACGAAGCTTATTTGTACCTTTTTTCTCAACGGGCACAATATTAGAGATCCAATTAGCATATCTACAAGGCATAATAACTTTAGCATCAAGCAACCGATTGACTTCCTCTTTCACTCGGTCATAAATTTTAGGATTAAAATATCGAGCATGTTGTTTAAAAGGTTTAAAACCAGGTTTAATGGGCAACAGATGTTCAACTAAATCATGGCTTAAACCAGGCATCTCATTGTAATTCCAAGCAAAACAATCAACATACTCTTTTAACAACTTTATTAATTCAATTTTAAACAAAGGATTGCCATCACCAATGTCTATTTCCTCCAAAGGATCAGCCGACGTAAACCCTTGTCCCAATTTGTTCAAATCATCAAAATCTTTGATGGCCTCACACATATCGTTCGTATGCGCCCGATAGTGCTGACGCCGCTGCTGTAACCACTCTAGATTTGCATCCATCAAATCCCAAAAAGTGTTGTAGCCTGATCTTGAATCGGCTTCATAACAGTAGTAGCAAAACCATCCTTGGTAGAAGCAATAAGTTCTAGCCCAGATAAATCTAAACCAGATAAGCATTTAAGATTTTCATGATCACTCACGGAGGTACTATCAGCCACTGCAACACAAGCCGACATATCACCATGAACAATCTCTACCTCGTCGTCTACCCATTGGATTAAAAATTGATGCAAAGTAGAAGGCACACATTGATTTGCATGAATCCAATCACGACCAAGGATCAAGCTAAAGTTACCTTGGGTTTCGGCGATGAAGAAAGCAGTAGCCAATGTCTTGCTCCCGACGGTGAGCTCCATCGAAGCAACTCCTTTGGCGCCCATTGGCTTATCTCCCGATACACCACTGATCGTCATGTTAGTCTTGATCAACTCTTCATCTACACCTCCCAGCTTTTTGAACAAAGAATACGGCATCAAGTTGACGATCGCTCCTCCATCCACTAGCATGCGAGAGACAGGCTTTCCGTTGATGTGACCCTTCATGTACAAAGCATTGAAATGATTTTCAGTGGCCTTGGGCTTCTGGAAAATAGCTTCTTTTGGCCCAAAATCGAGATGCGCAACATCCTCCTCCAAAAGCACATAACCATCCATTGACATATGTATCACGTTGATGTCCAAATTCATGCGCTCGGGGGAAGAACTGTAATCAACAAGCTCTTCATCGTCTTCTGGAGCAGGTGCCGATGTAGACTTGTCATCACAAACCATGGGAGTAGTAGAATCAAAACCGGGCGGCGTCTCTGGGTCACCAATCTGACCGACGCCGGCCACCGGTCCGACCGGTGCCACCAGTCCGACCGATTCCTCCACCGGTCTGACCGGTGTAGACGGGGAGCTGGTCTTGGCCTTCCACTCTTTCCCTTGAGGTACCATTGGCCTATACTGGTTGAAAGCTTCGTCCCTCTGCTTCTCCATCTCCTTTTCCTTGTTCTCCCGAAACCTCAAACGTTGAAGCTTCCTCCTTTGCGTGCGCGTCAAACCGGGAGGACACCACCTTGGCAAGAAGTACTTGGAGTTGGAGCCGCTTCCACTAGCCTCATGGTCATTAGCAGCAGCAAAAATTCTAGGAGAAGACGTCACAACCTTATTGTTCGAAACAATCGGTCTTTTGCCATCTTTCTCAATAGGAACTTTAATTGACCCAATCTGAATGATGTCTTGATTTGTAGTCCTCTCTAAGTCAATGTCCATCTTCTGCACCTCATCCCTCTGGTTTACCTTGTAGACTTGCTTCATGGGGGTCGGCGCAGCTTGTCGAGATGTACCGGTCGGACCGGTGCCCTGGATCGGTCTGACCGGTGCTTGTCCGGGTCGACTAGTCGAACCGGTGCCCTGGATCGGTCGGACCGGTGCCACCTGATGACCGTGGCCGGGATGGCGAGGTGCCCAACGGTCTTGCATAGGTCTGGAGATCCTGTCCAAGGCTGGTCTTCTTGGCTCTGCCCATCCAGGATGGAATGCTTGTTGATATGGCACCCACATAACCCCATTATCATCATAAATTGGGCGCGGCGGATGTGAACTTGATGGCGCCCAAGATGGAGCAAAGTGTTGCCTTGGCTGAGATGATTCACCCTTGTATCTTATAGTAGCTCCTGGGGGTGAAGATGACCCCTCTTGATATCTAGGTGACTGAAGGACCGAATAGGGCGACCGGAGAGGGGGGGAGTGAATGGGAGCCGATAAAAATTCTTCCCTAAGGTCGAACTCGGCCTATACCCCGATTGCCACTCCAAGAATCTGTGCACACAAAGGAAGCTCCAAACAAGGCACACACAAGCCAAGAAGATCACTAGAGAAGCCTAGGAGCAAAGAGCAGAAGCACCAGACAAGAATCAAAGCACTTGGCACAATCTGGAAATGCCAGCCGCGGACTGTCCGTGCAGTACGGGCGGACCGTCCGCTAGGGTACGGCGGACTGTCCGCAGGTAAGGCGCGGACTGTCCGAAATAAGCACCAGAGCTACCAGAGCCGCACCCCGAAAATACGGATAGTCTGTGGAGGCTTCCCGGACTGTCCACCAGAAATTGACCACACGGACTGTCCGTGAGGACCTTGCGGACTGTCCGCCAAACTCCTTGCAACCAAAACCTAGGGGCAAAACGGATCGAAACGAAGACGCGCAAGAACACGAAGAACACACGACGAATAGCAGAGGGCGCGGACTGTCCGCAGGCTCCTCGCGGACTGTCCGCTAGCCCCAGACAGAGCTGCTCGAGCTCGAGCTCGCGAAGTCAACTCTCCCAATCCATCACCGGATCTCCCAAACGCCAAAAGCTCTTGAGACAAGATTTGGGGTAGATGATAAGCCGCACAAGGTGAAGCTAAGCCCCAAAAATCTCGACCTCTAAGCCACTAAATCGCCGGGAATCACGGATCACACGAACTCCACCAAGAACATGAACTCCGGCCAAAAACTCACGAATCGAAGGCTCTACACGGCGTTTGAGGGGTCAAGATCATACACAAACATGCACAAGGCATCCACCCATGATCCCCTCAAAGAAATCCGTGAAGAAACGCCTCCAAACTCACGAATCGAGCGAAGAACAAAAACTCCCGAAAATAGCCCCAAAAATGACACGAAAATCACAAACGACTAGGAGATCACCGGGACGCCGAATGCTTCCATACATCCAGAGGTCAGAGTCTGTAAAAGAGTCTAGCCTAAGGAATCCAGAGGAAAACGAAGCAGTCCAGAAAAATCTACCAGGGGAGAAAGCCCTGGAAGCAAGAGAGAGAGATGCCATCCACCTCTCCGCTATTTATACGAAGTCCATCGAAGGGAGGTAAATGACCATGCTACCCCTACTGCATAAATGAAGATACAACCCCTCAGGGGCATTTTGGTCAAGTCTTCATCGAATGGACACGCTTTCACCGCGGCTTCGCTTCACCTCGACGCAAACCCCGCGATCACACCACGTGCCCTCTGCCTCGAAGCTTCCCGAAGCTCTCGGATCACCGTCTCCGTCGCCTCGGGCCTCCGGGCTTGGTTTTGAGGCCCAAACCAAGAAACCGTCCACCTGATGGTTTTGTGGGCAAACCACCAAACCCCGCGTGCAAGCTTCGGGCTTCAACCCTTACCTTGCACTAGCCCATGTTCATGACTTCAGCCCGCCAGTCCCGCACCGCACGGCTCGCACTTGACCCCATCGGCCACCAGGTCCATCGAACCAAGCCTACTTGCCACTCCATCACCCGGAGGCCGCCACGGCTAAGGCCTTTCGCGCTTGTTCTTCACCTGCACTGACACAAGTCAAGCCGCAACCTGTACCTGCACACTTAGCCAAGCATCAGTCCACACAACGTTGTCAATCACTCATCACTAAGGAGCGACCCTCCACTGGTCCTCGGACACACCTGGTCCTCAATCCCCCCCCTTGATGAGTGCATTGACAACACCCATAGTAACCATGATAGAGAAAAAGGAAAAGAAACCAACCACGAACTCAAACCTCCCAAGCAAGTGATCCAAAGCCAAAGAACAAGCGAAAACAAGATCACTCACCAATCCAAGTCTCGGCCCCCTAAGACAAGGGCAACGGCTCGACACAGCCGAGACAAAACAAAGCTCTCAAAGAGCACATCACAAAGCACAAGACTGAGGAAAAACAAAGGAGCTCCCCCTGAGCAAATGCAACCTCTTCTTCTCAATTTTTCTCCTCACATGCACTTCACATGCACCTGCATACCAAATTTCCACAAACTCTCCCCAATGCATGAAAATCTCCCAAAACTCTCCCCCTTGTTGACAATGCATGAATCAAGGTATATGATGCTCTTCCCCTTGTTTTCATGAAAAATGCATGTCAAAGCATATATACAATCTACGAAGCTTCTCAAATATACGTAGAGCACAACAAAATGCTACAAATGAAATATAGAGCAAGCAAAGTAGACATGGTGTATCTAGCACATTGTCATCAAGAAGGTAGAGACATATAAGCATGTGACATGGCTAAAAGCAATTTTAAGCAATTTTCACAAAGAAATAGTCATCTCATGAGCAAGATCCTATCCATACCATTTTGAACATAAAGGCAATAGATCATTCAAAGTTTATGCAAGATCACAGATTCTCATCACAAGATCATTATAAACGCCCACAAGCTACTCAAGTCATGTTAAAGCCACCGAGCCATGTGTCTATTTCTTAAAATGAGACTTCTCATGGTAGACAAGCATGCTACGGTTTAGCACCCAAGATATGAATTTCAAACCATAAAAACATGATTAGGAGCTCATTTTTCAAGCACAAGGCAATTCATACACCAATTTCATATTCAAGTTTAAACATGGCACATAAAGTGCCTTTGCAGCAAAAAGAAGCTTATGCTCCTCCCCAAGCAAGCAAAAGGGCTAAACATTTATAATGACAAAGGGTCTTTGACCCCAAGCAAAGAGAACATGATCCTCAAGCACAAACTGAGCATGATATAGGCATTTAAGCACAAATTTAGCATAGACAAGCATCTACTCATGAGAGAGATAGTTTTATCATTTTCACAACCAAAATGCTATCTCATCATACATATATAGCAAAACCATCAAGAGCATAGCATTTACATCCACAAATTACCAAACATGCACATATCTCATCCATAGCACATCAGTGATCAATGTATATAAGAGAAGCTCAATCCTAGCTCAAGTGGTCCAAAGATGGCTATCCTACCAGGTTTTGTACAGAAAGTAAAATGCATGAAGGAAATGCAACAAAATGAACATATGACACATATATACATGAGAAGCTCCAAGACCCAAGCTAGAAAGGAAAACACACCCCAAGCTCACCTCGCAAGCGAGTGAAAGTGGCTTTATCAAGCGGTTTGGTGAAAATGTCAGCTAGCTGGTCTTGGGTAGGGACATAGGACAAAGATATGTTTCCCTTCTCAACATTGTCCCTCAGGAAGTGGTACCTCACTTCTATGTGTTTCGTTTTGGAGTGGAGGACAGGATTTTTGGCTACGCTTATGGCACTGGTGCTATCACAGAAAAGTGGAACCTGGGAGCACTCCTCACCAAAGTCACTCATGGTATATGTCATCCAAAGTAGCTGGGAACAACAACTAGCAGCAGCTACATACTCAGCCTCGGTGGTGGACTGGGCTACACTCGATTGCTTGCGAGATGACCAAGAGACCAAAGAAGAACCAAGGAACAGACAACACCCAGAAGTGGACTTGCGATCCAATCGACACCCAGCGAAATCCGCATCAAAAAAACCATGAAGCCTGAGTGTCGAGGAGGCAGAGTACCACAGACCAAACTCAGGAGTGTAGTTCAAGTACCTGAAGATCCGCTTGACGGCCTGCCGATGTGACGTCCTCCGTGAAGCCTGAAAACGAGCGCACAGACACACGCTGAACTGTATGTCTGGCCTCGTCGCCGTCAAGTAGAGGAGGGAGCCGATCATGCTCCGGTACTCCTTCTGGTCCACAGGTTCGCCGTCTTCGTCAGCGTCCAAAGCCGTAGTCGTACTCATCGGTGTAGTCAGCGGCTTGGAGTCGTTCATGCCAAACTTCTTCACCATGTACCTGGTGTACTTCCCTGGTGCACAAAGGTCCCCTCCTTGCACTGCTTGATCTGGAGACCCAGGAAAAACTGCAGCTCGCCCATCATGGACATCTCAAATTCCCTGCTCATGTCATCTGCAAATCTGGCAGCAAGATCATGAGAAGAGCCACCAAAGATTATGTCATCCACGTATATCTGAACAATCAAAAGGTCATTCCCATGCTTAAGGAGGAACAGGGTCTTATCAATTGTGCCCATCACAAACCCCTTACTCAGCAAAAAGCCTCTCAACATGCCATACCAAGCTCTAGGTGCCTGTTTCAACCCATAGAGCGCTCTCTGGAGTTTGTATACACGGTGTGGGTATTTTTCACTCTCAAACCCCGGGGGTTGCCTCACATACACTTCTTCCTCTATCACCCCATTTGGTACCTATGGGACGGCAATTTGGTGGTGGATCGACTAACACCCAGACCTGGTTCCTCTCAAAATTTTCCAACTCCTCATGCATGGAATTCACCCAATTCTCGTCAGACAAAGCGTGTCGAATATCTTTGGGCTCAAACGACGCAACAAAGGCAGAATGAGCGAAATGAGAAGTATTCCTTGACCTCGACCGTGTAGTGCGTTCATGAAGGTCGCCAATGATGGTCGCCGGCGGGTGATCAACTTGTACTCGCCGGGGAGCCTCTCGCCTGGACACAACCTCCCCCTCAGCAGCAGCCTTCACTCGAACAGCCTCAGTCATAGTGGGTGTAGGGGATGGTCCGTTCTCGATCGTCGGCATAGTAGTGGAAGTAGAATGTACACGATCAGCCGCGGGAACACCACCATCATCATCATCCTCGTCTCCATCTCCATCCTTCTCATCCTCAAAGATCCTGGCACCAATTTCCTCGTCACCTGCACACTCAAAAGCAGAAGAGCTACATGGTTGTGTCTCGTCGAAGGTAACCTCGCAAGTCTCCATGATTCGGTTAGTGTCAAGATTGAGCACACGATATGCTCTAGAATGAATCGCATAACCAAGGAAAATCTCATCCGAACATCGAGACTCAAACTTATCCAACTTGCCCTTCTTCAGAATGAAACACCTGCAACCAAAAGCTCTAAAGTGACTCACCTTGGATTGTCGGCCATGCATCAGCTCATAAGAGGTCTTCTTATTAAAGGCACGAAGGAAGATGCGATTTGAGATATAGCAAGCGGTATTGACCGCCTCGGCCCAGAAACGCCTAGGAGTCCTATGCTCATCGAGCATCGTCCTGGCCATCTCACAAAGGGTCCGGTTCTTCCTCTCCACAACGCTGTAACACCCTAATTTTGCAAAAATTTAATTTCAATAAAATTTGAATAGAAATAATGCTTGAAATTAAGGATCATAAGGTGTCTGTGAATTTTTAGGCATTTAAAAATATTTTTGAAAATTAAATAAATAAATATAGGAGTTATTTGTTGCATACATGCTGGAGCATTGTTTTTGTTTTGTTGAATTCAAATTTGGATTTGAATTCATGTGTTTGAGTGGTTTTAAAAACAATCAAAAGCTTTTCTTTTAAACCCTAACCTTTCTAACCTTTCTGGCCTGCCTCGAGTTTCGACCCAGTTCTGGAAGTCTGCCGAAGGCCCTTGATCTTCTCCGCACCGTCTGCCCTTGCTTCTGGCCGTTTTTTTTCTTTTCGGCCCAGCTTGCAAAGTCCACTGAAGCTCCTCCTACTCCTTTCGCCATCCGCCTTTCACCCCGACCCAGTTCTTTCCCAGCCCAACACCGGCCCGCATCCTCTCCTCCGCCCGCTCTTGCTGATGTGTGGGGGCCACTTGTCATCTCCTTTCCCGCGTCTCCGCCCCGGTCTCTCCTCCGCAGCACCACCGAGTCCGAGCGGGTCTCCCGACCGCCGCCGTCTCCGAGTCTCCCTGCCCAGCACGACGAGTCTGCCGCCCTTTATAACCTCGGAGCACCGCGCCCCCCTCCTCCAATCAAAGCCACAGCCGCCATCAAGTCCCTGCAGCCGCGCCTAACCCTAGCCGCCGCCGCAAGCCAATTCGCTGCCCCGCCACCGGTCCGTCATCGAGAAGTCATCCCGGAAGACCGCAAGGAGGTGAGGAAAACGTGGGTGCCGTTTGTTTGCGTCCAGGAGCTCCGTAGCATCTTCGCGAGCTCGCCGAAGTTGAAGATCCGCCGCCACCCGTTGCTCGCTGACGTCGTCGCTGCTCCCGCCTTCCTTTTGCCCTAGATGTGCTCGCTGTCGTCCCCGCTTTATCCCCGGCCGCTTCTCGTCGTCATCTGAGCACCGCAGCTCGCAGATGAGTGAGCTCACCAGAGTCCGAGTGCAGTGCCGCTGCACGCCGCTGCTCGCGCCGCCGCCCTTTGCCTGCACAGCTTCTCAGCCGTCCAGATCTGATCCAGCGGCCGAGATCGATCCGGCTCGAGTCAAAGTAACGGTCAACGAGTCTTTCTCCCGGTTTGACCCTGCCGTTTTTCAAAAGAGCCCCTGATCTTTTTAAAATAGCAAGCCGGTCCTTCCACCAGTCAAAGATCCTTTCAGTTTAGTCCTTTTCTTTTTGTTTTAACCCCTGTGTTCTTTTAAAATAGTGCCCGAGGTCCAAATCTTGAAGTTTTCAATCAGCCCTTCTGTTTTAAAGTTCTTTTACGTTTTAGCCCTCGGTTTCTTGCAGATAGACCCCTGGAACCTTAGAATCTTCACAGTTATACCCTTGAACCTTCTTCTAGCCATATCTTCTCCGTTTTAACTCTGTTTTCAGCGTTCTTTATGTCCAAACGATCGTATCGAAGAGTAGAATAGCTTTTTGCCCCTGTTTTGCTTTGATCTTACTGTTTGGTGATTGTTTCTTATTTTATTCCATTGTTTGCTTGTATGTACTTGATGTGATGCGTAGAGAACGTTTGGGCTGAAGGATTTGAAGACCAAGAAGCTCAAGTGTCTGAACGGCAACAAGGATCTGTTGAAGGCAAGTCTACCTTGATGCATACCCGTTTACCTATACAACATGCATTTAATTCACTGTTCTTACTTTTGCCTGCATTAAATTGATGGGACCCTTTTTAAGGACATGACTAGATTATTTTTATCCCTATACCTTGAACAACCTAGGTTTTAATTTATTGTTGGGTAGCTCACGCTATGCTTAACTTGGTGGATGGTATTAATGAAACTTTATGAACTTGATTTATTTATGCTATACCATCATTAATACAAGAACACCTTGTTAATTGGAACATGGAGCGACCACCCAGGAAAACAGTGCAACCACAAGGGTACATGGCTCTGCCTTGGCTAATTAATTAGTGACTCTAGTGTTGGTGTGACCTTACCTGATAAGGGCAAGGGGAAGCGTTAGTTGAGGTATAGACTCGCTCTAGTAGGGAGTATGCTTTGCTAAGACACGGTCCTGCTAGGGGACTCTATGCTTTGCGGCGGCTTGGAACCTTCGCGGGTTGCTTCACACTGGGGAAACTTTGTAAAGGCCTCGTAGCGTCTCTATGCAATCACACCTAGGCAGTGTGGTATGATGCTTGGCCGGCATCGCGTGGTTGGGTTTAAAGTTCCTAGAACTTTTACGCGACTTGTGGTGAAAGTGTACAACCTCTGTAGAGTGTAAAACTAATCGATTAGCCGTGCTCACGGTCACGAGCGGCCTGGACCCACACATGATTAATCTACGGAAGTCAATGATTAACTTGATGCATCTATCTTTATTTATGTTGTTTATTCTCTTATGTTAATTGTGGGTTTGGTATAAACTTACACTTGCTAGTAACTATGTTGCTAATAAAACTTGACCAACTAAAATGCTGAATGCTTAAACCAATAGCCTCCACTATAAAGCGTTGCATGTTATGTTATGTTTCCGCTTGCCGAGTACGGCATGTGCTCACGCTAGTTTACTTTATTGCAACGACACAATCCGGATGCTGTTCAGATTTGGAGAGATTTGAAGATTTCCCTGGAGACTTCGACGAATTCTAGGGGGGCGTGCCACCAGTCAGCTGCCTGTGGTGTTGACCCCATCCGCTGCATTGCTACTCGTTAATATTAGTTCGTTTATGAGACATTTTGGTCTGTAATAAAGTTTAATACTCTCTTTACGTTATGGCATTGGTGTTTTGGTTATCACTGAGTCGTTATATGTCTGAAACTTGATCCTGGCACACATATAATATGAGCATTCGAATTTGCCTTTAAATTCGGGTGTGACAACCATTCTGACAAGCGACGTATGGAGAAGAGTACTGATGATCAAGACCAAGATCACTGCAAAAAGCATCAAAATGAGAGTTCTTAAACTCTGTGCCATTGTCACTGCGTATAGCTCGAACGGCATCACCATGTCTCTCATTCTTCAATCTCAAGATCAAGTCTCTAACAAAGCCAAATGTCTCACTCTTATCCTCCAAAAAGAAAACCCAAGAGTACCTCGAAAAATCATCAACAACCACAAGAACATACCACTTCCCACCCGCAGAGCGAACACGAGCTGGCCCAACCAAATCCATGTGCAACAACTCACAAGGTCGCTCGGTCATGACTGAAGTCAGAGGGGCGTGAGAAGCGGCAACCATCTTTTCATGCCGACAAGAAGCACAAACCAAATCCTTCTCGAATTTCAACTTAGGCAATCCTCGGACAAGATCAAGACCACTCAAGCGGGAAAGCAACTCAAAGCTCAAGTGTCCCAATCTCCTATGCCATTTCCAAAGCTCGGCCGACACGCCAGCAACAAAGCATCGAGGAGGACCAACAGACTGAGAAAAATCGGCACGAAAGACAAGATCGCCTCGAGAATCAAGCACACGAGAAGCACCAGCCTTAAAACGAACCTCAAAACCTTCGTCAAGTAATTGAGATATTGACAACAGGTTAAAATCAAGTGACTTGACCAGGGCCACAGTTCTTAAGGTCACCTTGCTACTCACCTTCACCATACCTTCAGCAAGCACTCGTCCTCTCCTGTTATCCCCGAAAGTGATGTAGTCCCTCGTACTCACCGGGGTGAGGCTGGAGAACCACCCACGATCTCCGGTCATGTGTCTTGAGCAACCAGAGTCGATCAACCAAAAGTTCTCCAAGCCTCCCGCCTGAAATAAAAAACGAGAACGAGAATGAGCAAGCGACTCAACACTGGGGTTAGTTCCAAAAGAGTCAAACTAGTGTCGAGCCATTTGCTCAAAAGAAGGGTTAGCAAAGTCCATCCTACCATAACCCCTAGGCGGAGTCCTCTCACGCCTACCACCAAAGGACCTATCACGTCTCACTAGAGGAATACGGGCACCATGAGGAGGAAAACGTGGCCCGTAGTCCATCTGAGACCCAAAGCTCCGATCGTGTCTCCCAAACTCGTAACGGTCACGAGAAGGAGCATGTCGAGCCAACTCACCACGCCCAAACCCAACACGCCTATCTCTCTGAGGGAACACACCTCCACCTCCACGAGTGGGAACTGTCCTCACAAACACATCACCCCTAGGTAGAGGCCCTCTACGAGGCTCAGGCACACCACGAGCAAGGTGGTACCTGTCCTTGTTTGCCATCTCCCTAGCAAACCTCTCATCCCTCTTCCTCCGGAAACAGAACTCATCCTTGTGCCCATCCCTCCCACAATACTCACAATGGAAGCGGATTGGCACTAGCTTAGGCGGTGGCTTCTCTGTGGGCTTCTCAACACCTTTCTCACCTGATTTCCCCTCAAAGACGTTACCCAGGTTGCTCACAAACTTGATGGGTTTCTGGTAATTCTTTGTTTTCTGGGGGAACACTGGTGGATCTGGAGTTGTGTCAAGCTTGTTTCTCAAGTGGTTTGGCTTGGGTGCATATTTGTTCATGGGTATGGTGTGGGATGGTGTGGGTGTCTCTCCAGCTTTCTCTTCTCCCTCACCACTCTTCTCACCACACTTGTCAGCCTCCAAAGCCTGACCATCAAACCTCTTGAACTGAGCCAACATCAAATTCAATTGTGGCTCATGCCCAGACAACCAACTCATCAACTTCCTAAGTTCATCATTTTCATCCTGCAGACGATCAACATAGTGTGCAAGTTCCATGTTTTTCAAAGCATGTATTTCTCAGGTTGAACATGATGTAGGAAGAGGAGCTTTCAATGCCGCCTCAAGAGATACAATCTTAGTGTGAGATTCATCTAGCCTAGCATGCAAGACAGGACATGAGGTACAAGCACCTAGTAAAGCTGGCCTAGACTTCAATTCATCACACTCCACCCTAACCATATCTAGTTCCTCAAGAACAGAGGCATGTTTCTCCTTGAGGGCAGTCAAGTCAGCAAGAAAAACTGAGCAATCACCACAATCAATTTCATCCGACACCACTGGAGCCGACTTCAAAGCAGCTATTTCATTCCTAGCATTCACAAGCAAGGATTCAAGCTCGGCTACCTTGTCCTTAGCGTCACCCAACAGAGACCTAAATTCCCTCTTCTCCTTGTTGGTCTTTCTAAGCACATCATCACGGTTATCAAGAAACTCATTGAGCCTAGCATTCTCCTCTAGCAAGAAGTTGGGATCTTGTCGTACCTCTTCCTCGGAGTCGGAGTTCGAGTCCGAGCTGTGCCTCCCACTCTTCTTGGAATGCGACATGCCGCAAAAGCCTTGTGCGACGAAGCTCAAGCCGGTGATGTTCTTGCCTGTGTGCCACTTGTCCTTGCGCTTCTCTTGCTCTTCCTCGCTGCTCGAACCGGAAGAAGCATCGCTTGATGTCGAGTCGATGTCGCTCACTCCGGCCACCGTAGCTCGAGCGGTCTTCTTCTTGTGGCCGCCACTCTTCTTGTGCCTTCTCTCGCCCTTGTCCTTGTGCTTGTCCTTGTAGCCGTTCCGGGAGTGGTGCTTATTGTAGTCGTGCTTGGACTTGCCTTTATAGTCATTCTTGATCTCCATGGCTTCAGGGCATTCAGCAATGAAGTGCACGTGCTTCCCGCACCGATAGCACATCCCCGAGCTCCGCCTTGCATTCTTGCGGTTCTCGTACATCCGCCCAAACCTCTTGCTCAACAAGGCGAGATCGTCCTCGCTCAGCACATCAAAGTCCTCATCTGGCAAGGACACAAGACAAGACAGAGAGAAACCACCAGAGTTAGTGTTAGTCCTTGATCCTGAGACAAGAGCCAAACTATGAGTATCAGTGGGGCTCTCGCTCTTGGCTCTCAAGCCACGATCAACCTCAGAAGACCGGAGCTTGGAAAACAGCTCATCCAACGTCAGCGTGTCATACGCGCTCGACTCCTCAATGGCCTCGATCTTGGCTTCCCACACGGATCTATCCAGGGCATGCAAAAGCTTGATAGCTTGATCATGATCCGTGTATGGGAGCACTGTCACATTGGCCCTCATGTTGTTGACGATGCAAGTGAAGCGCTGAAACATAGCATCGGTCGACTCACCGGGGAGATGAGTGAAGTTCTCGTACTCTCTCCGGTAAGTGGTAAACATCCGGGCTTACACTTGGGCATTGCCAACATGAGCATTCTTCAACTTGAGCCAAATCTTTCCGGCCACATCCTCTCCGTACACTCGATCAAACTCCGAGGCACAGAGAGCACAGAACAAGTAATCAACGGCCTTGTTGTTGGCCTCAAACATGTCCCGCGATCCTAGAAGTAGAAAACTATCTGGGATGACATAATGAGGGTTCTGAGTGACCTCCCAGATAAGAGTTCCCTTCCCACGCAAAAACACACCCATGCGCCTCTCCCACATCGGGTAATTCTTGCCATCAAAGTGCGGAGGACCCGACCCCTTGCCGTAATCGTCCATCTTTGGATCTTAGACTGGTTAGAATCACGAAGATCCGTAACCGGCTCTGATACCAATTGAAGGACCGAATAGGGCGACCAGAGAGGGGGGGAGTGAATGGGAGCCGATAAAAATTCTTCCCTAAGGTCGAACTCAGCCTATACCCCGATTGCCACTCCACGAATCCGTGCACACAAAGGAAGCTCCAAACAAGGCACACACAAGCCAAGAAGATCACTAGAGAAGCCTAGGAGCAAAGAGCGGAAGCACCGGACAAGAATCAAAGCACTTGGCACAATCTGGAAATGCCAGCCGCGGACTGTCCGTGCAGTACGGGCGGACCGTCCGCTAGGGTACGGCGGACTGTCCGCAGGTACGGCGCGGACTGTCCGAAATAAGCACCAGAGCTACAAGAGCCGCACCCTGAAAATACGGACTGTCCGTGGAGGCTTCCCGGACTGTCCGCCAGAAATTGACCTTGCGGACTGTCCGTGAGGACCTCGCGGACTGTCCGCCAAACTCCTTGCAACCAAAACCTAGGGGCGAAACGGATCGAAACGAAGACGCGCAAGAACACGAAGAACACGCGACGAACAGCAGAGGGCGCGGACTGTCCGCAGGCTCCTCGCGGACTATCTGCTAGCCCCGGACAGAGCTGCTCGAGCTCGAGCTCGCGAAGTCAACTCTCCCAATCCATCACCGGATCTCCCAAACCCCAAAAGCTCTTGAGACAAGATTTGGGGTAGATGATAAGAAACACAAGGTGAAGCTATGCCCCAAAAATCTCGACCTCTAAGCCACTAAATCGCCAGGAATCACGGATCACACGAACTCCACCAAGAACACGAACTCCGACCAAAAACTCACGAATCGAAGGCTCTACACGGCATTTGAGGGGTCAAGATCATACACAAACATGCACAAGGCATCCACCCATGATCCCCTCAAAGAAATCCGTGAAGAAACGCCTCCAAACTCATGAATCGAGCGAAGAACGAAAACTCCCGAAAATAGCCCCAAAAATGACACGAAAATCACAAAGGACTAGGAGATCACCGGGACGCCGAATGCTTCCATACATCCAGAGGTCAGAGTCTGTACAAGAGTCTAGCCTAAGGAATCCAGAGGAAAACGAAGCAGTCCAAAAAAATCTACCAGGGGATAAAGCCCTAGGAACCAAGAGAGAGAGATGCCATCCACCTCTCTGCTATTTATACGAAGTCCATCGGAGGGAGGTAAATGACCAAGCTACCCCAACTGCATAAATGAAGATACAACCCCTCAGGGGCATTTTGCTCAAGTCTTCATTGGACGAACACGCTTCCACCGCGGCTTCGCTTCACCTCGACGCAAACCCTGCGATCACGCCACGTGCCCTCCGCCTCGAAGCTTCCCGAAGCTCCCAGATCACCGTCTCCGTCTCCTCGGGCCTCCGGGCTTGGTTTTGAGGCCCAAACCAAGAAACCGTGCACCTGATGGTTTTGTGGGCAAACCTCCAAACCCCGCGTGCAAGCTTCGGGCTTCAACCAGTACCTTGCACCGACCCATGTTCACGACTTCAGCCTGCTAGTTCTGCACCGCACGGCTCGCACTTGACCCCATCGGCCACCGGGTCCATCGAACCAAGCCTACTTACCACTCCATCACCCGGAGGCCGCCACGACTAAGGCCTTTCGCGCTTGTTATTCACCTGCACCGACACGAGTCAAGCCGCAACCTGTACCTACACACATAGCCAAGCATCAGTCCACACAACATTGTCAATCACTCATCACTAAGGAGCGACCCTCCACTGGTCCTAGGACACACCTGCTCCTCAGTGACCTCATCCTTTTTTTTAATGGCCAGTCACTTGTTATATAGCATATCGAAATTGACCTTAGGCTTAGGACTACTCCCCTGATTTTTTGCCACATTAAGCTTCCAATTCCCGATCTCCGGACGACTTGGCTTGATCATCCTCGGACGCTCCTGGGGCGCACCGGTCTGACCGGTCACGACCACCGGTCGGACCGGCCTGGCCCGGACAGGCTCAAACGGTCGTTGATCGGAGGGTGTGGACGACCCTTGCCCCCTATGTCCGGAGGCTCTCACAGAAACCTTGAAAGTCTCTTTGCCATCAGGAGTCTTCTCATAAGCAACTTCACGCACAAGCTCTTTTCCTCTCAAGTCGGGCTTAGCTTCCCCGACGACCACATTCTTGCCCTTAGTTGTTTCAGCTTGAGACGGCCGAACCAATACCTTGGGCTGCTACAAATCCAAATTCATGCGCTCGGGGGAAGAACTGTAATCAACAAGCTCTTCATCATCTTCTGGAGCAGGTGCCGATGTAGACTTGTCATCACAAACCATGGGAGTAGTAGAATCAAAACCGGGCGGTGTCTCTGGGTCACCGGTCTGACCGATGCCAGCCACCGGTCCGACCGGTGCCACCGGTCCGACCGATTCCTCCACCGGTCTAACCGGTGTAGACGGGGAGCTGGTCTTGGCCTTCCACTCTTTCCCTTGAGGTACCATTGGCCTGTACTGGTTGAAAGCTTCGTCCCTCTGCTTCTCCATCTCCTTTTCCTTGTTCTCCCGAAACCTCAAACGTTGAAGCTTCCTCCTTTGCGTGCACGTCAAACTGGGAGGACACCACCTTGGCAAGAAGTACTTGGAGTTGGAGCCGCTTCCACTAGCCTCATGGTCATTAGCAGCAGCAAAAATTCCAGTAGAAGACGTCACAACCTTATTGTTTGAAATAATCGGTCTTTTGCCATCTTTCTCAATAGGAACTTTCATTGACCCAATCTGAATGATGTCTTGATTTGTAGTCCTCTCTGAGTTAATGTCCATCTTCTGCACCTCATCCCTCTGTTTTACCTTGTAGACTTGCTTCATGGGGGTCGGCGCAGCTTGTCGAGATGTACCGGTCGGACCGGTGCCCTAGATCGGTCTGACCGGTGGTTGTCCGGGTCGACCGATCGGACCGGTGCCCTAGATCGGTCAGACCGGTGCCACCTGATGACCGTGGCCGGGATGGCGAGGTGCCCAACGGTCTTGCATAGGTCTGGAGATCTTGTCCAAGGCTGGTCTTCTTGGCTCTGCCCATCCAGGATGGAATGCTTGTTGATATGGCACCCACATAACCCCATTATCATCATAAATTGGGCGCGGCGGATGTGAACTTGATGGCGCCCAAGATGGAGCACAGTGTTGCCTTGGCTGAGATGATTCACCCTTGTATCTTATAGTAGCCCTTGGGGGCGAAGACGACCCCTCTTGATATGTAGGTGACCTCATCCTTTTTTTTAATGGCCGATCATTTGTAACGGCCTTTTGCTTGGAATACTTGTTATATAGCATATCGAAAGTGACCTTAGGCTTAGGACCACTCCTCTGATTTTTGCCACATTAAGCTTCCAATTCCCGATCTCCGGACGACTTGGCTTGATCATCCTTGGACGCTCCTGGGGCGCACCGGTCTGACCGGTCACGACCACCGGTCAGACCGGTCTGGCCTGGACAGGCTCAGACGGTCGTTGATCGGTGGGTGTGGACGACCCTTGCCCCCCATGTCCAGAGGCTCTCACAGTAACCTGGAAAGTCTCTTTGCCATCAGGAGTCTTCTCATAAGCAACTTCACGCACAAGCTCTTTTCTTCTCAAGTCGGGCTTAGCTTCCCCCGACGACCACATTCTTGCCCTTAGTTATTTCAGCTTGAGACGGCCGAACCAATACCTTGGGCTGCTGCAAATCCAAATTCATGCGCTCGGGGGAAGAACTGTAATCAACAAGCTCTTCATCGTCTTCTGGAGCAGGTGCTGATGTAGACTTGTCATCACAAACCATGGGAGTAGTAGAATCAAAACCAGGTGGCATCTCTGGGTCACCGGTCTGACCGACGCCGGCCACCGGTCCGACCGATTCCTCCACCGGTCTGACCGGTGTAGACGGGGAGCTGGTCTTGGCCTTCCACTCTTTCCCTTGAGGTACCATTGGCCTGTACTGGTTGAAAGCTTCGTCCCTCTGCTTCTCCATCTCCTTTTCCTTGTTCTCCCGAAACCTCAAACGTTGAAGCTTCCTCCTTTGCGTGCGCGTCAAACCGGGAGGACACCACCTTGGCAAGAAGTACTTGGAGTTGGAGCCGCTTCCACTAGCCTCATGGTCATTAGCAGCAGCAAAAATTCCAGGAGAAGACATCACAACCTTATTGTTCGAAACAATCGGTCTTTTGCCATCTTTCTCAATAGGAACTTTCATTGACCCAATCTGAATGATGTCTTGATTTGTAGTCCTCTCTGAGTCAATGTCCATCTTCTACACCTCATCCCTCTGTTTTACCTTGTAGACTTGCTTCACGGGGGTCGGCGCAGCTTGTCGAGATGTACCGGTCGGACTGGTGCCCTGGATCGGTCTGATCGGTGGTTGTCCGGGTCGACCGGTAGGACCGGTGCCCTGGATCGGTCGGACCGGTGCCACCTGATGACCGTGGCCAGAATGGCGAGGTGCCCAATGGTCTTGCATAGGTCTGGAGATCCTGTCCAAGGCTGGTCTTCTTGGCTCTGCCCATCCAGGATGGAATGCTTGTTGATATGGCACCCACATAACCCCATTATCATCATAAATTGGGCGCGGCGGATGTGAACTTAATGGCGCCCAAGATGGAGCAAAGTGTTGCCTTGGCTGATATGATTCACCCTTGTATCTTATAGCAGCCCTTGGGGGCGCAGACGACCCCTCTTGATATGTAGGTGACCTCATCCTTTTTTTTAATGGCCGATCAAATGTAACGGCCTTTTGTTTGGAATACTTGTTATATAGCATATCAAAAGTGACCTTAGGCTTAGGACCACTCCCCTGATTTTTTGCCACATTAAGCTTCCAATTCCCGATCTCCGGGCGACTTGGCTTGATCATCCTCGGACGCTCCTGGGGCGCACCGGTCTGACCGGTCATGACCACCGGTCGGACCGGTCTGGCCTGGACAGGCTCAGATGGTCGTTGATCGGTGGGTGTGGACGACCCTTGCCCCCCATGTTTAGAGGCTCTCACAGTAACCTGGAAAGTCTCTTTGCCATCAGGAGTCTTCTCATAAGCAACTTCACACACAAGCTCTTTTCCTCTCAAGTCGGGCTTAGCTTCCCTGACGACCATATTCTTGCCCTTAGTTGTTTCAGCTTGAGACGGCCGAACCAATACCTTGGGCTGCTGCAAATCCAAATTCATGCGCTCGGGGGAAGAACTGTAATCAACAAGCTCTTCATCGTCTTCTGGAGCAGGTGTCGATGTAGACTTGTCATCACAAACCATGGGAGTACTAGAATCAAAACTGGGCGGCGTCTCTTGGTCACCGGTCTGACCGACGCCGGCCACCGGTCCGACCGATTCCTCCACCGGTCTGACCGGTGAAGACGGGGAGCTGGTCTTTGCCTTCCACTCTTTCCCTTGAGGTACCATTGGTCTATACTGGTTGAAAGCTTCGTCCCTCTGCTTCTCCATCTCCTTTTCCTTGTTCTCCCGAAACCTCAAACGTTGAAGCTTCCTCCTTTGTGTGCACGTCAAACCGGGAGGACACCACCTTGGCAAGAAGTACTTGGAGTTAGAGCCGCTTCCACTAGCCTCATGGTCATTAGCAGTAGCAAAAATTCCA
Source organism: Cenchrus fungigraminus (assembly GCA_036936925.1). NCBI lineage: Eukaryota > Viridiplantae > Streptophyta > Magnoliopsida > Poales > Poaceae > Cenchrus > Cenchrus fungigraminus. The sequence continues at coordinate 92,802,111 of CM072773.1, read as the reverse complement.
GGAGAAGACGTCACAACCTTATTGTTCGAAACAATCGGTCTTTTGCCATCTTTCTCAATAGGAACTTTCATTGACCCAATTTGAATGATGTCTTGATTTGTAGTCCTCTCTGAGTCAATGTCCATCTTCTGCACCTCATCCCTCTGTTTTACCTTGTAGACTTGCTTCATGGGGGTCGGCGCAGCTTGTCGAGATGTACCGGTCGGACCGGTGCCCTGGATCGGTCTGACCGGTGGTTGTCCGGGTCGACCGGTCGGACCGGTGGGCTGGATCGGTCGGACCGGTGCCACCTAATGACTGTGGCCGGGATGGCGAGGTGCCCAATGGTCTTGCATAGGTCTGGAGATCCTGTCCAAGGCTGGTCTTCTTGGCTCTGCCCATCCAGGATGGAATGCTTGTTGATATGGCACCCATATAACCCCATTATCATCATAAATTGGGCGCGGCGGATGTGAACTTGATGGCGCCCAAGATGGAGCAAAGTGTTGCCTTGGCTGAGATGGTTCACCCTTGTATCTTATAGCAGCCCTTGGGGGTGAAGACGACCCCTCTTGATATGTAGGTGACCTCATCCTTTTGTTTAATGGCCGATCACTTGTAACGGCCTTTTGCTTGGAATACTTGTTATATAGCATATCGAAAGTTACCTTAGGCTTAGGACCACTCCCCTGATTTTTTGCCACATTAAGCTTCCAATTCCCGATCTCCGGATGACTTGGCTTGATCATCCTCGGACGCTCCTGGGGCGCACCGGTCTGACCGGTCACGGCCACCAGTCAGACCAGTCTGGCCTGGTCAGGCTCAGACGGTCGTTGATCGGCAGGTGTGGACGACCCTTGCCTCCCATGTCCAGAGGCTCTCACAGTAACCTTGAAAGTCTCTTTGTCGTCAGGAGTCTTCTCATAAGCAACTTCACGCATAAGCTCTTTTCCTCTCAAGTCGGGCTTAGCTTCCCCGACGACCACATTCTTGCCCTTAGTTGTTTCAGCTTGAGACGGCCGAACCAATACCTTGGGCTGCTACAAATCCATAGTGTTGACTGGAAAAGGAGCTTTATCCACTTGCATCTTATGGAACATCAAACGACCTTCATTTATGGCCGATTGAACCTGACGACGAAACACATTGCAATCATTAGTAGCAGGAGAATATGAATTATGATATTTACAATATGCACGCCTTTTCAACTCATCAAGTGGAGGTATAGCATGAGTCAATTTAATTTTTCTAGATTTAAGCAATTCATCAAATACACGATCACATTTAGAAACATCAAAAGTAAATTTAACTTCTTCTTGCCGACCTTTAGTAGCCGGCTTAAGGGATGAGCAAGAGTAAGATTTTTTCTTTAGAGGGCCAAACAAATTCAGCAGCATAAACATCTTTATCACTATCGCTCGAGCTATCAGAATCACAGTCAATATAATGCACATTTGAGCGACGTGACTTACAGTTATCTTTTTCTTTATTCAATTGGTTTTCAACAACTAAAGCTCTAATTTGAACTTGTGCAACCGATAGAAAATCGGAACCCTCTATCTTATCTCTAATGGAGGATCTTAAACCCTTTAAGCAAATATCCGAAAGATCCATATCAGTGATTGACAAATTAAAGCAACAGTTCTTAGTTTCTTTAAACCTTTTAATGTAAGAGGAGACGTTTTCATCTCTCCCTTGCCTAACCGATGTTAAATCTGTCAATTTTAATTGCACGCTCCCACTATAAAAGTGATCATGAAATTTACGTTCTAGCATATCCCAAGATATAATAGAACCAGGAGCAAGCGATAAAAACCAAGCAAAAGTGGTGCCAGTTAAAGATAAAGAAAACAAGCGCACTTTCAAAGCATTATAAGCACCCGCTTCACCTAGTTGAGCTGTATATTGACTAATGTGCTCCCATGTGGTTCGGTCATCATCACCACTAAATTTAATAAAATCCGGCATACGCCAACCACGTGGGAGAGCAAATCTATCAAACTCGGCATCATATGGTTTTTGATACACATTTGTACTACCAATATCAACACCAAGTTTGGTTTTCACGACATTAGCCAAATCGTCCTTAAATTTATTAAATTCAGCCCATTGAGGAGGATTATTTGGCTGTGACGTACCTAATTTTTTGAGGTTCATTTTATTTAAGTAGGGAGCAATCCTAGCTTGAGCGAGCCTATAACTTTCAAACACATCGTCAGGAATAATATTTGATGGAACCGATGTGCTAATATTTGTGCTATAATGTGGTCCAGATCTACTCATAGTATTTGAAAAAGCAGGATAAACTGGACTGGGCACAAAAGAAAGCGGCGGAGGCTGCTCAGGAATCAGCTCTAGTGCATTGGTCAGACCGGTCTGACCGGTGCCCTGCATCGGTCTGACCGATGTGGCCATATTTGGCCATGTCGATTGGACCGGCGGGGTTTGACCAATCGTGGAATCTGATGGCATCCCATAAATGTATCCATGATTAATATTAGACATAGGTGCCACGCTAGGATGTGCTGCCCCACTAGAAGTATTCAGAGGATTCTTGCTAGAATTAACATTATTATTATCATAAGCAAATCGAACGGTTTTAGAAACCTGATCTTTCTTCCCTAGCGGAGTCGCCAAAATATGTTGACGCTTTTGCTGGTCAACACACGAACGCGCTGGATCACGCAAGAGTCAAAAACGTGCACTCGCCGGAGCTTCTGCCCGGACCGGTCTGACCGGTCAGGGGCACCGGTCTGACCGGTGACGACAGGGGCGCCACGAAAACCTACGTGCACCGCCTCGGGAGGGACCCCGTCGGAGATGATGCGCCTAGGGTTGTTCTAAGGTCAGCAGGCCACTTAGAACGTCCTCAACCGCCGTAGAGACGAATAAGGAAAGCAAGAGGGTTGGAAAAGCTAGGGTTTGAGATAAAAAGTAGTAAAAAGTATTGATCGATTGGATGATAGCCCTCAATCGGCCATGGCCCTTTATATTTATAGGGTGGGGAGGTGTTGCCCTGCAAGGAAATCCTTTACAAGTCGAAGAACACCAGGATTCCTCAATTCTACTCGGACTCAGGGTCCACTGGTCAGACCGGTCAGGCGCACCGGTCGGACCGGTGCGGCCCTTGCCGGACCGGCTACATGGCACCACCGGTCGGACCGTTCCTGGGAACCGGTCTGACCGGTGGTGACCAGCCTAGTCGGCATTAGTGCCAATTTTGGGTGCGAACAAGCTCAAAGCTCCAAGAGTAACAAACATGAAAGTTACCAACCTAGCGAAGAACGAGGTGCTCTAGAGATTGGAAATTAGCTCACTAGCACTCTCCAAGCTCTTTCTCTCAATCCCTCCTTTAATCCCCAACAAATCCCACCAAACCAAGGCCAAGGGGAGTAAAGAGGAGGAGTGAATAAGTTCTGAGTGTTGCAAGTCGAAATGGGCAAGAGAGAGGGAGTGGATAGGGTTGTGGGGGTATAAATACCTCCTCACCAAGAAAAAGAGCCGTTGGAGCTCTAAGACCTGGAGTATCCGGACCAAGTCCGGAGACTCTGGGAAGTCTGGAGTTTTCGGGGTAAACCCGGAGACTCCAGCCTTCCAGAGCCAGCACCCAAAAGTTAACCCGGTGAATGTGTGGTGCAAAGGTGTCTCTCATAGGTTTTTTGGTTAGTCATCTAGAGTACCCTTTCAACTCTCGGAAGATACATTTCCCGTCCCTCTTTATAGTACGGCATTCCTAGGACTCAAATTCAAAATATAAAATAATTAAGTCTTCATGGAATCCTTCTTTTAGCATCACTTCCTTTTTGTATAGCAATGAAACGCTTTGATGCCATCATAAGATTTTAATACCTGCTCATATACTCAACATTTCATTAGTAGCTTATTAGTATGTCATTAAATCACCAAAACCCACTTAGGGGGCCAAGATACTCTTCACATCTAGCTCCACATTTTGTGGTGTGCTTTCTCTGAGAGTCTGGTCTGTGTGTCCCATGATCTTTCCCAGGTGCATGCGGAGTTTGGAGTTGCTTTGGGTCCCTGGTGGGCCCTTGGATCATTGTGCTGCACACGTGGTGGTGTCTGATTCATCGAGAGTTGCTTCACATGGATTGATGATGTGTTATGGACACATGGCGTATCATGTGGTAGCAGGTCGCCACATGGCCTGGTGTGGGTCCCACCAGGCCCACATGATATCGGGAGTATGATCTTGTCTTGTGCATATCTCTTCCATTCGGATTTCGAAGCAGACAAATGATGTATCCATTTCGATCGTCTCGACAAGCCCATCACAATGATGCAGTCCAACTTTTCATTTGAGATTGTTATGGATGATGCCCTATTGGTGCCATTCACTCAATTGCTCTCAAACATATCATTTGATGTGCATTTTGGTGCATACTGCAACAAAAGCTAGAAACACCAACACTTGTGGAAATTGTCAGTATAAAGCCCTATTCTAGTGTTGATGATCACTTTACATTTATTTTAAGCAGGAGTTGACAGCATAAAAGTGGTACTTAATAGCCATCAACACATATCTAGGCAACAGCCATGTTCCTCGCAATCAAATCCAATCCCTAGGAACCTGCTTGAGTCGGATCGCAGGAGTAGTGTTGATGCCTGGAACATTTCCTATTCCTTTCTCGTAGATCCAATACTAATCATCTTCATATTTTGGAACTCAGGAGCTCTGTCCCAGGGAATAGGCTGCCAAATGTCCCTGACGAATGAATGCAGAGTTAATTCGACCATCTCAGCTTCTTTCTCCTCTAAAACAATAAAGAAGAATTGGTCTCGACCTTCGAGTAGAGAAGAGTTGCTCATGCCAATAACCCATGACAACCGAAGTCAAACAAGTGCATATTTTCACTCCTTGAAAATTGAGACGTGCACTTAATTTGGGACGAATAAGTGCACATTTTGACTTCTCAAAAAATAAGATACGGAGTACAGTATGCGATTATTTTGGGACAGAGGAAGTACAACATTTCTTCTGGTTTGTTAACATTCTGCCAAACGGACTTTCCCCCTTTTTCAACAAATATTTCCCACATTATAGAAAAAGTAATCTTTTTCGAGGACGTCTTGTCAATAATGGCTGAATGGGTTCCTCTCCCCATAAATATCTCACTCTTGCAACCAACAACAAATCCCATTCTCGCACAACACCCTCTCCCTTCCTCTCCCCACTCTTGCAACCAACAAGAAACTCCATTCTCGCACATCGCCCTCTTCCTCTCCCCATGGAGCCATTGTCTCCTAGAGGTGTGGTGCAAGCCACATCCTCCTCTTCTTCTGATGAAAGGGAGGATCCCTAGTGGTCTGATGAAGAGGAGGTAGAGCAAAGCCCCATTCGAGTGCTGGTGGACACATCCTCTGATGATTCGGAGTTTGTGGAACAAATGGAAATCCAAGATAGGGTGCCTCTGAAACATCGCACCCCTCGCAGGTCAACAAGAGGTGCTAGGGGTCAGGGGTGCGGAAGCACCGCCACTAGCCGGCGAACTGTCTTCTCCAAGCACCATCATCCTATCTCATCCTCATCGGTCGGCAGCAGTCAATCTTTGCCCTCCTCGTCTAGCAGAGACCATCATCCACCATGCTCGACCGACCGCCACGGAGCGGCACCATCATCCCCAGGAGGCGCTAATGGAGGGACGACCTCATCTATGGTCGATGCCCGAGGTGGTCCGCCGCCATCTTCAATGGGCGGCGGCAACAAAACGACTATCTCATCCGTGAGCAGCTGCAACAAGGTGCCGGGTGCATTATCGACCAAGAAGCAGCACCACAATTACTGGTAACTGCTACTAGTATATAGATTAGAAGAAGTAGAGCAGCGGCTCTGTTTTATCATTTCTTTTACTACTGTTTTCTCAAGATGTTGGGTTTTATCATTGCATACTACTAAATTGTAAGATGTTGGGTTTTCCTTATAAAATGTTGCGTACTAGTGACACTTTAATTCGGTCTGACTGAATACTACACAACGGACTTTCTCCTGTTGTTCATGTAATCTCATTGCGTAGAACGACTACTGTTCGGCTCTGTTTTATCTTTCCTTTTACAAATATTTTTTCAAGATGTTGGGTTTTATCATATGCAAGGAGAATCGCTGATATGTTGATGTTTGCTACTTGGTGGTGTAAACTTTGTTGGATGAGTTGAGAAACTTGTTGCTACCTGATCATCTTATGATGTTTGATACACGGTGGTGTGAACTTTATGGTGATGAGTTGCTATGAGATGCCATCTTATTATGCCGATTTTGTTTAATCTATTTCAAATTTATTCGAGTATACTCCTAATCACCATTCTGAATTCAAATTGATTCTAGCAGCTGCGACAAGGCACCGGGTGCACCATCGACAAAGAAGCAGCGCCTTGATTAGTGGATTAGTGGTAACTGCTACTAGTAGAAGGAGTAGAAGAAGTAGAACGAAGTTTCACCTTTTGTTCATCTGGTCTGATTGAATACTACTACTACTATTTTTTCCTTGTAAGATGTTGGTTTTTTCATTACGTAGCAATGACAGTTTAATCCGGTCCGACTGAAAACTACAAAACGGACTTTCGCCTTGTGTTCATCCGGTATTTAAGAAATCAAGGGAACAGACTTTTCGTTTTCACTAAATTTGTACCGAGGGAGTAGACACACATTGCCATTTTTATTAGAAACAACACAATCCAAATACAAATGACACAAATGCATGCATACACATTGATTACACATGAGGATGGATCGATCCACTATCGGTGGAAGTACAGCGACATACTACTAGCAATCTACCATCACGGCTCATACTACTACCATCATGATACACTACTACCATCACGGCCTCATGGCAATCCCGTCGCTGCACGGAGTGCAGCAAAACGTGTATCCTGGAGCAGATGCTCCTCCAAAGCGTGATGCCTCGCCCTTGTATCCCACAGCCAGGCAGGCGAAATGATGATGTTATGCGTGTGTAACAGCAGGTCACGAATGGTCCATTGCTTGTGACCCCTCAGGCAAAAAGGGCACACCCACATTCCTTCGTGAAAAACATGGGCTGGACCGGCCTGCTGAAGCCAAAGCAACACAGACCATTTCAGGTCATGCGATTCATCTTGTTCAATGAGCACTGGCCGCGGGAGTGGCATTTCAACGGGAAACAGCAGAGGTGACGGCCTAGGCCGCGAGTGAAAAGGTGGTGCCATGAGGTTCAGCTTATCCTGAGCTGCCATTGGGGCCGGGTGCTGCTGTTGTGCCGATGCCAGTGGAAGTGGAGGTGCCATTGGGGCCAGTGCTACTGCAGTGCTGATGGCAGCAGCTGAACCATGTGCTAGTGAGGTGCCTTTGAGCCCGACTGCTCCTGCTTCCCTGACTCCTCCAAGTTCCATGCTTCGTCCCTTCCTTGTCTGGCCATTCTCCATGTACTGCATACACAAATGAAGAACAAACCCTACATAACCTAACAATGTGACTGTCTCAATACCATGCATACATAAAGTAAACAAGATCAGCCAAGAAAATGATCTCACCCTTGTATCCCACTGAAGTTGAGAAATGCAAGACAGGGAACCGATGAGTGTTGGTCTTGCCTTTCAAGAACGCTCTGCCGCACTCGCCTATTTATCAAGGACTACGGCGGGCACGTGAGCTCGGTGTAGTATTGCTAAAGTTACAATGGAAAACATGAGATGCTCGGAATATAGTCAGGCCTACGCCTAATACGAATCTATCTAGGTCAGAATCTTCAGTGGCGCACATCGATTACATGTGTGGACGATAGGTATCACGGGGTGAGCCCGACGTGTCTAGGTATGTGTTCATTTCTGGACTCTCCGGTCTAGACCACAGGAAAGTCCTGCGGACAACTCAAGCCACATCAGCTGCATCTAATGGTCGTCTCAACTGCATCAGCTCATACCGCATCAACTGCTAGACAACTCTCTACCGTTTGTTTATGAAAAGTTTTAGGCGTCAATTGCATCTGGAGAAATAGATTGGGTGTTGTAAGGCTACACAAGGCAATCAGATTGACCAGATGGTCCTTGCATTCGCACGGTGCAGGATGACTTGAAAAGCCCTCCTCGATCAGGTACGTTGCAAGAGTCGTGACTGAAAAGGTCTACGAATGGTCTGGATTCGCACTTGATGATTCCCACAGGCCTTGGAGACTGAGAAACATGATGAACTTGTTGATGCGACAAGGCCAAAATGGAATAAGCTGGGAATTGGAAAAGCAATATATGTTTGTGTGTGTGTAATATTAACATGCATATAAGCACATAAGGGCATCTCGAAAGGGCGTTTGGGGATGACACGCTCTCACAAGTTGATCCACATGTCGATCATTGAGAATTGCAGTTAAGGACTGGCACCGGGCATTAACCGACAAACTTTTGTGCACACCCGCTCTGAACGAACGTGTCGATCATTGTGAATCACTTAAGCCCTAGAACTGTGAAGTTCATGACCCGAACGTGGTGACACCCGCACTAAAGGGACATGTCCATTCTGGGTGGTAACTGATGTCCACGAACGGACGTATCGGAACGACACATTCACTCCCACTACTATAATAAGAGACAGTTTATGCATGAGATGATCATTGCAGCACATTTGTGTTCATGGCTTTAGACGCTAAATTGTTTCCTTCCATGCAAGTCGACTTCCCTGTCTCAAGCCAGGAAGCGAAAGCAGAAGGAACCGCGGGCTAGTATAAGGAATCCGGTATGTTCATGGTGGGAGCCCGTCAATGGAGGCTACGTTGCTATCCTACAGGTATGAATGATCCTCAGTGAATGGATGTTTGAGACGGCATTACCGTTGTCCTCGTTCCTGTGCACAAATCCCAAATGGTATGTGTCTCATTGCTGCTATGAATACACACACTCACACATGGCGATACAGTCGCATTATATTATTGTTGTCAAGCCTGTGATTGCTTCCTTCGATGTAGGTGCGAGTATTGTTGCATGCGATGGCTGGAGACCCAGACGATGAAGATGATATGTTTCGAGTTCAAGCTACAAAAGAAGTGTTTTTCACTAATCAGCATCTACAAGAAAAAGGCTTTGAATGTCTGGTGGAGCATCATGACATTGATCGTGTGACCTCCAATGAAGATCGCATACACATATCGTGTGGTGTTACAGTACTGGAGGACGACTGCATTGAAGTTCCTCCTCCATCAGTACAAACAAGCATATGCGAAAGCGTTGTAGCCCAAGCCCATGTGGACGTTGTCTTCCACATAGGTGCAGAATGCCGGGTGATACGAGCGAAACGTGCCGATGTGGCAAAAGTATCTTGTGTGATGGAGGCAATGCTCTACGGGCCAGGAGTGGAGTCACGCTCTAAAACTGTTACAATTATATACACAAACCCTGATGGCTTCTCGCTCCTGATCAAATATGCAGGGAAGCATCACTCCCGGAGGAGGCTGATTTATGGGACACTCCTGCCAACGCCTGGCCTTATTTACTCTCGGTCGCCGACATGTACCAAGTCGAAAGGTTGAAGTTGCACTGTGCGTCAAAGATGTGGGACATGGCAAGCGAGGAAACTGCGACCTCATTTCTACGATGGTCAATTCAGGCTAACTGCACACAATTGCAGGACAAGTGCATGTCTCTCTTAGAGCGAATCTTTCCTCACGGAATACTCACACATGATTGGGCGGTCATATGCATTGATCAAGGTTGTGGGAACTGACTCTGGCCTGACCGGTCTGACCGGTCACAGGGGCCAACGACTAGTTTTTCAAACACCGATCTGACCGGTGTAGGGCACCGGTTTGACCGATGCTCCCAGTGCTCCAATAGCTAGTTTTTGTGGAGTGGAGTATTTATACCCCACACCCTCTTCCTTTGTTGGTTGCTTGTTCTTTGGTTGTTGCTGAGCTTCTAAGCCTTTCTAAGCCAAGCCAAAGCCTTTGTGGCTCTCCCCAACCTCTCTTTGTGAGATTCGTGAGATTCTAGCTAAATCCTTGAGTTGGGTTGAGAGAGTGATCTTGAGTGATCCTTTGTGAGCTAACAAGAGCACCCTCATAGCTTGAGCACTTGTGATTCGTGTCTACGAGCTTTGAAGCATTTGTTACTCTTGGAGGTGAAGCCTCCTAGATGGATTGGCGTCGCCAGCTAGCTCCCAAGTTGTGGTGAGCAGCGGCAAGTTTGTGAGGGCTATGATCTTGCCTCTCTCGTGGAAAAGATCGCCTTAGTAGAATCGAGGAAAGTGGTTGAAAGAGACCCGGCTTGTTGTGGGAAGTTCCCTTACAAGCTCCTCAACGGAGACGTAGCCTTTCCTAAGTGGGAGGTGAACTTCGGGAAACAAGTCCTTGCGTCTCTTTTGTGGTTTGCCTCTCGAAGTTGTTTTCTAGCATATTTAATTTTCTTCCACTACAATCTACTTTGGTGTGCCTATCTTGGAGTGCAGGGATCATTACCCTGCTTGTGATCATCTACCAAAGGCTCCCTGCAAGTTTGGTTCGTGCTAGAAGTCAAGAGAGGCTTCAACTGTTTTCTGGTGGTTCTGTGCATCACCGGACTGACCGGTGGACGGAAGCGGTCAGACCGGTGCCCTTTGTATAGCCAGCTCGGGACCGGTCTGACCGGTCAGCGTCGCCGGTCTGACCGGTGGCTGCCTGGTAGTCGAAGCTTCGGGGAGGAAAAGTTTTAATTAGTCGTCTAGCCTATTCACCACCCCCCTCCTTCTAGGCGACAACAAGGTCCTTTCAATTTGTCCTACAGAAATTGGAAATTTTCATGGGATGGAGGGAGTCTCATATTTTTAAGAGTTAGAAACATGAAGATAAGATTTTTTTTTCCTTTCTTCTTCGTGGTAAAGGTATCTGAACCGTGTTATTGTTGGTTAGGCTTCAAGCCATCTTCTATACTAGGAACACATAAGTAGAGTAGGCAAAAACATACTCGTACACTTAAAACCACATGTTTTGCAAACTGAGCCTAGCTCAGTTGTGGTAGGTGATGTGTATATCGTAACAAGGTATTGATGGTGACTTCCTCAATTTTGAGGAATTGTCCATAATTGCTTCGGAGGTACTCATAGGACCAGAGTTTTGCACATGTGCATGTAAGACGAGTGTGCATGCGCATATGTGAGCGTGTACACGTGATTTGGAAAAAAACAACAATGATATTTTTCTACGCATGATTTGGAAAAAACACTAATATTTTAAGGGGGCATTGGATCTAGTGGCTAAAGTTTATTCCTTATTACATCGAATCTTGAGATGCTAATTAGGATTAAACATGAGCTAGGATCTTTGTTTTGGTACTTGGATAGTACTGGAAGGTACTAATAGTACCTTGTATAGGGTTTGGATGTATGTATTGAGCCTTGGACCTGAGAATTGGTATTGGAACTTCGAAATGCCAGTTGTTTGGATGTCCTAGAATTTGAAAGTGGAAACCAACTCCAATACCAACCGGTATTCATCAGGCACTCCACTGGTTGCCTTCAATACCGAGCGCTACCCCTCTGCATTCATTGGAATCATGTGAGCCCCTCCACTCGCCTCTGTCCACGTCATCCCTGCGTCTTCTTCCATACCAGCCTCCCTTCCAGCTTCCTCTGCGCCCGCGACTCTCCTCCGCCATCCTCTGTCTTCGACCGCCCGACAGCCCTTCGCCGCCTTCCTCCGTCTTCTACTGCCCGACGGCCCTCCGTCGTCTTCCTTCCCGGTGGCTCTCCCTGCCACTGCACCGGAGCAGCAACAAAATAAGAAGAAGGCCGCGACTGGGTGGAGGTACAATGACAGCCCTTTTCCATTTGCATCCCTTGTGACGACCCTCCATCTACATCCTCGATGACAGCCCTCCTCCATCTCCCTCCTAGGTGGCCCTCCTCCTTCTCCCTCTCTAGCGGCCGTCCTTCATCTCCCTCCCTGATGGCTGTCCTCCGCCTCCCGAATCCGCAAGACGAGCATGAATCAAGCTCCTCGTGCTGCTCCATACGCAGGTCTCCTAAGCCAGAGGGGCACCACCACCCACCCTCTCCTCCTCTCCATAGGCGGCAGGTCTCTATAGTCCCACGCTCGTCGAAGCTTGCATGAAGAGGGAGCAGAGAGATGTGTTTGTGCAGATGACCCAAATTTCATTGTCAATCGGTACATCTGACGAGGTCCAATATTATGGGCACCCAAGATAGCAAATACAAGCAAGAGGCATTTCAGGATTTATTTCTATGAAGGAAAACGGCTAAAAAGCAAATAGGATTCCTGGATTTGTTTTTGTGAAGGAAAACGGCCAGAAACAAAGCTACAGTGGCATATGACCTCAAGCTAAGAACGTCCGAGTAGTTTGCTGCCGTCCGAGTGGTTTGCTGCCCCGAATACAAGCCAGCCCTCACGTCCGAACGGACTCTGGTTCGCACGACAAGTCTCCGTCCCGACTAGCGACTCCTCTGTGGCTAAGCAAACTCGGAGAAGACCCGTCCGCTCAGGCAGTCTCCAACGTACCGCGCACTACTCCGCCCATACTGAACCGTGCCCACTTGGTGCCTCAGTGGATAGAACGGAATGGGTGCACGTCCATCACCACGAAGGCCGCAGTGGTGGCCGTCTCGTCCAAACAGGAAGTCAAGATGGTGGGGCCCGCGGCATGGGCAAAAGCTCCCCCTGTTCCCTTTTTGACCGTATACTTCTGCTCCCTCTCTCTCTCTCTCATTTTCTTCGCCTATAAGCTTTCCCTTGGCAAATAAAAGGGAGGGCAGCCCCGGCGAGAGGAATGATTTTTTTCTCTCTTTCTCCTCTCCGGAGGAGCTCTCTCATTGTTCTTCTTCCTCCAGCCAAACTTGGCTCACACACCAAAGACTTGGGAACTCGTCCCTCTCTCGTGAGTTTGTATCGCCCCACTACAAACCAGTGCAGACAACATGAGCAGCACGAACTGGACATAGGGTATTACTCTCCGGAGGCCCGAACCAGTATAAATCCTTGTGTCCCTTTGCACAACCATCCGAGGCTCGACACGCAATCCGTGAAATTTACTTGCCGGCGGTTACAAAACCCCGACAACATCCGAATAGGAATTGGATTTAGGCGGCTTTCTAGAATTCTAAAGGTCAATACAGTGACCACCCAAACAATAGAATTTGAATTGCCACCAATTCAATATCTTGACTGATTTGGTATTGGACCTAATTCAATACCATAACCTTCAAACCAACATCCAAATGAAGCCTAAGATTTTTCTACTAGCCAATTTAATAACTAAAATTGATGGTTGGACTTACCAAATTAGTACTTCTTCATACTACTCTATGGGTACTTCATGACACTACCGGGTATTAGATTTCATTAGATGGTCGACTCACGTTAATTACAAGGACTCTAAAAATTCCCATGAACTAATTATAAAACTAATCACCCATATGAAGGCTAATTTGTGAGATGAAACTATTAAGCCTAATTAATCCATCATTAGTTTACATTTACTGTAGCACAAAATTATCAAACCATAGACTAATTAAGTTTAATAGATTCACCTCACAAATCAGTCTCTGTTTACAATTAATATATATTCATAACTCTACTTATCAGTATAATCAACACTCAAACATTTTTTTCAAGAAGCAATGTTGAAATGTATGAGACTATTTGTGGAGTGCCTCGAAGATGCCGAGGTCATCCCAGTCGAGGAAATGGCCCGCTTTTTGTTGGCATTTCTTAACACCACTGCTTAAGAACGGGTTTAGAATCCATCCTTAGCGATAGCGCAAGAAATGTCTGTAGCCATCTCTCAACGTCACTACTAACGACGCCGAGTTAGAGCGAGCATCAAGACTTGCCAAAGGTCAATCTAAAGATCGTGAACGAATCCGCAAGCGCACAGATAAACCATTGTAGCATTTCCCTAGGGAAGTGAGTATTCCAAGGGTATCGTATCCGTGGAAGGCATTAGCAGATATCAAGACATCTGCTTTTGCATAGAGTGTAACCATGAAATAGAAATAGAAGACAACAACTCAAATACAGGGTAAGGTAAATGATATGATAAGGGTAGTGTGACACACACTCAGATCTATCTCTATACAAGCACACTACGGCGTAGGGGGACATACGAGTTAGCTCTAGGTTCTAAAGAACTATACATACAAGAGTTAGATGATACAAGAAAGAGAGGCACAAAGCATTGCATGATTGGAAGGATTAGCACCCAGGTACAAATGGGGAGATAGCCCGCGACAACTAGAATCTTGTGTAACTATCCTTTAGACTCCTACAAAAATACCCCAGCGCGGAGGGTTTCAAAGGGTCCAACAGTTGTCACCACTGCAGCCTACCCCTATCGTTACGGGGGGCAAGCTCATAACAAACCAAGCCACACAACCGAGGCACCATGCCTGCGTTGCTGCTAGACTTCACCCGGCCCGACTATTGTGACCCAGGGTGAAGCCACCAGATAACTGGCCAACTTAGACCGAGTACTGTAGCTTAAACACAAACCTCATGCAACACAACAATGCCATCAATCTAGATCAAACTATGGCTAGTCATACGAACGGATATGAACTCTCTTATGTCTAATCAACAAGATCAAATGGTCGTGTTCGTGAAGAACACGAGCCTCTAACTTATGAACAAACACATAAGGAATGAGAAAATCATCCTTCAACTGAATCGAAAGGTAGTGTTCACGAAGAACACTAGCCTATAAATGATGAACAATGGATGAACTCAAGAACATATCAATCAAATGATCTACCAGAACTTTATATGAAATAGCTGAATAACTGAAGTAGATCAAAGTTATACAAAGAAATAAAGATACAAGAGAACTCATACCTAGATCCCAAAGTAGACTTGGAACCTGAATAAGAGCTACTCTAGCCTACCCCTAGCCTTGGAAACTAAAAGTGAGAGGAGAATGGAGAGAGTGGTGTGTGAGAAATGGAGCCCCTCCCCTTCTATTTATAGGAAAGGGCCAGGCTTGCTTCGGGCTCCAACTGCCTCCAATTCACCCGGGATTGCAACAATTGACCAATGGGGAGCCACCACGTGGAAGGCTAGGATGAACCGACCCTAGGTCGGTTCGGCCGAACACACAGTCGGTCGACTGTCTAGGGCGGCCTCTTGGCTTGTGCTTCCTCTGAGTGGCTGACCTGTGGGCCCTCTGAGCTTTCCCCGGTGCATGGCGGTTTTGGAATCCTAGGTGGGCCCATGGATCCTTGTGAAGTCCATGTGTCACTTTCTGATTCGTCGGTGGATGCCTTCCTTGGATCAGTGACGTGGATGCCGCCTAGAAGTAGTGTGGCAGCCACCTCCTCAGCTGAGTTGGCATGGATCTTTCCATAGAAGGTGGGTTTCCATCTCTTTTTATGCTTAAATCACCTACATACAAATAATATCTAAGGACAAGTGGAACTGCATTATTCAAACCAAAATGAGAGTAATAAGTGCATATGCCTCTATTTATGTGAGAATATTGACCGCTAAAAGTGGTACTTAACAGCCATCAACAAACTCCCCCAAGCTAACCTCTTGCTCGTCTCGAAGCAAGACATTAGAGACTTAGGTTGGTTGATCAGGAGTTGCTACGATGTTGTATCCTCAACTTATGGCAAACATACAGCAAGGCACTCTACCAAGAGTTGAACAAGTTGGCAATGTTCTTACCATTCGCTTGATGATGTGGGGCATGTATCTTCACCTGCCTTGGGCGGTTGAGAGACAGAATGGTTATACAGAGAATACATAATCACTCATACCTTGATCAGCTGTCAATCCGGAGGTTTTGCAAAATTTTTCAAAGAAAATCAGAGTTCCTCAAATGATACTCTCGGATCGCTCAAAGTGTATGGTTCCTTACCAAGGCATTAAGTTGCCTTTCTTCACATCCTACTCCTAATAGGCTTATGTGGAGCTGTAGGTAGGGAAGAAATGTAGCATACTGGTCTCTCATATTTTGCTAAGTCAAAGACCGGATCCTTCGAAGAAACAAACATACATCCTGATCAAGATGTGCATAAGTGTGTGATGGTAGTGAGCATGGTAAGGTGTATACTAGGCCCAGAAATGGGTGCTAGATATTACCACACTTTATATGAAAGTAAAAGGGGTTGATGGTAAGGTGGACACTAGCCCCGGAGTAGGTACTAGTTATTACCATCTATATGGTGGAACTATTTCTCTTATTTGCACAATTCGGCCCGTTTCTCCTTTTGAAATTTTCCGAGACTTGGGCTAGCTCTATTTATTTTATTTTTGCCATGCTTTTGAGCATGCTTTTCTTCTTCTTTTTTTTAGCTAGCCCTTTGTCCCTTTTGGAGATAATTGGAGAGGGATGAATGATACAAAAGATGCATAGAGTCTTTATTTGTGGAAGAATGATAAGATGAATGGAACAAATCATGAATGCCAACTTCTGGTGTAGAAGTTTTAGTATGAACGTGTACGTGATCTTGATCAGGGGAGTATGAGTTCTAAACAAGGGTCACAACAATTTGACAAAGCTCAATGAGAGAACAAGGTGCATATGTGGTGGCTGAGCTAGAATCTACATATAGCCTTGGATAGGAAATGCTCATCATTGAGGAACTCATCATGTTTAGATTTTTCAAAAAGGAAAACTCCGGATATCAAGCATTACGTGGTACAAGATCATAGCACTCTATTCTATCATATCGTGTCTCACAACAACTTAGGCAAGGATCAAGCTTTTTGGTACCTACAAATTTTAAGCTAAGGTTTGAACATGCAAGCCAACAAACTCAAAACTTAGGTAGGATACAAAGTTGTAAACAAGACATATGAGAAGAATAAACATAGCAACTATTCATCATTTCAACCATAGAGGCAAAGCATTCTTACTACGCATATCAAAGCAAACTAAACGATGAAAGGAAATAAATATTTTTGGTCTTTTTATTTTTGCAAATTTTTATGGATTTTCATTATAAGAGATTCTGAAAATGAAAGGAGATACAAGTTACCTCAGAATGGGGATCCTCCCCCAAGCTAGCTTCAGGCTCACTACGGTGGAGGGAAGAAGAACCCCTAACTCGCGAAGTAAGCCCTCTGCTCCTCTATTTGTCGTTATTGCGCCTGCTGCATGGTGTCAATCCTCTCGCCAGCTTGTCGATGCCACGCTGAGTTGGACTCAATGTGGGTGTTCAGCGTCTCCTCCACTCCTATGACCTGGACGGTGAGCTCTCCCAGCTGCTGTGCGAGCTGAGCCTCTCGTGCAAAGGCCAAAGAGTGTCGTCTGTAGGATGAAGACGGAGGCGGACCACCAGGGCTGGAACTAGTGGGAGTGACCCACCGGTCACTGCTCGCGCTAGCCCAAGCCGTACTACTCGCACCCTAATGGTGGATGGGCTGATCCCAGCCGGGTGCATACCCAGGGGTAACCCCGGCCATGTACCCCGCAGAGACCCCTCCTGCCATAGGTGGTGTAGTAGGTTGTGGCTGTGGTGGCTGCGGCAGCTGCTGCTACATATGTGCTCTCCTCGAAGCGCTCCTGGTAGTCCTGTCAGAAACACTAGCACGACAGGCTTCCTCTTGTGTAAGAAGGGGAATGGTTAACAACTGCGAGTTATACAACTGAAACCCCGGGTTAGGTAACAGGATCTCATTTGTATAGCCCGGTAAGAAGAAAGTCAAAGAATCATTTGGGCCTCTCTTAAGTGTATGCCCTTGGATCAAGTATGTCTCATCAATGAGAGCTCGGGGAGTCCCAATGAAGGGGACAGGGTTACCGCCTAAAATCCCGAGTCTGAGAGCAATACGAGTCACCAAAGACGTACACTCAACAGGACCTATCATCTTAAAATTCGTCAACCACTGTCGAATCATAGCTTTAACAGGAGAGACCTTAATCCTTTTGGTGGCAGCATATAAAAGCATCATCTCATCGACGCGCACGGGCCGAACATCCTCTCGTGGAAAGAGAGTAATGGCGAGCCACTTGTGGCACAGTCGAAGAGTAGGACGCATGATATCATTGCACCTAGGTGTACCTCTACCACCACCGACTCGGCCAGAAATTTCTCCCCAGAAAGAATGCCGAACGTAACCTTCACAAGACTTTTTCAAAGAAAGAGCACAACGATGACTAAACCCAAGGAGACAACTAAAATCTTTCCATGAAACTTGGTAATCGGTCCCGAAAAGACGAAACTGAATACCGTTCGGCAGCTCGGTAAGAAAGCAAAGAAACTGGATGGTGAGAGGCCGAGAGCCTTGCTCTGTGACCGGCGCAAACTCCTCCCAACCAAGAGCATGCCAAATGGAAGCGAACTCGGAGTCCATACCTGTTTTCTCCAGGAGGTCCGGGTCGAAGTCCCGGGTGTGGGCGAAGACTCGGTCTTTCAGGAGAGTGAAGGATTGCTCCTCTCGAGCACCTCACAAGCTGAGGTAGGGGTGTCGTCGAAGACCTCCTCCGCTGCTCGTGGTTCGGCTTGTTCTTCTTTCTCTTCTTCATAGTCCATCGTCGATGGGCTTGGCGTCGGCTCGGAGGGGATGGATGAGCTCGCACTGGCCCGCGAACGGGAGCACGTCACCCTCCGAAAAGTGTTCGTCGCCCAACTCATGCTTGCACAACAAAGGGACAACAAGAGCAACTCGGTGATGGATTAGCGAAATGAAATGAGATTCTTATCGAGCTTGCTCCACCGATAACAATACTTGTAGCAACACAATAGAGAGAATACTTGATGACTCCAATCTTGAGCAAGAAATCCAAGAAAACCAAGAGAGCAAGGAGTAGAGGAGGAGTGAGTGAAATGAGTTGAATGGGTGAAGAGCACCCCCTCTCGGGTCCAATTTATAGAGCAATGGGGCAGCACACCGCGGGGTAGCCGTTTCTCAATGGCTAGGAGCCGTTGGCAAAAGCTAGGCCCACTTGACCGTTGCCAGGGTTCGGCCGACCCGTGGGTCGACCGACCAGGCTGTGGGCCCGATGCTGTCCCCCTTTTGCAGGTGTGCTCCCAACGGCTATGTGATGATATACCATGGTGCACCGGCCAAAGTTTGCTCTAGAAATTGCCCAAATGATTTTTCTAAACTTTTCAAACTCAGGAATTATTTTCAGAAATTTTATTTGAAAGGGAAAATTGGCTAGATAAATCTAGCATGCAAATGTAGGGTTTGGAAAAAATCAAATATGCATTTTGGAAATCAAATAAAATTTTGGAAAGGGAAATATGAGATAAATACCATTTTTAACCTTTTTGGTAGAAAGGACTCTTCATTTTTAGTCCGACAAGCGGGACTCTTCTCAGCGGTCAATACCACTCGACATCCCACTCCTGAGAAGTAGAGGGTGATGCCTTCTCAACCTTTTGCCATTCTTGCCGAATTTTCTTTTGCCTTCGTGTGGGTGGAGGTTTCTTTGATGAGGATGAAGGCTCCATCCTTCCCCCAAGCTACTCAACACTATCCTACACTAGGTAGCATTGCTCCTCCTTGTCTTGAAATTTGAACATCAAGTTCCTCTTTCCAGTGCGGAAACGGATCACTCCAGATCCCACATTGATTCTGGCTCTGACATCACTAAGGAATGGTCGCCCAAGGATGAGCGGCATTCCACCCTCATCGTCCATATCAAGGACCACAAAATTCGCAAAGAAATAAGAGTTCTTGACCTTGACTAATAAACTCTCAACAATTCCTTATGGATATCGTATCGATGAATCGGCGAGTTGGATAGTCAGTGTTGTTGAAGAGAGGGATGGATATCCCAGTTGCTCGAACATGTTCTTGGACATGAGATTAATACTCGCACCAAGATCATAGAGGGCATGCCTGATTGTCTTATAATAAATAGTGCATGTGATCGTTGGATAGCCAGGATCCCTTCTGTGCAGTACTGTTGATTCCTCCCACGAGTCTTGAATTTGATGTATGAGCTTTCCTGCATAGTTAGGAGCATGTCTCGGCGTAGGTGTCTTACCCCACCTAGTTGACACTACACTAACATTTTCACAAGAGGTCACGGGTTGCCCCGGGAGCCTCGCGTTATCTGCAGATGGAACTAAAGTAGCTAACTGAGCAAACTGAGTTTCCAACATTTTGTTAAAACTTAGTTGGCTCTTCTAAGCAGAAGAAAAACTGTCAATCTTGACATTGAGACTTTCCAGATATTTGTCCAGGGCGGCTAGCTTCTTCGTAACACCTTCATTAATCTTAGCCTGCCCAAACACAAGATCTCTCAAGGAAGGCTGGTTAGAATTGTACAAATTACCTTGGTTGCTTCCTTGATAATAAGGGCGTTGTTGATTCCACGTTTGGCCTCCTTGCGGACGATAACCATTGTTATTGCCGTTCATGTACATCACTTCCTCTTGAGTTTCAGGACAGTAGCTGCCTGAATGCCCAGTGTTACCACAGACCTCACAAGTCATATGAGAATCCATTGGCAGAGTGGTGGTGGCCATGGTAGCCTTCTCGCTAGTGTAGTCATCCAATCTCTTCATAAGAAGGTCCATCTTGGCAGTAAGCATATCTGCTTTCTTGACAGTATGAGTACCCCTCAGACGTGGTTGGAGTCTTTCTTCACTCCACCCTTGGTTGGAGACCATCTTCTCAATAAGTAGTTTAGCATTATCGACAGTGAGTGAGAAGAAAGCTCCTTGAGCGGCAGCATCAACATGGCCACAGGCTGTCGGAGTCAGTCCATTATAGAGACTCTGAAGAATAAGCCATTCCTCCATCCCATGGTGAGGACAGGCCAGGACATACTCCTGAAGCGTCTCCCAAGCCTCTGGAATGGATTCATTTGCTGCTTGCTGAAAGCTAGAAATCCTTCCACGAAGGGCATTGGTTTTACCCAACGGAAAGAACTTCTTGAGGAATGCTTCCGAACATTTGTTCCAGGTGTCAACATCATCACGATTCGCATAGAACCATTGCTTAGCTTTCCCCAGGAGAGAAAAGGGAAACAGTCGAAGACGAACAACATCCACATTTGCACCCCTGATGACGAAAGTGCTGCATAGCTCTAAGAACTGCTATAGATGAGCATTAGCATCCTCATTTGGCTTGCCACACAACGGGCTAGCTTGTACCATCGTGGTTAGACCCGTCTTGATCTCAAAGTTTTCAGTCCCCACTGTCACCTCAGGGCCTTGCAGCACCTGGTCAGCAGAAGGAGCTGAGTACTCACAAAGCATCTTCTGGGCCATAGCTTTCGATGTGGATGGTACAAACGAAGTTGGTTCGCCTTCCGGACGAGTACGGCGAGGAGAGTCGAAATGAATCCGAGCCTTCCTCACTAATGACTCAGGATTTTCTGTGAAATTATCCGGCAAGTCGAAACCAGTCATACACTACCTGTCTTCATCATCTAAAGATAAAAGAAGATAATCAAGGTTAGCCTGCATTGAGAGTTGCTCTAACCTACTCATGTCTTACAAACAGATACAAAGCATAGTCATGATAATCCTTTTGCCTTCCCCGGCAATGGCGCCAGAAATGCTTGTTGGCATTTCTTAACACCACTGCTTAAGAACTGGTTTAGAATCCATCCTTAGTGATAGCACAAGAAATTTCTATAGGCATCTCTCAACGTCACTACTAACGATGCCGAGTTAGAGCGAGCATCAAGACTTGCCAAAGGTCAATCTAACGATCGTGAACGAATCCGCAAGTGCACAGATAAACCATTGTAGCATTTCCCCAGGGAAGTGAGTATTCCAAGGGTATCGTATCCGTGGAAGGCATTGGCGGATATCAAGACTTCTACTTTTACATAGAGTGTAACCATGAGATAGAAATAGAAGGCAACAACTCAAATACAGGGGTAAGGTAAATGATAAGATAAGGGTAGTGTGACACACACTCAGATCTATCTCTACACAAGCACACTACGGCGTAGGGGGGACATACGAGTTAGCTCTAGGTTCTAAAGAACTATACATACAAGAGTTAGATGATACAAGAATGAGAGGCACAAAGCATTGCATGATTGGAAGGTTTAGCACCCAGGTACAAACAGGGAGATAGCCTGTGACGACCAGCATCTTGTGTAACTATCCTTTAGACTCCTACAACAATACCCCAGCGCGGAGGGTTTCAAAGGGTCCAACAGCTGTCACCACTGCGGCCTACCTCTATAGTTATGGGGGGCAAGCTCATAACAAACCAAGCCACACAACCCAGGCACCATGCCTACGTTGCTGCTAGACTTCACCCGGCCCGGGCTATTGTGACCCAGGGTGAAGCCACCAGATAACTGGCCAACTTAGACCGAGTACTATAGCTTAATAAACACAAACCTTATGCAACACAACCATGCCATCAATCTAGATCAAACTAGGGCTAGTCATACGAACGGATATGAACTCTCTTATGTCTAATCAACAAGATCAAAGGGTCGTGTTCGTGAAGAACACGACCTCTAACTTATGAACAAACACATAAGAAATGAGAAAATCATCCTTCAACTGGATCGAAAGGTAGTGTTCACGAAGAACACTAGCCTGATGAACAATGGATGAACTCAAGAACATATCAATCACATGATCTACCACAACTTTATATGAAATAGCAGAATAACTGAAGTAGATCAAAGTCATATAAAGAAATAAAGATACAAGAGAACTCATACCTAGATCCCAAAGTAGACTTGGAACCTGAATAAGAGCTACTCTAGCCTACCCCCTAGCCTTGGAAACTAAAAGTGAGAGGAGAATGGAGAGGGTGGTGTGTGAGAAATGGAGCCCCTTCCCTTCTATTTATAGGCAAGGGCCAGGCTTGCTTCATGCTCCAATTGCCTCTATTTCACCCGGGATTGCAACAATTGACCAATGGGGAGCCACCACGTGGAAGACTAGGATGAACCGACCCTAGGTCGGTTCGGCCGAACACACGGTCGGCTGACCGTCTAGGGCGGCCTCTTGGCTTGTGCTTCCTCTGGGCGGCTGACCTGTGGGCCCTCTGAGCTTTCCCCGGTGCATGGCGGTTTTGGAATCCTAGGTGGGCCCGTGGATCCTTGTGAAGTCCATGTGTCACTCTCTGATTCATCGGTGGATGCCTTCCTTGGATCAGTGACGTGGATGCCACCTAGAAGTAGTGTGGCAGCCACCTCCTCAGCTGAGTTGGCATGGATCTTTCCATAGAAGGTGGGTTTTCATCTCTTTTTATGCTTAAATCACCTACATACAAATAATCTCTAAGGACAAGTGGAACTACATTATTCAAACAAAATGCGAGTAATAAGTGTATATGCCTCTATTTATGTGAGAATATTGACATCTAAAAGTGGTACTTAACAGCCGTCAACACTTTTCTGAACTAAGATTTTATATACCAGTCAGTCATGATAGAAGGAATCCCGTACATTCATTTGGGAATCAATTATGTCCCGAGATCCGTGAAAGTGTACATATGAGTGCAGTAGGTCTGTCATTATGTCCCATCATGTAAAAAATACAATACCTAATGTCTGCGTATAGAATACAAACAACTTGGATACATAATAAAGGCACGTCTCCATCCCCCGCAATGATTCAAATTCATTTGAACCTCACCCATTATCTCTCCTCCCCAACTCGGCCCTCTCTCTCCTCCAAATCCAGCGAGTGGCGAGGGAAGGAGCAGCGGCAGCGGCCGGTGTGGGGATGGAGCGGCGGTGGTGGCGGCGCCGGACCGGGCCACCACGCTCAGATCTGGCGAGCCTCGGACCGCTGGTCAACCTCGGGTGGCTTGCTCTGGCGCGGCAAAGGTGAAGGCACGCAACCATTTCTGGTTGTAGGGGCGGCTGTGGTCGGCTCGGGGATGGAGTGGCGGCGGGGGACCAGGCCACCACGCTCAGATCCAGTGAGCCTCGGGTCGGTCGTCAGCCTCCGGTGGCCAGATCTGGCGAAGCAATGGCGGGGCACGCGGCTGTTCCGGGGCGCAGGGGCGGTAGAGGACGGCGGGGATTGAGCGGCAGCGACGACGGAACCAGACCCGAGGCAGCGTTGGTGGCAGAGGTGGAGCAGCGGCAGTGGTGCCTCGACGACCGCCAGCGGAGGAGTAGGGAGAATGCCCAAGCATGGGAATGGAGGAGGCGTTCCGGGCCACCGGGCTCAAATCCGACGCCGGCCAGGTAGGTTTGCTTGGCCGCCGCCGTCTCCATGTCCATCTTGTCGCTGACGTCAGGTGGGGGCTGAAGGCGTGGAGCACAGCGCCGCTTCCCCGTCTTGGTTTGCAGTGGCGACAGCCAGGGCGAGGGGCTTCGCCGACAGCCTCAGTCGCGACCTAGGGCGGCTCCATGCGGGTAGCGCTGTGTCGCGGGGAGGTGGCGGGTACCAGCGTGCTCAGATCCAACGTGGTGCGGGGCAGACCTCGCCCTCCGCTGGCACCACGGTGGACACCGGCGGAGCTCCACCACGCGAGACCTAGGGGGACCTCCATTGCGAGCTGTGTGTTCTCTTCCTATTTTCCGGATGCTGCTCGTTGCTTGTTGCGTGATGATTCTTTATTTGGATTTCATGATGTACCAGAATTTGCGATGTACTCACACTGACACCTTCCTCTCTTTTCTCATGGTCGTTATCAGTTGTTAGTTGTGGTGTTCCTAAGCCCCGTTTAGTTGGTGAAAGTGGTGAAATTTTTGCATTAGGAAACGTGTTCTGTGAGAGGTAGCACGGTCTGCAATGTGAAAATTTTGGAAACTTTTGATGAACTAAACAGGGCCCTAGTTCATATTTCGTTGGCCATCGGTTTTTCTAAAATTTTTTTGAATGGGAGCATATACAAATTATTGAATGTATTAGTATCATTGAAATTATGTTTGTTCATGATGTATATTTGTTGAAGATGTATTAGTCCTATTGACATTATATTTGCTCATGAAGTATATTTGTGAAAGTATATACTAAGGAGGTGCTCACGGATCGCACATACAAAATTATAAATGCTAGTGTTTTATGTGCAAATTATAGCGATGAGGATCTCATGAGTGTGTAAGAAATGGTGGGTTCTTGAGTAAATGTTAGTGTTTTATGTGCAAATTATAGCGATGAGGACCTCATTAGTGGGTTTTCTCAATGATGTACAAAGTCTGATTTTTCTTTACTTTTGCATCTTTGAAATTCTATGAGCTAAAAATTATGTATGTTTATGTATTTGAGAAGAATTAGTGGGTTTGCTTCATCGATGTACAAAGTCTCAAAGCATATTTTTTTACTCTTTGCACATTGATGCTCTTTGCTCATTGATGAACTGAAGTGTAAAGTTTATGATATTCTATAATTTAATAATGGAAGTACGTAGATCATGACTATTTTAAAAATATTGTGAAGAGGTAAAGGTGTGGTAGAAGAAGTGAGAGAATCTATTTTAAAATTATTGTGAAGAGCTAAAAGTGTGGCAGAGGCATATGAGTAAATGAGAGAACTTGCACGAGCACATAGGAGTATAAGGTGGAACCGTTGCAGCGAGGTAAAAAAGTCAAAAAGTTACACTTTTATGTCAATCATGCAACAATACTTTTAGCAGCATGAGAGGAATATGATGATGAGAGAAAAAAATAATATACAGATGAAAATACACACAAAAGAGACAAAATTACGAACATCTCGGTGGTTCGGATTGCTTCCGGCACGAGGGACTGGGGTGTATAGAATAATTTTCGCGCTTTTCTTCCCTCTCCTCCACTCCTCATTTTCCTCTCCTCCCGTAGTCCCATCCTCCGCCGGACCTCAGCCGCAGCCGAATCTTCAACGCCGGCGCGGCTCCTCCCCGAAATCCGGCCGAATCCGCGGTCGTGGTTCCAATGGAAGCCCACAGGGAGAGCCCGGAGCCCGCCCCGGAGACGGCATCAGCTGCATCCACGGCCACGGCCGCGTGGGTGCTCGGCGACGACGACCTCCTCCGCGAGATCCTCCTCCGCCTCGGCCTCCCCACCGCCCTCGTCCGCACCGCCGCCGTCTCGAGGCGCTGGCTCCGATGCGCCTCCGACCCCGCCTTCCTCCGCCGCTTCCGCGCGCGGAACCCGCCGCGCCTCCTCGGCTTCTACGTCAACACCGGCGACGCGCAGCGCCTGCGCTTCGTGCCGCTGGCGCGGGACCCCGACCTCGCCGCCGTCGTCCGCCGTGGGAGCTTCGATCTGGGCGAAGAAGCCGGATCCGTGCGGGACTGCCGGAACGGCCGCGTCCTCGTCTTCGTTGGCAACAAATACGTCGTGTGCAGCCCGCTGCACCCTGGACGGGGCAATGACAACCTCCCAGATCCCCCTTTCCCGCCAGAAGCTTACACCCTCCTTTATTACTTGAATGATTTCTTGTTCTATGAGAACACTGATGACAGCAGGGTGTTGTGCACTTCGGTGACGGTGATGTGCAATGAGCGCCAAGCATGGATGCACCTGTCCGACTTGCAAGCCGGAGTCTGGGGTGAAGGACGCTACTCAGGCATGATAGATCTACCTGTACCAGGAACATTGTGGGGATGCGAGCACCATGAGTTGTTTTCCAATGGCAAACTCTACATGTTGTGTCTGCCGCATCACATTGTTGGGTTTGATTTGCGGCGTGGGAGTGGAGCCGTGGAGGCGTGCGGGTGCGGGAGGAGGAGATAGGCGTGCGGGTGCGGGAGGCGGAGAGAGACGGGAGGAGGGAGGAGGCGTGCGGGAGGCCGTTGGGATGCAGACTCCCCGAGGATGCGCTCGCGGGGGGACTTGCTGCATTTTGCAGCAGCTGTTGCAGTTCCTGCTGGAGCTGCTACAGTTCCCGTCGGTGCTGCAAAATGAAGATGCAGACTGGGCTGCGGCAATTGCTGGAGACAGTCTTATTAGACTAAGGTGCAAGATTATATTAGAAACAAGACATGATGACACATGTTTATCCACAGCATATTTGCTGGGGGCTTCTGCATCCAGAATAAGTGGATTGTGTCGGATGAAGTAGTTTCTGAATGTTCTGGTGTTGGCAGCAATATTAGCTTTCAAAATTCTTAGAGTAAATTCTATGGATGCCATTGAAAATTGTAAACTTATCTCTTGTATGCCATG
The DNA here is from genome assembly GCA_036936925.1 of Cenchrus fungigraminus. Lineage (NCBI taxonomy): Eukaryota > Viridiplantae > Streptophyta > Magnoliopsida > Poales > Poaceae > Cenchrus > Cenchrus fungigraminus. The sequence goes on along the minus strand of CM072773.1, from coordinate 92,775,183 downwards.
TGATGGCATATAGGGTTTTTTTTTTTGTGTGTGTGTATAACATGTGGAGCTAGTGACGTATACGGGATGAGTATAATATTCATGGCATATTGGCATATAGGGAACTGCCCCCAAATTCTTAAGATTAAATTTGTTGAGCATTTTTTTACTCAGCAGGAAAATGAGTTGGCTTAAATGGTCTTAAAATTAAATTTATCAGTCAATACTAGTTCTTCGACTAGTTTATTGAAAATTGCTGGAGGTCGAGAGAGTTGCAAGGTTCCTTCGCAGGCAAGCTATATAACCCTGCAGTGACGAAGAAAAACTGACATGATGGGATTAGCCAAAATGACAGTGGGTCCTGGACTGTAATTGTAGCCCCCACTTTCCACTCTCTCAACGCGCACTCAATTTGTTCCTTGCAAGGCTGCAAGCCTTGTATGGGAAATAGTGGGAAAGATTGTAGAAAAAACCAATGCTATTTACGATATCAAATGGGTATTATTACATTAAAACATACTTTCATATTTTAATTATTAAATATGGATTTACCTAAAGTACTTAAATGTTTTATCTAGTCTGAAAATCAACGGCTGTGATTTGATGGAGCCCTTACTTAGAAGGTAACGAGCACTATGGCATCGTCCTAATTTCACTAATGCTAGGTTGTAAATGAACAGTGGATGGTAGTGAATGAATAGTAAAAATTTGTGAGGTGTTTAGTTAGATGAAAAAGTGGTAGGGATGTGATGGTGTGAATAGTGAATTTTGTTGAATGGGTGAAAAAGAGTGAAAATGTGTATGAATAGTATTGAAATAGTATTTTTTGTGAGAGAAGATGTGATGAGTTGAATAGTGTAGGGTGAGAGAAGGTGTGTGGATGTGATGGGTGATGTGATGGTGAATAGTAGAAACTGAATTGAAAGTGGTTAGTTAGTTGTAAATGAATAGTCGATGTGATGGGATAAATATTACTTTTTCACCACTTTGCAACGAAGTAAACATGACCAGAAAATTCATTATTCTCACTTTTCAGATGGGTGGTGCTCCTACTGCCGTTTGAGTTGGTCTGTTGGTGTTTTTGGCAAGCGTAAACAATTTCTGAAAAAAATATGGAGCTAGAGAATCTTTATACATTTTTTCCCTTGTGGTGCCCGTGTTTGGATCAGGAGGGAAAAAATTTCGTCAGCAAATATGGAGTACTAAATGAAGTTTATTTGCAATTTTTTTTCACAAATGAGTGTAATTTTGTGCGACGGATCTAATGAGTATAATTAATTCATAATTTGCTACAGTAATGCTACAGTGCGCGGGAGCTCTGCCCGCTGCCTTCCTCTGCTTCGCAACGAGCTCGCCCCTGTCCCGACGGATCGATGGGCTCCGAGCCGCTGACCTCGCGCGAGCAGGACTCTGTGCCCGACGCGCTCCTCTCAGTCGCGGCTCCCGCCCCCGCTGCTAACGCTGCAGCCCCTCCCGCAGGCGCGGGCCCTGCTGCAGACACTGCTACCCCCACACAGGTGTGTGCGCAGCGCTGCCTTCGGCCTTTGCCTCTACCCGTTGTTCGCCCCTCCCTCTGCTGCGAGTGTCTCCCCTGCCGCTGCCCACTGTTCGCCCCGCGCCGCAGCAGCAGCACGCCGGCGGTATCATCCTTATGCGAGGTCTGCCGCCTCCTTCTCCTGTTCCGCTGCGGCTCGTCCTCCGGGCGAAGAGCAGCGCGGCTTCGTGGTCGTGTACCACTCGCCCCTGTCGATAGTGCTTTTGCCCCATGCGCATCCTCTTCTGCCAGGCACCGCATCCGCCGGGGTTGTGATGGCCGATACCGATCTCACCGCAGCACTCCTCGCCGCCAAGTCGGAGTTTTCGGCGACCCAGGAGCGTGTCCGTGCGGCTGCCCTCGCTTGGGAACGCGAGCGCGTCGGTGTCTTCTGTGGCACCACATGCAGCGCCTGTGCCTCCTCTTGCGCCACCTGTGGTTCTGGTGCCCTTTGCCGCACCCGACGCGGCCGTGGTGCCTCCCGCCGCGCCACACGCAGCCCCAACACCCTCTGCCGCGCCCCGCACTGTTCCGGTGCCTCCTGTCGCGCCACGCGCGGCCCCGCCGCCTCCTGCACGCTACACCGAGCCGGTCGACACCGTCCGGTGCCTCCACAGCCGCAGGCTCCTCCGTCTTCGGCTCCGGCTCCGGAGGTGCCCGTGAACTATGCGCCTCCTGTGCGCTATGTCTACGAGCACCGCTCGACGGCTCCGCCTTCTCCACCACCTTTACTGAAGCCGTCGCCTTCTCCTCCACCACCTCCACCGGAGTTGTCACCGCCTCCGCTGCCGCCACCGCCGCCTCCACCACGACGCTCTCGTGTGGAGCCTACCGTGTACCACGCGTTGGTCATCCATCGGGATTCTCGTCACACTCATCCCATGGTGACTCGGCAGGCGGCTGGGGTTCTTCGGCCCGCGGCTCTCTCCGCCACTAAGGGAGAGTCGCGGCTCTCTCCGATACCGACGTCTGTACGTGAGGCTCTGGCAGATCCGAACTGGCGTCATGCGATGGAAGAGGAGTACATAGCTCTTCTTGCCAACCAGACTTGGGACCTCGTGTCGCATCCGTCTGGTTTCAATGTGGTGACCGGCAAGTGGATCTGGACGATCAAGCGTCGGGCTGATGGTACTCTGGAGCGCTATAAGGCTCGTTGGGTTCTTCGAGGGTTCACTCAGCAGCCTGGTGTGGATTATGATGAGACATTCAGTCCCGTGGTGAAGCCTATTACAGTGCGCACAGTCCTCTCACTGGCTCTCTCTCGCTCCTGGTCTGTGCACCAGCTTGATGTCAAGAATGCATTCCTCCATGGCACTCTGACCGAGACAGTCTACTGCAGTCAGCCAGCAGGTTTTGTGGATTCCAGTCGTTCGGATCTAGTATGTCGGTTCAACAAGTCTCTCTATGGTCTGAAGCAGGCTCCTTGGGTGTGGTACTCTCGGTTCAAGCAGGCTCCCTGGCAGAGCTGGTTGTCCGGACACCCGCCGCTCTACTTCAGGCTATGCTGTCTTCTACGGCGGCAACCTAGTCTCCTGGTCGTCCAAGCGACAGCCGGTCGTCTCCCGCTCGAGTGCTGAGGTGGAGTACCGGGCTGTTGCTAACGACGTGGCTGAGGCGTCCTGACTTCGACAGCTCTTGGCTGAGCTTCACAGCCCGCTCGCCAAGAGCACGCTCGTCTATTGCGACAACGTCAACGCTATGTACCTCTCTACCAACCCGGTTCATCATCAGCGGACGAAGCATGTGGAGATTGACTTGCATTTCGTTCGCGACCGGGTGGCTATCGGTGATGTTCGAGTTCTCCATGTCCCGATCACCTTTCAGTTTGTTGACATCTTCACCAAGGGTCTTCCCTCCTCGACGTTCTCGGAGTTTCGGTCCTGCCTCAACGTAGTCAGTGGCTAGTTTTGGCTGCGGGGGGTCTTGTGTGAGTTTCTTTGTTGTCTAGTCTTGTACTCTGCTGCGCCGGTAGTCCAGACTGCGGGGGTGTTAGTGTATATGTGTGTGGCCCATATGGCGTGTGTGTATAGCCCATATAGAGGCTCATGTACAACTGACTATATACACACTTTTCTAGGGTTGGATGAATATCACTGGAATCATTTCCTCCTCCACTTCTGGCTGCTATCCTGTAGCTCCGCAGCTGAAGAAGCGAAGCAGCAGCTGGAGCGAAGAGAAGCAGCTCCATGGGAAACACCCTCGGCCTCGGCGCCAGCCTTGGCCTCGGCCTCTGCTTCGGCGCCGCGGCTCTGGTCCAGGTTGGAATCCGCATCGGTGCTGATCCACAAATATAATTTACAAAACTTTTATATATCTTGAAGAGTTTTTATATACCTTCGAAGCATCGAATGTTATGATTTGTTCTGAAGTAGTAGGATCCATGCGACCAAGATCATTATCCTCTGACAGATCGTGTAGATAGCCTATTGTGCGCATGCTTGATTTAGGCTAGCAAATATGAGGAATCTCAGACTTCGACGATTTTTTTTTTGTGTTTTGAAAAAAGGGTAAGAGATTTTTTTTCTCGAAAGAAACTGATGAAGGTCCTCCTGCTGGATCAATGTGTTTTTTACTGAGATAGAGCAGTTCGTACAGTTTTTTCACGAATGTTAATTAAGTTTTCGGTATCCTGTGCGTGATTGGGCTTTTTCTGTAGGCTGTTGGTCAAAACGCCGAACAATTTAAAAGGGGCAGGGAGGCACATGCCAACAGAGCGTTCACTCCTCAGCATCAATACAAGTGAGATGCTGCTCTTTGTTCTTTCGTCAGTGTTCATGGCGCCGAAGAGGACATCGACGAGTCATCTGCTGAGCGGCTGTGTGACGGGATGAGCTACGCCAAGGCCAACGCCAACACAATGATGATCCAGGTCCGAGTGTTAGGAACAGCTAAGAAATTCTGGCGATTGTCTGACAAAGCGACTAGGATTAGCAGAAAACTTGCACTGATACTGAGCGGGCAACACTCAGATGGCAAGTATCTCGCCCCACCTCTGCAGTTGTCCGATGTCTGGATCGGTAACAATGGGAGTGTCAAGCTGAGAGGGGTCAGTTTCTCTGATAGAGGCTTCAGTATTGAGCGTGTGAGAGATGACTACAAGTACCTGACCCAGGTCCTGATTGATTTGATTAAATACTCGGGTGGGGATATCAACAATTTGCCTCCAGACTACAAGGATTTCCTCCTGTTCATGGGGAGGGGCAACATTATGGTGAGAGATGAATTCTTGATTGTAAACTGCTGCCAATGCAAAACCGGTAAATTTAAAATTTCTCCTCATTTTCACCGTCTTTAATTTGTTGCCACAGGCTCATTTTGTTACTTGTGTTCTCACTTCACAGCACTGAGGTCTTCCTGATGCTACACGATAGAATTGTCAATCATCTTCATCGTGAAGACCTAGCAAAGAAGAAGAGGATACTCTCTAAGCTCCCCTACAAGAACGACTGGTTGGATACTGCCAGGGCAAATGCAAGAATCAACCAGTGGATTAAAAATGTTCAAAACAAGTACAAAAGGACTCCGCTTGATCTACTGCGCCTCAACAGAAATATATGCCACCCGCATCAGTACGACAATGACGACGTTGAGGAAACTCTGTATTGCGAATGGCCGGAGCTACTCATGGTCAAAAGATGTCTTTTTAAAGACGTGCAAAGCACGTTTTTCATTAAAAAAGGAGAAAAAGGTCTTCCGGTTAGATTACAGAGAGGCACAAAGCCAAACGAAAAGAAACCAAGAGTTCGAGGGGGCTACACCGTCCTCACCGGGCGAACACCTAACAGCCGAGCAAGCGAAAGAAAGCCGGCACGCGTCCAAGACCTAGCCTCGTTCAGAATTGCCGGCACCAGCGCCACCGGCATGAGAGCCTCCTTGTCGTGGACGCGCCTATTCCGCTCCCTCCACAGCGACCAAGCGACCAGCCAGATAAAGGTGTCGAAGCCTTTCCTTCGCACCTTTGCGACCTGTTTCCTAGCGGAGCACCACCAATCCGCGAACTTCACGGGGCGGTCCGGGGCTAGGTCCTGGAGGAGAATATGCCTGAGTGCCGAGAACCAGGTCTCTCGGCTGAAGACACAGTCCACAATCAGGTGATCCAGCGTTTCTGACTCCTGCGCGCAGAGTATGCAGACATCCGAATCCCTGAGCTCGTGGCGGTGTAGCCTGTCCGAAGTCCAGCATCGGCCGTGCAAGACCAGCCAGGCGAAGAACTTGCATTTCCCCGGCATATGAACCTTCCAGATCTGCCGTGCTCCGGGATCTCAACGCGACCAAGAAAGAGGGCGGAGTATGCCGAAACCGTAGAGTAAACCCCGCTAGGCGACCATTTCCAAATGAATCTGTCAGGCTCCGACGTGAGCCTAACCTGCTGCACCAGGTCCCAGACAGTAAGGTACTGCAGAAGCACATGCACTGTCCTGCGTGTGTGATGTCCGCGACCCAGCGTAACCCTGCCACCCCAACCTGCAGCCTCTCACCGACCGTACGGGATCGTCCCACCCTCGGCGAGACCGCGGCCCAAAGGTTGGGGGCCAGGGACTTGATGGAGCACCCGGAGATCCATTTGTCCTCCCAGAACAGCGTGCGGGCAGCATCCCCCACCTCCACAGAGATGGATGCGTCAAAGAAGGCCTGCGAGGTCCGGTCAACCAGGAAGCGAAAAGCCGCCCACGTCCGGTCTGGGTCCGTCCGCGCAAGCCAAAGCCAGCGCAGCGCAGTGCCGTACCAAAGGCGCGGAGGTCCGGCAGGCCAAGTCCCCCGCAGCGCAAGCCAAAGCCAGCGCAGGCGCAGTGCCGTACCAAAGGCGCAGAGGTCCGACAGGCCAAGTCCCCCGCAGCGCATAGGACAGGTGACGTTGACCCAAGCGACCAGACAGCGACCGCCCGAGGTCACCTCTGTGCCGGATCAGAGGAAGCCTCGGATGAGAGTTTCGACCGCGCGCAGTGCCCAGGGTGCAATGGTAATCGCCATCGAGATATGCATCGGGAGGCAGAGAGGGTGGATTTGGTGAGGACGAGACAACCACTGCGGCTCAATAATATGCCTTGCCAAGGAGGTAGACGCCTAGCGACCTTATCAACCAGCGGCTGCAAGGCAGCTTTGGGTAGCCTCCTAATAGAGAGAGGTACCCCAAGGTAGGTGCACGAGAAATCGGCGATGGTGCAGGAAAGGATAGAACGGACCAAGGATAGGTGATCCTCGGAGCAGTTAATGGGGTAGACCTGGCTCTTCGAGTAATTGGCCGCCAAGCCAGAGGCGCTCTCGAAGAGCGACAGCACCGCCTTGACGACCCTCAGGTCCAGCTCGACCGGAGAAAAGAAAGCGACCACATCATCCGCATAGAGAGAGGCACGAAAGCGGATGTTTATCCCGAGGTTTAGAAGGAGACCACGGGATTCCGCTTTGCGGAAGAGGGCATGAAAGCATTCCATGACCAACACAAAAAGCATGGGAGAGAGAGGGTCTCCCTGGCGTAGGCCATGACCATGACAGATCCGCTGCCCAGGGACACCATTAAGTAGAATTTTGGTGCTAGCGGTCAGTAGAATGACCGAGATCCAGTTAGTCCACGTGCGTGGGCAGCCTACTGCAGAGAGGAGCTCTAGGAGAAAGACCCACCCGACCGAGTCGAAAGCTTTAGCTAGATCAATCTTGAACATGATCCTAGGAAGCTTCCGACTAGAGAGCGTTCTGGCTGTGCCAAGAACATAGCGGAAGTTATCGTGGATGAGGCGACTTTTGATAAAAGCACTTTGGTTTGGTGAGATGAGGGAAGGAAGGTGAAGGGCGAAATGGTTGACTGCTGCTTTGGAAAAAAGCTTCCCGAAGCTATGAAATAGGCTGATGGGGCGATAATCTGAGAGCAACCGGGTCGGGCTTTTTGGGTATGAGCGTGAGGAGAGCATCATTCAGGTGGTGGAAGTTGCGGGAGTCCAGATCAGAGAGTGCGTTGAACACCCGCATCACATCACCCCTGATGATCGACCAGCATGATCTGTAGAAGCGACCAGTGAACCCATCCGGTCCAGGGGCCTTGTCCAAAGGAAGATCCTTTACAACCTCCCAGACCTCGGCCTCAGAGAAGGGGAGGGCGAGGTCCCCCAGGTCCAGCCGTGGAAGGCCCAGCTCGTCGAAGTCGAGCGCGCAAGAATGCTCGTGGCTGGCGCCAAGAATCCTGTCAAAGTAATCAAAGGCTACCGCGGCCTTTTCATCCTCACGAAAGATAGAACGACCATCGACCAGAAGGGAGGGGATGAAGTTCTTTTTTCTACGGTGGTTGGCGTTGAGGTGGAAAAGCTTAGTATTAGCGTCCTCCTCACGGAGCCACCTGAGGCTAGACTTCTGTCGAGCGATCGTTCGCTGCAGCGAAGTCAGACCGAGGTAGCAGAGGTTGAGGAAACGCCTTAGAGAAAGCTCATCAGGAGAGAGCGACCGGGAATCCTGTGCGACTTCGAGACAGAAAATAACCTCCTTGGCGACCTGGATCTGCAAGCATATGCTACCAACCGCCTTGGAGCTCCACTTAACCAGCGCCTTCGCCGTCTCACGAACGAGGTGATCAATCATCCGTAAGGGATCCGTCAGGGCACGGCCCCGACCACACCGCCTTAGCAGTGTCCAGGAAGCCCTCCACCTTAGGCCAGAAGGCCTGGAAGGTGAAGCGCTTCTTGGGGTGCACCCCACTGTCGAGGAGCAGGAGAAGGGGGGGCATGGTCAGAGCACCTGGAAGAGACGGCGTGTAGGGCAGAGGATGAGAAAAGAAGCTCCCAATCTGGGGAGACAAAGACTCTGTCAATACGCTCAAGCGTAGGATGCGACCTCTCGTTGCTCCAAATGAAAAGGCGACCCTGAAGGTGGAGCTCAAGAAGCTCGAGGTCGTTGAGGAAACGGCGGAAGCAACCCATCATCCTACGCGAGAGGCGGCCATTGTTTTTGTCGGCCGCTTGATAGATGAGGTTAAAATCTCCGCAGAGTACCCAAGGCCCAGAGAGCGGGGGACGAAGGGCACGAAGCTCGGCGAGGAAGGAGACTTTATCCGCATCAGACTGCGGGCCGTAAACGGAAGAGAGCCACCAAGACTGAGAGGGTGCAGAAAGCAGCGCGACCTTCACTGTAACATGGTGAAGGCCAAGAGAGGGGGAGGAGACGAGCCACGTGTCTTTACGCCAAGCAACCAAGATACCACCACAGCTGCCCATCGCAGGCAACACAACATAATCAAAATCCAAGCCTAACATACAAGCATAATGGAGGGGGATACAACCGCGAATTTTGTATCTTGCAGACAGAGAAGAGAGACATGCTCAGAAGCTATCAACTCGCGAACCGCCGAGCGTCACTCGGAAGGTGAGCTCATTGCCACTAACATCCAAAACAAGTTCGGCTAATCAGTCCTACTGCAGATATTAAGCTACTGTTGTTCGATCTTCGTTGCGAAAGTTTCTTGTGATGGATTGATGGTTTGTGTAAGTTGCTTGCTTTCTTTAATTCAAACAACTTGAAGGTAATGCTGGAGAAGGATTGTAAAACTATAATGTAAAATGTTACCTTAAAACTCTAAAATTGACTATGCTGTAAAATGTTACCTTAAAACTCTAAAATTGACTATGTTGTAAAAATGACTTGTCATTGAGTTGCATTCATCCTTTAACTTCTGCTTCTTCAAACAATGCTTGGATTCCATCAGCAAGGGACATTGCAAATGCTAGCATACTATTCAATAGCATTTAGAGATATTAAGGCCCTTAAGATACATTATGGAAATTTCATGATCTCCTGTGCCTCAAATTTTGCATCATCTTTGCCAATGATGAGACATATATAGGTCATTAGGCACCTGGAAAGTTTGGACAGAACCTCACATCACCATGAAAAGCACATTTTAAAGGGTAGGGAACCTCTTCCAGAAATCTTTTCCACTTGATAGGTTTTCTAATAATTCGTACAAAAGATGCACCTAACGATATCAAGTAGTTTAATTTCTTTAATCCCTCTTGGAGTTCAATAGGTTTAAGGCCTATATATAATAATGTGCCCTCATTGTCAAGTTTGTGCATACTTATCCATCCACGCTTCAACATGTATTTTCTTTTGTGGCTTCTGAAGCTGCATTGTACTTGTCTTTTGTTGTCAAATAGGTGACCCTCTCTTGCTTGAAACTCTTCTAGTTCACGCCTCACCATTAAGGCAAGGAACATACCTTGACTGGGGATTGATACCATTTTTTCTAGTCTAGAACCACCTCTATAGATTAGGAAACTACAAGAAATGTTATGATAGGCGATATTTCATTTATGTCACAAAACCTGTGAAATCCATCATGTTTTGTAATATGTGATTAACGTGTGAGGAAAATCCGTTCGTCAGCTATAACTCTTCATAAATGGTGTTTTGTGATGATAACGAGTATTTTCATCATAAATTTTATGATATCCTTCTTTCGTCACTGATTTATGAAGGTTGTTTCTCGTCACTATGACTATGAGACCTAGAAAATATCATAAACCATAAGGTGGTGTAACAAGGCTCATGTGGTGAGCAATATGGCAAAACCTGAATGCGCTGAACTTATATTGCGCCTGACCCATGACAGGCCCATTATCCAACCCATTTCATTTTGTCTCAGGTCCATTTTTTTGACGTGGCTCAAATAAATCGAAGTTAACTTTTCCTCAATCTTTTTACTTGCCTGCCATTCACATTACAATCCAATTATGCTCTGGCCTCCTATTTCTCTTTTACTTGTCATTCATATTTCAATTCAATTATGCGGAGGGGGAAGAAGGCCAGCATGGGCTAGGTTGGGCTGCAGCAGCCTAGGGAAAGGTGGGGCTTAGGCGCTTAGCTGGGCTCGACCGTACGCACTTTGAAAAAAACGGTGCAATTGGGCAGTTCGATTGTGTTTGCAAACTTGTTAATTTTCGGGCCCCTCGTGCTCAACAGAGGCTACTAAGTAGTGGACCAGGCTGCATCGTGAACAACTCCTATAGCTACGAAAGGTGGATAAGTATTGAAACTTTCAACTCATCAAAACTCATATTCTCCACTAACTCCAACCCACCATACTCTTTTCCACTTGATGACTCACTAAAAAATTGTTTACAACTTTTTTAGTCCAACATTTTTGAAAAATATTGACAACATTTTTTCCATCCCCCATTTTCGAAATGCTGATAACATTTTTTTCCAACATTTTTGAAATATTACCAACATTTTTTTTAAATATTGCCCAAGTTTTTTGTTCAACATTTTTAAAACGTTGTCAACAATTTTGACCAACATTTTTTCAACATTTTTCTAACAATGTTGAACCAACATTTTTCAAAAAAAATGTTGAAAATGCTTCTCCTCCTCGTGGACTCGCGGTGACCGCCCGCCAGAGCAGGCAACGACGGCGCGTCAGCCGGCCATAGCCGCAGCAGCACGCGGCGACACGATGGCGGCCGACCATGGCCTCGACAGCGCGGCGCCAGCCCGCCCCGACCCGCCCAGCGATGCAGGGAGGCCCTCAGCGGCGCGGCGGCCATGCGCGAGGCGCAAGGATGCCGGCAGTAGGACCGGCCAACTGCGGTGGATGGCGATGCAGGGAGTCGTGCAAGGACGAGGCGTCGGCCGCTCGACCGATGAAGGCACGTCGGGAGAGTGGACGGTGTAAGAGAGTGGCCATGCGCGAGGCACAAGGATGCCGGCAGTCGGTCCGGCCAACTGTTGGCGGTCAAATATGACACCCCTAAGGAACTTGTTACACTTTGGTTTCAGCTTTGATTTGGAACTAACTCGCCACTAGGCATACTAATGATGTAACAAGTTCGACGCGAGCATGTGTTTTTGGAGTTGTATGTTTATGCAGGAAATAACAAGCTTAATGGATAAGTTTGCATCAAGTTCGGAAGGTGTTAAGCAAGAGGGTCAAGGAGCTCCGTTCGTGTGCGAATACAAGATGAACTTACTTCCAAAGGTGGCAAGGATCAAGATGCAACCGCAAGATATTCCCGAGGACCAAGACAAAAGACCAGAGTTCATGCGACAAGACCCTCTATCTTGATCGCGGGGATAACGACGTCCAAAGCCCACATGCGAAGGAGCAAAAGATTCAAGGGTCGAGAGAAGCCTGCTCGCGAAAGATGGGCTCGAACCAGGCCAAAAAGGCCCTGGGCCGATCGGCCTAGGTCGATCGGCCTGGCCCCTTTTTTTGGCGGTTCGGCCTCCTCTTTCTCGTACGTGATGTTCATCGAACCCTAAGTCTATGCCTCCGCCGCCATTCAAATCGAGGAAGTTTGCATCTCCATGCCCTCAGCTCACTTGGCCGCTTACAGTACCTCCTGCTAAACCACTGGTCGATTGATTCGCTGGTTCACATCCTACACAGGTAGGCTGCCGCAACATGGTTGAACTTGTGTCGAACAAGGAGGATGAGTAGGCAGTGCCACAGTGCTCTGCAGGTGTGACGCCACGGAGGAGCTTGCACGAGTGGTAAGCATGACCGAAGGCTGAGATTAGAGAGCTGTGTGCCTGGATGCTGCAGCTGTAGAGGAGGGAGGAGGTGCTTATAGTTCACGGCAGGCGTGGGGCCATGGGGGACGGGACAGAGGAAGCGCCGCTGCCCTGCAGTTGCTGGTAGTTGCCGCCACGGAGGAACAGGGAGGAGGTGCAGTGAGGGGATGAGGGGTGAATCGGAGGTGCTTGTTGCATATGTTTGCCAGGCATGACGCCACGGATGCTACATTGGTGTCAAAAGCTCACATGGTGCATTTGGGATGGACAATTTATACTGTTTGGGGACCCAAAAACACATTTTAGAAGTTTAGGGACCTTGTTAACACAAGAGAACAAGTTTGGGAACCTATGGTGTATTTTACTTAATAAAAACTGATACAGCTAGCATTAGCATTGAATTTTGCAGATGTCATGTATATTCTCCATGTCGAGATGTCATGTTTAGGGACTATCTGCTTTGATGTAAAATGCTGAGCTCAAGCAAAAAGATATAGGATAAAATGCTAACCTTCTCAGTTAAACTATCCTGCTTCCTCTCTACATCATCCTGCGGGATCCAAGTTCTCACATTTCAGGTTCAGCTGTTTTCCCCTTTTAACTTTAGTGCTGCAGTTTAAAATCACACAAAGAGGTAAGAAAAAACCAAATTCAGTGCATGTGTTATGGTAAAGAAACAAGCCATTCTATTTTACTAATGCTCTGCTTTCTCATAAATCCTTTTATATGCATACACATAGAAACCATCAACAACGATATGTTAATATCTCTTAGAGCTGCTCGATGATCAGATTCGAACCTGACAGGTGGCTTGAATGCATTACTCGTGACTGAGACACAAGCTGGAGATGGACATACATACTAGCATTGCTTAAAAAATAGTCAAACATGTCCCAGAAAACCTGAAGCAAAATACTTACCCTTGAACCTTTCACCACGTTTAGCTTCATCACATTTGTGACAGAAAGGCAATATGAAGCTATCCACCTCTCACCAGTCACCAGCTAGTGGAATAGTAAAGATCCACCATTCAAATACAAACTTACTATGCTCAGGATTCAGGAATGCCAACCATTAGCACGACAATAATTGCGTGAGTTAGTAAGTGCTCGTGCCTCTTTGACTTTCTTGAACAGATTATATGCAGTCTCAACTTTGTCCAATTCCAACAGTTTGTTGTTCAGTTTGCTGTAAACAATTCTCCCAACACAGAAGCCATTCCGGAGTGATTCCTCCACCACAGACACAGCTGCATCAACCTTGCCCACATTGCAAAGCCCATTTACAATAAACTCATAAATCTCTTTATCAGGTTGATATCCACACTCTTGCATCTCTTCCCATATGTTCAAAACAATTCCGCTCTTCCCAAACTTAGCAAGCCTATCTAGCAAAAGCTTGTAAGCTTTCAAGGATATTACACAACCAGCCTTCCTACTCTTTTTGTAAATCATCAAAGCAGCATGAGGCGGTCCAAATGTACACAATGGCTCAATAAATGAAGTTATCACCCCAGTATTTGGCAGAACACCTCGAGCCAGCATGTTCTCAAACATTTGAAGTGCATCAGCCACCCTGCGGTCTTTCAGAAAGGCTTTAATTATCCTGAAGTATGTGTCGATGTTTGGCGGACAATTCTTGTCCAACATATCCTTGTAGTACTTGATGCACCTGTCCAAATCCCCGATGGAGATAAAATTGAAAATAAGTGCATTGTAGGCCATTGAAGTTGGACCAAATCTCTCACTTGCCATATTCTCAAACACCCTGAGTGCATCTTCAGTCCGCCCTGCTCTACCCAGCACCTCAATTAGATGGCAATGTGAAACCTCATCTGGCACCAAACCATCCTCCTGCATCTTTGTCCAAACCTCCTGCATCTTGTGAACACTCCCGAGCCTCGCCCAGCCACCCATCACATCATTGTACACATGGTTATCGAGATCAAGCAACTCGTTTCGAGCAGCCTCCAAGAGCGAATTGGCAAGGCCTACATGCGACCTCCGGCAAAGGCAACCGATGAGGATGGCAAATGCTTCCTTTCTGTGGAAAGCTTTCCCAATTCCAAACCCAAATTGGTCAGTCCTAAGCACTTCAACAGCCCTGTTGACATGCCTGGCGGCAACTAGGCTATCCACAATGATCTCCAGCGTGGTCAGGTCTGGAAAGACGTTGTTCCTGCGCATGATCTGCAGGGCGTTGTCAAGGAAATCGAAGAATTTCTTCCTCCCTAATGCCCTGATGACGATGTTGCAGGTGTGGACAGACGGTGGCGGATCGGAGTTGGTGACCGCCCAGTCGAAGAAGGCGACGGTGGCAGCGCCGCCGAGGTCGCCAGCGTTGACGACATCGGCGAGTACCTCCGGCAAGAGCGCGGTGGTGGCATCAAGGCCCGTGGAGGAGAGCGCCCGGTGGAGCGTGGTGCGACCCAGGGGCTTGCGGAGGAATACCCCACGGAGGCGGTCGGCGGCGGAGAGGAGCAGGGCGGTAGGCGGCGGCGGCGGAGGTGGGGGATGTGGCCCGGGAGTGGGGTCGATACATTGGGGACGAGTGGGGAGTGGAGGTGGGTTGACAAGGGGAGTGGAAGGGAGACGGCGGAGGGAGGAGATGACCATGTCCTCGGCGGCGGGGAAGGCGGAGGCGGAGTAGCAGCGACTGTGGAAGAGGAGGACGCGGGCCGCCGCCATCCGTGCGCCTCCTCGACCGTGCCGAGCAGAAGTGAGATACCCGGTCCGCCGGAGCTTCCCGCGGGATCACAATCACAACTTGATCGGGTGCGCCTTGTTGTCCTCGACGATGACCCGGTTGGAGCTGGGAACGGTGGCGGCGTCGGGATGGACAAACGGCGGCGGATGGGAACGGCGTCGGGAGAATCGATGGTGACTTATTCAGATACAAAAGGGCAGAAGGGCAATACAGTTATTTCATGGCAAAATGCAGAACTAATAAGATTTTTAGAGGGCAGAAGTCATGGTGGTTCGAATATGTATGTGTTGGTGAAAGGTCTGGCCCATGACAGACTGCGGTCTGTCGCTGGCAGCGCAAATACGGCAGCACAAAAGTGAATATGTATGTGTTGGTGAAAGGTCGGAACAGGAGCTGCTGTGGTGGGCCGTGGGAGCTGTACCGGTCCAGAAACCCAGCTGACCCTTGCTTTATGTACCGAGTTGTCAGAGAGGAATCTCAGGTGCACCGGAGTCCATTCCTCTCCCTCTCCCTGTCCATTCGAATCCATTTGGATTTTTCTTTTCTCTCTCCTCTCTTTCCCGTCGCAGATCCACGCCGGAGGAGGGAGCCTGCGCGGCCGCGCGGGGGGCTGGCGAGGGCGACGGGGACGCAGCCTCCGGCCGATGGCGGCTACTAGTGCTCCGGCCATCCCGAGCTCCTACGCCCCTCGAGCTCTCCACCTCCCTCCCTCTCTCTCATGCCGGACGGCTGCTGCGTCCCAGCCTCCAGCGGCAGGAGAAGCAGGGGAGGGCCGACCTCGGATCCGGCCTCCCTCCGCCATCCTCCATCCTCGGGTTCCCTCTTCCGGGCGCGCGGGGGGTGTTCCGCCTGCCAGTTCCCCCGGCCGCGACATGAACCTGGAGATCAGGTGCTCGGCGGCGGCATCGGTGGCCTCAGGCAGCAGATCCGGCGTAGGGCCTCGCGCGCTTGGGGGCCGCCGTTGGCGGAGAGCCAGCGACGACGAGGTCCGGCGCGGGTACCGGGCGATGTACGACGCGTCCTCCACCTCCGGTGGCCGGTGCCTGTCGACGATGAGCATGGCTGGTGGTGCCTATCCACCGGCGCGTGTACTCCGACCGTGTACTCCGGCGTCCGGATCCGGGGTCGAGCCGAGCAGCGGCCTGTCCTCCGGCGCGGTCGAGTCGAGGTGGAGCTTCTCCGTCGATGTATTCGCGACGGCGAAGGGGCGGTCGCGTCCTCCGCGTCCAGATCCGGAGCACTTGCGGCGCCCGTCCATGGCGGGAGTCCCCTGCCTCCGGTGGCCAGCCTGAAGTACCGGGTAGTAGGTTGCGGCTCGGGCGCTGGTGGACGGCGACGCGGGGCCTGGATCTGGCCTGACGGCGGCAGTGGTCCTGGGCGGTGCGTGGAGCGGATCTCCATCCCACGAGCTTCTGCGCACCGGCGGCCAGCTTGTCGACCTTCGCCAGGCAGTGGACGTAGCCCCGCACGACAACGTCTCGCTCCCGGTGCCGCCGCCCGCGGGGCTCGCGGTGTCACTGGGCGCCTGCGCCGGTGCTCGTCGACGTCGCAGATACGGAGGAAGTTCGTGTGGATCCGGCGGCCGTCCCCGTCCCTGGCACGCCGTGCCATGCCCGTCGAGCTGCAGCAGGAGGCCGCTATGCGTGGCGCGCAAGCGACGGAGGGAGCAGACGCAGGTCAACCGGTCCCCCGCTGTCGCACCGGTCTCGCGAGCGCCGCAGGAGATGGCTACGGCGACACGCTGAGGCAGCGGTGCCGGACTGGACCCCGAGCTTCACGACAACTACCAGGTGGAGCCTCCGGATCTAGTGCGGCGCAGGTCCGGCGTCGGCCGGAGGTGTGGTCCAGTGCGACGGTCCCTTCATCCACCGTCCTCCTCGCGGCGGCAAGGTGGCCGTACAGGTGCAGCACGGGGTACGGCGACCCTGTCTCGCCGGGGTACGGCGAGGGTGCGGCGTGGCCGGCAGCGGCTCGAGCACATCGACCTCCTCGCGGTGCGGCGTGGGAGCAAGCCAGTGGCGGCGGCGTGAGTCCTGGCGAGCGCGGAGCGGTGCTTGGCTGCTCCGGCGTGGGGGGCAGCGGTGACCGGCGCGCCGCAGATCCGAGACGAAGTCGATAGGGAGCGGCGGTGAAGTTTTCTTCATGAAGCAGATCATCTCACGCGTGAGTACCTATATAATTACCTTTTCTTCTGTAAACTCGATTTTTCCTTTTTCGTGAATCTGTAAATCAATGCACATGACTTGAGAGCATTGCATGAACACGTAATGTTCAATTCATGATCAACCGCCGTGCTTGTTTGAATTAGATATTTGGAGAGTAATTAAATATTTGAAGTGTGCACACTCCGAGCAAACAAAAGTATTTAAAAAATTTTAGGCATCGGGCCATGTGCAGCAACTGTACCAAGACCAGTGGTGTGCCAGAAAAGTGTGGGAGATTTGCACCCAGTTCGTCTGGCTGACGACTGGTGGATGGTGCTGATTTGTTCTGAGAGAAAAGTACCGCTGGTTGGTATCTGGTGGCTGATTTGTTCTGAGAGAAAAGTACCGCTGGCTGGTGACTGATAAGCCAGACGAACAGAGTGATATCGATATCACTCTGTTCGTCTGGCTTATTAGCCACCAGCCAGCGGTATTTTTCTCTCAGAACAAATCAGTCATTAGCTACCAGTCAGCGATATGTTTCTCTCAGAACAAATCAGCATCAGCCACCAGTGCTAACCAGACAACTGGGTGCATGCGTGAGGAGCCTGTGCGCCAGGCTTTTATGTCACGTCAATGTCAGATACACGATTAAACAACCAGGGAATACACCCTCATACGTCCGAGTGGGTCCCATTTTCACACATCCTGATGTCAAATCGACGACCGCGATTCAAACCTTCATGACTTCCGGTCACTATTGAGCATTTGCGCAGAATGCATGCTATTCCAGTTGAGAAAAGTGATTACAAAGGTCAAATATCATGTTTAAGAGCAACTTCAAAAGACTCACTAAATTAGACTAGTTAAATTCTCATTTAGCTAGTATTCTTTCTCTATATTTCCTCTTCTTCCAACAGATTAGCTAAAATAACTAGCCATCCCACAACTAGACCCACGTGTCATACCTTTATCTCTTCTCCCATCTCTTTGGCTAGGGAATGATAGCTAGCAGAGGGCGCTAGCCATCTTTAGCTAGCGAAGGCACAAGTTTAGCTAATGAGGATAGCTAGCGGGGTGTTTGGCTAGTCTGTTGGAATGTTATTTTTTTTATTTTTATTCATTTTTTTAGCTAGTCAAGTCAAAATAGTTAGTCTCTTGAAATTGCTCTAACAAAGTGCCAAGATTTCAAAAGTCATTTTAGCAAAATCAACGATTGGAGCCCTATATTTGTAAAGCCCATTGTTTAGAGTGCTGAAATTGCAAGGGACAACGATGATGATAGGAAAGAGGCGAGAGAGCGAGTGGAAGGGGCCATGAGCCCACGGCTGAGTGAATCACCCATCGCTTGCGTTGAGTGGGCTATGGCAATGTCAGGACTCAGGACGGCCCAGATGTTGCTAAAGCATATGAATTTCGTTTTCCGTTACAAATGTTTGGTCATATTCTAGAAAAAAAAACGAGAGAGTAGCTATCAGACATCAACATTCAGCAAGATGTGCAACAGATACATGGAAGATGTGGGGGGCATCTCTTTTTCAATCGCAAACTTGTCGAACAAGTTTGGCGCGAGCTGTGCATGGAGGACATGAGAATCAGGCGGCAAATTTACCTTCGGTGAGAGGGAGTGATGATTACACAAGTGCTACAATTGAAAGAAGATGATTTACTGAGAGTTGTCGTACTTCTCTGGCAATGAGACCAAAGGTCCTTTAGCCTAGTTGGTTAGAGGAGCTGAGGTATGATCGCAACTACTCAGGTTCGATTTCTCGTTGGAGCGAATTATGAGGTTGATTTAAAAAAAATCCTCTCACCGGTGAAACCGGAGACCTATTTCGGTATGGCAGAAATCAGTTGGGGATCAACTCAAAATCAACTGTGATGACACATTCCTGGCTGAGTCTAATAAATACAGATGGGACTTTGTGATAAGAGACACTGTAGGAGATGTAATACTGGCAGGGGACTGTCCTAAATCGGTATGTCAAAAATCAATTGGGGATCAACTCAAAATCAACTGTGATGGCGCATTCCTAGCTGAGTCTAATAAAGGCGGATGGGACTTTGTGATAAGAGCAGTGTGTGGTCGCTTAATTTAGCACCTAGAACATGTAATAGGGTAGGGTTGCTGACGCTCTTGCAGCAATAGGTTGTAAGACTAACCGCAGCAGTTCCCTCATCCCATCCCCCACCTGCAAAATGAGTAAAGGGTTTCTACTATACCATGTCCAACAGCATGCGCAAGCGCATCTTCAAAATGCAGATGGCAAGCTCGGAGCGCGCAATCCTGGGATATCTCTTCTCTCTCCCCCATCTGGTCATCTCACTTTCACCGCAGCGGCCACCTTGCATGCAGATGCGCTTCTCTGCTGCAGGCACCTCCCTTTTGCATGCTACAGTCCTTCTCTCTCCTGCCTGCATAGCTTCAATTTGCGCTTGGCAGATGTGCTTTTCTGCTGAAGTCGGTCTAAACGTTCTCTCGCATCTGATCAGGTATGGGATGGCATACCGGCGGAAGTGGAGGACGGAACTGGAGGGCCTTGTGATTAAGG
The DNA here is from genome assembly GCA_036936925.1 of Cenchrus fungigraminus. Classification (NCBI taxonomy): domain Eukaryota; kingdom Viridiplantae; phylum Streptophyta; class Magnoliopsida; order Poales; family Poaceae; genus Cenchrus; species Cenchrus fungigraminus. The sequence continues at coordinate 92,755,774 of CM072773.1, read as the reverse complement.
ATGGCAGTTTTACTCATAGGTAAAGGTAAGAGTACAGAATTCTACCTACGGGTAAAGGTACGGATATGAAATTCTGCCCACGGGTAGAACTACGGGTATGAATTTCTACCCGTGGGTACCCAACGGGTACTCTTATTAAAGAAGTCCATGCAAACATTTGACCCAAGCCAATATATACAAATCCTAGCACACCACCCTATCTACCAGCGCGGGCCACGCAGTGACGCCTCCTCTGCGATTCTGCTTCCACTCCACCCCCGACGCCACCTCCTTTGCCCAGATTGCCGCTCCCACTCCGCCTCCTCCGGCCGGATCCCCGCACCTCGCTGCTCCCACCAACCCCACGTCGGCACGCCGCGTCCTCCAGCCAGATCCCCGCGCTCCGCCGCTCTCCAGCCACCTCCTCCGGCCAGATCCCCGCGCCTCGCTGCATGTCAGCATGTGTGACAGTGTGAGAGTTGAAATTTGAGACTTATTTATGTGAGTATGTGTGTGATTGTGAAGTTTGAGACTTATTTAGCTATCAAATTATGAGGACCAGGTGTGTCCGAGGACCAGTGGAGGGTCGCTCCTTAGTGATGAGTGATTGAAAACGTTGTGTGGACTGATGCTTGGCTAAGTGTGCAGGTACAGGTTGCGGTTTGACTCGTGTCAGTGCAGGTGAAGAACAAGCGCGAAAGGCCTTAGCCGTGGCGGCCTCCGGGTGATGGAGAGGCAAGTAGGCTTGGTTCGATGGACCCGGTAGCCGATGGGGTCAAGTGCGAGCCGTGCGGTGCAAGACTAGCGGGCTGAAGTCGTGAACATGGGCCGGTGCAAGGTAGCGGATCGAGGTCGAAGCTTGCACGCGGGGTTTGTTGGTTTGCCTACAAAACCATCGGTGGACGGTTTCTTGATTTGGGCCGCAAAACCAAGTCCGGAGGCCCGACGTGACAGAGACGGTGATCCGGGAGCTTCGGGAAGCTTGGAGGCGGGGGGCACGTGGCGTGATCGCGGGGCTTGCGTCGATGCTAAGCAAGGTCGCGGTGGAAGCGTGTCCGCTCGATGAAGACTTGACCAAAATGCCCCTGAGGGGTTGTATCTTCAGTTTAAGTTGTAGGGGTAGCGTGGTCATTTACCTTCTCCGGTGAACTTCGTATAAATAGCGGAGAGGTGGATGGCATCTCCCTCTCTTGGACTCTAGGGTTTCCTCCCCCGGTAGATCGCTCTGGACTACTTCTTTTTCCTCTGTATTCCTTAGGCTAGATTCTTGTATAGACTCTGACCTCTGGATGTATGAAAGAATTCGACGTTGCGGTGATCTCCTAGCTCTTTGTGATTTTTGTGTCATTTTCGGGGCTATTTTTGGGGAGTTTTGTTCTTCGCTCGATTCGTGGATTTGATGGCGTTTCTTCTCGGATTTCTTTGAGGGGATCATGGGTGGATGCCTTACGCATCTTTGTGTGTGATCTTGACCCCTCAAACGCTGGGAAACACCTTCGATTCATGCGTTTTTGGTCGGAGCCCGAGTTCATAGTGGTGATTCGTGTGATCCGCGATTCCCGGTGATTTAGGGAGTTAGAGGTTGAGATCTTTGGGGTATAGCTTCCTCTTGTGACGCTTCTTACCTCCCCCAAATCTTGTCTCAAGAGCCCTTGCCGTTTGGGAGATCCGGTGATAGATTGGTAGGTGCTGACCCCGCGGGTCGTGCTGTTTCTGCTCTGTTCGTGAGCCGCGGACAGTCCGCGGGACTGTGGCGGACGGTCCGCAAGACCCGTGTTCGTCGCAGTTCATCACGTGTTCGTGCACGCTCGTGTTTCGATCGGTTTTGGCCCTAGGGTTTTGTTGCAGGCGGTTTGCGGATAGTCCGCGAGTCCTTCACGGACGGTCCGCGTGGCCAAGGTTTTGTCTGGGGCTATGCTGAGTTTGTCTGGGGTTTCCAGCGAGTTCTGCCGGACGGTCCGCGCTGCCTCCACGGACAGTCCGCGACACTGGCGGACAGTCCGCGTAGCTCAGCTGGACAGTCCGATTTTCTCAGTGCGTCTCTGGTGGTTCTGTTGTCTTTTTCGGACAGTCCAAAAGGTTGGTCTGGACAGTCCGCCTGTGCACAGCGGACAGTCCGCCCGTACCAGCCGGACAGTCCGCGCCTGGTTTTTCCAGAATTGACTAGGTGCTTTGTTTCTTGTCTTGTGCCTCCGCGGTTTTGTTTCAAAGCTTGTCTCTAGGACTTGTGGGCTTGTGTGTGCCTAGTCTAGAGCTTCTCTGGTGTGTGCGAGTACTCGGAGTGGCAATCGGGGTATAGGCCGAGTTTGACCTTCGGAAAGAATTTTTATTGGCTCCCATTCACTCCCCCCTCTCTGATCGCCTATTCGGTCATTCAATTGGTATCAGAGCCGGTTACGGATCTTTGTGATTCTAACCAGTCTAAGATCCAAAGATGGGTGACTATGGAAAGGGGTCGGGTCCTCCGCGCTTCGATGGCAAGAATTACCCGATGTGGGAGAGGTGCATGGGCGCGTTTTTCCGAGGGAAGGGGACTCTGATTTGGGATGTCACTCAAAATCCCAACTATGTCATCCCAGACAGTTTCCTTCTTCTAGAATCGTGGGACATGTGTGAGGCCAATAACAAGGCCGTTGATTACTTATTCTGTGCTCTCTATGCCTCGTAGTTTGAGCGAGTGTACGGAGAGAATGTGGCCGGAAAGATATGGCTTAAGTTGAGAAATGCTCATGTTGGCAATGCCCAGGTGCAAACCCGTTTGTTTTCCACTTACCGGAGAGAGTATGAGAACTTCACTCATCTCCCCGGTGAGTCGACCGATGCTATGTTCCAGCGCTTCACCAGCATCGTCAACAACTTGAGGGCCAATGTGACAGTGCTCCCATACACGGAGCATGATCAAGCTATCAAGCTTTTGCATGCCCTGGATAGGTCTGTGTGGAGTGCCAAGGTCGAGGCCATTGAGGAGTCGAGCATGTATGACACGTTGTCGCTTGATGAGCTGTTCTCTAAGCTCAGGTCTTCGGAGGTTGATCGTGGTTTGAGAGCCAAGAGCGAGAGCCCCACTGATCCTCATAGTTTGGCTCTTGTCTTAGGATCAAGGTCTAACGCTAACTCTGTTGGTTCCTCTTTGTCTTGTCTTGTGTCCTTGCCAGATGAGGTCTTTGAGGTGCTGAGCGAGGATGATCTCGCCTTGTTGTGCAAGAGGTTTGGGCGGATGTACGAGAACCGCAAGAATGCAAGGCGGAGCTCAGGGATGTGCTATCGGTGCGGGAAGCACGGGCACTTCATCGCCGAATGCCCTAAAACCATGGAGATCAAGAACGACTACAAGGGCAAGCCCAAGCACGACTACAACAAGCACCACTCCTGGAACGACTACAAGGACAAGCGCAAGGACAAGGGCGAGAGAAGGCCCAAGAAGAGTAGCGGGTACAAGAAGAAGACGACTCGAGCGATGGTTGCCGGAGCGAGCGACATCGAGTCCACATCAAGCGATGCTTCTTCCAACTCGAGCAGCGATGAAGAGCAAGATCGGCGCAAGGACAAGCGGAACACGGGCAAGAACTTCGCTGGCCTCAGCTTCGTCGCACAAGGAGGCTTTTGCGGCATGGCGCACTCCAAGAAGGGTGGGAAGCACAGCTCGGATTCGAACTCCGATTCCGAGGAAGAGGTACGACTTGATCCCAACTTCTTGCTAGAGGAGAATGCTAGGCTCAATGAGTTGCTTGATAACCGTGATGAAGACCAACAAGGAGAAGAGGGAATTTAGGTCTTTGTTGGGTGATGCTAAGGACAAGATAGTTGAGCTTGAGTCCTTCCTTGTTGATGCTAGAAATGAGATAGGCTCTTTGAAGGCTGCTCCTGTTGTGTCTGATGAGATTGATTGTAGTGATTGCAATGTTTTTCTCTCTGACTTGACTCCTCTCAAGGAGAAGCATGCCTCTGCTCTTGAGGAACTAGATGTGATTAGGGTTGAGTGTGATGAATTGAAATCTAGACCTGCTTTGTTAGGTGCTTGCACTTTCTGTCCTGTGTTGCATGCTAGGCTAGATGATTCTCACACTAGAATAGTTTCTCTTGAGGCTGCTTTGAAAGCTCACATTCCTACATCATGTTCTACCTGTGAAATGCATGCTTTGAAAAACATGGAACTTGCACACTATGTTGACCGCTTGCAGGATGAAAATGATGAGCTTAGGAAATTGATGAGTTGGTTGTCTGGGCATGAGCCACAGTTGAGTTTGATGTTGGCTAAGTTCAAGAGGTTTTATGGTCAGGCATTGGGGGCTGGCAAGAGTGGTGAGAAGAATGGTGAGGGAGAAGAGAAAGTTGGAGAGATTCCTACTCCACCACACACCATACCCATGAACAAATATGCACCCAAGCCAAACCACCTCAGAAACAAGCCTGATACAACTCCAGACCCACCAGTGTTCCCCCACAAAATAGAAAACTACCAGAAACCCATCAAGTTTGTAAGCACCTAGGGGAATGTCTTTGAAGGGAAGACAGGAGAGAAGGCTGTTGAGAAGCCTGTAGAGAAGCCACAGCCAATCCGCTTCCATTGTCAGTATTGTGGGAGGGATGGGCATAAGGATGAGTTCTGTTTCAGGAGGAAGAGAGATGAGAGGTTTGCTAGAGAGATGGCAAACAAGGACAGGTACCACCTTCCTCATGGTGTGCCCGAGCCTCGTTGAAGGCCTCTACCTAGGGGTGAGGTGTTTGTGCGGTCGGTTCCCACTCGTAGAGGTGGAGGTGTGTTTCCTCAGAGAGATAGACGTGTTGGGTTTGGGCGTGGTGAGTTGGCTAGACGTGCTCCTTCTCGTGACCGTTACGAGTTTGGGAGGCACGATCGGAGCTTTGGGTCTCAGATGGACTATGGGCCACGTTTTCCTCCTCGTGGTGCGTGTATTCGTCCAGTGAAACGTGACAGGTCCTTTGGTGGTAGGCGTGAGAGGGCTCCGCCTAGAGGTTTTGGTAGGATGGACTTCGCTAACCCTTCTTTTGAGCAAATGGCTCGACACTGGTTTGAATCCTTTGGTACTAACCCCAGTGTTGAGTCGCTTGCTCATTCTCGTTCTCATTTTTGATTGCAGGTGGGAGGCTTGGAGGACTTTTGGTTGATCGACTCCGGTTGCTCATGACACATGACCGGAGATCGTGGGTGGTTCTCTAGCCTCACCCCGGTGAGTATAAGGGAGTACATCACTTTCGGGGATAATGGGAGAGGACGAGTGCTTGCTGAAGGTATGGTGAAGGTGAGTAGCAAGGTGACCTTAAGAAGTGTGGCTTTGGTAGAGTCACTTGGTTTTAACCTGTTGTCAGTATCTCAGTTACTTGACGAAGGTTTTGAGGTTTGTTTTAAGTCGGGCGCTTCTCGTGTGCTTGATTCTCGAGGCGATCTTGTCTATACGATCGTCCCCGAGGGTCAAATCTTTCGTGCCGATTTTTCCCAGTCTGTTGGTCCTCCTCGATGATTTGTTGTTGGCGTTTCGGTCGATCTTTGGAAGTGGTATAGGAGATTAGGACACTTGAGCTTTGAGTTGCTTTCCCGCTTGAGTGGTCTTGATCTTGTCCGAGGATTGCCTAAGTTGAAATTTGAGAAGGATTTGGTTTGTGCTTCTTGTCGGCATGGAAAGATGGTTGCTGTTTCTCACACCCCTCTGACTGCGGTCATGACCGAGCGACCTTGTGAGCTGTTGCACATGGATTTGGTCGGGCCAGCTCGTGTTCGCTCTGCCGGTGGGAAGTGGTATGTTCTTGTGGTTGTTGATGATTTTTCGAGGTACTCTTGGGTTTTCTTTTTGCAGGATAAGAGTGAGACATTTGGCTTTGTTCGAGACTTGATCTTGAGGTTGAAGAATGAGAGACATGGTGATGCCATTCGAGCTATACGCAGTGACAATGGCACGGAATTCAAGAACTCTCATTTTGATGCCTTTTGCAGTGATCTTGGTCTTGATCATCAGTACTCTTCTCTGTACGTCGCTTGCCAGAATGGCGTAGTGGAGAGGAAGAACCGGACCCTTTGTGAGATGGCCAGGACGATGCTTGATGAGCATAGGACTCCTAGGCGTTTTTGGGCCGAGGCGGTCAATACCGCTTGCTATGTCTCAAATCGCATCTTCCTTCGTGCTTTTATGAAGAAGACCTCTTATGAGCTGATGCATGGTCGACAACCCAAGACTTGCGAGGTTACCTTCGACGAGACACAGCCATGTATCTCTTCTGCTTTTGAGTGTGCAGGTGACGAGGAGATTGGAGCGAGGATCTTTGAGGATGAGCAAGATGGAGATGGAGATGAAGACGATGATGGAGGTGATGCTCCCGTGGCTGATCGTGTACATGCTACTTCCACTACCACGACGACGATCGAGGATGGTCCATCCCCTACACCCACTACGACTGAGGCTGTTCGAGTGAAGGCTGCTGCTGAGGGGGAGATTGTGGCCAGGCGATAGGCTCCCCGGCGAGTACAGGTGGATCACCCATCGATGACGATCATAGGTGACCTTCATGAACGCATTACACGGTCGATGTCAAGGAACACTTCTCATTTTGCTCACTCTGCATTTGTCGCTTCTTTTGAGCCCAAAGATATTCGACACGCTTTGTCTGATGAGAATTGGGTGAATTCCATGCATGGGGAGTTGGAGAACTTTGAGAGAAACCAAGTTTGGGTGTTAGTTGATCCACCACCAAATTGCTGTCCCATAGGTACCAAGTGGGTGTGGAAGAACAAAGAGGGTGAGATTGGGATGGTTATGAGAAACAAGTCGAGGTTGGTGGCTCAGGGGTTCAACCAGAAAGAGGGCTTAGACTATGAGGAGACATTTGCTCCTGTGGCCCGTTTTGAGGCAATTAGGATCCTTCTAGCCTTTGCCGTGGCTAAAGGGTTCAAGTTGTACCAAATGGACGTGAAGAGTGCTTTCTTGAATGGGGTGATAGAGGAAGAAGTGTATGTGAGGCAATCCCCGGGGTTTGATAGCGAGAAATACCCACATAGTGTATACAAACTCCAGAGAGCGCTCTATGGGTTGAAACAGGCACCAAGAGCTTGGTATGGTAGGTTGAGAGGCTTTTTGCTGAGCAAGGGGTTTGTGATGGGCACAGTTGATAAGACCCTGTTTCTCCTTAAGCATGGAAATGACCTTTTGATTGTTCAGATATACGTGGATGACATAATCTTTGGTGGCTCTTCTCATGATCTTGTTGCCAGATTTGCAGATGACATGAGCAGGGAATTTGAGATGTCCATGATGGGCGAGCTGCAGTCTTTCTTGGGACTCCAGATCAAGTAGTGCAAGGAAGAGACGTTTGTACATCAGGCGAAGTACACCAGGGACATGGTGAAGAAGTTTGGTATGAACGACTCCAAGCCACTGACTACACCGATGAGTACCACAACAGCTTTGGACGCGGATGAGAATGGCGAACCCGTGGACCAAAAGGAGTATTGGAGCATGATCGGCTCCCTCCTCTACTTGACGGCGACGAGGCCGGACATACAGTTCAGTGTGTGTGTCTATGCGCTCCTTTTCAGGCTTTACCGAGGACTTCACATCGGCAGGCCGTCAAGCGGATTTTCAGGTACTTGAACTACACTCCTGAGTTTGGTCTTTGGTATTATACCTCCTCGACACTCAGACTTCACAGGTACTCCGATACTTATTTTGCTAGGTGTCGATTGGACCGCAAGTCTACCTCTGGGTGTTGCTAGTTTCTCAGATCTTCTTTGGTCTCTTGGTCATCTCGCAAGCAATCCAGTGTAGCCCAGTCCACTACAGAGGCCGAGTATGTAGCAGCTGCTAGTTGTTGTTCCCAGCTCCTATGGATGACCTACACTATGAGCGATTTTGGTGAGGAGTGCTCCCATGTTCCACTCTTTTGTGACAGCACCAGTGCCATAAGTGTAGCAAAAAACCCAGTCCTTCACTCCAAAACGAAACACATAGAAGTGAGATACCACTTTCTGAGGGCAATGTTGAGAAGGGAAACATATCCTTGTCCTATGTACCTACCCAAGATCAGCTAGCCGACATATTCACTAAACCACTTGACCAAGTTACCTTCACACGCTTGCGGGGTGAACTTGGAGTGTGCTTTCCTTTTTCTAGCTGGGTCTTGGAGCTTCTCATGTATATATGTGATATATGTTTTATTTTGTTGCATTCCATACATGCATTTTACTTTCTGTACAAAACCTGGTAGGATAGCCATCTTTGGATCACTTGTGCTAGGAAAAGCTTCTCTTATATACATTGATCACTGATGTGCTATATGTGAGATATGTGCATGTTTGGTAAATGGTGATGTGAATGCTATGCTCTTGATGGTTTTGCCATATACTCATGATGAGATAGTTTTATGTTTGTGAAAATGATAAAATTGCTTCACTCATGAGTAGATGCTTGTCTATGCTTAATTTGTGCTCAAATGCCTATATCATGTTTAGTTTGTGCTTGAGTATCATGTTCTCTTTGCTTGGGGTCAAAGACCCATTTGTCATTGTAAATGTTTAGCTCATTTGTTTACTTGTGGAGGAGCATAAGCTTCTTTTTGCCGCAAAGGCGTTTCATGTACCATGTTTAAACTTGCAAATGAATTTGGTGTATGAATTGTCTTATGCTTGAAAAATGAGCTCTTAATCATGTATTTATGTTTTGATATTCATATCTTGGGTGCTAAATCGTTGAATGATGTCTACCATGAGAAGTCTCATTTTAAGAAGTAGACACATGGCTCGGTGGCTTTAACATGACTTGAGTAGCTTATGGGCGTTTACAATGATCCTGTGATGAGAATTTGTGATCTTGTATAAAGTTTGGATGATCTAGAGTATTTGTGCTAAAATTTCCATGGATAGAGTCTTGCTCATGAGATGAATGTTTCTTTGTGAAAATTGCTTAAAATTGCTTTTGGCCATGTCACATGCTTTTATGTCTCTACCTTCTTGATGGCAATGTGCTAACTGAAGTAGATCAAAGTCATACAAATGAAATAAGACACAAGACAACTCATACCTAGATCCCAAAGTAGACTTGGAACCTGAATTAGAACTACTCTAGCCTACCTCCTAACCTTGAGACTAAAAGTGAGAGAGGTGTTGCAAGTGTGGATGTCTCATAAGTGAGCCCCCTCTCCTTCTATTTATAGTCCCGTGCACCGGCGAGGAATGGAGGCAAACACCCCGGGGATGGCACCTAGGACCAATAGGGAACCACCACGTGGAAGCCCCTGAGTGGCGGCCATAAGGTCGGTTCGGCCGACTTGTGGGGTCGGCCGACTCCCTATGGGCCCGACTCAGGGTGTGCTTCCTCCTGGAGGCTTGAAGGACCGAATCGGGCGACCAGAGAGGGGGGGAGTGAATGGGAGCCGATAAAAATTCTTCCATAAGGTCGAACTCGGCTTATACCCCGATTGCCACTCCACGTATCCGTGCACACAAGCGAAGCTCCAAACAAGGCACACACAAGCCTAGAAGATCAACCAAGAAGCCTAGGAGCAAAGAGCGGAAGCACCGGACAAGAATCAAAGCACTCGGTCAATTCTGGAAACGACCAGTGCGGACCGTCCGGCAGGTACGGGCGGACTGTCCACTTGTGAACGGCGGACTGTCCGGACCTACCCTGCGGACTGTCCGAAATAACCACCAGAGCTACCAGAGATGCACCTCAAAAATACAGACTGTCCATGGAGGACCCGCGGACCGTCCGCCAGAAATTCGTCCACGCGGACTGTCCGTGAGCCCCTCGCGGACTGTCCGCCAAACCCCTTGCAACCAAACCCTAGGACTGAAACGGATCGAAACGAAGACGCGCAAGAACACGAAGAACACACGACGAACAGAAGGTGGCGCGGACTGTCCGCGGCTGCGGTGCGGACTGTCCGCAAGGCACGAACAGACCCAAAAACGCCCGACCCGCGGGGTCAACTCCAAGAACTCATCACCGGATCTCCCAAACGGTAGAAGCTCTAGAGACAAGATTTTGGGGAGATGATATGCGTCACACAAGGATGCTATGCCCCAAAAATCTCGACCTCTAACTCCCTAAATCACCGGGAATCACGGATCACACAAGCACTACCATGAACACGAACTCCGGCCAAAAATCCACGAATCGAAGGCTCTCCACGGCGTTTGAGGGGTCAAGATCATACACAAACATGCGCAAGGCATCCACCCATGATCCCCTCAAAGAAATCCGTGAAGAAACGTCTCCAAACTCATGAATCGAGCGAAGAACGAAAACTCCCAAAAATAGCCCCAAAAATGACACGAAAATCACAAAGGACTAGGAGATCACCGGGACGCCGAATGCTTCCATACCTCCAGAGGTCAGAGTCTGTACAAGAGTCTAGCATAAGGAATCCAGAGGAAAACGAAGCAGTCCAGAAAAAATCTACCGGGGGAGAAAGCCCTAGGAAGCAAGAGAGAGAGATGCCATCCACCTCTCCGCTATTTATACGAAGTCTATCGGAGGGAGGTAAATGACCACGCTACCCCTACTGCATAAATGAAGATACAACCCCTCAGGGGCATTTTGATCAAGTCTTCATCGGACGGACACGCTTCCACCGCAGCTTCGCTTCACCTCGACGCAAACCCCGTGATCACGCCACGTGCCCTCCGCCTCGAAGCTTCCCGAAGCTCCCAGATCACCATCTCCGTCGCCTCGGGCCTTCGGACTTGGTTTTGAGGCCCAAACCAAGAAACCGTCCACCTGATGGTTTTGTGGGCAAACCACCAAACTCCACGTGCAAGCTTCGGGCTTCAACTGCTACCTTACACCGGCCCATGTTCACAACTTCAGCCCGCCAGTCCTGCACTGCACGGCTCGCACTTGACCCCATCGGCCACCGAGTCCATCGAACCAAGCCTACTTGCCACTCCATCACCCGGAGGCCGCCACGGCTCAGGCCTTTCGCGCTTGTTCTTCACCTGCACCGACACGAGTCAAGCCGCAACCTGTACCTGCACACTTAGCCAAGCATCAGTCCACACAACATTGTCAATCACTCATCACTAAGGAGCGACCCTCCACTGGTCCTCGGACACACCTGGTCCTCAATTTTCCCCTTGATGAGTGCATTGACAACACCCATAGTAACCATGATAGAGAAAAAGAAAAGAAAACAACCACGAACACAAACCTCCCAGGCAAGTGATCCAAAGCCAAAGAACAAGCGAAAACTCGATCACTCGCCAATCCAAGTCTCGGCCCCCTAAGACAAGGGCAACGGCTCGACACAGCCGAGACAAAACAAAGCTCTCAAAGAGCACATCACAAAGCACAAAACTCAGGCAAAACCAAAGGAGCTCCCCCTGCACATATGCAACTCCCCCTGAGCAAATGCAACCTCTTCTTCTCAATTTTTCTCCTCACATGCCACATCTCACAAATGCATACCAATTTTCCACAAAAACTCACAATGCATGAAAATTCTCCCCATATCATACAAATCTCTCCCCTTTGTTGACAATGCATGAATCAAGGTATATGATGCTCTTCCCCTTGTTTTCATGAAAAATGCATGTCAAAGCATATATACAGTCTACCAAGCTTCTCAAATATACAAAGAGCACAACAAAATGCTACAAATGAGACATAGAGCAAGCAAAGTAGTCATGGTGTATCTAGCATGTTTCCATCAAGAAGGTAGAGAGATATAAGCATGTGACATGGCCAAAAACAATTTTACGCAATTTTTTTTTCGCAAAGAAATAGTCATCTCATGAGCAAGATCCTATCCAAACCAATTTGAACATAAAGGCACTAGATCATTCAAAGTTTATGCAAGATCACACATTCTCATTACAAGATCATTGTAAACGCCCGCAAGCTACTCAAGTCATGTTAAAGCCACCGAGCCATGTGTCTACTTCTTAAAATGAGACTTCTCATGGTAGACAAGCATGCTACGGTTTAGCACCCAAGATATGAATATCAAAACATAAAAACATGATTAGGAGCTCATTTTTCAAGCATAAGGCAATTCATACACCAATTTCATTTTCAAGTTAAACATGGTACATGAAGTGCCTTTGCGGCAAAAAGAAGCTTATGCTCCTCCCCAAGCAAGCAAAAGGGCTAAACATTTACAATGACAAAGGGTCTTTGACCCCAAGCAAAGAGAATACGATCCTCAAGCACAAACTAAGCATGATATAAGCATTTAAGCACAAATTGAGCATAGACAAGCATGTACTCATGAGAGAGGCAGTTTTATCATTTTCACAACCAAAATGCTATCTCATCATACATATATAGCAAAACCATCAAGATCATAGCATTTACATCCACAAATTACCAACCATGCACATATCTCATCCATAGCACATCAGTGATCAATGTATATAAGAGAAGCTCAATCCTAGCTCAAGTGATCCAAAGATGGCTATCCTACCAGGTTTTGTACAGAAAGTAAAATGCATGAAGGAAATGCACCAAAATGAACATATGACACATATATACATGAGAAGCTCCAAGACCCAAGCTAGAAAGGAAAACACACCCCAAGCTCACCTCGCAAGCGAGTGAAAGTGGCTTGATCAAGCGGTTTGGTGAAAATGTCAGCTAGCTGGTCTTGGGTAGGGACATAGGACAAAGATATGTTTCCCTTCTCAACATTGTCCCTCAGGAAGTGGTACCTCACTTCTATGTGTTTCGTCTTGGAATGAAGCACAGGATTTTTGGCTACGCTTATTGCACTGGTGCTATCACAGAAAAGTAGAACAAGGGAGCACTCCTCACCAAAGTCACTCATGGTATAGGTCATCCAAAGCAGCTGGGAACAACAACTAGCAGCAGCTACATACTCAGCCTCGGTGGTGGATTGAGCTACACTCGATTGCTTACGAGATGACCAAGAGACCAAAGAAGAACCAAGGAACTGACAACACCCAGAAGTGGACTTACGATCCAATCGACACCCAGCGAAATCCGCATCAGAAAAGCCATGAAGCCTGAGTGTCGAGGAGGCAGAGTACCACAAACCAAACTCAGGAGTGTAGTTCAAGTACCTGAAAATCTGCTTGACGGCCTGCCGATGTGAAGTCCTCGGTGAAGCCTGAAAATGAGCGCACAGACACACGCTGAACTGTATTTCTGGCCTCGTCACCGTCAAGTAGAGGAGGGAGCCAATCATGCTCCGGTACTCCTTCTGGTCCACGGGTTCGCCATCCTCGTCCGCATCCAAAGCCGTAGTCGTACTCATCGGTGTAGTCAGCGGCTTGGAGTCGTTCATGCCAAACTTCTTCACCATGTCCCTGGTGTACTTCGCCCGATGTACAAAGGTCCCGTCCTTGCACTGCTTGATCTGGAGACCCAAGAAAAACTGCAGCTCGCCCATCATGGACATCTCAAATTCCCTGCTCATGTCATCTGGAAATCTGGCAACAAGATCATGAGAAGAGCCACAAAAGATTATGTCATCCACGTATATCTGAACAATCAACAGGTCATTTCCATGCTTAAGGAGGAAAAGAGTCTTATCAACTGTGCCCATCACAAACCCCTTACTCAGCAAGAACCCTCTCAACCTGCCATACCAAGCTCTAGGTGCCTGTATCAACCCATAGAGCGCTCTCTGGAGTTTGTATACACGGTGTGGGTATTTTTCACTCTCAAACCCCGGGGTTGCCTCACATACACTTCTTGCTCTATCACCCCATTCAAGAAAGCACTCTTGACATCCATTTGGTACAACTTGAACCCTTTAGCCACGGCAAAGGCTAGAAGGATCCCAATTGCCTCCAAACGGGCCACAAGAGCAAATGTCTCCTCATAGTCTATCCCCTCCTTCTGGTTGAACCCTTGCGCCACCAACCTCGACTTGTTTCTCACAACCATCCCATTTTCACCCTCTTTGTTCTTCCACACCCACTTGGTTCCTATGGGATGGCAATTTGGCGGTGGATCGACTAACACCCAGACTTGGTTTCTGTCAAAGTTTTCCAACTCCTCATGCATGGAATTCACCCAATTCTCGTCAGACAAGGCGTGTCGAATATCTTTGGGCTCAAACGACGCAACAAAGGCAGAATGAGCAAAATGAGAAGTGTTCCTTGACCTCAACCATGTAGTGCGTTCATGAAGGTCACCGATGATGGTCGTCGGCGGGTGATCAACTTGTACTCGCCGGGGAGCCTCTCGCCGGGACACAACCTCCCCCTCAGCAGCAGCCTCCACTCGAACAACCTCAGTCGTAGTGGGTGTAGGGGATGGTCCGTCCTCGATCGTCGTCGTAGTAGTGGAAGTAGAATGTACACGATCAGCCGTGGGAGCACCACCACCATCATCATCCTCGTCTCCATCTCCATCCTTCTCATCCTCAAAGATCCTGGCACCAATTTCCTCGTCACCTGCATATTCAAAAGCAGAAGAGCTACATGGCTGTGTCTCATCGAAGGTAACCTCGCAAGTCTTGGGTTGTCGACCATGCATCAGCTCATAAGAGGTCTTCTTCATAAAAGCACGAAGGAAGATGCGATTTGAGACATAGCAAGCGATATTGACCGCCTCGGCCCAGAAACGCCTAGGAGTCCTATGCTCATCAAGCATCGTCCTAGCCATCTCACAAAGGGTTCGGTTCTTCCTCTCCACTACGCCATTCTGGCAAGCGACGTATGGAGAAGAGTACTGATGATCAAGACCAAGATCACTACAAAAGGCATCAAAATGAGAGTTCTTGAATTCCGTGCCATTGTCACTGCGTTTAGCTCGAATGGCATCACCATGTCTCTCATTCTTCAACCTCAAGATCAAGTCTCGAACAAAGCCAAATGTCTCACTCTTATCCTGCAAAAAGAAAACCCAAGAGTACCTCGAAAAATCATCAACAACCACAAGAACATACCACTTCCCACCCGCAGAGCGAACACGAGCTGGCCCAACCAAATCCATGTGCAACAGCTCACAAGGTCGCTCAGTCATGACCGAAGTCAGAGGGGCGTGAGAAGCGGCAACCATCTTTCCATGCCGACAAGAAGCACAAACCAAATCCTTCTCGAATTTCAACTTAGGCAATCCTCGGACAAGATCAAGACCACTCAAGCGGGAAAGCAACTCAAAGCTCAAGTGTCCCAACCTCCTATGCCATTTCCAAAGCTCGGCCGAAACGCCAGCAACAAAGCATCGAGGAGGACGAACAGACTGGGAAAAATCGGCACGAATGATTTGATCCTCGGGGACGATCGTACAGACAAGATCGCCTCGAGAATCAAGCACACGAGAAGCACCCGACTTGAAACGAACCTCAAAACCTTCGTCAAGTAATTGAGATACTGACAACAGGTTGAAACCAAGTGACTTGACCAGGGCCACACTTCTTAAGGTCACCTTGCTACTCACTTTCACCATACCTTCAGCAAGCACTCGTCCTCTCCCATTGTCCCCGAAAGTGATATACTCCCTCGTACTCACTGGGGTGAGGCTGGAGAACCACCCACGATCTCCGGTCATGTGTCTTGAGCAACCGGAGTCGATCAACCAAAAGTTCTCCAAGCCTCCCACCTGCAATAAAAAACGAGGACGAGAATGAGCAAGCGACTCAACACTGGGGTTAGTTCCAAAAGAGTGAAACTAGTGTCGAGCCATTTGCTCAAAAGAAGGGTTAACAAAGTCCATCCTACCATAACCCCTAGGCGGAGCCCTCTCACGCCTACCACCAAAGGACCTGTCACGTCTCACTGGAGGAGTACACGCACCACGAGGAGGAAAATGTGGCCCATAGTCCATCTGAGACCCAAAGCTCCGATCGTGCCTCCCAAACTCGTAACGGTCACGAGAAGGAGCACGCCGAGCCAACTCACCTCGCCCAAACCCAACACGCCTATCTCTCTGAGGGAACACACCTCCACCTCCACCTCCACGAGTGGGAACTGTCCTCACAAACACATCACCCCTAGGTAGAGGCCCTCTACGAGGCTCAGGCACACCACGAGCAAGGTGGTACCTGTCCTTGTTTGCCATCTCCCTAGCAAACCTCTCATCCCTCTTCCTCCAGAAACAGAACTCATCCTTGTGTCCATCCCTCCCACAATACTCACAATGGAAGCGGATTGGCACTGGCTTAGGCGGTGGCTTCTCTGTGGGCTTCTCAACACCTTTCTCTCCTGACTTCCCCTCAAAGATGTTACCCAGGTTGCTCACAAACTTGATGGGTTTCTGGTAATTCTCTGTTTTATGGGGGAACACTGGTGGGTCTGGAGTTGTATCAAGCTTGTTTCTCAAGTGGTTTGGCTTGGGTGCATATTTGTTCATGGGGATGGTGTGGGATGGTGTGGGTGTCTCTCCAGCTTTCTCTTCTCCCTCACCACTCTTCTCACCACACTTGTCAGCCCCCAAAGCCTTACCATCAAACCTCTTGAACTGAGCCAACATCAAACTCAATTGTGGCTCATGCCCAGACAGCCAACTCATCAACTTCCTAAGTTCATCATTTTCATCCCGCAAACGATCAACATAGTGTGCAAGTTCCATGTTTTTCAATGCATGCATCTCACAAGTTGAACATGATGTAGGAAGAGGAGCTTTCAATGCCGCCTCAAGAGAAACAATTCTAGTATGAGATTCATCTAGCCTAGCATGCAAAATAGGACATGAAGTACAAGCTCCTAACAAAGCTGGCCTAGACTTCAACTCATCACATTCAATCCTAACCACATCTAGTTCCTCAAGAACAGAGGTATGTTTCTCCTTGAGGGCAGTCAAGTCAGCAAGAAAAACTGAGCAATCACCACAATCAATTTCATCTGACACCACAGGAGTAGATTTCAAAGCAGCTATCTCATTATGAGCATCCACAAGCAAGGATTCAAGTTCAGCTACCTTGTCCTTAGCATCACCCAACAGAGACCTAAATTCCCTCTTCTCCTTGTTGGTCTTCCTAAGCACATCATCACGGTTATCAAGCAACTCATTGAGCCTAGCATTCTCCTCTAGCAAGAAGTTGGGATATTGTCGTACCTCTTCCTTGGAGTCGGAGTTCGAGTCCGAGCTGTGCCTCCCACTCTTCTTGGAATGCGCCATGCCGCAGAAGCCTCCTTGTGTGACGAAGCTCAGGCCGGTGATGTTCTTGCCCGTGTGCCGCTTGTCCTTGCGCTTCTCTTGCTCTTCCTCGCTGCTCGAACTAGAAGAAGCATCGCTTGATGTCGAGTCAATGTCGCTCGCTCCGGCCACCATTGCTCGAGCGGTCTTCTTCTTGTGGCCGCCACTCTTCTGGTGCCTTCTCTCACCCTTGTCCTTGTGCTTGTCCTTGTAGTCGTTCCGGGAGTGGTGCTTGTTGTAGGCGTGCTTGGGCTTGCCCTTGTAGTCGTTCCTGATCCCCATGGCTTCAGGGCATTCGGCAATAAAGTGCCCGTGCTTCCCGCACCGATAGCACATCCCCGAGCTCCGCCTTGCATTCTTGCGGTTCTCGTACATCCGCCCAAACCTCTTGCTCAACAATGCGAGATCGTCCTCGCTCAGCACATCAAAGTCCTCATCTGGCAAGGACATAAGACAAGACAAAGAGAGACCACCAGAGTTAGCATTAGTCCTCGATCCTGAGACGAGATCCAAACTATGAGGGTCAGTGGGGCTATCGCTCTTGGCTCTCAAGCCACGATCAACCTTAGAAGACCTGAGCTTGGAAAATAGCTCACCCAACGTCAGCGTATCATACGCGCTCGACTCCTCAATGGCCTCGACCTTGGCTTCCCACACGGATCTATCCAGGGCATGCAAAAGCTTGATAGCTTGATCATGATCCGTGTACGGGAGCACTGTCACATTGGCCCTCATGTTGTTGACGATGCAAGTGAAGCGCTGAAACATAGCATCGGTCGACTCACCGGGGAGATGAGTGAAGTTCTCGTACTCTCTCCGGTAAGTGGTAAACATCCGGGCTTGCACTTGGGCATTGCCAACATGAGCATTCTTCAACTTGAGCCAAATCTTTCCGGCCACATCCTCTCCATACACTCGATCAAACTCCGAGGCACAGAGAGCACGGAACAAGTAATCAACGGCCTTGCTGTTGGCCACAAACATGTCCCGTGATCCTGGAAGCAGAAAACTATCTGGGATGACATAATGAGGATTCTGAGTGACCTCCCAGATAAGAGTTCCCTTCCCACGCAAAAACGCGCCCATGCGCCTCTCCCACATCGGGTAATTCTTGCCATCAAAGTGCGGAGGACCCGACCCCTTGCCGTAATCGCCCATCTTTGGATCTTAGACTGGTTAGAATCACGAAGATCCGTAACCGGCTCTGATACCAATTGAAGGACCGAATCGGGCGACCAGAGAGGGGGGAGTGAATGGGAGCCGATAAAAATTCTTCCCTAAGGTCGAACTCGGCCTATACCCCGATTGCCACTCCACGAATCCGTGCACACAAGCGAAGCTCCAAACAAGGCACACACAAGCCTAGAAGATCAACCAAGAAGCCTAGGAGCAAAGAGCGGAAGCACCGGACAAGAATCAAAGCACTCGGTCAATTCTGGAAACGACCAGTGCAGACCGTCCGGCAGGTACGGGCGGACTATCCGTGTGTGTACGGCGGACTGTCTGGACCTGCCCTGCGGACTGTCTGAAATAACCACCAGAGCTACCAGAGATGCACCCCGAAAATACGGACTGTCCGTGGAGGGACCCGCGGACCGTCCGCCAGAAATTTGTCCACGTGGACTGTTTGTGAGCCCTCGCGGACTGTCCGCCAAACCCCTTGCAACCAAACCCTAGGACTGAAACAGATCGAAACGAAGACGCGCAAGAACACGAAGAACACGCGACGAACAGAAGGTGGCGCGGACTGTCCGCGGCTGCGGTGCGGACTGTCCGCAAGGTACGAACAGACCCAAAAACGCCCGACTCGCGGGGTCAACTCCAAGAACTCATCACCGGATCTCCCAAACGGTAGAAGCTCTAGAGACAAGATTTTGGGGAGATGATATGCGTCACACAAGGATGCTATGCCCCAAAAATCTCGACCTCTAACTCCCTAAATCACCGGGAATCGCGGATCACACAAGCACTACCATGAACACGAACTCCGGCCAAAAATCCACGAATCGAAGGCTCTCCACGGCGTTTGAGGGGTCAAGATCATACACAAACATGCGCAAGGCATCCACCCATGATCCCCTCAAAGAAATCTGTGAAGAAACGCCTCCAAACTCACGAATCGAGCGAAGAACGAAAACTCCCAAAAATAGCCCCAAAAATGACACGAAAATCACAAAGGACTAGGAGATCACCGGGACGCCGAATGCTTCCATACATCCAGAGGTCAGAGTCTGTACAAGAGTCTAGCCTAAGGAATCCAGAGGAAAACGAAGCAGTCCAGAAAAAATCTACCGGGGGAGAAAGCCCTAGGAAGCAAGAGAGAGAGATGCCATCCACCTCTCCACTATTTATACGAAGTCTATCGGAGGGAGGTAAATGACCACGCTACCCCTACTGCATAAATGAAGATACAACCCCTCAAGGGCATTTTGGTCATGTCTTCATCGGACAGACACACTTCCACCGCGGCTTCGCTTCACCTTGACGCAAACCCCGCGATCACGCCATGTGCCCTCTGCCTCGAAGCTTCCCGAAGCTCCCGGATCACTGTCTCCATCACCTCGGGCCTTCGGACTTGGTTTTGAGGCCCAAACCACGAAACCGTCCACCTGATGGTTTTGTGGGCAAACCACCAAACCCGCGTGCAAGCTTCGGGCTTCAACCGCTACCTTGCACCGGCGCATGTTCACGACTTCAGCCCGCCAGTCCTGCACCGCACGGCTCGCACTTGACCCCATCGGCCACCGAGTCCATCGAACCAAGCCTACTTGCCACTCCATCACCCGGAGGCCACCACGGCTCAGGCCTTTTGCGCTTGTTCTTCACCTGCACCGACACGAGTCAAGCCGCAACCTGTACCTGCACACTTAGCCAAGCATCAGTCCACACAACGTTGTCAATCACTCATCACTAAGGAGCGACCGTCCATTGGTCCTTGGACACACCTGGTCCTCAACGCTGCCCTGTGGGTCCTTAGGTCGGTTCCCGATGTCCACCCTATTTTGGCGCGATTTGCTTGCCTTTGTGGGCCCATGGATCCATGTGAAATCCACGTGTCACACTCTGATTCGTCGGGGGTTGCTTCACTTGGATTGCTTGCATGGCATGCATGCATGGCTCCCTAGTTGGCAGGTTTGCATGCATGGCATCCTTGTTGGCAGCCCACTAGGATGAGGTGATGTGGCATGGACCCTAGAAGGTGAGTTTAGCACTCTTTTCTTGCCTATTTTCCTGCAATCAAATAATCTCCAAGGACAAGTGGAACTACAATATTCTTAACTAAATACGTGTAAGAAATACCTTATGCTCCTTTATTCATGAGTATATTGACGGCTAAAGTAGGCACTTAACAGCCGTCAACAACTCCCCCAAGCTAGCCTCTTGCTCGTCCCGAGCAAGAGATTAAGGACTTAGGTTGGTTGATCAGGAGTTGCTACGATGTTGTATTCCTAATGTATAACAAGATACAGCTAGGTACTCTATCAAGAGTTGAAGAAGTTGGCATTGATCTTACCTTTCACTTGATTGATATTGGGCATGTAGCTTCACCTGCCTTGGGCGGTTGAAAGATAGAATGGTTGTATAAAGATTACTAATCACATGTACCTCGATCAGTTATCAATCCGGAGGTTTTGCAGGTTTTTTTTCAAAAAGAAATCAAAGTTTCTAAAATGATACTCTCGGATCGCTCAATGTGTATGATTCCTCACCAAGGCTTTGATGTGCCTTCTTTCACTACCTACTCCTAATAAGCTGATATGTGGAGCTGTAGGTAGGGAAAACATGTGGCATACCTGTTTCTCATGTATTGTCGAGTCGAAAACCGGATCCTTGGGAGAACAAGCCATACACCCTGATCAAGATGTGCAAAAGTGTGTGTATGGTGGATGGATAATGAACTCCTATTTTGCATGATTTTACTCTCCTCCTTTTCGAAATTTTTGAGACTTGGGCTATGTCTCTTTATTCTCTCTCTTTTTTATGCATGCCCTTGAGCATGTTTTTTTACATAGCCCATAGTCCTTGTTGAATATTTTTGGAGGGAGAGTAATCATGGAACATGCGCGGAGCTTTATTTTGTGGAATGGATGGGAAATGGATGAAATGATGATTGCTAACTTCCAGTGTAGAAGTTTCGCATATGGTGGTGTGTACGTGATCTTGATCATAGGAATATGACAAGTTACTCGCCGAGGGTCACAACAATTCGACAAGACTCAATGAAGAAATCAAGCAACATATGTGGAGGTTTAACATAAGCTAAAATCTACATATGGCCTTGGATAGGAATTTCTTATCATTGAGGAACTTATCATTTTAACATTTTTCAAAAGAAAACTTCGGATATCAAACATCACTTCTTACTAGCTCATAGCAACTCTATTATACCATATCATACCTCGCAACAACTTAGGCAAAGATCATGCTTTTTGCTACCCACAAATTTCAAGCTCAGGTTCGATCATACTAGCCAACAAACTCAAAACTTGGATAGGATACTAAGTTGTAAACAAGGCTTACAAGTGGAATAAACAGAGCAACTATTCATCATTTCAACCATGGAGAATAAGAACACTCTTACCGCGCATACGAAAACAAACTAATTTAAGAAAGTAAATAAATATTTTTGGTCTTTTTAACTTTTTTTTCAGATTTTTATGTGTTTTTAGCATATGGGGTTCTGAAAACAATGAAAGATACAAGTTACCTCAGAAAGGGGGTCCTCCCCCAAGCTAACTTCAGGCTCACTGCTGTAGAGGGCGGTATCCCAACCACACGTAGTAAGCCCTCTGCTCCTCCATCTGTCGCAGCTGTCTCTGCTCCATGGTGTGAATCCTTTCGCCCGTCATACGCTGCCAGTCCCGAGTGGACTCAGCCTGCTGGTGCATCATCTCCTCCATGGTACCGACACGGATGTTGAGCTCGCTCATCTGCTGAGTGAGGGTGGCCCCACGAGATGATGAGCACAACCCGGACGATGAAGACGAATCCCCGTAGGTAGCATCGGCGGGCCGAACCCACTCTCCACTCCCTGCACTAGCCTAGGTCGAGCTACTCGCACCTGGCTGACTCATGGGTTGGTCCCAACCGGGGGCATATCTGGGTGTAACTCCAGACATGTACCCGGCCGAGGCCCATGCGCCAGACAGCGGTGGTGTAGGCTGAGGCTGCGGCTGAGGTGATGGCTGTGGCGGCAGATGTTGTGGCGGTTGCTGTGCTGTCGCTACCCTCCTCGATGCACTCCTAGTGACCCTGTCTCCAGAAACACTAGAACGACGAGGTTCCTCAAGAGGAACGGTTAGTGGCCCTTGGCCGTACAAACGGAAATCCGGGTTAGGTAACCGAATCTGGTTTGCGTGGCCAGGGTAAAAGAAAACCAAGGAATCATCCGGACCCTTTTTAAGAGTATGACCTTGAATCAGATACACCTCATCTATCATGGCCCGGGGAGTATCAATGTAGGGAACGTTAGCCCCTATTGAAATCCCAAGACTCGAAATGATATGTGTGATCAGGGACGTACACTCAATAGAACCCGTCATCCTAAAATTTGTCAACCACTGCCGAATCATAGCTTGCACTGGGGCGATTCTGATTCGTCTGACCGCGGCGTATAATATCCTCATCTCGTCTGTGCGCACGGTTCGAACATCATCCCTCGGAAAGAGAGTGATGGCGAGCCACTTATGCCACAGTCGGAGAGTGGGATGCGTGATATCGTTGCACCGGGGTGCTAACTTGCCATGGACAGGCTGACCAGAAATCTCTTCTCAAAAACTATCTCAAACAAAATCACTGCAAGCTTGATCGAGAGAAATAGCACAACAATGATGAAAACCGAGAGCACGACTAAGATCATGCCATGAGACTCGATATGACGTTCCATGAAAACGAAACGTAATACCAGTCTCATCCTCCCGAAGAGTACAGAGGAACTGAATGGTGAGAGGCCTAGAACCGATCTCCCACACCGGAACAAAGGTCTCCCAACCAAGAGCATGCCAAATGGAATCGAACTCGGAGTCCATACCTGTTTTCTCGAGAAGGACCGAGTCGAACTCCTTGGTGTTGGCGAAGACTCGATCCTTGATGAGAGCATAGGCCTGTCTCTCCCAGTCGTCCCTCAAGTCGATGAAGGCAGCATCGGTGTTGATCACCCTTTTGGCTCGTGGTGTGGGTAGCTCCTCCTCTTCCTCTTCTTCACGGTCGGTTGACATTGGACTTGGTGTAGCTCCAGAGTGGTGAGACGAGCCCTCTCCGTCTCTAGAACGGCGTGAGCGGGTCACCTTCCGGTACGCACCGGCAATCCAACTCATCTTGCACAACAATGGAACAACACGAGCAACTCGGTGATGGGTTAGTGAAATCGAAATGAAATCCTTCCCGAGCTTGCTCCACCAATATTCAATATTCAGCGACAAATTGGAGAGAGTGCTTGACACTTCCACTTGAGCAAGAAATCCAAGAAAACCAAAGAGCAAGAGCAAAGAGGAAGAGAGGGTGATGGAAATGAGTCAATGGGTGAAGAAACCCCTCAATCCCCCTTCTATTTATAGGCAACCGAGCCAGGCACCGGGGTAGAGGACAAGGGCAACGGCTAGGAGCCGTTGGAAGAGGTGGGGCCCACATGACCGTTGGCCAGGGTCGGCCGGCCCCTGGGGTCGGTCGACCCCCTGTCGGGACCGCCTGCTTCCAACTTTTTGCAATGGCTCTCTAACGGCTTCCTGATGTCCTGCCCAGATATCTAGGTCCAGATTCGCCCAAAATGTTGCTCGAAAAATTATTCTTTGATTTTCCACTCAAGAAATTATTTTCAGAATTTTATTTGAAAAGGGAAATTGGCTAGAAAAATCTAGCATGCAGATGCAAGGTTGGAAAAAATCAAATATGCATTTGGAAAAATCAAATAAAACTTTGGAAGGGAAACATGAGATAAATACCAATTTTACCTTTTGGCAAAAAGGACTCATCTTTTTAAGTCTGAGAGCGAGACTTTTCTCGGCGATCAATTCCACTCGTCACCCCATTCCCGAGAAATTGATGGAGATGATTTCTGTATTTCCCGCCACACCCTTCTTGTTTTCTTTGGCTTTGTTGGAGTGGTGGGAAGTCGCGGGGGCTGTGGCTCCGTCCATGCCCCTGATTGCTCATTTTTGCCCTGCAGTGTATAGCATTTCTCTTTTGTCGTTTGAAATCGGAACATCAAGTTCCTCTTCCCAATGCGGAATCGGATCATTCTGGCTCCCACATTGATCCTTGCGTTGGCGTCACTCAGGAACGGTCTCCCAAGAATGAGAGGCATTTCCTTATCATCTTGCATATCAAGGACCACGAAATCCGCAAAGATGCATGAACCTTGGACGAATACCAATAAATTCTCTACTATCCCCTCTGGATATCGGATCGATGCATCAGCAAGTTGGACAGCTGTCACAGTTGGAGTTAGAGCTGGATACCCCAATTGTTCAAACATGGCCTTGGACATAAGGTTAGCACTTGCACCAAGGTCACAAAGAGCATGCTTAATCTTTTGGTAGTAAATCTTGTAGGTGATAGCCGGATAACCAGGATCTTTCTTGTGTGTGATTGTTGAAGATTCTCATGGGTCATGTACCTGCTGTACAGGCTTCCCTGCATAGTCAATGGCTTGTGCCCGCCCAGATGGCTTACCCCATCTGGTGGACACTACAGAAACATTTTCACAGGAGGACACGGGTTGCCCCGGAATCTTCCCGTCTTCAGCAGAGGGAACCAAAGCAGCTAATTGAGCCAACTGGGTTTCTATCACCTTATTAAAGCTCAACTGGTTCTTAAGAGCAGACGAAAGGCTATCAATTTTAATATTAAGGCTCTCAAAAGCCTTATCATGGCAGCTGTTTTCTTATTAAAGCATTCATTAATCTTAGCTTGCCCGAAGACTAGATCTTTCAAGGAAGGTTGGTTTGGGTTGAAAGAATTATCTTGATTACCACCTTGAGAATAAGGGCGCGATTGATTCCACGTTTGACCTCCTTGTGGACGATAACCGTTGTTGCTGTCGTTCATGTACATCACATCCTCCTGAGTAGTAGGGCAGTAATTCCCTGAATGCCCAGTATTACCACAAACTTCGCAAGTCACGCGAGCATCCATTACAGGAGTAGTGGTGGCCATGGCAGCCTTCTCATTGGCGAGATCATTCATTCTCTTCATCATTAGGTCCATCTTGGCGTGCAACATATCCGCTTCCTTGACGGTATGTGTACCCCTTTGACGTGGCTGGAGTCGATCATCACTCCACCCTTGATTGGTAACCATCTTCTCAATCAGTGTAGTAGCTTCAGTGATAGTAAGAGAGAAGAAAGCCCCTCCAGCTGCAGCATCAATATGGCCACGGGCTGTCGGAGTCAGCCCATTATAGAAACTCTGAAGAATAAGCCAGTTGTCCATCCCATGAGGAGGACAAGCCAGGATGTACTCCTGGAGTCTCTCCCAAGCTTCTGGGATAGTCTCATTTGCTGTCTGCTGGAAACTTGAAATTCGCCCCCGAAGGACATTAGTTTTGCCCAACGGAAAGAATTTCGCGAGGAATGCTGCGGAGCACTTTACCCAAGTGTTAATCTCTGCACGGTTAGCATAAAACCACTGCTTTGCCTTTCCCAAGAGGGAGAAGGGAAACAGTCGCAGACGAATAGCATCTTTCTCCACTCCTCGTATAGTGAAGGTACTGCATAGTTCTAGGAACTGCTGCAGGTGGGCGCTCACGTCTTCATTAGGCTTACCATAGAATGGGCTAGCCTGTACCATCGTAATTAAGCCAGTCTTGATCTTGAAGTTTCCATTTCTAGTGTTGATCACAGGGCCTGTCGGCACCTGGTCAGCAGAGGGAGCGGAATACTCGCGAAGAGTCTTCTCGACAGGGTTGGCCATGGAAGTTGATGCGGATGGCACAAAGGAAGCTGGATCGACTTCCGAACGTTCACGCAAAGGAGAGCCGAAATGATTTCGTGCCTTCCTTACGAGTGACTCAGGATCTTCAGTAAAATTCGTTGGAAGTCGAAACCAGTCATGCACTACCTATCTTCATCATCAATAGACAAAGAAGACAATCTAAGTTAGCCTGCATTGAGAACTGTTTTATTCCTGTCATGATCATAAACATATGCAAAGTGTTGATATGTCATCCTTAAGCCTTCCTCGGCAACGGCGCCAGAAATGCTTGTTGACATTTCTTAATGCAATCACCTAAGAACAGGTTTGGAACCCATCCTGGTAACAGCACCAGAAATGCTGGTTGGTAAATCTTAACGTTACAGAGATCCGTAAGCACACGGAAGTACCATTGTAGCATTTCCCCAAAGGAGTATTCCAAAGGGTATCGAATCCAAGGAAGGCATTGGCGGAATGACAAGATCAACTCTATTGCAATGAGTATAGATCATAGACGGAAATAAATTAGACACTCAAGTGCAGGGGTAAGAATATGATAATGGGGGTAGTGTGATCACACACACACTCACTCTCTCTCTAAGGGAACCTAGGCATAGGAGGCGACACACAAGTTAGTTCTAGGTTCTTATGTACTATACACATAAAGTTGGTAGGAACGAGTTAGATACACTAGCGTTGAAGAACATTGACTTAAGCACCCAGGTACCACGGGGAGATAACCTCCCGCGTTGCTTCCGCACAACTCCGGTTGTTATATTTTAGACTCCTACTGCTTATCCGAACGTGGGGGATTTCAGAGGACCAACGGCTGTCACTACCGCGGCCTACCCCAAGACAAACCGTGGGATAAACTCATAAGTAAGGTAGCTACGCAACCCAAGCACCATGCTTACGTTGTTAGCCGGACTTGACCAGCCCGGGCTATTGTGACCCAGGTCAAGCCACCAGATAAACCAGCCAATTACACCGAGTACCGTAGCTTAAGCACAGACTTCATACAACGCAATCATGTCATCTAATTAGATCAAACCAGGTTAAGTACACAAACGGATTCATGTTTTTCTATGTCTGTTCAACTGGATCAAAGGGTTGTGTTCGCGAAGAACACGAGCCTCTAACTTATGAACAAACACCAGAAACATGTAAAAGTCACCCGTCAAGTGGATGAAAGGCCTTGTTCATCAAGAACAGGAGCCTCTAAATGATGAACAGGTGAAGAACACATGAACAAATCACTCATGCATACTAACACAACTTTATATGAAATAGATAAATAACTGAAGTAGATCAAAGTCATACAAATGAAATAAGACACAAGACAACTCATACCTAGATCCCAAAGTAGACTTGGAATGGAGGCAAACACCCCGGGGATGGCGCCTAGGACCAATAGGGAACCACCACGTAGAAGCCCCTGAGTCGCGGCCACAAGGTCGGTTCGGCCGACCTATGGGGTCGGCCGACCCCCTGTGGGCCCCACTCAGGGTGTGCTTCCTCCTGGAGGCTACCCTGTGGGTCCTTAGGTCGGTTCCCGGTGTCCACCCTGTTTTGGCGCGATTTGCTTGCCTTTGTGGGCCCATGGATCCATGTGAAATCCACGTGTCACACTCTGATTCGTCGGGGGTTGCTTCACTTGGATTGCTTGCATGGCATGCATGCATGGCTCCCTAGTTGGCAGGTTTGCATGCATGGCATCTTTGTTGGCAGCCCACTAGGATGAGGTGATGTGGCATGGACCCTAGAAGGTTAGTTTAACACTCTTTTCTTGCTTATTTTCTGCAATCAAATAATCTCCAAGGACAAGTGGAACTACATTATTCTTAACTAAATACGTGTAAGAAATGCCTTATGCTCCTTTATTCATGAGTATATTGACGGCTAAAGTAGACACTTAACAGCCGTCAACAGTTACTATGGGTGTTGTCAATGCACTCATCAAGGCGGAGATTGAGGACCAGGTGTGTCCGAGGACCAGTGGAGGGTCACTCCTTAGTGATAAGTGATTGACAACATTGTGTGGACTGATGCTTGGCTAATGCAGGTACA
The DNA here is from genome assembly GCA_036936925.1 of Cenchrus fungigraminus. NCBI lineage: Eukaryota > Viridiplantae > Streptophyta > Magnoliopsida > Poales > Poaceae > Cenchrus > Cenchrus fungigraminus. The sequence continues at coordinate 92,727,764 of CM072773.1, read as the reverse complement.
GGTTGCGGTTCGACTCGTGTCGGTGCAGGTGACGAACAAGTGCGAAAGGCCTTAGCCGTGGCGGCCTCCGGATGATGGAGAGGCAATTAAGCTTGGTTCGATGGACCCAGTGGCCGATGGGGTCAAGTGCGAGCCGTGCGGTGCAAGACTAGCGGGCTGAAGTCGTGAACATGGGCTGGTGCAAGGTAGCGGATCGAGGCCAAAGCTTGCACACGGGGTTTGTTGGTTTGCCCACAAAACCATTAGTGGACGGTTTCTTGGTTTGGGCCGCAAAACCAAGTCTGGAGGCCCGATGCGATGGAGACGGTGATCCGGGAGCTTCGGGAAGCTTCGAAGCGGGGGGCACGTGGCGTGATCGCAGGGCTTGCGTCGATGCTAAGCAAGGCCACGGTGGAAGCGTGTCCGCTCGATGAAGACTTGACCAAAATGCCCCTGAGGGGTTGTATCTTCAGTTTAAGTTGTAGGGGTAGCGTGGTCATTTACCTTCTCCGGTGAACTTCGTATAAATAGCGGAGAGGTGGATGGCATCTCCCTCTCTTGGACTCTAGGGTTTCCTCCCCCGGTAGATCGCTCTGGACTGCTTCTTTTTCCTCTGTATTCCTTAGGCTAGATTCTTGTATAGACTCTGACCTCTGGATGTATGGAAGCATTCGGCGTTGCGGTGATCTCCTAGCTCTTTGTGATTTTCGTGTCATTTTCAGGGCTATTTTTGGAGAGTTTTGTTCTACGCTCGATTCGTGGATTTGAGGGTGTTTCTTCTCGGATTTCTTTGAGGGGATCATGGGTGGATGCCTTACGCATCTTTGTGTGTGATCTTGACCCCTCAAACGTCGGGGAACACCTTCGATTCGTGCATTTTTGGTCGGAGCCCGAGTTCATGGTGGTGGTTCGTGTCATCCGCGATTCCCGGTGATTTAGGGATTTAGAGGCTGAGATCTTTGGGGTATAACTTCCTCTTGTGACGTTTCTTACCTCCCTCAAATCTTGTCTCAAGAGCTCTAGCCGTTTGGGAGATCCGGTGATGGATTGGTAGGTGTTGACCCCGCGGGTCGTGCTGTTTCTGTTCTGTTCGTGAGCCGCGGACAGTCCGCGCACTGTGGCGGACGGTCCGCAAGACCCGTGTTCGTCGCAGTTTGTCACGTGTTCGTGCGCGCTCGTGTTTCGATCAGTTTTGGCTCTAGGGTTTTGTTGCAGGCAGTTTGCGGACAGTCCGCGAGTCCTTCACGGACGGTCCGTGTGGCCAACGTTTTGTCTGGGGCTGTGCTGAGTTTGTCTGGGGTTTCCAGCGAGTTCTTCCGGACGGTCCGCGCTGCCTCCACGGACAGTCCGCGACACTGGCGGACAGTCCGCGTAGCTCAGCTGGACAGTCCGATTTTCTCGGTGCGTCTCTGGTAGTTCTGTTGTCTTTTTCGGACAGTCCGCAAGGTTGGTCCGAACTGTCCGCTTGTGCATAGCGGACAGTCCGCCCGTACCAGCCGGACAGTCCGCGCCTGGTTTTTCCAGAATTGACTAGGTGCTTCGTTTCTTGTCTTGTGCTTCAGCGGTTTTGTTTCAAGGCTTGTCTCTAGGACTTGTAGGCTTGTGTGTGCCTAGTCTAGAGCTTCTCTGGTGTATGTGAGTACTCAGAGTGGCAATCGGGGTATAGGCCGAGTTCGACCTTCGGGAAGAATTTTTATTGGCTCCCATTCACTCCCTCCTTCTTTGGTCGCCTATTCGGTCCTTCAAATTATTATTGTACTGTTGGATATGAACTTATTGACATGTTTATGTTCAATACCTAGCGGGTAGCCTGCAGGAAAGGGCACGGGTAAGAATTCTTACCCGTTACATTCAGCGGGTAAGGGTATAATAGAGATAGACGGGTATGCCAACAGGCGGGTAAATGCTTTACCGTTATTCTATCCTGCCCATTGCCATCTCTACTTGTGATCAGCGATGCCGCTGCGTCGTTCAGTTAATAGAATTTCTATTCCTCACAAAAAAAAAGATGATGCTATTTGTTTTTGACGTGACAATGCTTTGATCTATATGAGAGGCAATGGGTCCTAGCAAGGATGCATTGGCATCTATTTTGGCTTTGTCCAAAGGTAGAGTTGGATATTATTTACTCCATCTGTCCCAAAATATAGTTATGTTATGATCCCCCAACAGATTAAGGATCCTAAAAAAAATACAGTTGTCTTTGTTTAAAACTTCCACGGCTCCATTATCTGATAATGAGACGCTCTACAGCTGACGCCATTTATCTAGCTCAGTTTTTTTTTTGAGATTTACAATATCTAGCTCAGTTTCCTTTGGTGCCTGGTTCGCATGATGCTAAAAAGCAGCGCTTGCCCATCTGATTCATTTGGCACAAAGCAAACAGCTGCTACATGAAAAATCTTGCCGTCCAATTAGTTGTGCACCAAATCTTACGCAGATCAAACTAGGGCGGAGATGGCCGGGGAAGGGGTCGTGCGCGACCAGATGCTCACCCTGGAATTACTGGTGGCCGGAGAGGAAGTGGGAGCAATGCCGGCGAGCTCGTACGGCGGCGCAGCGGCTCGGCGGCCGCTGGAGCGTTGCTCCGGCGACGGAGACGGCTCCGGCTGGTCCACAAGCGGCTCGGGAAGGTTGAGGGAGGTCGTGCGGAAGGTTTGGGGAGCTCGGGCTGCTACGGCTGGCTCTGGAGGGGAAGGTTCGCCGTGGGGGGTGACAATGGTGGGCACAACGGCGGCGGGGCAGACGACGGTGGCGTGCCTACGTGCATGAGCTGGGTGTGGCCTTTTATAGGCGGCGACGACGACGATGACTTGACGACCACGCACTGGCCAATGGGGCAAGGCGGTGGAGAGCATGGGCGTGCGCGGGACGGCTGGGTACGGCGGCGACGTGGTTCGACGGACGGCGCAGCTGGGCGGCGCGGCGGTCGAACTGGCGTGCTGCACGTGGCGGCTTCGCACGGGAGCTCAACGTCGGTTCGAGGTGGGGGTCCCAGCACGCGTGCATGGAAGGTGCCTCGACGTTCGGACCGGCGGGCACAGGTGTGCCTCAGCGTGCGCGCGTCTGGCGGCCGACGTGGCGAGGGCGCGACGGCGTTGTGTGCGAGGACGGCCTCGGTGCAAAACAGTTCAGGGTACACTTGTTTGACCAGTGCAAACTCACGATTTTGCCAACAAAGTGCATGTCGCGGTAAAAAGCAAAGTTGTAGATCACTGCCCCCTCTACAACTTTCACAAAGGTCGATTGGTGTTTTGCTCAATAGATCGAGCATAAATATCAGGCGAAAATCAAGATTTTCTCGGCGTCTTATGAATAGTGCTAACAGATTTTGACCAGGTTTTCCCCATTATTCACTCAAAATTAGCAACGCCGCCCAAAAGCAAAGTTGTGTCCCTCGAAAAGATGAACAACTTTTATTTTGGCTGATTTTTAAGTGTTTAGATGAAATTTGGAGAACAGGGCAAAAGTTCTAGCAAGGGTATAGGTCAAAAATGGTTGACTAGGGTTTTTAAGAGGTTTTTGACCAAAGTTGACCATACTTGATCAAGAGTTGACCATTAGGGTTGGTTGGCTCGGTTTTCGAGGTGATGACCCAGGTTGACCAGTGTTTGACCAAAGTCAACATGTTTGACTTGGTTGACCAGTCGTCAGCGTTAATTAACCCTAATTGGAAACCTAGGGCGTCACAGCCCATTAGCATTGGAAGGGGTACACCATCTATTAGTCCCGTATTGCTAATGGACGATGGTGTGTGATATTTTCTCCCAATAAATATGAACCGCACCCCTCCTGAGGCACGACTTCAAGCAACAGCCACACCGCTCAAGCTCTCTCCTCGTCGTACTCGCGAACCTAGCAGTCCGGCGCGTGACGCTTCCTCCCCATACGTGTGGATACTTTGGAGGTGCTGCATCTGGAGCACTAAGACAAGCCACACGTGAAGGATGTGACGTGAGCAACTACACGATACTGCTACCCTCGACGCGTTTACATCGAGACGGTTCCACTGCATCTGCGCATCTAGTGGTAATCTCGTGATCTTTGACAGCAACAGTTCCTGTTTTATGGGGTAGAAAATTTTGTTTTGTGCTAGCGTAGCCACCCTGTATCCCTTCAATGGTACCAGAGCCGTAGCTGCTAAGTTTTAGATTCGGGATGTGTGCATATGGTGATATGCATGGGTGTATATCAAAAAATTGTGATCGGTTTCCTGTTCTTGCCGTGATGGTCGTGTAACGAATTACTCCTACCAGTTCGAATTCCGCCATCGGAGTTAAGTGATACATGTAAACCCAGTCACAACGAGGAGGAGATCAATTGGATTGGTCGAATTGAAGTTAGGTCAAGTGCCAGGCACATGGGATGCGCGGTGACGGCAGATTGGATCTGCTACCACTACAAGGAATGTGCCGACTAGTGACGCAAAAAAGGACGTTTCTCCTCATAAACTGCGATTTATGATGTCATTTGTTACGAAAACCGGCAGACAGAAATGAAATTCCGCTGAAACCGGCAGACGCCCAGAGCCTCGCCTCATCAAGGACGGAAGGAGCCAAAGCGACCGGCATCAGAGCGCGATGATCGTGGACCCGATGGTTGCGCTCACGCCAAAGCGACCAAACAACGAGCCAGGCCAGGGAGTCGAAGCCTTTCCTCCTAGCCCTGGGAATCCTCTTCCTGGCATGTAACCACCACGCCGCGAACAGCTTAGGAGCCTGCGGCACAAGCGGATGGAGCCCTACCTCACCGAGGACTCGGAACCAGACCTCCCGACTCAAGGAGCAGCCAGTCAACAAGTGGTCAATCATTTCCACCTCCTGAGCACAGAGAGCGCACTCATCGGAATCCCGCAACCTGTGCTGCCGCAGACGGTTGGAAGTCCAGCAGCGACCATGGAGGACGAGCCGACCAAAAAACTTGCACCTCCCAGGGGCCTGCACCTTCTAAAGCTGTCGGGCACCCAGAAGCTCAGATTTACCCCGGAAGAGGGCCTGGTAAGCTGATGCGACCGTGAACTGACCGTTCGTCGACCAGTTCCATACAAACCTGTCTGGAGAAGAGGAGAGGGTCCAGCCATGGACCAAATCCCAAATCCGGAGGTACTGGACGAGCACCTGTACCATGAGTGCGAGCTTGATATCTTGAATCCAGCGATCCTGAACAAGCCCCTGAGCGATCATATGCTTTGTTCCTAGTCCTGATGGGCACAACTGCCCAAAGGTTAGGGGCAAGCGTCTGCATCGAAGCGTAGTTAATCCAATTGTCCGACCAGAAGAGGGCGTTGGAGCCGTCACCGACCACGACCGTCACAGAGGTAGCAAAGAACTCCTTTGCCAGCGTATCCGAAGGCAAACACAGACCAGTCCACGTGCGTGTGGCATTAGTAAGAGCTAACCAGAGCCACCGTAACCTAAGGGTGAAACTCATGAGCCTAATGTTAGGGATGCCTAGGACCCCATAAATGGTCGGACAGGCCACCCTAACCCAGGCCACGACGCACTTACCACCAGAAGCGACCTCTGTGCCACACCAACAGAAACCCCTGATAGGGTTTCAATAGTATGAATCACCCAAGGAGAGATGGCAATGGCCGTCGAAATATGCACGGGAATAGCCAAGAGGGTGGACTTGAGTAGAATGAGCCTCCCACTCCTAGTTAGGAGCCGACCTTTCCAAGCGGGAATGCGGTTGGCGACCTTATCAACCAACGGCTGCAGAGCCGCCTTGGGCAGCCTATGGATGGAGAGGGGAACTCCAAGGTGGGTGCAAGGAAAATCCGCGGCTGCGCACTGAAGAATGGAGGTAGCAAGGTTAACCTCCATGTCAGTGCAATGAATCAGGAAGATCTGGCTTTTGGAGAAGTTAGTGGCCAGCCCTGTGGCCTTCTCAAAGAGCACCAAGATCTCCCGGATGACCCTGAGCTCCTTAACGATCGGTGCTAGGAAAAGCACCACGTCATCGGCATAGAGGGACGTTCTATGCAAGATGCGACGACCCAGAGGCACAAAGAAGTTCATCTCCAGCACCTACCTAATCATAGCGTTAAGGCATTCCGTGACTAGGACAAAAAGAAGCGGGGAGAGGGGGTCCCCTTATCTCAAACCATGACCATGGCAGATCCTGCGACCTGGAACCCCATTCATGAGCACCTTCGTGCTCACCGTAGAGAGAATGGTGGAAACCCAATCTGTCCACGGGGTAGGACAGCCAACCGCTGAGAGCAGCTCGAGCAGAAAAACCCATGAGATAGAGTCAAAAGCTCTCCTGAGGTCAAGCTTCAACATATAGTAATCCTACGGTGATCCTTGCCTATCCACATCGATCTATACAAGCCCCTAAGGGGGCAGGCGCACAGCCCAACAGGGGGCTGGCAGCAGGTGAACCCAGGGCCCATAGGGCCATCCTATACAACTTGCTAGGCGGGCGCGGTGTGGCCGGGCACAGAAGGGGCGACGAGGTCGCCACAACGCGAGTTGAAGGGGTCGCGCGTGGCGTGGGTGTCGAGGGGCCTGGGGCCGCGTGTGGCGCGGGCACAACAGGTTACGGGGCAACCAGCGGCGAGGTTGCAACCGCAGGTGGTACGGTGGGCGGTGGCGGTGGGTTGGCCCGGGAAGCGGCCGGCGGAGACAGAGGACCTGCAGGCAGAAATTGTGAGTTTGTGACGGGCCAATGGGTAACAACACAAAATTAGTAGCATTGTCCAGGAAGTCAAAATCCGAGACGGCCGATGGGGTGCGGTTCGCAACAAAGGGAAAGGTGGATTCGTCGAAAGTAACATGTCGAGAGATGATGATCCGATTGCTCGAGCGATCAAGACACCGATACCCTTTGTGGTGAGTGGAGTACCCGAGAAAGACATAGGGCCGACCACGGAGCAAGCTTGTGGGGTGTGGTGGCGGAGAGGTTGGGGGTAACATGCGCAACCAAAAACGCGTAGGTGATCGTACACGGGCGCCGTGCCAAAGAGGGCAAGGTGTGGTGTCGAGAAGCGCAGGGTTTTGGTTGGGAGAATGTTAAGGAGGTGGGTGGCAGTGTGTAGAGCATCAGCCCAGTAGGCGGGCGGTACGCTGGCCTGGAACAGGAGGGAGCGAACAATGTTATTAGTGGAACGAATGATGCACTCGGTTTTACCGTTCTGGGCGGAGGTGTATGGACATGACAAACGCAGTTGGACGCCATGAGTGAGGAAGAACGTGCGGGAGCTAGAGTTGTCGAACTCACGTCCATTGTCGCACTGAACGGCCTTAATGGAGACGCCCAACTGGGTACGTATGTAGGCAAAAAACTGAGACAATGTCGAAAAAGTGTCAGACTTAAACCACAGAGGGAATGTCCACAGAAAATGTGAGCAATCATTGAGAATAACCAAGTAGTATTTATAACCAAAAACACTAATGACCGGGGATGTCCACAAATCACAATGAATGAGATCAAAATTACTAGTAGCTTGAGATGATGACACATGAAATGCTAGGCGAGTATGGCGATTGTTCATCACTTCATCAGTCCATCGTCATCATCGCAGTCGTCAATCGTCATCAAGGTCCGGCCGGCGTCATCAACCGCAATCGTCATCAAGATGTGGCCGTCCCCCAACCTGCGCCACTGTTGTTGCTTCTTTAGGAGCAGTTATCTTTCTGTTTTTCTTTATCTCTTCTGAAGTCTTACTCTATGGTATTGTGATGAGATCTGTACGATCTAATTTCCAACTATTTAGTTCAGTTAAATGTTTTTTTGATGCATTTGTTGCTCATGCAGTTGTCACTGAGAAGATCTCTGATGTATGCATTGATCTTCTTTCTAGGCAGATTTATAAATCGCAATCTCAAAAGTAAGTAACTGGTTTCTAATCTTTGCTTCATTCGATTATTTATGCCAGGCTTGTACGTGTGATCGAGTTATGATGTTGCCCGGTAGAGAATGATAGTGGGATCACTGCCACTGGCCCACGGTTCTGCCATCAGAGCTATCAATGGCAGGCCATGCCAATCAATCATGATTTCTCCCTTGCATGATCCAGGTATTTCTCTGCCCTTTATTCCTCTCCTCATCATTATTGTGAATTTGTGATTTGCTTTAAATGTTAAGAATTCATTATGTTTGCTTTATCTTATTCTAATCTGCACGGCACAGATTTACGACAACTAGGTTTTGGCAGTTTCATGCATACCTTAATCTTTATAAGAATCATGTATCTTAGTATGCCTATCTTGCTGTCCAGCAAAATTTTGAGAGATTGTCACGAGACCTTGACTAATGCTGTAATGCTGTTTGAGGGCAATAGAATCATGATAGAAACTCCATTAATTGGGTACCAGTGTCAAATGACTGTAGTTCCAATTAAGATATATTTACCACTGTGACCACTCTCTGTTAACTTCCTGGTAAGCATGACACCCAATTTGCACTGGAAACCAGCATCTCACTGTTGAAGAAAGGGTTTATACGTTTGTAGTGTTGTCTTTAGTCTTGTAACTTGTAACCTGAAACATGACATCTTTGCTAATACTTTGTACAATTACATATATGGATATATTGTTTGCATCAATGCCTTTGGTGGCCTAATTTACATTATGTTTCTTTTTTGGTTTAGTGCAGAGATAAAGTAATGCCATCCAGGACCATCCGTTGCTGGCATTCAAGGTTAATCAAGAGGAGCTCCACCCAGATTACTTCGATCTTGCAAGTAAACTTTTTGTTCCCAATCTCCTATTTACATGATGTGCACATCAGAAATACTTAGTGTGGATCGCCTTAATTGATCTTTAGTTCCAACTATTCAACAGTCAAATTTTGCACTCTGTACAAATGTCATCCCTTGGTTTATCATAACAGTGGCATAGAGCTTTAGTTTATCAGTTAAAATCTGATTTCGAGATCATTGTAAACCTATAGAGGTTGTTACATGTTGCTGGATGAATACATCTTTCAGTATAAACTTGGGCTGGAAAAAACCGTTTTTATGTCCTGTAAAGCTATCTGATAATGAGCATAATCACATACAGCCTTGATGTCATTTCAAGGGCTCCATCACATAAATAACACTACACCACAACCCAAAATCACCATTAGACCTCCGTTGGTAAAAGGTCAAAATAGACTATGAACGGCCCTTTGGTAAATGTTAGAGGCGAACCCTCCATCGGTAATTCAATGAGTGTCAATGAACGGTCCATTGGTATTTATTTTTACGTTAACCAATGGCCAGTCCGTCGGTGTTATGCTTTACATGGGTTGCACCATCCGTCGGTGAAGAATTTCAGCCCACCGCGCCAAAAAAAAGCCCACGCGCGAAAGGTAACCCTAGAATCCCCACCCTCCTCTCTCTCCCCCACCTGGCTGCCGCGCCCGCCTCAGCTTTTTGCCGCCGCCGCGCGCTAATTCTCGATCCACCCCGCGCTCCCGGTTCCTAATCTTCGCGCCGTCGCGTTCGAGCGCGCGGTCCCAAAATCCCCACCGCACCGTGCCTCTCCTCCTCCCTCTGCTTCATTCTGCGCCACGCCTCCCGACCCTCCACTCATTTGCGCCGCGCCTCCCGTTCACATCAGGCTGCGCCGCCGCCGCCGCATCCAACCACATCCCCTTCAGTTCGAGCCACCACATCCACTCACCATCCCACCTCAATCCATCCCCAGCAGCAAGCCTTCAGGTCGACGGCCACAAGCAGCATGCAGTGTGCAGTTTGTCCACAGCAGATGCCATCCCGGTGGGGAACCTGCTGTTGGCACCTTTTGGAGCCAACAAGCACGCGGAGGAGCTCCTTGCAGCGCCTCCACGCCGTACCGGTCAGACCAGTGCGGGTCACCGGTTAGACCGGTGTCGCCAGGAAGATCCGGCGAAAGACCAACGAACGTCGCCCGGGCAGGATCCCGTCGGGGCGGCGCACGCAGGATTGCTCTAAGGTCGGCAAGGCCACCTAGAACGCCTTCAGACGTCGCGGAGACGAAGGAAGAACAGCAGATGGGATTGGAAAAGCTAGGGTTTAGAGATAAAAGTAAATACGAGACAAATAAGGTAAATATGTTTGATCGATTGGATGATGGACTCAATCGGCCGCAACCTCTCATATTTATTGGGGTGGGAGGACTTGCCCTGCAAGGAAATCCTTTTACAAGTCTAATTCTATCAGGACTCCTTGTTGTAACTCGGACACGGGGTGCACCGGTCAGACCGGTGTGGCGTGCCGGACCGGCTATAGGAACCAGGACCGGTCAGACCGGTGTGGGGGACCGGTCAGACCGGTCTGTCCTGCCTGGTCGGCTAGGTGCCAATTTTGAGTGTCAACATATGCCCCCTGTTTTTTGGCAAAGGATACATGCCAAAAAATATCTTTCTAAACTAAAAAACACTTAGGACGATGTTTTAACAAAACAACAGCCGTATACATACTTTATTCAAGTCGAGGATGACGCCTGCTTCGGTCTCCACTCCTCCCGGGTCCGTGTTGGCTTGCCTGGCTTCTCTTCAATCTGCTGCTCCATTGCTCCTCGCTTGCGTAGTCTTTGCAACCTCCTTTTTTGAGTATGGAACAAGCCTGAGGGACACCACCTCGGCTGCATCTCCTTAGCATTTTGCTTGTTGCTATTCTCACCTTGCTTAATAGTAGTACATACATTATTTTTGACCAGATTGCTATTACAAACAATCGGTCTTTGTAATGCATTATAATTTGAGTATGCAACAGGATATTGATTCATATATGAATTCATGTACATACTACAATAATCAGCAGGTGAATAATAGCAAGGATAATACCAAGACGATGGCATAACAGATCTAACAAAAGGATATTGTGAAAAGTTACCTCGTTGGTGATGAATACCTTTATGTCTTGGTGGTGCTTTTACGCCCTTAGCACCGTTTGGCTGATTACTTTGATCCTTAGTAGCTCCTTCCCTCTTATATTTGGCCAGGAGCTCATTAAAACTCGGCCTTGCTTTTTTCTTGGGCTTGGAGCATCTTGAACCTTTCTGGAGGCACCGGTCAGACCGGTCTGGACACCGGTCAGACCGGTCTGGACACCGGTCAGACCGGTCTGGGCACCGGTCAGACCGGTCGACGCAGTATCGGTCGTCTTGATCTTGTCTTGCCCCCCAAGCGTTGAAGTCGCTGAAACCTTGGGGATCACCTCCAGAGGCTGCCTCTCTTCGTGTCTTTGCTCTCCAATGATCACATTCTTCCCTTTAGCGTTTTTGGCTTGATCCGGACGAATAAGCACCTTAGGATTTGATAACTCAAGAGTATTAACAAAGGCACTGTTAGGGAAAGGATTTTCGTCGACTTGCATCTCATGGAATTTCAAACGACCTTCATTAATGGCCGATTGCATTTGACGACGAAAAGTATTTCAATCATTGGTAGCATGAGAAAAAGAATTATGAAATTTACAATAGTCACGTCTTTTTATTTGATCAAGAGGTGGTATAGTGTGAGACATTTTAATTTTACCCGACTTAAATAGCTCATCAAATATTTTATCACACTTAGCCACATCAAAAGTAAATTTCATCTCATCCCGACTCTAATGAGCCGGCTTAAGAGAAGCACAAGTGTTTGCCTTATCATTAGGTAACCAAGTAAATTCAGCAGCACACACTTCTTTACTCTCATCGTCCGATGTTTCATAATCTAGCATATGTATATTAGGACGATCAGATTTGAGCCGAGTATCTTTGCTTCGGCTTTCATGAGCTAAAGCTCTTACTAAGACTTGGGCAACATCAATAAATTCATGACCCTCTAATTTTTCTTTAATATGGGATCGCAAACCATTAAAAGCTAATTCAGCAAGATCCCTTTCGGAGATAACAAGATTATAACAACGGTTTTTGGTTTCTCTAAACCTCCTAATGTAACTAGTAATAGGTTCATCATGCTTTTGCTTAACCGATGTTAAATGACTCAATCTTAACTCATTATCTCCGCTATAAAAGTGGTCATGGAATTTTTGTTCTAATTGTTCCCAAGTGTGGATAGAGTTAACAGGTAATGAAGCAAACCATGAAAAAGCATTGCCAGTTAAAGATAAAGAAAATAAACGCACTCTTATTTCCTCTATGGCACTAGCTTCTCCTAGTTGAGCAAGATATTGATTAACATGCTCCCACGTAGTTTTGCTATCATCCCCATTAAACTTTACAAATTCAGGACAACGCCAACCAATAGGATAGGGAACCGAATCAAAACTAGAAGGATACGGTTTTCTATATGAAAGATTTTTATTTTTCACTTCTATCCCATAGTCATCTTTCATTTGTTTAGCAAGATTAGCGTTAAACCTATCGATGACTTCCTGGATGGTGGTTGGCATTGGCGTAGTAGAAGCATTCGATTGCCCCACATTCGGCTGTGTGTATGAGCCAGAAGTGTGGTGTTGCAAACGGCTATTATCTTGGGGATTAGGTGCATAACCATACCCAATGCCTGTCTCAAACGGAACCATAATTGGAATACCTTGAGCTACTGAAGTATTCCCACCAGATCGGCCAGAAGCGGCCTGAACAGGAGGAATAGTAACTATAGGTTCCGGAGACGAGGGAAAAGGCACCACAGCGCCAGCACCGGTCTGACCGGTCAGACCCATCGGTCTGACCGGTCTGTTCTGACCAAACGGCGGCGGTGGTGATTGTCCCGCAAAATAATTCAACGGCATACCATACTGAGGATTAATTGTTTGTGCAGCTGATGAATTAATAGGTGGGGTCTGAGGTGCCACAGTTTTAGAACCAGATGCAATATTATCATCACCCTCTACCCGTTTACCGAGACTCTTATCTACCATGTTTTGCATATTTTCAATCATCGATAAACGAAAGCTATCCATCACAGTAGTAAGATCATTAACGGTAACAAAAGAGGATGGAGACGATGATGTGCTCACATTGGGTGGTACCTCAGGCGGTGGAGTGTCGAAGGTGATGTCCTTGATCTTCTTCACCTTGCCTTCGCGATTCTTCTTGAAGTGCGACAAGTAGTGAAGCCGATCCTCTTCAGCCTTCTTCTTCATGAGCTCTTCTAATTCTTGGCGATCTCGTTCGGCCTTTTGCTTCATGAAGTCCTCCATAGCCTGACGATCTTCTGGTGAGAGCTCTTCATCCGTGAAGTTGACGATGTTGTTTTTATCTAGCTCGCACCGAGACATGTCGCCGGAGTTGGATAGATCGGTTAGGATAGCCAGATCTTCGTTCCCCAGCAGAGTCGCCAATTTGTTGGCACCTTTTGGAGCCAACAAGCATGTGGAGGAGCTCCTTGCAGCACCACCGGTCAGACCGGAGTCGCCGGGAAGATCCGGCGAAAGACCAACGAACGTCGCCCGGGCAGGATCCCGTCGGGGCGGCGCACGCAGGGTTGCTCTAGGGTCGGCAAGGCCACCTAGAACGCCTTCAGACATCGCGGAGACGAAGGAAGAACATCAGATGGGATTGGAAAAGCTAGGGTTTGGAGATAAAAGTAAATACGAGACAAATAAGGTAAATATGTTTGATCAATTGGATGATGGACTCAATCGGCCGCAACCCCTCATATTTATTGGGGTGGGAGGACTTGCCCTGCAAGGAAATCCTTTTACAAGTCTAATTCTATCAGGACTCCTTGTTGTAACTCGGACACGGGGGGCACCGGTCAGACCGGTTAGGCACACCGGTCTGACCGGTGTGGTGTGCCGGACCGGCTACAGGAACCAGGACCGGTCAGACCGGTGTGGGGGACCGGTCAGACCGGTCTGTCCTGCCTGGTCGGCTAGGTGCCAATTTTGAGTGTCAACACCTGCTGACGGGATGCTCCTCTCAGCCTTCCGCTGTGGGCTGGTAACGCTGCTCCTTCTTGTGCTTAACCTTCAATTGGATTGGCAGTGAATTTATTTTCATCTTGCTCCCTTTCTTCAATAGATCCACTGCTGTCCCCATCCACTGTCGTGACCTCGACTGCTCCACTGCTAAATTTGATTGACAGTTAAGTTATTTTACTCGTCTTCCCTTTCTTTACCAGATTTCTATGCCTATTTGTTGCCTGCACAACGTGTGGTGTTTTGTATTTCAAAGCTCAGCTCATTTTGTAAACCAATTAACTTGGTTCATGACTAAATAAAAAAGGTGGTTTATACTTGTATGCTGACTAAAGATATCTGCTGGATGTGTGGTAGTTTTTACTTTTTCGTTTTTGTCTTTTGATTAGAGAGTATGTTAATAAGGCGGTTGCTAGATTGAAATTGCTAAGGCTGTTTATTCAAAATCACTGAGTCATCATGAGAATGCTTTATCATTGCTTTATAATCTGTGTTCCGTATTCCAGAAAATAATGCTGACTAATTTATTTTCACAAAGATTATCTATGAGAAAAAAATTCTTTCTTTGCTGCTGTACTATTGATCTAATTATTTTTATTTTGGTTCTATAACCTGCAGGATATTGCAGCTTCTTGGACTCCCTAACTAATAGTGAGTTTTGCATCACGGAATTTGAAGGTGCAACTTCTTATTCTACCGTGTGTTTTCATCCAAGATTTGTTATGTACTCCTTTCATTAATTGTAATCATTATGAAGCATTGTATTTTTAATAAGATGCATTAAGCACAGAACTGTAGTTTAAATGACAGAAAAGTGGGATGTTCTGGTTCAAATAAACTACTCATGTGATGAGGTATTTTTGTCAAGTTACCTGAGTAGCTCGTATGAGTTTGCATGTTATTTCAACACTGTAGGAATGTCAGCTTGCCTCGGCATAAGTCCTAGCAGCTAGTTCACATCTTTTCTGGGCATATACTCAAGTCACAGTAGCCGGCCTTCATTCATCTTTCAGAATTTACTGGGTGGCTCGTGCGTAACGGTAAGCCATATTGCCTTGTTTTAAGTTTCTGATTGTCGTGGTTCAGTTATCTGTTATGCTATCTTTTAGTGTCACAAGATATAATCTGAAGGCTGTTTGATCTCCTCATAAAGGTGCATGGATAAAACTTGGATCAATAGTGAGGCTAGGTACAGCACAACTATTCCACAAATGTTAAAACTGTTGATCGATTAAAATGGGATTTAACTTAATAAATTGTATGTAGGCACACAAAGGCATATTTACAAGGGGTGAACAGTTTTCTTGCTTATGCATTTAGAAATTCAGCGATAGGAAACAAGATATTATGCCCTTGCAGAAAGTGTGTTAACTCATTTTGGAGAGAGGCAAGTGATTTACGGGAGCACTTGATATGTGACAGGTTTCTAAAAGGGTACATAGTGTGGAACTTACATGGAGAAGAAAGCTCCTCTCATGTGAATGTGAATCTTGGGAATAGTGACGGTGACAATGAGTCTAATGAAGAAGATGAACTGTCTGAATTGCTTAGAGATCTAGCTTGTGGTTTAGATGATAGAGGGGATTTTGAAGATAACAGTCCTGCTGAACAGCCTTGTGATGAACTAAAAGCCCTTGAAAAGTTGGTAGAAGCCAATAGTCAAGAGTTGTACCCTACTTGCAAGCATTATACAAAACTGTGTTTCCTGATTAGATTGCTTCATATCAAACTCCTTAGAGGATGGACCGAAAAGAGTTTTGACCTGCTACTAGCTCTACTTAATGATGCATTACCTCAAGGTTCAGCTCTACCTAGAAACTACTATGAGGCTAAGAAATTGATTAAATCCATTGGACTTGGGTACATTAGTATTCACGCGTATCCGAATATTATGGTGAGGTTTATGGTGAGGACAACAAAAAGTTAAATTCATGTCCAAAATGTAAGGTTTCAAGGTGGAAATCAGTTAGGAAGAGTCTAGATGGAAAACATGTATATAAGGTTCCTCACAAGGTTCTCCGTTACTTTCCAATAAAGAAAAGGCTGCAAAGGTTATTCCTATCTTCTAAAATAGCTAAGCTAACTAGATGGCATGATGAGGAGCGGACAAATGATGGTGTGCTCAGGCATCCAGCAGATTCTCCTCTGTGGAAAGACTTTGATGAAGAACATCCGTTGTTCGCTAGTGACAACCGCAATATTCGTCTAGCATTTGCCACCAATGGTTTTAATCCATATAGGGGCAAGAATATTAGCTACAGCATTTGGCCTGGTATTTGTATTCCATATAATTTTCCACCTTCAATGTGTATGAAGCAATCAAATTTCATCCTTTCCTTGCTGATTCCTGGTCGTCATGCTCCTGGTAGTGATATAGATGTCTATTTCCAGCCACTTGTTGATGATTTGTTAGATATGTTTGAGAAAGGAGTTAGAACGTATGATTCTTCCAAGAAGGAGTTTTTCTAGTTGCATGCAGCAGTATTGTGGACAATTTCTGATTTCCCTGGTCTAGGCTATGCATCAGGTTGTGTCACATCTGGTGAAGCTGCATGTCCCGATTGCCACTCTGATATATGTTCATTTAGACTTGGTAATGGCAGCAAGACTTGCTATATGGGTCACCGTAGGTTCTTGCATGAAAATCACCCATTTAGGTTTGATGTTAATAAGTTTGGCTCAGTTGAGCTTAGGCCAGCTCCTACTCCACTTTCCGGTGAGGAAATTTTAGAGTGTACAAAAGATATTGTTACAGTGTTTAGGAAGGATCCAGATGGAAAGAAATCAGCACCCAAGAGACGCAAGGAAGGGGAGCCATTAGTCATTTTCAAAAGGAGATCTATTTGGTTTAAACTTCCCTATTGGAAAGATTTGATGTTGCCTCTCGCTATGCTCATGATGGACTGGTAATCTTATCCTCTTGCAACATTTCTATGTGTGACTTATTATGACACCTGATACATCCAACATTTACTCAAATCTCATAAATGCATCATCTACTTCAGGTTGGAAAAGATGTGATATTATATGCCGTCGTGAGATCTGAGCAAGCTGTAGCTAAAGGAACTGTTGTTTCAACTAATCCAAATAGCATGGTAGGAGGTCAGCCTCTTGGAAAGCAATATTGTGAGGTTGTTGTGAATCTTGTGATGAAAAGAGATGCAACTCTACCTCGCCCTTATGACAATATGGAGTCAATGGCTGGCGCTTACATGATGTCGATTGCATGGCCATACAAGAGGGTAACAAGATACTTGATTTATTTTGTTTATTTGTTTGTCCTCTGAAGAGTTACATACATTTTCTAATTAACGACACTTATGACAGATAAAGGTTATCGACAGCATATCAAAATCTGGTCAAGGTGTTGCAGCTAAAGGTTACAAAACTTTTCCTCTCTTACATTTTGGTGCTATCTTAGTTACTGAACCTAGACATGGCTCTGAAAGCTCATTTTCATTGAAAATTATAGATATACTTGCACTAAATATTTTCTGGTAAGTTTGAATGAAACTACAGTAGGATTACTGATTTAAACTTTGAACCTAAATTGTAGATCGTCTCTCTGCTGCATCATGATGATCTTCTGTAGTTATCAGTATCATTCCACTTTGTTGCAAAATAGACAGAACAACAATGCTGCAATGGTGTTTTTCACACAGCAATACATCAGTATTATGAACTCATGCAGACTGCACTATTACCAAGTTGGTGCTTCTAGTTGTGACTGAGGACATGGTACTTCATTTTGCAGGACATGCTAGGCCCTGCTAGGTCTTTGCTGCTATTGGTTCACCTTTTGGACATTTCTGGAAGTAGCAAGTTTGGGGACAGGAAGCCGCCCAAACATCCTTATATCTTTTGTGCAACAGACTTAATGCTGTCCAATCAAACAATATCTATCATGATTGTTGTTAACTTTTAATTTATTTTCCTAGACTGTATGGACATGATCAGCTAGCTATCCATGTATCATTTTGGTCAGATTGATGGCTACCTGATCATGCCCCTTTAAGGGTAGAGTTAGTTTGATGATGTGGTGTCATTGAAACTTAACTTTCTAGTGGCTACTATGAAAACTCTTGTCATTCTCAATGTTTGGACATGAATAAATATGGTTTGTGGATCAGTTGAACCTTATTTGTATGTGGATGGATGAATGTAGTATTGAATTTAATTTTATTTTTTTACCATTTTATGTTGGTGCCATTGGATGGTCCGTTGGTAAAATTTACTTTTAACGTCAAATGGTGCGTGGGTAAATGTTTCCTACGGAGGGTCTATTGGTATTTTGTGGTCCATCGGTATATGTCTGTTGCTGTCTGACGGTCCATCGTTATAAGTCTGGTCCATTGGTATAACGTTATACCGACGGGTGTTACGCCGACAGCAAGTATCCATCGGTAAAAAGTTATACCGATGGACTGTCCATTGTTATAGCCGCTTATTACGACATGCCGTCCATTGCTGATGTTAGGCTGTGGTGTAGTGTAAATTGCATGCACTGACAAAATCGGTGACCATACAAAATTGTATGAAGATGTAGATTTGCCCAAAGTAAGGGTAGTTTATGACTTTATGTTCCTATGCCATGAACAACTACTCCCTCCGTACCCATAAAATAAGTCGTTATGGACAAGATTGCAGTCAAACATTGGGAATATAAATCATGAATAACTTTTAAGATGTTAAGTTTGAAAATGTGAAAACTGCATGAATAGATGTGTCTTACAAAATACTTTCATAAAAGTATACATATGTCCATTTTTAATAATAATTTTTATGAAAATAAGAAGTTAAAGTTATATTTTGGAGACCGTGTCACTGTCCTAAACAACTTGTTTTGTGGGTATGGAGGGAGTATAGGTTAGCTTCATAATTGTTTAAATATCATGTTGATGTTATTTTATTTGATTATTATATAATCCTGGAGCAAAGCACAAGCACATTCCTAAAGATGCATAGAGACGATCCAGGTGCTGATGATATTTTATTTGATTATTATGTTTTCCGCTGATCAGTATGTTGTACCAATAAGTAGCAAAAAATAGATCGGAGCGCGTGGATCATGTTGCAAATCTCTTTCGCGGTTTCGCCACTCTGAAGATGCAATCAAGTATAGGAACATTACTGGACCAAGATATATGTTCTACAGTAGTCAATACAATATATGGTTCATATTCAATTGATTGTAATGACAAAGATATGTACATGCATATGACAATTAAATTTATTAATGAAATAGCATTTGAAAATCTAGCTGTTCCTCTTGTCATGTACGTCTTCCTGTTCCTCTCGTCATGTCTTCCTCGCGTGCTGTGTATTTTTTTAGTCACAAAAACATATGCATCTAAAGTAAATAATGATCTGACTCACTAAAGTAATGTAATGTTTGGATGCTTTCAAACATTGTAATATTAATATTTTGTAGCCCGTAGCAACGTACGAGGACGTTCCTAGTATACTCCTAGATGTGAACCTTTTCATCATCATCTTTCTTTTCCTTAAGAATCCATGTACGCTCAATAGCTCAAATGTATTAGGTGAATCAACCAGGTTCCAAACCTGATTTCCTCTAATGGACTCTATTTTGTATTGCATGGCCTGAAGCCATCACTCATACCCAATCTCATTTATCATTTCCTCCATGTACATGTTGAGCTTTTGTTGTTTATGTTAGGATCACTGCTACCCCCGCGAAGGAAGTAGCTATGGGAGGTGGCCGGATGAGGTTTGGGCTCTCGCCGGCGATGAGGCTATGACGGCATCCTGGCGGCGGCGTCGGGAGCGCGAGAGCGAGGCTAGAGCGCAAGGGCGCGGGAGAGATTAGATCAGTCTCCAGCCAATTCTTTATTAAGCAATTGTCTAGGCTTTTAGAGCCAAACCTCTAACAAACTTCCCTAACAAATCTTAATGAATCTAAACAAATCCAATCTAAACTTCCAATTCTTGCGGAGAAGGACGTACGTGACGTCGCGGCCGCGTCGCGTGCTAGCGTGCCCTGCTCGGCCCTTAGCCACTCTTCTTGTTGCGCCTGCTGTACTTGATGCCGTACATAACATCACTCCCCCCGTCGATGAATAGCTCGTCCTCGAGCTGGAAATCGGGGAATGACGTCTTGAACGCGTCCACCAGCTCCTAGGTGGCTTCGCTGGCCGGCAGGCCTGCCCACTTGACCAAGTCGTGCCATGCACCGCGTCACACTTGTACCTGCAGAACTTGCTCTGGAACCTCGAGGAGGCACCCATCACGTAGCGGTGGAATAACTGGTGCAGCTGACGGCGGAGCATCGTGGTATGGCTTGAGGACACCGACGTGGAACACGTTGTAGATGCGTGCGCCCTCCGGTAGCTGGAGGTGGTAGGCCACATCGCCGACGCGTTCCTACACTTGAAAGGGCCCGGCGTAGCGTGGGCTCAGTTTACCGCGAGCGCCCGGGAGCAAGGACTATGCCGGTCGATGCAGGAGGCGGAGCCACACCTATTCGCCCACCTTGAACTCCAAGAGGTGATGGTGAGCATCGTAGAAGTGCTTGGAGTACTCTTGGGCTTGGAGCAGGCGATCGCGAACGTCGGCGATGAACATGTCCCAGTCCTGAAGCAACATGTCCACCGTCGTCGGCTCGTATGGCAGGAGGGGCGGTGGCTGTCGACCATAGACGACCTAAGACGAAGTGGCTGATGGGTATTTTAGCGTCACACGAATAAATCCACAAGCGCACGGATACCGTTGTAGCTTTCACCTTAGAGTATTCCAAGGGTATCGAATCCAAGGGAACAGTGTGCACTAACTTCGTACCAGTCGGTCCAAGGACACACCTAGATAAGCGGCAAGGATAGAGAGGATTCCTAAAGATAGCGCTATAGATGAGATTAAAGGTCGATCTCTAGATAGAACTTGGCTTAGGGTACCGCTAGCCCTGACTTAACAGGCGACTCTGGTACGCGGATCTATGTGGAACGGAGCTCTGACTATGTCCAACTACAGAGGATCAACGAGGGCCAGACGGGCTGTCACCACCACTTGGACTGCCTCTACCTAACCTTGGGATAAGCCGAACGAATGATAACCGATAGCGTGACACAACGTCTACGCTGTGGTTACTGCCGTAGCCAACGGACTACGGCACTCTGTACTTATAGAACTACGACCACGGAAGAGAACTGATCTCACTCACTATAGGTACTACTAGCTTATTCTAAAGGCATATGAGAGAGCACTCGGTCCCGTACTACGCTTCCAACGTATACGAACGGCTTGCAGCAGACGAACGCATAAACTCAGGATCTACTCACTAGCAGAGGAAAAAGTCTACTCATGCAACCTAGCATAAACTATTAGAAAGGAATCACGAACACACTTTATTCTAATCAGAGCATGCAAGCATCCACTTTATTCTAATAGACAAGTCATACAAACGGGATACAAACTTGTGCACCTAATCAACTAGATCGAGGGGGCGTGTTCGTGAAGAACACGTGCCTCTAAATGATGAACAGGCGAAGAACACAAGAACATATCACTCAAGTATGAATAACACTTTAGTCTAAATAGAAAATGCAGAAATACTTACTTTACTCTAATTGAAGAACGAAGCATCAAGGAGATACAAATCCCTCTCTCACTCTCCTACTCTCTAATCTACCAAGGAGAGGCCTCTCCTTTGAAGGGAAGCTCTCATCCTTGGGTGAAGTGGTGTGTCTCATTTCCTACCCCCTCCCCTTCTATTTATAGGCAAGGGGGTGGCTTGCTCGGAGTGCCAAATGACTCCAAAACACCCCGGGATGCCTTGAGGAACCAATGGAGAGTTGCCATGCGTCGGCTGGGGACGAGGGAAGCTCCGAAGGCTTCGGCCGAAATGGGGTTCGACCGAACCCCAGGTCGGTTCGTTTCCACCGCCTTTCGTCCAGGTGACTGCCAGGTGGGTACTCAGGCGTGTATGGGTGTGTATGCGGTGTTTTTAGCTCGTTTTCGTGGGAATGTGGGCCCTTGAATCCGCGTACTGGCTCCTAATTAGTCGAAAGTGTGTTTCCTTGGATTGGTGATGTGTCATGGACACATGGCATCCAACGTGGCAACACGTCTCCACGTGGTCTGGTGTGGGTCCCACCGGGCCCACATATCAAAATGGTGATCTTGTCTTGTGCATATCTCTTTCATCCGGACTCAGAAGTAGACATATGATATATCCATTTCGATCGTCTCGACGAGCCCGTCGCAATGGTGCTGTCCAAATTGGCATTTGAAGTTGTTATGGATGATGTCCTATATAAGCCATTGGATCACTTGCGGTGCATCCTGCAATAAAAGCTAGAAACACCGACACTTGTGGAACTTGTCAGTATAAAGCCCTATTCTAGTGTTGGTGATCACTTTTCATTCATTTTATGCAGGAGTTGACGGCATAAAAGTAGCACTTAACAACCGTCAACAACACCCCCACACTTGACCTTTGCTCGTCCTCGAGTAAAGGAGAAAGGATCAAGGTGAGACATGATATCCAAAGGCATGAAGCGAGCATAAGAGATATTCCAAACCATACCTTGCACTTGCGAACTCTGTGAAGTGTCTATCATGTCATCTTGGGTAGTTGAGGAATGGAACGTTCATGAATCAAATCACTCCTGCTCATCATGTTAAGTAACTTGGGGTTTTGCAATAAATTTTCAAAACAAACCTTGCTTTGCTCCTCATTTGATTCTCTCAGATCGCTCAATGTGTATATGTCCTCACCAAGGCATTAGAATTGTCTTTCTTTCATCCTACTTCTAGTGATGGCTATATGAGGAGCTCAGGGTAGGATAAAAGATAAAGCATACTTGCATCACATCTATTGCAAAGTAAAAAACCGGATCCAAGGAGAAAATCAAATCATGCAATCGGATCAAGATGTGCACATGCATGGATGTGATGGATATGGTAAGGTGGATACTAGGCCCGGAATGGGTGCTAGATATTACCATATATATGATGAATGTTGTGGTGATGGTAAGGTGGACACTAGGCCCGGAGTGGGTGCTAGTTATTACCATCAAATTTATTGGAACTCCTTTTTGCATGTTCCATCTCTCTCCTTTTTCTTCTTCCTTGGACACGGGCTATCTCTCTTTTTTTTCTCTTTTTTTCATGCCTTGGGCATTTTTTTCACTCATGCTTTGAGCATTGTTTTTTTTCTTCTTTTTTTTTCTTGCATAGCCCATGTCTCTTTTTCAAGAATACTTTTGGAGAGAGAGGTCACACCACACACGGAGCTTTATTTTTATGAAACTGATGGATGATACAATGCTAACTTCCAGTGTAGAAGCATAGGAAGGGGATATGGAGTGCACATGAATCTTGATCACGAAAGCATGAAAAGAATTCTCACAAGGGTCACAAAAATTTGACAAAGCTCAATGTAATAACAAGCACTAAGGTTTTCAAGATAACTCATCATATGGCTTTGGTAGGACTTTGGCATATCAAAGAGGAGCTTTGCAAAGGGTTTTCATATTTTCAAATAAAATTCCCAAGCACTCAAACATTCAGAGAGAAGATCATTTCATCAAACCATATCACAAACATCAACTACTTAGATGAGCATGAGTTCCCTAATGATATTTGTTCACAAGCATCAAGATAATAAGTATGGAATAAAACATATGCAAGCCAACCACAGGAAACTTGTAGAGCAAGCAGAGCACGATTCCATGAGTTCGATTTTAGCAGATAAGAATTGAAACTCATTCAAACTCAAGAATCAGGGAGAGTGAGATAATGTTGCACATACCATCGCTCTTGAAGGATATAGGGATTAAGGAGAACCAGTGGTGATTCAGCTGACCCATAAGGGTAGCCAGCTCACTCTAGTTTACCTTGTCCCTTGCCATGAAAGTGCAGTCGATGTTGTGCAACGCCTGTGTGGGAGATCTCAAGTGTGTATGTCGATGATAAGCTTGGGAGATCTCCCCCACACTTGTTCATGTACCTGGTGCTGTCTTCAAACAAAGGAAAAACAAAAGATGGACTCTTCTGGTTCGAGAACCAGTGAGCCTTTATTCAAATTCAAATATTTTTTTTGTTTTTTTATATTCACCATGAGATACCTCAAACAAGGCTGAGATGCCTTGGCTTACCTTCCCATTTGAATCAAGCTCGATGACTTACCCCATTTGAATTCAAAATTCCTGCAAGGGTTAGTCTGCATATACAACTAATATCCATGCATGCAATAACTATAAGGTTCATCAATCAAACTCGACACCATGTCTTGTTTGATTGAAGAAGATGGTTTTAACCTAAGCACCATGCTTAATTTAAAACAACCTACGAATTCAAACCAAAGCATTACAAACATCGATAAAAGAAGCATGAAAGCATGATCAAGCATTTCCAAAGGGATATAAACATGAGCATAAGATGGTGAATATCGGGCAACCTCCCAGAAGGGCTTTGCTTAAAGTCAAAAGCAGGACGTACCTAACTGGGCAAGATGCAAGAGCTAACATCATCTCCAAACTAGGATAAGATTTTGTGTGAGGGAAACCTTACTCGGGATGCTCACATACCTCCCCCACACTTGAAGTTTGCATTGCTAGGCAACAAAACTCAAGTGTGTGGAGATCAAGCTTCCTTTTGTAATGTTCCCTCACTAAAAACTTACCAAAGTGTTGAGGTGATGCAGCTCACATGTTCTTAGGTGCTACCTGTCCGTCGTTCTTTATAGTCTTCACCTGAAAGGGTTAGGACCAAAAATACCCGAAGGACAACCTATACTAAAAACATGCTATTGCTTTTTATTTGAAAAGGGAAATAAAACAAACCTAATCAAGGCTATCTCCTGGTAGTGCTTTGTTTATGGTCATAAGCTCGACCATGGGAACTTCTTCTTACAGCTATCATTGGTGATGTCATTCCCGTCTCACCACCAATTATTTGATGTGTCATTGAAGCTTCAGCTGCAAGGTTAGTGCCACATGCATGTACGAAATCTGCAATGCTTATGGTAAACATATGCATCTACAACCAACCTTCTAAACTTTTTACAGGAAAGGACCATAAGGCGGTTGTAGTCCTCGTGCATGCTCAGTGCACTAAGCATGGCTGACTCTGGAGAGGCATGATACAAGCATGGTTCACGTGGTATGTCAAGAATGAATCCAACATGCTTGTCAACAGAATCCTTTTCCTCGGAATCCAGAGTCAGCGCCTCAAAAATTTCCATAGCCCGAGAATTCTCCATCTCAAGAGATGCATCATGGAAGCTCGATGTTGATTCTTGATCAAGGTCAAGAACAACATAATGTGGGCCAGTGGGAAGAGGCTCAAACTCGGTCGAGGGTGATGATGATCGTTCGTCTTCACAAAGGTGAAGAGGGTCTTCCGAGTCGTACTCCCGAGGAGTAGACAATTCTACACCCTCAACGAGAACAGGCATGGACGATGCGAACGGAGATACATGCATCGTCTCCTCGAGCGAGTCTTGCTTGGGAAGAGGCTTTGCCATAGAACTTTCTGAAAACAAGGGAGTGGTGGCAGAAACGGCTTCCCTAAGCCTTTCATCTAGGCCCCCTCGAGATGCATCGAGAAGTTTTTCTGTAGGGGAGCCTAGGAGGAGATCAAGATCAAGGATATCAAAGATGTAGAAATCTAGATTAACCTTGATCTTGTCTACTAGGAGCGGCACAGCACATGCAACCCCCCGACACTAAAGAATGTGTCCGAAGGGACAACTCTTGAGGAGCTTGTCGGATGGTCTTAGCGTAACATTGCCCAAAAGAGTGTACGCTAGGTGCCATGGCATGACATTAACCTCCATAGTGGGGTTAAGATGGGCTTCTACGATAATCCCGTTTATGGAACAAGAAATGATCGTAGAGGGTGAACTAATCCAAAGTGCTTCGGAAAAGTGTCCCATTCCATTCAACCACTTCTTCTCCATAGCCTCTGTTGACGGCTGTTAAGTGCTACTTTTACACCGTCAATACCTGCATAATATAATGCTAAAAGGATCATCAACACTAGAATAGGGCTTGATACTGATGATTTCCACAAGTGTTGGTGTTTCTAGCTTTTGTTGCAGGATGCACCGAATTGCGTGCCAATTGGTACAATTGAGAGAAAGTGATCCAATGGCTATTAAAGGACGTTATCATAAACAACCTCAAATGCCAATTTGGTCTGCACCATTAAGATGGGCTCGTCAAGACGATTCAAATGGATATATCATTTGTCTACTTCTGAGTCCGGATGAAAGAGATATGCACAAGACAAGATCACCATTTTGATATCATCTGGGCCCGGTGGGACCCACACCAGACCACGTGATGACGTGTTGCCACGTTGGATGCTATGTGTCCATGACACATTACTGATCCAAGGAAACACACCTTCGACCAATCAGGAGCTAGTACGCGGATTCAAGGGCCCACATCCCCACGGAAACGAGCTAAAAACACCGCATACACACCCATACACGCCTGAGGACCCACCTAGCAGTCACCTGGACGAAAGGCGGCGCGAGGGGAGCTACCTAGGGGTCGGCCGACCCCCCAGGTCGGCCGACCCCACTTTGTCGCCCCTCGTGTTGCCCTTCCACGTGTCGGCTTGTCGTGACGAACCAAAGGCGGTGCCAGGTGCTTGCCCGAATATTCCTCCGGGATCCTGCAGCTCCTTCTCATGGAAGATACACCAACTTGGCTCCCACTCCTCTTCGCCACATGTCACCACCCTATTGGTGGTGCCCATGGCAGCCAAGGGGGCTCCTCCTACTCTCCTTGGCCTATAAATAGAAGTGGAGCGGGTAGAGAATAGGACACACAACTCCTCTCCTCCTCTCTCATTTTCTCTCTTGAGAGGAGGGGCTCTCCTCTCCTCCTTCTAGAGTGTAAGTGTGGAGTAGTTGATTAGATAAAAGCTAGGGAGAGAGTGAAAGGGATGTACCTCTATGGATGCTCGTTCTTCAATTAGAGTAAAGTGAGTATTTCTGCATTTTCTATTTAGACCAAAGTGCAAGTGATATGTTCTTGTGTTCTTCACCTATTCATCATTTAGAGGCACGTGTTCTTCACGAACACACCCCCTCGATCTAGTTGATTAGGTGTACAAGTTTGTATCCTATTTGTATGGCTAGTCTTTTAGAATAAAGTGGATATGCTTGCATGCTCTAATTAGAATAAAGTGTGTTCGTGATTCCTTTCTAATAGTTAATGCTAGGTTACATGAGTAGACTTTTTCCTCTGCTAGTGTGTAGATCCTAGGTTTATGCATTCGACTGCTGCAAGTCGTTCGTATACATTGGAAGCACAGTACGGGGTCGAGTGCTCTCTCGTATGCCTTTAGTATAAGCTAGTAGTACCTATAGTGAGTGAGATCAGTTCTCTTTCGTGGTCGTAGTTCTATAAGTACAGAGTGCCGTAGTCCGTTGGCTACGGTAGTAACCACAGTGTAGACATTGTGTCATGCTACCGGTTATCATTCGTTTGGCTTATCCCAAGGTTAGGTAGAGGCAGTCGAGGTGGTGGTGACAGCCCGTCTGGCCGTCGTTGATCCTCTGCAGCTGGATATAGTCAGAGGTTCGTTCCACATAGATCCGCATACCGGAGTCGCCTGTTAAGTCAGGGCTATCGGTACCCTAAGCCAAATTCTATCTAGAGATCGACCTTTAATCTCATCTATAGTGCTATCTTTAGGAATCCTCTCTATCCTTGCCTTTTATCTGGGTGTGTCCTTGGATTGACTAGTACGAAGTTAGTGCACACTGTTCCCTTGGATTCGATACGCTTGGAATACTCTGAGGTGAAAGCTACAATGGTATCCGTGCGCTTGCGGATTTATTTCGTGTGATGGTAAAATACCAAACAAGCTTTCTGGCGCTGTTGCCGGGGAACGGTTGCTGTATCTATCTTCAAACATAGTGGTCCTCGTATTTATTTATTTTTCATTTTCTTCTACCTTCACCCCCGTTACCCATCAGATATCCTTTTTGTTTCTTTCCTTCTACCTTTACCCCCGCTACCCATGGTGAAGCTTTCCTGTAAAAGCATCCCTACCCCCAGGGATGTGCTCCCGGAGCCACCACCTTCGGTGCGCCTTTTTCTCACATCTGGCTGTGAGCCTCTCCCTGCGACTATCGATCTTGTTCGACGCACTATCTTCTCTGGTCTATCGAGCGAAAACCCATATTACCATCTTCGTGACTTCGAGAACCTGTGTTCTCTCATCTACACTATGGGTATGACTTTGGATACCTTCAAGTGGAAGTTGTTTCCGTACTCTCTTGTTGGGAAGGCGGAGCAATGGTACACATATACTGTAGGTAGCATGAACGATAGTTGGGAAGAGCTTAGAGACAAGTTTTGCCTTGAGTTCTTCCCTCCATCTCGTGTTGCTACTCTACGGGAGGACATCCATTGTTTTCAACAGAAAGAGAAGGAAACGATATACATGGCCTGGTCTAGATTATTACGCTTAGCGTATTCTGGACCCCCCTTGTCAATGACTGAGTCTCAGTTGCTTCGCAAATTCTATGATGGTCTCGACAAAAGGTCTGTGTGTCGTCTCGATTTCGGGAAACCATTTCTTGAGAGGGAACCGACTGAATGTAGGGAATTCCTGATCTCCTACTTCGAAGTCGATCCTGTATCCTACCGAGAGGAATCCGAGTCGAGCCATGAGAGCCCCTCAGCATCCAAGTCCGAGCCTTCATCTTCCGAATCCCAAGACTTGTCTGTTGAGCCCTCTCCTGAACCCCGAACACCAAAGGAAGAAGAAATTCAACCTTCGGTGTTCACTTGCATATTCGAGGATGACCCATCTAGAAACCTTTCAGACACCTCGAATTCTGTTGATGCCCAATTAGGGGAGGATCCTTATTCTGTCCACACCGATCATTCTAGAAATCTTTCGACAGAACCTTCCCTTAGGCCTGTGATGCCACCTCTACCTCCTGATCCTCCCGACGAAGCATATCCTGAGGAGGCCATGAGGGAGCAATGGTCAGTGGGAGTGACACGATTTTCTGAAGCAATTTGGAATAGTTCACCTTCTCTGGTTGTCCCTTGCTCTATTAGAGGCACTATCATAGAGGCCCATTGTAACCCCATCATGGAGGTTAACATTTTGCCATGGCACTTAGTGGAAACTCTTCTGGGCAAAGTTCCGCTAGCACCATCCGACATGTTCCTCGAGACTTGTCCCTTTGGACACATTCTGGAATGTCGGGGGATCGCAAGTGCCGTGCCGCTTATCATAGACGAGATCAAGGCTAGCTTAGACTTTCACATCTTCGATGCCCTTGATCTCGATCTCCTCCTAGGCTCCCCTGCAGAAAAACTTCTCGATGCATCTCGAGGGAGCCTAGATGAAAAACTTAGGGAAGCCGCTTCTGCCACCACTCCCTTGTTTTCGGAAAGTTCTATGGGAAAGCCTCTTCCCGAGCAAGACTCGCTCGAGGAGATGATGCATGTATCTCCGTTCACATCGTCCGAGCCTGTTCTCGTTGGGGGTGTAGACTTCTCTACTCCTCAGGAGTACGACTCGGAAGAACCTCTTCACCTTTGTGAAGATGAACGATCATCATCACCCTCGACTGAGTTTGAGCCTCTTCCCACTGGCCCATACTATGTTGCTCTCGACCTTGATCGAGAATCAACATCGATCTTCCACGATGTATCTCTTGAGATGGAGAAATCATGGGCCATGGAAATCTATGAGGCACCGACTCTGGGTCCGAAGGAAAGGATTCCATTGACAAGCATGGTAGCTTCACTCCAGATATACCTCAGGAACCATGCTTGCATCATGCTTCTCCAGAGTCAGCTATGCTCAGTAAACGGAGCACGCACGAGGACTACAACCACCTTATGGTCCTCTCTTGTATAAAGTTTAGAAGGTTGGTCATAGATGCATATGTTTACCATAAGCATTGTAGATTTCGTGTATGCACTGTGGCACTAACCTTGCAGCTGAAGCTTCCATGATACATTAAAAATTGGTGGTGAGGCGGGAATGACATCACCAATGATAGCTACAAGAAGAAGTTCCCAGGGTTGAGCTTATGACCATAAACAAAGCACTACCAGGAGATAGCCTGGATTAGGTTTGTTTTATTTCCCTTTTCAAATAAAAAGCAAGAGCATGTTTTTAGTATAGGTTGTCCTTCAGGTATTTTTGGTCCTAACCCTTTCAGGTGAAGATTATAAAGAACGACGGACAGGTAGCACCTAAGAACATGTGAGCTGCATCACCTCAACACTTTGGTAAGTTTTTGGTGAGGGAACATTACAAAAGGAAGCTTGATCTCCACACACTTGAGTTTTGTTGCCTAGCAATGCAAACTTCAAGTGTGGGGGAGGTATGTGAGTATCCTGAGTAAAGTTCCCCTCACACAAAATCTTGTCCTGGTTTGGAGATGATGTTAGCTCTGGCATCTTGCCCACTAGCTAGGTAAGTCCTGCTTTTGACATTAAACAAAGCCCTTCTGGGAGGTTGCCCGAGGTTCACCGTCTTATGCTCATGGTTTTGTTCCTTTTCGAAAGTAGCTTGATCATGCTTTCATGCTTCCTTTATCTTGGTTCTTATGCTCTGGTTTGAATGCTTCCTTTATCTTGGTTCTTATCATCGACATACACACTTGAGATCTCCCACACAGGCGTTGCACAACATCGACTGCGCTTTCATGACAAGGGACAAGGTAAACTAGAGTGAGCTGGCTACCCCTATGGGTCAGCCGAATCACCACTGGTTCTCCTTAATCCCTATATCCTTCAAGAGCGATGGTATGTGCAACATTATCTCACTCTCCCTGATTCATGAGTTTGAATGAGTTTCAATTCTTATCTGCTAAAATCGAACTCATGGAATCGTGCTCTGCTTGCTCTACATGTTTCCTGTGGTTGGCTTGCATATGTTTTATTCCATACTTATTATCTTGATGCTTGTGAACAAATATCATTAGGGAACTCATGCTCATCTAAGTGGTTGGTGCTTGTGATATGGTTTGATAATATGATCTTCTCTCTGAATGTTTGAGTGCTTGGGGATTTTATTTCAAAATATGAAAACACTTTGCAAAGCTCCTCTTTGATATGCCAAAGTCCTACCAAAGCCATATGATGAGTTATCTTGAAAACCTTAGACTCATATGCTGCTTGTTATTACATTGAGCTTTGTCAAATTTTTGTGACCCTTGTGAGAATTCTTTTCATGCTTTCGTGATCAAGATTCATGTGCACTCCATATCCCCTTGCTATGCTTCTACACTGGAAGTTAGCATTGTATCATCCATCCATTTCATAAAAATAAAGCTCCGTGTGTGGTGTGACCTCTCTCTCCAAAAGTATTCTTGAAAAAGAGACATGGGCTATGCAAGAAAAAAAAGAGAAAAAAAGAAACCATGCCCAAGGCATGAGTCAAAAAATTGCTCAAAGCATGAAAAAAAAGTGAAAAAAGAGATAGCCCATGTCTAAAAGAAAGAAGAAAAAGGAGAGAGATGGAATCATGCGAAATGGAGTTCCAAAATTTGATGGTAATAACTAGCACCCATTCCGGGCCTAGTGTCCACCTTACCATCACCACAACATTCATTATATATATGGTAATATCTAGCACCCATTCCGGGCCTAGTATCCACCTTACCATATCCATCAAATCCATACATGTGCACATCTTGATCCGGTTGTATGACTTGATTTTCCTCCTTGGATCCGGTTTTTGACTTTGCAATAGATGTGATGCAAGTATGCTTTATCTTTTATCCTATCTTGAGCTCCACATATAGCGATCATTAGAAGTAGGTTGAAAGAAAGTCAAATCCTAATGCCTTGGTGAGGACATATACACATTGAGCGATATGAGAGAATCAAATGAGGAGCTAAGCAAGGTTTGTTTTTGAAAACTTATTGCAAACCCCCAAGTTACTTCACATGATGACATAAGTGATTTGATTCATGACCGTTCCATTCCTCAACTACCCAAGATGGCATGATAGACACTCCACAGAGTTCACAAGTACAAGGTATGGTTTGGAATATCTCTTATGCTCGCTTAAACCTTTGGATATCATGTCTCACCTTGCTCTGTTCCCCTTTACTCGGGACGAGCAAAGGTCAAGTGTGGGGGTGTTGTTGACGGCTGTTAAGTGCTACTTTTACACCGTCAATACCTGCATAATATAATGCTAAAAGGATCATCAACACTAGAATAGGGCTTGATACTGATGATTTCCACAAGTGTTGGTGTTTCTAGCTTTTGTTGCAGGATGCACCGAATTGCATGCCAATTGGTACAATTGAGAGCAAGTGATCCAATGGCTATTAAAGGACGTCATCATAAACAACCTCAAATGCCAATTTGGTCTGCACCATTGCGATGGGCTCGTCAAGACGATCGAAATGGATATATCATTTGTCTACTTCTGAGTCCGGATGAAAGAGATATGCACAAGACAAGATCACCATTTTGATATCATGTGGGCCCGGTGGGACGCACACTAGACCATGTGATGACGTGTTGCCACGTTGGATGCCATGTGTCCATGACACATCACCGATCCAAGGAAACACACCTTCGACCAATCAAGAGCCAGTACGCGGATTCAAGGGCCCACATCCCCACGGAAACGAGCTAAAAACACCGCATACACACCCATACACGCCTGAGGACCCACCTAGCAGTCACCTGGGCAAAAGGCGGCGCGAGGGGAGCTACCTGGGGGTCGGCCGACCCCCCAGGTCGGCTGACCCCACTTTGTCGCCCCTCGTGTCGCCCTTCCACGTGTCGGCTTGTCGTGACGAACCAAAGGCGGTGCTAGGTGCTTGCCCGAATATTCCTCCGGGATCCTGCAGCTCCTTCTCATGGAAGATACACCAACTTAGCCCCCACTCCTCTTCGCCATGTGTCACCACCCTATTGGTGGAGCCCATGTCAGCCAAGGGGGCTCCTCCTACTCTCCTTGGCCTATAAATAGAAGTGGAGCTGGTAGAGAATAGGACACACAACTCCTCTCCTCCTCTCTCATTTTCTCTCTTGAGAGGAGGGACTCTCCTCTCCTCCTTCTAGAGTGTAAGTGTGGAGTAGTTGATTAGATCAAAGCTAGGGAGAGAGTGAAAGGGATGTACCTCTATGGATGCTTGTTCTTCAATTAGCGTAAAGTAAGTATTTCTGCATTTTCTATTTAGACCAAAGTGCAAGTGATATGTTCGTGTGTTCTTCACCTGTTCATCATTCAGAGGCACGTGTTCTTTACGAACACGCCCCCTCAATCTAGTTGATTAGGTGCACAAGTTTGTATCCTATTTGTATGGCTAGTCTTTTAGAATAAAGTGGATATGCTTGCATGTTCTAATTAGAATAAAGTGTGTTCGTGATTCCTTTCTAATAGTCAATGCTAGGTTACATGAGTAGACTTTTTCCTCTGCTAGTGTGTAGATCCTAGGTTTATGCATTCGACTGCTGCAAGTCGTTCGTATACATTGGAAGCACAGTACGGGGTGGAGTGCTCTCTCGTATGCCTTTAGTATAAGCTAGTAGTACCTATAGTGAGTGAGATCAGTTCTCTTTCGTGGTCGTAGTTCTATAAGTACAGAGTGCCGTAGTCCGTTGGCTACGGCAGTAACCACAGCGTAGACGTTGTGTCACGCTACCGGTTATCATTCGTTCGGCTTATCCCAAGGTTAGGTAGAGGCAGTCCAGGTGGTGGTGACAGCCCTTCTGGCCCTCGTTGATCCTCTGCAGCTGGATATAGTCAGAGCTTGGTTCCACATAGATCCGCATACCGTAGTCGCCTGTTAAGTCAGGGCTATCGGTACCCTAAGCCAAGTTCTATCTAGAGATCGACCTTTAATCTCATCTATAGTGCTATCTTTAGGAATCCTCTCTATCCTTGCCTTTTATCTGGGTGTGTCCTTGGACTGACTAGTACGAAGTTAGTGCACACTGTTCCCTTGGATTCGATACCCTTGGAATACTCTGAGGTGAAAGCTACAACGGTATCCGTGCGCTTGCGGATTTATTTCGTGTGACGCTAAAATACCCAACAACCTCCATGATAGATGTCTCGTTTGGAGGATCGGGAGGCAAAGGAGGTATCGTAGGCCTAGGGGAAGGTTCTGTCAAAAGATTTCCAGCTGGCTGGATTTGGACAGAAGAGGGCTCCTTCCCTATTGGGTCATCTAATAAATTCGAGGTGTTCTTGATATTTTTAGAAGGGTCATCCTCGAATTGATGAAGGAACTTTGGAGGTTGAATTTCTTCTTCCTCCATTGTTCCTGGTTCGGGAGAGGGCTCAACAGACGAATCTTGGGATGTGGAAGTCAAAGGCTCGGGTTCAGCTGTTGAGAGACTCTCATTGATCGACTCTGATTTTTGGCGGGGTTCGTTATGGTCGGCAAGAAAGGAAGAGTTTTCTAAGAGGCGGTCTAGGATCTCTCTTCCTTCCCTTGAAGTTATGTCTACGAACACACCTCTAGCGATGCTGTCGAGATATAAGGCAATGTCCATGTCTAAACTTGGGTAAAAAGTACACAAGTATACACGATCGGGTATAGACATGTTTGGGCTAGACTTCATCAGGTGTAAGAACCTAGCCCAAGCTGCACCTATGGTCTCCTCCTCTAATGGCTTAAAGTTGCGGATGTCACTCGGAAGGAACACCCTATGTCTTGTAAGGTTGAAAGAAACATAGAAGTCAATTCGGAGTTTTTCCCAATCATTCCCACGCCCTTTGGCGCGAGTGTACCATTGCTCCGCCCTCTTTGTGTGAGAGAGAGGAAACAAATTGAGCCTCAAGGTTTCCTGTATCATTCCTGGGGGAGCCAGGGATGAACACAACCTCTCAAACTCTATCAAATGGTCATGGGGATCCTCACCAATAGCTCCAGAGAAGGGTCGATTCCGAACCATGGTTATAAGGTAGGGGTTGAGTTCATGGTTGGATGAAGACGTTGATGGATCATTGAACTCGTAAGTTGAGGTAGAGAGGTCGTGAAAGGATGGCCTCTCCATGGGTAACGGGGGTAAAGGTAGAATAAAGAAAAATGAAAAGATACGAGGCACACAGGGTACGAAGATAGATACAGCAACCGTTCCCCGGCAACGGCGCCAGAAAGCTTGTTGGGTATTTTAGCGTCACACGAATAAATCCGCAAGCGCACGGATACCGTTGTAGCTTTCACCTCAGAGTATTCCAAGGGTATCGAATCCAAGGGAACAGTGTGCACTAACTTCGTACCAGTCGGTCCAAGGACACACCCAGATAAGCGGCAAGGATAGAGAGGATTCCTAAAGATAGCGCTATAGATGAGATTAAAGGTCGATCTCTAGATAGAACTTGGCTTAGGGTACCGCTAGCCCTGACTTAATAGGCGACTCCGGTACACGGATCTATGTGGAACGGAGCTCTGACTATATCCAACTACGGAGGATCAATGAGGGCCAGACGGGCTGTCACCACCACCTCGACTGCATCTACCTAACCTTGGGATAAGCCGAACGAATGATAACCGGTAGCGTGACACAACGTCTACACTGTGGTTACAGCCGTAGCCAATAGACTACGGCACTCTGTACTTATAGAACTACGACCACGGAAGAGAACTGATCTCACTCACTATAGGTACTACTAGCTTATACTAAAGGCATACGAGAGAGCACTCGGTCCTGTACTACGCTTCCAACGTATACGAACGACTTGCAGCAGACGAACGCATAAACCCAGGATCTATGCACTAGCAGAGGAAAAATTCTACTCATGCAACCTAGCATAAACTATTAGAAAGGAATCACGAACACACTTTATTCTAATCAAAGCATGCAAGCATCCACTTTATTCTAATAGACAAGTCATACAAACGGGATACAAACTTGTGCACCTAATCAACTAGATCGAGGGGGCGTGTTCGTGAAGACCACGTGCCTCTAAATGATGAACAGGCGAAGAACACAAGAGCATATCACTCAAGTATGAATAACACTTTAGTCTAAATAGAAAATGCAGAAATACTTACTTTACTCTAATTGAAGAACGAAGCATCAAGGAGATACAAATCCCTCTCTCACTCTCCTACTCTCTAATCTACCAAGGAGAGGCCTCTCCTTTGAAGAGAAGCTCTCATCCTTGGGTGAAGTGGTGTGTCTCATTTCCTACCCCCTCCCCTTCTATTTATAGGCAAGGGGGTGGCTTGCTCGGAGTGCCAAATGACTCCAAAACACCCCGGGATGCCTTGAGGAACCAATGGAGAGTTGCCACGCGTCGGCTAGGGACGAGGGAAGCTCCGAAGGCTTCGGCCGAACTGGGGTTCGGCTGAACCCCAGGTCGGTTCGTTTCCACCGCCTTTCGTCCAGGTGACTGCCAGGTGGGTCCTTAGGCGTGTATGGGTGTGTATGCGGTGTTTTTAGCTCGTTTCCATGGGGATGTGAGCCCTTGAATCCGCGTACTGGCTCCTGATTGGTCGAAGGTGTGTTTCCTTGGATTGGTGATGTGTCATGGACACATGGCATCCAACGTGGCAACACATCGCCACGTGGTCTGGTGTGGGTCCCACCAGGCCCACATATCAAAACGGTGATCTTGTCTTGTGCATATCTCTTTCATCCGGACTCAGAAGTAGACATATGATATATCCATTTTGATCGCCTCGACAAGCCCGTCGCAATGGTGCAGTCCAAATTGGCATTTGAAGTTGTTATGGATGATGTCCTATATAAGCCATTGGATCACTTGTTCTCAATTGTATCATTTATCACGTATTCCGGTGCATCATGCAACAAAAGCTAGAAACACCGACACTTGTGGAACTTGTCAGTATAAAGCCCTATTCTAGTGTTGATGATCACTTTTCATTCATTTTATGCAGGAGTTGATGGCATAAAAGTAGCACTTAACAGCCGTCAACAGTGGTTCGGTGCGTAGAATGGAAGGATGTATTATAGTAGTATTCCGCCCAGGGCAGCTACTCCAGCCACGCTCGGGGACGGTCGCTAGTGATGCAACAGAGGTACATGGCGATTGTCTTGTTGACGGCCTCCGACTGCTCGTCAGTTTAGGGATTGAACGCCGTACTCATCTTGAGTTTTACGCCTGCCAGCAAGAAGAGGTCGTACCATACATTGCTAGTGAAGACCGGGTCTCTGTCGCTGATGATGGATGCCGGCATCCCATGGAGTCGGACGATGTCGGTGAAGAACGCTCATGCGATGGATGCGAAGGTGTACGGGTGCCCCAACGCGATGAAGTGGGTGTATTTAGAGAACTGGTCAATGACGGTGAGGATCACGCTCTTGCCATTCACCTTGGGGAGGCCATGAAATCCATGGAAATGTCAGCCCATACCTGGGGGGGACCTCGAGAGGTTGGAGCAGCCCGGCCGGATGGAGCACCTCAGTCTTGTTCCGCTAACATGTCGCGCATGCCCGCACGAACTCGCGCATGACGCGGCGGTCATGGTCGACGGCGAAGTCGCAGCGGAGGCGCTGTAGTGTCTTGTGGATGCCCTCGTGACCGGCGGTGTGTGCCAGCTGGAGGACGGATGGAAGCACCCGGGATGATGTTGGGATGTACACGCGGGAGCCATAGAGGATCAGACCGTCCTCGATGCACCATGGCACACCCCGAGTGTCTTCCATGGTGTCGCGGAGGAGGCGAAGCTGCTCGTCGTCCTGAAGCTCGCGCGGATGTCGTCGTAGAGGTGGAACGTTGGCCCAGACATGGCGGCGAGCACGGGCTCGTCTTGGTTGCGGCGGGACAGGGCATCAGTGACAGTGTTCAGGCACCGTGGCCGGTACTCGACAGAAAAATCGAAGCCGAATAGCTTACTAATCCATTGGTGCTGTGGGACCGTGGAGGGACGTTGATCGAGCTTGTATTTGAGGGCGTAGTGGTCGGTGCGGATGATGAATCGATTGCCCCATATATACGGCCGCTAGTGCCGCACCGCCGGACGAGCTCGATGAGTTCTCGTTCGTAGGCGGCGGCTTTGAGGTGTCGGGCAGCGAACAGCTTCTTGAAGAATGCCATTGGGCCGGCGCCCTAGTGGAGCACAGGGGCCAAACCCCGTGCCGGACGTGTCGTAGTCCACTGTGAAGGGCTTGTGAGAACCAGGTGTGTTCGAAGACCAGTGGAGGGTCGCTCCTTAGTGATGAGTGATTGACAACGTTGAGTGGACTGATGCCTGGCTCAGCGTGCAGGTATAAGTTGCGGCTTGACTCGTGTTGGTGCAGGTGAAGAACAAGCGCGAAAGGCCTATGCCGCGGTGGCCTCCGGGTGATGGAGAGGCAAGTAGGCTTGGTTCGATGGACCTGGTGGCCGATGGGGTCAAGTGCGAGCTGTGCGGTGCAAGAGGAGCAAGTTGAAGTCATGGACATAGGCCGGTGCAAGGTAGCAGTTCGAGGCCGAAGCTTGCACGAGGGGTTTGGTGGTTTGCCCACAAAATCATCGGTGGAGGGTTTCTTGGTTTGGGCCTCAAAACGAAGTCCGAAGGCCCAACGCGACGAAGATGGTGGTCCGAGAGTGTCGGGAAGCTTCAAGGCGGGGGGGCACGTGGTGTGATCATGGGGCTTGCATCGAGGCTAAATGAGTCCGCGGTGGAAGCGTGTTCGCTCAATGGGAATATGCTTAACTTGGAACAAAATGCCCCTGAGGGGTGTGTATCTTACATTTATGCACTAGGGGTATTGAGTCATTTGACACCTCCAGGAGACTTATGTATAAATAAAATGTAGAGGAGGATGGCTAGGGTTAATCGCTCCAGACGGATTTTCTTCCAGTATTTTCCTTAGGCTAGAATCTTGTATAGACTCTGACCTCTGGATGTATGGAAGCTTTCGGCGTTGTTATTCCTTCCATCTCTTAGCTCTTTGTGATTTTCGTGTCATTTTCGGAGTTATTTTTGGTTGCTTTTGTTCTTCGCTCGATTCGTTGATTTGAGGGTGTTTCTTCTCGGATTTCTTTGTGGGGGTCATGGGTGGATGCCTTGTGCATCTTTGTGTATGATCTTGACCCCTCAAACGCTTGGAAAACCCTTTGATTTGCAAGTTCTTGGAGGAACCCGAGTTCATGGAGGTGCTTTCATGTGATCCGCGATTCCCATCGGTTTAGTGGGTTAGAGGTCGAGATTTTTGGGGTATAGCTTCATCTAGTGACGCTTCTCATCTCCCCCAAATCTTGTCTCAAGAGCTCAAGTGGTTTGGGAGATCCGGTGATGGCTTTGGTGAGTTGACTTCGCGAGTTGCCCAGTTTCTGCGTCTGTTGAGGCTTGCGAACAGTCCGCGTGGTAGCCCCGGATAGTCCGCGCGCTAGGGTTCGTCGCGTGTTCGTCACTAGTTCATGCGAGCTCATGTTTCAATCCTCCGGGTGCTTAGGGTTTTGTTGCAGGAGGTTTTGCGGACAGTCTGTCTGTCCATGACGGACGGTCCGTGTGGGCAAAGTTGAGTGAGTTTGTGCTGGAGCTTTGGCTGGATGGTTCGCAGGTCCTACACGGACGGTCCGCGACACTGGCGGACAGTCCGCATGGCTCGGCTGGACAGTCTGAATTTTTGAGTGCATCTCTGGAGGTTCTGTTGTGATTTTTGGACAGTCCGCCCCTATGCTGCGGACGGTCCACCCATACACCACGGACGGTCCGCGCCTAGCCGTTCCAGATTTGGCTAAGTGCTTTGTTTCTTGTCTAGTGCTTCCACTCTTTGATTTGTGGCTTGTGTCTAGGACTTGTAGGCTTGTGTGTGCCTAGTCTAGAGCTTCTTTGGTGTGTGCGAGTGATCGGAGTGGCAATCAGGGTATAGGCCGAGTTCATCTTTCGGGAAGAATTTTTATCAGCTGCCATTCACTCCCCCCTCTCTGGTCGCCTATTCGGTCCTTCAGCTTGCCGAAGTCAGAAAGGTGGAGGACCAACACCATGGATAGAGCTACCTTGAGCGCCTGGAATGATGTTGTTGCGGCGTCGTTCCAATCAATGCCTTCCTTGCGCAACAATCGTGTCAGCTGCGTGGCCACCGTGTCGTAGTCCTTGATGAAGCGTTGGTAGTACCTGGTGAGGTCGCAGAAACCCCGTAGAGCGCGCATCGATGTTGGCTGCGGCCAGGAAGCCACAGCGGCCACCTTGTCTTCGTCCATGGCCACGCCCTCCGCGGGATCACGTGGCACAAGTACGCCACGGAGGGTGTGGCGAACACGCACTTGGAGTGCTTCACCCGCAGTTGATGGTGTTCGGTCCAGGACGGAGAACACTGCGCGCAGATGTTGAAGGTGTTCGGTCCAGGACACGTTGTAGATTAGAATGCCATCAAAGAACACAAGGATGCACTTACGGAGGAATGGCTGAAGCACGGCATTCATGAAGCTCTAGAACATGGCCGGTGCGTTGGTGAGGCCGAACGGCATGACAAGGAATTCGAAGTGGCCGTGGTGCATTCGGAATGCCGTTTTCTCAATGTCGTCGGGGTGCACGCGCACTTGATGATATCCCACACGCAAGTTCAGTTTGGTGAAGAAGGTGGCACCGTGTAGCTCATCGATGAGTTCCTCGACCACTGGGATCGGGAAATTGTCTTTCACCGTGCGTTCGTTCAACGCTCGATAGTCAACACAGAAGCGCCATGTGCCGTCGGGCTTGCGGACGAGCAGGACGGGCGCTGAGAATGGTGATGTTGACGGTCGGATGATGCCCTACTCGATCATGGCGATGCACTGAAGCTGTAGCTCGTCCTTCTGGAGGTGTGGCTATCGGTAGGGGAGGACTGCAATGGGCGTCGTGCCAGGAAGCAGGTGAATGCGATGGTCGCATGCACGACGCGGTGGGAGGCCCGACGGCATGGCGAAGACATCCTCGAACAACTGAAGCAGGCGGTCAAGGAACGAGCACTCGTGGTCGTGCATGGAGTGAAGGCGGCTTGTTGGCGGAATGTCATCACGCAGCGAGCCGATCCCCTTCCATAGGATGTGGCGGCCATGGGGCCCGAACGCCATGCAAAGATTGTCGAAGTCCCACAAGATGGGTCCCAGGGTGCACAGGTACGTCACACCGAGGACCATGTCGTGGCAGTCGAGCGGAATGACGTAGAAGTCCACGGAGAAGTACTCACCTCCGATGCCGATCGCGACGTCACGGGCTAGGCCATGGCACACCACGCGGTCGCCATTGGCCACCGAGACGTATGTGCCCTGGCTGGCGTGGAAGTGCAGGTCGATGCAGCGCGCGACATTCATGTTGATGAAGTTGTGTGTCGAGCCTGAGTCGAGGAGGGCGGTGAGCTCGACGTTGCCCACCATGACGCGGAGCTGCATCATGTCCTCGGAGCGAATTCCTATGATGGCGTTGAGGGAGATCAGGGGCTCTTCCTCCGCTGGCGCCTTCGGCTCGTCGAGCAGGTTTGGGGTTTCACTGCGAAGTTCGTCACCTTGAGGTAGAAGAGGCGCTAGCACTTGTGTTCGCGAATGTAGGGTTCATCGCAGTTGTAGCAGAGTCCTTGACGACGACGATCAATCATCTCCGCCAGCGAGAGACAGCGGCACGGGCGTGACGATGGTGGAGGTGGCGGCCCGAGCACTGCTGGTGTCGTCAGCGTGGCGCTGATGGCCGGTGCTGATGGTGGGAGCTGGCGCGGCGGGGGACGATGCGGACTGGAAGTAGTAGGTGGTTGCACCGCCGCGGTGCGGCGCTCATAAGCACAGGCGAGAGTCATGGTGCGCTGGAGATCTTGCGGCGCTTGGAGCTCGACGTCAACGCGGATGGCATCTGGTAGTCCACCGGTGAACAGCTGTACCTGCTGTTCCGGTGCGAGATATCCTGTGTGCGCCATGCTGTTTGGAACGCCTCAATGTAGTCGTCCACCGAGGAGCGAAAGGGCAGGCACGCGAGGTCCTCCAAGTGGTTGATGCCGATCGTGGCCCGAAGCGCTGTTGGCAGAGTGCCTTGAAATGTGCCCAGGAGACCATGCCGATGTCGTGCTCTAGCATGAAGTACCACTACTGCGCGATGCTGGTCATGTGGAACGAGGCGAGGCCAACCTTCTCCACCTCACCGGTGCGTTGGGGGCGGAAGAAGTGCTCACAACGGTGGAGCCACCCCAAAGGATCCTCCCGACCGTCGAACATGGGAAACGAGAGCTTGTGGTAGCGAGGCACAGTGACACCCTCGGGTTGTTCATCGTGGAAGCCCTGGTACTGCTTCTGCGACACTGGCGGCTGCTGGAATGGCAGTTGGAACACCGGCTATTGTTGGAACACCGACGGCGGCTGGAACGACGGTTGGTACGGTGGCGGCTCGGTGAAGTGGGGGAGCGGCGACGACGAGTGGGGAACTAGATCTGTGTGATGGGCACCGGCCGTGGGCCCATCATGGAGTGGACGATGATCGACGCTGTCGACGGGACGCCGTACCACGGCATGCCATAGAGAGGGGACGACGTGGATGAGCTCGCACCACCAATTGGCCCATAGCAATTGTAGCCGGGCAGACACGCCTCCATGTGGTACATCTACCGCTGTAGGTCGTAGATGGCATGGGCGAGAATGTCGAGGGGGGCCGAGGGGTTGGGTGGCATGGTGGAGATGGCCGGGCCACTGGACGATGGTGGCGGCGCGGAGACTGTGGAGGAGATGGGGGTGGGGGTGTTGGTGGAGGGCTATAGCAGCGCGGTGGTGACGGTGGTGCTCACAGCGGAAGACATTGATCTTGGCAATACTGATACCGGATTGTTAGGATCACTGCTACCCCTGCGAAGGAAGTAGCTATGGGAGGTGGCCGGACGAGGGGCTTGGGCTCTCGCCGGCGACGAGGTTGCGACGCCATCCTGGCGGCGGCGTCGGGACACTGGTGGAAAACGACCTTTGTTCCCAAGCATTTGTCCCGGTTCAACTTTGGAGCCGGGACAAATGCTATTGGGGCGACGTGGCCTCGGAAGGCTGTTTGCGTCGCCCCCCCCTTTAGTCTCGGGTGGTAATACCACCCGGGACTAAAGGCCTGGCATCCAACGGCTCTGAGCCGTAATTATTGGCGCCAGACTTTAGTCCTAGGTGGTATTACGACCCGAGACTAAAGGGTGAGCCTTTAGTCTCGGGTCGTAACACCACCCGAGACTAAATTTTTTGTCCCGGGTGGTATTACCACCCGAGACTAAAGGCTCATCTTTAGTCCAGGGTGGT
This sequence comes from Cenchrus fungigraminus, assembly GCA_036936925.1. NCBI lineage: Eukaryota > Viridiplantae > Streptophyta > Magnoliopsida > Poales > Poaceae > Cenchrus > Cenchrus fungigraminus. The sequence goes on along the minus strand of CM072773.1, from coordinate 92,684,883 downwards.
AATACCACCCGGGACTAAAGGGTGCGCCTATATATCCCTACCTCCCTTCTTCTTCCTCTGCCCGAGCTCACATTCAACCGAGAGCTTAAGAGATAATTTGTGAAGAGCTAGTTCTTCTCCTAGGGAGGTGATGTCCAATTTTTTTGTCATCAATTTGTGAAGATTTCTCTCCTCCAAAGTGTTGCTAAGGTTTGATTCTTCATCCTTCCTTCATTTGTTATGATTAAATTTCATTTTTATGGTTAGAAATGGAGAAAATATGGATTTAGATTTTTAGGTGGTAGGAGGAGCTAAGAGATGATGTTTTCAGATGTTTCAGATTTAGCTAACATTGTATTTAGTTTCACATATTTTTTAAGCATAGTTTCACATAGGGATTTATCCTCTAATTTTATAGTTTTTGCTATGGAGATAATTGATTTTAACTTTTAGATGAGAGATGCATTTAATTTTACATTTAGCTTAATTTATTAGAAGTTAGTTTATTAAAAAAATGGTCATTACCAAATGAAAATATACTACCTACCTATTTAATTCATTTTTGTTAAGTATTTCTTGTTTTTATTTAGAATACATTTAGGCATTCTCTTATTTTTTTTCTTTTTTCCATATATACAGTCGGTTGGACGTTCTGTACCAGTAGCCTTACATCCTAGCTAGCTACAGTCCGACATCACCGACGAGCTGGGGCTATACGTGGCTCGGTGATGTCGGGCTGTAGCTAGGTAGGAGATGCAGGGCTGTAGCTTGGTGATGTAGAGAACTGTAAGTGGGAGAGCGAGGTGCGTGTATATGATGGTGAGGTGAGGTTGTACTTCCTAAATGATCAGGGTGATTAGAAAAGGTATAGTTCAGACTTACGTCGCCTCCGGGCTCACTGCACCTAAACGAGCTCTTGCACTTATCTGTTTATTTATTAGAAAATGAGAAAATAGGTCTTATATATTTTGTTTTTATATAGAATAGATTTAAGCATTCTCTTATTTAAGCATTGTTTTATATATATTACAGAGTAGTCCAGAATAACTATGGCAAGTTATTCTGGTCGCGGTGGTCGCCGTGGAGGTCGCCGTGACGGCGGTTGTGGAATCAGTTTTGATGACCGGCCTCCTTTGGCTCGTCGTCCAGGCATACACTTCAGCCATGGTGTGATTGAGTTACCTACTGGTGATCGAAGCCAGGGAACTCATCCCAACATAGTAATATTCTTTCGTTGTATAAATTTGATGTTTACGTACTACACACGGATAATATTATTATTTTCATACAATGCAGGTTCTCAATCATTTGCAGTGGCTCGCACATGTTGTTGAAAATTTAGGTGGTACCCCTCTTGTTACACAATGCGCTATTGTCGGTCCAAACAATTGCATACAATTAAAAATCTCGTTTGACATAGCCGTTCGAGGACAAAATCACTCATCGCTGTCTTCAGAACCCATCCAAATGGTATCAATTGTTGGGTGGGGTACCCCTGCACTGGTTAAGAGGACTTATGAAAGGACCGTCGTGCAGACATGCTTACAACAACTAAACACTAATGGGTATTTTGTGCCAGATTACTCTTATTTTCTAATAAAGTCACTCGGGGAAGGAGAAAGTGTCACCACGACCGCAGAGAGACTTTGTCGGCTAAATGAACATGACATTGTATGGAGCACCATTTAACTTTTTTTAATCTTCTTATTCAGCATTTTTAATGTGTCGTAATAACATTATTCTTAACTGTAGGATATGTTTGGTCAAACCTTTGCGGCAATGAGCTTTCATGCAATTCTAGAGCAAGTGATGGATGTTGTAGGATTTTCTTACACAGATTCAAATGCTATACAAACAAGAAATTGGAAGTATCAGGCTCATTTTTCATTTTACAGGCCATATCAGTTTTCCTCGCCACTGTTTGAAATTTATGGAAGTCCATGTGACCGTAATTGTGAAGCGATAGAGAGTGCACTGATCCATTCTTTGGCATATTTCACTGAAGTTCTCGACTTCAAGATCGGAGACTTCAACTATATGGACTATCGAAGGAAGAAGAATGAAGTATGAAATATGTGTCGTGCATTGATGCACCCCTCTATCTTTGTTAAGACCGTACCTTAAGTATTCATGTATGAACTTTTTATGTTTGTAAGACCTTAATTAAGTATTGATGTACGAACTTTTTTATATTTTTTGTTAAGACCTTAAGTATTGATGTTAGGCCAGTGACTAATTTATTGGAAGCCTTAATATTAGAGTTCTCACCTCCAAAGTATTGATTAAGCCTTAATATTAGCCTTTATCACAAATTTTGGAGACCTTAACATATATTAAACTAAAAAAACAGGGCCATTGGGGGGCGACCCTTTAGTCCCGAGTTGGTAAACCAACCGGGACTAAAGGCCTGCCCTCCACGGCCGCAATGATTGGGGCCGGCCTTTAGTCCCGGGTGGTAAACCAACCCGGGACTAAAGGGTAGGGGGGCCGGCCTTCATAGGCCTTTTGTCCCGGTAGGTAAAACCAACCGGGACAAAAGGCTGCCCCTATACAAAATCGACAGCACCCACCCTTCTTCTTCCCTGCCCGACCATTTTTCACCGAGAGCTCAAAGCAAGCTCCTCTCCATGGCGCCTCAAACCTAGGGAGGTGCTGCCCAAATTATTCCTCATCAATTTGTGGAGTTTTCTCACCTCGAATGTGTTGCTAAGGTATTATTCCTCATCCTCTATTCATTTGTTGTGTTTAAATTTCGTTTTATGATTTAGAGAAGGAGCAAATCAAAATTTTGATTTAAGAGCTAAGAGATGAGGTTTTTAGTATACTTTAGATTTAGTAATAAGTAGTTATCATTTGTTATCATAATCTTCTATCATTCATTTGTACTAAGATTTTTTTGTTTTTATATAAAATTTACTTTTAGCTAGCTTTATTTATTATTAGAGAAAATAGAATTTATTAAATTAGTTATTAGAAAATGAGACCTAGGGATAGTGTATATTTTTTATACTTAAAATTTATGCCACAATTAAGAAAATAGAAATTTTGATTTAAGAGCTAAGAGATGTAGTTTTTATATTAGTATACTTTAGATTTGGTAATAAGTAGTTTTCATTTGTTATGATTATCTTTTTTCATTCATTTGTACTAAGATTTTTTTTTTGTTTTTATATAAATTTTACTTTTAGCTAGCTATATTTAATATTAAAGAAAATAGAATTTATTAATTTAGTTATTAGAAAATGATACCTAGGGATAGTGTTGTAGAATTAACATGGATATTTTTCACTTAATATGATGTAGATGAACCGGCAATGGATGTACAACACCGACAGACGGTCAGCGGAGTACATTACCGGCATGCATGGTTTTCTCGAAGTGGCGAAAAAACAAGGATGCGAGTGGGTTCATGTGTTGTCCATGCTCCGATTGCAGAAACGAAAGAGACTACCATGACCCGGGCACACTTCACCTCCACTTGTTGAAATACGGATTCATGCCGAACTATGTGGTTTGGACCAAGCATGGTGAAAGAGGGGTTGTGATGGAAGACGACGAAGAAGAGGAGGGTATTCCGGACTGGGCCGTAGGTCAAGCTTTTGCAGATACTTTAATGGAAGATGCTGACGAAGAAGAGTTACCAGCACATGCTGACGGGCTTGCTGATGATCTCGGCCAGGTTCTACAGGATGCACATAGGGACTGTGAAAATGAAAAAGAAAAGGCAAAGTTCCAACGTATGATCGAAGATCACAGAAAACCGTTATACCCAGATTGCAAGCCAGGTCACAAAAAGCTTGGTACTACACTAGAAATGCTGCAATGGAAGGCAAAACATGGTGTGTCTGATAAGGCATTTGAAGGGATGCTAAAAATTGTGAAGGACAAGCTTCCCGAGAACAATGAATTACCGTCCACCACATATGAAGCAAAACAAACTGTGTGCCCTCTTGGGTTGGAGGTACAGAAGTTCCATGCATGCCCTAATGATTGCATCCTATATCGGGGCAAGGATTACGAGAATTTGGATGCTTGTCCTGTGTGCAAAGTGCTACGTTATAAGATTCAGCGAGATGAAGATGCTGGTGATCTCCAGGGGCACCGTGACAAGACGAAGAAAGTTCCGGTGAAGGTTATGTGGTATTTTCCTATAATACCACGTTTGAAGCGTTTGTTCCGGAACAAAGCACATGCTAAGTTGATGAGATGGCATGCCGAGGAACGTAAGCAAGACAACCTACTGAGACATCCGGCTGATGGGTCTCAGTGGAGAAAGATTGATAGAGAATTCAAGACATTTTCTGAGGACGGGGAAAGGAACATAAGGTTTGGTTTAAGTACGGATGGTTTCAATCCATTCGGGGAGTTTAGCAGTGGTCATAGCACTTGGCCTGTGACCCTATGCATGTTCAACCTTCCTGGTTGGATGTGCATGAAGCGAAAGTTCATTATGATGCCGGTGCTCATCCAAGGTCCAAAACAACCCGGCAACGGCATTGATGTGTACCTAAGACCGTTGGTCGATGAACTATTACTGCTATGGCGGGAAGAGGGCGTACGTGTGTGGGATGAGGATAGGCAAGAGAACTTCGATCTACGAGCATTGTTGTTCATAACCATCAACGATTGGCCTGCCCTAAGTAACCTTTCTGGGCAGACAAACAAGGGTTATCAGGCATGCACGCACTGTTTACATAGAACACAAGGTATTCATCTCAAAAACTGTAAGAAGGTCGTGTATAATGGTCACTGTTGTTTCCTTCCAACTAATCACCCCTTACGGAACAAAGGGATGCATTGGAAAGGGAAGGCTGACCATCGTACGAAGCCACCCCATTTTAATGGACATGCCATATTTGAGATGGTAAATGATCTAAGGGTAGTCTTTGGAAAGGGTGCCGATAGTGAACCTGTTCCAACTGACGCCAACGGGAGTGCACCAATGTGGAAGAAGAAATCTATATTTTGGGAGCTACCTTATTGGCGTAGCCTTGAGGTCCGACACGCAATTGACGTGATGCACCTTACGAAGAATCTTTGCGTGAATGTGCTAGGCTTCATGGGTTGTTACGGTAACCCGAAGGATACCAACGAAGCACGAGAGGACCTGAAAGAATTTCATAAGATTCCCAAAGTTCCGCGGGAGGGTGATGATGAAACTGATCCGGAAGAGGATGATGATGATGTTGATTACTTTGGTCCTGCTAGTTACACTCTCACCAAGAAAGAGAAGGAAAGCGTGTTTGATTGCCTGAACAGTATTAAGGTTCCATCTGGCTACTTGTCGAATTTAAAGGGGATCATAAATATGAAAGAGAAGAAGTTCACAAATCTAAAGGCCCACGACTGTCACATGTTGATGACACAGTTGCTTCCAGTTGCGTTGAGGGGTGTTCTATCAGAGAGTGTACGATTACTGGTCGTAAAGCTTTGTGCATTTCTCAATGCAATTTCACAGAAGACAATCGATCCAGCCAAGCTAGGAAAGCTACAGAATGATGCAGTTCAATGTCTTGTCGGCTTTGAGTTGGCATTTCCACCTTCCTTCCTTGATGTTATGACGCACCTCCTGGTACACCTTGTGAAAGAAATTACTATTCTCGGTCCAGTATACCTTCACAACATGTGGCCTATTGAGAGGTTCATGTCGATCCTCAAGAAATATTTTCTTAACCGTGCCCGTCCGGAAGGAAGCATTGCCAAGGGATATGGAACTGAGGAGGTCATTGAGTTTTGTGTTGATTTTGTCGACACAATTGACTCGATTGGGCTTCCAGTATCACGACACGAGGGGAGGCTACAGGGAAAGGGTACCATCGGATGCAAATCAAGTTTGAGCAATAATACTGATTTGTTCCATAAAGCACACCTAACAGTCCTGCAACAATCATCACTGGTGACTCCGTATAGGACGGAACACGAGCAGATTATTGCTTCTCAAAATCCAACCAAATCCCCAGTCTGGATTGCACGCCGTCACTTGGAAACATTTCCCTCATGGTTGAGTGAACAACTCATCGGAAACTCAACGATTCATCCATAACTAGCTTTGTTAGCCAGGGGACCTTGTAGCACAATTACAAGATTTCAAGCTTACGATATGAATGGTTACAATTTTTACACGAGAGCTCAAGATCGCAAAAGCACAAACCAAAATAGTGGTGTCCGTATGGACGTCATCGGAAAAGATGGGGGCAAGACCTGCTATTATGGTATCATAGAAGAGATATGGGAGCTTGAGTACGGAGCGATGAACGTCCCTCTATTTTTATGCCAATGGGTAAACCTGAATGGTGTAAAGAAAGATGAATATGGAATGACAATAGTGGACCTTACCAAGATTGGGTTCAAAGATGATCCATTCCTGCTTGCCAAAGATGTGCATCAGGTTTTCTATGTCAAGGATATGACTAGCATACCGAAAAATAAAAATCCCAAGAAGCAGGACCACAAGAGGCAAAGCGTCACATAGTTCTTCCAGGTAAAAGAGTAATCGTGGGAGTCGAGGACAAAACAGATCAATCCGATGATTATGATCAGTTTGACGGCATGCCTCCGTTCGCTGTCGAAGTTGACCCAAGCATATTGCTTGGACGTGAAGAGACACCATACTTACGTGCTTGAGATTAATGTCGTAATGTAATGATTATTGATCAAATCAATTGTGTAATGCTAATGTGATCAACTCTTTTATTGGTCTCCAACAAGTTAATGATTCTGAAGTCCATGCACTTTGCAGTGTTGTATCGGTCTCAAAATTTTTATGAAGCTTGAATATGTCATGTGAGATTGACCCACCAAGTTTGAGATTTTTCTAAATTAGTTTAGTATTTCTTTTGGTTTAGTTGAATTTCCGTGCGACATCACCTATAAATTAAAAGTTGAGCTAAGAGCACCTCTGAAACGAAGCGGAATGGTGCCAAACTTGGCCACATGTTCTCTTGTGCCTTAGGAGTCTAATTTATCTGGAAGCCGAATCATAATTCTTGAGTTATTGATGTGTAATTCACAATATTCTAGCTCCTTTAGCACGAAGAAAAAACCTAAAATACATTTAGTCATCAGAAAAATCTAAGATCTTGCGTGAGCTAATATTTTAAGTGTAAATGAGAACGAAAAAAATTTCAGACCATTTCGACATAGATGGAGTACACGTGCTTCACAAAGCTATATGGAACCTTTCATCGAACCATGTCTATACCACTTATGTTCTTAACGATTCTGAAGTCCATGCACTTTGCAGTGTTGTATCTGTCTCAAAATTTTTATGAAGCTTGAATATGTCATGTGAGATTGACCCACCAAGTTTGAGATTTTTCTGAATTAGTTTAGTATTTCTTTCGGTTTAATTGAATTTCCGTGCGACATCACTTAGAAATTAAAAGTTGAGCTGAGAGCACCCCTGAAACGATCCAGAATGGTGCCAAACTTGGCCACAAGTTCTCTTGTGCCTTAGGAGTCTAATTTATCTGGAAGCCGAATCATAATTCTTGAGTTATTGATGTGTAATTCACAATATTCTAGCTCCTTTAGCACGAAGGAAAAACCTAAAACACATTTAGTCATCAGAAAAATCTAAGATCTTGCGTGAGCTAATATTTTGAGTGTAAATGACAACCAAAAAAATTTCAGACCATTTCGACATAAATGGAGTACACGTGCTTCACAAAACTATATGGAACCTTTCATCGAACCATATCTATACCACTTATGTCTTAACGATTCTGAAGTCCATGCACTTTGCAGTGTTGTATCGGTCTCAAAATTTTTACGAAGCTTGAATATGTCATGTGAGATTGACTCACCAAGTTTGAGATTTTTCTGAATTAATTTACTATTTTTTTCAGTTTAACTGAATTTTAGTGGGAATGCACATCAATGTTGCAAATGAAAATTGAAAGTGAATGTTTACAACTCTAAAATATAATTTTGCATAGCAAAATACAGTTTATTATATTTTAACTAAATATAAATTTGCATGGTTGAAATAGTAAAAGTTACTATATTTTTTTTGATTTCAAAGAGATAGAATGTGAAAATGAGAAAAGAAATGGGAGGGGAAAAACAGTTCCCACCGAAAATTACACTTTAGTCCCGGGTGGTGTTACGACCCTAGACTAAAGGGGGGCCTTTAGTCTCGGGTGGTAACACCACCCGGGACAAAAGGCTAAATTTTTGCCCTTGGGCCCTCCCACGCGAAAGGGGCATTTAGTCCCGGGTGGAGATACGACCCGAGACAAAAGGGGGGCCTTTTGTCTCGGGTCGTATCTCCACCCGGGACTAAAGGTTATTTGCTCCCGGGTCTGTTTACGACCCAAGACTAAAGAGGGGGGATATATATCCCACGGATCGACCCCTATTCTTCCCCAACTCCTCCACTTCATCACACTTCACTCGATCTCCGGCGGTGTCGTCCCCCTGCTGATCTCCGCCGGCCGTCGTCGTCCCCCGCCGTCGCCCCTGCCTCCGTCGTCGTTGTAGGTCGCACCCCGCTGTCGTCGACCCCGTCGCACCCTGCCGTCCCTCCCCGCGCCAGGCCGTCGACACGCCCCCGCGCCCTCCGCCACCGGAGCTCCTCCCGGCCGCCGTGGATCTCTGTCGTCTGCACACCGCATGTCGACCCCGCCCGCGCCCGGCCGTCGTCCCCACGCCCGTCCACGTCTCCGCCGTGCCCGGTCGTCGCCCACCGCCGTTCCCGGCCGCCGTCGCCCCCGCTCCGCCGCCGCCGGCCGCCCGTCGACCCCGCTCCGCCGCGCCCGGGCGCCGTCTCCGCGCCGGCCCCCACGCCCTGCCGCCGTCTCTGCCGTGCCCGGCCGTCGCCCGCCGCCGCTCCCGGCCGTTGACGTCACCCCCCTAAGGCTGTCGTCGCTCCCGGCCGGTGAGGGCATTTGCTGACGTCAGCCCCTGATGGCTGACGTCAGTAATTTTTTTTAATGTTTTCAATTAATTTGTTTATGAATTTAGATTAGAATTAGAGATTTAGAATTGAATTTAGATTTTAGATTTGAATTTAGAGATTTTAGAATTGAATTTAGAGATTTTAGATTTGAATTTAGAGATTTAGATTTGAATTTAGAGATTTAGATTTGAATTTAATTAGTGTTTTTAGATGAAATGTATTTAGAGATGAAATATGTATTTAGAGATATTAATTTTTTCGCTCGCCCGACAATTAGGTAGTATCGCTCGACACGCTCGATTCTTTCCCGACTCGCTCGACCCCGCCCGACACTTAGGTTTTCTCGCTCGACTCGCTCGACTCCCGCCCGACTCGCTCGACTCCTGCCCGACTCGCTCCACTCCCGCCTGACTCGCTCGACTCCCGCTCGACTCCCGACTGACACTTAGGTAGTCTCGCTCGACTCCCGCTCGACTCGGTCGACTCCCACCCGACACTTAGGTAGTCTCCCTCGACTCTCGCCCGACTCGCTCGACTCCCGCCCGACACTTAGGTAGTTTCGCTCGACTCTCGCCCGACACTTAGAAATCATTTATGTATTCAGAAATCATTTATGTATTCAAAAATCATTTACGTATTCAGAAATCATTTATGTGCTCAGAAATTCATTTATGTGCTCAGAAATTCATTTATGTATTCAGAAATCATTTATGTGCTCAGAAAATTATTTATGTGCTCAGAAATTCATTTATGTATTCAAAAAATCATTTTTGTGCTCAGAAATTCATTTATGTATTCAGAAAATCATTTATGTATTCAGAAATTCATTTATGTGCTCAGAAAATCATTTATGTGCTCAGAAATTCATTTATGTTTTCAGAAATTTCTAGTTATGGATAACAATGAGGACGAGGAGCGGCTGATGGAGAGCCTTACTGCCAGGGGTCCAAATACCGAGGTCCCAACCTTCACCGAGGAGGAGCGTAGCCAGACGGACGCGTTCCTCAACATAACCGCGGACATCGACACCAGCACCGTGGACATCGACACCCGCGCCGAGGAAAATAATGAAGACCTTTTCATAGTTAATGCAGAAGGTTCCAACGAGGTATATATATCATGCATCAACAAATCCATAAATGCATTAACAACGAGGTATATATATCATTCTGGAACCCCGCGTGAATAACAAATCCGCAACTTGTAGGCTTCAACCTCGACAAGCAAAAAGACTAAGAGAGGCCGTACAAAAGTAATCGTTGATCATGACGTGAAGTTTCATATCACTGAAGTCAACGAGCTTGGCCAGCCATGGGAACCAAAGAAGATCAGGGACAAGTTTGTGTCCCAATGCGGTTCTATTGTGAGGGACAACGTGCCCATATCATATAGAGAATGGAAGGGAAAGGAAGATAATCCATGGGTGGTTCCGGATTCAGTTAAGAATATGTTATGGGATGATATCCTAAAACAGTTCACACTTCCACCGGGTGTGAACGCAAACCTTGTGAAGCAGTGGACTCTCACGAAGATGGTAACTCAATTGCAGAGTTTCAAGAAGCAGCTGCACAGAGATTATATCAAGAAGAATCGAACTCCAAATTTTGATGATTATCCCAAGCTAAAGGATCACTGGCAGTCCTTTGTGGATTACAAGAATAGTGAAGAATTCGCCAACAAGAGCGCACAAGCTCAGAAAAGTGCCAGTAAGAAGACGGATTACAACCATCGTCTTGGTCGAGGTGGTTACGCGGTTGCAGCACCCAAGTGGTGGAAGATTGAACAAGACCTCCTCAACAAAGGTATCGTACCAGCAGTCTTTGACTGGGAAGAACGATCGAAGAATTGGTATTATGCCCACGGTGGAAGATTGAACCCTAATGATGGTTCCCTCGAATTCCCACCCACGTTATGGGATGCGGCACATGAGATAATAAAAAAGAATGAAGACATCAAAGCGGGCAGATTGGTTCCTGACAGAGACATGGATGAGCTCACTTTGGCGCTCAGGAATCCGGAAAACCCAGGACGTTGCAGGGGCTACGGGGTAGTCCCGTGGAAGTTTGCTTTCAAGGGAAGCACCGACACCTACAGAAGCCGCAAATGAAGAAGGGAGCGTGAAGAGGAGCGGTGGCTTAAAATGATGGAGCAGAGACTTAAAGAACAAGAAGAATGTATGAATGCAGAGATTGAACGACGAGTGGCCGCCACGGTAGCTCAGATCACCCCTGCCGGAGCACTACCCCAAGCACCGGTGGATCCCTTCATTAGCCCTTCCGCTCGCAAAAGCAGCTGTGCTTCCACAGAGGCCCCCGAAGAACAAAGGGCGGCAAACCAAGAAGAAGTTCAAGTAGGGGACAACGAACGGTACCCTGTGGATGAACTCTGTCAGCGCACCGCATGTGAGCTGCACAAGCCGATCGGCAACATCACAATGAAAGTATAAACCTGATTATACGTGCAATTATCTCAACCTTTGATGCATATCTCAGGCATTTAATAACTTCATCATTTCTCTACATATATATAGGTGGTGTACAGAATGGCTTTCGCACATCTCCCAAGACGTACAAGCCACGACATGCAGATTCCAACTGGCTACGCCTTAGTTGGTTTGGAGGAGATTGCTGACCCAAAGTTTAACGACATAGAGCTAGACTTCGAAGGAGGTGACGGGGAAATGACACTCCACGATGCGCTTCACAGTATCATATTGTGGCCCAAACGTTACATCATAATAGCTAACATGCCGCCACCGATCCCTCGGAGTGTTGCCGAGCAGCAGCCACTATCTCCCGGGCCGTCAACGATCCCTCCGAGTGTTGCCGAGCAGCAGCCACCATCTCCCGGGCCGTCACCGGGACGGTCGTCGCCGAATGATTGGAGCTCACCGTCTCCACAACGGGGGAATTCTCCTGCCGCGAGCGATGACGATGACCTCCATCGTCAGCAATGACCACCAAAGCAGCCTTCACCAAAGCCTGCCGAGAGGCGGTCCCGATCAAAATCTACCGCGTCTATGCCTGCGCCAAATCCGGATCCCCCGACGAAGAAAGGGAAAAAGCTGCCTGTTAAAAGGAAGCTACCATATGACATGACAGCATCAGAAAATGAGGCGGAGTGTGATAAGCAACTCAAGGCGTGGATTCAAGGGAATAAAGAGGCTGCTAAACAGATACTGCTCGCAGAAAAGGAAGCAGAAAAGAATAAAGGTCGTCCGCAGAAACTCAAAGCTTTCATAGAGAAGAAGGAAGCATAAAAGAAAATAATAAAACCCCTACTAAGTGATTATGACCGGTCGCTGCACAAGTCCATAAAGAAGAAGAGACAAGGAGGGTCACCAAATAGTTACATCGACCAAGTACCGGGGTTGACGATGCCACAGGATTATAGGAAGAAGAAGAAGGCAACACAAGCGTCGACGTCGACGAAAGAGCCTTCAACGAAGAAGGCAACACAAACGTCGACGTCGGCGAAAGAGCCTTCAACGAAGAAGGCAACACAAACGTCGACGTCGGCGAAAGAGCCTTCAACGAAGAAGGCAACACAAGCGTCGACGTCGGGAGTACAGACTTACGTCGCCTCCGGCCTCACTGCATCTGAATGAGCTCTTGCACTTATGGACACAGAACAAGTAGCGCATGTCATTCAAATGCAAGAAGCAACAGGGCTCCCACTAGAATATGTTCTCGGCCACGAATCACCTCCTCGGAACAAAAACTTCATACCTAGATGGCACTACGAGCATGGGAAATCTTTTGTCAGGCCTGAGTTGGTGAAGAAACTCCCTACTCAGATGCGCAGATTGCATGACTTCTACATGAAGACGTCTAAGGCGGGCCTGGAGATGATCGGCATGCTTGTTAAACCGGGAGATTTTGCTGGTGAAGGCGAGAAGTTGGTCTGGCTGCGATTTAAGGATGTTTATGAAATTGACCATCTTCACTCCTTGAATACCGATCTTGTCATGGCCTGGTGCCTGTAAGTGACGGTGCAATACATACCCTAATTAACAAATTAATGCATACTCTAATTATTAACTTTGTCTTTCATTTTCTGTAGCCTGGAAATGCATAACATACGGAAGAATGGTTACCAACAAATAGGTTTCATGGACCCATCTTTAGTTAATCAAGATCAAGTAAAGCTCCAACCACAAACAACATTCAAAACAATCCTAAGGACCTTGTGTAATTTGCATTACAAGGATTTGATACTTCTACCTTACAACTTCGAGTAAGTGTGATTACCATCTTAATTACTAAGGGTTCGCATTTCTAATTATCTTAGTTAACATTATTTAGTTCTAATCTTTTGAGCTTCCATGTATATACAGTTTCCACTGGATTCTTCTCATAATTGATGTCAACAGAAGCAATGTCCTTGTCTTTGATTCGTTGAGAAGAGATCCGAACAAATACTTGGACCTTCAAGATATGTTTCAAGAGTAATAATTCTATCCAATACGTTCCCTTTTTATGCAATAGTGTGCTTTTACTAACACTATCTAGCTCTAACTTTCATTATTTTCTGTCAGAGTTTGGGAAAAATTCAACCAAGTCAACCCTGGAACATGGAGACCTAGAATAAACTTCTCTACAAATTTTCCGGTACGTAAACCAACTAACAACTTCAGCTTGGGCAAATTAAAAATGTATAACACTAATTTTTCATAATTATCTTCTTCAATTTAGTGTATGAGACAGGAACCAGGGACACATTTATGTGCATACTATGTGTGTGAGTTCATCCACAATTTCTGCGAGGCAGACCCGTCAGATTATACTGTAAGTATTATTTTAAACCAATTAATAATACATTTTTTCTAACCACTTATATATTTAATTCTTGTGTGTAATATATTAATTTATTTGCACATTACAGAACAATATGATTAGAGACGCAATCATTGAGAAGGACCGACTCTTGCCGATTCAAGAAAGTCTCTGCAAATTCATGATGGACCAGGTGATTAATCCACAAGGCATAAATCACTATGACGGTCATCCAATTCATAAAGTTTAATTAGCACCTCCGATGGAACTTTAGACTAGAATTAGAATGAAACGGTATTTTGATGTATATATATACTATTTTCAGAAAATACTATCTGTGCTTTCGATGTAATATAATGTGTGTATATATTTATTTATAAGTTTATTCTCTTGATATAGTACGTATAGTAGACACGTATAATTAGTGCAAACATTTATACGTACACGTAAATTACACCCATATACGTGAGAATATACGCGTATAACATTATTAGAACAATCGGAATTGAAAAAAAAGTCACAGCGGGGTCTTTAGTCCCGGGTGGTAATACCACCCAGGACTAAAGGGGTGGCGCACAGGCGCTGGTGTGCCCTCCCCTTTTGTCCCGGGCGGGGCTACCACCCGAGAATAAAGGCCACCATTTATTCCCGGTTGCCCACCCGGTGACAAAGGGAGGGCCTTTTGTCTCTCCCTTTTCATCCCGGGTGGGCTTTAGAGATTTAAAGTTTTTACCAACCGGGACGGAAGGGTGTTTTTCCACCAGTGGGAGCACGAGAGCGAGGCTAGAGCGCAAGGGCTCGGGAGAGATTAGATCAATCTCCAGCCAATTCTTTATTAAGCAATTGTCTAGGCTTTTACAGCCAAACCTCGAACAAACTTCCCTAACAAATCTTATCTTAATGAATCTAAACAAATCCAATCTAAACTTCCAATTCTTGCGGAAAAGGACGTACGTGACATCGCGGCCGCGTCACGTGCTGGCGTGCCCTGCTCGGCCCTTAGCCACTCTTCTTGTTGCGCCTGCTGTACTTGATGCCGTACATAACAGTTTAACAACAAGATGACATGCTATCCGTACTAACTGGCCCAGTGGCACGACTTCCTCAATAGCTTATGCAGTGGCTTCAGGACAACATGTACCAAATCATTGGTTTGAAAAGAGCTTCACTGGTGAAGCTGAGCAAATACGGATCAAGGATTTGTACTGCACATAACTCATATCCAATCCGAGTGAACATTTCCTCCATCATGTAGATGCTGAGCTTTTTGTTGTTTAACAACAAGATGTCATGCTATCCGTACCAACAGGCCCTTTGGCACGACTTCCTCAATAGTTTCTGCAGTGGCTTCAGGACATGTACCAAATCATTGGTTTGAAAACGGCTTCACTGCTGAAGCTGAGCAAATGCGGATCGAGGATTTGTACTGCGCATCACGAGCAGAAGAAGTGGTTTCTCCCGACTTCTCGGCCTCCGTCGGAGCCAATTGCGGAAGTACCTTTTCCTGCCTGATGGAGATGGTTGCCCTCGACGAGAATGTCCGGGCGACGATGATGGTGTCCTGGCAGCTTGTCATCAGGGGCGGAGGGGGGGGAGGGGGGGGAGCAGGGGCCTGGCCCCCCTATTCTGCCGTAGAACCACACAGTTCACAGCCGTAGGAACCCTTAAGTATGTTGCTAATCACAGATTAACACCTCCCCTAAAGCTAACACTAGTTATTTGATTCAGTTCCGTTACGTATGCGCCGCGCAATCCTCCCAGGAATCTGTTGCTGCCGTTGCAACATGCAAGACGGCAATAGGCAAATTCTGAGGTTAGGGAAGGCGCATTAACTGATTAACGGGGAATGAATTTCAAACTAATTGCTAATGAAGCTAACCAATTGACTCAAATACAATATATTGTGTCACTAAACCTATCATTATTTTTTGTTATCTAAGGTTTCATTTTTACTAATAGTGTGTGCTCGAGGATCGAGCGATGATCATTTTAATAGCATCAATAACTATTCAATTTACGAATATTCTAGGTATACAACCTAATCACTATTACATGGTAATATGTAGGACGATCCATTCTCCTCGCTGTCTTGACCCCCCTATAGTCAAATCCTGGCTACGCCTCTGCTTGTCATATGCCATCACAGGCCCTACGGCACAATATAGGAGTGTGTGGTGGTGGTGGTGGGGGGGGGGGAGTAGCGGCACCGGCCGGGGAGCAGTGCCGCACAATGCAATGCCAGGGCGCTTGGAGCTATACGCGGCGGGATGGAACAGGCCAGCAGTGGGAGGCAGCTATGAGGGAAGCTTTGGAGGAAAAAGCTAGTGGTGGGCCGGGGGAAAACGAGGAAGAACGAAAAGAATGTTGCTGCTCCGCGTGAGAAGGAAAGCTCGCAGCAGATAAGAGGAAAGACAAATAAAGAAAGGGAGAAAAAGAAATGTGAAGAAAAGAGAAGAAAAAAAGAAAAAGAAACACAAAGAAAGGAGAAAAGAATTTGGTATTTTGGAAAATTTACATCTTCTATAGCTATTAAAATTCATGAGAAGTCATTTTACCATACGATTTTGCAACTAGAGCCAAAAATATACTTCACGAGAGAAGCTAGAGCTGCAGCCATTTTTGCAGGATATGATCCAGAGCCGTACCAAATTGTCCCCAAGTACCGAGCATTTTTTTGGTGTCTGTCGTCATGCAATATTCTTATCAGTGATCCTCACATTGTATACATGCTTTGGCTTGTTAGGGAGGTCAGGAGCATTTTCATGTGTTTCTCAAACATCTTCGAGTTGCGCCATACTCACACTCACTTCTTTCAAGAGAAACTCTCCAAGGAAAAACCATATTTGAAGTTTGAAGGACTGGATTGGGCGACCACAGAGGGGAGAGTGAATGAGAGTCGATAAAAATTCTTCTCGAAACAGATGACTCCTCTAGCGAGATGAACACGGCCTCAATCCTGAAGACACTACCTCCACTCAATCCTCAAGTTTGTCAAGATCACGTAGCCACTGGAGTGCTACTGATCCTAAGAGCAAACCACACTTCCAACCAACACAACTACGAGCAAATCACAACGGAAACAACATGAGGCAAATCTTCCTGGCAGGGGCGGTCAGACCACATGGAGGGGGCGGTCAGACAGCCTATGCCTGGGAGATTTCCTCCACCACCAAACGAAGCTCACGACCCCAAAACGACTCAAGATTTCACCTGGAGAATCCTCTGATCAAGGCGAACAAGCTCTCAGAAGAAAACTCCGGAAAACCAAACTTTCCTCGGCGAAACCCTGGGGGCGGTCAGACCGCCTACCCCCTGCGGTTAGACCGCCTAGCCCCCAAAAACTTGGCCGTGGGTCAACCCTCAACTTCCATCAATCGATCTCCCGATTCACCCCACGGATTGCAGTGAAACTTCGGAGATAGCTGGGTCACCCATGGATGACCTCTCCACCAAAGGAAATCCACCGAAATGCTCTCAATCAAAGGGAATCGCGAATCAAAGGGCTCTATGTCATGAACTCGAGGAACCACGAAAACTACCCAAATCAAAAGCTTTCCCAAGGGTTTGTTGGGGTAAAATCACCAAGAAAAGAGGCACAAGGTCCTCATGTGTGATACCCAACAAGAATCCCACCAAGAAACGCCTCCAACAAACCACCACGAAAATCCCAAGAAATAGCTCTGAAAATCACCAAAAGGAAAAATGCCGGGAGACAAAGGGACTCAAGATGAACCACGTCGAATCTTCTATACATACCATGAAAGGTTCATACAAGGTCTAGCAAGCCACCCGAACATCCATCCCTCTCTCAAGATGACTCATGAAGCTCTCAAGCTAGCCTATGGAAAACTAAGGGAAAGAGGCAAAGAGCAAAATGAACTTGGGTTCCAAGAGTTAGTCCACACCATGTTGTCAATCACTCATCACTAAGGAGCGACCATCCACCGGTCCTCGAACCACACAGGTCCTCAATCTTCCCCTTGATGAGTGCATTTACAACACAGATAGTAACCCATGATGAAAAAAAGAAAAAGGAAATGAAACGAACAACAACCCAATCAAGTGATCAAAAGCCAAACAAAGACGAAAACCTGATCACCTGAAAGCCAAAGTCTTGGTCCCCTAAGGCAAGGGCAACGGCTCAACACAACCGAGACAACCTCCAAATCTCACACGGAGAAAACCCCAAAGCAAGAACTCAGACGACACAAGGAGCTCTCCCTAAACACATGCAGCTCTCCCTGAGAAAATGCAACTCTCCCTGAACACATGCATGCAAAGAACTACAACAAATGCTTGACAAAGAGCAAAACTTGCTTTGCACTAATAAGGGCCGGTCAGACCGCCTACCCAGGCTGGTCAGACCGTTCTGGCTGGTCACGTTGCAGACAGGGCGGTCAGACCGCTCTATGTGACCGCCCTCTCAAAGAATGTTCCGAAAAGTTCCGAAACCACCTGAAAACCTTCTAAACATGCTCAGATTCATGTTCCATACACAAACTTCTCT
The DNA here is from genome assembly GCA_036936925.1 of Cenchrus fungigraminus. Classification (NCBI taxonomy): domain Eukaryota; kingdom Viridiplantae; phylum Streptophyta; class Magnoliopsida; order Poales; family Poaceae; genus Cenchrus; species Cenchrus fungigraminus. Next base: position 92,666,723 of record CM072773.1, on the reverse strand, counting down.
CCCTTGTTGACAATACATGAATCAAGGCATATTTCGGAAAAATCAACCTAGAGCTTCTCAAATAGACAATGAGCACCACAAAATGCTACAAGTGAGCAAATGAGCAAGTAAGACATTCCAAAGTTGTGTATAAGCATAGCCATCAAGATAGTAAAGCTATATGAGCATATGAGCAAGTCATGATCAAATTAAGCAATTTTGTGAAAAAATTCCCTCTCATGAGCAAAGACCTAAACATGAGCAAGACATGCCAAAATGAATTTAGATCACAAAAACTTCATGCTAGGTCACATATCCTCATCAAAAGATCGTTGTAAACACCCATCAGCATCTCATGTCATGTTAAAACCACCGAGTCATGTGTCTACTTCTTAAAATGAGACTTCTCATGATAGACAACATGCAACGGTTTAGCACCCAAATAAATTACAATTTAAAGCATTTATGACATGGAACAAATGATAGCATAAATTCAAGCATAGGCATTTCATACCAATTTCATTTTTCAAGTTTAAACACAAAATTGTACATGAAGTGCCTTTTCGGCAAAAAGAAGCTTATGCTCCCCCACAAGGTATCACATGGGCTAAACATTCACAATGACAAATGGTTCTTTGACCCCAAAAGATAAGCACATGATATCCAAACACAAATTAATCATGATATAGATCACCAAATCACACTAAGATCATGCAAGGAATTAAACTTACAAGAGAGAGTCTATCCTAGCATTTTCCAAAAACAAGCCATCACATCATGCAAATATAGCAAAACTATCAAGGGCATAGCTATCCATCACCAAATCATATCAAACATGCTCTAACTCACAACTAGCATATCACGGTCATCAATGTATATAGGAGAAGCTCAACCTACCACAATGCATATGATACAAATGCAAACAACCTAAGATACAAAGATGCATATACATCATGATACAATTGCAATGCCATGCAAAAAGTAAATATGATACATATGCTACAAAGGAGCTCCCATCACCAACTCAAGAAAGCAAACACACACCGAGCTCACCCCGCAAGCGGGTGAAAGTGGCTTGGTCAAGTGATTTGGTAAATATATCGACTAGTTGGTTTTGGGTGGGCACATGGATCAAAGCAATCTTTCCCTTCTCCACATTGTCTCTCAGGAAGTGGTACCTCACCTCAATATGCTTGGTTTTGGAGTGGAGAACGAGGTTCTTGGCTACACTTATGGCACTAGTGCTATCACAAAAGAGTGGGACATGGGCACACTCCTCACCAAAGTCATTCATAGTGTAGGTAATCCATAGGAACTGGGAACAACAACTCATTGCAGCTACATACTTGGCCTCGGTAGTGGACTGGGCTACACTGGACTGCTTGCAGAATGACCAAGACACGAAAGAAGAACCAAGAAACTGGCAAGTACCCGAGGTAGACTTACGATCCAAACGACACCCAACGAAGTCAGTGTCCGCAAACCCGTGAAGGTTGAGTGTCGAGGACGCAGAATACCAAAGACTAAACCCAGAGAGAGAGAGAGAGAGGAAAATACTTGTGCCCCATCGCCGCTCCCTCGCACATTGCTGAACCCTCGAGTTGTCATCTTCATTGCTACCGCTGCACTATCCTCACTACCATCAACGAGTAAGGGGCGCACGGAGTGTGGAGGGGAAGGATGATAGATGGTCACATCTATCTTGGGGAGGGAGCGGAGGAGGCTGAGAGAGGATGTGGGGAGGGGAGAGCGCCACGACTATCTGTCGCGCTTGCGATGGTTACGTACCATCGCGCCGGTCCGTCCTAGTCAGCGGGAGGTAATGTCCCGTCCGTCCCTTTTTCTTTTTTTTTCTCTTTATGTTTTATTTCTTTGTCCACTCCGTCCGTCCACAGTTTTCTATTTTTCTTTCTTTCTTTCTTTCTTTTTTCTTTCTTCTTTTTTATTATCTCTCATATACTCGTTCTTATTTCTTTATTTTTTAATGATTTCACCTAATATATTTTCTTTTTTCTCTTTTTATTATCTTTTCCTTGTAATGTTTAATTTATTTCTTATTTATTTTATTTAATTTTATTTTGTTTTTCATTTTCTCTTTCTATTATTTTACTTTTATTATATTTATTTTTCCTTCCATTTTTTTCATTCTTTTTTCTGTTTTCTCTCTGTTTTTCTTTTCTTGTCTCCTTTTTCTCTCCAACATTTTCATGATGTTTAATTTCTTCTTTCTTCCGTTACTTTTTCCTTCCATTCTTTTGGTTCCTCTTTTCTTTGTTGTGTTGGTTTTCTTCATGATAAGTTTCATATTGGTGATGTTTAATTTCTTTCTTTTGTTTCTCTGTATTTTTATTAATTTGTTTGTTCCCTTTGTAATATTTGTTTCTCATTATTCTAATAGTACATACTAATAAATTGTATGTATTAAAATGTTAGTAGTCACAAAAAAATCATGGAAGTCATAAACAGATGGTCCTAGTTGATTGTGATATGACATGTGATGTAGTGGGTTCTAAGATGAAGTGGATAGTTTGCATGTCGAGTGAAATAGAATTAATTAACTTTAGTGGACTGCATCTATATTTGTTCCACATCAGTATAAAATTGTTCTCGTTTAGTGAATATTTGTTCGCCGTCAGTGGATATTTGTTCGCCCTCGTTGAATATTTGTTCGTCTTCATTGAATAATTGTTCGTCCTCATTGAATATTCATTCCACATCAGTAAAAAAAATTTCGAGCTTAGTGAATATTTGTTCCATTCAGTGAATATATTGTTCCCCTCAGTGAAAAATTATTCCCGCTCAGTGAATATTTGTTCCACTTTAGTTAATATTTGTTCGCCTTCAGTCAACATTTGTTCCCCTTAATTTAAAAATATTTAAAAAAAGTTCATCAAAATATAATCAAAAGTGAGATCTTATTTTGAAGTTTTTATTGTTAGAAATCCAATGATGCAATCAAAATTTAATTTTGATGCTCAATTTATAATTTGTAACTTTTTTAAGTTTCAATCCATTTTGCATGTGGCGACATCAGGCAACATATACTTATAGAATAAATTCTACAAAGCCACAGGACAAAAAATTTGTTCGTACGAACAAATTTTTAGGAACTAACGAACAAAAGTTTTATACGTACGAACAAATATATAACTTGTTCATTAGTTTATATAGTTTTGTTCGTATGTACAATTTTTTTGTTCTACGTCTTTGTCGAATTTGTTCGACATTTATTGTAACTCAGGAAATATAAACCTTAATTAAAAATATAAATAAAAAAAGTTTGTCTAAATCTAGTCAAGTGGGATCTTATTTTGAAATTTTTATTGTCAGAAATCCAATGGTGCAATCAAAATTTAATTTTGATGCTCAGTTTATGATTTATAGTTTTTTAAAAAAAATTGAAACACCTTTGCATGTAGATGACGTAATCTGTTTTGTCCGCATGCATGCAAGGAAAGGAAACAGTTTGGTGGACCGACGCGTACTTCTCCCGTGCTGATTTTATTCTCTCCGACTTCAAGAATTCGGCGCGACAGTGTGTTTTTCGTCACCACAGCGATGCATAATCGCACCCAGGGGAGAGGCGGTTGATGAGGGTCTGAGGGAGGGGGAAGCATGCGCGAGAGAGAGAGAGGTGGGCATGTGCAAGGGGAGAGATGGGTGGGCATGGGGATTGTGGAGAGACAGATGCACGGTGAGTTAATTGTATTGTAATCTTTTTTCGGGTTCGCGTGGTTGCCTTCATAGTCGTGCAGTGTTACAAACCAGTGGTGGTAATTTCACGGCCGATTTTAGTCACCAACAGTGGGTGAAAGGTAACTCCTTCTAAACCAGCTGTGATAGTCTATCACCACCGCCCACACAAAAAACCAACTCTGATGGGGTAGCAGATTTTGTAGTAGTGACAACAATATAAAATACCCATGCCACATTTGAAAGCATTATATTGCTAGGTTAATTTCGATAATATTAATACCTAGCAGGAGCTGAAGATCTTTTTCTTCCAATTTTTTTTCAACTCGGTCAAGTACTTCGGCCAAGTACACCTAGAGTTAGCAGCTTCTTTGCCTTGGCCTTAGACGCTTGCCCAGAAATCCCACTCCGATTACGTTGTTCAGCTCTTGGTTTTAGCAGTTCTAATTATTTATTCTGAGCATTTTGAATTCATAATCAGCGGCATGACATATAAATAATTAAATGAGACCAACAATGCTCAAAACTAACAAGTTAGTAATTTCTAGATACGTTGTTACTTTTATCATACTGCTAATCTGTTCTCCCTCTGTCCCATTGTAATTTATCAAGACTATGGTACGGTGTGCATGGGTTTGAACTAGAACGGAGATACATGCAATTATCTAGGTCTACGATCGAGCTATCCTGACAGATCCACCCACTCAAGTATATATAAAAAGTGGATGCTAGATATAGCTGCTGCTCTTCTTTTTTACAGCTCCAAACCTACCCCAAGGGAAGAGAGTGAGATATACTCCGTATATAGCAGACTTTGAAAGTTTATTATCTCCTAAACTGTTTTGTGATTGCTGAAATGCGAGCTCGAGGGATTGTTTTGCACAAGCCTGGAGTATTACTCCCAGGTTGCAAAATGAGATAACAAGTTTGAGTTGAATGCCTTGAGCAAAATTTCAACTGAGGTTTTTGCGTAGTATTACTGTTATGCTTCTGTCGTAGTAGTTTTCAGATCTACTGAACCATTAGAGATATATTTGGAGTCCATTCACTTGATATACAATTACTTTTGTAGTGGCGTTCTCTTTTGAGCTCTTTTTCGGTACACAATACCACTCTTTGGTAGTACGGTGGTATTGTCGGTTTTTTGCTGTGGGTAAAATGGTAATTTGGTGAATGAATATTATTCGGAAAAAACATACCGCCGACGAATACAATAAAACATACCACGTACAATACCTAAATCGTTTCATATATCCAATTTCATATATTACAACAAAAATATTTTCCATTTCCAATAATACCCATATGCTACCAATACCACCTACGAATACCACCCGTACCACACAAAAAAGACCGGTGGTACAGAATTAATCTCAACCATCCGATCCTTACAAATAGATCATTTTCTATTACATACGAGTCCTTTTAAAGTGGTGGTACAGGGTGGTATTGTGTACCGAAAAAGACCTCTCTCTTTTTCTTTGAGGGTTTAATGGAAAAAGATAAACATAAAAAATTTACGTGTGGGTTGGACATAATCTCATCTATTTGGTGCATGCCATTTCACATTTCACCAAGGCACGCCAAGCTTTGTTCATCCACTGAACTCAGATTACACATTTACATGCAGCATCTGCCACCACTGCACTGCTATCCAAATATCATGTACAATTCTGATTGGAATTACATGTGGCATATGATTGACACAAATTGCTTAAACATCATCACAAGATATCAAATTAAACGTTTTATTTGCATGGTTATTAGTCAACTGAAGTGTCCTTGTTCTTAACAAGTTTGACCTGAGCTTCTTGAACTCAATTTCAGAATTTTTGTTTATGAACTCATTTAATGGAGTGGAGGGATCATACTAAGTATTAGATATTTAATTTTGTATCAATAAGTGTTCTCTCCTGAATTATTAATTCGAGGTTTTAAGGGCCACATATTTGGGTTTTGGACTTAGACCACTACATGATCATGGCAGGTTAGAATGAGTGTTCATCTCAGACACGAGGCACAATAATTTTCTTGCCATCAAAAGAACAATAGTATAGTGGTGGTGACATGTAGCTTAATTAGGTGAGTTTATGCGAAGACCGGAAGACGTCATGAAACTCTCTTGCTCAACTTGGGGCTTTGTGATATGATTCTTGCATGCGTTGAGTTTACTGGAAAGAAACTTACAGGTTGCATCCACTAACGTGTGGATCAGTAAAAGCTCTGGGTACAGAAAATCTGCTTGGAACCTAGCAGAGTAGTATGTTTCATTTCCCACAGCTAGCGTCTTGCACAGAACTTTTACCTTAATAGCTATGGCCTCCGTTCCAAATTATAGATCGTTTTGGCTTTTCTAAATGCATAGATATTATTATGCATTTAGATATACTGGATGATGTATAGTAATATTTATGCATCTAGAAAAACCAAAACGACCTATAATTTGGAATGGACGGAATAATTAACAGTATATATGAAATGCTGTGATAGATCAGATACATAGAGCATATCGATGTTAATATATATGATAAAATATGATATAATATCATGCTACCTTAATATACAGAGATATGGGGAAACCACGTCTAGAGGAAACTCCTGCCACAAAGCATAGTGATCGAGATTACTCCGCATCATATAGAGTAGCCTAGCTAGAGGGGACCTGCCTATTAAACAAAAGTGTTTAATATATGAATCTAAATGGAGTGAAGCTGTACTAATTTTGTGTTAGAAACAAAAATTTCAGAGTGGAATGGCAATCACAAAAACATATAGACAACGAACATCAGCTTCTCTATCTATTGCATTATTTTGTGGGTACCTTTTCTCATGTAAAACATCTCCTATATTCTTTCAAGTGTTATGCATATAAAATTTTCAAGTATTGTGGCCCTTGTCTTCTCTTTTACCCAAAAACCATGCCCCCATCCACAGCGTAGTCTAGCAGACCTCACTAGCTAGCACTACGTGAAAACCTCAAATAGGTTACGCAGCATTTGTAACGGGCCCTAAACACCCGTTACATGGACCTCCATCTGTAACGGTTGTTTTTTGGTGTCCGTTACTCATAACCGTGGCAGGCTCGACCCCGACGTGACCAACCCAACGCCCGTTACCAATGAGGACTTTCAGTAACGGGCTTCTCAAACGCCCGTTACAGTTATTCTTTGTAACGGACGTTAAAATGCGGCCGTTACGAAAGTTAAACCTATCGGTAACGGACTCTGCTTTAAGTCCGTTACTGATCACTACCCTATCGGTAACGGGCTCTTTCAGTCCGTTACCGATCACTATCATATGGGTAACAGGCTCTTTTAGTCCGTTACTGATGACAATTTGACACTCGTTACTAGGCTCAGAGCTCAATAATTGAAGTCCATTAGCACTCTCACTGCCGTCAAATATTTGACTATGTCATCATAACAAATATTGGATATCACACAAATATATAATCATCTCTCTTAAGATGCAAACCACACACATAGATAGTAGTCATAAGAGCATATTCTACATATTTAGGATGCATATATAGCATCACATATTCACATATGACATGCATAATGTTCAGAACAAACATATTCACATGATCACATCTGACATGCATCAGTAGGGGCACTAGTTAGATGGCTTCTTTTGTGCTATAGCCTCAAGTTCAGCTATCTTTGCCTCTAGTTTTACAAGTCTTTCCTGCAACTCAGTATTCTTTTTTGCAGCTTTGGCAAGTTCAATATCATTCATCTTCTGTGTGCCTTTAAGCTTCTCCATCTCAGATTCTAATATTTTTTGACCATTTGCTAGGAGACTTATGTCGTCCACAGCCTTGTCGTCCATCCTTCTATCCATCTTGTCGAGTACTTTCCAGATGCAGTCAAGATCCTCCCGAGTAACAACACATTTCTAAAACAAAGGCAAATTGATGCAAGTTTCATAATTAGATTGCCAAGTTTAATATCATGAAAGATGTAACTGGTCAAACAAGAAAGTTGTTTAGCTGTAACTGGGTTCAGAACTTGCCTCAGCAAAGTGATCACTCGTTACTTCCAGCTTGTTTATGTCATTCCCGGTGTAGTCAAGAGCTTGGTTGATTTTGTGGATTTCTTTCCAGATCATGTCAAGGTCCTCCCGAGTTACAACAACTCCCTAAAACAAAGGTACTGGATGTTCAGTTAATAAAAGTCGATGTAGCATGGAGATTCAGAAATTGAAGTAGTATATAGAATAAGTTCAACAATTTTGTGAGTAGCATATGATGAGTACCATGCATTAAATTTCAAGCATAAACCTATAGCCTCTGTAGTTAACAAAATTTCTACTCGAAAGGTTAATAGTTTTCCTCCCGAGTAACAAAACATTTCTAAAACAAAGGCAAATTGAAGCAAGCTTCATAATTAGATTGCCAAGTTTAATATCATAAAGTTGTAACCGGTCAAACAAGAAAGCTGTTTAGCTGTAACTAGGTTCAAAACTTGCCTGCTTCTCTTTACCAATGTCATCCATCCTTCTTTCCAGCCTGTTTAGGAATGTGCAGGTGTAGTCTAAGGTTTACTTGTGCCTGTCGATTTCTATCCAGATGCTGACAATGTCATGTGCTGGTACAATAACTTCCTAAAACAATGAAAAATTGATGCATTGGAACCATTGATGAGTGAAGGCACCAGATGTTCAGTTAATAAAAGTCACTGAGCATTAAGATTCAGAAATTGAAGCAGTATATAGAATGAGTTCAACATTTTTGTGAGCAGCATATGATGAGTACCAGGAATTCAATTTCAAGCATAAACCTAACTTCAAGCATAAACCTATAGCCTCTGCAGTTAACAAAATTTCTACTTGAAACCCAAAACAAAACAGAAACTACCAAACTCGAGGAAGGATCGGCCTCTGCCTGCCGAGCGTCACCGGAGTGCACCCCCTTAGCGCTTGCGCACGTGCATGGCCTCCTCCCCCTGGCCGACGAAGAACCAACCTCTTCACTGCAGAACCTCACTCTCTTGGCGGTGGCGGCGGGCGGGGCCTTCTCCTCCTCGCTGCGGAACCTCACTCTCTTGGCAGGGGCGGTGGGCGGGGCCTTCTCCTCCTCGCTGCAGAACCTTCCTCTTGAGTCACGGCAGAACGACTGCTTTCCGCCGGCCATCTCTGCGACGGATACAAGGAAGGAGAAGGGGAGAGAAGGCGACAAAGATGAGGAAGGCAGAAGGTTTGAGAAGGAAGGCAGAATGGCAGAGTGTCTTTTGGTCAAATATTAGGAACAAAGGATACGTCGATAAGCCGAACCGCGTCTCCAATGCACGGGGGTGGCGCGTGGGACCGGCTCCTCTTCGTCGGTTTGGAGGGGCAAATGCGACGCGGAATAACCATCCCGCGTAGTCTCCTTTGTGTCTGTCTTGATTGACAGGTCAGCTCGATCTCTCAGGGCGCCCATTTCGACATACAAGCATAATCAACACATATCTTTTGAGACAAAACAGACATAATATAGATAAAGATAACTTGTCCACATATATAGATAAAGATTACTTGTCCACAAAGATCCACACATATATACATAATTATTACAAACTTGTCCATCTAGCTAGGCCTTAACTTCCCATCACATTTTTACAATGGTCATGCTATCTGACCATGCACATCAACAAAAGCATGCCCCCTTTAACATCAACAAAAGCATGCTATCTCCAACTAAGGTTTGCTTTTTTGCAGCCTCTTCAAATGCAACCAAGGTATCTTGAAACACATCGAGCACATCTTCCATGGGCTGCAGATTTTGTTCAGCCACAAACTTGTACCTCCTCATGAATGTAGCCTTTTTGAGGAGGATGCACATTTCTTCCATAATATTATCACCCTCAGGTTTCACATATTCCCAGATAGTGTCATGCCATTTTGATTCGTATGGAATGAAAAAATAGGAAAGTTGCTAGATTGATCATTTGGATGAACCATAGGAATGAGAAGATAGAGTTAGACAAAGGATTTTTTCCAAGAGGTTGGACCTCATGTTAGAAATCCTCCAAAATCTCTATGGAACAAGCCATTTCATAGGAATATCATAGGAATTGTAAAGGATTCAATCCTTTGTTCCAAAGGGCTCCATAGGAAAATTTCCTATAGGATTCAAATCCTACAAAAATCCTTCATTTTCCCTTCATTCCAAAGGAGGCCTTAGTTCAGAACTGATTTGCCTCAGAACTCAGACCAAATCACAGTCATAATCATAAGCAAAGTAATCATCATAGGCACTAACTTGATCAAGATCAAGCTTTTTTTTGGAAAAGTTGATCAAGCTCAAGCCGCTCCATCTATAGAACAAGTAAAAGGCATTGTGATTCAGAGAAACTTGCCTCGCCGTCGTCGTGGTCGTTGCCAGAGTCAGATATGAGGTCCTCTACACCTTCGCCACTCCCTCGACCCCTCTTCGTCGTTGCAAGACATTTGTTGTCGCAGACATGAGGCAGGCGCCTCGCCCTCTTCGCTGCCCCCTCGCCGGCACGCTCCTCCCTGCCGTTGCTTGGCCCCTCGTCGGAACCCAAGAGGATCCAGTCGATGACGCTCATCTCTGGCTTTGGGTTCACTCCACCACCGCTTGGCCCCTCTCCGACGCTCCTCCTTGTCTCTGTCTTCGCCGCCATCTCACCGGCACGCGCGCGGATCTAGTTGCGGCACCACATCACGTTCGGCTTCTCCTCCTCGATCCACGGTGCGCGGGGTCGTCCGCTGCTTGGCCCCTCACCGGTGCTCATCATCCTCTCCCCGCATCCGCTCACATCCGCTAACCCTAGTGAGAAATGAGGAAAGCGTCGTGTGTGCTACGCTTATCCATTCGGTATGTTATATTCATTTTCCAAAATGGAGAGTCATTGCCGACGCGGGTTCTCGAACTCGCGTCTCATTGGTTGTCAGGTGGGTCCGGGCGGGCAGACAACGGTTATCTTTTTTGTATAGGCTGCTGACGCTGACACGTGAGCCCGACACTATTTTTTTAAAATGAAACTTGCCTCCCTCAAATATTAGAGCCCATAAAACAGCACCTAAAAATTCATTAAAAATATGAACAATTCGTAGTTGGTCATTTAGTATTCGAATAAAATATCAACAGGCACACTTGTGTAACCAAAATTATTAAAATTTGAATTTTTATCTCATGTTTGGGATATAATAATTATAATAACGTCTTAGGTTGGTCTAAAAATTCTACAAATTGACTTGGCAACATAATTTGGGTCCCTAAACTTGTCATAAAAATTTCAAGTGGTTTCTACAAAGGAAGATCAAACTTGTGTACAAATGTGTACATCTCTCACATAGTTTCCTAGAATGTTACTTCAACACTGAGGTTTTCCACACTTTACAACATGTTCGAACTCATATACATTTGAAAATTTAACACAACCTTGTGTCCACCTTAACATTACGAAATACAAAGTTTCATTGGTAATGGTTGTGTAAAACAAATATTATTTCTATGTTGCACTTATCAAATACAAGATAAGGGATAAAAACATTACTCACGAAACAGAAATATACACTAAACAATGAAATTAATGAAAAGATGGCAATTTTAGAAAACTTAAAAAAAACAATCATCAAATTTGGATTACGTATGACTGAGAAATACGTGACACAAAATTTGGTTGCAGATCAAAAGGAGAAAGGAGAACTATTTCCTTTGTGGTCGGTTTCCAGCGAATAGCGGTTTTTTTATCCACGCGCGCACACAGATCGTAACTTCCTTATTAACTTAGATTTTGTGCCACAACACAAAAGCAAATAAATCCATTTATTTAAGATATATAATAATCAATCCATCTGTGTGTGAGATTTATATATAATAGTCTTTTGCCCAAAACACATTTTGTCAGGGGTTGAGACCTGGACAAATCCACAAGGGGGCTACCCAAGCGGTTTACAGGTTAATGGAAGGATCGGGAACTAAGAGCGTAGGTGGTAATTCACATGATGAACTCGGAACACGGCAAGTATGGAGAGGAACACGGGGACACAAGGGTTTAGACTGGTTCAGGCCTCCAAAGAGTAAAACCCTACGTCTAGTTGTGGTGTATTGCAGGGAGCGTGAATGAGATGAAGATGTCCCCTCGGATGGATCCCTAGGCCGCCTTATATGGGCAACGGGCTGGGGTTTCCATTCGAGGTCGGTGGACCCGTATCTGGGTCGGTTACAAGATGGAAGGTTATCCTCCCGGATTACAAAGAGTATCTCGAGATACTCGGACTAACAGGCGGTGCCAAGCCGCGTACTATTGCTTGCCTTGTACTCCAAGTCCTCTGAAGGTCTTCGGGATGTGGATAAGGTCTTCGGGCCCACTTGCAGGTCGGCGGGGCTTCTGGTAGGTCGGGGCCACTTGGCAGGGACCTCTAGGACACTAGTCGGTGGGAACCCAGGGGTACCCATGTCTCTCAAGCCCCGATCAACGTGTAGGCGTAGCGGTCGAGACGAGGTCATGTCGAAACTTGGCGAAGACATGGCGCCGTCAAGGTCGTGTAGGGTGCACAGGGATCCAAAAAAGAAAAACCCCTACAAAGCGCGCACGAAGTCGAACATCGAGCTCCTGGAATAAGAGTCCAGAATGTCGAAGTGAAGGCAAGGCGTCGATCTTGAAGAACCGCCGACCTGACCTGGATCAGGTGACACAAAGTGGCACCCGTGACCTTTAGAATGGTCGCAATGCCAACCGTAGGTAGGTCGAGCAGAGGAGTAATGGAAGCAGGCTTCCAGTAGGTCGAGGCGACGTAGAAGCAAGAGGGTGTCGCAAGACGTACTCGTGTAGTAGCCCCCAAGCAGTAAAGTGACCAGAATGGCCGGTTTGATGCTCCAAAGAAGAAGAAGAAAAAGAGAACCTACGGCCTTCTACTTTATCAGCACGATGCTCTGACGAACTGAGCCAATAGGCCAAAACACCTGGAATCTTGAGGAAGACGCCAAATGCCGAAAGTTGTCATGACCTGAGTCACAAGCGCACTGTACGGTCACGGGCCTGCTCCCACGTAAAGCACAAGCTGCTGTCCACTCGCAAGAGACAAAAAGGCACCAGGATGTAGTCAGGTAGGGGAAAGTCACGCCAACACTCCCCACGGGTGAATAGTGACCTCGTGCTTCATGCGGGGACAGTGACATTGAGGATAAGGACGCCACGCAAGCTGGGTTGCGGATAAGATCGAAGGCCGAGTTGCTGCGGGTATAAATAGGTGCCCATGCCATTGCGCAAACCACCCATGCTGCTTGTAAAAGCCATGACGATGCTGTGTAGTAATTTCTCTATGCCCTGGACTTGCGTCCGTCCATCAGAGTGTAGAGCTAGTGCTGTTCATGCTTTGAGCTAGAAGAATGCTTGCGAAGCCCGGAGAACTCTATCATCCTCTTCTCCCGCACCCACCGAGGAATCCATGTGCTGCAAGGGGCAATGCTGGCGTCGGTGGGCCTCACATGCAGAGGCCCGAGGTGACGCTGGCGACCACAGGAAACCTGCTGAAGTGCAAGTAGAGGAGGCTGTGTGGCAGCTACCTCCACAACGGCGGTAGAGGTCTTCAACCAGGTCCTGAAGCTAGAAGAAAACTTGCAATGCGCCTTATTAGTGTAGAATGCATCGCAAACATTATATAGGGTAGCTCAGGGCCATTAATCTCTTTGTATCTTGTAATTGGCCAAGGGCCAAAGCCCTTGGAGCTTATGAAGCTTTATGTATTCATTTGTATGACAAATGGTAGTTCCCGAGTAGATGTAGAGGCGTCCAGGCGGCAATGGTATGGCTACCAAGGTCCCAGCAGGGCTATGTTAGCACACCGACCTTCGGGAGGCCTTAAGAAGTGACAAATAGTCCGTGTCGACCTGAATGGACATGGCTGCTATGTAGTGGCACAACGCAGGGCATCAACATGAGAATATTAGGTTTAGGCGACCTAGAAGGCAGCAGGGCCTTAGCAACCTCAAGCAGGAGCTGTAGTTATGACCAGGAGGTCGCCAACAGGCAATGGAGCCTTTAAGCACGGAGCCATTGGTATATACTCGTCGTTGTAGGTCAAGGCGACCTAGGAGGCAGTAGGGCCTCATCGACCTCGCGGAGGTGATGTGATAGACCCGAAGGTCGTCAATCGGTCGGGAGACCTTGAAGCAGATATCCAACATAGTATAGTAGGGGGCTTAATGTAAGGCATGACGGGTCCATGGACGTTAGGCCGTTGACCACGGAGCCAACGGGCAAAAATCCTGCACGGCGTGAGCCATTACTGCCTGTGAACGTTAGGCCGAAAGAGCCGTTGGAAAGAGATCCGTTGGGTCACCGAGAATCCCATAGAAACGAAGAGACGTTGGGCGCGGCGGCCCATAGCGTCATTGGGGCCCAGCTATAAAAGGCCGAGTGAAGGGCCGGGGACCCCACTCACTTCCATTTCCGCCTAGATTTAGGGTTCCGCTGCTGCCGCAAAATCATTCCCCGCGAATCCACCGGCGCCGCCGTGCTTAGATCCGCCGCGCCGTGCGCCGTCGTATGCGTGCGAGGCCCTTGCGGTGTTTAGAGCTAGATCCACCGGCATACAAGAAGAAGGGATGGCTCCCGATCTTGCGCCGCAGCCGGAGAGCTTCTAGGAGCCCTCGACGGTCACGGAGGAGCAGCTCCAAGATCTGGTGGCCCATGGGCTGTTGAAACCCAAGGAGGAGGTGGGCTGGAGGCCGGCGACCGGCGAGGCCTTCCCCACCGAGGGGACCGGCGAGACCGTCGCCTTCATGTCGCACGTCGAGAGCGGATTCAGAGTCCCCACGAGCGACTTCTTCCGCGGGCTCCTCCACTACTACCGGATAGACCTGGTACACCTCGTCCCCAATGCCATTACCACGATTTCGTCCTTCATCCACCTCTGCAAGGTGTACTTGGGGATACCGCCACACTTCCACCTATGGCGGTACTTCTTCGAGCTGAAGAAGACGGGGAAGTCTGAGGTTGTGGGGAGCATCGGCTTCATGCTCCGCCACTACATGAAGCCATTGTACATCGACATGGTGCTGCTGGACAACACCACAGGGTGGAGACAGGGTTGGTTCTACATCGACAACCCGAATCCGGCGCTACCAACAAGGTCGGGGTTCGCGCCGATCTTGATGCCGGAATGGGTCAACCAGCTGACATCCAGGGAGAACGACACCATCAAGCCATTGCTGGAGGACCTAGCGATGTTGAAGACAGAGGGGCTGACGGGCGGCGCTGTGGCCATCAGCTTCAACCGACAGCTCTTGCAACCGATCTAAGATCGGGTGCACCCGGCCTATAAATACTGGGGCCAGGTCGACCCCACCCGGGTGGTGCAGCGCAAGGTCTCCAAGGAGGAGATGGTGAATCGGGTGAAGGACCAATTCGCCGGGCGGATCCGCAATCAGACGTGCCCCAAGGCGCTCAGCCTGAAGCGCCCCACCGAAGCCGTAAGTCGCCCTTTGTCTAATCGACCTTAGTCGTTGTTCATGTACTTAGATATCCGATGATTGTGACGAAAGTTGTCGGATGCAGGGTCGTGAAGACGTGTACTGGAGCCCAGCTCCACTGCCCGATGAAGGCGAGAGAAGCTTCAAGGTCAGGGCTGCAGAGGACATCAAGGTGCCTCCACAGCACCACATCGACAACTACCTCTCCGACTCGACGGTGGAGAGTAGTGACGACGAAGGTCCAACCACGGGGAAGACCGTGAAGACTGTCGCGCCGTCGACACTATGAACATGGAATGTTGCTGGCAAGATGTCAGCATCTGTCGACCATATACCCCTGGGTACCCATACATGGAAGAATACGAACTCATACCATAGATCCTTGTAATCCTACTAGGACTCGTACCATGTAATCCTAATAGGACTCCTATCTTGTAACCGACTAGGAACCCGCCCCCTAGACTATATAAAGGAGGGCCGGGTACCTAGGAGGACAGGCCAACACCTCGATCTCCAACCCCTCCGGGGAACACCCAAGCGCACGGCACCATACATGATACTCCAAATAGGACGTATGGTCCCCTACTCCGGCGGCCCGAACCTATATAAATCTGTGTCCCATGTCCTCGCGCATACCTTCGAGTTCTAGGTCTGGTGATCCTCCACCGCACAATCTACTACCTCGGGTACCCCCTTGGTAGGCTCAGTGACCAAAACACTGACAGCTGGCACGCCAGGTAGGGGGTATCGTCAAGATCATAAGGCGAATTCGAAGGATCTCAAGATCAATCTACAAGCAAGTCGTCGAGTTCATCCAATCTCGATTGCTCAAGTAGCGAGTCCTTAATTCGACGAGGTGGGTAAAGGCAAAGATCTGTTGCTGCACCGTGCACGGCACGTCTTGTCGAGTTCTAGGCAAAAATTCGGTTTGCTACTTATGTCCGCGTCCGAGTCACAGTCTGTTCCCCCCATGTGCACTACTGGACGGAACCAGAATGGGACTCATCCGTCGCATCCTGCATGTTGACCAGAAGCACGGATCAATACAACAGTCCATCAAGCTATCCATCAAGCTGCAGCCACGTACGCAATCATGAGTACATCAGCAGCGCATGCACTTGAGTGATCTCGTACAATAATTAAAATATCCTGCACCTTGCTATGGGTACACTGAAGGTACCAAGGCTTCAAAATCAACGCTTGATGCACACATGCAATGTGCACGAGTCCGACTACTTCAACTATTCAAGTACAACTATTTTGACTACACCGTGCGCCGCCGCGACATCATCTCACGACCGCACCGACTCTGCTTCAACTATGTCGTGCGTCTGATTGCCTCGGCTCCTTGCACGTCTCGTCATTAACTACTCGTCGTCCGGTTGTACCGGCTCTATTGTGCCTATGATGTGCATCCGGATGCGCCATCTCGCCACTCGACTTCTCGTCAGTCGGTCGCACTGGCTCTCGCCGTGCACCCGGTCACTCTGTCTCGCGGCTCGACTACTCGTCGTCCAGTTGCACCGGCTCTACTGCGCCTATGCCGTGCATCCGGATGCGTCGTCTCGCCGCTCGACTTCTCGTCGGTCGGTTGCACTGGCTCTCACCGTGCGCCCGGTCACTCCGTCTCGCAGCTCAACTACTTATCGTCCGATTGCACCGGCTCTACAGCGCCTATGACGTGTATCCGAACGCGTCGTCTCGCCACTCGACTACTCGTCGTCCTGTTGCACTAGCTCTACTGTGTCTCTGCCGTGCGTCCGGACGCGTCGTCTGCACCGCGTGCCGTGAGTACCTTTCTCCCGACCGCACCAACTCTTCGTCAACTACGCTGTGCGCTGTCGCGACATCGTCTTGCTGCCGTGCTGGCTCTACCGCGACAACACCGTGCGCCACCGCGACATCATCTTGCGCCCGCACCAACTCACCGTCAACTAGTTTGTCTAGTCTTCTCGGCTAGTTTCGACTAGAGAACTAGTCGAGAACGGGTTCTACGCCCCCAACAACTAGTCGGATCCACCTCCGACTAGTCGGCTTCACCAGCCGCAATCGCCATTGCGGCTCCATCATCGCCTGCCATGTCTTCATCAACACTCGTCCACGAGTTCATTCAAACCCGCTCCGGCGGTATAAGCCGACTTCGGTCGCATCTCCAGACCGCTACTGCGATATCAGTAAGTCATTTATTTTAATGATTACTTTTTTCTTCTTCTTTGGCTTGTTTTGCGCATGCAGGACAACACGCCAAGGACTATTTATTTGTGTACGCTTCTCAACAAATTTTTCACGAGAGCTACACTATGCCGACTACTCTTGGGACGTTTCAACAAGTCACCACGAGCTTACTCCATCAATTCGGGGGCTATCCCAAGGAAGCAACTTCTAAAGTCCGCTCCGCGCGGCAATCTAAAGTCGACTTACTCAAGTCGCATCTCAAAGTCGACTACTCTAGTCGCATTCTAAAGTCCACCCCGCACGGCACAAAGTCGACTCCAGTCGCATTCTAAAGTCCACTCCACGTGGCAATCATAAAGTCGACTCCGGTCGCATCAAAAGTCCGCTCTGACGGCATAAAGTCGACTACGGTCGCGTCTAAAGCCCGCTTTGACGGCAACACTACTTAATTACAACTTCAGCATGCTCCGTTAGTTCTTCAGCACGGGGGCTCAACTCCAATTACTACTCGACGTGGCTCATACGACTCAATCTCGGGGGCTGGACGCTACAAGAGTACTCGGATGATGGCTTTTGCGAACTGAAGACCCTTGGATTGATCATCTAATCACTTCAAGGCTCGGGGGCTACTATGCTACAACCATCAACCTCTTTATTCAAGATGGAAGATGTAGATTCTAGATTGACCCTCAGCTTGATTCTTTGATTCAACCTCAGGCTCGGGGGCTACACTCCATATGGAGTGCGATTTTTTCAAATCGCACCTCCATATAGATCAAGATTTCAAGATTGATCCTTAGCTTGATTCTTCGATTCAAATTCAGGCTCGGGGGTGGAGTGCGATTTTTGCAAATCACACCTCCATATAGATCAAGACTTCAAGACAAGATGGGTATTTTTTGGAGGCTTCCTGGGTTAGAACTCGGGGACGCCTAGGAACTACTCGGGGATGATTCAAAAGTACTCATAGATGAACTAGAGCACATTCCACTCTTTCGGAAATTCAAGTACTATTGAAGACTTCACCTAGCAGTACTCGAGACGATCGGAAACTACTCGACGAAGCTTCAAGAGTACTCGAACTGGCTGCTCAAGACTACAAAGTGCTCGGGGGCTTGTCGACCATATACCCCTGGGTACCCATACATGGAAGAATACGAACTCACACCATAGATCCTTGTAATCCTACTACGACTCGTACCATGTAATCCTACTAGGACTCCTATCTTGTAACCAACTAGGAACCCACCCCCTGGACTATATAATGGAGGGCCGGGTACCTAGGAGGACAGGCCAACACCTCGATCCCCAACCCCTCCGGGGAACACCCAACCGCAGGGCGCCATACATGATACTCCAAACAGGACGTATGGTCCGCTACTCCAGCGGCCCGAACCTGTATAAATCTGTGTCCCGTGTCCTGGCGCATAACTTCGAGTTCTAGGTCTGGCGATCCTCCACCGCACAATCTACTACCTCGGGTACCCGCTTGGTAGGCTCAGTGACCAAAACACTGACAACATCGAAGGCTGCCGCAGCGATCTCCGCCACCCAGGCGGCGGGGACGAACGAGATGAAGAGGAAGGGCGCCACCGTGTCGACAGAGACGACGACGACCAGCGCCGAGGCAGAGACGGACGCTGGTGATGACGACGACGCAAGGTCGCCCAGCACACCGGCTGAGCTGGGGAAGGAGACGCTCCCCAAGGTTGTGGAAGAGAAGCGCCCGAAGCCGAGTGCCGGGGGCCGAGCGACCTAGGGTCGCAGAAGAAAGCGAGGAAAGCTCCGCCCAAGCCAATGAAGCTTGGGTTGAAACTTGGTAGCAAGTAAGTCGACGAACTTTGCCCACTTAAGTTTAGCTTTGCACGTCTTGTATACATCATCGTTGAAGGTCTTTGCTTTCTGGTAGGGCGATCCCTGCAACCTCGCAGAGCGGCAAGAATGCCGCAGGCCAGGAGGTCGTTGGGCACAAGAGGGGAAAGACGTTGGTGGAGTAGTCACCAGCGATGTCAGCGGGGGATGTCTCTAGCCAGACTCCTGTGGCTGCAGGGACAACAACGTCGGTGGCGACGAAGGTCGCATCCGGCAGCGCACAGCAAGTCGAAGGGCCTCATCAGGATCCGCCCGTGTTTGACCTACCGCCGACGCAGGAGGTGCAGGCTGGAGAAGGGAGCGGGCCTGGCAAAGAGGACGATGACGAAAGGTGCCTCTATGCCGAGACCCCGTGGGAGGACGACATCATCGCTGATCGTCGCGACCTGGATGAGTTCAAGGTGGCGCAGCAAACGATTGCGCGGACACTCTCGGTTAGTCCTTTTTTCCAAGGGAGCCGCCATTTTGGTTGTTCTGGTGTTATGTGGAACTGACTTTATTGGATGCAGTCTCTCGCTGAGCAAGCGTAGGCCCGGGCCGACCTAGTGAAGGAAGGTGCCAAGGCGCACATGGAAGCCACTGCAGCTCGGGAGGCTGCGCTACAGACCAAGATCAAGGCCGCGGAGGAGATCCAACGCGTGAAGGACGCCATGGCCAAGCAGGCGGAGAAGGAGATGGCCGCCCTTAGGAAGGAGCTGGCAGCCGCCTAGAAGAAGGCGGAAGACGCCAAGGAGGACCTCAAGATCATCATGGATGGTATGCCTGGACTTACTCCCGACCTTGATTTTGGGGGTTATAGCACTTGCTGACCTTGATTTTGATGTTTCTAGATGCCAATAAGAAGGAGGACACCTTGAAGAAGCAACTCAAGAAGTCCAAGGACCAGGTGAAGAGCCTCAAGGAAAAGACCAAGGAGGTCCAGGACAGTGAGTATTATTTTTCTCGAAAAGCTGCATATGAGCATGGATTATGTCGAGACTTGGAGATCGACCTCTCCTAGGCCATGCAAACCATCATTGACCAGCAAGCGGTGATTGCAGATCTTGAGAAGCAGATGGGCGACCTCAAGGAGGCCGCTGAGTACCTGATGGACATATATGTCCCTCAAGAGGAGGAGGCAGAGCCGAAGGAGCTCGTTGCCCGTTTGGACGAAGCAGAAGGCCGGATGAAGACACTGTTGCTGGATACCAGCAAGCTCTCCGTGGTCGTAGCCTTGGCTACGGTGAAGTTCCACTAGCCGACATTCGACCCGCGGAAGGTTGCAGAGGATGTCAACCTGTCGGAGCTGGTGAATGCTGAAGACGTCCAGACCGCCGCGGGGGAGATCATCAAGAAGGTCGACCTCTGAAAATGTAGTTCAAGGATGTATCAAACTATCGATGTAAATGAGGGCGTGGACCCTTTTGACGATGTACATAAACTGGCATGAACGAAATGTTCCTTTTAATTGAAGAGCATAACCCCTTATTTGGCAAAAACACCCGTCATGGGAACTAAAAAGCAATGAAGTTGCAAAAACCCGTCCCCTCCGCTAACCCAACTCAGTGGAGGAACGGCTTACTGACTGCAGGGCTCAGCGTGGAGGCTTAGGTGCAGCCGGCGCGCGGAGGGGGGCCTTAGACCTAAGGTCTTGCAACCACACGACTTAGGAATACACATAATAAGCATAAGAGCTGTGGTAAGGGAAAACGCTTTAAGAAAGAAAAGGTAAAACCCCTCAGGTCGTAAGACCCTTAGATTGGCAAAGCCAAGCCCCCCGAGCGTGTCGGGCCCGGCTTCAGACCAAGCCCCCGAGCGTGTCGAAGGGGGAGGGATGATCAAAAAGTAAAAAGAGACCCAGATATAGGTCGACAGGAAGCCTGCCGAATGGGAATCTTATCTTTATTGATTATAAATTACAAGAGGATAGAGTACATAGCATTTTATTTTGATACAAGGCTCCTAAGGGTAGAAGCAACGTAAGTGCTCAATGTTCCAGGGGTTTGGGATGCCCTGGCCATCAGCTACTGGAGGCGATAGGTCGCTGGTCCAATGACCTCCTTGACTATGAAGGGGCCTTCCCAAGGAGCCGCAAGCTTGTGCATGCCTTGGTGTTCTGAATCCGCCGCAGCACCAGGTCGCCGACGTTGTAGGAACGTTCCCGCACGTTGCGGTCGTGGTAGCGATGTAGTTGCTGCTCGTGGCTGGTGTGGCACATGAGTGCAGCCACACGATGTTCTTCAAGGCTGTCGAGGTAGACCTTGCGCGTTTGCTCCGCTTCGCCCTCGTCGTAATGCTGGATACGAGGAGCCCCGAAGGCAACATCGGTGGGGAGGATGGCCTCTTACCCATAGACCAAGAAGAACGGAGAGTATCCTGTGGCCGAGATGACCTGAGTCCGAAGACCCCAGATGACGTGAGGGAGTTCTGCTAGCCACCTTGTGGCGTAGGGTGATGCATCGTTGAAGATGCGATCTTTGATGGCCTGTAGCACCATGCCGTTGGCACGTTCGACCTGGCCGTTGCACCGTGGGTGCGCCAGTGAAGAGTAGTAGATGTCGATGAGGCTGTCTTGGCAGAAGTCCCAGAAGTCAGCCCCTGTGAAGGTTGTGCCAAGGTCGGTGACGATCCTGCTGGGGACCCCAAAATGATGAGTGATCTCCTCGATGAACTTGGGCGCCTCCTTCGACGTAACACTAGATACAGGCCTGACCTCTATCCATTTGGTGAACTTGTCCACCACCACAATGATATGCTTGTAGCCGCCGGGAGCAATCTTGAAAGGTCCCACAGAGTCGAGACCCCATACTGCGAAGGGCCAGGACGGAGGGATGGTCCGCAGGGCCTAAGCCGGCATGTGCTGCTGCTTGGCGAAGAACTGGCACCCCTTGCATCACCGAACAAGGTCCTGAGCGTTGTTGATGGTCGATTTCCGTCAACCAAGAGCACTTGTTACACTTTGGTTTGAGCTTTGAATTATAACTAACCCGCCACTAGGCATACTATTGATGTAACAAGTTCACACTTGCATGTGGTTTTTGGAGTATGTTGTTTACGCAGGATTTAAGCGCCTAAATGAGGACTTCTGGGAAGAGTTCATCGAGCACTTTATGACAAGATCATGAAGCCCGGCACAAGTCAAGACACGAAGTGAACATGACTCCAAATGACCTGAGGACCGAAGCATGAAGCTATGAAACTCCGAGGACCTAAACAGAAGATGCGTGAGTTCGTGCACCAAGTACCCTTATCCAAACTGCGGGGAAAACGACGTCAAGAACCCACATGAACTTCGGCAAATATTCAAGAAAGCGCGAGAAGCTTCGGGAAGAAAACCGGGGCCGAACCAGGCCAGAAAGGGCCTTGGCCGGCCGGCCCATGCCGACCGGCCCACCCCCTTTCGGCGCCGGTTCGGCCTCCCCTTTGACCTAGAGCCTCCTCGGCTTATTTATATCGCCTGCCTCCGACGGCCGCCACATCCATCCACCAGAATTCGGTGAAACCTAGAAGCAAGCACCGGAGGGAGACGACGATAGCCGTGAGTCCTTGAAGTTGTCTAGGAGATGACCTAGGCCAACCCTAGCCGCCATGGCCGCCCTGCGTGGTTGTCCATGGCGGAGTTCTGGAGCTACGTGTTCATCATCTTAGGTATGATCTCGGTGGTGATGGTGTAATACATACTTTCATGTGAGCAATGATAATCTTGTCATCCGATCTATTAGAGATTCCATGTCTCCGTCCATGATTTCTACCTATCGTGAATATGTTTGTTCCTTAGTCTAATGCAATGTTAGGCTACATAGCATGCTTTATGTAATCATGGTGATTAGATCTAGTTTGACGACCCTTCATGATTCGTAAACACATTCATGTTTGAGCGTGCCCCTAGATCCCCTGCTTTATTAAGGGAGCATCGTGACAGGGTGACTTCCACCGAAAGAGTGGATGTCTTCGGGAGGTAGGCCGAGGAGTTTAAGGATGCTAGTAGATGAGATGCTCGATTCGTTGCTCATTTGCTAGAGCTTCAACTAGAAGGCTTTGGGCCTAGTTACCCCCTTCGAAGGAGCTTTATCGAAGTCGATGTTCTTGGGTGTGATCAACCTATACACTTCATGAATATCTCTTTAGGTTTACATCCTTTATGCAATCAATGCTTCATGTTAGGTTAGATTGACTAGATAAGGTAGAGAACCTTAGCGGTTTGCTTCTGATCCTTGGATTGACAAACCTTGGGGACCCAACTTAGTGAATGTTGACGGTCGATTTCCGTGAACCAAGAGCACTTGTTACACTTTGGTTTGAGCTTTGAATTATAATTAACCTGCCACTAGGCATACTAATGATGTAACAAGTTCACACTTGCATGTGGTTTCTGGAGTATGTTGTTACGCAGGATTTAAGTGCCTAAATGAGGACTTCCGGGTAGAGTTCATCGAGCACTTTATGAGAAGATCACAAAGCCCGAGACAAGTCAAGACACGAAGTGAACATGAGTCCAAATGACCTGAGGACCGAAGCATGAAGATGTGAAACTCCGAGGACCTGAACAGAAGATGCAGGAGTTTGCGCGCCAAGCACCCTTATCTAAACGGCGGGGAAAACGACGTCAAGGACCCACATGCACTTCGGCAAATGTTCAAGAAAGTGCGAGAAGCTTCGGGAAGAAAATCGGGGCCAAACCGGCGCCGGAAAGGGGTGGGCGGTTGGCATGGGCCGACTGCCCACCCCCTTCCGGTGCCGGTTTGGCCTCCCCTTTGACCTACCGCCTCCTCGGCTTATTTATATCACCTGCCTCCGACGGCCGCCACATCCATCCACCAGAATTCGGCAAAACCTAGAAGCAAGCACCGGAGGGAGACGATGACGGCCGCGAGTCCTCAAAGTTGTCTAGGAGATGGCCTAGGCCAATCCTAGCTGCCATGGCCGTCCTGCGTGGTTGTGCCATGGTGGGGTTCCGGAGCTAGTTGAGGGCATCAATGGTATGTACTCGTTGGTGATGACCCAAACGCATCTATTATTATGTGAGCAATTACAATCATGTTTTCCGATCTTTAAGCGATTCCATGTCTCCGTCTTTACTTTCTACCTATCATGAATATGATTTGATCCTTAGTCTAATGCTAGTTTAGACTACATAGCATGCTTTATGTAATCATGGTGATTAGATCTAGTATGTTGACCCTTCATGGTTGGTAGACATGTCCATGTATGGGCATGCCCTTAGACTCCCCGCATCATTATGGGTGCACCGTGACAGGATGATACCCCCGAAAGTGCGGATGTCTTCGAGAGGTAGGCCGGAGGTAGGAGTTTAAGGATGCTTTTAGATGAGATGCTTGGTTTTTTGCTCATTTGCCAGAACTACAACTAGAAGGCGATAGGCTTAGTTGCCCCTTAGTGGTGCTTTACCTTGCCTATGTTTGTGAATATGATCAACCTTGTGCTATCATATACATATCTCTTAGGTTTATCTTTGTATGCAATCAACGCTTAATGTTAGGTTAGTTTGGCTAGACAAGGTAGAGAACCTTAGCGGTTTGCTTCCGATCCTTGGATTGACAAACCTTGGGGACCCTCCTTGGTGAAAAAGCACCAAGTCACTCGTACGCTTGCGGTGAACTTCAACACGGTTTTGAACCGTCAACAAGCCCTTTTTCTGGTGCTGTTGCCGGGGATCGGCAACTCGAACCCTAGGGTGATCTACCTTTCTATTTGACTAACCCTAATTTTTATTATTGCATATACGCTTGTTTTCTTGTTTGTGTCCTTGAAAGCAGGTGAAAAGTTGGACACAAGACGTTCGATGAGTTCTCTACATACACACCCCAACAAGATGATTGCAACGTCAAGATTCGCTCTTTAGTGGTAGGTGCTAACTTTTGTTAGTGGCCCATCATCCCCTATCGAGCCCACACCCTACAAGAGAGATGATAAACAAGGTAAATCAATGTGTAAATTAAATTTTTAAGACTAATGTTTTGTGGAGATTTGTTTGATCAAGCAATAGGTATTGGAAGCAATCATGATACCCGCAAGATCACAAGATCGAGCTCGTCAACGTCTTCAAAGTTTCTGTTCGCATCAAGTTTTGCACAGCCTTATGGGAAGAACAACAGAATATCTTTGGATATTTTGAAGCTCCACAAAGTTATGCTTCCAACAAGTCAAGGATCAAGTCGATCGGATGTTCCTACAAGCGGATATGGCCGAATCACCGATGGTTGCACGTCCTGAAAATTTCTGGACAGCAAGCAAAGCTGAAGTGAAACAACCATAACTCCCTCATATGGACTCCAATTAAGATGAATGAGTACACATTAGAAAAGTAATTTCATAAACTTTTCCATAGAATTATATTTTGGTATATGTTCTGTTAAGTACACAAGGGAAAATCCACAAGGAAGACGCAGCAGCAATCAATGAGAACAAGATGGTGAAGATGAGGGCGACAACAATGAAGAGGAACTTGGGGAATTCTTCCATTAGACCACACATGAAGAAATTCAGAGGCTTGGGACAAAACAAAGACCCCTAGAGCATTGGCAAATGAAGGCACAAGTTGGCGACATCCGACGCAAAAAGATGTTTGAAGAAGACCACGAAGGATTACACACATAAGACACCATCCAATGGCGCGGATACTTTGGGCTCTCACACGAAGTATCTTGGAGCTACATGAAGACATTTAAGACATGAGTGAAGCCCCGCAAACAAGTAAAGAGGAGTGATCCTACAAAAAGCAATCTTGACGACATGTGGCACGAAGGAAGGAATTGAGAAAAAGTCTACGTGTGCCACCTCCGATCATCAAGGATTGTTCGCTTTCAACTCCGGAGGACCACTCATGATGAAAAGCTCGAAGGCTGAGGTACATATTAAACTCTCAAGGAACTTTTGGTTATGATAATATTCCCTTGATATTTTCATGTTCTTATCCAATAGTATGTTTTGATTCTATGCCTTGCACCCTTGATGATCATGTTGATAGGTTAGAATTTCTTGAGTATGATAAAGAGGCTATGTTATGCTTAAACTTTGTTAATTACTTGCCTAATGAACCCATGCCTAATGAGAGTTTTAGCGCTGAGCAAGAAACTTGTTCTACCTTTAATCACATTCTGTTCATTCAATTTAAATTGTGGTTATTATTGCATATGTTTATATTACCTCTTGCAAATCTTGGACTTGCTTTGTACTTGGTCAATCTCATGACCTTAAAAGACCGTGTGTCAGGGAAAACCCGAGTTTCACTAATCATGCAGGTCATTAAACCTTAATCAAGAGGAGGGAAGCCAGGCCCCAAAGGAATTGCAAGCTCGTGCATCGCCTTCCCCGAATCTCAAGTGCGGACGTTGCTGTTTTCATCAGTTTTGAGCACCCGATCAGATATGTAGGAGAAGGCAAAAGTTGAAAATCAGAAGATCCATCAAGTATCGATTCCAACACCTCCAAGATCGATGAATTTGAAGACCCGTACAAGGAGATATGGCAAAAACCTTGGGCGCTGCGCAGTCTGAAATCAGATTTGGACAGATTGCAATGTAAGAGTAAAACGGGCATAACTCACTCGTTCGGAGTCCGTTGGGGGTGAATAAAAACTTGATGGAAAGACAATTTCATGGGCCATGCATTGGAGAAGTTTTTTTCTACATGGTATGATCTGGACAGAGTGGAAAATTCGTGAAAGGAAAAGCAGCGACGAAGAGCAAAGGAGAAGGAGGGGATGATGAAGAAAGAGACGATCGGGCAAGCCTCTCATTGTCACACCTGTTTTTCCAAAGAAAACCAAGTGCAGATCTATATGCATGCCAGGATCAAGTTTCATACATATAGTTGACATAAGTGAATAACAGAAACAATATCACGTAAGAAAAGCAAAGATTATCACAGTATTACGCTTAAATCCTGGAAACGAAGGATCCAAACATCACAGGTAGTCGACTGGGGGTTGCGTACGCCTAGCACCAGCAACATCTTCACAACGACTTCATGGCAGCTTCCTCTTTCTGAGAAACATTGTTTGTAGCAAGGGTGAGTACATGCCGTACTCAGCAAGTGTGGGGAAAGTATGAATGCATAGGCTTGACAAGGAAAGGCTGACAGGTTGACTGCATTAAACAATTTTAGTTGGTCAAATTTTATTAGCACCTAATTACTATGATATAAGTATATACCAACCCACATTAACATAGAGAGATATGCCATAAGCATATGGCTAACATAACCATAACCACTATTTAAGTCCACCTTCAAGTTCAATTATTATGTGAGGGTCCAGACCTCTCTTGACCGTGAGCACAGCTAATCGATTAGTTTTACACTCTGCAGAGGTTGTACACTTTCACCACAAGTCGCGTAAAAGTTCAGAAGAACTTTGAACCCAACCATGCGATGCTAGCTAGGCATCATACCACACTTCCTAGGTGTGATTGCATAGGGACGCTACGAGGCCTTTACAAAGAGTCCTCCCATGTGTATTAGTCCATAGTAGCATATGCCATAGAGGCTATCTTTCATACCTCACTTCTATTCACGGATGGTCAGCCATAGAGTACTTCCGTTCCAATACCTATCCGGAATAGAAGAGCCTTAAAAGCATTCCTCCGTACCCAAGCTACTATGCGAGTAATGGCCACACAAGACTTCCCTAATTACTCAGCCAAGACCAAAGCCATTTAGTCCTTGTGGTCGCACCGTTGTCCTGGGTGGTCGCTCCATGTTCCAATTAATCATATGGTCTTGTATTAACCAGAGATACAACATAAAAGTAAAGCAAGTTCATCATTGTTGTTTATTAGAACCACCATAACCCAAGTGGAGCAACTAAGCATAACTACCCAACAAAAAGGTAAACCCAGGTTTGGCAAGGAATAATAACAAAGACTAGGATAATCCTTAATAGGACCCATCAAATTAAATGCAAGCATATGCAATGTGATTAAACACGGTTATTAGGACAAAAGAACAAGGACACACTTGCCTTTAACCAGTGTAATGATGTTGCTCAGAATTCTTCAACTTCCAGCTCTTCACTGCTCTCGAACCACGTTCCTCCTACTCGCATCAATCATCAGGCACAAGCATACAAAGCAAACAAACAAGCAAACTAAGAACAATGCACCAATCAAAAGAAAAGCTTTGAAAGAACGCACTAAAGGATAGGCTCGATTCTATGGATCATTGAAGCACACAGACCGTGCTGAGATAAGGAAAGGCTTGGTTAGCTTTATGAAGAACACTAGGCTTGAGCATGAACTAGGATCAAAAGATCTAGAGCTCGAAAGGAGAGTAGCTCTACAACAGAGACACACTGAGACAGAGCCTGATAAAGAACGACTAACGATCGATTTGCATATATGAGAGAATAAACTACGATCTGGGTTTATTTTAATTAGCAAAAGATATGTAAAGGAAATTTCATAAAGAAAATACCCCAAGTTGGAATTAATGCAGCATTATATTTCTATTTGCAAAAACCGAAGTAAAGAACTAGTCAAGTTTTATTTATAAAGATTCATATATAAAATTATATCAATTAAACATTTAATTTAGAAAAGCTAAACTATATGAATCCTCTAAACATAACTTTATGATTCGAGTAAACTAATAAAGTACTAATTAAAGAGTCATTCATGTTGATATTTAAACAAATTAACATTTATTTATAAAAGCCGATGTAAAAGCCTATCAATTTTTAATTAGAAAAGTTTAATTAAATATTAAACAAATTAACATTTGTTTTATGAAAAACCGGGTAAGAATCTAATTAGATTTTATTTAAAAAAGCACATGAAATAATTATTAATCAAATTAATATTAATTTTGAAAAACGGTGTATGGCACTATATTGCTTTTATTTATAAAAGGCATGTATAACTAGACATTAATCAAAATTAATAACAAATTAATTTTCAGAAAACATTCATAAAGAAAACTCACCACTAACATGTACTTTACATTATTATGAACCTAACGCAACTTAAACGGATGAAAACGGAGCTAAAACATGAAAGATACGTCTTATTAAAGGTGTAGGGACTTGCTGGCAAAGTTTCAAAACTTCCAGGGACTTAACTGCGAAGAACCGAGGGCATATACATAATTATGTATATAAACTCGAGGGCTTTCATGCAAGATCTTCAGGATGGATTGGATCTAGGGAATCTAATCTTTTCAGGGGGTTTTCTGGAAGAAGTGCAAGACACACGAATAGATCTAAAGATTATAGGAAATTCCAGGGGGTCATGTGCAAAACCGCCCCAACATCATCTCCTACCTCCGGCTCCCGACGTGCAGGCGGACAGGGAGGCTCGACCGGTTCAATCGTCGGCGACTTGGGCTGCCAGGAGCTCGGGCGAGCAAGGGAAAAGAGAGAGGGGAAGAAGGGGGTCTCAACGGATGGCTCACCACGGCGAACGGACGACGGAGAGCGGCCGACGACGGAAGGCAGCGGTGGCCGGCGGTGGTCCTCGATGGCGGCGATGCTCCGGCGAACGTCCGTCGAGGGGAAACGGCGGAGCACGTGCGGCTCGACACGACGAATCTCCTGGTGACGACGGCTTCACCAGACGGCGTGCCGAACGGTGGCTAGGGCGCGGCGGCGGCGCTGTGCAGTCAGCAGCGCAAAGCTCTGGATGAGAGCAACAGGGCGGCACAGGGCAGGGGCAGCAGGACGCGCGGCTAGGCCGCCTGGCCTTTATAGGCGCGTGCTGGCGGGCCTGGCGGCGGCAGCCATGGCCGGCCAAAGCTGCAGAGCAGCTGGGCCCAGATGGGCCTGGCGGGCCTGCGGCGGGGCCGGGGAGCGGGTTGGCGGAGCGGGTAGGGTCGGTCCCGTGGGCTCGGCCCGTTAGGGAAGGAAGGGGTTTTTTTTCTTTTTTTTCCGAAATCAATTTCCAGTGCAACAACAAATCTAGTAAAATACTAGAAAATGTTCTTAGGCACGAAAAATACTCGGAAAATCCCAAAAATTCCAGGAAAATTCCCAGAGATAGATTCGGACACGAACAATCCAAATAGAATATTTGGAGCTCGTGAAAAGGATTTTAGAGCCTTCTAATAAATAGAATAAGCTCAGAGAAAATGAGAATAAATTTCGGAAAAAACTGGAAAATTCTCGAAAGGATTTGGTCAGCATCTAAACGTATTTAAAAACCTTTTGCACTCATAAACACCCAAATGCATCGACATGAATGCAATACTCACACAATCATTTTATTTAATTTATAAAAACAAACAATGCCTTTTTCCTATACTATATTTCCTGTAAAGAAAATAAATGCTGAGAATTTTTTAAAAAAATTATGAGAAAATTATTGTTTAATTATTCTTTCTATTCACATCCTGAAATTTGGAAAATTCAGGGTGTGACACTCATCAAGTAAAATGATCGTGTCAAGCATGGAGAGTGGATCCAAGCTGCATGTATATCTTCAAATCTTACATGAAGGACCATGGCTTCGCGACCACAAGGAGGTACGTAAGAAAGTCGAGCTCTATGACTTTAAATGAAGCACTTTGCGGGAGGCAACCCATTTTCTTTTGTTTATTTATTTATTTATTTATATATATATATATATATATATATATAATATGACCGTCTACATTGTGATATTAAACTGAACCATCAAGTAACATTGTACCATTGCTCTAATAAATACCACAACACCATGTTGTTTGATTTAATTGCTATAGAGGGAGTACTTTGTTCTTGATCTTGGAAAACTTGTAGACCCTTTTGTGTGTCTATTAGTGTTTAGAGTCCTTTTCTTTTGTGTCTTTTTAGAGAGAAATATGAAGTTGGAACCATCCTTTAATTATAACCTTGTGGCTAGTTAATACAGGCTAACTCTTGTATTTGTTTTAGATCACCACCATATCATGTCATTTTGTTCATCCACATTGCATTGCATTGCATGTTTTGTTTTGATCTAACTTTTTGTCCAACCAACCTAAGCTTTCCCATAGCCCCCACCAAAAATCGTAGCTAACAAGAGTAGGGTTGACTTGTGGCCAATCCCACCTCTATCCCTTATTCCAACTAAAAACTTTAACTAGCCTCCCTATAAAAGCCTTAGGAAAACCTCTCCTACCTTTAGCCTTCCTAAAACCTTAGGTTTGTTTTTCATAAAAAGGCTCTTAGCACACCTTAGATAGAATTTCTATACTTGGCCTCCTCTCTTCAAAATTATTTTTGAGCTAAAAATATAGGATACTCATAACCTACCCTTTAAACCTTTTTAGTTTGGTTGATTGATTCTTTTTCGATGGGTGATTTTCTTGATGACAACGCTTACTTCGTATGAAGTGAAGGCCAAGCTTTGTCCTTTGCTTATTGTGGACCTTGTCGGAAATATTTCTTGCCTTGCTAACATTTGTTTTTGCTAACCCTTTGCATTTTGCATTTCTTTGATGACCACTTTCGTTATGTTATGCGTGTTCGGTTTTCTAAAACTTTTTGGAGCGCTTGAATTCTTTGGCTTTAAACATGGTGTTTGATCCTAGGATTTCGGCAACATTGTTGTAAACATAGTGTTTAAAACTTTGTGTAATCTCTATAAAGTTTATTCTCAACCTTTCATGCTTCTAACTCATTGCATTATTCACGTTTGCACACACGTACACCCTTTCGGTTCTTAATTTTTCTTTCACTAGATTAACTATGCCACAAGTTAAGATCGTAGGGGATGTCTTTGGTTTGTCGGCATAGAGTGAGTATTCCCGACCATCACCTCGGGGGTACTTTGTGCTTTAGAGTTGTTTTGCAGGCATGGCGAATCACTCCCATGAGTTTGTGATAAAAGATGAAGTTAAGATCGTCAACACCTAAAAATTCCGAAAGATACACTGTTGTCTTCATCAAAATTAAGCACATGTTCAGAGATGTACAAAAGAGAAAATTAGATATTCAGGAGGTCCACTAAGTCTTCTTTCCAATGCATCAAGATTCAACATTTTAGGAGACCCGTGCAAGGAGTTACAACCAAACTTTGGGCGTCACACGTTCTGAAATCAGCCCTGACAGTTTTGCATTGATGGAGTAAAAAGGGCGTAACTCTCTTGTTCGGAGTCCAATTGGGGTGAATGACCACTCGTTGGAAAGACAATTTCAAGGACTTCGCAATGGAGCAATGGTTCAGTACATGTAATGTTCTGGAAGTTGAAGAAAAATTTGTTGAAGTTGAAGCAACGATAAAGGACAACATGGAAGGAGGTGAAGACGAGTTGAGAAACAATTGGGACTAAGGCTTGTGACAAAGGGTGGACGTTGGAGGACAATCAAGGAAACAAAGGTGGAGAGTATGACGATCCACACATGGTGGTAGGACTTCAAGAATTACAAGATTGTTCATCATCTTCCATGCCTAGCAACATGCTAAGCATGGGGGAGGACTTGGTGGGCAAGTGAAGACCGCGTGGAGTTCAAGGATCACGGTTGCCACGAGATGCTAATTTTCTTATTCCATGATAAGCACAATGCTTAAGCATGGGGGAGGCCACGCTACACTTCAAGCATCAAAGGACGGTAACAATTCCTCAACCCTCTTTTTGACCTTGTCTTTCTATATGCCTGCACATATGTATATGCTTTCCACAACCTTAGATGCAACCTTTGTTTATCTTTCTACATAATAACATGGCTACTAGGAGTACAACCTAGATTTGTTTTTGTTTTTGACAAATAATAATCACCGTTACCTTGTGCTCACCACGATGATATCTTGTATGCTCTCGCTTATGGATATATGATGACCTTTGCCGCTTTGCTCATTCTTGTGCTTGGTTTGTATATGATTAAGCTAGTGCTCTCCTTAATATGATCTGAAATTTAAATCAATGCTAGCCTAATATTTTGTGGAGGTTATGATAACTTGAGACCCATAGTATTTTTCATTACTCTCATTTTTGAATGAATCAAAGATCATTTATTTTTGTTCTTAAAAGATATGCTAACCTTGTCTTTAATACCACTTGCATTTTGCTCTACCTATCCAAAGCCTTATATTCAATTGAGTGCAAAAACTGTAGTTTACAAGATTTATTTTTGGGTGCATTAATTCAAGGCCTGATTTCTCTGGCCCGAGACTAAGAAGCTGGTCATTCTGTTTTTGCGTATCTTTTTTTATGCTAGCCTCTTCTATCCGTGCATTGTGAGTTTCCACATTAAGAATTTCGCAAACCTCGCCGGATATCCCCCCACAAAACCCAAAAACATATGAGTATGGATGAATATTTCGAGGAAGATTACACGGAAGGTGCCGTCAAGTGAGCAAGACTTTGGGAGACTTTCAAAAGGATCCCTAGAAGATTTTCGAGTATCTCTCTCCAAGAAAATATGAGAACTTTAATTTCTACCTTGGCATATTTATCACCTCTTTTGCTCGAGGACGAGCAAATGTCTAAGCATGGGGGGTTGCCAAGGAAGTGCTAGTATAGTCTAGAGTTCAAGGGGAGTAAAAAAAGGGTATGATGAAAGAAAAAAATGAAAAAAATGATGATAAAGAAGAAAAAGTATGATAAGAAAAAAAGAAAAAAATATATAATAAATAAGCTCCCCGGTTCTCTAGCTATGTTTAGTGCTTTTTTTGAGTTTTCAAGAGGATTCAAGATCAAGACCCATACTCATCATTCCAACCATGTACAATCCGATAATGAGGACTTCGTTTGTGCCTCGGGATCACTCTTTGCCATTTGCACATGTCCACCTATCTAAAAGTGTGTGTTCATCTCTCCCCCCTCCTTGAGAACATTATTTTTCCAATGACCTTTTTGATGAGTCTCGGTAAGACCATGAGAAGCTAGTCTTATTTTGATAATATCTCAACTATAATATCTTGGTAGGACTAAACTTTCCCATAGCTCCGTATAAAGCCTTCCACCAATATTTGAGAGAGGAAAAGGAGTAGAACAAGTAGGCTTGAGAGATAAGATGAGATGAGAGTTCACGAGCAAGATGCATGGAGGTTTATTATTGATCTTGGTAAAGCAATTTGTCTTCATCCCGCTCTTTATTCTTCAAAATTTCTGAGATTTGTTCAAAATTTGAGAGCATGATTAATTACTTGTGAAAGAGCTTAAATGATATCTACCCTCCATAGAGATGAAAGCTAGCTACATTATGGAACTTTAACAATGTAAACTTGGAGAGCATTATGTTTTCTCATGTATAATCAAGTGCAGGGTATGGACATTGAAAGGCAATACTGACATCCATTAAAGGCTTACTCAAGAACGAGCAAGGTTTAAGCATGGGGGTATGTTGATGGTCGATTTCCGTCAACCAAGAGCACTTGTTACACTTTGGTTTGAGCTTTGAATTATAACTAACCTGCCACTAGGCATACTAATGATGCAACAAGTTCACACTTGCATGTGGTTTTTGGAGTATGTTGTTTATACAATATTTAAGCGACTAAATGAGGACTTCCGGGAAGAGTTCATCGAGCACTTTATGAGAAGATCATGAAGCCTGGCACAAGTCAAGACACGAAGTGAACATGACTCCAAATGACCCGAGGATCGAAGCATGAAGCTGTGAAACTTTGAGGACCTACACAGAAGATGTGGGAGTTCGTGCGCCAAGTACCCTTATCCAAACCGCGGGGAAAACGACGTCAAGGACCCACATGAACTTCGGCAAATATTCAAGAAAGCGCGAGAAGCATCGGGAAGAAAACCGGGGCCGAACCGGGCCAGAAAGGGCTTGGGCCGGCCGGCCCATGCCGACCGGCCCACCCCCTTCCACGGCCGGTTCGGCCTCCCCTTTGACCTAGAGCCTCCTCAGCTTATTTATATCGCCTGCCTCCGACGACCGCCACATCCATCTACCAGAATTCGGCGAAACCTAGAAGCAAGCACCGGAAGGAGACGACGACGGCCGTGAGTCCTCGAAGTTGTCTAGGAGATGGCCTAGGCCGACCCTAGCCACCATGGCCGCCCTGCGTGGTTGTGCCATGGCGGAGTTCCGGAGCTAAGTGTTCATCATCTTAGGTATGATCTCAGTGGTGATGGTGTAATACATACTTTCATGTGAGCAATGATAATCTTGTCATCCAATCTATTAGCGATTCCATGTCTCCGTCCATGCTTTCTACCTATCGTGAATATGTTTGTTCCTTAGTATAATGCAAGGTTAGGCTAGATAGAATGCTTTATGTAATCATGGTGATTAGATCTAGTTTGTCGACCCTTCATGATTCGTAGACATGTTCATGTTTGAGCGTGCCCCTAGATCCCCCGCTTCATTATGGGAGCATCATGACAGGGTGATTTCCCCCAAAAGAGCGGATGTCTTCCGGAGGTAGGCCGGAGGTAGGAGTTTAAGGATGCTAGTAGATGAGATGCTCGATTCGTTGCTCGTTTGCCGGAGCTTCAACTAGAAGGCGCTGAGCCTAGTTACCCCCTTCAGAGGAGCTTTATCTAAGTCGATGTTCTTGGGTGTGATCAACCTATACACTTCATGAATATCTCTTTAGGTTTACATCCTTTATGCAATCAATGCTTCATGTTAGGTTAGATTGACTAGATAAGGTAGAGAACCTTAGCGGTTTGCTTCCAATCCTTGGATTGACAAACCTTGGGGACCCTCCATGGTGAAAAAGGAACCAAGTCACCCGTACGCTTGCGGTGAACTATAACACGGTTTTGAACCATCAACAAGCCGATGTTCCAAAGCGGTGGGCCAGTAGAAGCCTGACCTGAAGGCTTTCCCCACCAGGTTGGCAGAAGCGACATGGTTGCCGCACTCACCACCATGGATTTCCGCTAAGAGCCTGAGGCTGTCAGATCGTAGGATGCACTTCATGAGCACACCATTAGAGGCGGACCTCCGGTAGAGTTCTATGCCTATGACGACGTAGTTGGCGCTACTCCTCGTGACCTTGTCGCGCTCTGCCTTCTCCTCAGGGACCCGATGCTCGAGGATGAAGGTGAGGATGTCAAGGTGCCAATCATTTTCGACCTCAACCATGAGGACATCGCGGCCACCTGGCGGGGTCGCGTCGTCAGCCGGTGGCTCTAGGTTGGAAAGGAGTTTGATGGTAGGCTTGCATAGGTCTTGGACAAACACACCGGCCGGAACCAGCACGCGCTTGGAGCCCAGCTTGGAGAGGACGTCAGGCGCTGTGTTGTTGTCACGACAGACGTGATGGAACTCGATCCCCTCAAAATGACCTTCGAGCTTGCGCACCTTGGCGCAGTAGGCATCCATCGTGTCCTTCTTGGTGTCGCAGGCCTTGTTGACTTGGTCGATGACGACCTTGGAGTCGCCGTATGCTATGAGGCGCTTGATCCCTAGGGAGATGGTGATGCGTAGCCCGTGGATGAGGGCTTCATACTCGGCGCTGTTGTTAGACGCTTTGTAGTGGATCTGCAGGACGTAGCTCAGGTGATCGCCTTGGGGGGAAATGAAGAGCACGCCTGCTCCCGCTCTTTCGAGGTTCAGGGAACCATCGAAGTACATCTTCTAGTGTTCTGGCTTCTCCAATGATGGAGGTTGTTGGATCTCTGTCCACTCGGAGACGAAGTCAGCAATGACCTAGGACTTGATGGCCTGCCTTGGGCAGAACTTGAGGTCGAACTCGCCTAGCTCGATGGACCACTTGACGATACGTCTGGTGGTGTCGCGGCTGCGCAGGATCTCGCCGAGAGGGAAGGCCGACACGACCTTGATCTTGTGCGCCTGGAAATAGTGCCGGAGCTTGCGCGAGGTGACGAGGAGGGCGTAGAGCATCTCTTGCGGCTAGGAGTATCTAGTCTTGCTATCTAACAAGACCTCGCTGACGTAATAGACAGGTCGCTGGACCGGGTAAGGCTTGCCTTCTTCAGGTCGCTCTGCCACCAGAACCGAACTGACCACCTGGGTGGTCGCGGAGATATAGAGAAGTAACGTTTCCTTTGGTGCCGGGGGCACCATCACCGGAGGTGATGTAAGGAAAGCCTTGAGCTTTTCCAGGGCCTGGTCAGCTTCTTCTGTCTAGACAAACTTATCCTCCTTCTTCAGTAGCTTGAAGAAGGGTAGGCCTTTCTCCACAAGCTTGTTGATAAATCGACCTAGGGCCTCCATCATGCCGGTGAGCTTCATGACATCTTTCTTCCCAGTAGGTCGCTTCATCCTGCGGATGGCATTTACCTTGGTGGAATTCGCCTCGATGCCCCGGTGGCTGACTATGAAGCCCAGGAACTTGCCGGACGGGACACCGAAGAAGCACTTCTCTGGATTGAGTTTCCAGTGATAGTGGCAGAGGTTGGCGAAGGTCTGGGCGAGGTCAGCTATGATCTTATCCTCCTCGGTGGTCTTG
The DNA here is from genome assembly GCA_036936925.1 of Cenchrus fungigraminus. Taxonomy (NCBI): domain Eukaryota; kingdom Viridiplantae; phylum Streptophyta; class Magnoliopsida; order Poales; family Poaceae; genus Cenchrus; species Cenchrus fungigraminus. The sequence continues at coordinate 92,629,301 of CM072773.1, read as the reverse complement.
ACGACCACGTCGTCGACGTAGGCTTCCACGTTGTCACCGATCTGGGACTCCAGACACTTCTGGATGGCCTTCTGGTAGGTCGCGCCTGCATTTTTGAGACTGAAAGTCATGGTCGTGTAGCAGTAGATGTCGTGCGGTGTAATGAACATCATCGTGTAGCAGAGACCTTCAGGGCTATCTGGTGATACCTTGAGTAACAGTCGAGGAAGCATAACAGGACGCTCCCGACCGTGGAGTCCACGACTTGGTCGATGCGAGGAAGAGGAAAGGGGTCTTTAGGGCAGTGCCTGTTGAGATCGGTGTAGTCGATACACATTCTCCATTGACCGGTTTTTTTGGTACAAGGATCAGGTTGGCGAGCCAAACCGGGTTTTTACATTCGTGGATGAAACCGGCAGCTAGGAGCTTTATTATCTCTACCCTAATGACCTCCTTGTGATCTTTCGCAAAGCGGCGCAGCTTCTGCTTGACAGGCTTGACCATCTTGCTTACATCCAAGGAGTGCTCAGCCATCTCCCTGGGGACACCCGACATATCCGATGGACTCCACGCGAATATATCTGCGTTATCCCGGAGGAAACTAGTGAGCGTGAGTTCATATTTCTCCCCTAGGTCGTCGCCAATGACCACTGTCTTCTCCGCATTGGGCAGGCCGAGGCGGACTCTCTTGGTCGATGGCATGGCGTCCAGAGTAGTGTCCGTGCGCTGCTACTTCGGGATGGTCAGGTCGCTCGGAGCGACCTTCTTGGCCTCGACGACCAAGACCGCGGAGGCGTCGACATAGGCAGAGGTCACAACGATGTCGAGGGCCTCAGAGTCGCACTTGAATTAGACCATGAGGTCGCCGTAGACGGAGAGGACCCCTATCAGTGCAGGCATCTTCAACACCAAGTAGGTGTAGTGCGGGATGGCCATGAATCTGGCCAGCATCGGGCGACCTAGGATCGCGTGGTAGGAGAACTTGAAGTCGGCGACCTCGAAGTTGAATACTCTGTGCAGAAGTTGTCCTCCGTGCCGAAGGTGAGGGGAGGGAGACCCGACCCAAGGGGTAGGCCGCTTTCCCGGGGACGATGCCGTAGAATGGCTCGTCGCACGCTGTGAGCTTGTTGAAGTCGAACTTCATCTTCTTCAACATCTCGACGAAGATGATGTTGAGCCCGCTCCCCCCATCGATAAGGGTCTGGGAGAGCAGAGCCCCCTCCACCGTAGGCTCGACGACGAGCGGGTAGGACCCAGGGTCTGGGATGTGGACCAGTGATCAGCCCTAGAGAACATGATTGGTTGCTCGGACCAACGCAGAGGCTGCGTCAGCTGGGTGTGGATGAGGTGGACCTCGCGCTTATCCTTGCGGTAGCGCCTTCTGCTGACGTGGGATTTGAGACCTCCGACGATCATGTTGATCGCTCAGGCAGGTGGTTGGAAGGGCCCGTTGGGGTTGCCTGTCGCAGGTGGAGACGGCAGGTCACGCTCGTCACGGCGACCTTCGGGGCGTGGGTCATCACGGCGGTTGTTGCGGCGATCGTCGCGGCAGTCTCGGTCGCCACGATCGTCGCGACGGTCCCGCCGGTCATTGCGGCAGTAGTTGTCGTAGCGGCGCGAAGAAGGTCGGTCGCCGTCTTTCTTTGGTCGCTTGGGGTCCTCAGAGGTGTTGAAGGTCTTCTTGAACTGCGAGCACTCACGGAGGGTATGATTGGACCCCTTGTGGAACTCGCAGATGCTGTCGAGCGTTGCGTCGAACTCGGCCTAGTTGAACGTGGAAGGTCGACGCCCCTCAACCGCCAGCACCTCGGAAGGTCGCTTGCGCAATTTGGAACTGGAGTCCCCTGCCGTGCCGGATGTGCCTGCGTTGCGCCCAGCATCGGTGTCGAATTGGTTCACCATCGCCTCGTCGGTGTCAATGAGCTTGTTGACGACCTCCATGAGGGCAGCGACGGTGGTGGCGCCAGACTCATGGATCTTCTCAAAGATCTTGCGATCCTTGATGCCCTTCTTGTAGCTCTCGACGATCTGGTCGTCTCTGACGCCAACGCAGGTGTTGCGGTTCTCGAAGAACTGGTTGGTGTAGTCACAGAGCCACTCCTTAGGCTTCATGATGATCCTCCCGAGGTTGAAGGCGGTTCCAGGGTGATTGTAGGTCGCCTGGAAGTTGGAGGTGAAGACCTAGGACAGGTCGGCCCAGGAGTTGATTCTGCCAGCCGGGAGGTTGTTGAGCCAGAGCGACGGGGCGTCGTCCATCACCAGCGGGAAGTAGGCCGCCATGTGGTCGAAGTTGCCGCCATCCGCCTTGACGGCAACGTAGTAGGTCGATAGCTAGATGTTGGGGTCGGAGCACCCGTCATACTTCTGGATGTTCGGCTTGAAGTTGTCAGGGTAGGATACCGATCTGAGTCGAGGAGCCAGCCGCCATGTCATCGACGTCGCCTCCAGCTTGGGTGGGGCCCCTGTGGGTAGAGTGGACGCTACCCTCTGGGACAACAACCTGGGAACGTGGTTGGTGATCCCGATTGCCGCGGGCGACCTCCGGGTTGTCGTACTGCTCTTCATACACAGCACGTCGCCGGTTCTCGACATCATGACGGTCGCATTGCTCGCGCTCCATGATGCGATGGACGGTGCCAGGGGGACCGTACTCGTGGTCATACTCCGCGCGATGACGCAGTTCCTGCTCCTCGCGCTCGCGGTGGTGTTGGTCGATGTAGCCACGGGCGTCATGGGCGCGCCTGTTGTTGTCGAGGTTGACGCGAAGGTCGCCATCGTTGGCGCCGTTAGCCTGGCGGTTAGGCTGCTCGGGGTTGTGCTGATCGACCTCCTCCTGGATGGGTGGAATGTTGGTGCATCGAGGTCGCTGGGACCAACTGCGTGAGTGGTGTGTCGACGAAGATGCGACAAACTTGGAGGCCGCACTCTTTTCTTCCACCAGGGCCGTGGCGACCCGAAGGTAGGCGATGGCCGCCTCAGCCTTAGGTGTCAGCTCAGCTTGCTGAAGACGTGTTATGGCAGCACCCAGGTTGGCCTGGGGGCTGTTGAACGTTGGGAGCCCCGCCTCCTCGAACTCAAGGCGAAGGTCTCGAGCGCAAGGGGGGATTGCGTGACGCTGTTCTTCTTCACGTCGCTGGGCACGCAGGGCGTTTCCTTCGATGTGTGCCGCCTCCTCAGAATCCGTTGTGCTGTGATGTTGTGGCTCGTTTTCTGAGACTACGAGCACCTGGCGGAAGACGATGTCCGAGTCGTTGGGGGAGAAATGGACCCGGACCTTCTGAAACTCGCCGTAGTCCGGGGACTGGGGAGTTCTTGTAGCGCGGCGGGGCTGCCCTTGGTCGATCCTTTTCCACAGGCGACATCTGCGGAGAGTATGCCTCGCACCCTTATGGTAGGTGCAAGGTACGTCGAGAGGGTTGCGTCGGGAGCGAGGGGCAGGCTTTAGGTCGCCAGAGGGCCGCCGCCCAGATTGGATCTGGGAAGGCTTGGACATCTGGCCAGAACGGACACCGGCCGAAGATCGCAGACCGAAGGAGAAAGTGTCGTGGTGCAGCACCAGCTGCGCCGAGCGTTGAGCTCGCTTGCAGATCTCTAGGGTTTCCTCTGTCATGTTGATGACGCGCTCCATCCCCTCAACAAGATCATAGGGTTTGGGCGGGTGGGTTTCCGACGCTAGATCAGAAACACGGGTGGTGACAGGCACCGCCGCGACCTGCCCACGGCCGCTGGAGAAGCTGCTGCCGCCGGAGTAGGGAAGGTCGTCGTGAAGGAGCCGAAGCAGATCTCCACGGGGTTGGTGAGGATGGCTGCCATGCTTGTCGGAAAGACGACACCAGATCGGGCCAACATGCTGCACAGTGAGCTCCCAATCGCCCCTACCTAGCGTGCCGGCCAACTGTCAGGGGTTGAGACCGGGTCAGATCCGCAAGGGGGCTACCCAAGCGGTTTGCCGGTTAATGGAAGGATCGGGAACTAAGAGCGTAGGTGGCAGTTCACGTGATGAACTCAGAACACGGCAATTATGGCGAGGAACACGGGGACACAAGGGTTTAGACTAGTTCAGGCCTCCGAAGAGTAAAACCCTACGTCCAGTTGTGGTGTATTGCGGGGAGCGTGAATGAGATGAAGATGTCCCCTCGGATGGATCCCTAGGCCGCCTTATATGGGCAACGGGCTAGGGTTTCCATTCGAGGTCGATGGACCCGTATCTGGGTCGGTTACAAGATGGAAGGTTATCCTCCCGGATTACAAGGAGTATCTCGAGATACTCGAACTAACAGGCGGCGCCATGCCACATACTATTTCTTGCCTTGTACTCCAAGTCCTCTGGAAGGTCTCTGGGATGTGGATAAGGTCTTCGGGCCCACTTGCAGGTTGGCAGGGCTTCTGGTAGGTCAGGTCCACTTGGCAGGGACCTCTGGGACACTAGTCGGTGGGGACCCAGGGGTACCCATGTCTCTCACATATCTTTGTCATTGGCGACGCTGGTTAGTGAACATGTGTCTCCGTAGTGTACATGCATTCCGAGGTGTACTGGCGTGTCGCAGTGGGAAGACCGGCCGCCTGACGGTTCCCCGTCTTGTCATTATAAATGCCCGGCCGGTCAAGAGATTCATCCATAAGCTTTCCTCAAGCGCGCCACCAAGAAAACCCTAGCACCACCGTCTCCGGTCACCAAGAAGATCACCAAGAGCTTCTTCTTCCTCAGGCACGTGCATGGCATCGTCGTCGAGCGAGCCATCTAGAAAGCAGGGAAGGGAGGAGGAGGACGACGATGAAAGCCACCGCCGTCGGCTCATCAAGGAGGTGCCAGCGTCGGCGCTCGAGGAGGCGCCGGCCGAGGAGCACGAGGAGGCACCGGCACCACCGCCCGAGGAGGCCGATCCTCTGCTTCCTCAACTACATTTGGACAACCATTTGTCCGTCAAATGTTCATCGAAGCTTTCAGGAAACTTCAACGGGTGGCCGTTGAGCTCGGCTTGCCATGACCCAACGATCCGCTGCAGAGGACCATGAAGGATTTCGCCTTCAAGATCCATGCGTTGACTGGGGAGCTTGAGAGAGTCGTGGTCGGCGCCGACGACGACGGTGACGACGACGACGGCGACAATGGCGGCTTCGACAGCAGTGACGAACACGGCCTCAATGGCTCCGACTCCGACTCCGGCTCTGACTCCGACTCCAACGGTGGGGCTCCTCCGGCGGCGGCGACATGTCATCTACCTTTGCTTAATTAATTTGTTCCTCCTCTCTGTTTGTTCGTCCTCCTCTGTTTGTTCGTGGAACTCTGCTTGTTTGTCATGAACATGTTCCTCTGTTAATATGTGTTCCTCCTGTGTGTTTGTTGAGCTTATGATGAACTACATCTAAGAGACATGGGTAGATCCATCCGTGCCTCCTAACGCATTGCAATATCTATGGTAGCAGTTTACAATGAATTGCAATGTTTATTACTTTATTTGTTAATGAAAAGATTCTGAGTTTCGAAAAACTCTGTATAAAATCACTGGAGACGCGGGTGCAGGCTGGTTAATTTCACACTGAAATGTCAGCACAGATGAATTGATGAAATTTGTGATATGTGACACATTAAGATTCATGACCCAATTGTCATTCCATTCCATTCTTCATTCATACTTTTATGTTTGTCATCTGTGACAATTTTTTCATTCTTCATTCACACAGATGAAACAAATTAAAGCACCACTTTTCACATCACAATTACTTCCTTGCAGCATACATCCCTACTAAAATCCAAATACTACACAAACAGCACCCACAATAATCAAGTTCATCTTCCAGATCACATTGTCCATCTTCTCCTCTAGTGCTTTCTTCCTCTGCTTGTCGTCCGGTGCTTTCCTCTGATTATCGCTCCCAAATTGACAATCCATTGAATCCACTACTTCATCGACCACGTCTGCCCAGTTCGACGGTCGAAAAGAAATGACACCAGCACCCTTCAGTATCTGGAGATACTCCTTCTCGAAACGATAATATCCACAAAGGTTGGGGAACTGTGCAAATCAAAAGCACATAAGAACCCTAACTCAGATTTGGGAAACACAACACAGATTACTCACCGCGTTCCTCGCACACTTGAAATAAGGACGACCGTGGTTTTCACCTTCCTTCTGCGTCCTCCCCTCCACCACCTGAGCCATACCACAGTCCGGGCAAGGGACCAGTGGGAAGCCGCTTAGCTCACCGACTGGATCCAAGACGATGGAGTGAATGCGGCTGGTCCAGCCACCTTGAAACCTGCTCTTCCCACGTCCACCTCCAGACAAGTCGTCATAGTGCGACATGTGCGTGACGGTGGGGAAAGGACGGGCGGGCGGTGGTGGAGCTCAGAGCGGGGAAGAAGAAGCAGGGAGCTCAGAGCGTCGCGTGTGCTGCGCTTATCCATTCGATATGTTATATTCATTTTCCAAAATGGAGAGTCATTGCCGACGCGGGTTCGAGAACCCGCGTCTCATTGGTTGTCAGGTAGGTCCGGGCGGGCAGGCAACGGTTATCTTTTTATACAGGCTGCTGACGCTGACACGTGGGCCCGATACTATTTTTTTTAAATGAAACATGCTTCCCTCAAATATTAGAGCCCATAAAACAACACCTAAAAATTCAATAAAAATACGAACAATTCATAGTTGGTCATTTAATATTTGAATAAAATATCAATAGGCACACTTGTGTAACCAAAATTATCAAAATTCAAATTTTTATCTCATGTTTGTGATATAATAATACTAATAACATCTTAGGTTGGTCTAAAAATTATACAAATTGACTTGACAACATAATTTGGGTCCCTAAACTTGTCATAAAAATTTCAAATGGTTTCGATAAAAGAAGATCATACTTGTGTACAAATGTGTACATCTCTCACATAGTTTCCTAGAATGTTATACTTCAACACTGAAGTTTTCCACACTTCACAAAGAGTTCGAACTCATATACATTTGAAACTTCAACACAACCTTGTGTTCACCTTAAGATTACGAAATACAAAGTTTCATTAGTAATAGTTGTGTAACACAAATATTATTTCTATGTTGTACTTGTAAGGAACAAGATAAAGGCGTATAAACAACATCCAGGAAATAGAGTTATATACGAAACAATGTCATAAATGAATAGAAGTTGATTTTAGAAAAAATCAGAAACAAATATCATCAAATTTGGATACGAATGACAGAGAAATACGTGATTCAAATCTTGATTGCAGATTAAAAGGGGAAAAGCGAATTGTTCTTCATTCGAATAGAACTGGATCCGCGTCTCCTTTGTTGCTCTTCCATAAATTCACACAGATAATACGAGCAACATAGATTTAATTTGCAGGTGCAAAAGCAAAAGCAAAACATTGATTTAGTTTCCTATTCTAATACTCCGTTCGAACTTCACCAATTCGCAGCAGAGCCTACAGGCTTCACTGCAAAACAGAGCAATTACATAGCAAAAGCAAAAGCAAGGCTAATTCACTGATTAGTAGTAGTTGTTTCCTATTCCAATTGCCCTTTCGAGCTTCACCATTTCACAACGGAGCCTACAGGCTTCGCTGAAATACAGAGCAATTTCCTCAGATCCTTTATCCACGCTGCAGTCGTTGCCTGCGCACGGCTGATCTCCGCGCACCTGTGCCGGCGGCGGTAGCGGGTCGCCCCAAATGCGCCACGTCGTCCTCCTAATAGCTTTCGCGGCCTTCTTGCGCAAAGGCACACACCCCTCGTTGCTCACCCATGTCGTCGTCCCACTACCGCCCACGACCCGCCTCATGTACCGCTTCACGGTGTCGTCGGCGGCGACACCACCGTTGTCCATGTATAGCAAGATGGTGTACAGATAGGCCGCCGCATCGTGCCCACCCTCGGCGGCGCGCTGGAGATCATCGCTTTGCCTATTTTCCATGAACATGGTGTTGATCCCGGAGTAGAAGTAAGCCCCCGGATTGCCGAGATCGGTCAACATAGCAAGGAAGGCTGTGTAAGCGGTGAGGTCCCACATCCAAGCAATCTCATCTCTTATCACCTCTATCAACAAATGTTGTCTGACGTTGCAGTGGCTGCACAGGCGACGCATGGTCGAGCAGGTACCTCGTAGGCTACGAAGGTCAGCTAAGGGCCGCTCCGAGGTCGCACCAACGGGCGCCGCAATCTCAATGTGGACCTCCTGATGGAGGTCCTCCAGCAGCGACGGCTGGTGCAGCCTGCTAGGCATCTCCAGGAATGGCGACCACCGTCTTCTCGTCCCTGATCTCCTACCCCCAAGCAGAGAGCAAACGCGCGGAGGAATGAGGACGATGAGGAGTGTATAAGCAGTTGTGGTTTTTTCGCGGGTAGATGAAGGGGCCGGGGCAACAGTATTTATTTGTGCGTCTCCGAAGAGTGGATACTACTAATTGCACATCTCGCTTATCGAGGAGTCAAACTCTTTGAAGTTGGATCAAATATAGACCGAATAATAACATTTCGCACAATGGAGAGTTGTTGGCGACGCGGGTTGGTGAACCCGCATCTTCTTTATTGGGCGGGCAGGGTTATCTTTTTTATATAGGTTGTTGACACTGACGTGTGGGCCCGACACTATTTTTTTTGCAATGAAACTTGCTTCCCTCAAATATAAGAGCCCATTAAATAGCACCTAAAAATTCATTAAAAATACAAACAATTAGTAGTTGGTCGTTTGGTATTTGAATAAAATATCAACAGGCACACTTGTGTAACCAAAATTATCAAAATTCGAATTTTTATCTCATGTTTGGGATATAATAATTCTAATAACGTCTTAGGTTGGTCTAAGAATTATACAAATTTACTTGGCAACATAATTTGGGTCCCTTAAACTTGTCATAAAAATTTCAAATGGTTTCTAAAAAGGAAGATCATACTTGTGTACAAATGTGTACATCTCTCACATAGTTTCGTAGAATGTTATACTTCAACACTGAAGTTTTCCACACTTCACAACATGTTCGAACTCATATGCATTTGAAATTTTAACACAACCTTGTGTTCACCTTAAGATTACGAAATACAAAGTTTCATTAGTAATGGTTGTGTAAAACAAATATTATTTCTATGTTGTACTTGTAAGGAACAGGATAAAGGCGTATAAACAACATCCAGGAAATGGAGTTATATACGAAACAATGTCATAAATGAATAGAAGTTGATTTTAGAAAAAAATCAGAAACAAATATCATCAAATTTGGATTACGAATGACGGAGAAATACGTGATCCAAATCTTTGATTGCAGATTAAAAGAGGAAAAGCGAACTGTTCTTCATTCGAAGAGAACTAGCCCCGGCTTGACCCGTTTTCCTAAAAATATTGGGCCTTTCAGTTTTAAGGCCCACACACGCCCACTCGCGCTAGGGTTAGTAGGGAAAGATGCCTCCCTCACGGAGTCGCCTCCTCACTGTCCCCTCGCGCTATCGTCTTTCTCCCCCTCGCGCCGCCGCCGCTTCCTCTCCCTCGCCCCCTCTGCCACCGCTTTCTCACCCTCGCCTTCCTCCCCTCACCCCCACACGACGCGATGCATGCTACACCCCTTCGCTGAGACGCGCGCCACACCACCCCTCACTTTCCAGCGACGACGACTAGGAGGAGGAGGAGGGATCCAGCCACGAGGTCGACGCGAGGACGTGGCGACTAGAGATCCCTCCGCTCCGACAGTGACAAGGTGAACTGCATGCTAGAAATCCCTCCTACATCATTAAGATACATTCTTGACTATGCTCAGTTAGGGTTTCGAGTTTCAAAACGTATACTTGGCATTTCCCTTTGAATTCACTCTTATATTTGGTTTTGCTCTTGTTCCATATATACATTTGGACATTCTCTCCAAGTTGAATAAGTACCTCATCAGCAACAGAGGCAGCGAGCATCTTCCTCTTTAAAATGGTAAGGTCGTATTGCCTGAACTAATTTTTTGGTTTTTGAATTTTGAATTTATGTTAATGGTTTACCATAGAACCAATAAGATTATAGTGGGCTAAACTAGTTACTGTAATTGTTTTCTCATTTGTATGGTCTTGTACACAGTTCTTTGGGTGTTGATTAGATAAATGCTTAGTTGTTATGCATGGTTAACTAAAAATCTGCTCTACTTGTCTCCTGTTGTAGCATGTCTCCTAGGAGAGCTAGCAGTATGGTCTGCTTTTTGTGCTATTCTTGGACACTGAGCTGACCTTTCTCATAATCCCTTGACAATTAATTCATAGGATAAATCTATCGAGGACTATAGACCTGGGCAATTTGAAGAAGATGCACATAATGAAGAAGATGGATATGCCACTGCTAGTGAAGAACAAGAGCAGGTGGGTGGGCCTCTGGGCCGAGCCAAAGTGCCAAGGACAGCCACAAAGTGGCCAAGAGACAAAATGGTAGTCACTGAGGTTGAGAGATAGGGGATGCCAGTACCATTGACACAAAAGTTCTAAAACTTTTTCGGGATCACTCTCCGGGATAGTTCTAGTTTCCTCATGTTTGGCTTCTTCAACCTTTTTCGGGATTGGTTCCTCTTTCTTCTGATCCGGGGCCGTATTTCTAAAACTTGCAGCAAATGGTCCTACACTTGTGTCGCATTCCTGCTTTCCCGAAAGTCGTGTTTCCCAGTCTCTTCGCATGGCCGCTGCTTTGCTTATCTTTTGTAGAAGTTGGGCAGCTTCTGTGAGTGTTTTCTCCATGAGATCCCCTCCTGCACACATTTGAACGTGTTCCATGCAACTAGGGGTTAGGGGAAAAAAGAATGTATGCAAGAGTACATCACCAGGAAATCCAAGTCTTGGTCCTTGTTTAACTAGCTCGTTGAATCAATTCCACACTTGATCAATCCCCTCTTCTTCTCCTTGCTTGAAAGTTATCACTTGCCTCCTTATATGTTGAATCTTGCTTATAGGGAAAAACTTGGCACAAAATTTCTTTATCAATTGATTCCAATTTCCCTCGGCTTCGAAGGACGCAAATGAATACCACTTTGTTGCTTCATCGGCAAGTGAGTAGGGAAAAAGATTCCATTTAAACCAAGTATCGGGAACTCCCTCTTGTCGTACCGTATTGCACAACGTCGGGAAGCGCTGGATATGTCTATATGGATTGTCCACCTCCATCCCTCGGAACGGATTGGTTGCTGCCATCTCGATGATTCGAGCCTTGATTTCGTACCTTGTCGCTTCGAGAATCGAATCCGACTCTTGTACCTTGATATCCTCACATCGAGGGCTAGCATAGTCTCTTAGCGATTTTTCCGGTTCCTCCAAAGGATTTACAGCGAACGCCATCTAGACAATCAAAAACAAAAACAAAAGAGTGTTTTTCTAGAACACAAAGGTTAGGTGTTAGTAATCAACAAAATCAATGAGAGATTAAACGAAGTAAACTGGCTTGCTCCTCGGCAACGGTGCCAGAAAAAGGGGCTTGCTGACAGCTCAAAACTGTGTTCAACTTCACCGCAAGTACACTGAGTGACTTGGTGCCTTTTTCACCAAGGGAGGGGACCCCCAAGGTTCTTGTCAATCCACGAAGCAAGGGGATTACTTGTGTCTAACCTAACACTAACTTAGTTGATTAAGGACTTTATGATGTAAAGGTAAATCTATAAAGTAAAGACAATCTAACCCTAGGTTATGTTAAAGAGAGATAGGAGGTTCACGAGTATGAAGAACGTATGCCCATGGAGTCTAGGTACTTGAGATGCAATCACCCAAAACATGATAAAACCCTGATCCAATCTATATAGGCATGTAAACAAAGAACTAAACGTTTCCCTTCCCTCGTACATGTCACTACGCAAAGGTAATCGATACTAACCCTAATGAACACGGTATGTTGACGTGATCTACGGGAGCAACCCCGAAGGCATGGTAGCTAACCTTAAACATTAAGCATCATCAACAAAAGGTATGATAGATATAAGATCCAGACGAGAGTAGGTGACTACACATCAAGATCCATTACAACTCCATGGACAAACGATAACTTTACCCCATCAAGACGCTAGGCATGGCACTGTTGAACATGGTCGATGCCTCCGATGGAGCTCGTCTCTCGGTGTCCTTCAACTCCGGCGGCGCCGTGGTAGGGCCTCGGTGTCCTCCTTCCTCGTGGTGGTCTCCCTTGACCTCGGCGATGATACTCTTGAATGCTCACTCCCTTGATCAACCCTCTTCCTTGTGGTTGATTTCTCGAGGATTCTCTATACGTCTTTCGCGAATGGCTCCTCTCCCCAAACAATTAGGGTTCCACGAACTTATCACCGAAGAAAGGCAGCGGTGAACCGACCCCGAATGGGGGTGGGCCGGCCGGCCTGGGCCGATCGACCTGGCCCATCCCTGGTCCGGTTCGCCTCCGCCTTTTGCCACGTGTCATCTTTTGCACTTTGGGGTTTTCCTCCTTCGGATGTGGGCTTTGGACGTCGTTATCCCCACGACCAAGTTAAGGGGTCTTTACACATGATCTTCTAGTCTTTTCATCTTGGTCCTCGGAGATTCTTCATTGAAGCACATTGGTCCTTGCCACCTTTGAAGTCAAGTTCACGCACGGTCGGAGCCCTTTGATCATCATGTAAATCGTCCTCCGAACCAAGTACATCTCTCCTCATTTAGTGCATGAATTCCTGCGTAAACATTATACTCCAAAACACACATCCAACGATGAACTTGTTATATCATTAGTATGCCTAGTGGCGGGTTAGTTCCAAAATGAAGTTCAAACCATAACATAACAAGTGTTCTTGGTTGATGGAAATCGACCGCCAACAGTGGTGTCTCCAACTACCAGGGCTGGAAGTTTGCATGGCCTCAACACGCTTCCATGTACAGGAAGAGGAAGAGGGCGAGTACCAACTCATCAGTTGATAAGCAACAGATGAAGGAAGAAATCAAGTAAGAAGTGAAGGCTGAGATGGAGAAGGATATGCTTGACATGATGGCACGAGGGTACCAGGTGGTGTTTGCACCAGTGTCCAATCGCACAAGCCCTTCACCCGCTGGACTGAAGAGCATCTGTGCGTCCGCAGATAATGTAGGTTTGATCAATGGCACTACAAAGTTGTCGACAGAGGTAGTGCGCTATGACGATCCTACACAGGAAGACCTTATAGGCACGTTGACTGAACCGACAAACTGTGGCCTATGGATCATATTTCACGGTGTTGAATGTGAAGCTACAATTGGTGTGGTTCAACCAGAGTAGACTACATTACATACAGTCCCGATTCATGAAGACTATGCTGTGGTCGAAGTGCTGCATGTATATGCTGTCTTTAGGGATCACGTGTTGGAGCACCCTCCTAATGACGAGGTGACGACACTTGGACAAGCTCTACACCAGAGGATACACTGGAAGAGGTGTTACATTCACATCAAGGGAGCACCAATTCCAAAATCTTGTTCGCACACTACGGTACAGATTCCTTCTAGTTCACAGTCTACAGGACAGGTTTCTTCCTCACATGGTTTCCCACTTCCTCCTCCTTCACCACCCAGGAACCGCAAATTATAGGATAGGTTCCTTCCTCACCTAGTTCCCCACCTCCTCCTCCTCCACCACCACCACCCCCAGAACCCCAAAATACAGGACATGTTCCTTCCTCACATGGTTTCCCACCTCCTCCTCCACCCCCACAACTGCAAAATACGGGACAGGTTCGTTCCTCACATGGTTCCCCACCACCTCCTCCTCCACCCCCACAACCACAAATTACATCCCCACCTCCTTCTCCTCCTCATGAAACAACAAAACCTCCATCCCCAAACGAAAGTGCTCAAAACAATAATGCCAAAGCAGGAGCCCAGAGTCATGTGTTGGCTGATGCTGAGAAATCTGTCGACGACAATTTGAAGAAAGCTGCAGGTACATCTGGGCCCAATATCTTTGTAATAGCTGCTGGTCAGACACCACCTGAGAAACCTTCTTCAGCCATCTCAAAGCAGCAGGAAAAGAAACTCGCTGAAAATAAAAGGTCTACTAGAAAGCGATCTGAGAAACCTTCTTCAGCCATCTCAAAACGACAGGAAAAGAAACTTGCTGAAAATAAAAGGTCTCAGAAGCCTACCAGAAAGCCATCTGAGGATCCTTCTTCATCAGACAAGAAAGCCCTTGAGAAATCTTCTTCAGCCATCTCAAAGCAGGAGGAAAAGAAGCCTACCAGAAAGCCATCTAAGAGAAACACCAAGAAGAAGGCAGCCAATGTTGCTATGACTGAGATTAACCCACGCTACAAATTTGGAAAAAAAATGCTCAGTGCTGCTGAAATCAAGGATCCGGAAACTGCTTCTTCTGTCACTGATCTCCACGACTTCTACATGGAACGTTGTAAGGACAATGATGAGTCTTCGATTATGGGCGTAATATGGCCCTAGCACGACTGGTGGCCTGTGAGAGAAGATGATAAATATGAGCTGTTAACTATGATCATCAGCGACTTGTATGATCTCTTCAACTTGGATGCTTTGGATATGGGACTTCTCCACTGTTTCATCCTGTAAGTTGCTTGAAAATTTAATATGCTTCTCACTAATCATTTTCTATCTAAATGTGCTTTCTGCCTCAGTTCATCTTTACTATGTATTTTGCCTCCTTACACTTTTTTTCTTAATATTAGGAATATGGCTGTAGAAGTTGCGAATAAGAAGGATGAAGTTGTCTACCTTGATCCTGAATGCTTTAGCAAGTCAAATATACAAAATAGCTATTCTTTTTTTGTGTCCTATATGAAGCATGCCTACCAGTCATATGCTAAAAAGAGAGTCATCATATCCTGCTATAACAATGGGAAGCACTGGATTGCAGTGGCGATCCTTCCAAAGCAGAATAGGGTCTTGTATCTCGATTCATATAGGATCTTAGACACTGATTTCTCTGAGTTGGTACTTGCTATTGATGAGTAAGTTCTTTCTTTCTTAACCTGCAAATTTTCTCAACAAACTCTACAGAGTTTATTAATGGTGCCCTAACCATTGTTGCATGTTTTATTGTAGTGCTTGGAATAGTTACTGTGACGACAACAAGTTGACCTGCCGTGCCTTGAAATATGACATGAATGTTACGGTATGTATTACTTAGTATTTCCTGCATGTGGAAGCTAGTGCTAAAGCTTGAGTTTATTTCTTCACCACTATTTGTCTTTGTATATTTATCGTAGTGCCACCAACAACTTGAAGAATCCAGAGTCTGCGGCTTCTATTGTTCCTATCACATGCTTACATTAAAAAATAAATTGAAGGACCCTGAGATACTTTCTTGAGATCTGCATTTGTAACACCTGCAACTGAGCATAGTTCTTGCTTATTAGCACTGCACATGTTTGGTAACCACCTGTGTGCTGACTGCTGACATTGTTATATTCAGGCATTTCACCTACCTATTTATCTGCTCTACAAAGAGACGCTGCTCCACATTAGGGAAAGAACTGCCTCATTCCTCATGAACCAGGTGATCACACCCTTAGGAAAATTTCACATTGATGATGCTCTGATGGCTCACATTGTATTTGTTACCAATCCTTATGGTTAAGCCAGTGATATTGTTGTGAACCTTACTTGTTAGATGAGGATGCTGAATGCCTGAATTTTGTCAGATGATGCATGTGAATTTTGTGGATTTCTATTCAGTTTTGTGGAGTTTTGTGAATGTGGATGTTGGACCTAATTTTTGTGAAAGTAGACAACGTGTCTCCTTTGGTCGAGATAGAGGAGACGCACGTTCACAGTACGCATCTCCTTTGGTCGATAAGAAGAGACGCACCGTCTCCTTTGGTCCAGACAGAGGAGACGCACGTACACATTACGCGTCTCCATTGGTCGAGACATAGGAGACGCACACTGACAAGACGCGTCTCCTTTCGTCAAGACAGAGGAGACGCGCACTTACACGGCGCGTCTCCTTTCGTCGAGACAGAAGAGATGCGCACTTACACGACGCGTCTCCTTTCGTCGAACAGAGGAGACACGTTATGGAAGTATTTTCCGCGTCTTCGATGTTGAGTTCATGTAACGGGCTCGGTTTCTGTGCCCGTTACCAAAGGTCCATGTGCGCCTAGAGAAACAGACATTTCAGGTGACCGGTAACTAATTTCGGTAACAGTCTTTGTAAGGTGCCCGTTACGAATAAGTGTTATGAGTAACGGGCTCAGTGTCTGCGCCCGTTACCAAAGGCCCCGGTGGGCCCGGAGAAACAACCATTTTAGGTGACCGGTAAGTAGTTGTGGTAACGGTCTTTGTTCGACACCCGTTACACTTACGTGTCATTAGTAACGGGCATCGACCCGTTACCTTTGTTGGCTCATTTGTAACGCTTGATCGGTAATGTGCGTTTTTCCCGTTACCAATGGTCATCCGCGCCCGTTACCATTGTCTGTTTTTCACGTAGTGTAGCCATGCAAAACCCCTCCCAAACATGCTTGGAGGTATAGTAGCCCCAACTAGCCCTCATTTCCATAATGATAATGAAAAGTTCCCTACCGCTACTACTATAAGGCAGCGGACCCAAGATAGCACGGTTGGACTTAGGGGGTCACTATTGCTCATATGGGATCCTACTCATTACATTTATTGTTCAATTGACATATAAATATGGATCAAATGATAATAAATAATAATTGAAATGATTGTTTAAGCAATGACTAAGAATTATGGGATGACAAATGATGTTTTTGTTCATTAATATGAGAATTTAGTGTTAATATGTATCAAACATCTTCGTTATAGTTATTTATTTGTATTTCTATCTTACTTTTACTATGAAATGTAATGACTAACTAAGAACTTTAAATTTTTGCAAGTAATCTTGGCACTAATATTCATGAATGCTCTAAACCCTAGCTGATTATCATTTTTTGGAATTCTACTTTCAGACATAGAGTCTACTATAGCACCCGCGCGCTATCGTATGCAATCCGTTACACCAACATTAATCTGCTACCATAATGCTAGATGCTATTTAGTACATTGGTTTTAAGCTTTCTCACTAGTCATCCATTGCCTTGTCGGCATGTGGCACTCTTACCGCTTGTCCACACGAGCTACCTTCATAGCAGGCGAACCTGCCATCTATGCAAGGAAGCCTTGCCAGGCTCCAATGTCTTGAACCACCCAAACCCTACCCTCGATCTGATTCCGATCCCTCGCCTGAGAAGCTTTCCAACACAAAAGATGGACCCGAGTTTGTTGGATCAAAGAGGTGAAATAGAAGCTTCAAGTTCAGGTGCATACGAAATTAGCTTAGATAACATATAATAGCATTCGTCATAAAATAATCCCTACTATGTTTGACTGTTCAAAAGTATTGTGGGCTCTACAATGCGTGTCCAACGAATCCCTACTAGTTTCCATTATTGATTGGCAGCTCGTCTATTGCTCCTTGCCACACCTGCCTCCTCTGGCTCAAGCATCGTTTGTGTGTTTATGACGTCTTTCATAGGCTTCGGTCATCTTAGGTCGGTTATTTTGCATGGAGTTTGTGTGGTTTGCCACACGTCGTGGTTCTTGTACTCCCTCCGTTCGTGAATATTTGACGCTGCAGTTCACACCAGAAAAGTGTTAAAATATTTATCGCTGTAGTTAAACTCCAACATGGGTTTCTGTTTGTGCCACTGGTTTCCGATTCTTCTCGGACTTGGCCTCCGATTCCGTGCTGTGGTCTATTGGAGGGGGCAAAGACGTCAATTTCCAGCTTCCTTAATTCTATCAAACTGGTCGGAAACGACATTTATATGCGAACAGAGGGAGTAACTCTTGTTACTCTGCACTTTGAAATTTCTCCTAATTCTGCTTTATTGTAATTCTTCTTTTCTTAATAAAAATATACTATGCATGTCTTAAAAAAAACCTTGGTAGGGCTGCAGTGTTGCCCCATCTACCATGCTGCAGGCACCTTCCTCTCGCGAGTGCAGCTCGGTCATTTGACGACATGGCTGTCTTGCCGGCCACAGCCTAAGGATATTAGGAATGGGTGGCGTGGTACTTCGTGTCTTTGCCAACGTCAGCAATCTAGGACTAGCAGCCCTAATAGGATAGGTCTCCACGCACAGGCCCTATCTATTTATGCCCTTTCCCAAAAATCTCACCGAAAACCATTCCCCACTCTACTTTCGCTGCAACCGCCGCCGCGATGGAGCCGAAGACCAAGGGCACGAAGCTCATCTCCCCACCGGAGGCCGCGGCCGTCGCATCTGCTGCCTTGATCGCCATGGTGTTCGACAACGGCGACATCCTCCGCGAGATCTTTCTCCGCCTGGGCCTCCCCACCTCCCTCGTCCGCGCCGCCGCCGTCTGCAAGGAGTGGTACAAGGTCGCCTCCGCCCCGGACTTGCTCCGCAGGTTCCGCGCCCTCCACCCGCTCCCCCTCCTCGGCTTCTACGACAGCGTTCACCTGCGCTTCGTGCCGCACCCGCCGGAGCTCGCCCCCGCCGTCCGCCGCTGCAGCAGCATCCAGTTTCACCTCGGCGGCCGCAGTGTGTGGCACATCTACGACTGCCGCAACGGTCGCCTCCTCTTTTCGTTTATGGGCATGGACATCGAGCAATCATACTCCATGTGCAGCTCGCTGCACCCTGAGAGAGGCCTGGTGGCGCTTCCAGATCCACCCTGCTCAATCCCCGACTATGATAGCGAGGAAGACGTCGTCGACGACGACGGCGACATAGGCTATGAAGGCTATGCCGCTATGGTCCCTATGGTTGTGAAGACTGAAGATCACGGTATGCTGCTCCCGGAGGACGGGAATTTTTTTATATATATTTTTCCCCTATTTTGCAAAAATAAATGGTTCGTCAGAAATTTTACAAAACTATACATCTGCCGCCGTGGCCCACGGCGGTAGGGGTCCTACCGCCGTGCGGCACGGCGGCAGGGGCTGTGGCCTACTGGCAAGGGCACATACCGCCGTGGGCCACGGCGGTAGGAGCCTACCGCCAGGCGGCAGCGTGGCCTCCAGGTAGCGCCATAGGCCACGGCGGTATGTATGGACCTACCGCCGTGCCCTACGGCGGTAGGATTTTTTTTTTGTAAATTTCAATTTTTTGAAGCATTGATACTTAACGACGAACCATTGATACTTAACGACGAATTACAGAAACAAGCAATGGCACGTACGACACAAGTACCCTAACTTTGTGCCGCTGCTAGTCCTAACGTGCCTTAGGGAATTTAGATAAACGATTACAACATTTGTAGTCTAGTTGTACGAATAGTACCCGGAGAACCCGGACATCATAGACCCGCCGGAGTGCTGGGAGGGCATGTAGTACCCGTACCCCGATGGGGGTGGAGTTGGATCAGACAGTGGCGGGGGTGGAGTTGCTAGTGGAGTGTTGTCCTTCTTCTCGTGGCACGGACAGCTGCAGAACTCGTCCTCACACCCGGTGTTCGTCTTCACCACCATTGGTCCGGTCACCGGTCTGTCGTCGTCGTTGGTAGATGTCGGATCTGGAGAAGCCAATGCCGACGCGAGTTCTTGCCTCAGGTTGAAGATGACAACATCCTCGAGGTAGTTGATGTACTGTTGATACGGGTCAATAGCTGGGGGATCCACCCATTGTACGAAACCGCAGTTATCTGGTTGGTCGGAGTACTGCAGAAACCGTGATTACATTAGTAAATCATAAAATGATGAAGGACAGAGGTCAAGGAGTTTTGCTTACCCATGCTCGTGAGCAATGCCAGAAGCGTCGACCAGAGTTGTTCCATCCCTGGTAAACCTGCATCACACAGAACTCACCGTGTGCACACCTTGGCCAGTTCACCGTTTGATTTGGTGCGTACTTTCTAACATCACGCATGGACACATTCTGATTGTCTCTTATACATGGACACACTCTTATACATGGCGCCAACAGAAACCTGATTGTCTCTATACTCCCAGGACACATTCTCACCAGGATTGACAGATAGCTGTGAGAAATTGTAACTGTCCCAGTCCCTTGGAACTAGCGGGTCATCCTCATCATCTGAGGAGTCCTCTTCCAACCCACGTTCATCCTCATCAGCCTCCATTTCGTACTACCTGAGTACTTCTTTATTAACTTCCCCCTCGTCAATTTCACCACGGGCCTCAAAGGGTGTGTCACCATCTCCTTCTTCTGCCTCAGTGGCAGCACCATCTCCTTCTTGTGGCTCAGTTGCAGGACCATCTCCTGCTTGTAGTTCAGCCTCACCCTGGTGAGCAGCACTACCCTCCTCATGCACTCGACTACTAGACCCAGCCTTATGAACAACTTGGATAAACAACATCACAGGCAAACCAATTTCACATGCTGTTTTGATATAACTCCTCCAATGTTCAGTGCCTTGAAGTGGCATAAGCTCCCAATATACTGACTCACTCCTGTTGATTAGAGCCATAATGGACAAGTCATGTTGCTCTGCATCTACATGGAATGCCCTATAAAAAAAGTTGGTAATGGACCCCCAAGTTCTTTCGGCTGCTCTTCTAATCACATGGTCAATCGAATTAAATTCTGACAAGTCAACTCCATGTTCACCATATCTAATCTACCCATTACCGAAATACAACTTGACACTGACTGCATCCGACATGTCTGACAGCATGAAAAAAAAATGCTATTAACAAGTGGATCTGCAACTACAAAATATATCTACTCAGAGCTACACTAAAACTATAATTTTACTAATCCATCTACACTAAAACTATAATTTTACTATGCAGGTCTACACTAAAACTATATTTTTACTAAGCAGATCTACACTAAAACTATATTTTTACTATTATCACAGTTCAAACTATTAAGTACCAGAGTATTACCTCTAACGAGACGAAAAACCGGCAGAGCTTCGCACCTTCACCACCTCCTCCTCACTCCCTTCTCCTCTTCCCCCTCTCTTTCTTTTTTTTCGAATTATTATGACATTTTCGGCTGAATTTCGGCCTTATATAGGCAGCAGTTCCTAGCGCCGTGGGGCACGCCTGCTGCCGCCGTGGCCCACGACGCTAGGACCTGCCGCCGTAGCCCACGGCAGTATGTCCCTACCGCCGTGGGCTACGGCGGTATGTCCGTTGCACGCTACGGGCCCACGTCTGGCCGTGGGCCACGGCCCCTGCCGCCGTGCTGCACGGCGGTAGACCCCTACCGCCGTGGGCCACGGCGGCAGATGTATAGTTTTGCAAAATTTTTGGCGGACCATTTATTTTTGCAAAATAGAGAAAAAAATAATATAAAAAAAATTCGGAGGACGGTGGCGATAGATGCTCTCTCTTGCACTTCGGTGACCTTGAAGTACAGTGAGAAGGGAATCTGGGCACACGCAACTGAATTTGAAGCTGGAGCTTGGAGCGAGGGTCGCAATTCTGAGCCCATTCCAAGAAAGGATATGCCGGAATTCTTTGTGGATTGCCGCAGGTTTGGCATCCTTGCAAATGGCAAGGTCTACAGGTTGTGTATGAAAAACCACATCCTCGTGACAGATTTACAGCCCACGAGCATGTTCTTTCTCAAGCTTCCGAAAGGAGTGGTGTACGATGATGGTGCTGCAAATCTGGGTGTGTCCCGTGCCGAGGGTTCGGGAATTTTTCTCATCCATGCAAAGGGCCTTAAGCTTTTTATATGGATCAACAGAATGGACTGCAGCGGAGGCGGCGATTGGGAGCTTGTTGACACAGTCCGTCTGCATCAGACCTTTCGTGACCTTGCAGATCCTACCTGGCTTTCACTTTCATTGGCAGGGGATTTTTTCCTCTATGTGAATGATGTCGGAGATAATGCAGAGTATGTCTTCCTTGAGAGAGAGGAACAGATCTACTGCATGCATATTTCAAGCAGGACTGTGCAGAAGGTGTATGATGAGGAAATGCAGGATGGGGGATGCCCATTTGATGCCGCTCCCATGATGATGGCATGGCCTCCCACCTTCCCCAAGCTGGAAGATTGACTTGACCAATATGGGTCAACCAACAAAAGGTCTGTCTTCGGTGAACTCATCTATACTTCATTTCTTGTTGTGGTTTTATGAGCTGTCTCCGGTTTCTCAAGTCTTGTGATGGTGATGGCTATCTTCTGTTTCGCATGCAAATGTTGTAATGGTGATGTTTTATTTTCTATCTCGTGAATGATGTTGTAATGGTGGTCTATTTTCAGTCTCTCAAATGTTGTAATGGTGATGGTTTATCTTTGGTTTCTCAAATGTTGTAATGGTCATGGACCAAGGATCATATGTAAGGTTAATTACTTGTCTCCATGGTTGAATATTGGCCTATGGTTTTATCTCCTAAGAGTTAAGAAGCAAATTATATAATTTATGTGGTCGGTCTGCTGAAAGGTGCTTGTTCTTAACATGTTTGAGCTGAATGTTTTGAAGATAATATCAGGTGTACAGTTGGTGTAGTATTTGTTTTCCATTTTATTTCGAACTGGCTTTATTGGAGTAGGCCTATTGTACCAATTCAAGTATTAGATGTTTGCATGTGCACACATCAATATATCATTTCATCGCAAGTTTCATTTGGTTCCTTTAGCTGGTACCCTGATGACCTATATTAGGCCGAGCTAGATCAAGTCTGATAGTTTGCAATTGCTTCTCCCTGAAGTGTTGTTCTAGAATATGTTGCAATGTTTCCCTTGTTTTTTTAAAAGGATGTTAACTCATAATTTCCCTACTTTAGCTAGATCATAATTTTTTATTTGTATGAAAACTGGGCTGATTGTGCTCAACAGGTTTGAGCTGATTGTTCTCAACTAATTTCACATGTGTAGGTTATGTAATGTTCTTACCATTTTTTAACTGGTGAACTTGTTTTGTTGGAGTAGGTCTATTAAATTTTATTATTAGATGTCTACATGAACAATTTTTGTCTTCTTCATGTTTTAAGGGTCGAGTGCTCGAAGTTTGAGTATTGACAAGTCACTTTTTTGTTTTTAGTTGATTTTTTGACCCTTGAAAGATGGAAAATCATACTTGTCAGCATGGATTTGACAAAATTCATTGAGTTTCATTCACTCAATTTTTTTTTGTCATTCCATCTATTCGAAAATCATTTTTGTCAGCATACTTCTTTGGGAAGCCTTGCGTTTAAAAATGGAGCCTGAAATTCAGATTCTACAGCAGACTATATATACCCAGGGTATTATGAATTAAAGAATATGATAAAAATTAGATATATGATGCTATTAGATGAGCTTAGAAAATTGCATCTGCAAACTCGTTGTATTCAGAAGAAGTGCACTCTTTTTGTGTATTTACCGTTGGTATTACAGGATATGGATATTATGCACTAGAGTTGTTTATTTTGATTGGTAGTTCCTCTCTGGTGACAGAAGAATTGCACTTTATTCTGCTGTGTAATACGTACTGATGGTTGAGCTAGGTAGCAGAGATTTGTGGCTCAGAAATAAAACAGATCCTTTTTTTAGGTAGAAAGGAGCTTCATTAATTAGATGGAGCATAATTGTTACAATCATCATTGAACAGGTTGTGGAGTTCAACCCCGGGGGGGGGGGAGGGGGGGAGGGGGGGGTTATATATATATGCCACTCCCTCATATATGGTTTGATCTCGCGAAACCTGTCTAGCACAAGAATGAGCAATCCTATTACAGACCCATGAATATGAACAAAGGAAAACTCATCGAAGCTCCTAGCTAGTCTCCTACTGAGATTCCTGATAGTCCAAAGGGTCAAACTAACCGCAGTCCGCAGCACAAGAATGAGCAACCCTATTACAGACCCATGAATATGAACAAAGGTAAACTCATCTAAGTTCCTAGTCTCCTACTGAGATTCCTGATAGTCCAAAGGGTCAAACTAACCGCAGACCACTGCTCCTCTAGCTTTTCCATAGCTTAAGCTGATTCAAGCAATCTGTTTCCAGACAGATCTTTGGGACCCCTAATTGTTGTGCCAGGAGAATGTCATCTCTGCATGCCATCAAAGGATCAGTGGCTCTAGCAAACCATACTGCACGTCCTGCAATGAAGCTGCCATCATGACAGTGGCGGTGTCAGAATCAAAATCTACCTATGGCGAGCGAAATTACTACTAGTAAGGGTCATCTCATAAGCTAAGTCGGTTTGCATTCCTAATTTCCTATTGGACCAACATGCTTTGATGGACCCGGTCACCGTGACACAGTCGCTAAATCAAAGGACAAAGTAAGTCATGTATATACACGGGCTGATATACACAATTGCTCACTCTAATTAATCCCGCCCAACTTTATCCTTAATTTGTGAGGCTAAACCAGCTAAATTGTGAGGCTAAAATCAGGTGTGGCGGCAGCCACACCTTGCCAGACTGGTGGCTCCGCCACTGCATCATGATCACACATATTATTGTCCCTGTTGCCCCAGAGGTTATCATTCTCATAATTAAAAGGCACCATCAGTACTTGCACCGTCCCTCCAGCGGTTGGTTTCAGTCTCTTTAGCTTGCTGTTTCTTCTCCCGGCATAGCAAGTGCCACAAGTCAAAGGCTGTGTCATTTTCCCATTTTACACTTTGTCGTAGTGAATTGAAGGTGGTGTTTCTCCATGCTTGTTAATCGTCATCCAAAGTGACCACATCCGATCTCACACAAAATCACTCATACATCTCTCTTGGAACAGATATCCGGCTGAATCAGATCCCTTGCCCAGGTGTTATCATGAAGCCTAGGCAATTTGACACCAGTAATAGTTCTTGCGTTGTTCCAATATTCCCTCGCCACCGTGCAGCCACAAGCACATGCATGCTTATTGTTTCTTGTTGAGCCCCACAAACTTCACAGTTAGCAATATGTTCAATATAATGTACCTCAATGTATGCAGAATATCTCTAGCTGGTAGAAACTCATGCAATACTCTCCACAAGAATATTTGAACCTTATTAGGGGGAACTGCTATCTTCCACTACCGGAATTCGAGCCTTCGCCGAGAGGAAAAATCTTTGCCGAGAGCCAAAATGAAAAACTCTTGGCAAAGAATCTTTGCCGAGAGCAATATAAAAAGCTCTCGGCAAAGAAAAAAAGCTCTCGGCAAAGAAAAACCTCTCGGCAAAGAAATTCTTTGCCGAGAGCTATTTATTAGGCTCTCGGCAAAGAAATTTTAAAAAATCATTTTCTTGCCTCCAAATTTTTTCTATCTTCAACATACACTTATACAACACTTATGCTCAAATTTGGCACAATTTTAACTTAGTTTGCTATATTTAACAATTTTACTTCTTTCTAGGTATTTTTTCGCATACGTCCGATATGAACTACAAGTGTATGAAATCATAGAGTAAAGTTGGTGAAAAAATGATATTCATGTTCATAAGACATCTCTAAGACCATGTACATGAAATGAAGCTAAGTTTCCAACATTTGGTTCTCCGATCATGATGAAGATCGTGAGGTAGAACGGTTAAAAATTATATAAAATTCAAATGAAGTTTGAAAATCACGAAATTTGTCAAGTCCTTATGATATCATATGAGGAGGTTGTGGTAAAAATTTGAGAAGGTTTTGAACACTTGAACATGTACGCTGTTTAGAAATCTCAACATCTCACGAGAAGTTTCTAAGAGTTTGAACTAATACCACTAGGTTTGGAGTCTTAGAGAAATTGAAATTTGAGTTTGACTACAAAAACTTTTTTATAAGTATTATACAATATAACTGATATCATGTTAAGTTTTGGAAAATTTTCACTACTTTTTGCTATTTAAAAATTTAATTTCGAGTAAATTTGCCTCTACCGAGAGTGTTGCT
Organism: Cenchrus fungigraminus; assembly: GCA_036936925.1. Lineage (NCBI taxonomy): Eukaryota > Viridiplantae > Streptophyta > Magnoliopsida > Poales > Poaceae > Cenchrus > Cenchrus fungigraminus. The sequence goes on along the minus strand of CM072773.1, from coordinate 92,603,641 downwards.
CTCGGCAAAGGAAATTTCTTTGCCGAGAGCCGTATTTTTCGCTCTCGGCAACGCCCAGCCCACCAATCCCATTGTCCCGCCGGCCCACTAGCGCGCCCGCCCAACACCCAAACCCTAACCGTATATAAGCAACCCCCCAGCGCCCCCAACCCTAACCCTCCTCCCTCCCGGTGCCGCCCCATTCTCCTCCCCCTCCTCCCTCCGACGCCGCCCCACTTTCCTCCCCCCTTCTTTCCCTGCTCCGCCTCCCGCAGCCGTCGGCCGTCCCCGACCCTCCCCTCGCGGCTCCTCTCCTCCCCCCTCCGCTCGCCCCTCACCGGAATACACTGACCGGTGAGGAGGGGCGGCGGGGTGAGGAACGGAGCCGCAGCCAGCTCGTGAAGCTCCGGCGGCGGTGGCGCATCTCAAAGAGGCGGCGGCGCATCTACGGCGAGGACCGCAAGATCCACATCAGGGACCGCGAGATCCACGACGGCCCCGGCGAGATCCACGACGGCCGGCGGCAGCGGAGGAGCCGAGGGCCGCGGCGTACGGGTGGCGTCCTGGTCGCCCGGGTGGTGTGGAGGCGGCGGATCCGGCGTCGAGGACCAGCGGCGACTTCGACGTCTGCAGGATCTCGTCGCCGACGCACCCTCCCCTGCGGATCCGGCCGCCGCGCGCAGATCGACCTCCTCCCAGCGACGTTTGTGGTGGCGTTGGTGGGAGGGCGGCGGTGGCGTGCATGGTGGTGGTGGCTGGAGGTGGTGGCCGGAGGTGGTGGCAGCGTGCGTGGTGGCTGGAGGTGGTGGCGGTGGCGGAGGTCCGGTGGCTGTGGGCCCTGGCGGACGGCCGGTGGGCCCGTTGTGGGTTTGTTTTTTTATTCTTTTCCAGATGCTTTGCCGAGAGCCATATCCCCTCTCGGCACATGTGTGCCGAGGGGTCTGACGTGGGCTCTCGGCAAAGAGCTCTTTGCCGGCCAGACTCTGCCGAGTGGCCTCTGCCGAGAGCAACCTCTCGGCAAAGGCTCCACCGAGAGGATTAGGGCCTTTGCTGAGAGGATTAGAGCTCTCGGCAAAGGATGTGAATCCGGTAGTGTTCCATATGGCCTTCCAATGCCTATGGTGGAAATTGATGCATCAATATAATTCATTAATGCTGTACCTCATCAGTGAGTGCTTTTCTGTTAGTTCGTAAAAAAAGAAACGTCGCATGAATGGGAAACTTATTTTGGAGAGAAGTGCTGTAAAATTCTAATTCAAAATTCTTGTAATGAGAGACAGACTGCTACCAGCCCACCTCTGTAGCCTATAATAATGTATATTGTCATCTCAAAGTTTAAACATACACATCACCGTTAAATCACAAATATGTGCAAAGGCTTTAAGTGAATAGTTCATCCGGGGGCGAACTGAGCGTAGCTTAGCTGGCAAGGTTCCTTGTGGTGGAACCTGCCCACCATGGTTCCAGTCCTCGACTCGGCAAATGAGCTTGCATTTTCCTGGATTTATTCGAGGATTTCACCAGCGCTGTCGGCTCAGTCTTTCGGAGGTGCTCAGTAGGGCGTGCGTGTGTGTGTTCGTAAGAGCGAGTATGCGTGTGTGTATGTGAGCGTGTGTTCGTAGGAGCGAGTGTATGCGTGCGTGTATGTGAGCGTCTGCGTTTGATTCTCAAAAAAAGAAAAAGAAAAGAAAAGAAAAGAATAGTTCATCAGGGGAGCAAATAATAATTAATATGATTTGCAGATACTCACACATATGTGCACAGTGCTTCTTTGGTCATCCTTCGATATACCTTCAGGCCAAATATGTTCTGTTCGAGACATGTTGCTTCCAGGATTTATTAGCAATCCATTCTCTACTTGTACTCATCAACCTTGCCTGTGCAAACAGGATTCATAAGCCTGGCCCTCCATTCATATGTATATGCTTGTAATAATCAGATAATCCTAACATCCTCAGGCAAACAGTTTGATCACATGCCTTGGAGCAGCTGTGTTGTTCTTCCAAGACAATAATTGTTGTGACCCGCATCAAATCAGTTTCTCTATAGAAAATGATTCGATCCATTAATTCAATTCAATTCCAAGAAATGTCCTAACCTGGCTACATATAGGCCAGCATCAGGAAGCTAATGTACAGTACAGTTCATAGAAACATGGACAGTTTAATTGAAACATTAGCTGGTAATTTCCTGTTAAAATTTTCAATCGAAGTTAAGAATAATGGATCTCGCTCGCCAATAATACATGTGCACATACTGAATACAATAAGTTAAGAATAACCGTACCATTTGCCAATCTTTTAGTAAACAATACGGTGACTGAAACACTGAATACAAAAATACAAGCGGTTTCTTGTAAGTCAAAAGCATCATGTTTGCAGTTCGCCCTATTGACCAATCTCCACACAATTGTATCTCCATGATCGATACCCCACTTGATTGACTCCTCTCTGGTCTGGTTTTGCGTGGGTGTTTTTGACAATGGCCTCACAGGCAATGTCGTCTCTCACAACTCACAAACATGTGTACTGTCCCTCATTACCATTACTTCAAACGAGAACCTTTTGCAGCCCTTCCCTCCAAAACAATATGTGTTCCCATGTATGCGATGTTTCTTTTTCACTAATTGGCAAACAGCAAAATTACAAACTGCACAGCAGCGCACAATCAGAAATTGGACCAGTTTACCTTCTCTGGACACCGGAAGAAACATCAGCCAAGGGAATAATAGAATGCTAGATCAATAACATTCTCTGCACCATACAATATGTATTAGATTCTTAAATTTGTTAGTAGCACACATCTATTTTATCATATTCTTAAATTTAAAATACCCATGATGTATTATCTATTATCTATACTATAATTGTAGAACAGTACTACTTGGAATATGATTTTTCGTGGTCCACTTTTAAATTTGTTAGAACTCTAATAAACCTTTGCTGAACAATCAAAACATTTGAATGCATGTAGAAGCTCATCTTAACATAGCGCTCTGTAATTATAAACAATAATAATAGTGACTTTAACCTCCCATGACAAAGTTATTGTCAATGTTCAAACGTCAAGTATTCAACTTTTAAAACATGAATTATTAGTTAAGGATATAATACTTATTCGTGCACGTGCAGCCATCTGATATTACCTAATGTGCATTCGAAATTAGGAGTTCAATAGGCCAATGGAAAAAACATTACACAAGATGTACATCTGAATTTTGTTCAAAACATTTACCTGAAACTTGTTAATAAGAAGCACTTTTGAGCTGACTGACCACACACTTTTTTATCAAAATAAAGCATGAAAATTATGATTTATATATCCTGTTTTGAAACACAAGAAAACATTTATGCACTTTTTAGGCTGTCGCCACATTTGAGACCATAAAACTGGAATAACTTCAGTGAGAAGCAACAGTAAACAACTTTTCTGACATAATCAATCCAATGTTTGATTGACTGCCTGAAATTTGAAAAAAAAACTGTCCAACATTTGGACATGGCCAATAGGGACCTCATAAGGCGAGGCAATAATGCACAAGAGGTGGTAGGAGAAATCATATAGGGTGGATTATACATAGAATCAGAAATTTACAATTGTGGCAGCATTCACTACTAGGGAAACAATCTTTTGTACCGGTTGGTAAACCCCCTTTAGTACTGGTTTCCAAACCGTTATTATTCTTTCGGTACTAATGTGAAGTCACATTAATACCGGTTTGGAAAACCGATACTAATGTGCACATTAGTACCGGTTGGGGATGAGGGCCGGTACTAATGTGCCCCGCCCCCCGCGACGTGGCAGGGGAAGCATTTGTACCGGCTCTTATACCCAGTCGGTACTAATGTTTTTTCTTTTTTTCTTTTTTCTTTTTTGGTTTATTTATTTTATCATATTTGCTTGATTTACGTATACTAATCCTAATACCTAATATGCTATAATATAAAGTCGTGTGCCATATAAAATGTTTTGAGATAATTAATACTATACATGCATACATATATATGTATTAGTATAATATCATCTCTAATATTATACGAATACATATATACGTATGCATGTATTATCTCAAATTCGGTAATTGAAGAACATATATAATATTGTGCATACAGAAATACGAAAAAATTATATTAGTGTATATAATACATTGCATCAAAGCTTAACAGAGTTTAATATTAGTTTTTTATCCCTGACGATTGGTCCTTTGCAGATCCTTGTCCTCTCTTCCCCTGCTTACTCGTCTCTGCTTCTTCCGTCGACTTCCTCGTTACAATCACATATGATAAACCTACATACTGCTCTCCACCTGGCATAAGCACCTCATCTAGAAGAAATCCGCATAGTTGTTCTTGAATTAACCGTATTTTTTCTGACTCGAGGAGTCCCTCCTTGATGTAGTCAATCTACAAAAGAATATGAACAAAGAATAAGAACTAGTACAACAAAGAATATGAACAAATAAGAACTACATACATGTGTCATTCAGTTTTGTGTACGCACCCTTTCTTCAAGGTCGTTACCATTAGCGTAGTTTGAAAAGATATGCAGGAACTCGCATACATAGTATCCGTATGATTGGTACCTGAAGGTTGTGTCAAGCACTGCACATATGCGAAAACAAAGTTATGAAATATGTTTAATTATATTGTAAGACGTGAGATCTGCAGACTAGAATACACATACAGGCAAATCATAGTGAAAATAAAGGTTCTCTTTGAATTTTCCCGGGTGCTCTACACAGAGGCGAGTCCATGCAAGTTTTATCATCTCTACGACATCTTGGTATAAGCTTTTATCTGAAGTTGCCCTCAAAGAGTCAAAGATGAAGACCTTGCTTAGAGATGGACAGAAAGCAAAAAGAATCCGGTGGAAGCTGTCCATACGTGTAGAAGTATTAGTTTCTTGAAATATATATGCAATGTCATTTGAAAAAGATAAATAGATGAGATACACGTTGCTCACCCGAAGTTGTATGACAGAAGTATGGTACCCTTGTCTTGGTGTTTCTCAAGAAACATATATAAAGTGTCCAATGTGGCTGCCTCCCTGTCTCTGACCATGACCTGATTTATCATTAGAGCATCCATGAAGTCGACGTCATTTATTCCTTTCCTCCTGCACTGCTGCATCTCAAAGCTGCATGATTCAAATTAAATACAAATTAAACACAAGTTTAGATAAGGTAGAATGGCTAGAGCATTGATTTTCAGCTTATAGTAGAATCAAGACTTACAGAGTCCAGTAAGAGATGAGTTCGACGTCAAGTGAATATTGATTGAATAAGAACCATAATTGGTCAAATTCCACACCAAAAGAGAATCGATCACGAAAATAATGACAGTCATCAACGGCAACTTTGAAATTCTCTTGTCCGGTGGATGACGCATCCATGTACCACTTGTGCAGTTCATACATCCTCGTTGGAAGATGCACCAACGACCACACAAGCGGTTTACCGAGCTCAAACAACGGTCTATTTGCCCCTTTATGCTTTGGGATTAGTTCCTCCCCTCGAAGTTGACCAGGAGTCAGACCTGTTTCCTTATTGAATATGAGCATCTGCTGGTCAAACTTTGAAAGCACCTTCATGGGGGAGACAGATTGGTTTGTCTGGGTGCCTAGTTGTGGAATTGTAGATTTAGCTTTATTCGGCTGCTTCTTCTGTCTGTGAATCTTGATTGCCTGTCGGCCATAGTCAGTCAAAGGAGGTTCCTCGGGTTTTTGTCGTTTCTCCTCCTCAATTTGCCTCATGAAGCGATGAAATTTCACTCGGTCAATTGGTTTCTCAATCGGTGGCTTCTTCGCTTTAAATATTTGTCTATCAAGCTCATCGCGCACTGAAGCATCTAGTTCCTCCTGAGTCTTCTCGTAAGATAATTTCGGTTAAGGCTTCTTCTGCCTGGGCTTGGCCTACTTCTTTGGAGGAGGGGGCGGAGGATGATGAGTAGCTCGTCGTTTGGTACCCCTGCCCTTAACAGATGGCAGACTCTCGCTTGGGTCCCTGTCAACTGGAGGACTCATGCAGTGTTCTGCCCTTCCAGTTGGAGAAGGCGGTGGCTGATGATCTTCACCTTCAGGCATGACGGGTGTAGATGAGGCATTATGACGAGGTGCCGGTTCCATAATCTTTATGTGGGCCATAGGCCAAAATATCCAACTGTGCACGGTATCTCCAAGCAACTCTTCCCCATCAGGTCCCAGTAACTCCAGTTCAAGGTCATTCCAACCGTCGACCACTCGGTCGACAAAAACATTGGAGTAAAATCCAACAGAAAGATCCACGCCCATGAAAGTTTCCCCCAGTGCCAGTTTCTCAGCAACACCATAAGACACCACAATCGTCTTGTTTCTGATTTGACCGAGAAGCTGACACGCTGACTCACAGTGATGTTGTAACACCCCAGGTGTTTATTAACGATAAATACCTCAATTAGTTGTGTTAATCAAGATTAATTAGCTCCCAAGCATGTTTGACATGATTATGCACACATTTGCACAAAAGCCCTTGGTCAAAGTCCAAATACGTGGTCAAACCCCTAAGGATCCAAGAGGCAGATTCGGTTTTCTTGCGCGTTCTCCAAATTTCACTATAGAAGTTCAAAATCAGCCAATATAAAAGTTTTTCCTTGTTTCCAGGAACACATTTTTCATAATTGGCGGACATTCCAATTTTGAGTGTAAAGGTGCCAAAAACAGAGTTGAACTCGCTGTGAACAGTGTTTCGGGGCCAAGAAAATTGGCAGGTTTGTCGCGTTTTTCCCGTCAAACGAAACATCAAAACATATGACGCCCTTTGTGAAAGTTGTAGAGATAGTCCATCTACAACTTCTATATTTGGAGATTTTCAAGTTTGTTGACACTTTTTGGAGTTTTCGAATTTTGAAAACAGCATCTCGGAATAAAAAGCAGGCGCGGGTGTGCCGTCGCCGCGCCCAGCGCGTCGTGCGCAGGACCTGGCCGCGCCGACCACGTGGCTGCTCCCCTGATCTCCGGCGTACGGACGCATAGGGTTATCCGCTGTGGACCCGTGCAAGTGTCGTGGTCCCTCCGCCCTCGACTCCGCCATACACCGGGCGCAGGAGCGTACAGGTGCATGCAGACTGCCACGCGCCGCGACACCGCAGCGGCCAGCCGTGCGCACGCATAGGCGACTGCCCCCTGTCCTCCGGTCCACGAGCAGATAAAAGGAGCGAAGCCAGGACGCCGCACGCGCTACCTCGCCCGTTCTGCCACCCTCGTCGCGCTCGCACTCGGCTCGCACCCGCGCGCCGGAGCTCCAGGGCGCAGCAAAGCAGAGGGCCGCCAGGAGCTTCAGGCTGTCGCCGCTGAGCCAGCTCGGCAGGCCGATTCGTCGCCCTCCCTCTGCCCCTGCGACATTCCCGTGCACCAGCCTCGTGCGCTCACACCGCACCTCGCCGGAACCGAGCCGTGGCAAGGCCGCCGGCCACCTGAGATCCGCCGCACCGCCGTTGTCCATCGCCGGAGCACCTCCCGACCTCCGGACCGCCTCAAATCGAACCCTAGGTGAGCCCTCGTTACTCCCTACCACTTTCCCCGGTCAATCTCGCCGTCAGCTCGCCAGATTTTGGTCCTCCCCGCCGGCCATGGCGCCCGAGGACTACATTGCTTTGATTTCAGTCTTTCCAGGGTGTTTTCCATGAAGAAGGGCGTATCTGTAATTTCAAAAACTTCTTTCGAGGGTCTGTCTGTAAATGTATTCTAGGGTGTTTAGCTGCGACTTCAAAAATTCGTTAAAAATTGTAGAAAAATATAAATCCAACTGTTCTGGAATCCTTGTGGGTAGATCTACAACTTTTACAAAAGTTGTATAGTGTTTTTCTGAGTAGTTTTTAAATGTAAATTCAATTTCAGTTTGAGACCTTTTCTTTGTAATTCAAAATGTACTCATGCAAATGAAATGAAATTTGGATATGTTGTTGTGTGCTCCATGTTCAGATCTGTGACCAAGTTTCACACATGTTTGTTGTGTAGAACTCTAGTTATGATTTTTGGAAGATTTATGCTAGTTTAAGCTTGATGCTTTTTATAGTCCCCTCAAAATATAAATTCCTTAAGCACCAATGCACCCTAGGCCTTTGTTATGATGTTAAGCACTTCTGGAAAAAATAATGGTGATTTTAGCAGCTTGTTTGAATAGGGTTTGGTATTTATATTTGTGAAGGATGTCAAATTCATAACTTGAAAAATATGATGAATCCACTGGAATGTATTGAGTTGGAGCTTAGTTTTAGCATATTGGAAATGTAGGAAAAATTTGGGATCAAAAGGACTAGAGAATCTTTTTATATGATTTAATGAAGTTTATCTAGGCTGAAACTTGTCTTTTTCATTTAAATTAATATATAAATGATCTGGAGCTGAAAATTTGTATCTAAGTTTGTTTTAGTCATATACTGCTCTGGTAAAATTTTCATACCATTTGGAGTCTTATTTTTAATTATTATGAATTATGAATGCATGGCTAGTTATAATGGAATAAATAAATTTATTTTATCTTTTTATTTGAATAGGAAGTATTTAAGTTTAGTTGCTGTTTAAAATACTTTTAAGCACACCCCCATGCTGATGTTGAGGTTTATTAGTTTAACTTTCTTAGATATGCACACAATCACCATCAAAGGCATAGTTAGTTCATCATCATCCACCCCTTTAATTTTAATGAAGTTTAACAATTTAATTTGTTTAGATGTGCACGCAATCACCATCAAAATAGATGTTAGTTCACTCTCACCACACACCATACCTTTGTGAGTTCTCTTATTTGTTTTGATGGTTGTGGCCAACAATAGTTGGGTTCGTTTGTAAAATATCTCACCTTCACACCATAGCTAATGCATATGCATAACGTGTAGATCTTCCAGACGGGACGTACACGCTTATTGAGGAGGAGGGATCCGCTAGTGGAGAGCTAAATCAAGCTAGTGGGCAGCAAGACCTGGACCAAAGTCCAGAAGAGCCCAAGGCTTGTGTTGAGTCAGAGGAAGGCAAGCACCGGATGTATATAACCTTTTTGAACAAAATCTTACTCTACCTTTTACTTTTCAGTATTTATTGTTTACTTGTGCATTTAAGTTTCAGGAGTTGCTTTGAAACCTAGATGCATGATCCTTAGGACTCCTATGCTCTTTTACTAGTATGTTAGGAACGCTAGTGCCATGCTTTAAGGATACGGTACAAGTCCAGTAATGACTCATTGCTCGCGAGATATAGGATGCTTATGTTGGAATCATAAGTTGGTTAAATGCACTCGGTCATGTGGTAAGAGCAATGGGTTCGGTCTCGACCGAGTAGCATGGTGCTGATCTAAGCTATTGAACGTACCAAGTGCTTGTCGGGAATGGGACCGGTAAGCCTAGTACCTAATGAACCAATGCGGGGACTTTATTCGCTACTACTCTTGAGATGCGTCTCCCGGTTTGATTCTGGTAGTGCAAGTGTGAGTCTGGACGTGCCGTGTGAGGGCGTTCCAGTAACCTGTTTAATTTGTTGTTTTCAGGTAATCCTATCTGGGCTGGTGTTATTCCAGATGGATGGGAGATTGAATGGGAGAACAATGATGAGGAGTGATATGCATGGATGGCCTCCTATGTGTATCATGCGCTTAGTTTAATTTCCGTTGTTTAACTCTGAACCATGTTTACTTTTATGTACTGAAAAACCTGATTTGTAATATTAAGTACTTATGGACTTGTATGTATTGTAATGATGTACTCTGGTCCCGCCTTCGTGTGGGCTTAGCGCATATCTCGATCCTGTGTAAGTGATTTACCGGGTATGACCCGGCAGAGGCGACATAATAGCTCCTGGTTATCACTTATGAGCCAAGTGGACCGGCTTAGGTGATAATCCGGATTTATTTTGGGCGGTTCTGTCACAGCTGGTACCAGAGCGAGTTTATGCACCAGAGTAATTAAAATACCTTAACAAACCTGTTTTTGGAATAAAATTTGCCAAGAGTAATAATCTTGCGAAGTGAGTAGGACATTAAGGTTTAATCTAGTCCGATAGGCCCTAGAGGGAATTTTTGGGTTCTTTCAGGTGGCTAGTACTCTATGGTGTATCTAAACTGACTTTCAGCACATTTTATTCCTGTCAAAACTTACTTTCATGCACAACCATACTAGTTCGTCACGTTTTGCCATACGTGATGGTGCCACGGGAAAGTCCGTGTGGGATGGATGGGACCTATTCCAATGGGAACCCACGTCGCGTCTGCGTCTCGTCACGTTTTGCCATACGTGATGGTGCCACGGGAAAGTCCGTGAGGGATGGATGGGACCTATTCCAATGGGAACCCACGTCGCGTCAGAGTCTTAATTAGGACGCTGTCCATGCAGCGGCTTTACGCATGGATGCCGTTTCTATAGTGAACGGTAATGAATGTGGACGCTTTTGTGAGTGCTGGCACAAAAGGTCATGAATATCTGTGATTTTTTGTAGGTATACTTACCACGGTTGTTAGGTACGGTAACTAAGAAACGAATTGTTTCCGACTAGCTATTATAGGGAGAGACATATATGTATGCCTTGCCACCGGCACTAACTTCGTTTTTAAGCCTAAAAGATTTGTGAGGATATTTAGGACGCTTTTTGCATCATATAAAAGCTACCACACTCAAACTGAACTTAAATCATGTGTTGCTTGGTCTCTATTTAATTTGTGTTTCTTAAGGACCAATCATGCTAGTTTCATGCTCTGATGAGGTGTTAATCAAAGATTGTAACTAGATGTTGTCCAAATTTTTCTAAGGATTATCTAGAAAATTTCTAGCTAGGTGTTCTTTAGGGAAATTGTTCATCGCCTAGTTAAGATTGCTCTCTGAAATTCTCATGATTCTAGGATGCTTAAAACTGAAGTTGGGATCAAATTTGCTAGGCAAGGTCATGCTGAAATGCTGTCAAATTCCTGAGTTAGTCTGAAAACTCGAATTTTTACATATAGTTCCTAAATGTTTATGATCAGAGAATCTATAGAAAAAATGTTCATTATTTAGCTTAGATCATGCTGTAAAAATTTCATGGTAAATGGGTACTCAGTTTTTGAGTGATGGTCTTTTTAGTGAAGCTCTGCCCTGCTGAAATTTCTGGGCAACAGCACTCTGAAAATGGATCTTTTACACCCTTTTCCAATCTGAATTAATTCAACCTTTGAATACAAAAAATGTGAGTTATAACATTATCGAGTTGCTGACAAAAAATTCAGAATTTTTGGGTAAGCATAATTTCAGTATGCTAAGAATGGTGAATGCCTGTTTGCTGGTTTTTCTGAGCAACAGCAAACTGAATTTTGGTTTAATCACCTATCTTCCAATCGGTTTTATCCCAAACTCAGAATACCAAACTTGTGCCTCATAACCTCCCTGAGCTTCTGGTGAATTTTGAAGACCTCTAGGTTTTTGGTTTTCAAGGTACACTTCTTTCTCTATCACTGCCAGAATCTACCGTTTGTGCACCTAAATCCATCTTGGTTCTCACATATATCTCTCTCTCTCTCCGGATGACCCAATCTCAGTTTTCTGAACATTGATGCTGAGGGATGAACTCATCCTAATTGCCTTCACAAGGCTGGGTTTTCTACGCTTTTGTGGGAAACATTTTGCCTTTGTAGCTCGCACTGCGGCCAAGGCAATTCCCTTGCATGAGTAACATTCTGGACATGGGTTGAACGTGAGGCTCTTCTCACTGTTCATGACAACTCTCAATATCACCTAGGTTGAGTATGCTTTCACATGGCATGTGCTGCATTGTTACTATATGGGGATGGGAGCATGGCCCAAAGACTTGGTACTAGACGTAATCATTTGATAGCTGTGAGCTTTTCGCAGCAAAACTCATAATGAAAATGTTAATCTAGTTTCCTTTTATTTCTGGGTTATGAAATCAATACCAAAGTTGTCTGGAACTCCATGTTTTGTATGATCATAAAAATTCAGCATGGTTGCAATTTTGTGCTGAGAATTATAGAAATTTTAGTAACCCTCTGCCTGCGGTCCAACAGCCAAGACATAGCATCGGTCTCTGAATTTTTCGGGCATGTTAACCTCAGTGTTTGCCTCTGAGTTGAATACCAATGTTGGAGCATACAAATTTATGCACATTCTGACCAAAGATGAGCATTATGTGACCTCTGAGCTGAGAGTTATGAATTTTATGCTTCAGGGTAGTGCAGCTGTTCCGCTTCTGAAATTACTGTAGATTGAGTTTTTGTCATACATGTTCTACTTGTTACCTTTGTATGAACAAGTTTAAGAATATGTGTTTAATGAAAGCTCAAATATTCAGATCGTGAGGCCGACAGGCGACACTCCCTAAATTTAGGTCTTTGTTGCATCCTAAATTAATTTCAAAAATCTCAGTAAACAAACTTAACAAAATGTTTGTTTACTAGCCTTTCCTTTCTTCATAGAAACCTCTATGGAACCACTCGACTTGGTTTCCTTCTTTCCAAAAATCTCAGAGTTTGACTAATACCTAATCCAGTCAGCTGGCTTAAATTGAAAGAGGATGAGCAAGGTTTTTCATAAGCATTCAAGGTTCTCCATTAGTCAAGATATGAGGAGTTTTCGGTCAATCAGCGATCCATGATCCTTTTTACACATTTCTTCCAAACCAAAGCAATCAGGATTTAATCAAACATTAGACAGGCAAAAATCCTTTGCTAAATTCTCCTCGATAAATCTCATTCCTAGATGGTGGATAACCAATCTCTTCTCTTTTTCCTCACAGTCATGGTCTTTTCTCTCGAGTCGTTTGACCCCTTTTTGCGCCATGACTGCATTGCGCAGCACAGCTCTGCCACTTTTTTACCGCAGCAGTTGATCGCCGCTTCCGCACACGCCACCATGGCCGCAATCACGTCGCCGAGGCATCTCGATACTGGCCACTACCGTGCCAGGCGCCGCCACCACCGCATCGATCAGCCGGCCCCTCTTTCATGTGGCCATGAGCACCACCGCCACCGTGCCACGGCGACCGTCCATAAAAAGGGAGTCCACCACCACTGAGCCTTGTCTCCTTTTGGGCTTGACATCCCCGCCCCTCTCCCCTCCCTCCGGCCGCTCTTAGCCCGCCGGCGCGTACACCATTCCTCACAGAGCAAGCTTTCCCTCATTCCTCGGTGACCCAAAGAAGAAGTTTAGAAGAAGGCCACAATAAGGATCCAACCCGATGTCGCCAACCATGGCTCGATTTCTGGAGATGTTTGATTCCGTCTGCTGGACTCTAGTAGAACTGTACGACTGCTTTGCGTTCCAGTTCTTGATGGTTTTAGCTTTTCATGTGTACATTCATCGCCTGCTCCCGCACGAGTGACATTGATATCCTCATCAAGCCTGTTATCTCCCCTGGAGGTTTTCCTCTAATCTTGTTAAATCTCGGGACGAGATTTCTTTTAAGGGGGTAGACTGTAACACCCCAGGTGTTTATTAAAGGTAAATACCTCAATTAGTTGTGTTAATCAAGATTAATTAGCTCCCAAGCATGTTTGACATGATTATGCACACATTTGCACAAAAGCCCTTGGTCAAAGTCCAAATACGTGGTCAAACCCCTAAGGATCCAAGAGGCTGATTCGGTTTTCTTGCGCGTTCTCCAAATTTCACTATAGAAGTTCAAAATCGGCCAATATAAAAGTTTTTTCTTGTTTCTGGGAACACATTTTTCATAATTGGCGGACATTCCAATTTTGAGTGTAAAGGTGCCAAATACAGAGTTGAACTCGCTGTGAACAGTGTTTCGGGGCCGAGAAAACTGGCAGGTTTGTCGCGTTTTTCCCGTCAAACGAAACATCAAAACATATGACACCCTTTGTGAAAGTTGTAGAGTTATAGTCCATCTACAACTTCTATTTTAGAGATTTTCAAGTTTGTAGACACTTTTTGGAGTTTTCGAATTTTGAAAACAGCATCTCGGAATAAAAAGCAGGCGCGGGTGTGCCGTCACCGCGCCCAGTGCGTTGTGCGCAGGCCCTGGCCGCGCCGACCACGTGGCTGCTCCCCTGATCTCCGGCGTACGGACGCATAGGGTTATCCGCTGTGGACCCGTGCAAGTGTCGTGGTCCATCCGCCCTCCGCCATACACCGGGCGCAGGAGCGTGCAGACTGCCACGCGTCGCGATGCCGCAGCGGCCAGCCGCGCGCACGCATAGGCGACTGCCCCCTGTCCTCCGGTCCGCGAGCAGATAAAAGGAGCGAAGCCAGGACGCCGCGCGCGCTTCCTCGCCCGTTCCTCCACCCTCGTCGCGCTCGCCCTCGGCTCGCACCCGCGCGCCGGAGCTCCAGGGCGCAGCGAAGCAGAGGGCCGCCAGGAGCTTCAGGCCGTCGCCGCTGAGCCAGCTCGGCAGGCCGATTCGTCGCCCTCCCTCTGCCCTTGCGACATTCCCGTGCACCGGCCTCGTGCGCTCGCACCGCACCTCGCCGGAACCGAGCCGTGGCAAGGCCGCCGGCCACCTGAGATCCGCCGCACCGCCGTTGTCCATCGCCGGAGCACCTCCTGACCTCCGGACTGCCTCAAATCGAGCCCTAGGTGAGCCCTCGTTACTCCCCACCACTTTCCCCGGTCAATCTCGTCGTCGGCTCGCCGGATTTTGGTCCTCCCCGCCGGCCATGGCACCCGAGGACTACATTGCTTTGATTTCAGTCTTTCCAGGGTGTTTTCCGTGAAGAAGGGCGTATCTGTAATTTCGAAAACTTCTTTCGAGGGTCTGTCTGTAAATGTATTCTAGGGTGTTTAGCTGCGACTTCAAAAATTCGTTAAAAATTGTAGAAAAATCAGAAAAATATAAATCTAACTGTTCTGGAATCCTTGTGAGTAGATCTACAACTTTTACGAAAGTTGTATAGTGTTTTTCTGAGTAGTTTTTAAATGTAAATTCAATTTCAGTTTGAGACCTTTTCTTTGTAATGGAAAATGTACTCATGCAAATGAAATGAAATTTGGATATGTTGTTGTGTGCTCCATGCTCAGATCTGTGACCAAGTTTCACACATGTTTGTTGTGTAGAACTCTAGTTATGATTTTTGGAAGATTTATGCTAGTTTAAGCTTGATGCTTTTTATAGTCCCCTCAAAATATAAATTCCTTAAGCACCAATGCACCCTAGGCCTTCGTTATGATGTTAAGCACTCCTGGAAAAATAATGGTGATTCTAGGAGCTTGTTTGAATAGGGTTTGGTATTTATATTTGTGAAGGATGTCAAATTCATAACTTGAAAATATGATGAATCCACTTGAATGTATTGAGTTGAAGCTTAGTTTTAGCATATCGGAACTATAGGAAAAATTTGGGATCAAAAGGACTAGAGAATCTTTTTGTATGATTTAATGAAGTTTATCTAGGCTGAAACTTGTCTTTTTCATTTCAATTAATATATAAATGATCTAGAGCTGAAAATTTGTATCTAAGTTTGTTATAGTCATATACTGCTCTGGTAAAATTTTCATACCATTTGGAGTCTTATTTTTAATTATTATGAATTATGAATGCATGGCTAGTTATAATGGAATAAATAAATTTATTTTATCTTTTTATTTGAATAGGAAGTATTTAAGTTTAGTTGCTGTTTAAAATACTTTTAAGCACACCCCCATGCTGATGTTGAGGTTTATTAGTTTAACTTTCTTAGATATGCACACAATCACCATCAAAGGTATAGTTAGTTCATCATCATCCACCCCTTTAATTTTAATGAAGTTTAACAATTTAATTTGTTTAGATGTGCACGCAATCACCATCAAAATAGATGTTAGTTCACTCTCACCACACACCATACCTTTGTGAGTTCTCTTATTTGTTTTGATGGTTGTGGCCAACAATAGTTGGGTTCGTTTGTAAAATATCTCACCTTCACACCATAGCTAATGCATATGCATAACGTGTAGATCTTCCAGACGGGACGTACACGCTTATTGAGGAGGAGGGATCCGCTAGTGGAGAGCTAAATCAAGCTAGTGGGCAGCAAGACCTGGACCAAAGTCCAGAAGAGCCCAAGGCTTGTGTTGAGTCAGAGGAAGGCAAGCACCGGATGCATATAACCTTTTTGAACAAAATCTTACTCTACCTTTTACTTTTCAGTATTTATTGTTTACTTGTGCATTTAAGTTTCAGGAGTTGCTTTGAAACCTAGATGCATGATCCTTAGGACTCCTATGCTCTTTTACTAGTATGTTAGGAATGCTAGTGCCATGCTTTAAGGATACGGTACAAGTCGAGTAATGACTCATTGCTCGCGAGATATAGGATGCTTATGTTGGAATCATAAGTTGGTTAATTGCACTCGGTCATGTGGTAAGAGCAATGGGTTCGGTCTCGACCGAGTAGCATGGTGCTGGTCTAAGCTATTGAACGTACCAAGTGCTTGTCGGGAATGAGACCGGTAAGCCTAGTACCTAATGAACCAGTGCGGGGACTTTATTCGCTACTACTCTTGAGATGCGTCCCCCGGTTTGATTCCGGTAGTGCAAGTGTGAGTCTGGACGTGCCGTGTGAGGGCGTTCCAGTAACCTTGTACTTAGGACTGTGGCACCTGTCCCTAATCTGGGGAGTGACGGGAACCGCCTGGTCGGGGTAGACCCCGCATTTGTTTTTCTTTGGATTCTTTTGGGGTCTACCTTCTTCCGTGTATCTTGGGTTTACCTTGCAAGGATATAAATCGATCGATCGTCGGTCACTCGCCGTTATCTGAGTCGGCTTGACCACTGGCTACCCCATGTTTATTTATGGAACATTTTGGATTAATATTGTTGATTGATTAATCTTGTTTGCACAACCATGCTTGTTTAGCTAGGTGCTTACCTAGAATGCTTAATATACTAGAACTTGAGCTAAAACTTGAAAATAAGGATCAACTCTTAGTTGCTTTTGGCAAAATAAACCCACCAGCCAAAAAGCCTTGCATGTCTAGCTGTGTCTTTTATTTTTGATGGGTCAGTCTTGCTGAGTATTAGAATACTCAGCCTTGCTTAATTTGTTGTTTTCATGTAATCCTATCTGGCCTGGTGTTATTCCAGATGGATGGGAGATTGAATGGGAGAACGATGATGAGGAGTGATATGCATGGATGGCCTCCTATGTGTATCATGCGCTTAGTTTAATTTCCGCTGTTTAACTCTGAACCATGTTTACTTTTATGTACTGAAAAACTTGATTTGTAATATTAAGTACTTATGGACTTGTATGTATTGTAATGATGTACTCTGGTCCCGCCTTCGTGTGGGCTTAGCGCATATCTCGATCCTGTGTAAGTGATTTACCGGGCATGACCCGGCAGAGGCGACAAAATAGCTCCTGGTTATCACTTATGAGCCAAGTGGACCGGCTTAGGTGATAATCCGGATTTATTTTGGGTGGTTCTGTCACAGATGTCATCCACGGGGTACCGTTCTTGGCTAACCGGGGCGGCCGCTTCCGGTGTGGCTAGGGGTACTTCCTTGGCTGGGGCGGCCGCTTCCGTGTTTGCTGGTGCAGCATCTGTTGATGCGACACTACTTTCCCCCTTAGTAGATGGCTCATTTCATCTGCAGGCCCTTGCTGAGATGATTATTTGTTAAGAGCAAGGGCCACACACTGGTCAATGATTTCCGCCATTCTTGCCTCAGCCATATCTACGTGCTCTTGCAATTGTCTTATTTGCCTAGTTTTTTCGTCCTTGGTCCTTTTGCGCATCTTATAGGAGTCAATGTGCTCATGTCATACGACTTTCCATGGAATCACACCTTTACCTCGGCAATGTCCACCATGTTCTGCTGTGCCTATTGCACCAGAAAGCTCGTCCTTCTATCAATCAGGTACGAAAGTTCCTTCAGCAGCAGCCCTGATCAACTCAACAAGCCTTGCACCTGTCCATCTTAGTTGCTCCCCCCTGTATTAATGATCCATCTTCAGAATTGAGCCTGCCACCATGTGCACAATAGTAATCCCGCTCTCGGTCAGGCCAATCTAGAGTTGCCGGTATGACTCCACGTCCCATTATCGCTTGTTCCATCCGATCCCATTTGGGCATGGCCATCTTGTAACCTTCAGGGCCAAGCTTATGAAATTCTTTCTTTTTATGTGCGTTGATTATGTTGGTTGCAATCAACTTGGCGGCATCCTCTGATTGCTTACCCTGCACAAATGCATCCCAGTGATCTCTTAACTTTGCATATCCTGACTTCGAAAAATCGGGTATAAGCCCCTTCTTGATGTAGTCTTTGGTCAGCCACTTCTTGTACGTCTGAAAGGCAATTCCACCCTTCTGCAGGGCCCAAGTGCGCACATCTTTCAAGTTTGTGTCTTTTGGAAATGAGAAGTGTGCTTGCACCACGGCCCAAATCATGTTCTTCTCAGTGACCGGGACCACATCTGCCCGAACCGGTACCGGCGGTTCATTCTCATCTTCATGTTGATTTACATGTTGCTCTTTGTCATGATCTTGATCTTCATGCTCAGCTACATTTTCACCTTCTTCGGGTGGTGCAGCTACGTCAGCCACTTTCCAATTGTCCCTAACAAGAGCCCTAATGTGATTTGTCAATTTGACAACATTTTCATGTGGAGCTAATGGCCTCCCATCGTCAGATACTTCTGTGATGATGAAACGCCCCTCTAGCTTCTTCTTTGGGCCGCGTTTCCCACTCGGCTTCTTCTTGCTGCTCGATGCAGGTTCCTAGAAATTTAAGAACTATTAACTCATTTTCTCTAATTAGTAGGTAAACCTGAAAATCATGACGAGGTACTGGTTTCTATTAATTATACCTCAGATGGTTCTCCATCATTACTTCCCTGAGCAATTGGTTGCTCCCCCTCATTGCCATCACCAGACATGTTTAGGTAGCTGTCAACCTCTGTGTGATCATGTTCTTGTTCATTTTGTGGATCATTCGTAGTAGTACGAGTAATTATATCCAATACCATTTGCTCTACTTTTCGTTCATCTTCTGTTTGCGCCATTGTAACTAAAATAATACGACAAAAATAATATTATGAGGATAAACTATTCCAATGATGAAACTATTGAAAAATCCAATTCTAAATTCAAATATAAATCTAAATTCAGGAGTGTGGCACGGAGTCGGGAGCGTGGCGGGGAGTCGGGAGCATGGCGGGGATTCGGGAGTGTTGCGGGGAGTCAGGAGCGAGGCGGGATTCGGTAGTCGAGGGAGAGTCGAGCGTGTGGAGCGTGAGGTCTAAATCTAAATCGTCGAACGAGTCGAGCGTGAGGTTGAGCAAGATCAATGTGTATATCAAATAAAATTTAAATCTAAATTCAAATCTAAATCTAAATTCAAATCTAATTCTAAATTCAAATCTAAATCTAAATTCAAATTTAAATCTAAATTCAAATCTAAATAACATTTAAATCTAAATCTAAATTCAAATGTAAATATAAATCTAAATATAAATATAAATATAAATATAAATAACATTTAAATCTAATTCTAAATTCAAATCTAAATCTAGATCAAAATCAAAATCAAAATTTAAATCTAAAACAAAATCTAAATCAAAATAAAATAAAAAAGGCTCACGTCAGCCACCATCGGGCTGAGGTCAACCCCTTCGCACAGCGGCGTGTAGGCCGGCCGTGGCGGCATCGGCGTGCCAACTTGAGGTGGACGGCTGGCGCGGCAGGCGCCGAGAGGACGGCGTGGACGGTGCGGCTGGGGCGGCAGACGTCGAGGACACGGCATGGACAGCGCGGCCGGGGCGACAAACGTCGAGGACACAGCGCGGCCGGCGTCGAAGACGGTGCGAGCGGCGGCGGGGATGACGCGCGGTGGTGGTGCGGCCGGAACTTGTCGAGGAAGCAGAGGGTAGCACGGGTGTCGAGGATGGTACGACCGACATCAAGGAGGAGGGCGCAGCCGGAGTCGAGGAGAGGGCCCGGTCGGCGTCGAGGACGGCGCGCGTGCGTGCGGGCGGCAGGGACGTACGACGCGGCTGGTGTCAAGGAAGAGGCTAGGGCGGTGCTGCCGTTGCGGAGGACAGCTTGGATGTCGCGACCAGTGTCGAGGAGGAGAGCGCGGCCGACGTCGAGGAGGAGGGGGTGCGCTAGTGTCGAGGAGGAGGGGCGCGCGAAGCTCTCTGGTGAGGCCGTGCGGTGCGGGCGACGGGGACGGCGCCACTGGCGTGGACGGACTGCGGGAAAGGCGCGGCCCGCGTTGAGGACGGACGACGGGGATAGTGATGGTGCTTGGGGGCGCAGCCGGCGAGATCAAGGGCGGCGGCGATTTCACTTAGAGTTGGGCGGAGGAAGAGGAAGAGTGGCGAGCGGTTATATACCCCGTTACATTAGTACCAGTGCCAGTTTAGCACCGGTACTAATGTGCCTATTAGTACCGGGGCATAACGCCACCCGGTACATATAGTAACATTAATAGAGGTGTTAGTTTTTCCCTGGTACTAATGTGCTTTTGGTTTTGCGCCAAACGAAAATGCACATTAGTTCCGGTGCTAAACAAGGCCCGATACTAATGTGCTTTTTCATTTATATTTCATATTTTTCGTTTATATTTCATATAATAGTTGTTTCACTTATTTTAAATCATACACGATGCATAAAATTGGGGAAAATTTTTGATATGCTTAGTTTACTTATACTATGGAATCTTAAGTTAACAATAAGAATAACATTTCATTATCATTAACCTAGTAATGTGTTATAATAGTCATTAAATTTATGTTCACTTTAACAACCAAAAATAAATTTATTTTTTCATGCAAAATCTTCCTTAACTAGCCCATCTAGTGTAATTAATATGATAATAATGATTTAGTCTTGCTAATGTATATTTTTACATAAATTTATTATTTAATATCTGATAATGCTAAAAAAGTGAAATAATTAATAGCTTTTTTAAGAAAATAGCAAAATACTAGTTCATGAAAATATTATAATAGTTTGTTACATGAGCACAAATTAATAAAACTTATTATACATCAGCATCTAAGGGAACGTTAACAATCTTCCTCTTCACCAATGTCCCTTGGTTGTGATCGCGGCGTAAGTATGGACTGTCCTCTTCGGCTAACAGGATGCTTGGGTCAATCTTGACTGAAAATTGAGGAAGACCATCGAATTGATCATAATCTTCTGATATGTCAGTCTTGTCCTCAACTCCAACGATTTTTCTTTTTCCCGGTAGAACTATGTGACGCTTTGGTTCATTATCAACAACACCCTTCTTTATTGGTGGTTTGCTCGACACGTCTTTCACATAGAAAACTTGAGTCACATCATTTGCTAGGATGAACAGTTCGTCTTTGTATCCAATCTTGTTGAGATCCACTATTGTCATCCCAAATTTGTTTGTCGTTAAACCTCTTCTAGTATTTTTTACCCACTGGCACTTAAAAAGTGGGATTTTTAAAGGTCCGTAGTCCAACTACCATATCTCTTCAATGACACCATAGTATGTTTCTAGGTTTCCATCATCGTTTGTTGTATCTATACGGACACCGCTATTTTGGTTTGTGCTCTTTTGGTCTTGAGCTCTCATGTAGAATGTGTATCCGTTTATCTCGTATCCTTGGAACGTAAGTACTGAGATAGATGGACTTCTAGCCAACCATTGCAGTTGCTCTCCAATAGTGTTATCACCGAAAAGTTTTTTCTGCAACCATGATGCGAAATTATCATTGTGATGACATGTAATCCAAGCCTCTAACTTCCCTTTGTTTGATACCTGTACAATGGACTTGTGCTCCTCCATGTATAGAGCCACTAGGGATGATTGTTGCAGGACAGTAGAATGAGTTGTACAAAATAAAGTTTAATCCATATCCATCCGAGAATTCTTCCCACTACAGCGTTTTGTACATATTGCGACCCTTTTCTGTAGCAACGGTTGGTTTTGGTCACTATACACCGGGGTTACTGCGACAGTATACCATAATGGTCGCGATAGGTGGGAATGTTGCGACCAGTTGTGGACCATTGCATTATTTATTGTGGTGGTCGCTATAGGTAAGGGTCTATGGCGACGCATGGACTCGTGTCGCAATTCTGGCTATGGTATTGCCACGGTTTTTCGTAATTGTTGCAATTGTTGGCCATTTTGCAACGACTATGACACGTTGCTATTCGTGGTGTCGTTTGTTGCAAAAGAGTCTTACATATAGCAACGACAGGTGTTGTGTGTTGCAAAAAGTCTTTGGGATAGCAACGAAAATGCACTCGTTGCGACTGAATTCTTTGGTATAGCGATGTGGATCCAAAGTGTTGCAAATTGCTCGTAGGTATGGCAACGGTAACACGAGTAGTTGTAACAGATTGCATTTGTAGCATCGAACCAAAAAAAACGTCGCAATAGAGATAATGTTAGTGCGACAATATAGCGTCGTTGCTATTGAAAGAACTGTCAGTCGCAATTGATGTGTTTGTGGGTGCCACCAGGCTACCGTGGGCCTGTTCAATGGCCTGTGGGCCTGGACCATAGCCCGCACAGAACTGTCCATCTTTGTACATGGAGTCCTAACCCAACTCTATATTGTTTGACCGACTCTAGCCCAACTATATATATCGACCTGTAATACGAAGGGAAAAAACCCAAACACATCATTGTTGCCATTTCGCGATCCGCTGGGGTGATGCTGCCAAGCACCGATCATCTGCATCACGACTTCGAATGACCGAGAAAAAGTCTGTTCTTCAGATCCCATCAGCCAAGGTATAATCGATTATGAGATCCATGTGCATGGAATTTTATTTTGTTAATTAGCTTGTATATACACCTTAGTTTAATACCATATTATCTTATACTGATCCAGCACCCTTTGTATTATCTGTTGTAGTTGGGTTTTTTTCTTTGCAATGGCAAGTGAGGATTGCAGTTGGATGGAATTGGAGCCTTCAGATTCTGCATGGCAACGCAGATTCGACAAGTTTATTGAGGATCTCTTTCATAGCAAATTTGATGGAGAGCAAGTGCAATGTCCATGCTCTAGATGTCGTCGCATGGCATTTCAAGGAAGAGAAGAGGTTGAACATCACTTGGTTACAAAAGGGTTTGACAGGGCTTACATAAAAGAGCAACAAGAACGTCATCGTCATGCTTGTGAACCTATGGCTGTGGATGACGACGACGAAGTTGAAGGTGGTGCTGATGATGCTGACGATCGGGAGGCCACCAATAGTTTGTTTTCCTCTCTGATCAGTGGTGCCATACATGGTCGAGTCAGAGATGATGGTAACAAAGATGAGGAGCCAAATGAGGCAGCAAGCAAGTTTTTCAAATGAATGGAAGAAGCAAGGATAGAGTTGTACTCTGGTTGCAAGGAGGCTTCTAAGATTTCTTTCATTGTCAGGCTATATCAGATCAAGTGCATGTGTGGTTTAAGCAACGCTGCAATGGAGTAAATACTATTCTTGTTCTCTCTTGTGCTGCCTAAAGGGTATTGTCTCCCAGATAGCCTGGATAAAATTCGAAGGGTGTTTCGAGACCTTGGCTTGGACTACGTAAAGATACATGCTTGTGTCAATGACTATGTGTTATTCCGTGGAGTGTACGCAAGCATGGACAACTGTCCAACATGCAAGGAGAGTAGGTGGAAAAATACAGGTTCACAAGGCACTGACGAGGCTGGCACTGATGCAGCAAAGAAGAAGCGGTTTCCTGTTAAAATTCTGAGGTACTTTCCGCTGGCTCCTCGATTGTAGAGATTATATATGAACAAGGAAACATCCACGTATATGCGTTGGCACGATAAACAATTGGTTCAAGATGGCAAAATGCGACACCCAGCTAACTCAAAGGCGTGGAGGCACGTGAATGACACGTTTCAAAAAGAATTTGCATATGAACCACGAAATATCAGGCTTGGACTTGCATCAGATGGCTTCAATCCATTCGGGATGTTGAACATCACTTACACTACTTGGCCAGTTATCCTAATTCCTTATAACCTACCTCCTTGGTTGTGCTTGAAACAATCCTTCTGGATGATGTCCATGCTAATTCCTGGGCCTAAGTCTCCAGGAATTAACATTGATGTGTATTTGCAGCCTCTGATTGATGAACTCAAAACGCTTTGGGAACATGGAGTTGATACTTGGGATGCCAAGGAGAAGTGCAATTTTACCCTGCGTGATATGTTACTCTAGACAATAAACGACTTTCCTGCTTACGCGATGTTATCTGGCTGGAGCACGAAAGGGAGGTTTGCTTGTCCTTATTGTCACAAGGACACTGATTGCATGCGGTTAAAATTCGGTTTAAAGCATTGCTACATGGGGCATCGACGTTTTCTGCCTAATAACCACAAGTGGCGAAGGCTCAAGGTCAGCTTTAACAACACTATTGAAACGAGAGACCCTCCAGTGCCACTCAGCGGTCAAGAAGTTCGGGATCAATACGCGAGTTTCCAACAAGTCACTTTTGGAGCCACTACTTCGAAGAAGAGGAAGCAGCGTGATGAATATTCTAGATGGCACAACTGGAGGAAGCAAAGTATTTTCTTTGAGCTTCCATATTGGGATTCGTTGCTTATACGCCACAATATTGATGTGATGCATACTGAGAAGAATATTTGTGAGAGCTTGATTGGGACTTTGCTAAATTTAGCAGGTAAAACTAAGGACACTGAGAAGGCTCGACTTGATCTGAGAGAATTGGGTATAAGGAAGGATCAGCATCCAGTTCTGAATGAGAAAGGGAAATACGATATGCCACCAGCATTGTACACGTTAGGTGATTCTGAAAAGGAAATCCTGTGCAACTTTCTACAAGGTGTTAAGATGCCCGATGGTTATGCCGCAAATATCAAGAGAAATGTCGATGTCAATGGGCGCAAGGTTTCAAATCTGAAAAGTCATGATTACCATATTATATTACAAAAACTCCTACCCTTTGTGGCACGCGACATATTGCCGGATGCTGTAGTGAACCCATTGATCCAGCTCAGCAGGTTCTTTAACGCGGTATGTTCAAAGGAGATTGACGAGACCGAGATGCAAGAACTCAGCAGATCGATTGCAGAGACTCTTTGTCGATTTGAGATGATTTTCCCTCCAGCATTTTTTGATATTATGATGCACTTACCAGTTCATATTGCTTGGGAGGCTGAAATTGGAGGCCCTGCTTCGTATAGGTGGATGTATCCAGTTGAAAGGTACCTACATACCCTCAAAGGATACGTGAGGAACAAAGCGTTCCCAGAGGGCTCTATAGCAGAGGGATATATCTAAGAGGAGTGCCTTACTTTCTGTTCTCAGTTCTTTGAAGGTGTTAGTACAAAGCTTAATAGGCCAGAGCGTCAAGAAAATAGCACTGTTAATGAACCACCTGCCGGTCTGAGTGTTTTTGCGAGCATGGACAGTGGGCAAAAGAAAAGTGTTTCTAGGCATAATTCCCATATACTAGAAGACGAAGAATTCTCGATGATGAGACACTACATATTATCAAACTGTGATGAGGCCATTGAATTTGCAAAGTAAGCAACACATGAAAATTATACGAATTTTGTTTCATTGTCTAGACTATATATCTAACTGTGATTATATATATATATATTTTTAAATGTTGCAGTGAGCATAAGGCAGAATTGGCGAAAGTCAGCTCGCTGAATGTTGAAAGCAAGCACAAGGAACACTTTGTAACATGGTTCGACCAAAAAGTGAGTCATATACATTTCTTTCAAATTTAAATCGTCAAATTAGAATGTGCTCTTAACATATTATCTTTACTTATGTGAGTGTAGATGAGGAATCTAAATTTTGTGGGGAAAGAAGATAAGATGCTGTATGCGCTATCTCGTGGTCCTGAAAGAATTGCTTATTTGAAGAATAATTGCTCAATCAATGGCTTCTATTTTCGGACATCACATATAGAGAATAATCTAACAACACAAAACAGTGGTGTTGTCGTCAGGGGTGTGCAGGGCATGGAATGGTATGGAGTGATTAAAAAAATCTTCATACTTGATTTTCCTGAATCAAAGCAAGTCATGTTGTTCCAGTGTGACTGGTTTGATATGCCTCGACAAGGACAAAGCAAATCAAGAGGGTACAAAAGAGATAAATATGGGATTATCGATATTGATACCTCTCTGCTTCGGTATTCACGTGATGAGCCATACATCCTGGCAACACAAGCAGAGCAAGTGTGCTATGTGAAAAGCGGGAAGAAAGGCAGCAAATGGTGCAGTGTCCTCAGAATGAAACCTAGGGCCCTGTTTGCCATGCCTGAAGGAGAGGAAGGCATTGATAATAACAATGACATAAATGTTGGTGATACTGAATTGGACTCGGTTGTTTTAGGTGTTGAAAATATTCATGTTGAGGACCACCATGAGGATTTGACAACATGAAGGAGGGCAGATGTGGAAGGGACAAGTGTTGATGCTTCTCTTGTTGATCATGCTAAACCCATGGCTGAACCGGATCACGCAGACATACCTGAAGACGAGGACGATGGTGATGAGACCTACACTGGTGACGGAGTGATTGCTCCAGGATATTCAGAAGAAGGACATGACGAAGACGGGTTGTAATCGTAATTAGGGGTTGCATTGTTTACTTGTATTGAACTATAATACGTCCAAAATTTGTGAGCAATAAATAATTTGTGGTGAAGATGTCGGTTATTTTCAAGTTTGGCGTCATTCTGATGTCTTTCTGTGCAGTCAATATTATGATTACAGCATCATTGGGCTTAATTTGTATATCACAGCATTATTCTCATGAAAATGCATAGATTCAGAAACGCACAAAAGTGAATCAAAGATAATATATATGTAGCATATGTATAAGATAGCATAATTCGAGTATACTCAAGCCACATCTGCTTGTTCTTAACGTAGCATCGTGCTCCCAACACTAGGAAAGCAAAAGCAACAGACAAAAGACAAAGAAGAAGATATCCTATCTACTTCTTCAGTTCAGATCGCTTCATCCTCCGCTTCATTCCTGATCAGATTCTTGAGAGTAGAACTCACCCCTCGCATGCTTCCGTTTGATCTCTTTGCGAAGACCTTCCGCCATTTGAAATATCTGACATTTTACAAGAGGCTCTCAGAAAGCATTTACACAAGATCATCAACTGCATTTCATGGCAGTTGCTAATTATGTTTTCAGAAAAACTCATACTGATGCTAAACTTAAAGGGTAGGAATATATATCACCTCACGAAGATACTTAGTAGGTCCATTGTATTCTTCTTCGTCGCTGTCATAATTTACCATCATCTTGCATTTTATCTTTGGGAAACACAACTCATACTTCTTTCCTTTTGACTGAATTACATACAAATCTTGGTCAGAACATATTGCACACACATAATAATTACGAAGCAAATTTGCTCACTTTGAAGTAAACTAGTAGTATTGCCCTCACCTCATCCAAGCGTGCTGGTAGGCTAAAATCGTCGATTCCCATGTCCGTGTCCGATTCAGTTGTGGGCCAAGCCTGGGTGTACAAGTGGCGGCTCTTTTTCTACATCAAAACTATTTTTTTCAATTTTCACTGACAGATCAAACCATCTAAGACTACAAAGGCACTGGAAAGGGTTTGGCTCACCTTATTCTTCTTGCTGCGCGACGACGAGGCTTCGACAACGATTACTCTTGTTCCATTCTTCCTGGCGGCTTTGCGGGCATGGGCATCGCTTGATCGGTAGCCCGTTGGGACGAATGGGACTTCGACATTCATGGCGTGTTCCAAGTCGACCTCGACCCGCGCCTCCACGGCAATCCGGTGCCTACTTTGTGGTCGTGGGGTGGATGAGGGCCTGCGTCGGCTCGACAGAGTCACCGATGTCGATGACGAACTGCGGCGGCTCGACGGAGTCACCGGTGTGGATGACGGACTTCGCTTGAAGCGACCATCAGTGTCGCGCGGCTGCCTGCGAGAGGGGTGCGTGTGTCGGGCCATCGTCACAATGCAGGTGGATGAGATGGTGGCGGCGGAGATGGGAGGGGTGGAAGGTATATAGGCGACGAGGGGGAAGATCGCACACGTGAATTTTGGGACGTGAAATGGCAGGGCGGAAAAAATGCAACTAGGGGGCCAGATGGTTGGAAAATGTTCAGCTATCTTATGTTCAGTTCGTCCGCGCAAATTTGACAAATTGTGGAAAAAGTGTGTGCGTCCAGTGAGAGAATATGTGAGTCAATGTGACTCAATTCAAATTCATAGGTAAATAAGTTACATTCAGAGGTAAATTAATAAGTTACATTGGGGGTTTTGTTTCAGTTTCTACTTGTTGATCAGTACCTACTTGTTCATCTCTACCTCCTTTTGCTAATATATGGAGGGAGTAGGTCACTACACAAAAGCCAGCATTAGAACTGACCAAACAAAGTCATATAAAATAATTACCAAAAACAGTCATATAGAAATGACCAAATCAATAGTGGTAGACGAAGTCATCAAATAAACATGCATCACACACTGGCATTCAGTCACTTAGTGCATTACAGATAGACATTACACACAATATCACACATTACAATAAAGTTCTCAAGTCTAACACATAGATAAGATAGATTATTACAATCCAAATCTCTCATGATACTTAAGATAAGCCAAAGTTCTCTCTGTACAAAAGTTAAGGTAGCCATTCATCCTTCTTCTTCTTCTTCCTCTAGCCATCACAAAGCTTTAATGCTTCTTCATCATGTCCTGCATGAACTCTTTGGCATCAAATTGAGTTATGAAGCAATTTGCCTAAAAGCCTATTTTTTTTACCTAAACAATGTGTGCAAGACTAGCATAGAGCATTTTCTATTGTTATTGACAGAAAAACCGAAAACAAACGATGATTCTGTTATAAAAACTACCAACTAAATCAGCATATGAACTAGTTTCTATTTGACCAAAGAACAAGCTAACCATATGAGCTAGTTTATGTTATAACAACCTACGATTAAGTTAACTCGCACTTAAAAATACATCATGCAGAGCTATAGAGACCTAAACAAAATATGAGGAATTAACAATACGATGGTTCGAGGGGGGGCTAGTTCACCTTCTTCTGCTGCTTCCCCTCCTCATTGCACCTTTCTAACTTGAAAGCCTGCTTCCCAGAGTTCGTGGCAATACGAACAACGGGACGGGTCGATCTCATCATCAATGCCAATGCATCCAGAGTAGGTGCACTTGTCCCCTCGCAACCAAGCGGCAGGAAACACTAGAGGTTCGATCTAACAGAAATAGTGCTTGAATCATGTAACCATAACAAGAGATCTAGCACAAGAAACAAGAATCTACCAAAAAAAGTACTGACAAATGCGTAAATTGAGATTGTTTCATGCTTCAGAAAACTAAGTTATCTAGCTTCTGCAATATACCTACCAAAAGTGGATCTTTATCTAGTATCAGGGAACCAAGCAAAAGTGAATCTTTGTCTACCAAAAGTGAATCTTCATCTAGATTCAGAGAACCTAGCACACTTACCTCATCGACCCTGCTTGGGCCTGGGGTGAATCCTACATTGCTTGGTGGCGCTGTAGGATCCTCGTGCTGCACGTCCTCATCGACCACCATGTGGGGTAGTGAGTGGCTGTACCGGCCCTCCGCGCGGCCGCCTGTAGATGCGCCCAGGGTGGTAGAGCGGCGGCGGATTGGAGAAGGAAGCAGCATCGCCGGCCCGCGTGTGGACGGAGGCACCGAGGTCGCTGGGGACCGCGTGAAGCGCCCTTTTGCGTCGTGTGCTTGCCTCCTAGAGTTGTGCTCCCTCACTAGTAGAAATATGCTTATCCATGACCTTTTGCTTGTGACGATGGATACTTTCATCACAAAAGACTATCTTTCTATGACCAAATTTTCATATTCGTCATAAGTTACAAGTGACAAAGTTTTGCCTTGATCATTAATGACGAAAATAAAAATATCGTCACAGAACACTAAAAGGAAATCATCATAGATTATGTTTTCGTATTGTGATGAAACATAATCGTCACCGATTAGATTTGACATCGTCATAGTTTATTTTCCTTGTTAGGCACACCTAATGATGAAACAAATTGGTCACATATCAGTTTTAGTACTCGTCATAGATAATGTGTCTAGTTTCTCCCACGTGTACCACTTGACGGCGTGCCATGCATGGGCAAATTGGTCATAGATCAGTTTTAGTAATTGTCATAGATAATGTGTACCAATTGACGGCATGCATAGTGGGCCACAACTCTGGCTTGACAGTAGGTTGGGACTTGGCCAGCCGGCCCGCTCCACCTTTTTTTGCACAATGGGATACAGGTCGACGTGGCGATTTTGGGGTCCCCCCGGACAACGTTGTGCAGACCGCTAGTGTTAAATTGTATTTGGCAAAAAAGACTACTCCCACGGAGCGTTGAACCCGCGACCTGGCGGTGCACAGGCAGGAGCGCTACCACTGCACTATGTGAGCTTTCATGTTGAAGGAATGAAGTTTTTCTATTTATAAGTTGAATAATAAATTGTGTGTCCCTTTCACGTGCGACGAGGGCAGACCTAGCGTCTGGCTTGGTAGAAACGCGACGGCGAGGGCAGAGGAGACGTCGGGCGTGGCAAAGTAGCGGCGATACGACGAGAGTGGTGCCAGGTGTGGACAGAACAACGGCATCAGACTATGAAAGGATTAAAAGAACTATACATCGACTGCTAACGAAAACCTCTAACTAGCACAGTGGTAACACACTTGGAGTTTAACTCACAGCTCCGGGGTTCAAACATAAATGGAACCATTTTTTTTTGTTTTACAAACATTTATGTATTTTCTGCTTTCTCTATTTTATATTCTTTTTATGCATTTTTTCTCAGAATCAATAGAAATGGTTTCTTAGAAAAATTTGCTAATGCTTTGGAGAATCTGGTTTAGTGGGGATGTGCATGTGTGTGACAAGGGCATGTGTGAAAAATTTGCTAATTGTTTCTTAGTATGGTTTAGTTTGGATGTGCATCACCATTTTAACCCAATCACTTGAAACTTTTTTACAACATAATACACCAAAAGGAGAAACTCATGCAAGTTTTCAGATTTTTTTTAAAACAAGATTAGATGATTTTAACATTTATTCTTTATTAAATCAACAAATATTACAATAATATGCAAACTTGGTCTGAAAATTCCAAAACTTCACACAACATCACAGTTTGGATCCATAAGCATCCCAAAAAAGTTTCAAATGATTTCGAGCAACTGGTACTACACAGCCCACATAGGGATAAACATCTCTCGCTAAGTGACAATGACATGTGTGAGACATGTATGCTTTAGTGGCAATGTGCATCATCACTTTCTCAGAATCACTTGAAACTTATTTGACAACATAATACACTAAAAGGTGGAGCTTATGCAAGTTTTCAGATTTTTAAGCAAGATTAGATGATTTTAACATTTATTCTTTATTAAATCAACAAATATTTACAATAATAGGCAAACTTGGTTTGAAAAATTCAAAACTTCACACAACATCATAGTTTGGATCCATAAGCATCCCAAAAAAGTTTCAAATGATTTCAAGCAACTGGTACTATACATCCCACATAGGGATCAACATCTCTCGCTAAGTGACGATAGCATGTGTGTGACATGTATGCTTTAGTGGGGATGTGCATCATCACTTTCTTAGAATCACTTGAAACTTTTTTGACAACATAATACACCAACAGGAGGAGCTCGTGCAAGTTTTCAGATTTTTTAAACAATATTAGATGATTTTAACATTTATTCTTTATTCAATCAACAAATATTTACAATAATAGTCAAACTTGGTTTGAAAATTTCAAAAATTCACACAACATAATAGTTTGGATCCATAAGCATCCCAAAAAAGTTTCAAATGATTTCGAGCAACTAGTACTATACATCCCACATAGGGATCAACATCTCTCGCTAAGTGATAATAGCATGTGTGTGACATGTACGCTTTAGTGGGGATGTGCATCATCACTTTCTCAGAATCACTTGAAACTTTTTTGACAACATAATACACCAAAAGGAGGAGCTCGTGCAAGTTTTTAGATTTTTTAAACAAGATTAGATGATTTTAACATTTATTCTTTATTAAATCAACAAATATTTACACTAATAAGCAAACTTGGTTTGAAAATTTCAAAACTTCACACAACATCATAGTTTGGATCCATAAACATCCCAAAAAAGTTTCAAATGATTTCGAGCAACTGGTACTGTACATCCCACATAGGGATCAACATCTCTCGCTAAGTGACAATACCATGTGTCCATATGCTTTAGTGGGGATGTGCATCATCACTTTCTCAAAATCACTTGAAACTTTTTTGACAACATAGTACACCAAAAGTAGGAGCTCGTGCAAGTTTTCAGATTTTTTAAACAAGATTAGATGATTTTAACATTTATTCTTTAGTAAACCAATAAATAATTATAGATGGTTTATCGACTCATTGGTTGGCTTTGGAATAAGATAGGGGATGAGAGGTTGAATTATAGAATGATACTCCGATGTTATAATGAGCGAGAAGTATTGTCAAAAAGAATTTTTTTTTTCAATTTGAACTCTTTATATATCATACCATATTCATATGTATGCGGCACTTTTGTCAGTTGAATTGAGGTCCTAGTCGTGAACAAGAGCCGGCTCCGCCACTGGCCGTCATGGCTACCATCAAGGCGGAGTTTGCCCCGCTAGGGCTGTACCAATGACGAGTGTACAAAGAAGGTCATGACTTTCAGGTAATCATAACTGCTAACCTCATGTTCCGATCTTGGATCTCTGGATTTATTGTCTCACGCAAAATCTATTTTGTTGCCCCCATCAGGTTGGTTCGTATTGAGATGCTCCTCCGATGAATTTCTCATCTAAAAGTACCCCTTAATGTCACTATTTTCTATTTTAATCTGGGGGCTTGTGCCGATCCGGCGGTGAGGAGCGAGGATGCCGGCGCAGACGCCGGATGCGGTAACGACTAACGACTGGTGCGTGCTGGACCTCCCCAGACCCCAGGTACACCCCCTCGGACGTAGGACGTGGACTCTGGACTGTGTGGTGGGCCCCGCAGCAGATTAGAAAAAGCAGTATAACTGACCAACGAACGGACCACGTGTAGGCTAAGGAAAAAATAATTTTGCATTTTCCTTCACCAAAACGTAAAAATTGGGTGTCGAAATGCAGGAAGAGAAAATAATATTGGCAAACTAAATATTATTTTTATAATGTTAAATATTAACATTTCTTTTAAATATACCAATATTATTTGTTAGCTTTTGCTCCAGGAGCTAGATATACTCATTACTTTTATTTATTTTTTGCAAATCACACGTACACTTACTCACACTGGTGTCTCGCTATCGATGTGCACAAGGCCAAGTTTGAACCCTGATGAACAAGTATCACCACAAGAAATCTTACCAGTTGAATTACGCTAAATTCGCAAACCTCTCGAATATATGCCAATCTTTTAAAAGAAATGTTAATATTTGGTATTATAAAAATAATATTTAGTTTGTTAATATTATTTTTCTTTGTGCATGTCTACGCCATTTGTTTATTTTGTTTTAGTGAAGAAAAGTGCAAAAATAGTTTTTTTCCTTCACCTTCACGTGATCCGTTGGTCTTGTCCTTCCACAGCTGTGCTGGATTGCTCTACTGCACTGCGGGGCCCACCACACAGTCCATGCCTCCTCCCAAACCACAGCCTCTCTCCGTGTGTTAGCAAAGGTACACCGTGAAGGCACCGGATCTGTGTCCCACCCCCTCTCTCTCGGGTCGGTGGCGGGGAGACGGCTGTGACGAGAGCCGTCGACGGCGTCCTCCTCCTCTCGTGTCCCCCGGTTGACGCGCCCCCGACGGCGTCCTCCTCTCGTGTCCCCCGGCGGACGCGTCGCCGACGGCAGACCCTCGCGTCTTCGCCGTCCCCATCCCTGTCCCCATGGATCCCGCGGCCGCCGAAGACGTCGCCATCGCCTGGATCCCGCGGCCGCAGAAGACGACGCCATCGCCTGGATCCCGCGGCCGCCGAAGACGACGCCATCGCCTGGATCCCGCGGCCGCCGAAGACGTCGCCATCGCCTGGATCCCGCGGCCGCCGAAGACGTCGCCACCAAGCAGGTAAGCGACTCACACCGCCTTACATTCGCTTTGCGTTTGTCCCTTGGCTCATCGGTGGGACGCTGCAGCATGTGGGGGCGCGTCCATGGAGGCCAGCCGTGTGATCTGCTCCAGGCACCGGTTTGCGCGGTCGAAGGCGGTCCTCGGTGGCGCACTGGTATAACAGGCCAACAATCAGCCGCACGCTCTGCTGGTCGTGGATGCCAACCTCGTCACCAATGGCATCCTCCTGGTCTGCAATATCATTGTGTGCTCACCAAGAGTTTGATAGCATGCTTGTGAGAGGTAGGAAACTATCCTCTACTAATATTTCAATTTCTGTCAATAATTTTAGAAAATGCATCATATTTTCTTCGTGGCCGTTGAGGTTCCTTACGCAAGAACTGGTCATATACATTAGGTCGAGTTTCCATTGCCATTGTGGACTTGCAGGGATAAGGCAGATGATGTCATAAACAAAGTAGTGAAATAGTCCAATATTAGAGAGGTGTCAAGGGATGAGCCGGTAGCCGGAATTCCTCCTTTGAAGGCAAGTTCTTTGTGTCTGGTTGAATTGTTCATGGTGCATCATTGGCCAGCTTTAATAAGTTTCCATGGTTAGCATTACATTTCAATTCTATTTGCTGCACATGTAACTTTTGTACTTGTTTTCCCCCCTGAAGAGATGATATTTAATGATAGACAAGCATCATACATCTTACACATTTAGCAGCACAATCTTCTGAATTAATTTTGAAGTTTTTTCTTTTGTTAATCTTGTCCAACAAGATTGGATTTTACTAGATACAAAGATACAAATGTGACAAGGGTCATCTAGCACTGGATTACTAAAACTGGTTTCGCTGTCACAACCATATGCTCAATCATCTTGTTTCCTGTACTCCAGAAATAAAATAAAAATGACACCTCCAGACTGAATTACACATTTTAGATCCATGCTCAATCATTTTAGAAATAAAAAAGGAGTGCATACTAAATTATTTGGCACAGTATGTACCTCTTTAATACTTTAAAACACCATTGCATCATTTGCACTAATTTGTCCTATTGCAGTTATCTGCTTATCTCTGTTTCGTAGAAAATAAGAATTGACATTTATAGTTATCTGCTTATATCTGCTTTGTTCTAAGGAATTTGGTTTACCATGCTTGCACTATCAATTTATCATGCTTCATTGTTTAGGCCTCTTACCATTCCTTGCACAAATCTGTCTGACATACGCCCTTCGGTTTAGTATTTGGTTAACATGAACATTTTTGGTGGTGTTGGGGCCATAGTAGTAGTAGCTATGAGCCTATATATTATTTGCACTTTTTCTTCTGAAATCTTGAACAATGGCCATTTACTTTTTGTTTGTAGGTTCATGCCTGAAGCCGGCAACCTGTTTCTCTTGTGATGACCATATGAGGTGTGACTGGTGATCGTTCATGGAATTCTTCATGTCAATGACCTTGCTAGCTCTGATGATATTTCAAGCTTTAGAATTTTGATGTTTCTTTTTGGACTTTGATGCAGCTGACTGATTTCGGACAGGAAGTTGGACACATACAAGTTCTCTGGAGTTGAAATTATGTGCTCGTCCTTTTGGTTTTAACTACAAGTTGTCTCTTTGTTTTCCACTACAATTTGTGGTGAAGTAAAATATAGATATCATGAATATTATTTTGAGTATTTTGAGATAATATAGTAACTCTTCTAGCGTTTCTTTTTTCATGGATCTTAAATTTATTTCATTTTGTACTTAATTGTCAAAAATAAATAAAAAATGTGTCACTTTTCTTATTTGATTTGCATTACAAAGTATCGCCGTAGCGTTGGCACGGGCATTATACTAATACTTTTTAATTTGTTTGTTCATGTATACGTGATATATGCAGTAGCCTATATGCAAGGGAAGTCACTACTTTATATCAGTTTAGAATTTGCATAAGCCACACCTAAAAGATCTTCCTCACTAATATTTTAGTTTCTTATATGTTCAGGTGGTCAAGAACTGAATCGATTCAATTCAATGAAAGAATAACAAGTTGTATGTCTCTCTTGCAGTTCAGTCTGGTTTAAAATGCTTTTTAGTTTCCTAATTTATCTAGTTGACTTCATTAATCCTAGATGTTTTTTACATTTTTCTCAGTTGTTTATTCTAGTAGCTTGTGCCCATTTGTTCGTTCTATATGTGTATGTCGGTGACAACCATGAGCTCATGCCTTCCCTCGGTTTTAGATAACAGCAGTACCACTTGCGCTAGTGTTCCAATATTTTCTTGCTGGGGTTTAGTTTAGACATCAGTTTGTCTCTTTTATTATATATTTTGTACTGCATATACTACTAATAACATGGGAATTTACAGTTTTGTGTTTTGCGTACCAGGTTGTCTTCATGTTCATTGGCCGCTTTGTGATTATCACGTACAAGTCATGGCCTAGAATTCGGACTCATGCCATGCACGGTTGTCTAACACTATGCATGAGCCCAACTACATGTTTCTCTCG
Source organism: Cenchrus fungigraminus (assembly GCA_036936925.1). Classification (NCBI taxonomy): domain Eukaryota; kingdom Viridiplantae; phylum Streptophyta; class Magnoliopsida; order Poales; family Poaceae; genus Cenchrus; species Cenchrus fungigraminus. The sequence goes on along the minus strand of CM072773.1, from coordinate 92,567,164 downwards.
GATTTTATCCAGAATGTAATAGCTACTAGGTACTTTGTTATGTGTACACGAATTTGTAGGAAGTGATTCTATTCAAAAATGAGATTTATGTATTATGATATACTATAATTGTTTCTGTGACAAATATATAATTGTTTCTATGACGAATTTGTAATTACATCTGTGATCATAGTGATGGTACATCTGTGACCATTTTATATCAAAGTGTGACGATGACAGAGTATTCTGTGACGATTTAAAAATGTATTATGTGACGATTCTTACACGATGACGTCAGCTGCATCGCTGACGTGGTAGCTGACGTCAGTGCTAACGTGGCATACGTCGTCGAACGAATCTAAACGGCCGTTAATGACGAAAAAACAAGGCTATTTGTGACCAAATCAGATCGTCACAAAACAAGAAACGCCGTTAACGGTGCCGTCAAGACGCTCGGCAGACGGGAGATTATGACGAAAACGGTGTTTCATCCATGACCAAAAGCGATCGTCACAGATTGAAACCACTTCAATTCGACACATCAATCGTCACAGAATAGCGACACATCTGTGACGAAAATTTGCATTTCGTCACCGATGGATAAATGTGACGCGACCTTAATGACGAAACCCAAATCGTCACAAATTCGTCACAAATTACTATCTGTGTGACCAAAAGGGCACTTTCAGTGACGAAAGGTAAACGTCACCGATGCCAACATCCCTACTAGTGCCTCCGCTCAGCCATCGTTGTTGCTCCACTCCTCTCCTTGGCTTCCTGCGGCAAGGGATGGGGGGAGATGGAGCCGCCGGCGGCGGTGGCGGTTTTGCGCGTCAAGAGTCGACAACAGTTTGGGGAAAGAAGGCGAATTGCTAGGCGGCGAGATCGTTTGCCTTGTATTCTAGAACTAGTATAGTTCACATCCCCATCCAGATGACAAATGGTCCCATAACGAAGGGCCCACACGCCAGGTCCTCCGCGCACGCCCCAGAATCAGATGTGTTTTTGACTTCTTGAAGAACAAGCCCCATATTTCTTTTTAATCTCTGCATGAACCTTGACAGATCTTCAATTGACTGTACCTGAAGTTGCTGAGGAGTACAGATGTGAACAACAAGTCACTCAATTCAATTTTCATCCGATTTTTAAAAACACAACAAAAGGACCAGTAAGATATTGAATACGCTGCTTGATCAAAAGTAAAGTAAATTCATCAGAACGTATTCCAACTATGACAGATACAATAGGCCCAGTTACTGGAGTTTAACAGGGACACATAAATCCCAAGCAGTCGATGAGCAGGAGCCACAACTGAATTCCATTACATAAAACACTAAGGTTCACACCTAAACAGAGCATAACAAGCATAGTACTTGACCACATCACTGCATAACATGCAGAGTACTTGACCACATCACTGCATACAGCCCCATCATACAAACTACACAAAAGCATCTACAGACAAACTACACAAAAGAGCTTCAGCTTCCTCTTCAGTCCTCGTCAGAGTCTGAGGAATCTGTTTCCTCATCAGAGTCCAAATAGTAGTGCTCGCCCTTCAAGATCTTCCGCTTGACCTCTGTGCGGAACGTTGATGCCATGGCTCGAAGCTGACATTTTAGAAGGGACTCGGTTACATCACAATCTGAATTCTCATGATCTTGCATTTACAAATATCAAACTAATACTAAATTTAACATGGTTAGGACATCACCTCCGCGTTAGACTTAGTTGGTCCGTCGTGGTCGTCGTCATCACTCCACAAGTCTATCATCATCGTGACTGAATACTTCTTTGACAGAACTATTTCATACTTTCTGCCTTTAGACTGCATTACAAACAAAACAGGAAGATCCAAAGATGAATCAAGTCTAAAATTCATACCACATCAATAACATGTCATTTTTTGCTTACTGTAAAGAATTGAAGTTAACTAGATGAATAAATTTATCTACAAACAAGGAACATACCTCATCCAAGGTTCCTGGAAACTTTTTGCAATCTACAAATGACTTCCCATCTTCATCTGTATAATTGCTCTCGGTGAAGATGTGGCGTGCCTTTTTCTAGAACAAATCAGTATTTAGAACATGCATCGAGTAATTGAAAAACAAAGATTGAATAGGGGGGAGGCACATGTTGGGCTGGAATGTCAGCCTTTTGTTTGCGTCATGTCGATTTAACCAAAATAATGACATGACAGCACTTATCTACTTGTACCAGCTATCAAGACAATACAAAATATACACTTATCATTCTAAATATGATAAAAAAAACTTTAGAGATGAACGCATCCTCTGCTAGCGCTGCTATCACTTCACATAAAACAAAAATAGTGCTAGTTGAAGCTTTTCGCAATGACTAGACAATAGAACTGAAACAGGTAATGATCCATGGAGTAAATCATGTAGCATGCATTTTAATATATCAGTTGAGATATATATATATTGCTGACTATAAGTATATGCATGTGACCTATATGAGTTAAGGGTACAATGGACTTTTCAAATTAGTCTCATACTAAAATATAGCATTACATAAGGATAAGGATGAGTTTGACCCTAAAATGAAAGTTAAGAGACTAAAGTTCAGGGACTCAATTGCCTATTTTGCCAACTGTCTTTTCTAGAACAAAACCGTATTTAGAAGATGCATTTTAACCCCAAATTTTAAATCCACTCCAAGAAAACCTGGTGGAATCACCAAAATTCCTACCATTGATCTGACATGGAAACTTCATACATTGATTTAACTACTCACATGCTAAAGTTCATCAAAACATTGCTTTCAGAGTTTTTCAGATGCATTTAAAAAGTAACTATGAAATCCAATCCTAAATTACACTTTATCTAGTTGCATGTAATCAGTACTCCCTCTATATTTCTTTATATGACGTTTCAGACAAAATTTTTGACTAGATTCTAGTGCAAATCTGCTGTCTTAAACGTCAAGTATTCAGGAACAGAGGTAGTACATCCGTCATTAATGTAATCCAAAAAAACCCAAATAAATCCACAAACCTGGAGGAATCAACAAAATCCTACGTTTTTATCTCACATCTCACAATCTAAGCTAAAAGAAATAGGGGTCTAGCTCACCTTGTTCTTGCGGCGCTCCGCTGCTCCAGCGACTGCGCCGGGGTGCATTCCTTCCACGGCCACCGCCGGGACAGGAATGATGTTGAGGGCGGCGCCGCCGGGGTGCACTGCTCCCTGGGCCATCGCCGCGGCAGGGTTGACGTTGATGTCGACGCCGCCGGAGTGCACTGCTTGCTGGGCCACCGCAGGGACAAGCTTGACGCCGCCGGAGTGCACTGCTTCCTGCCCCTCCGCCGGGGCAGGGGCAGGGTTCACGTCGATGTCGGTGTGCGCCCGCTTCTGGGGGGTGATCTTCGAGTGCGGCATGGTGGAAATGCAGTTGGACGACGATGCAATCGGCGATGGGCACCGAGAAATCTAGGCGGCGATGCGTCCGGAGCAAGAGGGAGGAAGAAAACCACAGCGGTTGATGGGACAGTTCCCGTGGAGTAGGCGACTAGGTAGTAGTAGGCGGCGAGACTGTTTGCCTTCTATAGTTTTTTAAAGAAAAGTAGGGAAGTTGTTTCCACCACCAAGCGGTTGTCAAATGGAGACCACCACGAAGGGCGCACCTGTCCGCAGTGTGGGCCCTTGCTTCCCTGGGCCTACATGTCATTGCCTTTAGGATGGAAACAAGTGCGGTTTATCTAGATTTCCTCAAGAAGCCAAACTACCCTCTTCTCTTTCCTTTTTGCCTCTCCTCCCCCAAAAGCACGTCCACCTGTTCACAAAGTCTCGGTGGGTCCCACCTATCGGCCCCAGATTCAGAAGTGTGTTTGACTTCTTGAAGAACAAGCACATTTTTTTCTTTTTAATCTCTGCATGAACCTTGTATCTAGTATTTCTCCCTCAAATGAACTGCAAATTAGATCGTTGTTTTTCCTAAAAATTCGTAAAATCATGTTGTATCAAGTTATCAACTTGTTAAGGCTAATGTTTTGAAAAATCTACTCGTATTGGTATGTTTCAACAATTTAACAAATTGACAACAACAAGCAAACTTTTGTACACACAAAATGAAGTCAACAAGAAAAGTGATGAATACCAAAGCTTCAAAACTCATCAAGATCTACAAACTTTATTTAGGTCTTTCTATCATTTCCTAAAGTGGCAATAAAATGAAGTACAAAATTGACACGCCTCTTAGATAGAAACTGTCTAAGTCAATCTAGGATTAATGACCAATGTATACTACAACTTCAGAAAACGACAACGTGACCTAAACAAAGATTGTAGACCTTTATGAATTATTAAACTTTGGTATTCATCACTTTCCCGCTTGTCATCATTTATGTATCAAAAATCTTGCTTGAAGTTGAGAATTATTGAAATTCACAATTAGGATTGTTCAAACTCTATCAAATGGAGTAGTGACTTAAGTAAAGTTTGTAGATGTTGATGAGTTCTACAACTTTCGTATTCATGACTTTTTCATTTGAAATCATTTGTTGCCCCAGCTAAATTTGAGAATTTCAAAACTAATGAAATCTAAAATTTAAATAGTTGAAGGTAACTCGGATGGGGAAATGCCCAAAACAAAAGTAGTAGATCTCGATAAGTACTAAAACTATTGTATTGACAATTTTCTCGTTTGAACTCTTTTTTTATGTCTTAGAATTTAAATACACTTCAAATCATTAAAAGAAATTAAACACTAGTTCACTTCGGTGACTAGTAACTAATAGTTAACGCAAACGAGTTGACTACCTAGTGGGTCCCACTTGTCAGCATCTTCTTTGTGTCCCCACTACTTTTCCTGGAAGTAGATCCTCTACATTGTCTAGTGGGTCCCACCTGTATGCGGCTTCTTAATGGAAACTGTGTCCCCACTTCCTTTTTGTTTATACACGAAGCTACAACATAGAATATTGCCTTTCTGCCTCTTTCCCCAAACTGTCCCATCACAACTGGGGTCTTTATATACCAAAGATTCATAGCTCATCGAGATGAACAATCTTTATATAGGTCATTTTGTCATTTTCAGAAGTGGTACTATGATGTAGTACAAAATTGACATGTCTCCAACCTAGTTTCTTAAACTATGTGAGTGAACCTAGGATTAATGAACAATGTGTAGTACCACTTTGTCAAATAAAAAACCGACCTAACTAAAGATTGTTGATCTTGACAAGTTATGAAACTTTGGTATTCATCACTTTTCCATTTGACTACATTTAGTGTTTCAAAATCTTGATTCTTGTTTTGAATTGTTTAATTTCAAAATTATGATTGTTTAAACATACTCACATGAGATGCAGTGGACACCATGAGCTTGATTATTGTTTTCTAAGAATGTAGGAAAAAATTTCCTGATTTGGACATCATTTGTGAAATCTAAACAAGTTTATAGTTATAATTAGGAATCAAAGAATAAAGTGATGTAGGTCCATGAAGATCTCAAGAAAACACCAGAATCTGGCCAGCAGTACTTTTTTGTCAGAACAAATCAGCACCAACCACCAGCCGACAGCCAGACGAACATGGTGTATGTGGTTGGTGGGACCCACGACTTCGCCCCCTTCCTCTTGACGAGTAAAGACAAACCCAACTGGACTCTCTGACAAGTTGGTCCCATGATGCTGGGGCCCACGAGTCAGTGTCTGATCGCAAGATCGTGTCCCTTTACATTCGTAAGAGTAGCGGTGCCGGCGGATTCCACCGAACGTCTCTCCCCTTCCCTCCATATTTCTCCCCAATCTCTATTCCAGGCTTCGTCAATCGCTCACGCTCCGCCTCGATCTAGCCGTCGGCTTCCTCCATCGCCGGTGATGGTTCGCTCCACCCGCTCTCGCAGCTACGCTCCCGCCTCCACCCCGGGTGCAGAGGCCCGGATCAACCAGGGTCGCACCCGCATTGCCGCCTCCCCTCCAGTGGGCGCCAATGTTGCGGCGCTCCGAGTGGAGCACCACTCCACGCAGCAGAGGCGTGACTCGCGAGGAAGATTCGCGAGGAGCGCACGCACTAGGAACCCGCTGCCACCCACCAGGTACGTGTTCGTCGTTTCCGACACCGAGGACGAAGAGGCGGCGCCGGTCATCTCCGAGTCGGAGGACGGATTAAGAGCCTCTCCTCCTCTTCCCGGCCACCCGGTTAGTATCGATCCTCTGTTTTTTAATTTCTGTTAGGATCGATTTGCAATTGGGGTTGTCTATTGTAGACATGGATCTGTGGTAAACCTAGATGAATGTGATCAGTCTAGACTGTACATATTGTTCTTGTCATCAACCTTGACTATATATGTGATTAAAATGATTCTAAATATTTTTGGATTGTTTTAGATAAAATTATTCCACAACTAGATTGTAACTTGTTAGAACATTATTGTGGATGGGCAGCCAAAGATAAACTTGCATGTTAATTTGAAATTGATTGATATAATGATAGTCCTTGCATTCATGATTATGATATTGTTAACTATTTTTTGGCAATGAAGACTCCTCAGCACGACCATGTCTACGTGGTCAACGATAAGGTCTCGATTCACTGCACGTTCTCACACGAGAGCGATGAGGAGACTGGAGAAGGGCCACTGCCGTCGAGGAGGGAGGTCAGATATGGCGGTCCGTGCTGTAGTCATTCCTAATTTTCCAGCTTATACATGCTAACTTCAGTAATGCCAATTAACAGCTCAAGGGAATGGGTGAGCAGCTTCGCGTCCTTCTGAAGCGGAAATATTTCAACCCCTGAAGATGGTGCCTAAACAAGAACAAGAGCTTCGTGGTTGACTTATGTAGTACTTATGTCAGCACTTGTTTAGTTTTAGCTTTTTTTAAGAAGCCTTGAGCTTGTTGTGGTTGATGGACTTATGTAGTACTCTTGATCTGATGTATGATACTTTTGTGCGCAAATCTTACTTGTGCCTGATGGACAACTAATATATGTATGAAAATTATATACCTTTCACTACAAGGATTTCGGTCTAATGCAACACCGAGAAAGTGTTGCAAAAGACCCAAAAATGGTAGCAATAATACTTTTGCTACCATTTTTTTGATTAAATGTCGTTGCACTTGTAACTGTAGCAATAGCATAATGCAACGGGTTACGTTTTAGTTGCGACACACTACCCCTCTATTGCAACACTTTTGACGCTTTTGTAACACTTGGTGAGTGTTGTAACAATAGCAATTGCAACCACTATGGGTGTGGCAATAGTATCAATTGCAACGAACTAGGCGTCGCTAGCGATACGTATTGCGACGTGCTAGTCGTGTAGCAACACAATGCAATCGCAACACAACACGAGTGTTGCAAGAGTGGTTATTGCTACGTGGAGAAAGCATTGCAATACAACTTCTCTATTACCACATCGCCTAAATGGTTGTTATAGGTGGCTAAGGTTATTGCAACGCCTCTTTAGGTTGGTTGCTACAAAGAGGTCTTCTATTGCCACATTTCTGAATGGTTGCTATAGAAGGCATAGGCTATTGTCACGTTACTTAGGTTAGTTGCTACATATAGGTCATCTATTGCCACGTTACTAGGTTCCTCTATTGCCACTGTCAGCTTTTTTGTAGTTGCAAGAGATAGTATATCTATTGCTACGATTATCGTACCTATTGCATCAACTAAATGTGGTTGTTATATGTGTAATTGTTGCAACGCAATTTGATTTGATTTCCATCATATATTGCAACACCAGATTAATATATTAATAATTCATGTTGCTACGCTTTGTTTGGTAGCATAAATCATAATGAATGGAAATACATAATGAATGAAGCATCGACATCCATTACACAAATTACTGTCAATCAAATTACATAAATTACTGTCAATCAAATTACTGTCAATCAAATTACTGTCTACAACTTTAATCGCAAAGAGATACATTGTACATATAGCTAATTTCAACCAAAAGCCTTTATATATCTGTACAATCCATGGAGCCAACCATTCTCTCTCATTATGAGCACATACACATCGAATACATCTACATTTCATTTCATAGAAAGTGAAAACACACACATCATATGACATACATCAAGACTTGTGTTTGCTGAACATGATTGACATTGACCAGTTTCAGTTTGTCTTCTGCCCTTGCATGTGAAAAGGGACCGAAGGTTAGCTTGATAAGGTAACATTGTAATTGCAAGAAAAAGACACAACTACTTAATTCATCGGATTATGAGAATCTACACTAGTTACACACAACTTTTAGAGATCATATGGGCAAATGACGACAGTAGTATGTCACTATTATTTGAACACTTTTGAGGCATACTTATTGTTTAAAAGAAAAAGCAGAAGCATATTGAGATTATTTTGTAGTGGCCTAACTAAAATCATGTGATCTAAACTCAGTTGTGTTGTAGTGGCTGTATGTAGACATGTGTGTAGACTAGAAAAAGCAGAAGCATACCTGACATGGATCATTTTCTGCTGTCGAATGTCCCTGCAGTTGATAAAGAACTGAAGATTAGCTTGTTGAAGAAACATTGTAAGAAACAACCACCACAAGTTAACTGTAATTCATCATAATATACATCTGCACTTAGTACCTACAATTTTTCGGAAATCAAATGGTCAAATGACAGTAGTATTGCATCATTGTTGAACAATTAGAGACATAGCTAGTATCTCTCTTTATGAAAGCTAATATCAGTTATATTGTAGAGGTTGTTTGCAAGTAAACTAAAAATCAAAAAGTCTACTTTGACAACATAAGTATACCTGTATGCTCACCCAGGAAAACACAGTATCATAGCAGCTAATTATGGACTGACATTCATAGTATAATAGTCAATTATCACAACTCCAATCCAAAACATGAAAGATAATATTAACTTGCTCGTATCACGCCTAAGGAGAGGCCACATTACATTGCGTCTCCATTGCTGAATGTGGTCCTATGTGTTACTTATTGTGAAAAAATGTATATACTAGAATTATGTATCCTGAGCAACTGAAATTAATGGCAAGTTACATGACTCCAAAATCTTGTTTTGTGAACTTGTAGACAGCTCAACATAATAACTCAAGTCAAACTGTATCCCACTGTATTTTTGTACCTGATGAAGAAGCAAATTAACTTGACTAGTGTATTGCCCGTGCTTACGCTACGGACTTCAAAATTTTATTTTTATATTCTGAAATAATGCTAGGAAAATTATGTTCTAAAACAATGTCAGGAAATATGTGCAAATTGATGTAATTCCACAATAGCAAATACGAACATACACAGGCTGCATATATCAAATTTTTATGCCCCCTTCAAAACATAGTAAACAGTACAGAAATATCAACAGCTAGTTCTGAATACTCATTCAATGTTTAAGCTAATGTCATGGTGAACTCGTGATTATCAACTGGAATTGTTGTTCTTGCTCCCCAAGTCCCAAACTGATTACACCTACTAAAGTAAATTGGATAAGTTCGATAGGAGCCTCAATCCCAACCTTGAGTACATCCTCGCTCCTCCATGCATTGGCTTCTCTCCTTGCCTCCTATTCAGCTAGTCAGATGTCCAGCTCCAGCTAGTTCAGTTTGCTGGTACTAAAGTGACAATGAGTTGTTTCCATTTAAAAAGGTAACTGCAGATTATAACAAAGAATTACCAGTTCCTGAAATTGAACAAGGTAATGAGTTGCTATTGTGGTTCCTTCAGTCGAGTGTACAAAACCGAAAAATTTGGCTTGTAAAAAAATACATGACAATAAGTAAATATATAGAAAGGATATCTTTATGAATTTCAGTTGTGCATGCAACATGCTGGGAAGCAACAGACACGGCTGTTATGTGGGGATTGGCCTACAGCCGGCGCAAGAGGCACCAGGAAGGCCAGGCGCCCAAAGTTTGAGTCCAATAAGAGATATAGTTTGTTAGAGATAGATTCAATTAGAGATTTGGTTTGTTAATTTAGGCATTAAGTTAGCTAGAGTTTGTTAGCAGTTGGAGAGCTCCCTAGGCGCCATATAAGCCAGGGATTAGAGAGAGAAGAGGTAGGCTTTAGATTGATCTCATCTGTAAGCCGTGCCCCTGCCTTCCTGGTGCGACGTCGAGCTCCACGGCTCCGGCGCGCCGGCGAGGTCCAGGGCCACGTCCTGTAACCTCTTTCGAGTACAATCTTCACCGCAATCCCCCTTCCAACCTCATCGCCCATAACAACTTGGTATCAGCTGAGCCTGGTTCCGTGCCCATGGCGGACGAACTGAAGCAGCAGATGAAGGAGGGGTCGGACACGCTGCGCGATCTCGCGGCCAACGTCAACAACCTCACCACCAAGTTCGACGAGATGACCGTCAAGGTCGACCGTCTCGCTCCGCTCGCGCCAGTGGCGACCCAGCTCGCCACCCTGCCGGAGAAGGCCGACCGACTCGCTCCGCTCGCACCCGTGGCGACCCAGCTCGTCGCCCTGCCGGAGAAGGTCGTCTCCCTCCAGGCGAGCTCCTTCGAGCATGCCCAGGAAGTGCGCGCCCTCAACCTCGCGCTCATCCGCGTGGAGAAGCAGCGCGACGGCAAGGCCCCCGCGACCGACGGCGACGGGCCCTCGCTCCAATCCGTCAACGGACCGCCCCATCCGGGGCCCAAACCGGCACCGAGGCCGGATCTCACGGCTGAGCCGCCGCCGCCCTTTCCGGAGCGGCCGTACTTCCGCCCCTCCTCCCAGCCGTACCGCCACGACCCGAGGGAGCAGTGGCGCGAGGAGGAAGACGACTTCACGGACTCCCGCTTCCACCCGCGCGTCCGCCTGGAGTTCCCGACCTACGATGGCAAAGAAGATCCCCTGCCCTGGCTCAACCGGTGCGAAACGTTCTTTCGGGGCCAGTGCACACCAGAGCGCCGTCGCGTCTGGTACGCGGCGATGCACCTCACTGGCGCCGCACAGCTGTGGTACTACCAGCTGGAACTCACCGCGGGCACGCCGTTGTGGCGACGCTTCGCACAACTCGTGCAGCAGCGCTTCTGACCGCCCATGAGGGACAGCCCCGTGGGCGAGCTCATGCTGCTCCGCCGCACCGCGTCGGTTGAAGACTACACCGACAAGTTCTTGGCTTTGGCGTGCCGCGACGCCGACCTCACCGAGCAGCAACTCATCCAGATGTTCACGGCGGGCCTGGTGAATCCCCTCAAGACCGACGTGGCCCTCCGACGCCCGCAGACTCTGGACGACGCCATCATGCTCGCGCGTGCGTACGAGCAGCGCCAGCAGCTCTTCCCGTCGGATCCGGGACAGGGCCGCAGTTCTCGCACCGCCCACGCCCACGCCGCGTCGACCGCGCCAAAGGGTGACACCGTCGCCCCCTCTCCTGCATCAGCGTCCTCTGCACCCCCGGGCTCCGGCAAGACGACACCCCTGTCATCCACCCTGCCGCGCCGCCGTCTCTCGCCAAGCGAGATGGCCCAACGCAGAGCGGACGGATTGTGCTATAACTGCGACGAGAAATTCGTCATCGGGCACCGCTGCAAGAAGTTGTTCATCATCGAGGTCGCCCCGGACGAAGACGACGAGGAGGTCAATGAAGTGATTGAGTGTGCCGCGCTCACCGGTGTGCCCGCGCCGCCGGAGATTTCGTTCCACGCCATCACCGGGGTGCGCGCCAAGGGCTTCCAGACCATGAAGGTCTACGTCTCCGTGGGTGACGCAGTCGCGGTGGCCTTGCTGGACTCTGGCTCGTCGCACAATTTCATCGACATCGACATAGCGCGGCGCGCGGGCATCGCGATCCGACCCAGCCCTGGACTTTCCGTGGCGGTGGCAAACGGGGAGCGCATCGCGTCGCCGGGCAAGACGACCGACCAGACGGTGTTCATCGGGGGTGAAGCGTTCCACATCGACCTATATGCCCTGCCCCTCGGCGAGTACGACATGGTGCTGGGCATCCAGTGGCTCGCCACCCTCGGGCCCGTGCTTTGGGACTTCGCGAAGCACACGATGGCGTTCGCTCGACATGGCAAGCGCGTCCTTTGGTGCGGGATCGACACAACGCAGGGCCCGGCGGCGGCGACCCTGACTGGGGCCTCGGAGGCTACGCTGCTGGAGGCGCTCCTGGAAGAATTCGCATCGCTCTTCACAGAACCGCAGGGTCTGCCGCCGCATCGCCATCTCAGCCATCGTATCCGCCTAAAGCCAGGCACAGGCGCCGTCGCGGTCCGCCCCTATAGATATGCGCATGCCCAGAAGGATGAGCTCGAGCGTCAATGCGACGACATGTTGCGCCTGGGCATTATCCGACCGAGCTCCTCTGCCTTCTCCTCGCCGGCGCTCCTCATCCGCAAGCACGACGGCACATGGCGCTTCTGCGTCGATTACAGAGCTCTCAACGACGCTACTGTCAAGGAAAAGTTCCCAATTCCAGTGGTGGAGGAGCTCCTCGACGAGCTGCGGGGCGCGCGTTTCTTCACCAAGCTCGACATGCGCTCCGGCTACCACCAAGTGTTGATGCATCCGGACGACGTGGAGAAGACCGCGTTCCACACGCACCAGGGCTTGTTCGAGTTCCTGGTGATGCCTTTCGGCCTCTCCAATGCCCCGGTGACGTTCCAGGCGATGATGAACGACATCCTGCTCCCTTTTCTCCGCCGGTTCGTCCTTGTGTTCTTCGACGACATACTCATATACAGCTCGTCGTGGTCAGAGCACATCCGCCATGTCCGCACCATTTTTCGCACCTTGCAGGATCATCAGCTCTTCCTGAAGAAGTCCAAGTGTGCGTTTGGCCGGCTGTCCGTTGCATATCTGGGCCATATCATCTCAGCAGACGGCGTGGCCATGGACGGCCAGAAGGTGCAAGCCGTACAGGAGTGGCCGCGTCCCAAATCCGTACGCGCGGTGCGGGGCTTCCTCGGCTTGGCGGGCTACTACAGACGCTTCATTCGCGACTTCGGCGTCATTGCGGCGCCGCTCACGGCCCTTCTCCGCAAGGAGGGCTTCCGCTGGAACGACGATGCCGAGCGCGCGTTCGCTGCGCTCCAGCGGGCTTTGACGACGGCGCCGGTTCTTCAACTCCCAGACTTCGAGCGGCCGTTCATCGTCGAATGTGACGCGTCCGGTTCCGGCTTCGGTGCGGTATTGCATCAGGGAGCCGGGCCAATCGCGTTCTTCAGCAGGCCAATTGCGCCACGCCACGCCAAGCTCGCGGCCTACGAGCGCGAATTAATCGGTCTGGTGCAGTCTGTGCGCCATTGGAGGCCGTACTTGTGGGGACGCCGATTCGTCGTCCGCACCGACCACCGGAGTCTCCGCTTCCTTTTGGATCAACGCCTGACGACGATTCTGCAGCACCAGTGAGCCAGCAAGTTGCTGGGCTACGACTTCGTCGTCGAACACAAGCCGGGCGCGCTCAATGTCGTCGCTGATGCACTATCCCGCCGCGACGAGGAGATCTCCGAGCTGTCCGCCCTGACGGCCCCGCATTTCGCCCTCTTCGATGACATCCGGCAGGAAATTAATGGCGACACAGCTCTCTCATCGCTGCGTGATGCCATTCGCGGCGGCGCTAAGCCGGCGGCGTGGTCCGTGGTAGATGGGCTCATCCTCTTCAAGGGGCGCGTGTTCGTCGGCCCTTCATCCAGCACTCGCCGCGCCATCCTGGAGCTCGTGCACGGCGCGGGACATGAGGGCGTCCACAAGACTCTGCATCGCCTGCGCACGGATTTCCACTTCCCCAATGATCGGGTGATGGTCCAGGATTTCGTCCGCGCGTGTGAAGTGTGCCAGCGCAACAAGGGCGAACATCTCCAGCCCGGGGGCTTGCTGCAGCCGCTCGGCGTGCCCACGGCCATTTGGGAGGACGTCGCCATGGACTTCGTAGAAGCTCTGCCCAAGGTTCATGGGAAGTCCGTAATCCTCACGGTGGTGGACCGCCTGTCCAAGGCGGCGCACTTCATTCCCCTGGGTCATCCGTATACAGCTACTACGGTGGCGTGTGTGTTCTTCGCCGAGGTGGTACGTTTACACGGCATACCGGCGACCATTGTCAGTGATCGTGACCCCGTGTTCACCAGCGAGTTTTGGAGGGAGCTGTTCCGTCTCGCCGGTGTGAAGCTGCACATGTCGTCGGCGTTCCACCCGCAGTCCGACGGGCAGTCAGAGGCGACGAACAAGATCATTGCTATGTATCTCCGGTGCTTGACGGGAGACAGACCGAGAAATTGGCTGGAATGGTTGCCCTGGGCGGAGTTCTGCTATAACTCCTCCTACCAGCAATCTTTGAAGACATCGCCGTTCGAGCTGGTATATGGTCGCCCTCCGCCGTCCATTCGCACTTATGCTCCAGGAGATGCCCGTCTGCCGGCGGTAGACAAAGCTATGCGCGACCGTGATGAGTTTTTGGCCGAGGTTCGCGATCGCTTGGAGCAGGCCCAGCAGCACTACAAGGCGGTGTACGACCGCAAGCATCGGCTGGTCACATTTGCTCCTGGCCAGTGGGTTTGGCTGCGTCTTCTACACAGGCCCGTGGCGTCTCTCAACGTGCAGGGCAGGGGCAAGCTCGGACCTAAGTTTTTTGGTCCCTATCAAGTGTTGGAGCGAGTTGGCGAGGTGGCTTATCGCTTGGCGCTGCCGGCTGGAGCACGCATTCATGATGTTTTCCATGTCGGGTTGCTCAAGCCGTTCCATGGTGATCCTCCTGCTCAGGTGCCCGCGTTGCCACCAGTGGAGCATGGGCGGGTGGTCGTGCAGCCAGAAAAGGTGTTAAAGGCGCGTGTGGCTAGGGGACGTCGTGAGCTTCTGGTCAGCTGGACAGGAGCTCCTGCAGCAGAGACGAAGTGGGTCGACTTGGAGGAGTTTGTGCAGCACTTTCCAGATTATCAGCTCGAGGACGAGCTGCTTCTCCAGGGAGGGAGAGATGTTATGTGGGGATTGGCCTACAGCCGGCGCAAGAGGCACCAGGAAGGCCAGGCGCCTAAAGTTTGAGTCCAATAAGAGATATAGTTTGTTAGAGATAGATTCAATTAGAGATTTGGTTTGTTAATTTAGGCATTAAGTTAGCTAGAGTTTGTTAGCAGTTGGAGAGCTCCCTAGGCGCCATATAAGCCAGGGATTAGAGAGAGAAGAGGTAGGCTTTAGATTGATCTCATCTGTAAGCCGTGCCCCTGCCTTCCTGGTGCGACGTCGAGCTCCACGGCTCCGGCGCGCCGGCGAGGTCCAGGGCCACGTCCTGTAACCTCTTTCGAGTACAATCTTCGCCGCAATCCCCCTTCCAACCTCATCGCCCATAACAATGGCATACCTCAATCATAAGGTTCTCATTACCATCCAAGGCTCTAATCATCTTCAACAGTTTACAGGATGAACAAACTACTATGCTGACCTGAAACAACAGGAAAGCACAGGATCAACACCTAATCAAACTACAGCCAAACAAGGCACCTGCTAGAAATTAATTTTAACAGAGAAAATAAGGGCGTGGTAAACGAATTACCTTTGTCCCCTTTTATTTTTATTTTTATGTTTATTCTTCTTGCTCTGTTGCTTGTCATCTCCAAAAGTCAGTATCAAAGGAATGGTAAAAGTGCATTTTTCCTGCTCTTCATGGTCGTGATTAGCAGTACTTATCTCTAATATGAAAACAAAATAAGTGCCTAAGAGAACAATGGCACAGTGTTGGAAAACCAAAATAATTCATACTCAAATACATGAGCCATGAGTTCAACTTCAGTTTGCTGCCAATTAAATTTGCAGAGGCAGTGGCATTCATTGCTCTATAGCAGGAGAAAAAGGAGGAAAACTATCAACTGCTATTCTGAAATCTGATAGTACTCTACTCTATGAACAAAACTGCGCAAGGCATGGGAGGCGTGCCAGTGCAACTGGCATCCTTGCCGTTGCTGCTCTGGTCGGACACCTCATGCCTTCGTGCTGCATCAAAGCCATGCTGCCTCCAAAGCATTCTGTCAAACAAATCACAGGCATCAGTGTTATGGAGTGAGGAAACCTGCAGGTAAAATCATAAAATTATTATTGTAAGTATCAGTGCCTACTGCACAATGCCAATAACCATGATGGAGAGAAGGAGATGGGCGGGCGGGAACCTGCAGGTGCGAACTGCTCAAGAAGGCTGGGTTTTGGCAACCAGCAGACTGGCGACGGGGAAGATGGCACGGGGACGCGACCTAGCCCCGAGCCACGCTGGCCACGGACGCACCGTGAGCGGATCCGGTCGCCGCGACGGCGTCTTTTGACCTCCCTGCCTGCGCCAGGGCCGCTGCCCCCGCGTCGCTTTGCCGCGGCAGCGCCCTGGCCCCATGGGTCCCGCACGTAGGCCGCCGGGGCGCCGGGCTGCGCAACCGCCATTGCGCGGGAGGACGTGTTGTGTTCTGCGCCACGGCCTGGAGACGGTCCTTTGCCGGATTTGCGCCGGCAGCGTCAGCCCGGCCGACACGGCAGGAAGGGGAGAGGCAGAGAGATAGGGAGGATGGGAGGAAAAAACAAAAGAAGAGAGATGGATGTGACCACCTGTAAAGCCGCGGTGCCGGAGGTGTGAAGGCCCGTCGGGGGCGCGGAGTCGACGATGCTGAGGCCAGAGGGGTGCGGGACCGGCGACCTGGAAGGCAGAGGTGGGCAAGGGATGTAAGAGCATCTCCAGCAATAACCTCTATTTGAAGTCCCTACTTTCTTAAATAGGGGTCTTCCTATTGTTTTGGGGCTGTAGTTTTCTTCCAACTCCAGCAATAGTCCCAATTTTTCAGCCCTACTGTTCATATGTCACGCGGGACCTATCTGTCAGTGACACTACATTTTTCTTTTTTTTCTCCTTTTATTTCCTAGATAGATCTCTCTTCTTCCCGTCCCCATCCTCTCCACATGGACGAGCGCGAGCTCGGGCCGGCCCTCCACCGCGCGCTCCGCCGCTTCCCCTTCCATCCGTCGCCTCCCCTCCCATCCACGGCGTCCGCTGCCGTCCGCCGCCTCCGCTCTCATCCGCCGCCTTCTCTCCCACCAGAGCCTCCGCTCCCATCCGCTGCATCCACCACCTTTGTATCTCGCGGCTCGGCTCGGCTCCCCACCCATCCACCGCATCCACCGGCGAATCGAGCTCCAGCAGGGCGGGAGGCGGCAGATCGAGCTCCGACCGGGAGGGAGGCGGCGGATCGAGCTCCGACCGGGCGGTCCGAGCTCTGCTGCTCCTCGCGGCGACGGCGGCCGCAAGAGGAATCGAGGCCGGGAGCAGCCTGGCGGCGGCGGGTCCAGCCGGTGCTGTTGGGGGTGGCGGAGCTGTTGTTGTTGGGGGCGCGGAGGAGTCGGGGGAGGTCGAGCTGCGGGTCCAAGACCTTGTCGCCATTCGCATCGAGCCGACGTCGTGGACCACAAGGTCGTCGGGCGGCGGATCTACGGCCGGACGCGGAGGTGACGACGCGCGGGAAGCTCGGGGACGGTCGTGGCGGCGTCACGGCATGCAGGACCGGTGGCCGCGGAGGGGTGCTTGGGCGGCCGTCCAGAGGACCGGCCGGGGAGGCGGCTCCGCGCCATGGCGCAAGGTGAAAACTGCCCAACGGCAGTTTAGGGGCCTTCTCTCTCCTCCCGTGGGAGAAGGGGTCGGAGGGGGGGATTTGGGTGCCCCCCTAGAATTGGTGCCCGAGTAGGAGCCCTGTTGGAGTGCGTTTTTTCGCTCCCGGCCGCTACTTTATGAGTTGGGGCTCAAGTAGGGGCTCTGCTGGAGTTGCTCTAAGCGGATGTGGATAGAGTGCGGTTGTGCGGTGTTGAATGGATGTGGAGGAGGAGTAGGGTTTTCAAAGGGCAGGTAGCCGTCAGATCGAATGGATCGACGGCCAGCCATAGCTGGGCCGGTCGAGCTAGGTAGGTCAGGGCGAAAATGGCTTGTTTGTAGCCTGTTTAGTACTTGTTTCATTTTCACTTAATTAAGGCACACATATATGAAGTAACAAGCAAAATGATTTATCTTAAATACACATTTCTAAATGTAATATATAACAACTAAATTGTCATGTCGGAGTTTCAATTTTTTATCGTATTTGATATTTTATATAATTCAAATGAATTTTTGAGTACTTATTGGAATTAATTCCAAGATGAACTATGTGTACCTCTAATAAAATTCAAAAAATTATATAAAAGCTATATTTAGAATCATACATTGAAATTTAGCTCATACAATGGAAATAGAAGGAAAAATTAATTGTCTTCTAGAGATAATTCAAACTTCTAGCTCCAAATTAGCACATGATAATTAGAATAATATCTAAATTTGATAAAAAAATTATACAAAGTCACGTGGAAACATAATTTAGACCCCATAATCTTACAATAAAAAATGTGTATGATTTTGGTGTATAAGCATCATGTAAAAAATTCAAGTGGTTTCGACAAAGTGTTGTTGCACATCCATCGCATATGCATATATGGCTCTATATGACTTAGTGAGATATGTTCTCGATTGTGAAGGATGTATAGTATCACTTTATAGAAATCATTTGAAACTTTTATGGGATAATTATGGAGCATAAATATGTTGTTGTGTGAATTTGTGAAATTTTTTGACCAAGTTTAGCTATTACTGTAATTATTTGTTTAATTACTAATGAATAAATGTGAAAATATCATAAAGTGGTTAAAAAAATCTAAAAAGTTGCGTAGCCACATGATTTTTGTGTATGAGCGTCACATAAAAAATTCAAGTGATTTCGATAAAGAGTTGTTGAATATCCCTCACGAAGGCATATATGGCTCATGTACTCCTATGTAGCTAAGTGAGATATGTTCCTAGTTGTGACAGATGTATAATATCACTCTGTCGAAATCGTTTCAAAGTTTTACGAGATGATTATGGAGGCAAAATATGTTGTTTTGTGAATCAATAGAATTTTCTGATCAAGTTTTGCTATTATTGTAATTGTTTATTGAATTACTAAGAAATAAATGTGAAAATATCATAAAATGGTTAGAAAAATCTAAGAAGTTACGTAGCCACATGATTTTGGTGTATGAGCATCACATAAAAGATTCAAGTGATTTTGATAAAGAATTGCTGAATATTCCTCACAAAGACATATATTGCTCACATAGTCCTATGTAGCTAAGTGAGATATGTTCCTAGTTGTGAAAGATGTATAGTATCACTTTGTTGAGATCGTTTGAAACTTTTATGAGATGGTTATGGAGACAAAATGTGTTGTATAGCCACATATTTTTTGAAGTTTGTTTTAAAATTTTTTTATTACAGTTCAATTAATAAAAAAATAAAACACCCTAATACAACATAAACTAATGCTTATCCTAGTGGTTTGCACACGTCACTTTTGTTCCAAAGGTCTCAGGTTCGATCCCCAAGCAGACATTTTTTGCCAATTAAATTCTTGTTATTGTGTCTATTGCAACCATTTTAGGCTTATTGTAACACTTTTTCAGTGTTGCATTAGACAGAAAACCAAATCTATTCATCCAGGAACGATAGGTCATTTTCTCATCGATTCAAACTTTTTTTATCCAAATTTAAAAAATGTATGTAAGTTTCAAATCATTTCGGCTGCGGTCGGGGTGTGGCTGGGCACAGCTGGGGCGTGGCCAGGGTTGAAGGACCGAATAGGGCGACCAGCGAGGGGGAGTGAATGGGAGCCGATAAAAATTCTTCCCAAAGGTCGAACTCGGCCTATACCCCGATTGCCACTCCAAACGCTCGCGCACACAAAGAAAGCTCCAAACAAGACACACACAAGCCTAGAAGAACAAGAGACAAGCCTAGAAGCAAAGAGCGGAAGCACCAAAGCAAGAACCAAAGGTCTTAGGCACTGCTGCGAAGACCCTAGCGAACTGTCCGGGGTGACCGGGCGGACCGTCCGCGTGGAGGTCGCGGACCGTCCGGAAGGTCACGGCGGACTGTCCATAAATGCCACCGGAACCACCAGAGATGCAAGCCGAAATTCGGACCGTCCGTGGAGGTCACGCGGACTGTCCGCTAGTGTCGCGGACCGTCCGTGAGGCCTAGGCGGACTGTCCGCTAACCTCGCTGAAAACCCCAGACAAACCTCAAAGCACCCCAGACAAAATCTTGGTCGCGCGGACTGTCCGTGACACCCTCGCGGACTGTCCGCCAAACCCCACTCAACAAAAACCTCGGGCCAAGATGGATTGAAACGAAGACGCTCAAGAACACGCGAAGAACACGAAGAACATCAACGCTGCCTGGGCCTCGCGGACCGTCCGCACGGGCCTCGCGGACCGTCCGCCAAGCACGAACAGAACAGAAAAATGCTCAAGCTCGGGAGTCAACTCCACCTTTCCATCACCGGATCTCCCAAACGGCTAAAACTCTTGAGACAAGATTTGGGGGAGATGATAAGAAACACAAGAGGAAGCTATGCCCCAAAAATCTCGACTCCTAAGCCACTAAATCACCGGGAATCGCGGATCACACGAACCACCACCATGAACTCGGGCACCAACCAAAAACGCACGAATCGAAGGCTCTCCACAGCGTTTGAGGGGTCAAGATCACACACAAACATGCGCAAGGCATCCACCCATGATCCCCTCAAAGAAATCCGTGAAGAAACGCCCTCAAATCCCCGAATCAAGCGAAGAATGAAACTCCCCAAAAATAGCCCCGAAAATGACACGAAAATCATAAGGGACTAGGAGATCACCGCAATGCCGAATGCTTCCATACATCCAGAGGTCAGAGTCTGTACAAGAGTCTAACCTAAGGAATCCAGAGGGAAAAGAAGCAGTTCAGAGAAATCTACCAGGGGAGAAAGCTCTAGAGTCCAAGAGAGAGATGCCATCCACCTCTCCGCTATTTATACGAAGTCCATCGAAGGGAGGTAAATGACCATGCTACCCTACTGCTTAAATGAAGATACAAACCCTCAGGGGCATTTTGGTCGAGTCTTCATCGGACGGACATGGTTCCACCGCGGCTTCGCTTTACCTCGACGCAAACCCCGCGATCACGCCACGTGCCCTCCGCCTCGAAGCTTCCCGAAGCTCCCGGATCACCGTCTCCGTCGCCTCGGGCCTCCGTGCTTGGTTTTGAGGCCCAAACCAAGAAACCGTCCACCGATGGTTTTGTGGGCAAACCACCAAACCCCGCGTGCAAGCTTCAGGCTTCATCCGCTACCTTGCACCGGCCCATGTTCACGACTTCAGCCCGCCAGTCTTGCACCGCACGGCTCGCACTTGACCCCATCGGCCACCGGGTCCATCGAACCAAGCCTACTTGCCACTCCATCACCCGGAGGCCGCCACGGCTAAGGCCTTTTGCGCTTGTTCTTCACCTGCACCGACACGAGTCAAACCGCAACATGTACCTGCACACTTAGCCAAGCATCAGGCCAGACAACGTTGTCAATCACTCATCACTAAGGAGCAACCCTCCACTGGTCCTCGGACACACCTGGTCCTCAATCTCCCCCTTGATGAGTGCATTGACAACACCCATAGAAATCACATAGAGAAAAAGAAAAGAAAACAACCACGAACACAAACCTCCCAAGCAAGTGATCAAAAGCCAAAGAGCAAACAAAAACTTGATCACTCGCCAATCCAAGTCTCGGCCCCCTAAGACAAGGGCAACGGCTCGACACAGCCGAGACAAAACAAAGCTCTCAAAGAGCACATCACAAAGCACAAAACTCAGGAAAAACAAAGGAGCTCCCCCGGCACATATGCAAACTCCCCCTGAGCAAAAGCAACCTCTTCTTCTCAATTTTTCTCCTCACATGCCACTTCTCACAAATGCATACCAATTTTTCACAAAAACTTCCAATGCATGAAAATTCTCCCCATATCATACAAATGTCTCCCCCTTGTTGACAATGCATGAATCAAGGTATATGAAACTCTTCCCCTTGTTTTCATGAAAAATACATGTAAAAACACATATACAATCTACCAAGCTTCTCAAATATACAAAGAGCACAACAAAATGCTACAAAAGAGACATAGAGCAAGCAAAGTAGACATGGTGTATCTAGCACATTGCCATCAAGAAGGTAGAGACATATAAGCATGTGACATGGCCAAAAGCAATTTTAAGCAATTTTCATAAAGAAATAGTCATCTCATGAGCAAGACTCTCTCTATACCAAATTGAACATAAATTCACTAGATCATCCAAAGTTTATGCAAGATCACAAATTCTCATCACAAGATCATTATAAACGCCCACAAGCTACTCAAGTCATGTTAAAGCCACCGAGTCATGTGTCTACTTCTTAAAATGAGACTTCTCATGGTAGACAAGCATGCTACGGTTTAGCACCCAAGATATGAATATCAAACCATAAAAACATGATTAGGAGCTCAATTTTCAAGCATAAGGTAATTCATACACCAATTTCATTTTCAAGTTTAAACATGGTACATGAAGTGCCTTTGCGGCAAAAAGAAGCTTATGCTCCTCCCCAAGCAAGCAAAAGGGCTAAACATTTACAACGACAGCAAGGTCTTTGACCTCAAGCAAGGAGAACATGATTCTCAAGCACAAACTAAACATGATATAGGCATTTAAGCACAAATTGAGCATAGACAAGCATCTACTCATGAGAGACATCATTTTAGCATTTTCATCAAAAGAAAGCTATCTCAACACAAATATATGGCAAAACCATCAAGAGCATAGCATTCACATCCACAATTTACCAAACATGCACATATCTCACAAATAGCACATCGGTGATCAATGTATATAAGAGAAGCTCAATCCTAGCTCAAGTGATCCAAAGATGGCTATCCTACCAGGTTTTGTACAGAAAGTAAAATGCATGAATGAAATGCAACAAAATGAACATATGACACATGTATACATGAGAAGCTCCAAGACCCAACTAGAAAGGAAAGCACACCCCAAGCTCACCCCGCAAGCGAGTGAAAGTGACTTGGTCAAGCGGTTTGGTGAAAACGTCGGCTAGCTGGTCTTGGGTAGGGACATAGGACAAAGATATGTTTCCCTTCTCAACATTGTCCCTCAGGAAGTGGTACCTCACTTCTATGTGTTTTGTTTTGGAGTGGAGGACAGGATTTTTGGCTATGCTTATGGCACTGGTGCTGTCACAGAAAAGTGGAACCTGGGAGCACTCCTCTCCAAAATCACTCATGGTATATGTCATCCAAAGCAGCTGGAAACAACAACTAGCAGCTATGATGAGGACATGACACCCATGCATACGACCATGATTGGTGCATGGAATGGAGTAGAAGAAGTCCAGCAAGGGTGTCCAAGTCGAAGAGGAGGCACGAGGCTAATCCGGTTCGAGTCCCCAAGGTGGAGGCCCAAAAGAATTCAAGTTCGAGCCCAGTTCGGAGTCCAGGACCAGTGCACACTAAAAACGACGCCCAGGTCGCATACGAAGTCGGTTTTGGACGTTCTTTATATGGCTGGAAGCAGAATTTCATAAGGCTTCCAATGGCACCGGTTTGAGGCCCAAATTCGTCCCGAGTCAACAGGAATCGTCGAAAGAAGTTGACGTCCAGAATCTGCCAAGGTGCTGCGTCGCCGGTTTGTTGGGCCTTAAGCCCAAGTTGAGGGCGCCCCATCCTAGGTCGCCCTCAACCCTAGGATGCCCCTATTCATATACTCAGTAGCCGCCGCATTTAGAACTCGAGTTTGTTTTACAAGTTAGCTTTAGCTACAACCGAACAGCCGCATAGCGCTGCCTTCGTGTATTGCAGACTCCACCTTCGAGTGATATTAAGATTGCTTGCCTCGAATTCTTGTTCGTTCTTCGATTGCGTATAGGAATTGATCTTCGTGATCAGGCTGATCTTGCGCCGGCAAGGTTGGTAACCATCGGGAGTTGGTTCAGCGATTGCATTGGCGCTTCGAGTCTCGCTCGTCGTAGTCGGATCGTGAGGGTCACCTCCCACCAAATCGAAGTTATCTCCACTCACTGAAAGATCGGGCACTCCCCCTCTATCAAGCTACATACTCAGCCTCGGTGGTGGATTGGGCTACACTCGATTGCTTGCGAGATGACCAAGAGACCAAAGAAGAACCAAGGAACTGACAACACCCAGAAGTCGACTTGCGGTCCAAACGACACCCAGCGAAATCCGCATTAGAAAACCCATGAAGCCTGAGTGTCGAGGAGGCAGAGTACCAAAGACCAAACTCAGGAGTGTAGTTCAAGTACCTGAAAATCCGCTTGATGGCCTGCCGATGTGAAGTCCTCGGTGAAGCCTGAAAACGAGCGCACAGACACACACTGAACTGTATGTCTGGCCTCATCGCCGTCAAGTAGAGGAGGGAGCCGATCATGCTCCGGTACTCCTTCTGGTCCACGGGTTCGCCGTCCTCGTCCGCGTCCAAAGCCGTAGTCATACTCATCGGTGTAGTCAGCAGCTTGGAGTCGTTCATGCCAAACTTCTTCACCATGTCCCTGGTGTACTTCGCCTGATGTACAAAGGTCCCGTCCTTGCACTGCTTGATCCGGAGACCCAAGAAAAACTGCAGCTCGCCCATCATGGACATCTCAAATTCCCTGCTCATGTCATCTGCAAATCTGGCAACAAGATCATGAGAAGAGCCACCAAAGGTTATGTCATCCACGTATATCTGAACAATCAATAGGTCATTCCCATGCTTAAGGAGGAACAGGGTCTTATCAACTGTGCCCATCACAAACCCCTTACTCAGCAAAAAGCCTCTCAACCTGCCATACCAAGCTCTAGGTGCCTGTTTCAACCCATAGAGTGCTCTCTGGAGTTTGTATACACGGTGTGGGTATTTTTCACTCTCAAACCCCGGGGTTGCCTCACATACACTTCTTCCTCTATCACCCCATTCAAGAAAGCACTCTTGACATCCATTTGGTACAACTTGAACCCTTTAGCCACAGCAAAGGCTAGAAGGATCCTAATTGCCTCCAAACGGGCCACAGGAGCAAATGTCTCCTCACAGTCTATCCCCTCCTTCTGGTTGAACCCCTGCACCACCAACCTCGACTTGTTTCTCACAAACATCCCATTCTCACCCTCTTTGTTCTTCCACACCCACTTGGTACCTATGGGACGAAAATTTGGTGGTGGATCGACTAACACCCAGACTTGGTTTCTCTCAAAGTTTTCCAACTCTTCATGCATGGAATTCACTCAATTCTCGTCAGAGAAAGCGTGTCGAATATCTTTGGGCTCAAACGACGCAACAAAGCCAGAATGAGCAAAATGAGAGGAATTCCTTGACCTTGACCGTGTAGTGCATTCATGAAGGTCACCAATGATGGTCGTCGGTGGGTGATCAACTTGTACTCGTAGGGGATCCTCTCGCCTGGACACAACCTCCCCCTCAGCAGCAGCCTCCACTCGAACAGCCTCAGTCGTAGTGGGTTTAGGGGATGGTCCATCCTCGATCATCGTCGTAGTAGTGGAAGTAGCGTGTACACGATCAGCCACGGGAGCACCACCATCATCATCGTCATCGTCTCCATCTCCATCCTTCTCATCCTCAAAGATCCTGGCACCAATCTCCTCATCACCTGCACACTCAAAAGCAGAAGAGCTACATGGTTGTGTCTCGTCGAAGGTTACCTCGCAAGTCTCCATGATTCGGTTAGTGTCAAGATTGAGCACACGATATGCTCTAGAGTGAATCGCATAACCAAGGAAAATCCCATCCGAACATCTAGATTCAAACTTATCCAACTTGCCCTTCTTCAGAATGAAACACTTGCAACCAAAAGCTCTAAAGTGACTCACCTTGGGTTGTCGGCCATGCATCAGCTCATAAGAGGTCTTCTTCTTGAAAGCACGAAGGAAAATGCGATTTGAGACATAGCAAGCGGTATTGACCGCCTTGGCCCAGAAACGCCTAGGAGTCCTATGCTCATCGAGCATCGTCCTGGCCATCTCACAAAGGGTCCGGTTCTTCCTCTCCACAACGCCATTCTGGCAAGCGACGTATGGAAAGGAGTACTGATGATCAAGACCAAGATCACTGCAAAAGGCATCAAAATGAGAGTTCTTAAACTCTGTGCCATTGTCACTGCGTATAGCTCGAATGGCATCTCCATGTCTCTCATTCTTCAACCTCAAGATCAAGTCCCGAACAAAGCCAAATGTCTCACTCTTATCCTCCAAAAAGAAAACCCAAGAGTATCTCGAAAAATCATCAACAACCAAAAGAACATACCACTTCCCACCAGCAGAGCGAACACGAGCTGGCCCAACCAAATCCATGTGCAATAGCTCACAAGGTCGCTCGGTCATGACAGATGTCAAGGGGGCGTGAGAAGCGGCAACCATCTTACCATGCCGACAAGAAGCACAAACCAAATCGTTCTCGAATTTCAACTTAGGCAATCCTCGGACAAGATCAAGACCACTCAAGCGGGAAAGCAACTCAAAGCTCAAGTGTCCCAACCTCCTATGCCATTTCCAAAGCTCGGCCGAAACGCCAGCAACAAAGCATCGAGGAGGACCAACAGACTGGGAAAAATCGGCACGAAAGATTTAGCCCTCGGGGACGATCGTACAGATAAGATCGCCTCGAGAATCAAGCACACGAGAAGCAACCGACTTAAAATGAACCTCAAAACCTTCGTTAAGTAATTGAGATACTGACAACAGGTTGAAACCAAGTGACTTGACCAGGGCCACACTTCTTAAGGTCACCTTGCTACTCACCTTCACCATACCTTCAGCAAGCACTCGTCCTCTCCCATTATCCCTGATGAGGACATCACCGGCTCGGATACGACTATAATAGCAAGTTTTGATTCTATGGTGAACCAAATCTTTATCATCATCGTATTTGGTATATTGGATGAATTATTGCTGCACCATGATGTATGTTGCTTGTCATTTTCAGAAATACTGACGTGGATAAAAAAGAGTGTTAATCATACATGGCAAGCATGGAGGACCAAAGAAGTTGATTGGGGGCCAAGTACAAGTATTCCTCACGTCCTCCACCAGGCCACCACATCACTTTTGGCCCAAAGAAGGAAAGAGATCAATGCCAACACGTTTTGGGCGCTGGATTCAGACTGTATGATTGGGCCAACTTCCAACGGACGCCACGAACACATATGTAGTCGGATTTGTGTGTTCAAGTACTTCCTGGAACCAGGAGGAAGTCAACTTTCATATGGATCTAGACTCATGTCCATATCTATCCTGAGGCGTCCGCAATCGACAAAACATTGACCGGAGGTTTTTCTGTCTAGAGTGTTGCGCCACCTTATTTTGGCCCAATGGGCTGTGTATCAAGTTGGATCCATTAGGGACGTGTCCTAAGGTTGGAGCACGACCCTAGCACCCCTGTGGTTGTCCTCCCCCTGCCATATACTCCTTAGCCACAGTCGAGAACAATGGGGTTTTGTTTCGTTGTAAGTTTAGCCATTGCTACTTCCTTGTAGACACGTGTGTCGGCTAGACCACCTGTTCTACCTGATTCGGAACCCCACCTTATTGAGTTGTGACTCAGCGTGATACCTTCATTCATATATGGTATTTTTAGTACTTGTTCCATACTTGTTCTTGCTTGTTCTTCGATTGCTCGCAGGAACGAGTGCCGTAGTGGCGGTTGACGCGCTCCACAAGATCGTTGCAGCCATAGGAGGTGGTGTATCGGTTGCTAAGGTGCATCCTTGAAAAGGTTGTAGTCGGGCCGTGAACGTCATCTCCTCCAATCGAGTTATCCCCCACGCCTCTCATCGAAAGATCGGCCACAAACCCTAGCAGGTTCGCATCAGTTGGTAATCAGAGCCAGGTTTATCGGTGAGAGACTAGCAATCCTTTGTTGTTTTTAACTTCCTATAGTCCAGAAAAGCCACAAAAAAATTTAGATTAGTTTACCCGCTGTCCCATAAACCTTTTAAGCCTTTACTAGTACTGCTTAGTTTGGGCTTGTTGAGTTTTCGGTTGCATCAGTTGTGTCGAGTTGCTGGTCTTAGTGTCTAATCCTTTAGAGTTTTGAGTTCTATCACGTTTTGTCACCACGAGATCCATTGTCATCATATACATCGCTGCTGCATTTTGGCCATCACGGATTCATCTTAAGTCTGATTCGTGTGTTTAAATACAATCTGGAAAGCTTATCTTGTTACCTTTCCAATGGATCTAGCCTTGTCCTGAAATTCATTTTGAGCATTCCGCAATTGTGCTAGAGATCAGCGATTTGCAATCTGTGTAAACTCATTCTTTTGTGCGGATTTGTCTTGATTTTTCAGCAAGGGAGAAAGAAAGAAATAGAAAAAAAAGAAGAGAAAAGAGGAGAGAAAAGATTTTGATCTTGCTGCATTGGTGTAAAAAAAAGAAAGAAAAGGACAGAGGAAGAAAAAAATTTGGGGCTGATTCCTTTGTGTTCTTTGTGCTGTACTAGTTGCTCTTTGTTGGTGACTACCTTTGTGCCTAGGCTCATGTCTCTAGCTTGGTTTAGCCTAGGACCAGCACTGTGCCGCCATTGAGCGATTATTCAGCTTGTTTTTTTAACTAACGTGGTACTAGTCATTCCTTGTATCAGCCCACCTATAGCTCCACATATTCGACTACAGCTTGACAGGTCTTGTTGCTGCGGCACCGATACACTATCTTCGAGGTTGCTGTCTTGTTGGTTGCCGTCTCATCCTGTTTTGCATGGTAAGAACTTGTAAGAGCTTGTTTTGAACAAGTTGAGTTTGAGAGAATTACACCGACACATCCTAGTAGTTAATAGGGGA
The DNA here is from genome assembly GCA_036936925.1 of Cenchrus fungigraminus. NCBI lineage: Eukaryota > Viridiplantae > Streptophyta > Magnoliopsida > Poales > Poaceae > Cenchrus > Cenchrus fungigraminus. The sequence goes on along the minus strand of CM072773.1, from coordinate 92,538,551 downwards.
TACATATTATTTTTGTGTTTCTTGTTTTCTACTAATCATGGCAGGTGATATAAAGATTTTTGAGCAGTTGAAGCTAGACCCTCATCTTCAAGATGTCATTCAACAATTACCATTATATGCTAGTATGTTTGATCCTCATGCTTACATTGAATGGGAGCTTAAGGTAGATGCAGAATTTGATAAGTATGACTTGTCTGAACATCAAATGATTTTTGCTGCATCTAGTGCTTTAACAAATTTTGCTTTGACTACATGGAAGCATATTTGTAGGTACAACAAAGTTCCACAAACTTGGAAAGATTTTAAAATACTTTTTTGTGATGAATATGTTCCTGAATATTATGCTGATTGCTTGCTTGCAAAATTAGACAACTTGAAGCAAGGTAGTAGAACTATCAAGGAATACTATCATACCTTTAAGATTTGTGTCATGTTTGGTGGATTAGATGAATGCAAGAAAGATGTTATGAGTAGGTTCCTGAAAGGGCTTAATTCTGAAATTCGAACCATGTTAATTAGCAACTCATACAACAATATTGCTTCTTTGTTTTCGCTTGCTCTTAGCGTTGAAAAGGATATTTTTTTGTCTGTGAATACCTGTAAGAATAATGAGGCCCATAATGTTGACAATTTGTCCACTCTGCATGCTAATCAAGAGCAACAAATAGTGGAACCTACTGCTGATTTGATTTTGTCACAAGATGAATTGTTTGCTGTTCGTTGTGATAAAGAGGAATTGTGTATTGATGCTTCGTTTACTCCTATGCCACAAGTTGTGAATAAGAGTGATACTTCTTCTCAGATTGCAGCACCTTTACTAGAGTTAGAGCACTCTCTTTTTCCCCTTGTTGTTCATAACATTTTGCAGGAGGAAGAGAACAATATATTTGAGTGCATTCAGCAATTTGAGCAACAACATGCGTCGCAAAAGTGTGAAAAGAATGATTGTGCAGCACCTGTAATGTCAAAGGTGAGTCAGCAAAGCAACAAACTCAATGCTGAAATCAGTCCATGTGAGTATGATCACGCTTCACTCGTATCTACAACACACCTAGTACATGGAGATGATGATTCTATTCTTGATTATACACATGCTGAAACAAGGCGTGTTCATTGCATTACTAGTGAGAAAGAGGAGTTTCAAATTATATCTTCTTCAAATTGTTTAGGTTATATCGAACTTGATTTTCTTTGTGACCTGAAAAGTTTGGTGAATGAATTATATGACAAATCTGATTTGCCAAGTTTTAATCATTGTTTGCTTCATGCAATTGGTAAATATGATAGCGAAGGACAATATTTGGTGCATAGAATTTATATTTGCTCAGATCTGAAATCTCCATTTGGGTTACATGACCATGATAAAATAGGGGGCTGCACTAATGCTAACAATGTCTCGCAAAGTCCTTCTAGATTTTCTCTTAAGCAATAGGGTCACCCCAAAGAAGGGGAGCATTGCTAGTTCTCGCTTTGCAGCATACAAGTCGCTTTGTGTCCCAACATCGAGGCAAGAACTTTTAGATGCCACCGGAGCAAGTCGAGGACGACTTGCAGCCAAGAAGGGGAGAATGATGAGGACATCACCAGCTCGGATACGACTATAATAGCAAGTTTTGATTCTAAGGTGAACCAAATCTTTATCATCATCGTATTTGGTATATTGGATGAATTATTGCTGCACCATGATGTATGTTGCTTGTCATTTTCAGAAATACTGACGTGGATAAAAAAGAGTGTTAATCGTACATGGCAAGCATGGAGGACCAAAGAAGTTGATTGGGGGCCAAGTACAAGTATTCCTGACGTCCTCCACCAGGCCACCACGTCACTTTTGACCCAAAGAAGGAAAGAGATCAATGCCAACACGTTTTGGGCGCTGGATTCGGACTGTATGATTGGGCCAACTTACAACGGACGCCACGGACACATACGGAGTCGGATTTGGGCGTTCAAGTACTTCCTGGAACCGGGAGGAAGTCAACTTTCATATGGATCCAGACTCATGTCCATATCTATCCTGAGGCGTTCGAAATCAACCAAACATTGACCGGAGGTTTTTCTGTCCAGAGTGTTGCGCCACCTTATTTTGGCCCAATAGGCTGTGTATCAAGTTGGATCCATTAGGGATGTATCCTAGGGTTGGAGCACGACCCTAGCACCCCTGTGGTTGTCCTTCCCCTGTCATATACTCCTTAGCCACAGTCAAGAACAATGGGGTTTTGTTTCGTTGTAAGTTTAGCCATTGCTACTTCCTTGTAGACACATGTGTCGGCTAGACCACCTGTTCTACCTGATTCGGAACCCCACCTTATTGAGTTGTGACTCAGCGTGAAACCTTCATTCATATATGGTGTTTTTAGTACTTGTTCCATACTTGTTCTTGCTTGTTATTCGATTGCTCGCAGGAACGGGTACCCTAGTGGCGGTTGACGCGCTCCACAAGATCGCTGCAGCCATAGGAGTTGGTGTATCGGTTGCTAAGGCGCATCCTTGAAAAGGTTGTAGTCGGGCCGTGAACGTCGTCTCCTCCAATCGAGTTATCCCCCACGCCTCTCATCGAAAGATCGGCCACAAACCCTAGCAGGTTCGCATCAATCCCCGAAAGTGATGTACTCCCTCGTACTCACCGGGGTGAGGCTGGAGAACCACCCACGATCTCCGGTCATGTGTCTTGAGCAACCGGAGTCGATCAACCAAAAGTTCTCCAAGCCTCCCACCTGCAATAAAAAACGGGGACGAGAATGAGCAAGTGACTCAACACTGGGGTTAGTACCAAAAGAGTCAAACCAGTGCTGAGCCATTTGCTCAAAAGAAGGGTTAGCAAAATCCATCCCCCCAAAACCTCTAGGCGGAGCCCTCTCACGCCTACCACCAAGGGACCTGTCACGTGTCACTGGAGGAGTACGCGCACCACGAGGAGGAAAACGTGGCCCGTAGTCCATCTGAGACCCAAAGCTCCGATCGTGCCTCCCAAACTCGTAACGGTCACGAGAAGGAGCACGTCGAGCCAACTCACCACGCCCAAACCCAACACGCCTATCTCTCTGAGGGAACACACCTCCACCTCCACCTCCACGAGGAACTATCCTCACAAACACATCACCCCTAGGTAGAGGCCCTCTGCGAGGCTCAGGCACACCACGAGCAAGGTGGTACCTGTCCTTGTTGCCATCTCCCTAGCAAACCTCTCATCCCTCTTCCTCCGGAAACAGAACTCATCATTATGCCCATCCCTCCCACAATACTCACAATGGAAGCGGATTGGCACTGGCTTAGGCTGTGGCTTCTCTACAAGCTTCTCTCCAGCTTTCTCTCCTGTCTTCCCATCAAAGACACTCCCCTGGGTGCTCACAAACTTGATGGATTTTTGGTAGTTTTCAGCTTTGTGGGGGAACACTGGAGGATCTGGGGTTGTGTCTAGCTTATTTCTGAGATGGTTTGGTTTAGGTGCAAATTTGTTCATGGGTGTGGTGTGTGGTGGAATGGGAATCTCTCCGGCTTTCTCTTCTCCCTCACCACTCTTCTCACCACACTTGTCAGCCCCCAACGCCTGACCATCAAACCTCTTGAACTGAGCCAACATCAAACTCAATTGTGGCTCATGCCCAGACAATCACCCCATCATTTTCCTCAATTCATCATTTTCTTCCTACAGACGATCAACATAGTGTGCAAGTTCCATGTTTTTCAAAGCATGCATTTCACAGGTAGAGCATGATGTAGGAAGAGGAGCTTTCAATGCCGCCTCAAGAGAAACAATTCTAGTGTGAGACTCATCTAGCCTAGCATGCAAAACAGGACATGAGGTACAAGCACCTAGTAAAGCTGGCCTAGACTTCAACTCATCACACTCAATCCTAACCACATCTAGTTCCTCCAAAGTAGAGGCATCCTTCTCCTTGAGGGCAGTCAAATCAGCAAGAAAAACTGAACAATCACCACAATCAATCTCATCCGACACCACAGGAGCAGACTTCAAAGCGACTATCTCATTCCAAGCATTCAGAAGCAAGGATTCAAGCTCAGCTACCTTGTCCTTAGCATCACCCAACAGAGACCTAAATTCCCTCTTCTCCTTGTTGGTCTTTCTAAACACATCATCACGGTTATCAAGCAACTCATTGAGCCTAGCATTCTCCTCTAGCAAGAAGTTGGGATCCTGTCGTACCTCTTCATCGGAGTCGGAGTTCGAATCTGAGCTGTGCTTCCCACCCTTCTTGCATTGCGCCATGCCGCAAAAGCCTCCTTGTGCGATGAAGCTGAGGCCGGTGAAGTTCTTGCCCGTGTGCCGCTTGTCCTTGCGCTTCTCTTGCTCATCCTCACTGCTCGAGTCGGAAGAAGCATCGCTTGATGTCGAGTCGATGTCGCTCGCTCCGACCACCATTGCTTGAGCGGTCTTCTTCTTGTACCCGCCACCCTTCTTGTGCCTTCTCTCGCCCTTGTCCTTGTGCTTGTCCTTGTAGTCGTTCCGGGATCGGTGCTTGTTGTAGTCATGCTTGGGCTTGCCCTTGTAGTCATTCTTGATCTCCATGGCTTCAGGGCATTCGGCGATGAAGTGCCCATGCTTCCCGCACCAATAGCACATCCCTGAGCTCCACCTTGCATTCTTGCGGTTCTCGTACATCCGCCCAAACCTCTTGCTCAACAATGCGAGATCGTCCTCGCTCAGCACCTCAAAGTCCTCATCTGGCAAAGACACAAGACAAGACAAAGAGAAACCACAAGGGTTAGCGTTAAACATTCATGATGGCAAATGAGCCTTTGGCCCCATATGATCAAAATAAGCTATCCAACCACAAATTAAGCATAGCCAAGCCACTAAAACATGTCAAGATCATGTAAAGGCATTTACTCACAAGAGAGCATATATATGAAATTTTTCAAAAACATAGCCATCAACCATGGATACAAACCAAGATTATCAAGAGCTAAGCCAAACTAACCATAGCTTACCAAATTAGCTCACAAAGACATATATGTCATTCCATGGTGAACAATGTGTATAAGAGAAGCCTTTCCTAAACAATGCATATGATACAAAATGCATGCAACCTAAGATACAAAGATGCCTATACATCATGTTACATATGCCATGCCAAATGCAAGAAATGCACAAAGGAAAGCTATACATATGCTACAAAGGAGCTCCCACACGCCAACTCAAGAAATCAAGCAAACACCGAGCTCCCCCCGCAAACGAGTGAAAGTTGCTTGATCTAGGGGTTTGGTGAAAATATCGGCTAGTTGTTCATGTGTGGGTACATGGATCAAAGCTATCTTCCCTTTCTCTACGTTGTCTCTCAGAAAATGATACCTCACTTCTATGTGCTTGGTTTTGGAATGGAGCACTGGGTTCTTTGCAACGCTTATGGCACTAGTGCTATCACATTGAAGTGGGACATGGGTATACTCCTCACCAAAGTCACTCATGGTGTATGTGATCCAAAGGAGCTGAGAGCAACAACTAGCTGCGGCCACATACTCTGCCTCGGTAGTGGATTGAGCAACACTCGACTGTTTGCGGGAAGACCAAGATACCAAAGAAGAACCCAAGAACTGGCAAGTCCCAGAAGTGGACTTCCTATCCAACCGACACCCGGCAAAATCCGCGTCTGAAAATCCATGAAGCGCCAAAGAAGAAGACGCAGAGTACCAAAGGCCGAAGTCGGGAGTGTGTCGCAAATACCTGAAAATGCGCTTGACTGCTTGCCGATGCGAAGTCCTCGGAGAAGCTTGAAAACGAGCGCACAGACACACCGAGAATTGAATGTCCGGCCTCGTCGCCGTCAAGTAGAGGAGTGACCCGATCATGCTCCGGTACTCCTTCTGGTCCACGTGTTCACCTTCCTCGTCCGCATCAAGAACTGTAGTCGTACTCATAGGCGTCGCCATGGCCTTGGAGTCCTCCATCTTGAACTTCCTCACAATGTCCTTGGTGTACTTAGCTTGGTGCACAAATGTTCCTTCCTTTGATTGCTTGATTTGTAGCCCGAGGAAGAACTGCAACTCGCCCATCATGCTCATCTCAAATTCCCTGCTCATATCTTCTGCAAACCTTGCAACAAGAGAGTTAGACGAGCCACCAAAGACAATATCATCCACGTATACCTGCACAATCAGGATATCTCTGTCCTGCCTGAGGAGAAACAAGGTCTGGTCGACCTTCCCCATCTCAAACCCTCTCTCAAACAGGAACCCCCTCAACCTACCATACCAAGCTCTAGGCGCCTGCTTCAACCCATACAGCGCCTTCCTCAACTTGTAGACCCGGTGAGGGTACTTCTCACTCTCAAACCCCGGTGGTTGCCTCACAAACACCTCTTCCTCCAAAACACCGTTCAGAAAAGCACTCTTCACATCCATCTGGTACAACTTGAACCCTTTAGCCACGGAAAAAGCTAGAAGGATCCTGATCGCCTCCAAACGAGCTACAGGAGCGAAAGTCTCCTCGTAGTCGATCCCCTCTTTCTGACTGTACCCCTGAGCAACAAGTCTCGACTTGTTCCTTACCACTTCTCCTTTCTCTCCCTCTTTATTTTTCCACACCCATTTTGTCCCAATCGGCTTACACCCTGGGGGAGGGTCAACCAACACCCAAACTTGGTTCCTCTCAAAATTCTCCAACTCCTCATGCATCGAGTTAACCCAATTATGATCAGATAACGCATGTCCAATGTCTTTGGGCTCAAAAGTGGCAACAAAAGCAGCATGAGCGAAATGAGAATTGTTCCGAACCCTCGACCGTGTAGTACGTTCATTCATGTCGCCGATGATTCTCGAAGCTGGGTGATCCACTTGCACTCGTCGGGGAGGTTCTCGCCTTGATGCTACCTCCCCCTCAACAGCAGCTTCGCCTTGATCTGGGTTTGTCGTTGTAGGTGTGGGAGAGGGTCCATTCTCGATCGTCGTCGAAGTAGTAGGTACATGTTCAGCCGCGGGCCTCACACCGTCATCTTCATCATCTCCATGTTCATGCTCCTCCTCCTGAAAGATCTCCTCGCCAAGTTCGTCGTCACCTGCACACTCAAAAACAAGCTGACTACGTGGCTGTGTCTCGTCGAAGGTCACCTCGCAAGTCTCCACGATTTGGTTAGTTTCAAGATTGAGCACACGAAATGCTCTAGAATGAGATGCATAACCAAAGAAAATACCATCGACAGACCTAGCCTCGAACTTGTCCAACTTCTTCCCTTTCTTCAGAATGAAGCATTTACAACCAAAGACATGGAAGTGACTCACCTTGGGTGTGCGACCGTGCATCAACTCGTAACAGGTTTTCTTCTTGTGAACCCTGAGGTAGATCCTGTTCGACACATGGCACGCGGTATTGACCGCCTCAGCCCAGAACCTTCTCGGAGTCCTATGCTCGTCGAGCATCGTCCGAGCCATCTCGCACAAGGTCCTGTTTTTCCTTTCCACCACGCCATTCTGGGGAGGCGTATACGGACTCGAAAACTGATGTTCAAGACCCAAGTCATGGCAAAAAGTTTCGAAGCGAGAGTTTTTGAATTCCGAGCCATTGTCACTGCGGATCGCTCGTATGGCATCTCCGTGCCTCTCGTTTCTTAACCTCAAGACAAGATCTCGAACAAAACCAAACGTCTCCCCCTTCTCCTCAAGAAAGAACACCCACGCATACCGAGAGTAGTCATCCACCACAACAAGGACATACCACTTCCCACCCGCAGATCGCACACGAGCTGGGCCAACAAGGTCCATATGGAGCAGCTCGCATGGACGCTCAGTCATCACATCGGTGAGAGGCGGGTGAGAAGAGGCTACCATCTTGGCATGCCTACACGGCGCACAAACCAACTCTTTCTCAAACCTCAATCGTGGCAATCCTCGGACCAACTTGAGTTTACTCAAGCGAGACAAAAGGTCAAAGCTCAAGTGACCCAACTTCCTATGCCACTTCCACAACTCACTCGAAGAACCAGCCAAGAAGCAACGCTCCACACCAGAAGACTGAGAAAAATCAGCTCGGAACACTTGACCCTCGGGAACGACCATGCAAACAAGATCCCCCCGAGAATCTAAAATCCGAGAACCACCAGGCCGAAACAACACCTCAAAACCCTCATCCAACAACTGGGACACAGAAAGCAAATTGTATCCAAGCGATTGAACAAGAGCAACACGCCTGAGAGTGATCTTGTCACTTACCTTAATCTCACCTTCTGACAGCACACGCCCTCGCCCATTGTCCCCAAAAGTGATGTACTTCCTTGTCACCACCGGGACGAGACTTGAGAACCACCCCTTGTCTCCGGTCATATGCCTCGAGCAACCGGAGTCAATCAACCAAATGTTCTTCAAGTCTCCCACCTGAAATTCAAAAGCGAGCACGTGAGTGAACAAACGACTCAGCACTGGGGTTAGTACCAAAAGAGTAAAACCAGTGCCGAGCCATTTGCTCCAAAGTGGGGTTAGCACAAACCAAAACATCACGCCTATCAAAGCTACCACCACGAACACCACCACGGTAACCACCACGAGGGAACCAACCCTCTCTAGCTGGAGGAGGACGAAAACCACGAAAGGGGAACCGTGGATCGTTCCTCCGCTCCATCTCAAAGCTACGACTCTTCTCACCCTCGTATTGAGCACGAGGTGGAGAACGCCTAGCAAACTGACCACCTGCAAACTTTCCAGACCAACCACCAGAACCACGACCTCCAGAACCAAACCGAGCATCCTCACGAGCACGAAACCCGACTCGCTGTCTGCCCAGACCTGCACCGGTCTGACCGGTGTAGTACACCGGTCTGACCGGTGTGGCTCGGCCAGCAGCAACACCTGCAGCCTTCCGGTCTCCCCAAGCCGGAACCGTCCTCACAATCGCCTTGGCCCTGGGCATCTGCATACGAGGCTCAGGTACACAATTAGAGGGGTGGTACCTGTCCCTGTTAGCCCACTCTCTAGCCATTCTCTCCTCACGCTTCCTCTTGAAGCAAAACTCATCCTTGTGACCATCTCTCCCACAATACCCACAATGGAACTTTATGGACTGTGGCTTAGGCTTAGGCTTGGGTTGGGGCTGCCCACTCGGCTTCTCACCCTTCTTCTCTCCTTCCTCACCTCCCTTTGGGCTCACAAACTTCACCGGTTTCTGAAAATCATTTGTTGGGTGAGGGAATATGGGTGGATCTGGAGTAGTGTCAAGTTTATTTCTGAGATGGTTGGGCTTGGGCTCAAACTTGTTCTTGTGTCTGTTTGGTGGTGGGATAGGAATCTCTCCAACTCTCTCAACTCCCTCACCACTGTTCTCTCCAAGCTTGTCAGCCCCAAGTGCCTGACCATCATAGCGTTTGAAAGCCGCTATCATGATACCGAGCTGAGGCTCCTGACCCGACAACCAGCTCATACATTTTCTCAGCTCATCATTTTCATCCTGCAGGCGATCAACATAATGTGCAAGCTCCAAATTCTTAACCGCATGCAATTCACAAGTAGAGCAAGAAGTGGGAATAGGCTCTTTCAACTTAGCCTCAAGCGAAACAGTGTAAGCATGCATCTCATCAATCTTTCCATGCAAAACAGGGCAAGAAGTGCAAGCACCTAGCAAAGCAGATCTAGACTTAAGCTCAGCCACTTCAACCCTAAGCATATCTAGTTCATCACAAGTAGAAGCATGCTTATCCTTAAGAGCAGTAAGATCAGCTAGGTACACAGAGCAATCACAGCAATCAATCTCATCAGAAACCACAGGAGAAGCCTTAAGCGAATCAATCTCAAGCTTAGCATCTAGGTTCTGGGTTTCTAGCTCAGCCACACGGTTCCTAGCATCTTCTAGTGAGGCCCTAAGCTCTTTCCTCATCTTCTTGGCCTCTCTAAGCATGTGATCGCGGTTATCAAGCAAGTCAACCAACTCATCATTCTCCTTGCGCAAAGAGGAGAGCTCATCACATACCTCATCCTCGGAGTCAGAGTCCGAGTCACTCTGGTGGCTCTTCTTGCTGCCGGAGCTACGAGCCATGCCGCAGAAGCCATCTCTCGCGAAGCAGCTCAACCCGCTCAAGTTCCTGGATGACTTCTTGTTCTTGCGCCGATCACCTTCATCTTCACTGCTACTCGAGCTTGAGGAAGAGTAGGCGGAGCTGGAGTCGACGTCGCTCGCTCCGACCATTGCTCGGGCCTTCCTGCCGCGGCCATCCTTCTTCCTCGACCGTCGCTCGTCCTTGTGCTTGTTCTTGTGCTTGTGATCGCGCCTCGATCGGTACTTGCCGTCCTTGCTCGATCGGTGCCTGTAGCCGTCCTTGTAGCCGTCCTTGTTCTCCGTCTTCTCCGGGCAGTCGGCAACGAAGTGTCCTGGCTTGCCGCACTGAAAGCACGTCCGTGCTGTCCTCCTCGTGTTCACCCGGTTCTCGTGCAGCCTCTCGAACCGCCTGGTCAGCAACGCCAGCTCGTCCTCTCCAAGCACGTCGAACTCCTCATCTGGCAAAGACATCAAAGAAGACAGAGAGTACATCCTGGAGGATGCGTTAGCGTTAGACTTAGCTCCTTTGCCACTAACGAGAGCGAGACTATGAGAATCAGTCGGGCTCTCGATCTTGGCTGTCATACCACGGTCCAACTCAGCCGACTTGAGCTTCGAGAACAGCTCGTTCACCGTCAAGGTGTCATACTTCTCGGACTCAACAATAGCCTCAAACTTCCCGTCCCATACGGTACGATCCAACGAGTGCAAGAGCTTCACGGCTCTATCATGATCATTGTATGGGAGGACGTCCACATTGGCTCTCATGTTGTTCACAACGACCGTAAATCGCTGGAAAAGGGCATCGACGGACTCGCCGGGGAGATGAGTGAAGTTCTCGTACTCTCTCCGGTAAGTCGCGTACATCCGAGCCTGAACCTGAGCATTCCCAGCATGAGCATCCTTCAACTGCTCCCAAATCCTACAAGCTAAGTCCTCTGTCTGAACCCGATCGAATTCAGGTGGACACAGGGCACGAAACAAGTAGTCGACAGCCTTGTTGTTGGCTTCGAACATATCCCTCGATCCTGGAGCAAGGAAGTTCATCGGATGAACATAAGCTGTGTTCACCGTGACATCCCAAAGGATCTGACCCTTTCCGCGGAGGAACGCCGCCATCCGCCTTTGCCACATCTGGTAGTTCTTCCCATCGAAGTGCGGAGGACCCGAACCCCGTTCCTGGTACGCCATCTTTGGATCTTAGACTGGTAAGAGTCAATAAAGACCCGAACCGGCTCTGATACCAATTGAAGGACCGATTAGGCGAACCAGAGAGGGGGGGAGTGAATGGGAGCCGATAAAAATTCTTCTCGAAGGAGATGAGAACTCCAACAAGACGAACACAGCTTCCAACTCACGTCTCCGACCCAACTACCCAAGTTGGTCAAGACCACGCAGCCACTAGAGTGCTACTGGTCCTAGGAACCAACACTCAACCTTCCTAGCCAAAACTCACCAAAACACACAGCGGAAACTTGCACGGCTTGCTGCCTGTGCTGCACCGGTCAGACCGATGGCTTGCGCCGGTCAGACCGGTGACACCGGTCAGACCGGTGGACAGAGCCGGTCAGGCCGGTGGCTACAGCAGCCGCACAGCAAACGTTCCAGGAAGCCTCAGTGAATCCTCTAGGCCCTGGAACAAAAACCACCACGAAACACAACCTGTGAGGAAGAAGAACCCCTCACAAATCCTAGCAAAACAACTCCAAACACTCCAAGAACTGAGCAGCAGGATCACGGGACAAAACCACACGGACAAGGCTGTTCCCCGAGACAAAAACCCACCAAGGGCTAGCACCGGTCAGACCGGTCAAGAGCACCGGTCAGACCGGTCGTGCCTGGGCAGCTCGGGATGAACAGCGCCCGCGAGTCAACTCCTCCAAATCCAACTCCCGATCTCCCGATTCGCTCCACGGTTTTGCACAAGACTTTGGGGATAGTAGGAACACCTCATGGGTACTCCATAGCCAAGATTTGGTCCACCAAAACTTGTCAAATCAAGAGGAATCGAAGGAATCCCACCAAGAACGCCTCTAACCCTAGAGCCACGAAAACCCCAAAATCGAGCCCCTTTGCTCACGGATTTGGAAGGGGAATCAAAGGGAAAAGAACCACGAAGGGTTCATGCATACATCCCCCACCAAATCCCAAAGAGAAAGGCCTCGAAATCGCTCCAAGAAAATCGCCAAGAAAAGGCTCCGAAAATCACCAAAAAGGAGAAACGGGAAAGACACATCCAAGCCTTGAGGAACCACGCCGAATCATCTATACATACCAAAGAGGTTCATACAAGGTCTAGCTTGCCGCCCGATCATCCTTCCCTCTCACAAGATCTCACCATGAAGCTCTCAAGCTAGTCCTACGAAAATCCTAATAAAATAGGAAGGAAAATAGGAAAACCAAATGAGCTAGGGTTCCCAGAGATGGCTGCCATCCTCTCACCACTTGGGTTATATGGAGGCAACCGAAAGACTAAAATACCCTTACTAGCAGACCGTGATCCCGAGACAAGAGCCAAACTATGAGGATCAGTGGGGCTCTCGCTCTTGGCTCTCAAGCCACGATCAACCTCTGAAGACCTGAGCTTGGAAAACAGCTCATCCAGTGTCAGCGTATCATACACGCTCGACTACTCAATGGCCTCGACCTTGGCACTCCACACAAACCAATCCAGGGCATGCAAAAGCTTGATAGCTTGATCATGATCCGTGTATGGGAGCACTGTCACATTGGCCCTCATGTTGTTGACAATGCTAGTGAAACGTTGAAACATAGCATCGGTCGACTCGCCGGGGAGATGAGTGAAGTTCTCGTACTCTCTCCGGTAAATGGAAAACAAACGGGCTTGCACTTGGGCATTGCCAACATGAGCATTTCTCAACTTGAGCCATATCTTTCCGGCCACATTCTCTCCGTACACTCGCTCAAACTCCGAGTCACAGAGAGCACGGAACAAGTAATCAACGGCCTTGCTGTTGGCCTCAAACATGTCCCGCGATCCTGGAATTAGAAAACTATCTGGGATGACATATTGATCATTTTGAGTGACCTCCCAAATAAGAGTTCCCTTCCCTCGCAAAAACGCGCCCATGCGCCTCTCCCACATTGGGTAATACTTGCCATCAAAGTGCGGAGGACCCGACCCCTTGCCGTAATCACCCATCTTTGGATCTTAGACTGGTTAGAATCACGAAGATCCGTAACCGGCTCTGATACCAATTGAAGGACCGAATAGGGCGACTAGAGGGGGGGGGGAGTGAATGGGAGCCGATAAAAATTCTTCCCAAAGGTCGAACTCGGCCTATACCCCGATTGCCACTCCAAACGCTCGCGCACACAAAGGAAGCTCCAAACAAGGCACACACAAGCCTAGAAGAACAAGAGACAAGCCTAGGAGCAAAGAGCGGAAGCACCAAAGCAAGAACCAAAGGTCTTAGGCACTGCTGCGAAGACCCTAGCGGATTGTCCGGGGTGACCGGGCGGACCATCCGCGTGGAGGTCGCGGACCGTCAGGAAGGTCACGGCGGACTATCCGTAAATGCCACCCGAACCACCTGAGATGCAAGCCGAAATTCGGACCGTCTGTGGAGGTCACGCGGACTGTCCGCCAGTGTCACGAACCGTCCATGAGGCCTAGGCGGACTGTCCACCAACCTCGCTGAAAACCCCAGACAAACCTCAAAGCACCCCAGACAAAATCTTGGCCGCGCGGACCGTCCGTGACACCCTCGCGGACTGTCCGCCAAACCCCACTCAACAAAAACCTTGGGCCAAGACGGATCGAAACGAAGACGCTCAAGAACACGCGAAGAACACGAAGAACATCAACGCTGCATGGGCCTCGCGGACCGTCCGCACGGGCCTCGCGGACCGTCCGCCAAGCACGAACAGAACAGAAAAATGCTCGAGCTCGGGAGTCAACTCCACCTTTCCATCACCAGATCTCCCAAACGGCTAAAGCTCTTGAGACAAGATTTGGGGGAGATGATAAGCAACACAAGAGGAAGCTATGCCCCAAAAATCTCGACTCTTAAGCCACTAAATCACCGGGAATCGCGGATCACACGAACCACCACCATGAACTCGGGCACCAACCAAAAACGCACGAATCGAAGGCTCTCCACAGCGTTTGAGGGGTCAAGATCACACACAAACATGCGCAAGGCATGCACCCATGATTCCCTCAAAGAAATCCGTGAAGAAACGCCCTCAAATCCCCGAATCAAGCGAAGAACGAAACTCCCCAAAAATAGCCTCGAAAATGACACGAAAATCACAAGAGACTAGGAGATCACCGCAACGCCGAATGCTTCCATACATCCAGAGGTCAGAGTCTGTACAAGAGTCTAGCCTAAGAAATCCAGAGGGAAAAGAAGCATTTCAGAGAAATCTACCGGGGTAGAAAGCCCTAGAGTCCAAGAGAGAGAGATGCCATCCACCTCTCCGCTATTTATACGAAGTCCATCAGAGGGAGGTAAATGACCACGCTACCCCTACTGCTTAAATGAAGATACAACCCCTTAGGGGCATTTTGGTCAAGTCTTCATCGGACGGGCATGCTTCCACCGCGGCTTCGCTTCACCTCGACGCAAACCCCGCGATCACTCCACGTGCCCTCCGCCTCGAAGCTTCGCGAAGCTCCCGGATCACCGTCTCCGTCACCTCGGGCCTCCGGGCTTGGTTTTGAGGCCCAAACCAAGAAACCGTCCACCGATGGTTTTGTGGGCAAACCACCAAACCCCGCGTGCAAGCTTCGGGCTTCATCCGCTACCTTGCACCGGCCCATGTTCACGACTTCAGCCCGCCAGTCTTGTACCGCACGGCTCGCACTTGACCCCATCGGCCACCGGGTCCATCGAACCAAGCCTACTTGCCACTCCATCACCCAGAGGCCGCCACGGCTAAGGCATTTCGCGCTTGTTCTTCACCTGCACCGACACAAGTCAAACCGCAACCTGTACCTGCACACTTAGCCAAGCATCAGTCCACACAACATTGTCAATCACTCATCACTAAGGAGCGACCCTCCACTGGTCCTCGGACACACCTGGTCCTCAAGGGTGCGGTCGACCGTTCACAGGGTGTGGCCGGAGTGCAGCCGGCCGCGGCCAGGGTGCAGCCAGCTGGGCGTAGCAGTAGTGTTGTCGGTCGTGGCCAGGGTGCGGCCGGTCGTTGCCAGGGTGTGGCCAGGGTGTGGTCGGTCACGACCAGGGTGCAGCCGGCTAGGCGTAGCGGGGGCGTTGCCGGCCGTGGCCAGGGTGCAGCCGGCTGTGGCCAGGGTGCGGTCAGGGTGCGGCCGGCTGCAGCCAAGGTGCGGCCGGCCGCGGCCAGGGTGAGGCCGGCTGGGTGTGGCCAGCTGTGGCAATGCAGGGCAGGCCTGCAGGTAGCGGAGGGTCTCTAGTTGCGATTATGCCGGCACGTCTCTTCTTTTTTGTATTTTTTTGCGTCCTCAAGGTGGGACCGCATCACCACGTCCTCAAGGTGGGACCGGGTGACATGGCAATTTAAAGTTATTTTGGTTTCCTAGCATTGTGTCTATTGTAACCATTTTGGGCCTATTGCAACACTTTTCCGGTGTTGCATAGACAAAAAACAATAATAATTTTGAAATAACTAACTAATAGAACCCTGTAAAGTAACTATTCTATTTTAATATCTATAAGATTACTATAAGCTGACCACATAGAAACATGAAAAAGGCTTGAACGATGCTAGCTAACACAAACATTGTAATGGTGTAGTGGTAAGTTATATACTAGTGTAGTATTGAGGTCCTTGGTTCAATTCCATATCATGACGCTTTTTTATTTTTTTTTCTATTTTGTCAATAATGACAGATTGTTTTCCTACCAATTCAAACTTCTTTCTTAAAATTAATAATTAGAATAAAATCTCAATTCAAAATTAGCCAAGTTCTATTTTTGACTATGAATTGTATTTTTTTCATAGTATATAATACACACTACAAGGCCCAATCCAAATCAGACTCGCCTCTTAGTTGTTGCAACACTCAAAGTATATATTGCAACAAAAATTAAGCGTTGCACTTGTACACAATTTTCGCTTCGAAGCTGAAGATCTCGTTGCAATAAAATTTAGCATTTGCAACAATATCAAAGTATATTGTAACTGTCAACAAAGGTTGCAATTGAACCTCACTTTTGCTTCGCCTCCAAGAGTTCTCGTTGCATTAAGCATCAATAATTTGCAACGCTTCTGAAATTTTATGCAACACCAAACAATCGTAGCAATAGTCACAACCAAATGCAACTAATGCAAATGTGGTTGCAGTACTACCACTCAATTGCAACCAAAATTAATTCTACTGCAACCATTTTGCACCATTGCAATATCGTCCACCAATCGCAACAGAGCTTTGCAACATCTTGAAAACCATTGTATTAAAGCCATGTATCGCTATCATTTTTTTAGAATGGTTGTAATACAGCCATCTCTAGCAACCAAATTTTCTATGTTGCAATTCTTCGGTGTTGCATTTGACCCAAAACCTTGTAGTGTTTTATGTATATCTCTGCTGAATGGTTGTGTTCATGAGATGATTTTCTTTTTTCGTCCATGAGATGTTCTCGTCCTCCATTTAATTTTGTTGTTTCTATGTTTTATAAATATTTTGCTCTATACTTGTCAATCAGAAATCCACATAAAATGTACATGAACACATCAATAATAAGAGCAAATTTCTTGTGAGCAAATGGAGAACACATGTGCAATCACAAGAATGATCAAGGGTAATAATAATACTAGCATTCACTAGCGACCATATATTCCCACTGAAGTAATGCCATTATACAAGGTCATTACACAAAAGCTTCATTCATCAAACCTAATTGTTCATGACATCCTACTTGTTCATTAGTACCACCATTTCCTAATACATGATATAATGGAGGGAGTAGTTCACTACACAAAAGTTATCTAATTAACATTCCTTGGTGGCGTGCCTACGGGAGTGCCCAGCGCTTGATCGCCAACCGGAGGTCCTCCACCTTAGGCTCAATCTGAAATGTTTTTACAATGCATTATCAGTGATTTTTTGGAAAGGAATGCATTATCAGTGATAAGTACATCAAAATTTGAATAAAACTGAACACAGTGAACATAGGGAATGAAGGTAATACCTCAACATTAGGAGGACGCCTTCGCGAGGGGCCTGGGAGGCAGAACTCATCGTCGCTGTCGTCATTGCATTCCACGAATATCCTCATTCGTGGGAAGTTGAGCTCATAAGTCACCTTCGGCCCAAGATCCTGAAATAAGAAATCGAGACATGAACAATAGAACTCCACTTGTGAACTTAAGATTATTCATGTTGCAATCAGAGGTGATAAAAAATTTGTATGAAACTGACCAACGTAAAATTCATATCCTAATTGTACCAAGAATGCTACTGACTAAAATTTGCATCAAACTGAGCAAAACATTGCACAAGTAAATTTAGCTACGGTGAAACCACTCACAAACAAACTCACTGATTCTTAACTGCATGATCTCTACCAAAAATGTTGCATATGTACCCTAGTCTGAGTTGCTGGCCAAATTTGGCAAACTGACAACGTACCAGTCACTGAATTCCTCATATGGTTCCTATCAGTTTTAGCAATTTTTGTTCAGAACTATTTTCGACAAAGTTCTCTTCACATTTCCATAGTCGGCAGCCATGAATGCCAGAAATGTAATACTAGCCAATAAATCCTAAATTGCAAGTCCTAAAATTGATTACAACTCAGAAACAATTTCGCAATCACACAAAAATAATCAATTAAATTATTAATCAACTAGAGGAATTAAAGATAGAGTTCTCGAATACTAAAGGGGGAAATTAAATTTGGTACGAGTAAGAAAACTTACCGGAGCTCCCAATCGAAATCCGGCCATTTGCGGGGGTACTCCTCCTCCTCGCTGGACTCCTCCACCGGCTTGGACTTCTTGGCGTCAGGGTGCTGAAAACCCTCCTCGTCAGCCTTTCGCTTCCGAGGCATCCTAGCGGATTCAGCGTCCGCTTCCTCGGATGCCCGACGAACATCGGGCCAGGGTAACCACCCCGACACCGCGGCCAATGCCGCCACTGCCTCCGCCGCCGCTGCCCCCGTCTCCCGGCTCCTCGAAGATGCCGCCAATGCAGCCTTGGACGAGGAACGGCGACGCGAAACCCTCGACACCGCTGATGACTCCGGCTCCATCTTGGTGTGCGGGTCCGGCGGTGGGGTGGTTTGGAAAGTGATCGAAGTTGGTCGGCGGTGGGTGGTTTCTACTGTAGCGAGGCGAATGGGGCGAGACAAGCAAGCGAACTGTCGGGGCAGGGCGGCGGCGTCTAGGCTAACACAGGGTGCGGTTCTATAAAAGTCCCACACAGAAACATCAGTTGTTTCCACGCCAAGCGGCTGACAAATGGAGCCCACCACGAAGGGCCCACACAGAAACCCCACACCAAAGGGATGCGACCCACGAGCGTGCCGCTGATCTGGAGACGACTACCTCGCGTGCACTTTTTCATCATTGCGTTTGACTTGCGGCTCCCACCTGTCCGCATGTGATGAACTTATTTTTGTATTTTGATTCATAATCAAAACTTAAAACAAGTTTATATTTCACGTATGATGTCCTAATCAGGTGGTTTTTTCCCTACATTCTTAGAAAACAATAATTTATCTCATGGAGTGCATTGCTCTCCATGTGACATTGTTTGAACAATCCAAATTTCGAAATTCAAAGATTGATATCTAGAATCGATATTTTTAAACAGCAGATGATGTCAAATAGAAAACTTGTGAAAACCAAAGTTTCATATCTCAACAATATTTACAATCTTTATTTAGGTCATTTTGTCATTTTTAAAACTGGAAACTACATGTAGTACAAAATTGACAAGTGAATCTAGAGTTAATGAACAATGTGTACTACCACTTTCTCAAATGAAAAAACGACTTAAACAAAGTTCGTACATCTCGATGAGTTATTAAACTTTGGTATTCACCACTTTTCCATTTGACATCATCTGGTTTTCAAAAATATCGATTCTAGAAATCATTTTTTGAATTTCGAAATTTGTCCTATTCAAACTCTGTCAAATGGATTACTGGCTTAAATAAAGATTGTAGGTCTTGACGAGTTCTACAAGTTTGGTATTCACGACTTTTTCGTTTGACAACATTATGACCCTAAAAATGTAGTATCAAATTTTCAAATTTCATGTTTTTGTCTTTCAATCAAATTACTCGCATGGGGAACTTACCTAAATATTAGTTGTATGTACTTCTCAATTAGTTCTAAAACTAATCAAGATATCATGAGTGCAAAAAAAAATCTAAATCAAAACAAAAGTTCTATCAATTTTTAAGGTTTTTGAAAACAGTAGCAATTTGTGAAGGTTTTTCAAATTGTTATCTTTCAATCTAACTTGCATGGGGAAATTAATACGTTTCAACGACCGTGTAGGAGAATATAGGCAAAAAAAGTTACTGTTGGGATTCGAACCTAGAAATCAAAGCTAGGGGATGAAAACAACTACCATTAGACCACTTAATCCTATTTGGTTTATTGCCTTCATGTTTCTTTTATTAGACCATAATTGCGCGCACGCCACATCGTCTCGTTGGGTCCCACGTGTCGGTGCAGAGATTCAGATGTGTTCTTGAGTTCATGATGGACCTCCTAACCTTGTTTCTTTGATTCATAATCAAAACATAAAACATGTTTATATTTCACGTATGATGTCCAAATCAGGTGTTTTTTCCCTACATTCTTAGAAAACAATAATTTATCTCATGGAGTGCATTGCTGTCCATGTGACATTGTTTGACCAATCCAAATTTCGAAATTCAAAGATTGATATCTAGAATCGATATTTTTAAACACCAGATGATGTCAAATAGAAAACTTGTGAAAACCAAAGTTTCATATCTCAATAAGATTTACAATCTTTATTTAGGTCGTTTTGTCATTTTTAAAAGTGGAAACTACATGTAGTACAAAATTGACAAGTCTCTAACATAGTTTCTTAAACTATGTGAGTGAATCTAGAGTTAATGAACAATGTGTACTACCACTTTCTCAAATGAAAAAACGACTTAAACAAAATTCGTAGATGTCGATGAGTTATTAAACTTTGGTATTCACCACTTTTCCATTTGACATCATCTGGTTTTCAAAAATATCGATTCTAGAAATCATTTTTTGAATTTCGAAATTTGTCCTATTCAAGCTCTGTCAAATGGATTACTGGCTTAAATAAAGATTATAGGTCTTGACGAGTTCTACAAGTTTGGTATTCATGACTTTTTCGTTTGACAACATTACGACCCTAAAAATGTAGTATCAAATTTTCAAATTTCAAGTTTTTGTCTTTCAATCAAATTACTCGCATGGGGAACTTACTGAGGACCAGGTGTGTCTGAGGATCAGTGGAGGGTCGCTCCTTAGTGATGAGTGATTGACAACATTGTGTGGGCTGATGCTTGGCTAAGTGTGCAGGTACAGGTTGCGGCTTGACTCGTGTCGGTGCAGGTGAAGAACAAGCACGAAAGGCCTTAGCCGTGGCGGCCTCCGGGTGATGGAGAGGCAAGTAGGCTTGGTTCGATGGACCCAGTGGCCGATGGGTCTAGTGCGAGCCGTGCGGTGCAAGACTGGCGGGTTGAAGTCGGGAACATGGGCCGGTGCAAGGTAGCGGATGGAGCCCGAAGCTTGCACGCGGGGTTTGTTGGTTTGGCCACAAAACCATCAGGTGGACAGTTTCTTGGTTTGGGCCGCAAAACCAAGCCCGGAGGCCCGAGGCGACGGAGACGGTGATCCGGGAGCTTCGGGAAGCTTCGAGGCGGAGGGCACGTGGCGTGATCGCGGGGTTTGCGTCGAGGTGTAGCGAAGCCGCGGTGGAAGTGTGTCCGTCCGATGAAGACTTGACCAAAATGCCCCTGAGGGGTTGTATCTTCATTTCAAGTTGTAGGGGTAGCGTGGTCATTTACCTCCCTCCGATGGACTTCGTATAAATAGCGGAGAGGTGGATAGCATCTCTCTCTCTCTTGGACTCTAGGTTTTCCTCCCCCGGTAGATTTCTCTGAACTGCTTCTTTTCCCTTTGTATTCCTTAGGCTAGATTCTTGTATAGACTCTGACCTCTGGATGTATGGAAGCATTCGGCGTTGCGGTGATCTCCTAGTCCCTTGTGATTTTCGTGTCATTTTCGGGGCTATTTTTGGGGAGTTTCGTTCTTCGCTCGATTCGGGGATTTGAGGGCGTTTTCCTTTGGATTTCTTTGAGGGTATCATGGGTGGATGCCTTACACATCTTTGTGTGTGATCTTGACCCCTCAAATGTCGGGGAAGGCCTTCGATTCGTGAGTTTTTGGCCGGAGTTCGAGTTCTTGGTGGTGGTTCGTGTGATCCGCGATTCCCGGCGATTTAGTGGCTTAGAGGTCGAGATTCTTGGGGCATAGCTTTCTCTTGTGTTGCTTATCATCTCCCCCAAATCTTCTCTCAAGAGCTTCTGGTGTTTGGGAGATCCGGTGATGGATTTGGAGAGTTGACTTCGTGAGCTCGAGCAGCTCTGTCCGGGGCTAGCGGATAGTCCGCAGGGACCCCGCGGACAGTCCACGCGTTAGGGTTCGTCGCGTGTTCGTCGTTTGTTCTTGCGAACTCACGTTTCGATTTGTCATGGCCCTAGGGTTTTGTTGCAAGGAGTTTGCGGACAGTCCGCGTGGTGCTCACGGACGGTCTGCGTGGCTGAGTTTTTGTCTGGGTGGAGCTGAGTTTGTCTGGGGTTTCCAGCGAGCTTGGCGGACAGTCCGCACAGGCTTCACGGACGGTCCGCGACACTGGCGGATAGTCCGCGTGGCCTCTTCGGACGGTCCGAATTTCGGGGTGCACTACTAGTGGTTCGGTCTGCTATTTCGGACGGTCCGCCTTGAGCTTCCGGACGGTCCGCCTGGGTCCCGCGGACGGTCCGCCTGGTGCTTGCGGACGGTCCGTCCTGGACTTCGTAGACTTGGCTAAGTCTTTCGGTTCTTGCTTTGGTGCTTCCGCTCTTTGCTCCTAGGCTTGTCTCTTGATCTTCTAGGCTTGTGTGTGCCTTGTTTGGAGCTTCCTTTATGTGCGCGAGTACTTGGAGTGGCAATCGGGGTATAGGCCGTGTTTGACCTTCGGGAAGAATTTTTATTAGCTCCCATTCACTCCCCCTCTCTGGTCGCCCTTTGCGGTCCTTCAATTGGTATCAGAGCCGGTTACAGATCTTCTTGATTCTAACCAGTCTAAGATCCAAAGATGGGTGATTACGGCAAGGGGTCGGGTCCTCCACACTTTGATGGCAAGAATTACCCGATGTGGGAGAGGCGCATGGGCGTGTTTTTGCGAGGGAAGGGAACTCTTATCTAGGAAGTCACTCAGAATCCTCATTATGTCATCCCTGATAGTTTTCTGCTTCCAGGATCGCGGGACATGTGTGAGGCCAACAGCAGGGCCGTTGATTACTTGTTCCGTGCTCTCTGTGCCTCGGAGTTTGAGCGAGTGTACGGAGAGAATGTTGCCGGAAAGATTTGGCTCAAGTTGAGAAATGCTCATGTTGGCAATGCCCAAGTGCAAGCCCGTTTGTTTTCCACTTACCGGAGAGAGTACGAGAACTTCACTCATCTCCCCGATGAGTCGACCGATGCTATGTTCCAGCGCTTCACTAGCATAGTCAACAACATGAGGGCCAATGTGACAGTGCTCCCATACACGGATCATGATCAAGCTATCAAGCTTTTGCATGCCCTGGATAGGTCTGTGTGGAGTGCCAAGGTCGAGGCCATTGAGGAGTCGAGCGTGTATGATATGCTGACACTGGATGAGCTGTTTTCCAAGCTCAGGTCTTCGGAGGTTGATCATGGCTTGAGAGCCAAGAGCGAGAGCCCCATTGATCCTCATAGTTTGGCTTTTGTCTTAGGATCAAGGTCTAACGCTAACTCTGTTGGGTTCTCTTTGTCTTGTCTTGTGTCCTTGCCAGATGAGGACTTTGAGGTGCTGAGCGAGGATGATCTCGCCTTGTTGAGCAAGAGGTTTGGGCGGATGTACGAGAACCGCAAGAATGCAAGGCGGAGCTCGGGGATGTGTTATCAGTGCGGGAAGCACGGGCACTTCATCGCCGAATGCCTTGAAGCCATGGAGATCAAGAACGACTACAAGGGCAAGCCCAAGCACGACTACAACAAGCACCGCTCCCGGAACGACTACAAGGACAAGCACAAGGATAAGGGCGAGAGAAGGAACAAGAAGAGTAGCGGGTACAAGAAGAAGACCGCTCGAGCGATGGTGGCCGGAGCGAGCGACATGGACTCGACATCAAGTGATGCTTCTTCCGACTCAGGCAGCGAGGAAGAGCAAGAGAAGTGCAAGGACAAGCGGCACACAGGCAAGGACTTCACCGGCTTGAGCTTCGTCGCACAAGGAGGCTTTTGCGGCATGGCACACTCCAAGAAGGGTGGGAAACACAGCTCGGATTCGAACTCCGACTCTGATGAAGAGGTACGACACGATCCCAACTTCTTGCAAGAGGAGAATGCTAGGCTCAATGAGTTGCTTGATAATCGTGATGATGTGCTTAGAAAGACCAACAAGGAGAAGAGGGAATTTAGGTCTTTGTTGGGTGATGCTAAGGACAAGGTAGCTGAGCTTGTATCCTTTCTTGTGGATGCTAGAAATGAGATAGTCTCTTTGAAGTCTGCTCCTATTGTGTCCGATGAGATGGACTGTGGTGATTGTTTCAGTTTTTCTTGCTGATTTGACTGCTCTCAAGGAGAAGCATGCCTATACTTTGGAGGAACTAGATGTGGTTAGGATTGAGTGTGATGAATTGAAATTTAGGCCAGCTTTACTAGGTGCTTGTACCTCATGTCCTGTCTTGCATGCTAGGCTAGATGAATCTCACACTAGAATGTTTCTCTTGAGGCGGCACTGAAAGCTCCTCTTCCTACATCATGTTCAACCTGTGAAATGCATGCTTTGAAAAACATGGAACTTGCACACTATGTTGATCGTCTGCAGGATGAAAATGATGAATTGAGAAAAATGATGGGGTGGTTGTCTGGGCATGAGCCACAATTGAGTTTGATGTTGGCTCAGTTTAAGAGGTTTGATGGTCAGGCGTTTGGGGCTGATAAGTGTGGTGAGAAGAGTGGTGAGGGAGAAGAGAAAGCTGGAGAGATTCCCATTCCACCACATACCACACCAATGAACAAATTTGCACCCAAACCAAACCACCTCAGAAACAAGCTAGACACAACACCAGATCCACCAGTGTTCCCCCACAAATCTGAAAACTACCAAAAACCCATCAAGTTTGTGAGCACCCAGGGGAGTGTCTTTGGTGGGAAGTCAGGAGAGAAAGCTGGAGAGAAGCTTGTTGAGAAGCCACAGCCTAAGCCAGTGCCGACCCGCTTCCATTGTGAGTATTGTGGGAGGGATGGGCATAAGGATGAGTTCTGTTTCCGGAGGAAGAGAGATGAGAGGTTTGCTAGGGAGATGGCAAACAAGGACATGTACCACCTTGCTCGTGGTGTGCCTGAGCCTCGTAGAGGGCCTTTACCTAGGGGTGAGGTATATGTGCGTACAGTTCCCACTCGTGGAGGTGGAGGTGGAGGTGGAGGTGTGCTTCCTCAGAGAGATAGGCGTGTTGGGTTTGGGCGTGGTGAGTTGGCTCGACGTGCTCCTTCTCATGACCGTTACGAGTTTGGGAGGCACGATCGGAGCTTTGGGTCTCAGATGGACTACGGGCCACGTTTTCCCCCTCGTGGTGCGCGTACTCCTCCAGTGAGACGTGACAGGTCCTTTGGTGGTAGGCATGAGAGGGCTCCGCCTCGGGGTGTTGGTAGAATGGACTTTGCTAACCCTTCTTTTGAGCAAATGGCTCGACAATGGTTTGACTCTTTTGGTACTAACCCCAGTGTTGAGTCGCTTGCTCATTGTCGTTCTCGTTTTTGATTGTAGGTGGGAGGCTTGGATAACTTTTGGTTGATTGACTCCGGTTGCTCACGACACATGACCGGAGATCGTGGATGGTTCTCCAGCCTCACCCCGGTGAGTACGAGGGAGTACATCACTTTCGGGGACAATGGGATAGGACGAGTGCTTGCTGAAGGTATGGTGAAGGTAAGTAGCAAGGTGACCTTAAGAAGTGTGGCCCTGGTCAAGTCACTTGGTTTTAACCTGTTGTCAGTATCTCAGTTACTTGACGAAGGTTTTGAGGTTCGTTTTAAGTCGGGCGCTTCTCGTGTGCTTGATTCTCGAGGCGATCTTGTCTGTACGATCGTCCCCGAGGGTCAAATCTTTCGTGCCGATTTTTCCTAGTCTGTTGGTTCTCCTCGATGCTTTGTTGCTGGCTTGTCGGCCGAGCTTTGGAAATGGTATATGAGGTTGGGAAACTTGAGCTTTGAGTTGCTTTCCCGCTTGAGTGGTCTTGATCTGGTCTGAGGATTGCCTAAGTTGAAATTCGAGAAGGATTTGGTTTGTGCTTCTTGTCGGTATGGAAAGATGGTTACTGCTTCTCACGCCCCTCTGACTGCGGTCATGACCGAGCGACCTTGTGAGCTATTGCACATGGATTTGGTTGGGCCAGCTCGTGTTCGCTCTGCGGGTGGGAAGTGGTATGTTCTTGTGGTTGTTGATGATTTTTCGAGGTACAGTCCGCGCGTTAGGGTTCGTCACGTGTTAATCGTCTGTTCTTGCGAACTTGCATTTCGATCCGTCGTGGCCCTAGGGTTTTGTTGCAAGGAGTTTGCGGACAGTCCGCGTGGTGCTCACGGACGGTCCGCGTGGCTGAGTATTCGTCTGGGGTGGAGCTGAGTTTGTCTAGGGTTTCCAGCGGCTTGGCGGACAGTCCGCACAGGCTTCACGGACGGTCCGCGACACTGGCGGACAGTCCGCGTGGCCTCTTCGGACGGTCCAAATTTCGGGGTGCGCTACTGGTGGTTCGGTCTGCTATTTCGGACGGTCCGCCCTGAGCTTCCGGACGGTCCGCCTGGGTCCTGCGGACGGTCCGCCTGGTGCTTGTGGACGGTCCGTCCTGGACTTCGCAGACATGGCTAAGTCTTTCGGTTCTTGCTTTGGTGCTTCACTCTTTCCTCCTAGGCTTGTCTCTTGATCTTCTAGGCTTGTGTGTTCCTTGTTTGGAGCTTCCTTTGTGTGCGCGAGTACTTGGAGTGGCAATCGGGGTATAGGCAGAGTTCGACCTTCGGGAAGAATTTTTATCGGCTCCCATTCACTCCCTCCTCTCTGGTTGCCCTTTTCGGTCCTTCACTTACCTAAATATTAGTTGTATGTACTTCTCAATTAGTTCTAAAACTAATCAAGATATCATGAGTGCAAAAAAATATCTAAATCAAAACAAAAGTTCTATCAATTTTTTAATGTTTTAGAAAATAGTAGCAATTTGTGAAGGTTTTTCAAATTGTTATCTTTCAATCTAACTTGCATGGGGAAATTAATACGTTTCAACGACCGTATAGGAGAATATAGGCAAAAAAAAGTTACTGTTGGGATTCGAACCTAGAAATCAAAGCTAGGGGATGAAAACAACTACCATTAGACCACTAAATCCTATTTGGTTTATTGCCTCCATGTTTCTTTTATTAGACCATAATTGCGCGCACGCCACATCGTCTCCTTGGGTCCCACGTGTCGGCGCAGAGATTCAGATGTGTTCTTGAGTTCATGATGGACCTCCTAACCTTGTTTCTTTGATTCATAATCAAAACTTAAAACATGTTTATATTTCACGTATGATATCCAAATCAGGTGTTTTTTCCTACATTCTTAGAAAACAATAATTTATCTTATGGAGTGCATTGCTCTCCATGTGACATTGTTTGAACAATCCGAATTTTGAAATTCAAAGATTGATATCTAGAATCAATATTTTTAAACACTAGATGATGTCAAATAGAAAACTTGTGAAAACCAAAATTTCATATCTCAACAAGATTTACAATCTTTATTTAGGTCGTTTTGTCATTTTTAAAAGTGGAAACTACATGTAGTACAAAATTGACAAGTCTCTAACATAGTTTCTTAAACTATGTGAGTGAATCTAGAGTTAATGAACAATGTGTACTACCACTTTCTCAATTGAAAAAACGACTTAAACAAAGTTCGTAGATCTCGATGAGTTATTAAACTTTGGTATTCACCACTTTTCCATTTGACATCATCTGGTTTTCAAAAATATCGATTCTAGAAATCATTTTCTGAATTTCGAAATTTGTCCTATTCAAACTCTGTCAAATGGATTACTGGCTTAAATAAAGATTGTAGGTCTTGACGAGTTCTACAAGTTTGGTATTCATGACTTTTTCGTTTGACAACATTACGACCCTAAAAATGTAGTATCAAATTTTCAAATTTCAAGTTTTTTTTCTTTCAATCAAATTACTCGCATGGGGAACTTACCTAAATATTAGTTGTATGTACTTCTCAATAAGTTCTAAAACTAATCAAGATATCATGAGTGCAAAAAAATATCTAAATCAAAACAAAAGTTCTATCAATTTTTTAATGTTTTTGAAAACAGTAGCAATTTGTGAAGGTTTTTCAAGTTGTTATGTTTCAATCTAACTTGCATGGGGAAAATAATACGTTTCAACGACCGTGTAGGAGAATATAGGCAAAAAAAGTTATTGTTGGGATTCGAACCTAGAAATCAAAGCTAGGGGATGAAAACAACTTCCACTAGACCACTAAATCCTATTTGGTTTATTGCCTCCATGTTTCTTTTATTAGACCATAATTGCGCGCACGCCACATCGTCTCCTTGGGTCCCACGTGTCGGCGCAGAGATTCAGATGTGTTCTTGAGTTCATGATGGACCTCCTAACCTTGTTTCTTTGATTCATAATCAAAACTTAAAACATGTTTATATTTCATGTATGATGTCCAAATCAGGTGTTTTTTCCTACATTCTTAGAAAACAATAATTTATCTCATGGAGTGCATTGCTCTCCATGTGACATTGTTTGAACAATCCAAATTTCGAAATTCAAAGATTGATATCTAGAGTCGATATTTTTAAACACCAGATGATGTCAAATAGAAAACTTGTGAATACCAAAGTTTCATATCTCAACAAGATTTACAATCTTTATTTAGGTCGTTTTGTCATTTTTGAAAGTGGAAACTACATGTAGTACAAAATTGACAAGTCTCTAACATAGTTTCTTAAACTATGTGAGTGGATCTAGAGTTAATGAACAATGTGTACTACCACTTTCTCAAATGAAAAAATGACTTAAACAAAGTTCGTAGATCTCGATGAGTTATTAAACTTTGGTATTCACCACTTTTCCATTTGACGTCATCTGGTTTTCAAAAATATCGATTCTAGAAATCATTTTTTGAATTTCGAAATTTGTCCTATTCAAACTCTGTCAAATGGATTACTGGCTTAAATAAAGATTGTAGGTCTTGACGAGTTCTTCAAGTTTGGTATTCACGACTTTTTCGTTTGACAACATTATGACCCTAAAAATGTAGTATCAAATTTTCAAATTTCATGTTTTTGTCTTTCAATCAAATTTCCCGTCGTCGTCCTGCGCGTTGGACCAGCAGCACGAGCGCAACGCGTAGACTAGTTGCGGGTCCGACGTGTCAGCGACTACTTCATGGAAACTGTATCCCCACTTCCTTTTACCTTATAGACGAAGCGGAACCGACAACATAGAATATTGCATTTCTGCCTCTTCCCCCAATCCGTCCAATCACAACTGGGGTTTTCTTGCCTTCTCCCATCGCCGGCGGTCGGGTCTTCCATTCCCATCGCTGGAGTGGCGCCATGGGCGTGCCACCTTGCTCTGAAGCAAGAATCCCTACCGAATCGACCCAAGGCGATGCAGTCGGATGCAGCGCAGCAGCATTCGAGAACCAATGGGACGCCGCACTCGCAGAAAGCCCCGCCGCTCCCTACGTCAAGAACCAAGGAGATGCACTGGGTGCAAGCGCCACCGCGTCAGCAGGACGCATCAGTTACCAGGTGAGCCAATCCCAGCCAGCATCTCCATATACATACAGTCATGGATCGGATTAGATTAAGATTCCTAACTCTGTTTCTTGATTCGGTACTGTAGCGTGGCAAGCGCCGCCCCAGCATGGAGTTGGACGCTGATGAAGGTGCATCCAATGCTGGAGAAGCCAGCAACGTTTGGGATTGCAATGCTGATTCAGTTTTTGCGGTTCGAGGAAGCCACCGTGACTGGGATCCATGGCGCCCCGCCGGCAAGGCAAGATTTTCTGTTTCAACACCGCATCTGGTGGTACTGAAAACTTCGGAACACGATGTCCTCTTGTTCAAGGGGCAGTATCCCACCATCCATACGACGATCACTTGCGTCGCGGTTGTGGTGGAGCAGTTCATCCAAGAAATCTGACGTACCTCCCCTGCTAAACGGTTGATCGTCGGGTTGGACACAGAGTGGATTGAACTTCCCAAGGGCGGTGGGTACAAGACCGCACTGTTGCAATTGTGTGTTGGGCCACGTTGCCTTCTGTTCCAGGTGCTCCATGCTGGTTACAAGCTCCTTGACATCCTAATCGAGTTCCTCACAAAGGAAGACCACGTCTTTGTCGGAGCTCATATAACCAACGATGTTGCACGCTTAGAGAAGGACTACGGCATCACGATTACTAATCCTAAAGACCTTCAAAAGATGGTACCTCAAGTTAATGAGTATAGCATTCTTGGCATAAATGGAAAGAGGTCAGCACTGGAGAAGTTGGGTGCTCGGGTTCTTAACCTACCTATCAAAAAGGATTATACATTTGATCACACCCTTTGGGGTCTTAGGTATTTGGAAACCTGGCAAGTTAATTACGCAACCCAGGATGCATTTCTGTCATTTGAGATTGCGAATCAACTTGTGGTCAAGCATGGTTATCAATTTATGTAAACTTGTGTTGTAATGAAGTAGCTTAAAATCAAGTCAATGTGTATGTATGAATATATGTAATTATGCTTCGATGTAGTCAAGTACTCTGCTACTTTATAATGTGCTAGTATGTTAACAAATTAGTGCAATGCATGCTAAGATGTTTTATAAATGGCAGTACACAAAAGATCTTGAGAAATACAAATCAATGGTTTCCATCAGATAGCTAAACCCTTCATAAAAAGTTAGAAAAAAGAACCACCAGATTTGGAGAACAATTGAGAAATATATACAAGTTTACATTGTTATCTAAGAATCAAAGGTAAAAAACAGAACAAGAACATTTGACCAGGTCCGGGCACCGACCGGTGGGGCCCACTAGTAAGCCGTACGTGACAAAAAGCAGTGTGGCCCCTTTAGGATGGAAACAACTGGTGTATCTAGCTTTCCTGAAAAAGACGAACTGCCATCCTCTTTCCTTTTTGCCTCCTCCCCCAAAACCAGCCATCAAACCACTAGGGTTTCCTCCCTTCCCATCGCCTACTGCATCCTTCTCGTCCACCTGCACTGTGACAATTACAAAACGCAACAACTGCATTTCCCGGAGGTAGCTACGCAACGAACGAGGTCGCTTCATGCGAACTCCGGCGACCTCTGCGCCGACGATAAGGAGCCACAGAACAAAATTGACCACGGGATTTGGAGCAATCGCCGGGGCGGCGGCCAGGAAGAAAGGACATGAAGTGGGAGCAAGCACCGCCACCCCTAGGAACCAAGGTGATGCAGCGGTTGGTGCATGCGCCACCGCCGCCGTCCCATCACGGATCAATAAGCAGGTGACCGGTCAAGGGAGGAAAATTATGTTTGTTTGCTTTTTTTTATATTGGATTTGGTCTATTGATGCTAGACTGAACTGAGGCTGTGGAAGGTCGTGATATCTTCATTTAATTAATGCCAGTCACACTATTATGAGTGCAGCATTACATAATACCTTTAAGATGTTAAAACTTGTTATCTCCTCGTAGCTCCGGCGAACCCACCACATGTACACTTGTTATCCTGTTACACTGGAGTCTCCTGAAGTTCAGTATGACTTCCCAGATGTGCCTGCTTGCCCTGCAATTGCTTTGGTGAGTGCATTGATTAGCCTACTTAGATATTGCTGGTTTTTTTGTGATAGTTCAATTGGGGTCATCATGCATCATTGTGATCCTATTTTTTCATCATGCATCATTGTGATCCTATTTTTTTTTAAAAATGAAGCAAGGAGGAAAGAACTCAAAGAAGTATGAAATTGTGTACCACAAGATAACCTGTCACTTTGCTATGAGTGCTGAGAGCGATGACGAGGTTTCCAATGATCCCGTTTTGTCTGGTGTGCAGGTGATGTTACTAATTAACTCAGTTTGTCGAAGTGTAGCTATTTTTTTGTATTTATTGGCTAATGAAAATTCATTTCTGTTTGTGGAAAAACAAATATATATATAGTCGCATAATAACTTGGTGGCGACTTGTTCTCTGGTTTATTATCTGAAAACATATCTCTCAAACCCAAGTAATTAATCATCATTCTATTATTTGCCTTTCAATTAATGTGCTAAATAATTCTTCTTCCCCAGTTGCTAATGCACCCTTTGTAAAATGTCAGATACGACGGATGGCAGAACAGTTGCGCAGAGCTGTCAAGCGAAGGGTGCAGGTTGGTCAGTACCGCACAGAAGATATTGATGATTGAGCTGCTTGTCTAAGACGATGATTGTCGCATTACAAGGGCAGTGGCGTATTATTATGCTTATCTAGATGCTTGTCTCTTGGTGTTATCCATATGTAGTGGAATCAGTTTTATTGGATGCTGCGTGTGCTTTCTTATGGTCACAATGGCAACTACCTTTTACTACTTTACAGTATGTGTTAAACTAGTACTTTGTGGGAGGTTGTATCTTTCACGGTCTGCCTGATGGCTGACATGTTTAATACTGTATCAGTAATTGTTTCTCAATACAGTTTTAAAAAGATTTCAGATATAGGTTCTATGAGACCACACTACATAAAATGACACCCAGCCACGCCTGGCCGCGCCCAGCCATGCCCCCCAGCGGCAGCCGGCCGCACCCCAGCCACGGCCGGCCGCGGCCACCCAGCGGCCGGCCGCGCCGCGCTGCGCTATGCCATGTAGACTCTAGGGAAATAAAAAAAGAAAATGCTCGGAGATGGGATTCGAACCCAGGTCTTGGAGGAGACTCCCACGTATTGGAAAGGTGCCTGTTAATGGAAACTGGAGAGGCGGCCGCCGGTTATTGGAACCTTGAAAGCCGCCGCCGCGTATTGGAAACTCTCACGATCCTCCGCCGCGCCCTCTCCGGCCAACTCTCATGCTCCACGCCGCGCGACTTCCCTTCAACACCGGCACTCATGGCATTGAGGGAGCACCCGCGGTCGCTCGCGGAACTCCCGACTGAGTTGCAGGCAATCATCGCTGGCCGAGTCGGTGCGACGTCGAATCGGCCAATGGAGGACCTCAGGAGCCTACGGTCCACCTGCAAGAGCATGCTCGGCCTCTGCCGCGATAGAGAAGTCGGTAGGTGCCTGGCACTAAATCGGGTTCGAGTCGTGCAGATGCAGAACGACGACCCCGAGGGCTATGACGTCTTCGTTCGTAGCCTGGCTGCAGCCAGCAACCCAGAGGCCTGCTTCCTCACCGGGATGGACGACATCTTTGGCAGGAACTGCAGCCCGCGGCCTCCCCTTGACGAGCTACTCCGCGCTGCCGAGGCCGAGAACAGAGGGGCGGCCTATGTCGCGCTGTCTTCCTCTACAGGGCCAACAGCGGTGCCGACGACGACGCCACTGCAATTGCGTACATGAGACAGGTTGAGGGCGAGCCTTTATGGCAGTGGCGTCCGCGATTGATCGACAACTTGCAATCCCTGTTTTACCGGCATCGTGGGGTTCACCTGGCTTGGCAAACGAGGGGTATCGCCCTCCGCCTGGGCCTCCGCTGGCCGATGCTACCACCGCCGGTGGCGCGAGGCAACATTCAACATTGCATAGGCTGAAGATCATGCGGAAAAGATCCGTACCGGAAGGGGTTTGCCATGTATTTCTGTAGTGATGAATGTAGGCTTCGTTACGAATGCCTTGAATTCTTCTATCGTGTAAAGAATCGCTAGCTACATACGATAGAATGGTGTAAAGTGTATCACTGTATGAAATGCACCCAATAAAGTGACCACAATTACACCTCATTGCATGATTTAGTTCTGGTTCACAACATAATGTAAATTATTTTCAAAACAATTGTCACTACAGTAAATTGTCTCTTAAGACGCCAAACAAAAATGAGTAAGTATGAAACAAAAAAGTCATCATCTCGGCCTTGGACTCCCTCCGTTCTTAAATATATGACGTTTAGGACAAGAAAGTTAGTTCATTTTGAACTAATTTTCTTGTCCTAAACGTCATATGTTAAAAGAGGGAGGTAGTACCACAGAAGCAACTGGTGCAACACAACTCCATCATCAATGTACGTGCCATTTGATTAGAAACAAAAGAATTTTAAATCCAAAATTTGGATTATTCAAACTTTATGAAATGGATTAATGTCTTAAATAAAAGGTTGGTTGTTGAGTTCAACAACTTTGACCGAAATTAACTTTGTCGCTTACCACTGAGAAAGACATGCACCTTTACAATGAACCTACACTAGCTTGGTTGTGTTTCTCACGTGTTCTCCTTTTGGCCCGACATGTGGGACCCACACTGGATGCAGCAGGAGGGAAAACTCGGCACACGATTTCGTCCAAAAACATTTCACATCCCACCAGATTAACCCTCAGATATATCAGCCTCATCCCCACGTCCACCAAAACCACTCGCGGCAGCTATCCCCCTAAACCACACGCGGCGGCTATCCGACGACCATAGTTACGAAATCAGGTCTTCGATCGGGAAGGCGATCGACGACCAAAGGAGGGAACGAGAGGAGGCGGCCGGAGGTGGAGGACGGTTGTATTCTTCCCTATCGAGTTCACCATGTATGGCAAGCTACGACCCACCGAAGTAGTAACACGGAATGGGGTCAAAGTCGAGGAAGTCGATGTGTACGCCGAAAACAATATCAGGTGCGTATCGGCCGCCTCTTACTGGAGAAAACATGTGTGCAATAGATTCGTTGTTCCCTCCATGCAATTGATTCGATATACCTCTTAGCCCATCTAGGTTTCTCGATCAATGAATCAGGGGCGGATCTAGTATCAAAGTTCAGGGGAGCTTATCTTCTTCTTCCTCCTATCTTATCCCATCTCTCTTTTCCTTCTTCCTTCTATTCATCAATGGATGAATTTTCCAGGAGGAGCTTCCATTGAATCCATGGGGGTAGGGCCGGGCGGAGCTAGAGGGAAGTGAAAGGGGGTGCAGCACCATCGTAGAATTGGCGGTATAGAGTAAAATTAACATGGACAAATTTTAGGTTTGATAAGAGATTACCGAAATTTTGTGGGTGCGACCGCAACCACAAACTCAAAATGTAGCTCCGCCCCATTAATTGCAATTGTTTTTTACATGAACAATTGATTTCACTAGTACACATATATATGCGCATCAATTACTTTAGTTATTTTCAACATCCCTCAATTGTTTGTTCCTGCCAATAATCAGAAATACATGTTCATAATTATGTGCACATGCAGGACTATCTCAATCTTAAAATTTGTAACAGAACCTAATTGTTGTTGTTGTAAAAATTACTCTAAATAGGCAGTGTGCTATTTGACCACGACATATTTGTTTTTCACATACTATCTACTACTAGTGTATATATACATATATGCATATACCATTATTAGTACTACAACTGAATTTTTTCATGTTGGCGTATTAATATTTATGTGCACATGTAGAGAAAGCGATTTGACAGGTGAGCTTTGGAATATACTAATCGAATGCCGCGACGAACCTGATGGAGAATTAAGATACATCTCTTGTACAGTGGACAAGGGTGGTATAGACCTTCCCTTCCTGATACACATTAGAGATGAGTGTCGTTATCAACACCGGGACTACATGTACTACATGAAGAGAAATAATGAAGAAGATGACAGATCAATGGTTCTTGAGGAAATTAAGAGTAAAAAAGAAGTAGCAGCCATGCGTGATCACGTGGAGTCAACCAACGAGAAGATATTAAGGTTGGTACTATCAAGAGTAGATCGGGATGGTGAAGATTTCCTCGTTTCACCCCTAAAACAGAGTAGGGGGTTTTGGCATAGTGCTGATAGTGATGATGACTACGACAACTACTTAGAGTGTGTTGCATACAAAGGTTGGCTTGCTAAGCAACCCAAAAACTGTGGTACGTATGTTGCTTGTTCTACACTGTCCACATGTACCCTTGACTGCACATTTTACTCACATACCAGTGTTTATAATTTGCAGAACTATACGATGACTTCAGGGAGGCCACCCAAAAGACGCACCAAGCATGGTTACAACATGTTGGACTTCTGAAACGAATTCGTAAATACTTTTTCCTTGTCGACTGCAGCTTATCTGTGATGAGAAATGTGAACCTACTAACAAGTATAAGTGCTTTCCATTTTTTCAGTGGCTTTTACTAATGCTCAAGCTAAACCTAAAGAAGTAGTCGTACTCCCACATGATGAGAGCAATGACAGCAACACGACGCCGCCACCCGAAACGACGCCGCCACGACAACATCCATCACATGCTAGGAGAGAAAAGAAGACAAGAGGTTATAGAAGCTTCACACCTCTAGGAACTTCACTTTGTATTATTGTTCGTTGGTTTCTGAAACAGCTATTGTTCAGTAGTAACTGTTATGTTCTCTGATGTGAATGCAAGTAGGTGGCAAGAAAGTTGGCTGTGGAAACCTGAAAGGCCTATCTGCAAGTTCCTTGAGAGCAAAATCTGGTGGCAACAAACTAAAAATTCAGTTCTCAGGAAAGTTGGGTGGTGCCTGTGGACCAAATAGACGTGCCTTTGTTGATGAGATTGTTTTAGAGATAAGGATGAATTGTCCATTAATTGGAGTCAGATTTTTGAAAGATATTAGTAAAGATGTCAAGAAAGACATCGCAACACATATATTGGTATGTCACTGTCCACCGCATGCATCTATTTTCTTCGTACACAATGCTATGATTGAATCGTGCATGCATAACAAGTTTCGTTCCCACCAGGAAGGATGGGATTTAGAGGGCATTCAAGATCCAAAGAGCAAGATTTTGAAGATTGCCCATGAACGCTACAAAGGTTGGCAAGGCGACTTGAGTGCTACATACAAGTCATACGAGAGTTATGATGAGAGAATGAAACACAAGCCTGATGAGTTGAACATTGTGGAGTGGCACTATTTGTGCCAGTACTTTGGAACTAACTATTTTAGGGTACATTTTTTTCCTACTTAAGTACAACATTGAGAGTTGTATAGATATGAGTTCAACCTTTCATCGCTTAACAACACTCTTTCAATCCTTGCAGGGAATGAGCATAAAAAACTTTGGCAATCACGGCCAAATGGTTAACAACCATTCGGGTGGTTCGAAACCTTACTCTCAGTGGAGTTGGGAAAATGTAAATTTTGGTTACAATATTCTCATCTTTCACTATCTGCATTAGACAATCATATATTAATGTTGTGCAATGTTGCAATCATAGCGAGATCCCGAAACTGGTGCTGAGCCACGCCAGTTGGAACTCTGGTAGGTTACTCACTCGAAGCAAGGAAAATGGATATCTGACGTGGCTGAGAGTATTTATGTGAGTAGAAATTCCATTGTAACCGTGCTTGCACATAACACTTGTTTAATTCTGCATCAAACCATGGCCACGGTTTCCCATCTTACAATGGTTTCCTGTCCTCAGAGTCGTACCGCCAGGAAATTATCTCTGCTAGAAAATTCAGATGAAATGGAAGAAGGAACACCAAGTATCACTTCTGAGGCTGTTAGGGAAGAGCAATGTATCCAGGAAACATACAAGGGAACAACAAGAGTCAAATCCTCCGTGTCACGTGGCCATGGTTACATGGCGAGTCGAATAAGCAACAAAGATATTCAGGACTGCCACGTGGCCATGGTTACATACAATGAATAATAAAGATGAAAGAGAAGAAATTCATAAATCTGAATGCTCATGACTGCCAC
This sequence comes from Cenchrus fungigraminus, assembly GCA_036936925.1. Lineage (NCBI taxonomy): Eukaryota > Viridiplantae > Streptophyta > Magnoliopsida > Poales > Poaceae > Cenchrus > Cenchrus fungigraminus. Next base: position 92,501,513 of record CM072773.1, on the reverse strand, counting down.
GTGTTGATGACACAACTGCTGCCTATTGCACTAAGGGGTATTCTAGCAGAGAATGTGAGATTAGCAATCACTAAGGTGTGTGCATTCCTGAACCAGATTTCTCAGAAGGCAATCCGTCGAGAAACTCTAGTGAAGATTCATAAGGATGTCGTGCAATGCCTCGTCAGCTTTGAGATGATCTTTCCACCTTCATTCTTTAATATCATGACCCACCTTTTGGTCCATCTAGTTGAAGAGGTTTTTATCCTCGAGCGTGTATATCTGCACAACATGTTCCCTTTTGAGAGGTTGATGTCTTATCACATGTGGCTCCATACTTGGAAGAGCACAAGTCCATTCTTCGTGCTGCAAATGAAGGGAAGTCTGAACCCTGGATTACACAACACCACATTGATAATAACTTCGCGTCCTGGTTGTGGAAAAAAGTGAGGGGCAATAAAACTGTTGATGAGATACTGCAATGGTTGGTTTGGAGGCCATCTATCACAGTAGATAGATTCCAAGGATATGAGATAAACGGCTACACATTTTACACAAGAGCCCAAGACAAGAAGAGCATAAATCAAAATAGTGGTGTTCGTATGGATGCAGTAGATCACGAAGGGAACATAGAAACATACCATGGTGTCATTGAAGAGATATGGGAATTGGACTACAGAGCTTTAAAAATCCCTCTTCTCAAGTGCTAGTGGGTCAAAAATACCAGAGGAGGTTTAACGACAGACAAATTTGAGATGACAAGTGTGGATCTCCATAAGATTGGATACAAAGACGAACCCTTCGTCCTAGACAATGACGTGACTCAAGTTTTGTACGTGAAAGACATGTCAAGCAAACCACCGATAAGGAAGGGTGCCGATAAGTCGATTGCTGATGAGCCGAAGCGTCACATAGTTCTACCAGGAAAAAGAAAAATTTTTGGAGTTGAGGACGAGATTGACATTTCAGAATATTATGACCAATTCGATGATCTTCCTCCTTTTTCAGTCGAGGTTGACCAAGCATCCTGTTAGCACAAGAGGATGCTCCATATTTACACCGTGATCACAAGCAGGGGACATACATGAAGAGGAAGGTTATTAACATTCCGTTAGATAATAATGATGATGTATAATAAGTTTTATTAACTTATGGTCATGTAACAAAGTACTGTAATATTTAGTTATGATTCAATAACAAGAACTTGTGTTTTATCAGTGGAAATATAAATTATTTTAGTTTTATATACACATTTAATATTAAATAAATAGTTTAATGTAAAAATATACACAAGTAAGACTAAATCAAGGTAAACATGTTAATAACACGACATGTACTAGTTATATATAATTTTGCATGGCAAAAATGTATTTTTGTTCGATTTTAAAATTCAACATGAATTTTTGACCAAAATAGCTACATTACTAAGTTTAATTAATAAATTTGATAAGTTTAAGATCTAACTTCATATTCCATAGTATATACCTAGATTAATCACAATAGAATCTGTTTTTTTATTTCACCGTGTCAAATATGATTTATAAAAAATTTAACAGAGAACTGGAAAATTAAAATGAAATTAAATGAAAAGCACATTAGCACCGGGCCTATATAGGTCCCGGTACTAATGTGCTTTTCGTTTTGGGGCGGAAAGGAAGGCACATTATTACCGGGTCTAGTTTAGCACCGGTACTAATTAATGTGGACATTGGTATCGGGTCCTATCTAGGCCCGGTACTAATGTGTCATTCGCACTGGGCCTAGTTTGGCATCGGTACTAATGTGGGGGAGGGTATATAAGCCCGTCCCCTCCCCTGCCAACACTTAGCCAAATTTCCCCGCCTCGCGATCCACCGCCACCGCCGAACCCCCGCGCCGTCCTCCTCCGTCCGCACCGCCCCCGTGCCTAGCCGTCCTCCTCCGCGACGCCGTTCTCGTCGGTCGTCCCTCCTCGTCATCTCCGCACCCACTGGTCGTCCCTCCTCCTCGTCTCTGCGCCCGCCGTCATCCCCGCGCCGCCGCGTGTCGCGCCGCCCCTGCCCCGCATCTCGCTGGCCGTCCAGTCGTCCCCTCGCACGCCGTCGTCGCCGCGCATGCCGGTCGTCCCTCCTCGTCGTCTCCGCGACCGCTGTCGTACCCTCGCCCGCGCTATCGTCGTCTCCGCACGCGGCGCCCCGACGACCGCGCCCAGAGGCACTGTGGCGTCGTCGTCCCCTGCGCCGGCCGTCGTCCCGCACTCGCCGACCTCCTCTGCCGCGCTCGCCGTCGTCCCCTGCGACCGCCGTCATCCCCTGCGCCCGCCGTCCCGCGCCCAGGCACCCTTCCCGCCCGCACTGGGCCCCCTCCGCCGCGCGCGCGCGCCGTCGTCCCTGCGTCGGGCCTCCTCCGCTGCACCTGCCGTCCTCCTCCGTCATCCTCTGCCACGCTGACGTCTGCCGTCTCCTCCGTCGTACCCGCCGTCGCCCCCCTGCGCTGTTGGTGAGGGGCCGGTGCTGACGTCAACCCCTGATGGCTGATGTCATTTTTTATTCTATTATTACTATTGAATTTAAATTTCAAATTTAGATTTAGATTTGAATTTCATTATAGTTTTTTAGATTTGAATTTAGAGATTTGAATTTAGAGATTTAGATTTGAAATTAGAGATTTAGATTTGAATTTAGAGATGTAGATTTGAATTTAGAGATTTAGAATTGAACTTAGAGATTTAGATTTGAATTTAGATATTTTTAAACCCCAACACGCTCAAACCCCGCCTGACACGCTTGAACCCCACCCGACACGCTCGACCCCCGTCCGACACGCTCGACCGCCGCCCGACATGCTCGACCCCCACCCGACACGCTCGAACCACGCCCGACACGTTCAACCCCCGCCCAACACGCTCGAAATTCATTTATATACTCAGAAATTCGTTTATGTACTCAGTAATTCATGTATGTACCCAGAAATTCATGTATATACCCATAAATTCATTTATATACTCAAAAATTCATTTATGTTCTCAGAAATTCATGTATGTACCCAGAAATTCATTTATATACCTAGAAATTAATTTATATACTTAGAAATTCGTTTATGTACCCATAAGTTCATTTAATTACCAAGAAATTCATGTTTGTACCCAGAAATTCATGTATGTACCCAGGAATTCATGTATGTACCTAGAAATTCATTTATGTACTCAGAAATTTATTTATGTACTCAGAAATTCATTTATGTACCCAGAAATTTATTTATGTACCCAGAAATTTATTTATGTACTTAAAAATTCATTTATGTACTCAGAAAGTCATTTATATACTCAGAAATTCGTTTATGTACTCAAAAATTCATTTATATACTTAGAAATTCATTTATGTACTTATAAATTTATGTATAATTGTTTTTGTTACGATGGTTTGATCAGAGAGGGAACAACAAGAGGAGGAAATGATCTTAAATATAATTGGTCAAGATGCGCACGAGCAACCTCAAAACAAAGATGTACTCAACAGGGAGGCTGACAGCTTCCTCAACATGGCTGGTGATTGGCAAGAACATGAGAAGAGCAACCAATTGCCTAGGAAAGCAATGATGTGCAACAACAAGAGGTATAATGATGGTCGTCAAGATTTGCATCCTGACTTTTCTTCATGAGTTCTCATATATTAATAACAATTTTTCCATTCTCTAGGTTCCTTCATCTTCGAGCAGCAAGAAGCATCAAGGGAAACGCGAACCGAAGAAGCCACTAGAGGGTCGTTTCATCATAAAAGAAGTCGATGATGCTAAGAAACCTGTGGCTCCGGAAGATATCGTGACCAAATTGGTGAACCACATTGGATCTCTTGTCAGGTATCAAATCCCAATAAGCATTCCGTATTGGATAGCTGCAGATGCTCCTCTAGCTCCGGTACCTGAAGTAATAGAAGGTGAAGATGGGAATGCTGAATAGGCACCGGTGGTGTGGGTAGATGTGGTCGCGGATACGGACAAGGACATGCTTTGGAAACAAGTGTTAGATCACTTTGCATTCCCAGGCTTGGATCATGAAAAGCTGGCAGACATGCATTATTGGGCGATGCAAAAGGGTGCAATTGCCTTTCAGTCGTACAAGAAGCGTCTAGCCAGAGACTACATCAAGAAGGGGCTTACACCAGATTTCCAGAAGAAGGGATTTGGGAAGTTAAGAGATCACTGGGATGCATTTGTTCGGCACAAGGAATCGGCAGACGCCATCAAGATGATTGAAACCAACACCATCAATGCACGTAAGAAGAAAGAATTTCATATGCTCGGGCCCGGAGGTTACAAGAAGGCCATTCCCAAATGGGATCAGGAGGAACAAGAAGTAGTAGCTAGAGGAATCATACCTGCAACTCAAGATTCGGCCGAGCGGGCAAAGCATTATTATTTTGCACATGGTGTTAAGCTCAATCCCGAAGATGGATCTTTGTTACTGGGAGATCAATTAAGAGAGACAGTTGCAAGGTTTGTTGAGTTAATAAGGCTTGCAGCGGAAGGATCTTTCGTGCCTGATCGAGAGAATGACGAGCTTACTATGGCACTAGGTACAAAAGAACACCCTGTACGTTGCAGAGGCAAAGGTGTCATTCCATGCAAATTTGCATTTCAGGAGCACATTGATTCCTAAAGAAGTCGCCAAAAAACTAAGGAACAACATGCACGACAGATACGAGTGCTGCAAGATCGTGTCTATATGAATGAGAAAAAAATGGAAGCCATCATCGGCCAGCGTGTGGTGCTTGCTCTTAGCAAGCAATCAAGTGAGCAAGCACCTGCAGCTTCAGGGCCGCATGATGAAATGTGCCCATCCAACAGACGTAGAAGTAGCGTCGCTTCCACGGAAGCAACTCCAACCACCACGGAAGCAGCTACCCCGTTAGAACAACACCGCTACCCCGTGGACGACATGACTGCGAGGTCTGCATGTGACATTCTGTTTCAAGTCAGAAACATGAAGATTGTGGTGGTGTACCGTGTGGCTGAGGTACCGCAAGTAGGGGATATATTTTTGAACATAGATTATTCCAGTCATGGGTGCGATAAAGTTTTTGTGGAATGAGTGGTTGATATCTGGTATGACCTCGAGCTGGAGTTCCCGGGAGCTGATGAGGCAAATACTCTAGGGGAAGCAGTGCACACTTGGATTTTGTGGCCCAAGGATCTCATAAAGATAACAGAACCGACTGTGGAAACATCTCCTGCACCTCACCAGCTAGAAGGGAACGCAGTAGGAGTCCAAGATCAGCTACCGCCTTCACCAGCTAGAAGGGAACACAACAACAGTCTAGAACATGCTAGAACTGACAGGGGCAGTCCAGAACATGCTCCTTCTCCTCCAAAGAAGCAGGGTTCTAAACGAGGACATCCTTCTCCTCCTCCAAAGAGTACGGGTTCCAGACGAGGACATCCTCCTCCTCCTTCTCCAAAGAAGCAAAGGATACCCAAGGAGAAGCCACCTCCACCGAAATTATCTTACGAGAAGACGCAAGCAGAACTGGATGCGTCGGTGCAGGAGGAGCTGGATAGACAAATATTCAAAAATAAGAGGCCTCCACCTGAGAAACCATTTGACCGTGTCAAATTTCATCGCTTCACGAAACATATGGAGGAAAAAAAGGGAAAAGTCGGAGCGACCTCCATTGTCTGACTATGATCGCGTGGCGCTCAAATTCCAGAAACTCAATAAGGCACAGAAAAAGTTGGGAAAACTGTTCCACAACCAGGGACCCAATCAAAGCAATCTATCTCGGACCTAAAGGTGCTCTCAGATGCGGAGCATGGATTGCTTGAATTTGGTTTGGACGCAAATTTGACACCTGCTCAAATTCTAGGCACTACTGAAATTGAAAGGCACCCAGGGTCAGGTAGACGTTATTATGAGCCTGGGATGTCGCTTGTCTGGGAGCGATTGTTGAAGGAACTTCCAACTTGGATGTATGCTCTTCACAAATGGCACATGGAAATGGCGGGACATTGGCTTCATTTTCTCGAAGTTAAAATTGAAGAGGAACATTTTTTCTGAGGTCGCACCACTTTCAATATTCCCATGAAGGAGTTCTGGTTCCTATTCAATATGGATACAATGAATGTCTCATTCGTAACTTACTGGGTTCTATAAGTATTTATTGTACCATAATCTTAGAATCATTGCTCTAGCCATTTCTATTGTACCTGAACTTCTTTTTTCTATCATGCAACATGGAGATGCAAGCTTGCCGGAGCCTTGGAATGCATGACATTGGCTTCATGGATCCTACCATGCTAAATGAGATGATGGTCCGTGATTTCCCTGCGCCTACAGTGGAGAACTTATACACATTTCTAGACAGGCAACTCTTCAAGGACTGCATACTTATTCCATACAACTGCCAGTGAGCAACGAGTTTCTCAACTCTTTACCTTTTTAAAATACATTAAATATTCCAATTAACTGATTCTTCCCTAAAATGTATTGACAGCTTCCACTTGGTTCTCATTATTATTATACCTGATTTAAGCCTTGCCCACGTCTTTGTCTGTATTGGCGGATATAGAGAATGGTATGAACCTCTCATAGAATTATTGAAAGCTGCATGGGATTTGATCCGTGTAAAGTTCAAGGGTCTGAAGGACCGAATAGGCAACCAGAGAGGGGGGGGGGGAGTGAATGGGAGCTGATAAAAATTCTTCCAGAAGGATGAACTCGGCCTATACCCCGATTGCCACTCTGATCACTCGCACACACCAAATATGCTCTAGACTAGGCACACACAAGCCTACAAGTCCTAGAGACAACCCTCAAATCAAAGCGCAGAAGCACAAGACAAGAATCAAAGCACTTAGCCAATTCTGGAAAGCCAGGTGCGGACTGTTCGGATGGTACGGGCGGACCGTCCGCTAGACCCAGGCAGACTATCTGGACCGTCTGTGCGGACTGGCCAAAAACTCCAACAGAACCTCCAGAGACACACCTAGAAATTCGGACTGTCTGGCTGAGCCACGCGGACCGTCCGCTAGTGTCGCGGACTATTCGTGTAGGCCTCGCGGACCGTCTGGCAAAGCCACCAGAAGCACCTGCTCAAAACCAGCCACGCGGACCGTCCGTCACTGACCGGCGGACTGTCCGCAAAACTGCCTGCAACAAAACCCTAAGCTCCTCACGGATCGAACCACGAACTCACACGAACACGCAGAGAACTACGACGAACAGGAGCCACGTGGACTGTCCGCGTGTACCAGGCGGACTGTCCGCTACACACGAACAGAACCTGAAACAGCTCGAGCTCGGGAGTCAACCCTCCAAACTCATCACCGGATCTCCCAACCGACTTGAGCTTTTGAGACAAGATTTGGGGGAGATGTGGAGCGTCACAAGAGGAAGCTATGCCCCAAAAATCTCGGCCTCTAACTCACTAAATCACCGGGAATCGCGGATCACATGAACCACCACCAAGAACTCGGGCTCCAACCAAAACTCGCGAATCGAAGGGGTTTCCCAGCGTTTGAGGGGTCAAGATCGCACACGAAGATGCGCGAGGCATCCACCCATGATCCCCTCAAAGAAATCTGAGAGAAAACGCCCTCAAATTAATGAATCGAGCGAAGAACAAAACACCCCAAAAATAGCCCCAAAAATGACACGAAAATCACAAAGAGCTAGGAGATCATCACAACGTTGAATGCTTCCATACATCCAGAGGTCAGAGTCTATACAAGAATCTAGCCTAAGGAAAACAGAGGAAAAGAAGCAGTCCAGAGCGATCTACCGGGGGAGGAAACCCTAGAGTCCAAGAGAGAGAGATGCCATCCACCTCTCCGCTATTTATACGAAGTCCACCGGAGGAGGCAAATGACCACGCTACCCCTACAACTTGAAATGAAGATACACACCCCTCAGGGGCAATATGGTCAAGTCTTCATCGAGCGGACACGCTTCCACCACGAACTTGCTTAGCCTCGACGCAAGCCCCATGATCACGCCACGTGCCCCCCGCCTCGAAGCTTCCCGACGCTCCTGGATCCCCGTCTCCGTCGCATCGGGCCTCCGGACTTGGTTTTGCGGTCCAAACCAAGAAACCGTCCACTGATGGTTTTGTGGGTAAACCACCAAACCCCGCGTGCAAGCTTCGGCCTCGAACTGCCACCTTGCACCGGCCCATGTCCATGACTTCAACTTGCTAGTTTTGCACCGCACGGCTCGCACTTGACCCCATCGGCCACCGGGTCCATCGAACCAAGCCTACTTGCCTCACCATCACTTGAAGGCCGCCACGGCTAAGGCCTTTCGCGCTTGTTCTTCACCTGCATCAACCCGAGTCAAGCCGCAACCTGCACCTGCACACTTAGCCAAGCATTAGTCCACACAACGTTGTCAATCACTCATCACTAAGGAGCGACCCTCCACTGTCCTTCGGACACACCTGGTCCTTAATCTCCTTATTGATGAGTGCATTGACAACACCTGTAACACCCCGCCCACCAAAGCCGCACTGCCCAACGCTTCTGTGGGGGCGGGCACGTGTACACATAGCACCTTGCTTACACTTTCGTCCTCGCTTCGTGTAAAAGGGTTAACCCGAGGGTGTTATGGCTGGTGGACAAAGGCTTATAAGTTGGCTCCACCCTTGCTCAACTAGCAATGTGGCACTAAACACATGCACCTGCGCTCATGGGCCACTCACGGGCCATCCAAATTGGGCTGAGTGTGACATACACCCCCCTCAAAGAACCCGACGTCCTCGTCGGTCCAACTCAATCATCTAGTGCCGACCCATAAGCCATGCCGTGTGTCCAATCCCAGGCCCATACGCGCATGCATTTTTCCGCACACTGACCCGAGAAAATGTCCAGGAACCTTCCCTCTTAGCGCATGTGACGCCCCAGGTTTTTAATTAGCATCATTAGTGCTAATGACCGAATCAACCGAGTCAAACACTGTTGACATTGGTCAAACCTTGGTCAACCTGGGTCATCACCTCGAAAACCTCATCAACAATCACTAATGACCCTCTTAATCAAGTCCACACACCCTTGTGGTCAAACCCTAGTCAACCCTTGGTCAAAACCCCGGTCAAACCCCTATGTCTTTGAACTTCCTCCAGAACTTTTGCCGCATTCTCCAAATTTCACCTAAACACTTCAAAATCTCCCAATATAAAAGTTGTCTAGTTTTTCGAGGGACACAACTTTGCTTTTGGGTGGCATTTCAAATTTTGAGTGTAAAAGGCGAGAAAACTTGGTCAACTGCGGTAAACACTATTCATCGGCACCATGGAAAACCAGCAACTTTGCCTGCAGTTCATGCTCAAACAGTTGATCAAAACATAGGTCGGCCTTTGAGAAAAATACTCTCCTATAGGTGCTCTACAACTTTGGAATTCAAAGTTTGGTGGGGTTTTATTTAAATTTTAGGAGATTTTCGCAGTCAAAGTAACGCAACCCGAACTGGTGACGGCGACGTCGCGGCGCAACGCCACGCTCCGCGCGCTGGAGCGCGCCCACACGCACTACCGCGTGGCGCCCAGGGTGCCTCACCGTCTGGACCCCCCGTCGGCCACGCCTCCCGTGGCTGCGCTCCCGAGGCCGCGCGCGCTCCGAGGACATAGGGACCTGCGCCCCCGCGCGTGTCGCGCACCAGCGCCTCGCCGTTGGACCCCGCCCGTGTCTCCCGCCGGCCGCCGTCCCACGCTTCTGCCCGTCGCCGGCCCCTCCCCCCCTTGACGCGCGCCTGGTCTTCAAACTGAAGCGGGGAGGCGCCTATTTAAGGCCGCTGAGCTTTCCCCGCGCGTGCGCGCCCCCTCCGCCTCCCTGAGCTCGCCACCGCCCCGCCATTGGAGCCGCCAAGCCGAGCCGCCCCTTTTGCTTGCAACCACGACCGCCCAATAGCTCGAACCCCTCCCTAGGACCCATAGAAGCTTGAGCCGTCGCACGTTGGCCGGCATTTTCCTCGTTGTCGCCGGAATTTCAGCCCGCAGCAGCCGCCGCCGCCGCGCGCAGCCGAGCGAGCTCGCCGGCGACTTCCCCGCCCCAACTCCGGTTACCAGCGAGCCCTAGGTGAGCACCTGGTCGAGTTCCCCCACTCTCCCGGCCGAGAGCGCCGCCGGCCTCGCAGGAATCCGGCAAGCCGCGCCGCCGGTTGCCCCCGAGGACCCTATTGCGGGGATTTCAATCTTTCTAAGGGCTTAAGTGCGAACCGAGGGTATTTCTGTGAAGCTTTGAAAATTTCCAGGGGCCTCGGTGAAAAACTGAATCTTCAATAGTGTAGCAGTTTTGCTGAATCTTGTAAAATCCGTAGAAATTAATAGAAAAATCATAAAAATTCAAACTCAATTTTGTTGGATTCCTTGTGAAAAACACTACAACTTTTGTAAAACATGACCATAGTTTTGTCAGATACGTTTTGCTTGAAAAATAGAAGACTGTTAAAACTAGATCTATTGTATCTCAAAATCTACATGTGTGCTGTAGTTGAATTTTGGATATGTTGTGTGTTATGACATGTGTAGGGTCTACACCAAAAATTGCGCAAAGTTACTGAACAGATCTTTTTATATGATTTACTTTGCATTTATGCTACTTCTGCCTTAATGATTTTTGTAGCAAAATGTAAATAGAGTTTTTTACGTAACTTGTGGCTATGTTCATGTTATGCCTAGATACAACTTTTATGAATTTATCATGATTTTATCTCTATCAGAAATATTTAATCTTGTTTTATGCCTAATTTCCTTTGTAAATGCATAGCTCAAGATCTATGGTAGCTCTAGGTGTATATGTTGCATTCCTAGCTTAGTTATGGACCAGAGACCATGTGTGAGAAAGTTGGAATCATTTTGATGTGTATTTATTTTTAGATGCATTTATCTTCTTTTGGTAGCTAGCTTTTGTTATTTTCGGTATACTTAATTTCATAGCTCTCCTAAGTGTGCATGTGTGTGCAGTGCCTTTGTTTAGGTTTGTAGTGCTTCATAAAACATCCCACTGAATTTTATTAATTTATTTTATGAATAAAAGCTAAGGAGCCCATTTAAGCTTATTAATAAGTTAATTTTGGAAAGCCTCCAACTACACCCCTAATGACCCTTTGTATGTGATGTTAATCTTGCTAAGCAGCTAAATGTCACCACCCCATGCTGTTTGTGAATTTAAATTAATTTATTTATATAAATATGTACACAGTCACTATTAAAAGGCATAAGTAATAAAACACCATGTGTTGTTCCTTCAATAGAAATAATTTACCAAATGTGAGTTTGTCAAGGTGACTGTGGTCAACCATGCACCCCATGGTTGTCATTTGTTGTTTGTAATCAATTAAATTAAAAACCATCAATTAAATCTTGCATTTGCATCCTCGTGTAGACCTTCCCGACGGTAACTACTCGCTTGTGCCGGAAGCTGAGGAAGGAGGAGCTGTCGGCGAGCTGCAGTACGTGGACGTAACTCAGGACCTGGACCAAAGTTCAGAAGGGCCCAAGGCCAACCTTGCCAGCGAAGGCAAGCCCCGGATCATTAACCCTTCCTTTTTAAAATTATGCAATTATCTTTGCTATGATTGTGCATTTACGTTCAGGAGTTGAAATGAAACCCTAGATGCATGATCCCTAGGTACCTATGTCTTTACTAGTATACTAGGTCGGTAGCTGCTATGCTATAGGACCGTTACAAGTCGAGTGATACTTGTCACTCGCGAGAATAGGTTCTTATGTTGGAATCATAAGATCTTTATAAAAGGATTGCTCATGTGGTAAGAGCATGGGATGGGGGCTCCGGTCCTATGGCTTTCGTGGGTTAAGTGTTTGAACGTACTAAGCACTTGTCGGGAATGAGACCGGTAAGCCTAGTACCTTAATGAGGCGGTAAGGGATTTTACTGTGACTAATCTTGGGATGCGTCCCACGGCTAGCTACCGGTGGTGCATGTGTGATTCTGGGTGCCTTGCGGGGTATGCCAGATAGCCTGTACCAAAGACTGTGGCCTTTTATCCCGAACCGAGGACTTTTGGGAATCGCCTGGTGGTTGTCCATGTGAGGGCACCCTACCGTGTGTTTAGGTTTACCTTGCAAGGTTTAAATCAATCGGTTGTCGGCCTCTCACCGTTATCTGAGACTACTTATCCAGCTGGCCATGATACCCCTTAACGATGGAACTTTGTGAATATTTCAGCTTGATTAATTGTATTGCACAACTTATGCTTGCAATAGCTTGCTCATTTAGAAAAGAGTAATCAACTAGAATCTGTGCTAAAATCTTGAAAGTAAGGACATACTCTTTGTTGCTTTTCAGCAAAAGAACCGCACCGGCCAAAAAACCTCTCATGTCTAGAGTTTGGTGATGTCGTTATCACCCGACAATTAAGTCTTGCTGAGTATTAGTATACTCAGCCTTGCTTTTAAAATGTTGCTGCAGGTGTTGTTTGGCCTGGTGAGATTCCACCCTGCTGGGAGCTGGAATGGGTGGATGACGACGAGTGATGACATCACGGACGGCCTCCTGTGATGTTCATCGTTCCGCTAGTTTATTTATTCCGCTGTTTTCGAACTCTGAACCTTTACTTGTCATGTCTTGAACAATGGTTTGTAACAATTAAACCCTAAGGGGTAATTTGGATTTAATTTGTGTTTGTACTCTGGACTCGCCTTCGTGTGAGTTTTAATGCATATGTTCGATCCTCTGTGTGATTTCCAAGTGATTTACCAGGCGTTAACCCGGCAACTAACGACAGGATGATACTTTACTGTCGCTTAATGGCCAAAGTGGATTGGTTTAGGTGATAGTACGGTATTTTCCTGGGCGGGTTGTCACAGCTGGCATCAGAGCAATTATATGCACCAGAGCTTAATTAACAACCTTAATCATTGGTTTTTGAATAAAATTTGCCAAGATTATTTGGATTTGCAAAATACGTTGGTCCGTTAAGGATGAATTAGACCGAGAGGCCCTAGAGGGAATTTTTGGGTTCTTTCAGGTGGCTTACAAATCTATGGTTTATTTTGCTAACTCCCAGCACATTTTATTCCTGTCAGAACTTACTTTCTGTACAACCATACTAGTTCATCACGTTTTGCCATACATGGTGGTGCCACAGGAAAGTCCTGTGAGGGATGGATGGGACCTATTCTAATGGGAACCCACGTCGCGTCTGTGTCTCGCCACGTTTTGCCATACGTGGACGTTCCGCATTGTGAATATGCGAGGCAAGGATGCACTCCATTCAAAAGGAGAGTATCTGAGGTTGGACGCTGTCCATGCAGCGGCTTGATGCATGGATACCGTTTCTATAGTGAACGGTAATGTATGTGGACGCTTTCGTGAGTGCTGGCACGAAAGGTTCGTTGTGTTCTGTGATCTTCTGCAGGTACACTAACAACGTTTCGTAAGTCGCTAAGTGAGTGCCGAATAGTTCTCGACTAGTTATTATAGGGAGAGATGAATAAAAGCCTTGCCACCGGCACTAACTTCGATTTTTGGCTTAATCGCCATGAGAGGACGATTAGGACGTCTTGCATCATGCTAAAAATTGTGGAAACTTAAAACTGAACCCCTGTTTGTTTGTGTGCTCTCTAAGGTGAAATTTTGCTAGTGTGCATTTTCTTTGCCTAGCCTCTCATGCATAGATGTGTTGCTGTCAAAAAAAATCTGATAGGGCTATTTGCTTGATTTTTGCACCCTGTTCAAGAATCATTTTGCCTAGGTGATCTCTACCAAAGTTGCTCCATATCTAATCTAGTTCGTACTCGCAAAAGTTCAAGGTCATAGCTTTGGTACATCTCAAGTTGTGTTCAGTTTAGCGAACACCTGTCTTGCTGTTTTTCCGGAACCCAATCCGAAACCTTGCTTAGTTGAAGCCCCTTCCTAACCTTTCTAGATCAACCTTGCATACCAAAATTGTGTCTCATAATCTTGCTGAGTTGCTACAAAAATTTTGGAATTTTTGGGGGTTCTGGTTTTTAAGTTATGAATTTTTGTTCACAACTGCCAGAACTTTATGTCATTATGTATGTATGCTCGTTTTGAGTTCTAACATACAAATTGTACCTTTGTACACATGACTACCCCAGTGTTGCCCCGCATGAAAAAAGAACTTTTTCTATTCTACCATGTCAGTTGGGTAATGTCTTGATCTTAGAGTTCAATCTTCAGTTGTAATCTTGTCCTGTCAACATGTTACCTCCATCGACATGTATCCCTTCCACATCCTCCTTGAGTTTATACATGTTGAAGCACTAAGCTATTCCTCGCCTTCATATCCTTGTCTTGATTAATTCGATCTCTCAATCTTGAACTTCTTTTCTTGATCTTGCTCGCAACCCTTTAAAAAAAATGTCACTTGTTGGGTATGCATTTGCATAGCATGTGCATTTGGGAACCTTGGGTGAACTAACGTACATACGCATGAAAGATTTCAATACTTATACTCTACCCTTCTTAGGATTGGTGATGTTGTTGTCCCATAACTAAAGGTGCCGCGACGGAACCTAGGGCATCATATGCGCTGCAGCCATATGATTACCACTAGGAGCGCGCTAGGTATCTTGGTTGTGAGAGTGCGACTCGCCACACTTTTACTCCTTCTCACACTAACTCATTCTGTGGGTAGCCGAGTCATGCTAACATGCATCATGAGCACCATACCGCATGAGCATGTGCATCCTGCCTTCATAAGCATGTGCATCACACCAACTTTTAAAATCATTGCACCGTTAATGTAACGAATCAATACCACCCAAATTCACAAGTTAAATAACATGTGAGCAAGATTGTTCTGAAATTCCTATGCCAACTCATCTCTTCATACTTTCCCCGCTTGCATTCGCAAGTAAACTCCCTGCAAAAGCTCTCCATGACTTGTCACTTTTGACTACTCTTATGGGCTAACCTTGGACCGATGATGGTTATATTCTTTGACCTATAATCACATCGCGGTTATTTCCCCAAGGTGATCCAGAAATCATAGAAAACCATCTTTCCCTATCTTGTCCTTGGAATTTCGAATCTCGGGATGAGATTCTTTTTAAGGGGGGTAGGCTGTGACGCCCCAGGTTTTTAATTAGCATCATTAGTGCTAATGACCGAATCAACCGAGTCAAACACTGTTGACATTGGTCAAACCTTGGTCAACTTGGGTCATCACCTCGAAAACCTCGTCAACAATCACTAATGACCCTCTTAATCAAGTCCACACACCCTTGTGGTCAAACCCTAGTCAACCCTTGGTCAAAACCCCGGTCAAACCCCTATGTCTTGGAACTTCCTCCAGAACTTTTGCCGCGTTCTCCAAATTTCACCTAAACACTTCAAAATCTCCCAATATAAAAGTTGTCTAGTTTTTCGAGGGACACAACTTTGCGTTTGGGTGGCATTTCAAATTTTGAGTGTAAAAGGGGGGAAAACTTGGTCAACTGCGGTAAACACTATTCATCGGCGCCAGGGAAAACCAGCAACTTTGCCTGCAGTTCATGCTCAAACGGTTGATCAAAACAAAGGTCGGCCTTTGAGAGAAATACTCTCCTATAGGTGCTCTACAACTTTGGTATTCAAAGTTTGGTAGGGTTTTATTTAAATTTTTGGAGATTTTCGCAGTCAAAGTAACACAACCCGAACTGGTGACGGCGACATCGCGGCGCGACGCCGCGCTCCGCGCGCCGGAGCGCGCCCACGCGCACTGCCGCGTGGCGCCCAGGGTGCCTCGCCGTCTGGGCCCCCCATCGACCACGCCTCCCGAGGCTGCGCTCCCGAGGTCGCGCACGCTCCGAGGACATAGGGACATGCGCCCTCGCGCGTGTCGCGCACCAGCGCCTCACCGTCGGACCCCGCCCGCGTCTCCCGCCGGCCGCCGTCCCACGCTTCTGCCTGTGGCCGGCCCCCCCTTGACGCGCGCCTGGTCTTCAAACTGAAGTGGGGAGCCGCCTATTTAAGGCCGCCGAGCTTTCCCCGCGCGTGTGCGCCCCCTCCGCCTCCCTGAGCTCGCCGCCGCCCCGCCATTGGAGCTGCCAAGCTGAGCCGCCCCTTTCGCTTGCAACCACGGCCGCCCAACGGCTCGAACCCCTCCTCTAGGACCCATAGAAGCTTGAGCCGTCGCACGTTGGCCGGCATTTTCCTCGCCGTCGCTGGAATTTCAGCCCACAGCGGCCGCCGCCGCCGCGCGCCGCCGAGCAAGCTCGCCGGCGACTTTCCCGCCCCAACTCCGGTCACCAGCGAGCCCTAGGTGAGCACCTGGTCGAGTTCCCCCACACCCCCGGCCGAGAGCGTCGCCGGCCTCGCCGGAATCTGGCAAGCCGCGCCGCCGGTTGCCCCCGAGGACCCAATTGCGGGGATTTCAATCTTTCTAAGGGCTTAAGTGCGAACCGAGGGTATTTCTGTGAAGCTTTGAAAATTTCCAGGGGCCTCGGTGAAAAACTGAATCTTCAATAGTGTAGCAGTTTTGCTGAATCTTGTAAAATCTGTAGAAAATAATAGAAAAATGAGAAAAATGCACACAAAATTTTATTGGATTCCTTGTGAAAAACACTACAATCTTTGTAAAGCATGACCAGAGTTTTGTCTGATAGTTTTTGCTTGAAAAATAGAAGACTGTTAAACCTAGATCTGTTGTATCTCAAATTCTACACGTGCTCTGTAGCTGAATTTTCGATATGTTGTGTCTTATGACATGTATAGGGTTTACACCAAAAATTGCACAAAATTACTGAACAGATCTTTTTGTATGATTTACTTTGCATTTATGCTACTTCTGTCTTAATGATTTTTGTAGCAAAATATAAATAGATTTTTGTGCTCAACTTATGGATATGTTCATGTTATGGCTAGATACAACTTTGCTGAATTTATCATGATTTTAACTCTGTCAGAAATATTTAATCTTGTTTTATGCCTAATTTCCTTTGTAAATGCATAGCTCAAGATCTATGGTAGCTCTAGGTGTATATGTTGCTTTCCTAGCTTAGTTGTGGACCAGAGACCATGTGTGAGAAAGTTGGAATCATTTTGATGTGTATTTATTTTTATATGCATTTATCTTCTTTTGGTAGCTAGCTTTTGTTATTTTCGGTATACTTAATTTCATAGCTCTCCTAAGTGTGCATGTGTGTGCAGTGGCTTTGTTTAGGTTTGTAGTGCTTTATAAAACACCCCACTGAATTTTATTAATTTATTTTATGAATAAAAGCTAAGGAGGCCATTTAAGCTTATTAATAAGTTAATTTTGGAAAACCTCCAACTACACCCCTAATGACCCTTTGTATGTGATGTTAATCTTGCTAAGAAGCTAAATGTCACCACCCCTTGCTATTTGTGAATTTAAATTAATTTATTTACATAAATATGTACACAGTCACTATTAAAAGGCATAAGTAATAAAACACCATGTGTTGTTCCTTCAATAGAAATAATTTACCAAATGTGAGTTTGTCAAGGTGACTGTGGTCAACCATGCACCCCATGGTTGTCATTTGTTGTTTGTAATCAATTAAATTAAAAACCGTCAATTAAATCTTGCATTTGCATCCTCGTGTAGACCTTCCCGGCGGTAACTACTCGCTTGTGCCGGAAGCTGAGGAAGGAGGAGCTGTCGGCGAGCTGCAGTACGTGGACGTAACTCAGGACCTAGACCAAAGTCCAGAAGGGCCCAAGGCCAACCTTGCCAGCGAAGGCAAGCCCCAGATCATTAACCCTTCCTTTTTAAAATTATGCAATTATCTTTGCTATGATTGTGCATTTATGTTCAGGAGTTGAAATGAAACCCTAGATGCATGATCCCTAGGTACCTATGTCTTTACTAGTATACTAGGTCAGTAGCTGCTATGCTATAGGACTGTTACAAGTCGAGTGATACTTGTCACTCGCGAGAATAGGTTCTTATGTTGGAATCATAAGATCTTTATAAAAGGATTGCTCATGTGGTAAGAGCATGGGATGGGGGCTCCGGTCCAATGGCTTTCGTGGGTTAAGTGTTTGAACGTACTAAGCACTTGTCGGGAATGGGACCGGTAAGCCTAGTACCTTAATGAGGCGGTAAGGGATTTTACTGTGACTAATCTTGGGATGCGTCCCACGGCTAGCAACCGGTGGTGCATGTGTGATTCTGGGTGCCTTGCGGGGTATGCCAGATAGCCTGTACCAAAGACTGTGGCCTTTTATCCCGAACCGAGGACTTTTGGGAACCGCCTGGTGGTTGTCCATGTGAGGGCACCCTACCGTGTGTTTAGGTTTACCTTGCAAGGTTTAAATCAATCGGTTGTCGGCCTCTCACCGTTATCTGAGACTACTTATCCAACTGGCCATGATATCCCTTAATGATGGAACTTTGTGAATATTTCTGCTTGATTAATTGTATTGCACAACTTATGCTTGCAATAGATTGCTCATTTAGAAAAGAGTAATCAACTAGAATCTATGCTAAAATCTTGAAAGTAATGACATACTCTTTGTTGCTTTTCAGCAAAAGAACCCCACCGGCCAAAAAGCCTCTCATGTCTAGAGTTTGGTGATGTCGTTATCACCCGACAGTTAAGTCTTGCTGAGTATTAGTATACTCAGCCTTGCTTTTAAAATGTTGCTGCAGGTGTTGTTTGGCCTGGTGAGATTCCACCCGGCTGGGAGATGGAATGGGTGGATGACGACGAGTGATGACATCACGGACGGCCTCCTGTGATGTTCATCATTCCGCTACTTTATTTATTCCGCTGTTTTCGAACTCTGAACCTTTACTTGTCCTGTCTTGAACAATGGTTTGTAACAATTAAACCCTGAGGGGTAATTTGGATTTAATTTGTGTTTGTACTCTGGACTCGCCTTCGTGTGAGCTTTAATGCATATGTTCGATCCTCTGTGTGATTTCCAAGTGATTTACCGGGCGTTAACCCGGCAACTAACGACAGGATGATACTTTACTGTTGCTTAATGGCCAAAGTGGATTGGTTTAGGCGATAGTACGATATTTTCCTGGGCGAGTTGTCACAGCGCATGACCGTACGTCCAGTGCCGACACATATGCCATGCCGTGTGTCCCATCTCAGGCCCACACGCGCCATGCGCCCTATGTCCGCACACTGACTCATACGCGCAACCGTGAGGGTTGGCTCTGATACCATTTGTAACACCCCACCCACCAAAACCGCACCACCCAGCCCTTCTGTAGGGGTGGGCACGCGTTCACATAGCACCCTGCTTACACTTTCATCCTCGCTTTGTGTAAAAGGGTTAACCTGAGGGTGTTATGGCTGGTGGACAAAGGCTTATAAGTTGGCTCCACCCTTGCTCAACTAGCAATGTGGCACTAAACACGCGCACCTGCGCTCATGGGCCACTCACGGGCCATCCAAATTGGGCTGGGTGTGACAACACCCATAGTAACCATCATAGAGAAAAAGAAAAGAAAACAACCACGAACACCAATCTCCAACAAGTGATCCAAAGCCAAAGAACAAGCGAAAAACACGATCACTCGCTAGACCAAGTCTCGGCCCCCTAAGGCAAGGGCAACGGCTCAACACAACCGAGACAAACAAAGCTCACAAAGAGCACACCACAAAGCACAAAACTCAGGCAAAACCAAAGGAGCTCCCCCTGCACATATGCAAACTCCCTCTGAGCAAATGCAACCTCTTTTCTCAAATTTTCTCCCCACATGAAAAATTCTCACAAATGCATACCATTTCTCCCCCTTGTTGACAATGCATGAATCAAGGTAGTATGAAACTTCTCCCCCTTGTTTTCATGAAAAATGCATGCCAAAGCATATACAGTCTACCAAGCTTCTCAGATATACAAAGAGCACAACAAAAATGCTACAAATGAGACATAGAGCAAGCAAAGTAGACATGGTGTAGTTAGCGCATTACCATCAAGATAGTAGAGACATATAAGCATGTGACACGGCCAAAAGCAATTTTAATCAATTTTCACAAAGAAACATTCATCTCATGAGCAAGGCCCTATCCATGGCAATTTGAGCAAAAAATACACTAGATCATACAGAGCTCATACAAAATCACAAGTTCTCATCACAAGATCATAGCAAACGCTCATAAGCTACTAAATGTCATGTCAAAGCCACCGAGCCATGTGTCTACTTCTTAAAATGAGACTTCTCATGGTAGACATCATGCAATGGTTTAGCACCCAAGATATATACATCAAAGCATAAAGACATGATTAAGAGCTCATTTTTCAAGCATAAGGCAATTCATACACCAAATTCATTTTCAAGTTTAAGCAAGGTACATGAAATGCCTTTGCAGCAAAAAGAAGCTTATGCTCCTCCACAAGTGAACATATGGGCTAAACATTTACCATGAAAAATGGGTCTTTGACCCCAAGCAAAGAGAGCATGATACTCAAGCACAAAATAAACATGATATAGGCATTTGAGCACAAATTGAGCATAGACAAGTATCTACTCATGAGTGAAGCATTTTTAGCATTTTCAACAAAAAGAAGCTATCTCATCATGAACATATGACAATACCATCAAGAGCATAGCATTCACATCACCATTCCCAAAGCATACACATATCTCACATATATCACATCACAGTAATCAAAGTATATAAGAGAAGATCATCCTACCACAAATGATCCAAAGATGGCTATCCTACCAGGTTTTGTACATAAAGTAAAATGCATGCATGGAATGCAACAAATGATACATATATCACATATACACATGAGAAGCTCCAAGACCCAGCTAGAAAGGAAAACACACTCCAAGTTCACCTCGCAAGCGTGTGAAGGTAACTTGGTCAAGTGGTTTAGTGAATATGTCGGCTAGCTGATCTTGGGTAGGTACATAGGACAAGGATATGTTCCCTTTGTCAACATTGTCCCTCAGAAAGTGGTATCTCACTTCAATGTGTTTCATTTTGGAGTGAAGGACTGGGTTTTTGGCTACACTTATGGCACTGGTGTTGTCACAAAAGAGTGGAATCTGGGAGCACTCCTCACCAAAATCGCTCATAGTGTAGGTCATCCATAGGAGCTATGAACAACAACTAGCTGCAGCAACATACTCGACTTCTGTAGTGGACTGGGCTACACTAGATTGCTTGCGAGACGACCAAGAGACCAAAAAAGAGTCAAGAAACTGGCAACACCCAGAGGTAGACTAGCGATCCAAGTGACACCCAGCAAAATCAGCATCGGAGTACCAGTGAAGTCTGAGTGTCGAGGAGGCAGAATACTAAAGACCAAACTCAGGAGTGTAGTTCAAGTACCTGAAAATCCTCTTGACGGCCTGCTGATGTGAAGTCCTCGGTGAAGCCTGAAAATGAGCGCACAGACACACACTAAACTGTATGTTCGGCCTCGTCGCCGTCAAGTAGAGGTGGGAGCCGATCATGCTCCGGTACTCCTTCTGGTCCATGGGTTCTCCATCTGCATCCGCGTCCAAAGCCGTAGTGGTACCCATCGGTGTAGTCAGCGGCTGTTGACGGTTGAAATTCACCACTTTCAACCCTCAATATTCTCACATAAATGGAGGCATATGCATTATTTACTAGCATTTTGGTTTGAATAATGTAGTTCCACTTGTCCTTAGAGATTATTTGTATGTAGGTGATTTACCCCTTAAAAGAGATGGAAACCCACCTTCTATGAAGAAACCATGCCATCTCAGCTGAGGAGGTGGCTGCCACCAAAGGAAACATGGCATTCCACGTCATCGATCCAAGGGAGGTACTCACCGACGAATCAGAGGACGCCACATTGACTTCACATGGATCAAAGGGCCCACCTCGGATACCAAATCAAGCCATGCACCGGGGGTGGATCAGAGGGCCCACAGGGTTGCCACCCAGAGGAAACACACCTCGAAAGGAGGGCCGAAGGGGCCGGCCGATCCTAGGATCAGTCGAACCGCCTCTGCCTCCTTTCATCATGTCCCTCCACGTGGTTGCTCCTCATTGGTCACTTGCTGCATCCCGGGGTGTTTTGGAGCACTTTGAGCCTCCGAGCAAGCCTGGTCCTTGCCTATAAATAGAAGGGGAGGGGCTCCCATTTCCCACACACCACTCTCTCATTCTCCTCTCACTTTTAGTTTCCAAGGCTAGGGGGTAGGCTAGGGTAGCTCTTATTCAGGTTCCAAGTCTTCTTGGGAGTCTAGGTATGAGTTCTCTTTTATCTTTATTTCTTTGTATGACTTTGATCTACTTCTGTTATTCAGCTATTTCATATAAAGTCATGGTAGATCATATGCTTGATATGTTCTTGAGTTCATCCTCTGTTCATCATTTAGAGGCTTGTGTTCTTCGTGAACACTACCTTTTGATCCACTTGAAGGGTGATAAACTCCTTCCTTAAGTGTTTGTTCATAAGTTAGAGGCTCGTATTCTTCACAAACACGACCCCTTTGATCTTATTGATTAGACATAAGAGAGTTCGTATTTGTTTGTATGTCTAGCATTAGTTGATCTTGTTAGATGGCATGAGAGTGTTGCATGGGGTCTATGTTCAAGCTACGGTACTCGTTCTAGTTGACCAGTCTTCTGGTGGCTCTCACGCTGGGTCACAATAGCCCAGGCCGGGTGGAGTCTAGCAGCAACGTAGGCATGGTGCCTGGGTTGTCTGGCTACGATAGTTATGAGCATACCCCCCATAACGATAGAGGGCGGTCCGCAGGTAGTGACAGTCCTGTTGTATCCTTGGGCAATCCTCCGCGCTGGGGTACCTGCTGTAGGAGTCTAAAGTCTAGTTTCGCAGAGTGCTGGTCGTCGCGGGCTAGCTCCCCGTTTGTACCTGGGTGCTGAACTTTATCTCTCTCATGCAACATTCATGCCCATCTCCTGTATCTTCTAGCTTTGTATGTTTAGTACATTAGAACCTAAAGCTAACTCGTATGTTCCCCTTAAGCCATAGTGTGCTAGAGTAGAGGTAGATCTGAGTGTGTGTGTCGCACTACCCTTATATCTCTTATCGTACCCCTGTCTTTGAGTGTGTTGTTTCCTATATCTATCTCTTGGTTTACATTCAAAGCAAAAGCATAAGTCTAAGATATCCGCCATTTCCTTCCACGGATACGATACCCTTGGAATACTCTCCTTCCTTGGGGAAATGCTACAATGGTTTATCTGTGCGCTTGCGGATTCGTTCATGATCGTTTAGATTAACCTTTGGCTAATCTTGATGTTCACGCTAACCTGGCATCGTTAGTTGTGACATTGAGAGGTGCCTAAAAGGCGTTTCTTGGTGTTGTCACTAAGGATGGATCCCAGATCTGTTCTTAAGATGACGGCGCTACGAAACGCCAACAAACATTTCTAGCGCCGTTGCTGGGGAAGGCACAGGATTATCATGACTATGCTTTGCATCTGTTTATAAGCTATGAGTAGGTTAGGGCAACTCTCAATGTAGGCTAACCTTGATTGTCTTCTTTTATCTTTGGATGATGAAGACAGGTAGTGTATGACTGGTTTCGACTTACCGGAGAATTTTACTGAAGATCCCGAGTCATTTGTGATGAGAGCTCGAATTCATTTCGACTCACCTCGTCGTACTCGTCCGGAAGGCGAACCAGCTTTGTACCATCCACGTCCAACGCTATGGCCCAAAAGACACTTCGTGAGTACTCAGCCCCTTCCGCTGACCAGGTGCTGCAAGGCCCTGAGGTGGTAATGGGGACTGAAAATTTTGAGATCAAGACGGGTCTAATCACGATGGTACAGGCTAGCCCATTCTGTGGCAAGCCAAATGAGGATGCCAATGCTCATCTGCAGCAATTCCTAGAGCTATGCAACACTTATGGATGTTGTTCGTCTACAGCTGTTTCCATTCTCTCTCCTAGGGAAAGCTAAGCAATGGTTCTACGCGAATTGTGATGCTATTAACACTTGGAGTAAGTGTTCAGAGGCATTTCTCAAGAA
Organism: Cenchrus fungigraminus; assembly: GCA_036936925.1. Classification (NCBI taxonomy): domain Eukaryota; kingdom Viridiplantae; phylum Streptophyta; class Magnoliopsida; order Poales; family Poaceae; genus Cenchrus; species Cenchrus fungigraminus. The sequence continues at coordinate 92,477,691 of CM072773.1, read as the reverse complement.
GTTCTTCCCATTGGGTAAAACCAATGCTCTTCGTGGGAGAATTTCTGGTTTTCAGCAAGCAGCAAGTGAATCTATTCCAGAGGATTGGGAAAGGCTTCAGGAGTATGTCCTGGCATGTCCTCGCCATGGGATGGAGGATTGGCTCATTCTTCAAAGCTTTTATAATGGGTTGACTCCGACAGCTCAAGGCCATATTGATGCTGCTGCTCAAGGAGCATTCTTCTCACTCACTGTTGATGATGCTAAAGTACTCATTGAGAAGATGGTCTCCAACCAAGGGTGGAGTGATGAAAGCCTCCAACCACAACCGAGGGGTACTCATACTGTCAAGGAAGCAGACATGATTACTACCATGTTGGATCTTCTTATGAAGTGATTTGATGACTACACCAGCGAGAAGGCTGCCATGGCCACCACTACTCTGCCAATGGACTCTCATATGACTTGTGAAGTCTGTGGCAACACTGGGCACTCAGGCAATTATTATCCGGAGACTCAAGAGGAAGTGATGTACATGAATGGTAACAACAACGGTTATCGTCCACCTCAACAAGGAGGCCAATCGTGGAATCAACAGCGCCCTTATTATCAAGGAGGTAACCAAGGTAATTCGTACAATCCCAACCAACCTTCCTTGAGAGATCTTGTTTTCGGACAAGCTAAGATTAATGAAGGTGTTAACAAGAAGCTAGCTGCCCTTGATAAAACTTTGGAAAGTCTCAACACTAAGCTTGATAGCTTTTCTTCTGCTCAGAAGAGTCAGCTGAGTTTCAACAAAATGTCAGAAACCCAGTTGGCTCAGCTGGCTGCTTTGGTTCCATCTCCTGATAACGGGAGGATCCCGGGGCAACCCGTATCCTCTTGTGAGAATGTTAGTGTAGTGTCCACTAGGTGGGGTAAGACACCTAGGACGACACATGCTTCTAACTATGCAGGAAAGCCCATACAACAAATTCTAGATCCATGGGAGGAATCAGTAGTGGTGCACAAGAAAGATCCAGGCTACCCGACTATTACTTGCACAATTTATTACAAGAAGATCAGGCATGCCCTTTGTGACCTTGGTGCAAGTGTCAATCTCATGTCCAAGGCCATGTTCGAGCAGCTGGGATATCCAGCTCTCTCTCCTACAGCACGGACTATCCAACTCGCCGATTCAACGATACGATATCCAGAAGGAATTGTTGAGAGCATATTGGTCAAGATCAAGAGTTCTTATGTATTCGCGGATTTCGTGGTCCTTGATATGGATGACGAGGGAGGAATGCCGCTCATCCTTGGGCAACCATTTCTCAGTGATGTCCGAGCTAGAATCAATGTGGGATCCGGAATCATCCGTTTCTGCATTGGGAAGAGGAACTTGAAGTTAAAGTTTCAGGACAAAGAAGAGTAATGCTGTTTGGTGCAAGATAATGTTGAGCAGCTTGGGGGAAGGATGGAGCCTTTACCCCCAAGGAAGAAATCTCCATCGAAAAGGTTAAAGAAAATTCGGAAAGAATGGCGGAAGATTGAGATGGCACCACCCTCTACTTCTCAGGAGTGGGGTGCTGAGTGGAATTGATCACTGAGAAGAGTCCAACTCGTCGGACTAAAAATGATGGGTCCTTTCTACCAAAAAGGTTAAAGCTGGTACTTATCTCATATTTCCCTTTCCAAAATTTTATTTCCAAAATTGCATATTTGATTTTCCAAAAAAGACCTTGCATCTGCATGCTAGATTTATCTAGCCCTTTTCCCTTTCCAAAATAAAATTTCTCAGAATAATTTCTGAGTTTGAAAACCATAGAAAATTCATTTGGGCAATTTCTGGAGTAAACTTTGGCTCGTGCACCTTGGCATATCTTCATATAGCCATTGGTGGCACACCTGCCAAAGGGGGCCAGCCCCGAGCCCACAACTGGGCCGGCCGAACCAGGGTTCGGCCGAACCCTGGCAACGGTCATGTGGGCCCAGCTTTGGCCAACGGCTCCTAGCCGTTGTCCAACGGCTAGTCCGCGGTATGCTGCCCCTTTGCTCTATAAATTGGACCCGAGAGGGGGTGTTTTTCACCCATTCACTCATACTCCCCTCTCTACTCCTTGCTCTCTTGGTTTTCTTGGATTTCTTGCTCGAGATTGGATCATCAAGTGTTCTCCCTATTGTGTTGCTGAAAGTATTGTTATTGGTGGAGCAAGCTCGGTAAGAACTTCATTCGATTTCACTAACCCATCACCGAGTTGCTCTTGTTGTCCCTTGTTGTTGTGCTAGCATGACTTGGGCGGCAAACACTCTCTAGAGGGTGACACGCTCACGCTCCCATTCACGGGCAGGCACGAGTGCATCCACCCCCGCCGAGCCAACACCGAGCCCATCGACGATGGATTATGAAGAAGAGCCAGAAGAGCAAGCCGAGCCACAAGCCGCGGAGGAGGTCGTCGACGACACTCCCTACCTCAGCTTGTGGGGCGCTCGAGAGGAGCAAGCCTATGATCTCTTGAAGGACCGAGTCTTCGCCCACACCCGGTACTTCGACCCGGCTCTCATGGAGAAAACAGGTATGAATCTCGAGTTCGCTTCCATTTGGAATGCTCTTGGTTGGGAGGAGTTTGTGCCGGTTACAGAGCTTGGCTCTCGGCTCCTCACCATCCAGTTTCTTTGCTCTCTTACCGAGATTCCGGATGGCATTGAGTTTCGTCTCTTTAGGACCGATTATCGTGTTTCTTGGAAGGAACTTAGTCATCTTCTTGGTTTTAGTCCTCGTTGTGCTGTTTCTTTGAAGCGAGCTTGTGAGGGTTTTGTTCGAGACTCTTTCTGGTCAGACATCTCTGGTCTTGTTTACAGTTGCAAGTTTGCACCTCGGTGCAACAATATTGTGCATCTCACTCTCCGCCTGTGGCACAAGTGGCTCGCAATTACTCTCTTTCCATGAGAGGATGTTCGGCCTGTGCGTAGTGATGAGATGATGCTATTATACGCCGCTGTTAACCAGATCAAGGTCTCTCCCGTTAAAGCTATGATTCGGTAGTGGATGATGAATTTCAAGATGATAGGTCCTATTGAGTGTACATCTCTGGTGACTCGTATTGCTCTCAGACTCGGGGTTCTTAGTGGGAATCCCGTACCCTTCATCGGGACGCCCCGAGTTCTCATTGATGAGGCATACCTGATCCAGGGGCATATACTCAAGAGGGGCCCGAATGATTCTTTGACTTTCTTCTTTCCGGGTTATGCAAATCAAATCCCTTTACCTAACTCGGGGTTTGGATTGTATAACTCGGAGTCACTAACCATTCCCCTTATTACACAAGAGGAAAGTCGTCGTGCTAGTGTTTCAGGCAGGTCCAGCAGAAGCACGGTGAAGAGAGCACACATGCAGCAGCAGCAGCAGTCACAGCCACCACCACCACCACAGCCTCAGCCACAGCCTGCTACACCACCGGTGGCAGGAGGGGCCCATGCGGGGTACATGTTCGGGGTCACCCCTGGATATGCACCTGGCTGGGATTAGCCCACCTACCAGCCGAGTGCGAGTGGCACAGCTTGGGCGGGCGCGAGCAGAGCTCAGTGGGCCACACCCACTAGTTCTAGCTCCGGTGGTCGACCTCTGTCTTCGTCCTTCTGGCGGCACTCCTCAGCCTCTGCACGCGATGCTCAACTCGCACAGCAGATGGGAGAGCTCACCGTCTAGGTCACAGGATTGGAGGAGACGCAGAACACCCACGTCGAGTCTACCTCAGCTTGGCAGCGTCAGGCTGGTGAAAGGATAACAGCCATGCAGCAGGATCAGTAGCGATACATGGAGGCGCAGAGGGCTTACTACGCGAGTCAGGGTTTCTTCTAGCCTCCTCCGCAGTGAGCCTGAAGCTAGCTTGGGGGAGGACCCCCATCTTGAGGTAACTTGTATCTTCCTTTGTCTTCAGAATACCTTATAAATGAAAACACAAAAAAATCTACAAAAAATAAAAAGACCAAAAATATTTATTTTCTTTCACCATCATCATTTGTTTAGTTTGCTTTGATATGCATAGTAAGAATGCTTTGCCTCTATGGTTGAAATGATGAATAGTTGCTCTGTTTTTTCTCCTCATATGTCTTGCTTACAACTTTGCATCCTACCTAAGTTTTGAGTTTGTTGGCTTGCATGTTCAACCTTTAACCTTAAAACCGTGGGTAGCAAAAAGCATGATCTTTGCCTAAGTTGTTGTGAGACATGATATGGTAGAATAGAGTGCTATGATCTTGTGCTTAGTGATGCTTGACATCCGGAGTTTTCCTTTTTGAAAAAAATCAAAACATGATGAGTTCCTCAATGATGAGAATTTCCCTTCCAAGGCCATATGTAGATTCTAGTTCTCAGCCTCCACATATGCAACTTGTTCTCTCATTGAGTTTTGTCAAATTGTTGTGACCCTTGTTGGAACTCATACTCCCCTGATCAAGATCACGTACACGTTCACGCTAAACTTCTACACTAGAAGTTAGCATTCATCATTTGCTCCATTTTGCTTGGGCATTCTTCCATAAATAAAACTCCATGTATCTTTGCATTATTCATCCCTCTCCAAATATCTCCAATAGAGACAAAGGGCTAGCTAAAAAAAAAGAGAAAAGCATGCTCAAAAGCATGGCAAAAATAAATGAAGAGGGCTAGCCCAAGTCTCGGAAAAAAATTTCAAAAGGAGAAAAGGGATTGATATGTGCAAGAGAAAGAGTTCCACCATATAGATGGTAATAACTAATACCTACTCCGGGGCTAGTGTCCACCTTACCATCAATCCCTAAGTCCCTCATATAAAGCATGGCAATATCTAGCACCCATGTCCGGGCCTAGTATGCACCTTGCCATGCTCATATCCATCACACACATATGCACATCTTGATCAGGATGTATGTTTGTTACTTCCAAGGATCCGGTCTTTGACTTAGCGAAACATGAGAGACAAGTATGCCACATCTTCCCTACCTACAGCTCCACATAAAGCCTATTAGGAGTAGGATGTGAAGAAAGGCAATATTGATGCCTTGGTGAGGAACCATACACTTTTGAGCGATCCGAGAGTATCATTTGAGGAACTCTGATTTTCTTTTGAAAATTTTGCAAAACCTCCGGATTGATAGCTGATCAAGGTATGAGTGATTGTGCATTTGCTATATAACCATTTTGTCTCTCAACCGCCCAAGGCAGGTGAAGCTATATGCCCCATGTTATCAGTGAAAGGTAAGGACATTGCCAACTTGTTCAACTCTTGGTAGAGTACTTTGCTGTATGTTTGCCATAAGTTGACAATACAACATTGTAGCAACTCCTGATCAACCAACCTAAGTCTCTAATGTCTTGCTTCGAGACGAGCAAGAGGTTAGCCTGGGGGAGTTTGTTGACGGTTGAAATTCCCCACTTTCAACCCTCAATATTCTCACATAAATGGAGGCATATGCATTATTTACTAGCATTTTGGTTTGAATAATGTAGTTCCACTTGTCCTTGGAGATTATTTATATGTAGGTGATTTACCCCTTAAAAGAGATGGAAACCCACCTTCTATGAAGAAACCATGCCAACTCAGCAGTGGAGGTGGCTGCCACTAAAGGAAACATGGCATTCCACGTCATCGATCCAAGGGAGGTACTCACTGACGAATCAGAGGACGCCACATTGACTTCACATGGATCAAAGGGCCCACCTCAGATACCAAATCAAGCCATGCACCGGGGGTGGATCAGAGGGCCCACAGGGCAGCCACCCAGAGGAAACACACCTCGAAAGGAGGGCCGAAGGGGCCGACCGATCCTAGGATTGGCCGAACTGCCTATGCCTCCTTTCATCGTGTCCCTCCACATGGTTGCTCCTCATTGGTCACTTGCTGCATCCCGGGGTGTTTTGGAGCACTTTGAGCCTCCGAGCAAGCCTAGTCCTTGCCTATAAATAGAAGGGGACAGGCTCCCATTTCCCACACACCACTCTCTCATTCTCCTCTCACTTTTAGTTTCCAAGGCTAGGGGGTAGGCTAGGGTAGCTCTTATTCAGGTTCCAAGTCTTCTTGGGAGTCTAGGTATGAGTTCTCTTTTATCTTTTTTTCTTTGTATGACTTTGATCTACTTCAGTTATTCAGCTATTTCATATATAGTCGTTGTAGATCATATGCTTGATATGTTCTTGAGTTCATCCTCTGTTCATCATTTAGAGGCTTGTGTTCTTCGTGAACACTACCTTTTGATCCACTTGAAGGGTGATCAACTCCTTCCTTATGTGTTTGTTCATAAGTTAGAGGCTCGTGTTCTTCACGAACATGACCCCTTTGATCTTATTGATTAGACATAAGAGAGTTCGTATCTGTTTGTATGTCTAGCCTTAGTTGATCTTGTTAGATGGCATGAGAGTGTTGCATGAGGTCTGTGTTCAAGCTATGGTACTCGGTCTAGTTGACCAGTATTCTGGTGGCTCTCACCCTGGGTCACAATAGCCCGGGCCGGGTGGAGTCTAGCAGCAACGTAGGCATGGTGCTTAGGTTGTCTGGCTACGATAGTTATGAGCATACCCCCCGTAATGATAGAGGGCGGTGTTGACATTTCTTAACGCAATCACCTAAGAACATGTTTGGAACCCATCCTGGTAACAGCGCCAGAAATGCTGGTTGGTAAATCTTAACATTACAGAGATCTGCAAGCGCACGGAAGTACCATTGTAGCATTTCCCCAAAGGAGTATTCCAAAGGGTATCGAATCCAAGGAAAGCATTGGCGGAATGACAAGATCAACTCTATTGCAATGAGTATAGATCATAGATGGAAATAAATCAGACACTCAAGTGCAGGGGTAAGAATATGATAATGGGGGTAGTGTGATCACACACACACACTCACTCTCTCTCTAAGGGGTCCTAGGCATAGGATGCGACACACGAGTTAGTTCTAGGTTCTTAAGTACTACACACATAAAGCTGGTAGGAACGAGTTAGATACACTAGCGTTGAGGTGCGTCTGTGGTATATGAGGTGCGGGGAGTGGTGCCTTGGACTGGGACTTGGATTTCCAATATGATTTCTGTCCTGCACTCATTTGCTCTTGCTCTTGCTTCCAGAAATTCTTCATAAAGGCAATGAGGCTGTCCACTTATGGTTGCGTAGTTTCACTTCTTTGGGCAGGAGTGCCCATTCTTGGTGTGCCTTCAACCATTGAGCATTGTTCCTTACGTGGGCGGAATTCAAACCTTTCTTCCTTGCCATTGATGTGGAGACGGATTACTCCAGTGCCAACATCAATTTGTGCATCGGCCGTGCTCAGGAATGGACGTCCCAGAATGAGTGGTACTTCATTACCAATGTCCATGTCAAGTACTACAAAGTCCACTGGAATGAAGCAGTCTCGGACCTTCACCGGGATGTCCTCGGCTATCCCCGCTGGATACCGTACTGAGGAATCGGCTAGCTGCAGCTGCAAGGTAGTTGGGGATAATTTCGTATAATTGAGTTGGTCGAAAACTACCTTTGGCATGACGCTAACACTGGGGCCAAGATCACAGAGAGCATGGTCGAATCTCTATGTTCCAATTGTGCATGTGATCGTGGGGCACCCTGGGTCCTTCTTCTTTTCTGGAAGACGATTGAGTATAGCTGCGCTACACTCTTCTGTGAGCTTTACTACCCCCGAGATGGGTAGAGCTCACTTCTTGGTGAGGATATCCTTGAGGTAACGTGCGTACGTGGATACACGCATTGCCTCGAGGAGTGGAACATTGATATATACCTTTTGAATCATGTCCACGAAACGAGTGAATTGCTCATCCACTGTTGTCTTCCTGTTTCGCTAAGGGAATGGCAATAAATTTGTTTCAATAAACTCAGGTTTATCTGCCCTGTCTTCAAGTGCTCTTGCTCGTGAGGGCTCCCTCATGCCAAGTGGTTCTCCACTGAGCTCTTCATCCCCTCTTGTGCTTTTCTTTGTTCCTGCATGTTAGGATAAGGTGGATCGCGAGTGGTCTTACCCCCTCTTGTGACTACCGCTTTCGTATTTTCAACTGGTGGAACAGAAGCGACTAGCTGAGCCAACTGGGTTTCTATCGTCTTATTAAAGCTGAACTGGTCTTTAAGGGCAGAAGAAAGGCTATCAATTTTAACATTAAGGCTCTCAAAGGCCTTATCATAGGCAGTTGTTTTCTTATTAAAGCCTTCATTAATCTAAGCTTGCCCAAAGACTAGATCTTTCAAGGAAGGTTGGTTTGGGTTGAACGAATTACCTTGATTACCTCCTTGATAATACGGGCGCGATTGATTCCACGTTTGACCTCCTTGTGGACGATAACCGTTGTTGTTGCCATTCATGTACATCACATCCTCCTGAGTAGTAGGGCAGTAATTCCCTGAATGCCCAGTATTACCACAGATTTCGCAAGTCATGCGAGCATCCATAGCTTGAGTAGTGGTGGCCATGGCAGCCTTCTCATTGGCTAGATCATCCATTCTCTTCATCATTAGGTCCATCTTGGCGTGCAACATATCCGCTTCCTTGACGCTATGTGTACCCCTTTGACGTGGCTGGAGTCGATCATCACTCCACCCTTGATTGGTAACCATCTTCTCAATCAGTGTAGTAGCTTCAGTGATAGTAAGAGAGAAGAAAGCCCATCCAGCTGCAGCATCAATATGGCCTCGGGCTGTCGGAGTCAGCCATTATAGAAACTCTGAAGAATAAGCCAGTTGTCCATCCCATGATGAGGACAAGCCAGGATGTACTCCTGGAGTCTCTCCCAAGCTTCTGGGATAGTCTCATTTGCTGCCTGCTGGAAACTTGAAATTCGCCCCCGAAGGACATTAGTTTTGCCCAACGGAAAGAATTTCGCGAGGAATGCTGTGGAGCACTTTGCCCAAGTGTTAATCTCTGCACAGTTAGCATAAAACCACTGCTTTGCCTTTCCCAAGAGGGAGAAGGGAAACAGTCGCAGACGAATAGCATCTTCCTCTACTCCTCGTATAGTGAAGGTACTGCATAGTTCCAGGAACTACTGCAGGTGGGCGCTCGCGTCTTCATTAGGCTTACCACAGAATGGGCTAGCCTGTACCATCGTAATTAAGCCAGTCTTGATCTCGAAGTTTCCATTCCTAGTGTTGATCACAGGGCCTGTCGGCACCTGGTCAGCAGAGGGAGCGGAATACTCGCGAAGAGTCTTCTCGACAGGGTTGGCCATGGAAGTTGATGCGGATGGCACAAAGGAAGCTGGATCGACTTCCGAACGTTCACGCAAAGGAGAGCCGAAATGATTTTGTGTCTTCCTTACGAGTGACTCAGGATCTTCAGTAAGAACATTGACTTAAGCACCTAGGTACCACGGGGAGATAACCTCCCGCGTTGCTTCTGCACAACTCCGGTTGTTATATTTTAGACTCCTACAGCTTATCCGAACGTGGGGGATTTCAGAGGACCAACAGCTGTCACTACCGCGGCCTACCCCAAGACAAACCGTGGGATAAACTCATAAGTAAGGTAGCTACGCAACCCAAGCACCATGCTTACGTTGTTAGCCGGACTTGACCGGCCCGGGCTATTGTGACCCAGGTCAAGCCACCAGATAAACCAGCCAATTACACCGAGTACCGTAGCTTAAGCACAGACTTCATACAACGCAATCATGTCATCTAATTAGATCAAACCAGGTTAAGTACACAACCGGATTCGTGTTTTCCTATGTCTGTTCAACTGGATCAAAGGGTCGTGTTCGCGAAGAACACGAGCCTATAACTTATGAACAAACTCCAGAAACATGTAAAAGTCACCTGTCAAGTGGATCGAAAGGCCTTGTTCATCAAGAACAGGAGCCTCTAAATGATGAATAGGTGAAGAACACATGAACAAATCACTCATGCATACTAACACAACTTTATATGAAATAGATAAATAACTGAAGTAGATCAAAGTCATACAAATGAAATAAGACACAAGACAACTCATACCTAGATCCCAAAGTAGACTTGGAACCTGAATTAGAACTACTCTAGCCTACCTCCTAGCCTTGAGACTAAAAGTGAGGGAGGTGTTGCAAGTGTGGATGTCTCATAAGTGAGCCCTCTCTCCTTCTATTTATAGGCCCGTGCACCGGCGAGGAATGGAGGCAAACACCCCGGGGATGGTGCCTAGGACCAATAGGGAACCACCATGTGGAAGACCCTGAGTGGCGGCCACAAGGTCGGTTCGGCTGACTTGTGGGGTCGGCCGACCCCCTGTGGGCCCCACTCGGGGTGTGCTTCCTTCTGGAGGCTGCCCTGTGGGTCCTTAGGTCGGTTCCCGGTGTCCACCCTATTTTGGCATGATTTGCTTGCCTTTGTGGGCCCATGGATCCATGTGAAGTCCACGTGTCACACTCTGATTCGTCGGGGGTTGCTTCACTTGGATTGCTTGCATGGCTCCCTAGTTGGTAGGTTTGCATGCATGGCATCCTTGTTTGCAGCCCACTAGGATGAGGTGATGTGGCATGGACCCTAGAAGGTGAGTTTAGCACTCTTTTCTTGCTTATTTTCCTGCAATCAAATAATCTCCAAGGACAAGTGGAACTACATTATTCTTAACTAAATACGTGTAAGGATTGCCTTATGCTCCTTTATTCATGAGTATATTGACGGCTAAAGTAGGCACTTAACAGCCGTCAACAGGCGGTCCGCAGGTAGTGGCAGTCCTGTTGGATCCTTGGGCAATCCTCCACACTGGGGTACCAGCTGTAGGAGTCTAAAGTCTAGTTTCGCAGAGTGCTAGTCGTCGCGGGCTAGCTTCCCGTTTGTACCTGGGTGCTGAACCTTATCTCTCTTATGCAACATTCATGCCCATCTCCTGTATCTTCTAGCTTTGTATGTTTAGTACATTAGAACCTAGAGCTAACTCGTATGTTCCCCCTAAGCCGTTGTGTGCTAGAGTAGAGGTAGATCTAAGTGTGTGTGTCACACTACCCTTATATCTCTTATCTTACCCCAGTCTTTGAGTGTGTTGTTTCCTATATCTATCTCTTGGTTTACATTCAGAGCAAAAGCATAAGTCTAAGATATCCGCCATTGCCTTCCACGGATACGATACCCTTGGAATACTCTCCTTCCTTGGGGAAATGCTACAATGGTTTATCTGTGCGCTTGCAGATTCGTTCATGATCGTTTAGATTAACCTTTGGCTAGTCTTGATGTTCACGCTAACCCGGCGTCGTTAGTTGTGACATTGAGAGGTGCCTAAAAGGCATTTCTTGGTGTTGTCACTAAGGATGGATCCCAGATCTGTTCTTCAGATGACGGCGCTACGAAACGCCAACAGCGGCTTGGAGTCGTTCATGCTAAACTTCTTTACCATGTCCCGGGTGTACTTAGCCTGATGTACAAACGTCCCGTCCTTTCATTGCTTGATCTGGAGTCCTAAGAAAAACTGCAGCTCGCCCATCATAGACATCTCAAATTCCCTACTCATGTCATCTGCAAATCTGGCAACAAGATCATGAGAAGAGCCACCAAAGATTATGTCATCCACGTAAATCTGAACAATCAATAGGTCATTTCCATGCTTAAGGAGAAACAGGGTCTTATCAACTGTGCCCATCACAAACCCCTTGCTCAGCAAAAAGCCTCTCAACCTACCATACCAAGCCCTAGGTGCCTGTTTCAACCCATAGAGCACTCTCTGGAGTTTGTATACACAGTGTGGGTATTTCTCACTCTCAAACCCCGGGGGTTGCCTTACATACACTTCTTCCTCTATCACCCCATTCAAGAAATTACTCTTCACGTCCATTTGGTACAACTTGAACCCTTTGGCCACAACAAAGGCTAGAAGGATCCTAAGTGCCTCCAAATGGACCACAGGAGCAAATGTCTCCTCATAATCTATGCCCTCTTTCTGGTTGAACCCCTGAGCCACCAACCTGGACTTGTTTCTCACAACCATCCCATGCTCACCTTCCTTGTTCTTCCACTCCCACTTGGTACCTATGGGACGCCAATTTGGTGGTGGATCGACTAACACCCAAACTTGGTTTCTCTCGAAGTTCTCCAACACCTCATGCATGGAATTCACCTAGTTTGCATCAGACAAAGCGAGTCAAATATCTTTGGGCTCAAACGAAGCAACAAATGCAGAGTGAGCAAAGTGAGAAGTATTCCTTGACCTCGACCGTGTAGTACGTTCATGAAGGTCACCTATGATCATCGTCGGTGGGTGATCCACCTGTACACGCCGCGGAGCCTCTCGCCTGGACACAATCTCCCCCTCAGCAGCAGCCTCCACTCAAATAGCCTTAGTTGTAGTGGGTGTAGGGGATGGACCAACCTCGATCGTCGTCGTCATAGTGGAAGTAGCATGTACACGATCAGCTGCTGGAGCATCACCACCATCATCGTCTTCGTCTCCATCTCCATCCATCTCATCCTCAAAGATCTTTGCTCCAATTTCCTCGTCACCTGCACACTCAAAAGCAGATGAGCTACATGGCTGTGTCTCGTCAAAGGTTACCTCGCAAGTCTCCATGATTTGGTTAGTGTCAAGATTGAGCACACGATATTCTCTAGAGTGAATAGCATAACCGAGAAAGATACCATCTGAACATCTAGACTCAAACTTATCCAACTTGCCCTTCTTCAGAATGGAACACTTGCAATCGAAAGCTCTAAAGTGACTCACCATGGGTTTTCGCTCATGCATCAGCTCATATGAAGTCCTCTTCTTGAAAGCACGAAGGAAAATGCGATTCGACACATAGCAAGCGGTATTGACCGCCTCGGCCCAGAAACGCCTAAGAGTCCTATGCTCATCAAGCATCATCCTGGCCATCTCACAAAGGGTCCGGTTTTTCCTCTCCACTACGCCATTCTGGCAAGCGACGTATGGAGAAGAGTACTGATGATCAAGACCAAGATCACTGCAAAAGGCATCAAAATGAGAGTTCTTGAATTCCGTGCCATTATCACTGCGTATAGCTTGAATGGCATCACCATGTCTCTCATTCTTCAACCTCAAGATCAAGTCTAAAACAAAGCCAAATGTCTCGCTCTTATCCTCCAAAAAGAAAACCCAAGAGTACCTCTAAAATCATCAACCACAACTAACACATACCACTTCCCACCCGTAGAGCAAACACGAGCTAGCCCAACCAAATCCATGTGCAACAGCTCACAAGGTCACTCGATCATGACCGCAGTCAGAGGGGCGTGAGAAGCAGCAACCATCTTTCCATGCTGACAAGAAGCACAAACCAAATCCTTCTCGAATTTCAACTTAGGCAATCCTCGGACAAGGTCCTGACCACTCAAGTGGGAAAGCAACTCAAAGCTCAAGTGTCCTAACCTCCTATGCCATTTCCAAACCTCAGCCGAAATGCCAGCAACAAAGCATAGAGGAGGACCAACAAACTGGGAAAAATCGGCACAAAAGATTTGACCCTCGGGAACGATCGTACAGAGAAGATCGCCTCGAGAATCAAGCACACGAGAAGCGCCCAACATAAAACGAACCTCAAAACCCTCGTCAAGTGTTGACATTTCTTAGCGTTGCCACTTTAAGAACAGATTTGGAATCCATCCATAGTGACAATGCTAGAAATGCCTGTTGGCACTTCTTAACGTCACTACTAACGACGCCGAGTTAGCGTGAACATCAAGAATTGCCAAAGGTAAATCTAAATGATCATGAACGAATCCGCAAGCGCACAGATAAACCATTGTAGAATTTCCCCAAGGAAGCAGAATATTCCAAGGGTATCGTATCCGTGGAAGGCAATGGAGGATATTATAGAGTTATGCTTTTGCACTGAATGTAAACTAAGACATAGATATAGGAAACAACAAACTCAAAGGCAGGGGTAAGATAAAGATATGATAGGGTAGTGTGACACACACTCAGATGTACCTCTACTCTAGCACACTACGGCATAGGAGGAACATACGAGTTAGCTCTAGGTTCTAATGTACTAAACATACAAACCTACAAGATACAGGAGATAGGCATGAGCATTGCATGAGAGGGCAAGGTTCAGCACCCAGGTACAAACGGGGAGCTAGCCCGCGACGACCAGGACTCTGTGAAACTAGACTTTAGACTCCTACAGCAAGTACCCCAGCGTAGAGGGTTCCAAAGGGTCCAACAGCTATCACCACTGCGGCCTACCTCTATCGTTACGGGGGGTATGCTCATAACTAACGTAGCCACACAACCCAGGCACCATGCCTGCGTTGTTGCTAGACTTCACCCGGTCCGGGCTATTGTGACCCAGGGTGAGAGCCACCAGAAGACTGGTCAACTTACACCGAGTACCGTAGCTTGAACACAAACCTCATGCAACACTCTCATGCCATCTAACAAGATCAACTAAGGCTAGACATATGAACGGATACGAACTCTCTTATGTCTAGTCAACAAGATCAAAGGGTCGTGTTCGTGAAGAACACGAGCCTCTAACTTATGAACAAACACATAAGGAATGAGTTTATCATCCTTCAAGTGGATCAAAAGGTAGTGTTCATGAAGAACACAAGCCTCTAAATGATGAACAAAGGATAACATATCAAGCATATGATCTACCATGACTTTATATGAAATAGCTGAATAACTGAAGTAGATCAAAGTAATACAATGAAATAAAGATAAAAGAGAACTCATACCTAGACTCTAAAGAAGACTTGGAACCTGAAGAAGAGCTACTCTAGCCTACCCCCTAGACTTGGAAACTAAAAGTGAGAGGAGAATGAGAGAGTGGTGTGTGAGAAATGGGAGCCCCTCCCCTTCTATTTATAGGCAAGGAGGAGGCTTGCTTCGGGGCTCAAACTCCACCAAAACACCCGAGAGTGAGGCAATGGACCAATGGGGAGGTGACACATGCAAGGCCGAGATTAACCGATCCTAGGTCGGTTCCGCCGATCCTAGGGTCGGTCGAACCCCTAGGGCGGCCATCTCGGATGTGCTTCCTCTAGGTGGCTGACTAGTGGGCCCTTCGATCCTTCCCATGTGCGTGGCTTGATTTGGTATCTGAGGTGGGCCCCTTGATCCATGTGAAGTCCTTGTGGCGCTCTCTGATTCATCAGTGAGTGCCTCCCTTGGATCAATGACATGGAATGCCATGTCTTTCCTTGGTGGCAGCCACCTCCTCAGCTGAGTTGTCATGGTTCTTCTATAGAAGGTGGGTTTCGATCTCTTTTAATGGGTATTTCACCTACATACAAATAATCTCCAAGGACAAGTGGAACTACATTATTCAAACCAAAATGCAAGTAAATAATGCATATGCCTCCATTTATGTGAGAATATTGAGGGCTGAAAGTAGTACTTAACAGCCGTCAACAAACTCCCGCAAGCTAACCTCTTGCTCATCCCGAAGCAAGACATTAGGGACTTAGGTTGGTTGATCAGGAGTTTCTACAATGTTGTATTCTCAACTTATGGCAAACATAGAGCTAAGTACTCTATGAAGAGTTGAACAAGTTTGCAATGTTCTTACCTTTCACCTGATGTCATGGGGCATTTAACTTCACCCGCCTTAGGCGGTTGAGAGACAGAATGGTTATATAGTAAATGCATAATCACTCATACCTTGATCAGCTATCAATCCGGAGGTTTTGCAAAAAAATTTTAAAAGAAAATCAGAGTTCCTCAAATGATACTCTCGGATCGCTAAAAAGTGTATGGTTCCTCACCAAGGCATCAATGTTGCCTTTCTTCACATCCTACTCCTAATAGGCTTATGTGGAGCTGTAGGTAGGGAAGAAATGTGGTATACTTGTCTCTCATATTTTGCTAAGTCAAAAACCAGATCCTTGGAAGAAACAAACATACATCCTGATCAAGATGTGCATATGTGTGTGATGGATATGAGCATGGTAAGGTGGATACTAGGCCCGGAAATGGGTGCTAGATATTACCATGCTTTATGTGAAGAAATGAGGGATTGATGGTTAGGTGGACACTAGCCCCGGAGTAGGTACTAGTTATTACCATCTATATGGTGGAACTCTTTCTCTTGCACATATCAATCCCTTTTTCTCCTTTGGAAATTTTTCGAGACTTGGGATAGGTCTCTTTATTTATTTTTGCCATGCTTTTGAGCATGCTTTCTTTCTTTTTTTTCCCAGCTAGCCTTTTGTCTCTATTAGAGATATTTGGAGAGGGATGAATGATGCCAAGATACATAGAGTTTTATTTGTGGAAGAATGCATAAGCAAAATGGAACAAATGATTAATGCTAACTTCCAGTGTAGAAGTTTAGCATGAACGTGTACGTGATCTTGATCAGGGGAGTATGAGTTCTAACAAGGGTCACAACAATTTGACAAAGCTCAATGAGAGAACAAACTGCATATGTGGATGAGGACCAGGTGTGTCCGAGGATCAGTGGAGGGTCGCTCCTTAGTGATGAGTGATTGACCATGTTGTGTGGACTGATGCTTGGCTAAGTGTGCAGGTACAGGTTGCGGCTTGACTCGTGTCGGTGCAGGTGAAGAACAAGCGCGAAAGGCCTTAGCCTTGGTGGCCTCCGGGTGATGGAGTGGCAAGTAGGCTTGGTTCGATGGACCTAGTGGCCGATGGGGTCAAGTGCGAGCCGTGCGGTGCAAGACTGGCAGGCTGAAGTCATGAACATGGGCCGGTGCAAGGTAGCAGATGGAGCCCGAAGCTTACATGCGGGGTTTGTTGGTTTGCCCACAAAACCATCGGTGGACGGTTTCTTGGTTTGGGCCTCAAAACCAAGCCCGGAGGCCCGAGGCGACAGACACGGTGATCCGGGAGCTTCGGGAAGCTTCGAGGCGGAGGGCACGTGGCGTAATTGTGGGTTTTGCATCGATGTGAAGCGAAGCCGTGGTGGAAGCGTGTCCGTCTGATGAAGACTTGACCAAAATGCCCCTGAGGGGTTGTATCTCCATTTCAAGTTGTAGGGGTAGCGTGGTCATTTACCTCCCTCCGATGGACTTCGTATAAATAGCGGAGAGGTGGATGGCATCTCTCTCTCTTGGACTCTAGGGTTTCCTCCCCCGGTAGATTGCTCTGAACTGCTTCTTTTCCCTCTGTATTCCTTAGGCTAGATTCTTGTATAGACTCTGACCTCTGGATGTATGGAAGCATTCGGCGTTGCGGTGATCTCCTAGTCCTTTGTGATTTTTGTGTCATTTTCGGGGCTATTTTTGGGGGTTTTCGTTCTTCGCTCGATTCGTGGATTTGAGAGTGTTTCTTCTCGGATTTCTTTGAGGGGATCATGCGTGGATGCCTTGTGCATCTTTGTGTGTGATCTTGACCCCTCAAACATTGGGAAACACCTTCGATTCGTGCGTTTTTGGTTGGTGCCCGAGTTCATGGTGGTGGTTCGTGTGATTTGCGATTCCCAGTGATTTAGGGAGTTAGAGGTCGAGATTTTTGGGGTATAGCTTCCTTGTGTGATGCTTCTCATCTCCCCAAAGTCTTGTCTCAAGAGCTCTAGCCGTTTGGGAGATCCGGTGATGGAAAGGTGGAGTTGACTCCCGAGCTCAAGCAATTTTCAGTTCTGTTCGTGCTTGGCGGACGGTCCGCGAGGCCCGTGCAGATGGTCCGCGAGGCCCCGGCAGAGTTGATGTTCTTCGTGTTCTTCGCGTGTTCTTGTGTGCCTTTCTTTCGATCTATTGAGTAGGTTGGTTTTTGGTGCACGAAGTTTGCGGACGGTCTGTACTAGAGTGCCGGATGATCCGTGACGAGGCGGACGGTCCACAGGTCCATCACGGACGTTCCGTTTTTCTCGGTGCGCTCCTGGAGGTTCTGGTGGTGTTTTCAGACGGTCCACCGAGACCTCACGGATGGTCCGCGCTGTCATCGCGAACAGTCCGCCTGGTCCTCCCGGATGGTCCGCCAGGGACTTCGTAGAGTTGCCTAAGTCCTTTGATTCTTGTCTAGTTGCTTCCGCGTTTTGCTTCAAGGCTTGTCTCTTGATCTTGTGAGCTTGTGTGTGCCTTGTTGAGTGCTTCTTTGGTGTGTGCGGGTACTCGGAGTGGCAATCGGGGTATAGGCTAAGTTCGACTTTCGGGAAGAATTTTTATCGGCTCCCATTCACTCCCCCCCTCTCTGGTCGCCTTTTCGGTCCCTCAGTGGAGGCTAAGAGCTAGAATCTACATATGGCCTTGGATAGGAAATTCTCATTATTGACGAACTCATCATGTTTTGATTTTTCAAAAAGGAAAACTCCGGATGTCAAGCATCACTAAGCACAAGATCATAGCACTCTATTCTACCATATCATGTCTCACAACAACTTAGGCAAAGATCATGCTTTTTGCTACCCATAGTTTTCAAGCTAAGGTTTGAACATACAAGCCAACAAACTCAAAACTTAGGTAGGATACAAAGTTGTAAGCAAGACATACAAGAAGAATAAACAGAGCAACTATTTATCATTTCAACCATAGAGGCAAAGCATTCTTACTATGCATATCAAAACAAACTAAGCAAACGATGATGATGAAAGCAAATAAATATTTTTAGTCTTTTTATTTTTGCAGATTTTTTTGGGTTTTCAATATAAGATATTCTGAAAACAAGGGAAGATACAAGTTACCTCAGGATGGGGGTCCTCCCCCAAGCTAGCTTCAGGCTCACTGCGGAGGAGGGAAGAAGAATCCCTGACTCACATAGTAAGCCCTCTCCTCCTCCATGTATCGCTGCTGGTTCTGCTGCATGACTTCGATCCTTTCACCAGCCTGACGCAGCCACACTAAGGTAGACTCGACGTGGGTGTTCAGCGTCTCCTCTAGTCTCGTGACCTGGATGGTGAGCTCTCCCATCTGCTGCGCGAGCTGAGCATCACGTGCAGAGGCTAAGGAGTGCCGCCGGAAGGACGAAGACGGAGGTGGACTACCGGAGCTGGAACTAGTGGGTGTGGCCCACTGAGCACCGCTCGCACTCGCCCAAGCTGCACCACTCGCACTCGGCTGGTAGGTGGGCCGGTCCCAACCAGGTGCATATCCAGGGGTAACCCCGAACATGTACCCCGCAGGGGCCCCTCCTGCCACCGGTGGTGTAGCAGGCTGTGGCTGTGGTTGTGGTGGTGGCTGTGACTGCTGCTGCATGTGTGCTGTCTTCACCGCGCTTCTAGTGGACCTGCCTGAAACACTAGCACGATGGCTTTGCTCTTGTGTAACAAGGGGAATGGTTAGTGACCTCGAGCTATACAATCGAAACCCCGGGTTAGGTAATGGATTTGATTTGCATAACCCGGGAAGAAGAAAGTCAAAGAATCATTTGGGCCTTTCTTGAGTATATACCCTTGGATCAAGTAAGCCTCATCAATGAGAACTCGGGACGTCCCGATGAAGGGTACGATATTCCCGCTAAGAACCCTGAGTCTGAGAGCAATACGAGTCACCAAAGACGTACACTCAATAGGACCTATCATCTTGAAATTCATCATCCACTACCGAATCATAGCTTTAACGGGAGAGACCTTGATCTGGTTAACAGCGGCGTATGATAGCATCATCTCATCACTGCGCACGGGCCGAACATCCTCTCGTGGGAAGAGAGTAATGGCGAGCCACTTGTGCCACAAACGGAGAGTGGGATGCACAATATCATTGCACCGAGGCACAATTTTGCCACTGTAAACAAGACCAGAGATGTCTGCCCAGAAAGAGTCTGGAACAAAACCCTCACAAGCCTTCTTCAGAGAAATAGCACAACGAGGACTAAACCAAGGAGACGACTAAGTTCCTTCCAAGAAACACGATAATCGGTCCTAAAAAGATGAAACTCAATGCCATCCGGAATCTCGGTAAGATAGCAAAGAAACTGGATGGTGAGGGGCCGAGAGCCAGGCTCTGTAACCGGTGCAAACTCCTCCCAACCAAGAGCAGACCAAATGGAAGCGAACTCGAGATTCATACTTGTTTTCTCCATGAGAGCTGGGTCGAAGTCACGGGTGTTGGCAAAGACTCGGTCCTTTAGAAGAGCATAGGCTTGCTCCTCTCGAGTGCCCCACAAGCTGAGGTAGGGGGTGTCATCGACGACCTCCTCCGCGGCTTGTGGCTCGGCTTGCTCTTCTTGCTCTTCTTCATAATCCATCGTTGATAGGCTCGGCGTCGGCTCGGCGGGGACGGATGAACTCGCGCTTGCCTGCGAACGGGAGCGTGTCACCCTCCGGAGAGTGTTCGCCGCCTAATTCATTCTAGCACAACCACAAGGAACAACAAAAAGCAACTCAGTGATGGATTAGTAAAATCAAATGAAATTCTTACCAAGCTTGCTCTACCAATAGCAACACTTTCAGCAACACAATAGAGAGAATACTTGATGATCCAATCTCGAGCAAGAAATCCAAGAAAACCAAGAGAGCAAGGAGTAGAGAGGGGAGTGTGAATGAAATGAGTTGAATGGGTGAAGAACACCCCCTCTCCCCCTGCTATTTATAGGCAAATGCGCCGGGCATCCAGACATAGCTATTGGGCAATGGCTAGGAGCCGTTGGAGCAAGGTGGGGCCCAGCAGCCGTTGGGCTGCTTCGGCCGAACCTGGGGTCGGCGGACCCCAGGCTGGGCCTACCTACCCTCTGCCCTGGCCAGTGGCTCCCCAACGGCTAGCTGGGGGCCTGCCTGAGTGCCTCGGCCCAAATTCCATCGAAATATTTTTCATATGATTTTTATGTAATTTTCAAACTCAAAAATTATTTTCAAAAATTTTATTTGAAAAGGAAAAAGGGCTAGATAAATCTAGCATGCAGATGCAAGGTTTTGGAAAAATCAAATATGCAATTTTGGAAATAAAATTTTGGAAGGGGAAATATGAGATAAGTACCAGCTTTAACCTTTTTGGTAGAAAGGACCCATCATTTTTAGTCTGACGAGTTGGACTCTTCTCAGTGATCAATTCCACTCAGCACCCCACTCCTGAGAAGTAGAGGGTGGTGCCTTCTCAATCTTCCGCCATTCTTTATGAATTTTCTTTTGCTTCTTTGACGGAGATTTCTTCTTTGGGGGTAAAGGCTCCGTCCTTCCCCCAAGCTGCTCAACACTATCTTGCACCAAATAGCATTGCTCTTCCTTGTCCTGAAACTTGAACTTCAAGTTTCTCTTCCCAATGCAGAAACGGATTATTCTGGCCCCCACATTGATTCTAGCTCGGACATCACTGAGAAATGGTCGCCCAAGGATGAGTGGCATTCCTCCCACGTCGTCCATATCAAGGACCACGAAATCCGCGAAGACATAAGAGTTCTTGACTTTGACCAATAGGCTCTCAACAATTCCTTCTAGATATCGTATCGTTGAATCGATGAGTTGGATAGTCCGGGCTATCGAAGAGAGAGCTGGATATCCCAGTTGCTCGAACATGGCCCTGGACATGAGATTGACACTTGCACCATGGTCACAAAGGGTATGCCTGATCGTCTTGTAATAGATTGTGCAAGTGATAGTTGGATAGGCTGGATCTTTCTTATGCATAACTGCTGATTCCTCCCATGGATCTAGAATTTGTTGTATGGGCTTTCCTGCATAGTTAGAAGCACGTGTATTTCTAGGTGGCTTACCCCACCTAGTTGACACTACAGTAACATTTTCACAAGAGGACACAGGTTGCCCCGGGATCCTCCCGTTATTAGCAGATGGAACCAAAGCAGCTAGCTGAGCCAACTGGGTTTCTAACATTTTGTTGAAACTCAGCTGGCTCTTGTGAGCAGAAGAAAAACTATCAAGCTTAACGTTCAGACTTTCCAAAGTTTTATCAAGGGCAGCTAGCTTTTTGTTAACACCTTCATTAATCTTAGCTTGCCCAAAAACGAGGTCTCTCAAGGAAGGTTGGTTAGGATTGTAAGAATTACCTTGGTTACCTCCTTGATAATAAGGGCGTTGTTGATTCCACGATTGGCCTCCTTGTTGAGGTGGACGATAACCATTGTTGTTGCCATTCGTGTACTTCACTTCCTCTAGAGTCTCCGGACAATAATTTCCTGAGTGCCCAGTGTTGCCACAGACTTCACAAGTCATATGAGAGTCCATAGGCAGAGTAGTGGTGGCCATGGCAGCCTTCTCACTGGTGTAGTCATCCAATCTCTTCATAGGAAGATCCAACTTGGCAGTAATCATGTCTGCTTCCTTGACAGTATGAGTACCCCTCGGTCGTGGTTGGAGTCGTTCATCACTGAGTAATTTACCATTATCAACTGTGAATGAGAAGAATGTTCCCTAAGCAGCAGCATCAATATGGCCTCGGGCTGTCGGAGTCAACCCATTATAAAAGCTTTGAAGAATAAGCAAATCCTCCATCCCATGGTGAGGACAGGCCAGGACATACTCCTGAAGCCTTTCCCAAGCCTCTGGAATAGATTCACTTGCTGCTTGCTGAAAACCAGAAATTCTTCCACGAAGAGCATTGATTTTACCCAATGGGAAGAACTTGAGGAATGCCTCTGAACACTTATCCCAAGTGTTAATAGCATCACGATTCGCATAGAACCATTGCTTGGCTTTCCCCAGGAGAGAGAATGGAAACAGTCGTAGACGAACAGCATCCATATTTGCACCCCTGATGATGAAAGTGCTGCATAGCTCTAGGAATTGCTGCAAATGGGCATTGGCATCCTCATATGGCTTGCCACAGAATGGGCTAGCCTGTACCATCGTAATTAGACCCGTCTTGATCTCAAAATTTTTAGTCCCCATTGCCACCTCAGGGCCATGCAGCACCTGGTCAGCAGAAGGAGCAGAGTTCTCACGAAGTGTCTTCTGGGCCATAACATTTGACGTGGATGGTACAAAGGAAGCTGGTTCGCCTTCCGGACAAGTACGACGAGGTGAGTCGAAATGAATTCGAGCTTTCCTCAAAAGTGACTCGGGATCTTCACTAAAATTCTCTGGTAAGTCGAAACCAGTCATACACTACATGTCTTCATCATCCAAAGATAAAAGAAGACAATCAAGGTTAGCCTGCATTGAGAGTTGTCCTAACCTACTCATAGCTTATAAATAGATGCAAAGCATAGTCATGATAATCCTGTGCCTTCCCCGGCAACGGCGCTAGAAATGCATGTTGACATTTCTTAGTGTCGTCACTTTAAGAACAGATTTGGAATCCATCCTTAGTGACAACACCAGAAATGCCTATTGGCACTTCTTAACGTCACTACTAACGACGCTGAGTTAGCGTGAACATCAACACTTGCCAAAGGTAAATCTAAACGATCATGAACGAATCCGCAAGCGCACATATAAACCATTGTAGCATTTCCCCAGGGAAGGAGAATATTCCAAGGGTATTATATCCGTGGAAGGCAATGGCGGATATCATAGACTCATGCTTTTGCACTGAATGTAAACTAAGAGATAGATATAGGAAACAACAAACTCAAAGGTAGGGGTAAGATAAAGATATGATAGGGTAGTGTGACACACACTCAGATCTACCTCTACTCTAGCACACTATGGCATAGGTGGAACATACGAGTTAGCTCTAGGTTCTAATGTACTAAACATACAAAGCTAGAAGATACATGAGATAGGCATGAGCATTGCATGAGAGGGTAAGGTTCAGCACCCAGGTACAAACGGGGAGCTAGCCTGCGACGACCAGCACTCTGCGAAACTAGACTTTAGACTCCTACAGCAAGTACCCCAGCGCGGAGGGTTCCAAAGGGTCCAACAGCTGTCACCACTGCGGCCTACCTCTATCGTTACGGGGGTATGCTCATAACTAACGTAGCCACACAACCCATGCACCATCCCTGCGTTGCTGCTAGATTTCACCCTGCCCGGGCTATTGTTACCCAGGGTGAGAGCCACCAGACGACTGGTCAACTTAGACCGACTACCGTAGCTTAAACACAAACCTCATGCAACATTCTCATGCCATCTAACAAGATCAACTAAGGCTAGACATATGAACGGATACGAACTCTCTTATGCCTAGTCAACAAGATCAAAGGGTCGTGTTCGTGAAGAACACAGGCCTCTAACTTATGAACAAACACATAAGGAATGAGTTTATCATCCTTCAAGTGGATCAAAAGGTAGTGTTCATGAAGAACACAAGCCTCTAAATGATGAACAAAGGATGAACTCAAGAACATATCAAGCATATGATCTACCATGACTTTATATGAAATAGCTGAATAACTGAAGTAGATCAAAGTCATATAATGAAATAAAGATAAAAGAGAACTCATACCTAGACTCCAAAGAAGACTTGGAACCTGAAGAAGAGCTACTCTAGCCTACCCCCTAGCCTTGGAAACTAAAAGTGAGAGGAGAATGATAGAGTGGTGTGTGAGAAATGGGAACCCCTCCCCTTCTATTTATAGGCAAGGAGGAGGCTTGCTTCGGGGCTCAAACTCCACCAAAACACCCGGGAGTGAGGCAATGGACCAATGGGGAGGTGACACGTGCAAGGCCGAGATGAACCGACCCTAGGTCGGTTCCGCCGATCCTAGGGTCGGCCGAACCCCTAGGGCGGCCATCTCGGCTGTGTTTCCTCCAGGTGGCTGACTAGTGGGCCCTTTGATCCTTCCCCGGTGCATGGCTTGATTTGGTATCCGAGGTGGGCCCCTTGATCCATGTGAAGTCCATGTGGCGCTCTCTGATTCGTCAATGAGTGCCTCCCTTGGATCAATGACGTGGAATGCCTTGTGTTTCCTTGGTGGCAGCCACCTCCTCAGCTGAGTTGGCATGGTTCTTCTATAGAAGGTGGGTTTCCATCTCTTTTAATGGGTATTTCACCTACATACTATTAACCTCCAAGGACAAGTGGAACTACATTATTCAAACCAAAATGCAAGTAAATAATGCATATGCCTCCATTTATGTGAGAATATTGAGGGCTAAAAGTAGTACTTAACAGCCGTCAACATCAAGCAACTGGGATACTGACAACAATTTAAAACCAAGTGACTTGACTAAAGCCACACTCTTTAAGGTCACCTTGCTACTCACCTTCACCATACCTTCAACAAGCACTTGTCCTCTGCCATTGTCCCTGAAATTGATGTACTCCCTCGTACTCACTGGGGTGAGGCTGGAGAACCACCCACGATCTCCGGTTATGTGACGAGAACAACCAAAGTCGATCAACCAAAAGTCCTCCAAGCCTCCCACCTGCAATCAAAAATGAGGACGAGAATGAGCAAGCGACTCAAAACTGGGGTTAGTACCAAAGGAGTCAAACTAGTGTCGAGCCATTTGCTCAAAAGAAGGGTTAGCAAAATCCATCCTATCAAAACCTCTAGGCGGAGCCCACTCACGCCTACCACCGAAGAAGCTGTCACATCTCACAGGAGGAGTACGCGCACCACGAGGGGGAAAACGTGGCCCGTAGTCCCTCTGAGACCCAAAGCTTTGATCATGCCTCCCAAACTCGTAACGGTCACGAGCAGGAGCATGGCCAGCAAACTCACCATGCCCAAACCCGACACGCTTATCACTTTGATGAAACACACCTCCACCACCACGAGTGGGAACCGTGCACACAAGCCCATCACCCCTAGGTAGAGGCCCTCTAAGAGGCTCAGGCATCCCAAGGGAAGGGTGGTACCTGTCTTTGTTTGCCAACTCTCTAGCAAACCTCTCATCCCTTCTTCTCCTGAAATAGAACTCATTCTTATGCCCATCCCTCCCACAATACTCATAATGGAAGCGGATCGGCTGTGGCTTAGGCTGTGGGTTTTCTGTGGGCTTCTCAACAGCTTTCTCTACTGACTTCCCACCATAGACACTCCCCTGGGTGCTCACAAACTTGATGGGTTTCTGGTAGTTTTCTGTCTTGTGGGGGAACACTGGTAGATCTAGGGTTGTATCAAGCTTGTTTCTGAGATGGTTTGGCTTGGGTTCGAATTTGTTCATTGGTGTAGTGTGTGGTGGAATGGGAGTCTCTCCAGCTTTCTCTTCTCCCTCACCACTCTTGCCAGCCCCCAATGCCTGACCATCAAACCTCATAAACTGAGCCAACATCAAACTCAATTGTGGCTCATGCCCAGACAACCTCCCCATCAATTTCCTCAACTCATCATTCTCATCCTGCAAACGGTCAACATAGTGTGCAAGTTCCATGTTTTTCAAAGCATGCATTTCACAGGTAGAGCATGATGTAGGAATAGGAGCTTTCAATGCAGCCTCAAGAGAAACTATCTTGGTATGAGATTCATCTAGACTAGCATGCAACACAGGACAAGAAGTGCAAGCACCTAACAAAGCAGGTCTAGATTTCAACTCATCACACTCAATCCTAAACACATCTAGTTCCTCAAAAGTTGAGGCATGCTTCTCCTTCAGAGCAGTCAAGTTACCCAGGAAAACATTGCAATCACCACAATCAACCTCACCAGAAACAATAGGAGCAACATTCAAAGAGTCTATCTCAGTTCTAGCATCAACAAGCAAAGACTCAAGCTTAACTATCTTGTCCTTAGCATCACCTAGCAAGGACCTAAACTCTCTCTTCTCCTTGTTGGTCTTCCTAAGCACATCATCATGGTTATCAAGCAACTTATTCAGCCTAGCATTCTCCTCTAGCAAGAAGTTGGGATCATGTCGTACCTCTTCCTTGGAGTCGGAGTTCGAATCCGAGCTGTGCTTCCCACCCTTCTTGGAGTGCTCCATTCCGCAAAATCCACCTTGTGTGACGAAGCTGAGGCCGGTGAAGTTCTTGCCCGTGTGCCGCTTGTCCTTGCGCTGATCTTGCTCTTCATCGCTGCTCGAACTGGAAGAAGAGTTGCTTGACGTGGAGTCAATGTCGCTCACTCCGGCAACCATCGCTCGAGCCGTCTTCTTCTTGTACCCGCTGCTCTTCTTTGGCCTTCTCTCTCCCTTGTCCTTGCGCTTGTCCTTGTAGTCGTTCTGGGATCGGTGCTTGTTGCAGTCGTGCTTGGGCTTGCCCTTGTAGTCGTTCTTGATCTCCATGGCTTCAGGGCATTCAGTGATGAAGTGCCCGTGCTTCCCACACCGATGGCACATCCCCGAGCTTCTCCTCGCATTCTTGTGGTTCTCGTACATGCGCCCAAACCTCTTGCTCAACAAGACGAGATCCTCCTTGCTCAGCACCTCAAAGTCCTCATCTGGCAGGGACACAAGACAAGACAAAGAAAATCTGGCAGAGTTAGCATTAGTCCTTGATCCTGAGACAAGAGCCAAACTATGAGGATCAGTGGGGCTCTCGCTCTTGGCTCTCAATCCACGATCAACCTCCGAAGACCATGAGCTTAGAGAATAGCTCATCAAGCAACAAGGTATCATACACACACGACTCCTCAATGGCCTCGACCTTGGCACTTCACACAGACCTATCCAGTGCATACAAAATCTTGATAGCTTGATCATGATCCGTGTATGGGAGAACTGTCACATTGGCCCTCATGTTGTTGACTATGCTGGTGAAGCACCGAAACATCACATCGGTCGACTCACCGGGGAGATGAGTGAAGTTCTCGTACTCTCTCCGGTAAGTGGAAAACAAACAGGCTTGCACCTGGGCATTGCCAACATGAGCATTCCTGAGCTTAAGCCATATCTTTCCAGCCACATCCTCTCCGTACACTCGATCGAACTCCGAGGCACAGAGAGCACGGAACAAATAATCAACGGCCTTGCTGTTGGCCTCAAACATGTCCCGTGATCCTGGAAGAAGGAAACTATCTGGAATGACATAGTGAGGATTTTGGGTCACATCCCAGATCAGAGTCCCCTTTCCATGCAAAAACGCGCCCATGCGCCTCTCCCATATCGGGTAATTCTTGCCATCAAAGTGCGGAGGACCCAACCCCTTACCATAGTCACCCGTCTTTTGATCTTAGACTGGTTAGAATCACAAAGATCCGTAACCGGCTCTGATACCAATTGAAGGACCGAATATGCGACCAGAGAGGTGGGGAGTGAATGAGAGCTGATAAAAATTCTTCCCGAAGGATGAACTCGGCCTATACCCCGATTGCCACTCCGATCACTCGCACACACCAAAGAAGCTCTAGACTAGGCACACACAAGCCTACAAGTCCTAGAGACAACTCTCGAATCAAAGCGCGGAAGCACAAGACAAGAATCGAAGCACTTAGCCAATTCTGGAAAGCCAGGCGCGGATTGTCCGGCTGGTACGGGCGGACCGTCCGCTAGACCCAGACGGACTGTCCCGACCGTCCATGCGGACTGTCTGAAAACTCCAACAGAACCTCCAGAGACGCACCGAGAAATTTGGACTATCCGGCTGAGCCACGCAGGCCGTCCGCCAGTGTCGTGGACTGTCCGTGTAGGCCTCGCGGACTATCCTGCAAAGCCACCACAAGCACCTGCTCAAAACCAGCCACGTGGACCGTCCGTCACTGACCGATAGACTGTCCGCAAAACTGCCTGCAACAAAACCCTAAGCTCCTCACGGATCGAAACACGATCTCGCACAAACACGCGAAGAACTCCGACGAACAGGAGCCACGCGGACTGTCCGCGCGTACTAGGCAGACTGTCCGCCACGCACGAACAGAACCTGAAACAGCTCGAGCTCGGGAGTCAACCCTCCAAACTCATCACCAGATCTCCCAACCGACTTGAGCTTTTGAGACAAGATTTGGGGGAGATGTGAAGCGTCACAAGAGGAAGCTATGCCCCAGAAATCTCGGCCTGTAACTCAATAATCACCGGGAATCACGGATCACATGAACCACCACCAAGAACTCGGGCTCCAACCAAAACTCGTGAATCGAAGGGGTTTCCCGGCGTTTGAGGGGTCAAGATCGCACACAAAGATGCGCGAGGCATCCACCCATGATCCCCTCAAACAAATCCGAGAGAAAACGCCCTCAAATCAACGAATCGAGCGAAGAACAAAACACCCCAAAAATAGCCCCGAAAATGACACGAAAATCACAAAGAGCTAGGAGATCATCACAACGTTGAATGCTTCCATACATCCAGAGGTCAGAGTCTATACAAGAATCTAGCCTAAGGAAAACAGAGGAAAAGAAGCAGTCCAGAGCGATCTACCGGCGGAGGAAACCCTAGAGTCCAAGAGAGAGATGCCATCCACCTCTCTGCTATTTATACGAAGTCCAACGGAGGAGGCAAATGACCACGCTACCCCTACAACTTGAAATGAAGATACACACCCCTCAGGGGCAATATGGTCAAGTCTTAGCCAAGCATCAGTCCACACAACGTTGTTAATCACTCATCACTATGGAGCGACCCTCCACTTGTCTTCGGACACACCTGGTCCTCAGGGTCCTTGAAAGAAAAACTTCAATACTACCATGATTTCCCGGTACGTGTTTTCTTTGCTGATCTCATGTCACATTTTTCAATACAAGTTAACAAATATTTCTTAACTTTTATTTTACATATGTGCAGTGCATGAAATAGCCACGCGGTACCAATCTATGCGGATTCTTTGTATGTGACTTCATCCATCACTTTGCAACTGGTAGCTTCGGCTCCTTCAGTGATAAGGTGCGTACACAAAAATGCAGACAAACATATCCCTAGTTTTTATTGTTTATATACTTTTTTCTAACAACTAATAACTTCATTTGTAGATTGCTAACATCAAGGAAGGATTACTCGAGACACAAAGAATCCGGTTAATTCAAGAACAACTCTTCGAATTTATTCTAGATGATTAATCCCGTGAGAGAGTTTCATGCCGGTGACTCAATGGTAACATTGAGCAAAGAAGACACTGCTAGCATTGCTAATGAAGCTCAGCAAAGCACCGACAAGAACAAGAACAAAGACGTGGATAAAGAAGGATCTTCTTCTAAGGACAAGAACAAGGACATCCAAAAAGAAGGAACTTATTCTAAGGATAAGAATAGGGAGGTTGAGAAAGAAGTAGCTTCTGCTAAGGACAAGAAAAAAGAAGTCGAGAAAGTAGGAACTTCTTCTAGGGTCACTACCAGAGCACATCAACGAGGAGGAGGATCTTGATTCCGTGTAACATCAACAACGAGCTTCAAATGATTAAGACTATATATATATGACGAGTTTTATCTGCACGCGCGTGTAGCTACTCTCATCATCAAAATACCACCGTGGGTATGTCTACATACCTATTTATCACTTTGAGTATGTTTACATACTAATTCTAGAACAATCCAAATGCATAGATACGAAAAATTACAAAAGCCTCTCTAGTTTTAAATATATTTCTATTATACCTTACTATTAGTACATAAAAACTAGTACGTCCACATACTCTATGTATGATCACATACTCAACTTATATACCACCATACCACCATAGATAGTCTAGCATCATCACATACTACGTGTACATACTTTTCGTTCGGTCGGATTCAATGTATATCATGAGATATGGAGGTAGGAGTAGTTACACGCGCGTGTAGAATGGATTTTCCACATATATACTCCTACCTCCATATCTCATGATATACATTGAATCCGACCGAACGAAAAGTATGTACACGTAGTATGTGATGATGCTAGACTATCTATGGTGGTATGGTGGTATATAAGTTTTGGTGGGGGTCGGAGAAAGGGAGAAGGAAAGTCCAGTGGGTTCCTTGGAAGACAATGATTCTGCCGAAAGGCATGGGGGGAATGGGCTTCAAGGACCTGATCCTATTTAACCTGGCTCTGCTAGCAAAACAGGCTTGGCGACTAATCACATGCCCGGAAAGCCTGTGTGCAAAGGTGCTGAAAGCTAAATATTACCCCAACGGCAATTTACTTGATACTGTTGCCACCGGGGAAGTGTCACAGCCCTGGCGTGCTATCGAGTATGGATTGGAGTTACTAAAGAAAGGGGTTGTCTGGCATGTGGGGGATGGCTCCTCAATCCGGATTTGGCGTGACAACTGGCTGCCAAGACCGTTTGGCCTGAAACCTATTGGCAGCACAAGATCATGCAGGTTGCGTCGTGTCTCGCATCTAATTGATCAGAGCACAAAGACTTGGGATGAGACTTTGGTGAGAAGGTACTTCCACTCATGTGATGTGGACGAGATTCTGAGTATTAAGTTATCCCCACATATGCATACTGACTGGGTTGCCTGGAACTTTGAGAAGACGGGGGTGTTTACTGTCCGGAGTGCTTATCGCCTAGCTATGAGAGAAAAGTACGAAGTGGGCTCCACTGGGTCTAGTACCAACCCAGATGGAGACCGGAGTATGTGGAAAAAGGTTTGGAAGGTGGATGTCCCCTCTAAGGTTAGAGTTTTTGCTTGGAAGATCATCAGGAATGGACTTCCGACGAGAGTAAACAAGAAATACCGGCACTTGGAGCAGGAGTGCAGCTGCCAGCTATGCGGGTGGCCGGAGGAGGACTGCCACCATGCTGTAATCTCCTGCCTGCACGCACGTGCTTTGAGATTTGAATTAAGGAAGCACCTGTCCCTGCCGAGGGAGCAACGCCTCCAGAATGTTGGGCGGGATTGGCTGCTTCTTCTCCTTGATAGGTATGATCCTCAAACTTTTGCTAATTTCCTCATGCTGATCTGGCGGTGTTGGATGGTCAGGAACGGAGTTTTGAAAGCGGGCGAAGGAATTTCCACTGCTGGTTCGGTCGCCTTCCTGACGCGCTACAGTGCGGGGCTGGAGCAGGTCCGACAACAGGGAGTGCCAGCCGACCCCCGAGGGAAGAAGAAGTTGTCCCCAAACAGCCCCCCGCGCGACTGTCTGCAAAGGCCGGCTACAAACATCAAGTGGTCTCCCCCAGATGGGCAAGCGATCAAGATTAATGCTGATGGCGCTTTTAATAAGGATTCTGGGAAGGCGGCGCTGAGGGTGATCGCGAGGGATGATCACGGAAACCCCCTTTCTGCATCCTGGCTCCCTATCCCCTTTTGCAGGGATGCTGAAGAAGCAGAGGCGATGGCCTGCCTGGAGGGTGTCAAGCTAGCTCAACAATGGCCGGCACGACCGGTGATCTTGGAGTCTGACTGTGCCCAGGTGGTTCAGAAGTTACGATCAGGAAGGCCGGACAGGTCCCCAACTGCTCCCATCATCTGCGATACTCTGAATGAGGGTGTAGCACTGCTTTCAATTAGCTTTAGCCAGGTAAGGAGAGAGCAAAACAGAGTAGCCCATGAGCTAGCTCAACTGGCCATGTTCTCGGGTAGTTCCAGGGTATCCTCGGTGGACATACCGGAGTGTATCCGGCCCGTCCTGTACTCTGACATCACTTAATCAATAAAGCTCCTCCTATTCGCAAAAAAAAAGTATGTGATGATACTAGACTATCTATGGTGGTATATAAGTTGAGTATGTGATCATACTTAGAGTATGTGATCATACTTAGAGTATGTGAACATACTAATTTTTATATACTATCAGTAAGGTATAATACAAATATATTAAAAACTAGAGAGGTTTTTGAAATTTTTTGTATATATCCATTTGGATTGTCCTAGAATTAGTATGTGAACATACTCAAAGTGACATATAGGTATGTAGACATACCCAAGTGGTATTTTGATGATGAGAGTAGCTACACGCGCGTGTAGATAAAACTCGTCATATATATATACATATATATATATATCGAAAATAACCTCCTACCCTAGGGGATAGCTAACCACCCATGGGTGGCTACTACCCACAGCACATGCAGCCGTTGGATTCTCATGGCACCGCATCCATGCGCCAACTCGCGAAAGACGGATGCACTAACGGCGTGAGGTGGAGATGGTGCTGCCACATTCTCAGACCTTCCCATGTGGTCCCATGCTGCAGCTTCGGGGCCTCGCTTGCATTGGACGGTGAGATGAGATGGCAGGGTAGGTGACGAGTAGTGGGTACATATAAATAAGAAAGTATATGTTGGAGTGTGTGAAGAGCTTAATTATTGTATAGATGGACTCTAAATTTACTTTTAGATGACTTAGCTTGGCTGTAAACTTAGTTTATTGGACCTTCTCTAAGACAAACCATCCGAAAGATTCTTTTAGGGACCACACATCATGCAAACCTGCCACGCAGCTGGCTAGGAAGCATACTGCTAGCTGTTGCTGTACATGCACCCGCAAGCAGCTGTTGCTATTGGACCTTCTCTAAGACAAACCATCCAAAAGATTCTTTTAGGGACCACACATCATGCAAACCTGCCACGCAGCAGGCTAGGAAGCATACTGCTAGCTGTTGCTGTACATGCACCCGCAAGCAGCTGTTGCTAAAAAAAAATACTGTAGCTCGCTCCATTGTTTGCTGCGTCGCCATAGGCCACGAATGGTTGGTGTCAGGCGGCCTGCAAACGACGGATGGGGAAAAGGGAGCTGATAGGGCCGACGAGGGAGGACGGGTCTGCAGGTAAAGTCGAGAACGCAGTGCCGCGGGGACCAGAATGTCGTGCTTCTACTGGTGGAACGATTTAACGGTGCCGCTTCCTTCCGTCACACATGGAAACGACGATATTTTGTCGATGCCACACGGGGCTACACGAGACACCCTGGGTAGCTACCACATCCGGGTAGGCAGCTATCCTCCGTGATAGCTAATCCTGGTTGATATATATATATATATATATATATATATATATATATATATATATATATATATATATATATATATATATATATATATATATATATATATATAGATATATATATATATATATCAAACGACTTTATAACGCTGCGTATTAGATTAGTATACGTGAACCAAACAAATACGTCTAAATACATTCAAATACAAAACAAACTAAAAAGAAAAGAAAAAAGGAAATAGTACCGGGTGTAACCAGCGGTGGGGCTGCCGGGGCTCAAGCCCCCCCTACCGCTGGTTACGCCATGGAGCCCCTCCTCCATTTTTGTGAAGAAAGGAGGAAGAAGAAGGTGAGGAAGGGGAAGGAAGAGCAAGAAAGGAGGAAGAGAGCCCCTCCTACATGCTGAGTCTGGCTCCGCCACTGGGTGTAACGAACTGGTACTAATGTGGCCTCCACATTAGTACCGACTGGCCAGTATCGGTTTCAGAACCGGTACTAATGGCCCTCTGGAACCAGTACTAAATGTGGTTTTCCTAGTAGTGACACATGGTTCGTCTCCAAACCACTTGGAGAGCAATTGTTGTATAATATAGCCAATTATCCTCGTGAAGTACTGGAAAATGTTACAAATCAAAGGTCGCTGAATATTTCTTTCAAAGAGCATTATTAGTTGGGAATAAATTGATTGTCTGGTACAATCCACTGGTAGAGAGGCGACCTTTGATCCTGCTCTTTTGTCCCGGTTCAACTTTGGAGCAGGGACAAAATGGTTTGGGGTCGACGTGGCCTCTAAAGGCCGTTTACGCCGCCCCCTTTAGACTCGGGTGGTGAAACCACCCGGGACTAAAGGTCTGGCCTCCCACGGCTCTCTGTCCGCAATTATTGGTGCCGGCCTTTTGTCCCGGGTAGCTTACCACCCGAGACTAAAGGGTGCTCTTTAGTCCAGGGTGGTTTTGTCTACTGGGACAAAAGGCTGTGCTTTACCCGAGAGCTCAAGCTCCTCTCCTATGGCGCCTCAAGCCTAGGGAGGTGGTGCCCAAATTTTTCCTCATCAATTTGTGAAGATTTCTCACCTCCAAAGTGTTGCTAAGGTTTTATTCTTCATCCTCCATTCATTTGTTGTGATTAAATTTTATTTTATGATTTAGAGATGGAGAAAATATAAATTTTGATTTAAGAGCCAAGAGATGAGGTTTTTAATATACTTTAGATTTAGTAACAAGTAGTTATATAGCTACTAACATTCTATCTTCTTTCATTCATTTTTACTAAGAATTATTTTTTGTTTTTATATAAAAAACTAAATTTTATTTTGTATGTAGAATGAGACATAGAATAAATTTAACTTTTAGCTAGCTTTATTTATTATTAGAGAAAATAGAATTTATCTTTTTAGTTATTAGAAAATGAGATCTAGGGATAGTGTATAGTTTTTATACTAAAATGTTATGCCACAGTTAAAAAACTGAAATATTGTAGAATCAACATGGATATTAAATACTCAATAATCTGCTGCAACATCTGTCATTCAGACATATAATGCACTACCTCCAGTACCGATAGGAGCAACCTGTTCAAGTATAATGTTTTGAGTGACACCTCTAAGGAGGTTAGCTTCAGCATATACAACAGCTCTTAGACACCTTATTCAGAAGTGAGAGAGAGAATGTCGACATCATGCTTGATCAGCTTGCTCCTTCGGTACTGGAGGTTGTACGTGCTCTATGTCAGCTTGTAGATTCTGAACCACTGCTTCAAACACATCTCTGAATTCACGTATTGTCTTCAAATCATCAACATGTTCAAGATGAATATTTTGTTTTTATATAGAATAAATTTAAGCATTCTCTTATTTTCTTTTTTTATATACAGCCGGTTGGGTCTCTACCAGTGGCCTTACCTAGCTACAACACTACATCACCGGCAGGCTGTTGTTGTACACGACGTAGCTTGGTGATGTAGGCTGTAGCTAGGTAGGAGATGTAGGGTTGTAGCTTGGTGATGTAGGACTGTAAGTGGGAGAGCGAGATGCGTGTATATGATGGTGAGGTGAGGTTGTAGTTCCTAGATGATCAGGGTCATCTGAGCCAGGTGCTTTTATTAGAAGTTAGTTTATAAAAAATATGATAATTAAAATGTACTACCTAGTTCTATTGTTTTATGGATTAGAGATAGAAAAATAGTAATTTTACCTTGAGTTCATTATGACTTAAATAAAATAATGAAGTTATATTTTTCACTTAATATGATGCAGATGAACTGGCAATGGATGTACAACGCCGACAGACGGTCAAAGGAGTACATTACCGGCATGCATGCTTTGATTTGTCACGGTCTTTGATTCGTTGAGAAGAAACCCAGACAAATACCAAGACCTTTAAGATATGTTTCAAGAGTAATAATTCTATCCAATACGTTTCCTTTTATGCAATAGTGTGCTTTTACTAACACTAGCTCTAACTTTCATTATTTTCTGCCAGAGCTTGGGAAAAATTCATTGGTATCAAACTGGACCATGGAACCTACTCTTAAATTCTATACAAAATTTCCAGTACGTAAACCAAATAACAACTTTAGCTTGGGCAAATTAAAAATGTATAACACTAATATTTCATAATTATTTTCTCCAATTTAGTATATGAGACAGAAACAAGTGACTAATTTATGTGCATACTATGTGTGTAAGTACATCCACAATTTCTGCACTGCAGACCCGGGAGATTATACTATAAGTATTATTGTAAACCTATTAATAATACATCATTTTCTAACTACTTATATATTTAATTCTTGGGTGTTATATATTAACATATTTGCACATTACAGAACTCTATGATTAGGGATGCAATCATTGAGAAGAGTCGTCTCTTGGCGATTCAAGAAGGTCTCTATTGACGGCTGTTAAGTACCACTTTTAGCCGTCAATATTCTCACATAAATAGAGGCATATGCACTTATTACTCACATTTTGGTATGAATAATGTAGTTCCACTTGTCCTTGGATATTATTTGAATGTAGGTGATTTAAGAATAAAAAGAGATGGAAACCCACCTTCTATGGAATGATCCATGCCAACTCAGCTGAGGAGGTGGCTGCCACACTAATTCTAGGTGGCATCCACATCACTGATCCAAGGAAGGCATTCACCGACGAATCAGAGAGTGACACATGGACATCACATGGATCCATGGGCCCACCTAGAATTCCAAATCGCCATCAAACAAGCCATGCACCGGGGACAGCTCAGAAGGCCCACCTGGCAGCCACGACAAGGAAGCACACCAGGTGGGGGCCCCCTAGATGGTCGACCGACCCTAGGATCGGCCGAACCGACCTAGGGGCGCCACATCCTAGCCTTCCACATGGTGCTTCGTCATTGGTCACTTGTTGCAATCTTGCATATTTTGGAGGCATTTGGTGCCCGAAACAAGCATGTACCTTTCCTATATATCGAAGGGGAGGGGCTCCATTTCTCACACACATCTGTCTTGACTCTCCTCTCACTTTTAGTTTCCAAGGCTAGGGGGTAGGCTAGAGTAGCTCTTATTCAGGTTCCAAGTCTACTTTGGGATCTAGGTATGAGTTCTCTTGTATCTTTATTTCTTTGTATGACTTTGATCTGCTTTAGTTATTCAGCTATTTCATATAAAGTTATGGTAGCTCATGTGATTGATATGTTCTTGAGTTCATCCATTGTTCATCATTTAGAGGCTCATGTTCTTCATGAACACTACCTCTCGATCCAATCGAAGGATGATTTTCTCATTCCTTATGTGTTTGTTCATAAGTTAGAGGCTCGTGTTCTTCACGAACACGACCCTTTGATCTTGTTGATTAGACATAAGAGAGTTCATATCTGTTTGTATGACTAGCCTTAGTTTGATATAGATTGATGGCATCATTGTGTTGCATGAGGTTTGTATTTAAGCTACGATACTCGGTCTAAGTTGGCTAGTTATCTGGTGGCTTCACCCTGGGTCACAATAGCCCGGGCCGGGTGAAGTCTAGCATCAATGCAGGCATGGAGCTTGGGTTGTGTGGCTTCATTAATTATGAGCTTGTCCCCCATAACGATACAGGTAGGCCGCAGTGGTGACAGCTGTTGGACCCGTTGAAACCCTCCGCGCTGGGGTGTTGCTGTAGGAGTCTAAAGGATAGTTTCGTAGAGTGCTGGTCATCACGGGCTATCTCCCCATTTGTACCTGGGTGCTAAACCTCCAATCATGCAATGCATTGTGCCTCTCTCTTGTATCATCTAACTCTTGTATGTATAGTACCTTAGAACCTAGAGCTAACTCGTATGGTCCCCCCTATACTGTAGTATGCTTGTGTAGAGATAGATCAGAGTGTGTGTCACACTACCCTTATCCTATCATTTATCTTACCCCTGTTTTGAGTTGTTGTCTTCTATATCTATCTCATGGTTACACTCAGTGCAAAAGCATAAGTCTTGATATCCGCCATTGCTTTCCACGGATACGATACCCTTGGAACACTCACTTCCCTGGGGAAATGCTACAATGGTTTATCTGTGTGCTTGCGGATTCGTTCATGACCGTTAGATTTACATTTGACAAGTCTTGACACTCGCTCTAACTCGGCGTCGTTAGTAGTGACATTATGAAATGCCAACAATCATTTCTTTCACTATCGCTAAGGATGGATTCTAAACCCGTTCTTAGGTGGTTGCGTTAAGAAATGACAACAGACTCGTGGGATTCTTGATGGACGAGGTGACTAGTCCAAAAGGAAGATATTATTATGACAGTTATCCAATTGACAAAAGTTAATTAGCACCTCCGGTGGAACTTGAGACTAGAATTAGAATGAAACAATATTTTGATGTAATATACTAGTTTCAAAAAATACTATCTCTGATTTCAATGTAATATATTGTGTGTATACATATTTATTTATAAGTTTATTCTCTTGATATAGTACGTATAGTAGACACATATAATTAGTGCAAACATTTATACATACACGTACAGGACACACATATACGCGAGAATATATGTGTATAACAATATTAGAACAACTAGAACTGAAAAATAAAAAGAAGAACCAAGGAGTCTTTAGTCCCGGGTGGTATTACCAACCCAGTCTAAAGGGGGTGCGCTCAGGCACTGGCGTGCCCCCCCTTTTGTCTCAGGTTGTAATACCACCCGGGATTAAAGGCACCCTTTAGTCCCGGTTGGCCACACGGGAACAAAGGGGGGGGGGTCTTTCGTTTGTAAGCATTAGTCCCGGGTGGGCCGTAGAGGGATTACGGGGTTCCCACCCGGGACTACAGGCCCCTCCTCCACTAGTGATCTAGTAGCTAAAATAGCCAACCACCAGCTTTCACAAGGCAAAGATATTTTCACCTAGGATCTACATCAACATGCATTGATGTTTTTCAGTGTATCTGTATTTGATAAACCAAGGTGTGTTGTTCAATAATAAATTCATATTGAAGCTAAAGATTCTTCTAAAGATAAAGATTTCCCTTTGGCACTTGCAATGAGGTGTCATTCTAGCAAAGGATAATTTAACTGAAAGGAACTAGACTCAAGGTAAAAAATGTCATTTCTGTTATTGTAATGATGAAAACAATCAAACATCTCTATTTTTAATTGTCAGCATGCTAAAGGTATTTGGAGAGTTGTTCAGATAGTTGTTGGGACACCATCTAGATCAACAAGACTTATGCTTGGAATTTGGTTAACATGCATTGAAAAAAAGATAAAACTTTAATCTTTGTGGGGGTGGCAGCTCTTAAATTCGCTATTTGGTGTACACGTAATGATTTAGTGTTTGAGAAAGAACGTTTCAATTCGTTTATGTAGGTATTTTTACGTGAGCATATTGGCTGTGATTTTGATCCCTATTGCAGCATGAAGAACAAGGTGGCCATTTGTTCGTCAAACAAAGCACTAGAGATCGTCGCTTTACATATATTTGTCAAGAATGGATGGAGGAAAAAAACTCAGACCTGCAGGGGGGAGCGAGGGAGATGGAGCAGCTGAAAGAGGCAGGGCAGCGGGCTGAGGGAGAGAGACGCGGAGGACGCAGGGGAATGGGCGGTTTTATTGAAATTGAGTTTGTCGAGTGCTTCTGATCTGACTCTCTCCAAACAAGTTCTTTGCCGAGTGCCAGAT
The DNA here is from genome assembly GCA_036936925.1 of Cenchrus fungigraminus. Lineage (NCBI taxonomy): Eukaryota > Viridiplantae > Streptophyta > Magnoliopsida > Poales > Poaceae > Cenchrus > Cenchrus fungigraminus. Next base: position 92,438,210 of record CM072773.1, on the reverse strand, counting down.
CTGGAACACTCAGGCAAACATTTTTCTATTTTTTTATTTTTAGGTTTCTTCTTCTTCTCCTTCTTTTGCAATATGAACTTAAATTAATATCAATTAATTTAACAATACTTTATCAATTTCAATAAATTTAATTTATATCAATTAAATTACTATAATGGCACTTAATACTTAAAATTATCAAACTATGTCAAAAAATTACCAAAAGATCACATGAAGCAATCTTTGTTCTCTATTGCTTGTACAAAATGTTTTGTAGTCAAATCATAATTCGACCATCACTTTGACTCCAAATCTTATTGAATCCTACTCAACTCTAAGATTCTTCGTGTGAGATGTTTCGATTTCTAAACATCGTATGTGACAAAATGTTCGAAACATTGTCAAATTTTTACCACAGCCTCCACGTATGATATCAGCACATCATGACAAATCTCATGATTTTTAGACTTTGTTTGTTTTTTGTAAAATTTTAAAACCATACGACCACAAGTTCGTAGTAATGTTTCCTAAACAAGATGTTCGAAATTCCTTTTCATTTCACATGTATGACCTCAAACAGGGATGAATGAAATGAATATCATTTTTATACTAATTTTTATCTATTATTTAAATAACTTGCAATTCAAATTTGACTTGATTCAAAATTTTCTTAAAATAAAATTAATTTATGAAATATAGCAAAAAAAACTATAAAAATAACCAAACTTTAACATGGAGTAACCCATGTTTTATGTAGAGACTAGAAAAAGTTTAATGTGTATAAAAGAAAAAAATATTTATTTGTCAAGTGCTAGAAAAAACACTAGGCATACTTGTTACTTTGCCGAGTGCCAGGGAAAAAAACTCGTCTAAGAGTTGTTTGTCGAGTGTCATAAAAAACACTCGGCAAACCCCCTCTTTACCGAGTGTTTTCCCCACAACACTCGGCAAAAAGGTTGTTTGCCGAGTGCCCGATGGATGACACTCGGCAAACCCTCTAACACTCGGTGTCTATGGCATTTCCGTAGTGAATGTGTTAAGAAGAAGACCTTACACAGGTCGAAAAAATCTCCGAATCCTGACTTCACCCTTACATAGGTTCCGTCGCCCCGTGAGAAGGGCTGGAGACTCCATATGCTTTGGCATGAAACCGACGAGAGAATCTTTTTACCCTCAAGTTGAAATTCGCCAGATTAGCAGATCCAACTCATGACCTAAGGGGTGCCATCGGCTCCGGCTAACCAAGCTAGCACGCAAACCTTAGGTCATTGAGACTGTCTATATTTAAACGTGTTAGTGTGTGATTCTTTAAACCTAGCCAAGCTTTATGAAAGTGTAGCCCAGCTGATGCATGATTGTTGAATGATGATCCAAATTAATATTGCCAAGAGAGAAGTTGTGATGGAGTGGAGCAGAGGCCCGTCGCTGAAGGCTTAGGGTCGGAGCGAATGAGGATTTGCCTAATTCAGCTTCATCCATCTCGTCACTAGTTTTGCAGCTAGATGAGGATTTGCCTATTGCTACTCGCAAGTCTAAAAGGGGTTGTGGATGACCACGTCGTCTTATTGAGGATCGTAATATGACTTATTATGCTTTGAGTTGTGCTGAACATGTTGATAGCAGTTATGAGCCGGCAACGTATACTGAAGCCGTTGCTTGTAGTGATCGTGAGAAGTGGATTGCAGCTATGCAGGATGAGATGCAGTCTCTCGAGAAGAATTGCACTTGGGATGTTGTTCCTTTGCCTAAGGGAAAGAAGCATGTTCGCTGCTAGTGGATCTATAAGAGAAAGGAGGGTTTATCTCCTAGTTTAAAGGAAGGTTAGTTGCAAAAGTGTAACACCCCGGGTTTTTATTAACCTTGACAACATGATTAATAGCTTAATTATCTTCATTAGGGCCTTTGACACCAAGTTGACTTTGATCAAAGCCTTCAACTCTTAGTCAAAACCCTAGTTTCTATACTCTTTCTGGAACTTTTGCCATGTTCTCCAAATTTCACTTAAACACTTCAAAATTGGCCAATACAAAAGTTGTGCATCTTTTCAAGAGACTGTTGGTATTTCTTAACGTCACCACTAGTTGCGCCCCTTAGCGTGAGCGTAAGATCCACCTGGGTATACCGACGGGTACGAAAGAATCCGCAAGCGCACGGAAATATCGCTATAACACTTCACCTCAGGAGTATTCCAAAGGGTATCGAATCCAAGGAACGATGTGCACTACCTTCTATCCTAGATGAACGGTCCAAGGACACCAAGCCCCTAGCTAAGGTTGAGAGAACGATGAGGGCTTCCTATGAATACTGATCCCAGAGGAGAAGAGCAGGCAATTATACTCGCTTTGGACACCGGCCCCTCCTGGCTATATCAGTTGGTTCACGGTAAATGGTTGCCTACACGCTGTATCCGAACGTGGGGGATTTCAGAGGGTCCAATGGCTATCACTACCGCAGCCTACCCCAAGACAAACCGTGGGATACAGGGCAAACGAAGGATAACCCGTAGTCTAGACACCGCGTCTACACCACCGATTACAACTATAGCACGACTACATCTGAGCTCCTGTAGTAACACTATAGCACCCCGTAAAAATACAGGGCGACAAACCCGCAAGCTTCGAGCTAATCTCACTTACCACATGATCACACAGATGATAGGAAGAATGAATGCCAGCGTATTAATGTACTCCAACAAGATCTAACGGGATAATTCACACAAACGGGATGCAAACTTATGCACTTGTAACAAAAGATCAAAGGGTCGTGTTCGTGAAGAACACGAGCCTGTAACTTATGAACAAACACAAAAGCAAGAGTAACTTGTTCGTCAACTAGATCGAGGAAGTGCGTTCATGAAGAACACGGGCCTCTAAATGATGAACGAACGAAGAACTCAAGAACATATCACTCATGCATGAATAACACTTTAGTCTAATTGGAAAATACAAGAATAATTACTTTGCTCTAATTGAAGAACATGACACCCTCACCAACACCACACTCTACCTAGCACCTACTCTCACCCACATGGATCAACTCATTTGATCTATGAGAGATCACATGAGAGAGGAAACAAGTGTTTCTAAAGAGGAGGAGGAGAATGGGATGTCTCTATTCTAGCCCCCTCTCCTCATATTTATAGGCCAAGGGAGGTAGGAGGCTTGTGCAGCTGCCTTGGGCGCCTCCAATAAGTGCTTGACACGTGTCCATCGAGAACCGGGCCAGAACCGAGCTCTAGGGGTTAGAATCGGAGGATTCTATGCGATCTACACTGAAAATCGAGACTAAAAAGGAAGAATCGGCCGAACCAGGGGGTCGGACCGGGGCGGACCCCGCTCTAACCGCGCTCGCCCCCCTTCTCCACGCGACATGCGTCCGAGCGTTGCCTTCCTGCACGGAGCTGGGCTACCGCCTTGCGCCGCTCCAACCGAAAGTCAACACTTGTACCGGCCTGGGCGGACGAACCGCTCCCGCATGCGCGTGATCCTGGGCAGTGATGGCTGACCCCTCGCGTAGTGACGCGTATCCCCGGGGGGAAATCCTGCACCCGCCTGTCGCCTACATCATCGATCCGTAGGGGGCCGGGGCGCCACGTGGCCCGGCAGACGACGCTGCCGTGTAGGGATGGAAACGGATAGTAATTCGGATACCATTTTTTAGCCGTTCCTTTTTGATTTTAGCTAAATTAAGCATAATATTTTGTATCCAAAAATTTATATTCTTGTTCTTGGCATTGTGCTTGTTAAGATTCATACAAAATAAACCCCAAATGTGTGCTATATTTTGATCAAATGATGAAAAGAAATTCGGATTCGGATTCGGATTCGGATACGGATGTTTTTTCACCTTTTCCTCTATCGAAAGCAAATAATCCATAAAAAAAATTGTAGCTAATTTTTTTATTTTTTCCAGTAATTAGCTGGTTATAATGCATAAAAAATTAGCACTAAATTTATTTTATTGTGATCTAAAAAAATCAATCTATGATACAATTCGGATGTTTTAGTTCCATCCCTACTGCCGTGCGTTTGCGCTGACACCGCAGCGATCCGGTGCAGATGCTGGTTCCCAATCACAGGCTGCCACGTGTCGCGCATGCGGATGTCGACCAGCAGCTGTGGGCCCCACGCTGACGTAAGCTAATTTGTCTTTTGTGTAACTTCCTCATACGAACTCCAAAGTAGGCATATAATATGTCCATTTCGATCGTCTCGACGACCCCGTCGCAATGGTGCACTCCAAATTGGCATTTGAAGTTGTTTATGATGACGTCCTTTAATAGCTATTGGACTACTTGCTCTCAACGGTACCTTTTGGGACGCATTTCGGTGCATCCTGCAACAAAAGCTAGAAACACCAACACTTGTGGAAATCATCAGTATCAAGCCCTATTCTAGTGTTGATGATCCTTTTAACATTATATTATGCAGGTATTGACGGTGCAAAAGTAGCACTTAACAGCCATCAACAACTCCCCCACACTTGACCTTTGCTCGTCCCGAGTGAAGGGAGTTAGATCAAGGTGAGTCATGATATCCAAACGTATGAAGCGATCATAAGAGATATTCCAAACCATACCTTGTACTTGTGAACTTGTGAAGTGTCTATCATGCTATCTTGTGTAGTTGAAGAATGGAATGGTCAGGAATCCAATCACTCCTGCTTATCATGTCAGGTAACTTGGGGTTTTGCAATAAATTTTCAAAACAAATCTTGCTTAGATCCTCATTTGATTTTCTCAGATCGCTCAATGTGTATATGTCCTCACCGATGCATTAGATTGCCTTTCTTCACCCTACTTCTAATGATGGCTATATGTGGAGCTCAGGGTAGGATCAAGGATAAGGCATACTTGTATCACATATATTGCAAAGTCAAAGACTAGATCCACAGAGAAAATCAATTCATACGATCAGATCAAGATGTGCACGTATATGGGTATGGTGAGTATGGTAAGGTGGATACTAGGCCCAGAATGGGTGCTAGATATTACCATACATGTATGATGAATGTTGGTTGATGGTAAGGTGGACACTAGCCTCGGAATGGACACTAGTTATTACCATCTAAGTTATGGAACTCCTTTTTGCATGACCATCTCTCTCCTTTTTCTCCTTAATTTTGGACATGGGCTATTTTTTTCTTTTTTTTCATCATGCTTTGAGCATGTGTCTCTCTTTTCTTTTCTTTTCTTTTCTCTTTTTTTCTTCATAGCCCATGTCTCCTGAAAGACACTTTTGGAGAGAGAGGTCACACCACATATGGAGCTTTATTTTTATGAAATGGATGAATGATATAATGCTGACTTCTAGTGCAGAACCATAGCAAGGGGAAATAGGTGGTGTGCACATGAATCTTGATCATGAAAGTAATGAAAAGGATTCTCACAAGGGTCACAGAATTTGACAAAGCTCAATGCAATAACAAGTAGCATATGAGTATAATGTTTTCAACTACGAACATCATATGGCTTTAAAAGGACAGTGGCATATCAAAGAGGAGCTTTGCAAAGGGTTCTATGATTTTTCAAATAAAATTCCCAAGCACTCAGACATTTAGAGCGAAGATCATGTGATCAAACCATATCACAAACATCAACTACTTAGATAAGCATGAGTTCCCTATTGATATTTGTTCACAAGCATCAAGATAATAAGTAAGGAATAAAACATATGCAAGCCAACCACAGGAATCATGTAGAGCAAGCAGAACACTGATATTTGAGTTTGATTTATTGGATAAGAATTGAGAATCATTCAAACTCATAGGTAGAGAGTGAGATGAAGGATGCACGTACCATCGCTCCTAAAGGATATGAGGTACAGGGAAGACTAGTGGTAATTCGGTTGACCCGTGGAATAACCAGCTCACTCTAGTTTACCTTGTCCTTGTCATGAAGGCATAGACGATGTCGTGCAGCCTTTGTGTGGGAGTTCTTGAGTGGATATGTCGATGATGAGATCGAGAGGACTCCCCCACACTGGTACTTGTACTGGTGTTGTTCTTCGAGCAAAAGTGGAAACAAAAGATGGACTCTACTAGTTCGGGAACCATAGAGCCTTTATTCAAAAGCAAATATTTTTGTTGTTGTTTTTTTATTGTCACCATGTCATTTACTTGAAATGGTTAGACCAAGATTACACTTCATACGCAAAGGGGAATATACTCATCTTGGACCTTTGAGAGGTCATATGTACCACCTTTGCATGTTGTGCAACCTGAATCTGACACCTCAACTTACCTTCCCAATTGAGTTTAGCTCAATGACTTACCCATTCAAATTTGTCAATTTTCTGCAGGGGTTAGTCAGCATATATGCAACCAAGATCCATGAAAATATAACTCTAAAATTCATCAGTCAAAACTCGACACCATGTCTTGTTTTGACTGAAGAGGACAGTTTTAACCTAAGCACCATGCTTAATCTAAAACAGCCTATGAATGTATGATGCATTCATTCATTCAAACCAGAGCATAAGAACAAAGAAATAGGAAGCATGTAAATATGATCAAGCTATCATCAACAAGGGACATAAGCATGAGCATAAGACGGTGAACCTCGAGAACCTCCCGGAAGGGCTTTGTTTAATGTCAAAAGCAGGACTTTTCTAGCTAATCGGCAAGATGCAAGAGCTGACATCATCTCCACACAAGGGTAAGATTTGGTAGAGGAGGAACTTTACTCAGGATGCTCACATACCTCCCCCACACTTGAAGTTTGCATTGCTAGGCAACAAAACTCAAGTGTGTGGGGATCAAGCTTCCTTTTGTAAATGTTCCCTCACCAAAGGTTATCTAGGTGTTGCAGCTGATGTGGCTCACATATTCGTAGGCATCACCTGTCCATCTTTCTTTTCAATCTCCACCTGAAAGGTTAGTGACCAAAAATACCCGAAGGACGGCTTATCCTAAAAACATGTTCTTGCTTTTATTCGAAAAGGGAAATAAAACCTATGCTAATCCAGGCTATCTCCTGGTGGTGCTTTGTTTATTTAAGGTCATAAGCTCGACCGTGGGAACTTCATCTTGCAGCTATCGTTGGTGGTGTCATTCCCGTCTCACCACCAATCCTTGATGTATCAGTGAGCTTCAGCTGCAAGGTTAGTGCCACAGTGCACACACGAAATCTGATATGCTTATGATAGACATATGCATCCACAATCTGCCTTCTAAACATTCTGCAATGGAGGACTGGAAGGTGGTTACAACCTTCGTATGTGCAAAGTGCACTCAGCATGGCCGGCTCTAGATAGGCATGATGCGGGTATGGTTCATGCATTGTATCAAGAATGAAACTGTCATGCTCGTCTGCGGAACCTTTGCCTATGAATTCCAGAGTCCACGTCTCACAAGGTTCCATGGCCCATGAGTTCTCTATCTCAAGAGATGCATCGTGGAGGCAGGATGTTGACTTTTGATCATAATCGTAAGCAACATAATACGAGCCAGCGGGAAGAGGCTGAAACTCGGTCGAGATAGATGATGATCGTTCGCCTCCACAGAGGTGAAGAGAATCTCCCGAGTCATCCCCTTGAGGAGTAGAGAAGTCTACAACCTCAATCGGAACAGGCTCGGATGATGCGAACGGAGATACGTGCATTATCGTCTCAAGCGGGTTTTGCTCGGGAAGAGGCTCTACCATGGAATGTTCATGACAAGAGATGGACGTGGTAGAAGCGGCTTCCCTAAGCTTTTCATCTAGGCTTCCTTGAGATTTATCAAGAAGTTCATCCAATGGGAAGCCCAGAAGAAGATCGAAATCCATAATGTCATAGATGTGAAAATCTAAATGCACCTCGATCTTGTCTATGATGATCGGCACGTCCCTAGCAATCCCTCGACATGGGAAAATATATTTCTTCCACCTAGGACTTTGGAAATATCTATCAGTCGGGGTGAGGGGCATGTCACCCACCAGAGTGTCCAAAAGGTACTCCGATATGATGTAAGCTCGAGCAGCAGGGTCATGAACAGCATCTACGGTGTTTCCCCTCATGGAGCAATGGATGGTCGTGAAAGTCGAGCTGACCCAAATTATTTCGGAAATAGGCTTTGATGACCAATCCACTTTTGTCCCATGATTCCAAACTTCATCGAGAATCTCATCAAAGTCCAACAATGCTGTAGGCTCCTCGTGCCAAGAACGATTTGAGGTATTTATGATGTTCCGAGAAGGATCACCCTCAAATCGAGAATAGAACTCCGAAGGTTGAATTTCTTCTCCCTTTGGTGTTGTGGTTCAGGAGAAGGCTCTCTAGACGAATCATTGGATGTGCAAGGTGAAAGCTCAAATTCGTCTATCAGGAGACTCCCTTGGATCGACTCTGATTCTTGGTGGAGATCATTGTATCTGGGATAGGAGGAAGAGGTTTCTAAGAAGTATTCTAGGGTCTCTCTTCTTTCTGTTGGAGTTTGGGTTCTAAATGAACCTCCAGCTACAAGGTCGAGCTCAAATGCAGATTCCATGTCTATCAGCCCATGAAAGATGTTCAAGGATACATTATCGGGTATAGACAAGTCTGAGTTAAGCTCCAACAGGTGTGAGAACCTAGCCCAAGCTGCACCTATAGACTCGCACTCTAGTTGCTCAAATTCACGGAATTCACACGGTAGCGAATCTAAGTGTTCAAAAGGGGAGAACGAGTGACAAAAGTCATCTCGGAGTTCTTCCCAATTGTCTACACTCTCTATCGTGCGGGTGTACCACTGTTCCGCTCTGTCTACAAGAGAAAAAGGGAACAACTTCCACCTCTAAGTTTCCTGTGTCATACCTAGGATTACCAAGCACGAACACAGTTCTTCGAACTCCTTTAAATGATCATGGGGATCATCACTGATGGCACCAGAGAAAAGTCAATTCCGAACCATGGCTATAAAGCCGGGACGAAGCTCGCAGCTAGATGAAGAAGTTGATGGTTGCTCTAAGACGAACTCGCCCCTAGGGGTAGAGATGCTATTACAGGAAAGCTTCTCCATGGGTAACGGGGGTAAAGGTAGAAGAAAAGAAACAAAAAGGATATCTGATGGGTAATGGGGGTGAAGGTAGAACAAAAAGGAAAAACAAAAGATACGAGGACCGCTAGGTTCGAAATAGATACAGCAACCGTTCCCCGGCAACGGTGCCAGAAATGCTTGTTGGTATTTCTTAACGTCACCACTAGTTGCGCCCCTTAGCGTCAGCGTAAGATCCACCTGGGTATACCAACAGCTACGAAAGAATCTGTAAGCGCACGGAAATACCGCTGTAGCACTTCACCTCAGGAGTATTCCAAAGGGTATCGAATCCAAGGAACGATGTGCACTACCTTCTATCCTAGATGAACGGTCCAAGGACACCAAGCCCCTAGCTAAGGTTGAGAGAATGATGAGGGCTTCCTATGAATACTGATCCTAGAGGAGAAGAGCAGGCAATTATACTCACTTCGGACACCGGCCCCTCCTGGCTATAACAGTTGGTTCACGGCAAATGGTTGCCTACACGCTGTACCCGAACGTGGGGGATTTCAGAGGGTCCAACGGCTGTCACTACCGCGGCCTACCCCAAGACAAACCGTGGGATACAGGGCAAACGAAGGATAACCCGTAGTCTAGATACCGCGTCTACACCACCGATTACTACTATAGCACGACTACGTCTGAGCTCCCGTAGTAACACTATAGCACCCTGTATAAATACGGGGCGACGAACCCGCGAGCTTCGAGCTAATCTCACTTACCACAGGATCACACAGATGATAGGAAGAACGAATGACATGTCAAGATCATGGAAAGGCATTTACTCACAAGAGAGCATACATATGAAATTTTCAAAAACATAGCCATCAACCATGGATACAAACCAAGATTATCAAGAGCTAAGACAAACTAACCATAGCTTACCAAATTAGCTCACAAAGACATATATGTCATTCCATGGTGAACAATGTATATAGGAGAAGCCTTTCCTAAACAATGCATATGATACAAAATGCATGCAACCTAAGATACAAAGATGCCTATACATCATGTTACATATGCCATGCCAAATGCAAGAAATGCACAAAGGAAAGCTATACATATGCTACATAGGAGCTCCCACACGCCAACTCAAGAAATCAAACAAACACCAAGCTCCCCCCGCAAACGAGTGAAAGTTGCTTGATCTAGGGGTTTGGTGAAAATATCGGCTAGTTGTTCAGGTGTGGGTACATGGATCAAAGCTATCTTCTCTTTCTCTACATTGTCTCTCAGAAAATGATACCTCACTTCTATGTGCTTGGTTTTGGAATGGAGCACTGGGTTCTTTGCAACGCTTATGGCACTGGTGCTATCACATTGAAGTGGGACATGGGTATACTCCTCACCAAAGTCACTCATGGTGTATGTGATCCAAAGGAGCTGAGAGCAACAACTAGCTGCGGCCACATACTCTGCCTCGGTAGTGGATTGAGCAACACTCGACTGTTTGCGGGAAGACCAAGATACCAAAGAAGAACCCAAGAACTGGCAAGTCCCAGAAGTGGACTTCCTATCCAACCGACACCCGGCAAAGTCCGCGTCTGAAAATCCATGAAGCGCCAAAGAAGAAGACGCAGAGTACCAAAGGCCGAAGTCGGGAGTGTGTCGCAAATACCTGAAAATGCGCTTGACTGCTTGCCGATGCGAAGTCCTCGGAGAAGCTTGAAAACGAGCGCACAGACACACCGAGAATTGAATGTCCGGCCACGTCGCCGTCAAGTAGAGGAGTGACCCGATCATGCTCCGGTACTCCTTCTGGTCCACGTGTTCACCTTCCTCGTCCGCATCAAGAACTGTAGTCGTACTCATAGGCGTCGCCATGGCCTTGGAGTCCTCCATCTTGAACTTCCTCACAATGTCCTTGGTGTACTTAGCTTGGTGCACAAATGTTCCTTCCTTTGATTGCTTGATTTGTAGCCCGAGGAAGAACTGCAACTCGCCCATCATGCTCATCTCAAATTCCCTGCTCATGTCTTCTGCAAACCTTGCAACAAGAGAGTTAGACGAGCCACCAAAGACAATATCATCCACGTATACCTGCACAATCAGGATATCTCTGTCCTACCTGAGGAGAAACAAGGTCTGGTCGACCTTCCCCATCTCAAACCCTCTCTCAAACAGGAACCCCCTCAACCTACCATACCAAGCTCTAGGCGCCTGCTTCAACCCATACAGCGCCTTCCTCAACTTGTATACCCGGTGAGGGTACTTCTCACTCTCAAACCCCGGTGGTTGACTCACAAACACCTCTTCCTCCAACACACCATTCAGGAAAGCACTCTTCACATCCATCTGGTACAACTTGAACCCTTTAGCCACGGAAAAGGCTAGAAGGATCCTGATCGCCTCCAAACGAGCTACAGGAGCGAAAGTCTCCTCGTAGTCGATCCCCTCTTTCTGACTGTACCCCTAAGCAACAAGTCTCGACTTGTTCCTCACCACTTCTCCTTTCTCTCCCTCTTTATTTTTCCACACCCATTTTGTCCCAATCGGCTTACACCCTGGGGGAGGGTCAACCAACACCCAAACTTGGTTCCTCTCAAAATTCTCCAACTCCTCATGCATCGAGTTAACCCAATTATGATCAGATAACGCATGTCCAATGTCTTTGGGCTCAAAAGTGGCAACAAAAGCAGCATGAGCGAAATGAGAATTGTTCCGAACCCTCGACCGTGTAGTACGTTCATTCATGTCGCCGATGATTCTCGAAGCTGGGTGATCCACTTGCACTCGTCGGGGAGGTTCTCGCCTTGATGCTACCTCCCCCTTAACAGCAGCTTCGACTTGATCTGGGTTTGTCGTTGTAGGTGTGGGAGAGGGTCCATTCTCGATCGTCGTCGAAGTAGTAGGTACATGTTCAGCCGCGGGCATCACACCGCCATCTTCATCATCTCCATGTTCATGCTCCTCCTCCTGAAAGATCTCCTCGCCAAGTTCGTCGTCACCTGCACACTCAAAAACAAGCTGACTACGTGGCTGTGTCTCGTCGAAGGTTACCTCACAAGTCTCCACGATTTGGTTAGTTTCAAGATTGAGCACACGAAATGCTCTAGAATGAGATGCATAACCAAAGAAAATGCCATCGACAGACCTAGCCTCGAACTTGTCCAACTTCTTCCCTTTCTTCAGAATGAAGCATTTACAACCAAAGACATGGAAGTGACTCACCTTGGGTGTGCGACCGTGCATCAACTCGTAACAGGTTTTCTTCTTGTGAACCCTGAGGTAGATCCTGTTCGACACATGGCACGCGGTATTGACCGCCTCAGCCCAGAACCTTCTCGGAGTCCTATGCTCGTCGAGCATCGTCCGAGCCATCTCGCACAAGGTCCTGTTTTTCCTTTCCACCACGCCATTCTGGGGAGGCGTATACGGACTCGAAAACTGATGTTCAAGACCCAAGTCATGGCAAAAGGTTTCGAAGCGAGAGTTTTTGAATTCCGAGCCATTGTCACTGCGGATCGCTCGTATGGCATCTCCGTGCCTCTCGTTTCTTAACCTCAAGACAAGCTCTCGAACAAAACCAAACGTCTCCCCCTTCTCCTCAAGAAAGAACACCCACGCATACCGAGAGTAGTCGTCCACCACAACGAGGACATACCACTTCCCACCCGCAGATCGCACACGAGCTGGGCCAACAAGGTCCATATGGAGCAGCTCGCATGGACGCTCAGTCATCACATCGGTGAGAGGCGGGTGAGAAGAGGCTACCATCTTGGCATGCCTACACGGCGCACAAACCAACTCTTTCTCAAACCTCAATCGTGGCAATCCTCGGACCAAATTGAGTTTACTCAAGCGAGACAAAAGATCAAAGCTCAAGTGACCCAACTTCCTATGCCACTTCCACAACTCACTCGAAGAACCAGCCAAGAAGCAACGCTCCACACCAGAAGACTGAGAAAAATCAGCTCGGAACACCTGACCCTCGGGAACGATCATGCAAACAAGATCCCCCCGAGAATCTAAAATCCAAGATCCACCAGGCCGAAACAACACCTCAAAACCATCATCCAACAACTGGGACACAGAAAGCAAATTGTATCCAAGCGATTGAACAAGAGCAACACGCTTGAGAGTGATCTTGTCACTTACCTTAATCTCACCTTCTGACAGCACACGCCCTCGCCCATTGTCCCCAAAGGTGATGTACTTCTTTGTCACCACCGGGACGAGACTTGAAAACCACCCCTTGTCTCCGGTCATATGCCTCGAGCAACCGGAGTCAATCAACCAAATGTTCTTCAAGTCTCCCACCTGAAATTCAAAAGCGAGCACGTGAGTGAACAAACGACTCAGCACTGGGGTTAGTACCAAAAGAGTAAAACCAGTGCCGAGCCATTTGCTCCAAAGTGGGGTTAGCACAAACCAAATCATCACACCTATCAAAGCTACCACCACGAACACCACCACGGTAACCACCACGAGGGAACCAACCCTCTCTAGCTGGAGGAGGACGAAAACCACGAAAGGGAAACCGTGGATCGTTCCTCCGCTCCATCTCAAAGCTACGACTCTTCTCACCCTCGTATTGAGCACGAGGTGGAGAACGCCTAGCAAACTGACCACCTGCAAACTTTCCAGACCAACCACCAGAACCACGACCTCCAGAACCAAACCGAGCATCCTCACGAGCACGAAACCCGACTCGCTGTCTGCCCAGACCTGCACCGGTCTGACCGGTGTAGTACACCGGTCTGACCGGTGTGGCTCGGCCAGCAGCAACACCTGCAGCCTTCCGGTCTCCCCAAGCCGGAACCGTCCTCACAATGGCCTTGGCCCTGGGCATCTGCATACGAGGCTCAGGTACACCATTAGAGGGGTGGTACCTGTCCCTGTTAGCCCACTCTCTAGCCATTCTCTCCTCACGCTTCCTCTTGAAGCAAAACTCATCCTTGTGACCATCTCTCCCACAATACCCACAATGGAACTTTATGGGCTGTGGCTTAGGCTTAGGCTTGGGTTGGGGCTGCCCACTCGGCTTCTCACCCTTCTTCTCTCCTTCCTCACCTCCCTTTGGGCTCACAAACTTCACCGGTTTCTGAAAATCATTTGTTGGGTGAGGGAATATGGGTGGATCTGGAGTAGTGTCAAGTTTGTTTCTGAGATGGTTGGGCTTGGGCTCAAACTTGTTCTTGTGTCTGTTTGGTGGTGGGATAGGAATCTCTCCAACTCTCTCAACTCCCTCACCACAGTTCTCTCCAAGCTTGTCAGCCCCAAGTGCCTGACCATCATAGCGTTTGAAAGCCGCTATCATGATACCGAGCTGAGGCTCCTGACCCGACAACCAGCTCATACATTTTCTCAGCTCATCATTTTCATCCTGCAGGCGATCAACATAATGTGCAAGCTCCAAATTCTTAACCGCATGCAATTCACAAGTAGAGCAAGAAGTGGGAATAGGCTCTTTCAACTTAGCCTCAAGCGAAACAGTGTAAGCATGCATCTCATCAATCTTTCCATGCAAAACAGGGCAAGAAGTGCAAGCACCTAGCAAAGCAGGTCTAGACTTAAGCTCAGCCACTTAAACCCTAAGTATATCTAGTTCATCACAAGTAGAAGCATGCTTATCCTTAAGAGCAGTAAGATCAGCTAGGTACACAGAGCAATCACAGCAATCAATCTCATCAGAAACCACAGGAGAAGCCTTAAGCGAATCAATCTCAAGCTTAGCATCTAGGTTCTGGGTTTCTAGCTCAGCCACACGGTTCCTAGCATCTTCTAGTGAGGCCCTAAGCTCTTTCCTCATCTTCTTGGCCTCTCTAAGCATGTGATCGCGGTTATCAAGCAAGTCAACCAACTCATCATTCTCCTTGCGCAAAGAAGAGAGCTCATCACATACCTCATCCTCGGAGTCAGAGTCCGAGTCACTCTGGTGGCTCTTCTTGCTGCCGGAGCTACGGGCCATGCCGCAGAATCCATCTCTCGTGAAGCAGCTCAACCCGCTCAAGTTCTTGGATGACTTCTTGTTCTTGCGCCGATCACCTTCATCTTCACTGCTACTCGAGCTTGAGGAAGAGTAGGCGGAGCTGGAGTCGACGTCGCTCGCTCCGACCATTGCTCGGGCCTTCCTGCCGCGACCATCCTTCTTCCTCGACCGTCGCTCGTCCTTGTGCTTGTTCTTGTGCTTGTGATCGCGCCTCGATCGGTACTTGCCATCCTTGCTCGATCGGTGCCTGTAGCCGTCCTTGTAGCCGTCCTTGTTCTCCGTCTTCTCCGGGCAGTCGGCAACGAAGTGTCCTGGCTTGCCGCACTGAAAGCACGTCCGTGCTGTCCTCCTCGTGTTCACCCGGTTCTCGTGCAGCCTCTCGAACCGCCTGGTCAGCAACGCCAGCTCGTCCTCTCCAAGCACGTCGAACTCCTCATCTGGCAAAGACATCAAAGAAGACTGAGAGTACATCCTGGAGGATGCGTTAGCGTTAGACTTAGCTCCTTTGCCACTAACGAGAGCGAGACTATGAGAATCAGTCGGGCTCTCGATCTTGGCTGTCATACCACGGTCCAACTCAGCCGACTTGAGCTTCGAGAACAGCTCGTTCACCGTCAAGGTGTCATACTTCTCGGACTCAACAATAGCCTCAAACTTCCCGTCCCATACGGTACGATCCAACGAGTGCAAGAGCTTCACGGCTCTATCATGATCATTGTATGGGAGGACGTCCACATTGGCTCTCATGTTGTTCACAACGACCGTAAATCGCTAGAAAAGGGCATCGACGGACTCGCTGGGGAGATGAGTGAAGTTCTCGTACTCTCTCCGGTAAGTCGCGTACATCCGAGCCTGAACCTGAGCATTCCCAGCATGAGCATCCTTCAACTGCTCCCAAATCCTACAAGCTAAGTCCTCTGTCTGAACCCGATCGAATTCAGGCTGACACAGAGCACGAAACAAGTAGTCGACAGCCTTGTTGTTGGCTTCGAACATATCCCTCGATCCTGGAGCAAGGAAGTTCATCGGATGAACATAAGCTGTGTTCACCGTGACATCCCAAAGGATCTGACCCTTTCCGCGGAGGAACGCCGCCATCCGCCTTTGCCACATCTGGTAGTTCTTCCCATCGAAGTGCGGAGGACCCGAACCCCGTTCCTGGTACGCCATCTTTGGATCTTAGACTGGTAAGAGTCAATAAAGACCCGAACCGGCTCTGATACCAATTGAAGGACCGATTAGGCGAACCAGAGAGGGGGGGAGTGAATGGGAGCCGATAAAAATTCTTCTCGAAGGAGATGAGAACTCCAACAAGACGAACACGGCTTCCAACTCACGTCTCCGACCCAACTACCCAAGTTGGTCAAGACCACGCAGCCACTGGAGTGCTACTGGTCCTAGGAACCAACACTCAACCTTCCTAGCCAAAACTCACCAAAACACACAGCGGAAACTTGCACGGCTTGCTGCCTGTGCTACACCGGTCAGACCGATGGCCTGCGCCGGTCAGACCGGTGACACCGGTCAGACCGGTGGACAGAGCCGGTCAGGCCGGTGGCTACAGCAGCCGCACAGCAAACGTTCCAGGAAGCCTCAGTGAATCCTCTAGGCCCTGGAACAAAAACCACCACGAAACACAACCTGTGAGGAAGAAGAACCCCTCACAAATCCTAGCAAAACAACTCCAAACACGCCAAGAACTGAACAGCAGGACCACGGGACAAAACCACACGGACAAGGCTGTTCCCCGAGACAAAAACCCACCAAGGGCTAGCACCGGTCAGACCGGTCAAGAGCACCGGTCAGACCGGTCGTGCCTGGGTAGCTCGGGATGAACAGCGCCCGCGAGTCAACTCTTCCAAATCCAACTCCCGATCTCCCGATCCGCTCCACGGTTTTGCACAAGACTTTGGGGATAGTAGGAACACCTCATGGGTACTCCATAGCCAAGATTTGGTCCACCAAAACTTGTCAAATCAAGAGGAATCGAAGAAATCCCACCAAGAACACCTCTAACCCTAGAGCCACGAAAACCCCAAAATCGAGCCCCTTTGCTCACGGATTTGGAAGGGGAATCAAAGGGTAAAGAACCACGAAGGGTTCATGCATACATCCCCCACCAAATCCCAAAGAGAAAGGCCTCGAAATCGCTCCAAGAAAATCGCCAAGAAAGGGCTCCGAAAATCACCAAAAAGGAGAAACGGGAAAGACACATCCAAGCCTTGAGGAACCACGCCGAATCATCTATACATACCAAAGAGGTTCGTACAAGGTCTAGCTTGCCGCCCGATCATCCTTCCCTCTCACAAGATCTCACCATGAAGCTCTCAAGCTAGTCCTACGAAAATCCTAAGAAAATAGGAAGGAAAATAGGAAAAACCAAATGAGCTAGGGTTCCAAGAGATGGCTGCCATCCTCTCACCACTTGGGTTATATGGAGGCAACCGAAAGACTAAAATACCCTTACTAGCTAACTAGGGATACATGCCCCTCGAGGGCAAAATTGGAAGTCTTTGTCTTCGCACCATCGGACGGATGCCCAGCGACCGCAAACTTGCTTAGCCTCGACGCAAGCCTTGCGATCCCGACGTGTGTCCTCCGCTTCGAAGATTCCGGACTGCGTCGTCGCACACCGGTCAGACCGGCGCTCCTCACCGGTCAGACCGGTACCCACCGGTCAGACCGGTCAGACCCGGTCAGACCGGTCTGGAGCTGCTGCACCTCCGTCTTCGGTTCTTCGGTCTTGGCTTTGTGGATCAACCAAGGAACCCAGTGGGTTTCTGGTGAACCACCGGAAACCCCGCGAACTCGGTGTAGCCTCCGCCAATCACCACTCATGACTCGGCTCCCACGTAGTCCCGGCTCGACCTTGGTTTTGAGGCTCAACCAAGAAACCGTCCATGACTTCATCTTGCCGTTCTTGCCACCATGCGGCCCGCACTTGACCCCGCTGGCCACCGGGTCCCTCGAACCAAGCCTACTTGTCTTCTCCACACCTGGAGGCCTCACCGGCAACGACCTTTCACGCTTGTTCTTCACCTGCACCTGCACCAGTCAAGCCGCAACCTGCACCTGCAATACTTAGCCAAGAATCAGTCCACACCACGTTGTCAATCACTCATCACACCAGGAAGCGACCATCCACCGGTCCTCGAACCACACCTGGCTCTCATCTTTCCACTGCCTTTCATCCAGGTGACTGCAAGGTGGGTCCTCAGGTGTGTATGGGTGTGTATGTAGTGTTTTTAGCTTGTTGCCGTGGGGATGTGGGCCCTTGAATCCGCGTACTGGCTCTTGATTGGTCGAAGGTGTGTTTCCTTGGATTGGTGATGTGTCATGGACACATGGCATCAAACGTGGCAACACGTCGCCACGTGGTCTGGTGTGGGTCCCACTGGGCCCACATATCAAGATGGTGATCTTGTGTTGTGCATATCTCTTTCATCCGGACTCAGAAGTAGACAAATGATATATCCATTTCGATCGCCTCGACAAGCCCGTCACAATGGTGCAGTCCAAATTGGCATTTGAAGTTGTTATGGATGATGTCCTATATAAGCCGTTGGATCACTTGCTCTCAATTGTATCATTTATCACGTATTCTGGTGCATCCTACAACAAAAGCTAGTAACACCAACACATGTGGAACTTGTCAGTATAAAGCCCTATTGTAGTCTTGATGATCACTTTTCATTCATTTTATGCAGGAGTTGACGGTATAAAAGTAGAACTTAACAGGCATCAACACATGCCAAATGAGGATGCCAATGCCCATTTGCAGCAATTCCTAGAGCTATGCAGCACTTTCATCATCAGGGGTGCAAATATGGATGCTGTTCGTCTACGACTGTTTCCATTCTCTATCCTGGGGAAAGCCAAGCAATGGTTCTATGCGAATCGTGATGCTATTAACACTTGGGATAAGTGTTTAGAGGCATTCCTCAAGAAGTTCTTCCCATTGGGTAAAACCAATGCTCTTCATGGAAGAATTTCTGGTTTTCAGCAAGCAGCAAGTGAATCTATTCCAGAGGCTTGGGAAAGGCTTCAGGAGTATGTCCTGGTTTGTCCTCACCATGGGATGGAGGATTGCCTTATTCTTCAGAGCTTTTACAATGGGCTGACTCTGACAGCCCGAGGCCATATTGATGTTGCTGCTCAGGGAGCATTCTTCTCACTCACAGTTGATAATGCTAAATTACTCATTGAGAAGATGGTTTCCAACCAAGGGTGGAGTGATGAACGACTCCAACCACGACCGAGGGGTACTCATACTGTCAAGGAAGCAGACATGATTACTGCCAAGTTGGATCTTCTTATGAAGAGATTGGATAACTACACCAGCGAGAAGGCTGCCATGGCCACCACTACTCTGCCTATGGATTCTCATATGACTTGTGAAGTCTGTGGCAACACTGGGCACTCAGGAAATTATTGTCGGGACACTCAGGAGGAGGTGATGTACATGAATGGCAACAACAATGGTTATCGTCCACCTCAACAAGGAAGCCAATCGTGGAATCAACAACACCCTTATTATCAAGGAGGTAACCAAGATAATTCTTACAATCCTAACCAACCCTCCTTGATATATCTCATTTTTGGCAAGCTAAGATTAATGAAGGTGTTAACAAAAAGGTAGCTGCCCTCGATAAAACCTTGGAAAGTCTCAACATTAAGCTTGATAGTTTTTCTTCTACTCAGAAGAGCCAGCTGAGTTTTAACAAAATGTTAGAAACCCATTTAGCTCAGTTAGTTGCTTTGGTTCCGTCTGCTGACAACGGGAGGATCCTGGGGCAACCCGTATCCTCTTGTGAAAATGTTAGTGTAGTGTCAACTAGGTGGGGTAAGCCACCTAGGAAGACACATGCTTCTAACTATGCAGGAAAGCTCATACAACAAATTCTTGATCCATGGGAGGAATCAGCAGTTGTGCACAAGAAAGATTCAAGCTATCCAACTATGACTTGCACAACCTATTACAAGACGATCAGGCATGCCCTTTGTGACCTTGGTGCAAGTGTTAAACTCATGTCCAAGTCCATGTTCGAGCAACTAGCATATCCAGCTCTCTCTCCTACAACACGGACTATCCAACTCGCTGATTCAATGATACGATATCCAGAAGGAATTGTTGAGAGCTTATAGGTTAAGGTCAAGAACTCTTATGTCTTCGTGGATTTTGTGGTCCTTGATATGGATGATGAGGGAGGAATGCCGCTCATCCTTGGGCGACCATTTCTCAGTGATGTCCGAGCTAGAATCAATGTGGGGACTGGAGTAATCCGTTTCCACATTGGGAAGAGGAACTTGAAGTTCTAGTTTCAGGACAAAGAGGAGCAATGCTATTTGGTGCAGGATAGTGTTGAGCAGCTTGGGGGAAGGATGGAGCCTTTACCCCCAAAGAATAAATCTCCGTCGAAGAAGCAAAAGAAAATTCATAAAGAATGGCGGAAGATTGAGAAGGCACCACCCTCTACTTCTCAGGAGTGGGGTGCCGAGTGGAATTGATCACTGAGAAGAGTCCAACTCGTCGGACTAAAAATGATGGGTCCTTTCTACCAAAAAGGTTAAAGTTGGTACTTATCTCATATTTCCCTTTCCAAAATTTTATTCCCAAAATTGCATATTTGATTTTTCAAAACCTTGCATCTGCATGCTAGATTTATCTAGCCCTTTTCCCTTTTTCAAAATAAAATTTCTAAAAATAATTTCTGAGATCGAAAATTCAAGAAAATCTTTTGAAAGATATTTTTGGGCGAATTTTGGCCGGTGCACCAAGGCAAGCCATGGGGTAGCCGTTGAGGAGCCGCCAGCGGGCCCGAGCCAGGGTCGGCCGACCCGCGATCCCGGCCAATGCTAGCGGGGTCCAGCCAGCTCCAACGGCTCCTAGCCGTTGTGCCTTGGCCACCCCAAGCTGCCTACCCTGTCTGACTATAAATAGCAGGGGGAGAGGGGGTGTTCTTCACCCATTCAACTCATTTCACTCACACTCCCCTCTCTACTCCTTGCTCTCTTGGTTTTCTTGGATTTCTTGCTCAAGATTAGATAATCAAGTATTCTCTCTATTGTGTTGCTGAAAGAATTGCTATTGGTGGAGCAAGCTCGGTAAGAATTTCATTCGATTTTACTAATCCATCACCGAGTTGCTCTTGTTGTCCCTTGTTGTTGTGCTAGCATGAATTGGGGGCGAACACTCTTCGGAGGGTGACACGCTCCCGTTCGCAGGCAAGCGCGAGTTCATCCGTCTCCGCCGAGCCGACGCCGAGCCCATCGACGATGGATTATGAAGAAGAGCAAGAAGAGCAAGCCGAGTCACAAGCCGCGGAGGAGGTCATCGACAACACCCCCTACCTCAGCTTGCGGGGAACTCGAGACGAGCAAGCCTATGCTCTCCTAAAGGACTGAGTCTTCGCCCACACCCGGGACTTCGACCCGGCTCTCATGGAGAAAACAGGTATGAATCTCGAGTTCGCTTCCATTTGGCATGCTCTTGGTTGGGAGGAGTTTGTGCCGGTTGCAGAGCTTGGCTCTCGGCCCCTCACCATCTAGTTTCTTTGCTCTCATACCGAGATTCCGGATGGTATTGAGTTTCATCTTTTTGGGACCGATTATCATGTTTCTTGGAAGGAACTTAGTCGTCTCTTTGGTTTTAGTCCTCGTTGTGCTGTTTCTTTGAAGAAGGCTTGTGAGGGATTTGTTCGAGACTCTTTCTGGGCAGACATCTCTAGTCCTGTTTACAGTGGCAAATTTGTGCCTCGGTGCAATGATATTGTGCATCCCACTCTCCGTTTGTGGCACAAGTGGCTCGCCATTACTCTCTTCCATGAGAGGATGTTCGGCCCGTGCGCAGCGATGAGTTGATGCTATTATACGCCACTGTTAACCAGATCAAGGTCTCTCCCGTTAAAGCTATGATTCGGCAGTGGATGATGAATTTCAAGATGATAGGTCCTATTGAGTGTACATCTTTGATGACTTGTATTGCTCTCAGACTCGGGGTTCTTAGCGGGAATCCCGTAACCTTCATGGGGAAGCCCCGAGTTCTCATTGATGAGGCATACTTGATCCAAGGGCATATACTCAAGAAAGGCCCAAATGATTCTTTGACTTTCTTCTTTCCGGGTTATGCAAATCAAATCCTGTTACCTAACCCGGGGTTTCGATTGTATAGCTTGGAGTCACTAACCATTCCCCTTGTTACACAAGAGGAAAGCCGTCATGCTAGTGTTTCAAGCAAGTCCACTAGAAGCGCGGCGAAGAGAGCACACATGCAGCAGCAGCAGCAGTCACAACCACCACCACAGCCACAGCCTGCTACACCACCAGTGGCAGGAGGGGCCCGTGCTGGGTACATGTTCGGGGTTACCCTGGATATGCACCTGGTTGGGATCAGCCCACCTAGCAGCCGAGTGCGAGTGGCGCGGCTTGGGCAAGTGCGAGCGGTGCTTAGTGGGCTACACCCACTAGTTCCAGCTCCGGTGGTCCACCTACGTCTTCGTCCTTCCGGCGGCACTCCTCAGCCTCTGCACGCGATGCTCAGCTCGCACAGCAGATGGGAGAGCTCACCGTCCAGGTCACAAGACTGGAGGAGACGCTGAACACCCACGTCGAGTCTACCTCAGCGTGGCAGTGTCAGGCTGGTGAAAGGATCGAAGCCACGCAGCAGAACCAGCAGCGATACATGGAGGAGCAGAGGGCATACTATGCGAGTCAGGGATTCTTCTTCCCTCCTCCGTAGTGAGCCTGAAGCTAGCTTGGGGGAGGACCCCCATCCTGAGGTAACTTGTATCTTACTTTGCTTTCAGAATATCTTATAAATGAAAACCCAAAAAAATCTGCTAAAATAAAAAGACCAAAAATATTTATTTGCTTTCATCATCATCGTTTGCTTAGTTTGCTTTGATATGCATAGTAAGAATGCTTTGCCTCTATGGTTGACATGATGAATAGTTGCTCTGTTTATTCTTCTCGTATGTCTTGCTTACAACTTTGTATCCTACCTAAGTTTTGAGTTTGTTGGCTTGGATGTTCAAACCTTAGCTTGAAAAATATGGTTAGCAAAAAGCATGATCCTTGCCTAAGTTGTTGTGAGACATGATATGGTATAATAGAGTGCTATGATCTTGTGCTTAGTGATGCTTGACATCCGGAGTTATTCTTTTTGAAAAAAAATCAAAACATGATGAGTTCCTCAATGATGAGCATTTCCTACCCAAGGCCATATGTAGATTCTAGCTCTTGTTAGCCTCCACATATGCAGCTTGTTTTCTCATTGAGCTTTGTCAAATTGTTGTAACCCTTGTTAGAACTCATACTCCCCTGATCAAGATCACGTACACGTTCATGCTAAAACTTCTACACTGGAAGTTAGCATTCATCATTTGTTCCATTTTGCTTATGCATTCTTCCACAAATAAAACTCTATGTATCTTTGTATCATTCATCCCTCTCCAAATATCTCCAATAGAGACAAAGGGATAGCTAAAAAAAAGAAAGAAAGAAAAAGAAAAGCATGCTCAAAAGCAGGGCAAAAATAAAATAAAGAGAGCTAGCCCAAGTCTCGAAAAAATTCTAAAAGAGAAAAAGGGATTGATATATGCAAGAGAAAGAGTTCCACCATATAGATGGTAATAACTAGTACCTACTTCGGGGCTAGTGTCCACCTTACCATCAATTCCTCATCTCATATAAAGTATGGTAATAGCTAGCACCCATTTCCGGGCCTAGTATCCCCCTTCCCATGCTCATCATCATCACACACACATATGCAAAATATGACTTAGCAAAATATGAGAGACAAGTATGCCACATTTCTTCCCTACCGACAGATGCACATAAGCCTGTTAGGAGTAGGATGTGAAGAAAGGCAGCATTGATGCCTTGGTGAGGAACCATACACTTTTGAGCGATCCGAGAGTATCATTTGAGGAACTCTGATTTTCTTTTGAAAAATTTGCAAACCCTCCGGATTGATATCTGATCAAGGTATGAGTGATTATGCATTTGCTATATAACCATTCTGTCTTTCAACCACCAAAGGCAGGTGAAGCTATATGCCCCATGTCATCAGGTGAAAGGTAAGAACATTGCCAACTTGTTCAACTCTTGGTAGAGTACTCAGTTGTATGTTTGCCATAAGTTAAGAATACAACATCGTAGCAACTCCTGATCAACCAACCTAAGTCCCTAATGTCTTGCTTCGAGACGAGCAAGAGGTTAGCTTGGGGGATTTTGTTGACAGCTGTTAAGTACTACTTTCAGCCCTCAATATTTTTAAATGAATGGAGGCATATTCATTGTTTACTTGCATTTTAGTTTGAATAATGCAGTTCCACTTATCCTTGGAGATTATTTGTATGTAGGTGAAATACCCATTAAAAGAGATGGAAACCCACCTTCTATGGAAGAACCATGCCAACTCAGCTGAGGAGGTGGCTGCCACCAAGGAAACACATGGCATTCCACGTCACTAATCCGAGGGTGGCACTAACCGACAAATCAGAGAGCGATACATGGACTTCACATGGATCAAAGGGCCCACCTCGGATACCAAATCAAGCCATGCACCGGGAGAAGATCAAAGGGCCCATAGGGCAGCCACCCAGGGGAAGCACAGGCCAGGGGGCCACCCTAGGGGGCCGGCCGATCCAAGGATCAGCCGAACCGCCTTAGTGGCCTCTGATCCTGGCCCTCCATGTGGTTGCTCCCCATTAGTCACTTGCTGCATCCCCGTGTGTTTTGGTGGAGTTTGAGCCCTGAAGAAAGCCTCCTCCTTGCCTATAAATAGAAGGGGAGGGGCTCCCATTTCTCACACACCACTCTCTCATTCTCCTCTCACTTTTAGTTTCCAAGGCTAGGGGGTAGGCTTGAGTAGCTCTTCTTCAGGTTCCAAGTCTTCTTTGGAGTCTAGGTATGAGTTCTCTCTTATCTTTATTTCATTGTATGACTTTGATCTACTTCAGTTATTTCATATGAAGTCATGGTAGATCATATGCTTGATATGTTCTTGAGTTCATCCTTTCTTCATCATTTAGAGGCTTGTGTTCTTCATGAACACTACCTTTTGATCCACTTGAAGGATGGTAAACTCATTGCTTATGTGTTTGTTCATAAGTTAGAGGCTCCTGTTCTTCACGAACACAACCCTTTGATCTTGTTGACTAGACATAACAGAGTTTGTATGTCTAGCCTTAGCTGATCTTGTTAGATGGCATGATAGTGTTGCATGAGGTTTGTGTTTAAGCTACGGTACTCGGTCTAAGTTGACCAGTCTTCTGGTGGCTCTCACCCTGGGTCACAATAGCCCGGGCTGGGTGAAGTCTAGCAGCAACATAGGCATGGTGCCAGGGTTGTGTGGCTACGTTAGTTATGAGCATACCCCCCGTAACGATAGAGGTAGGCCGTAGTGGTTACAGCTGTTGGACGCTTTGGAACCCTCCGCGCTGGGGTACTTGCTGTAAGAGTCTAAAGTCTAGTTTCGCAGAGTGCTGGTCGTCGCGGGCTAGCTCCCCGTTTGTACTGGGTGCTGAACCTTACCCTCTCAAGCAATGCTCATGCCTATCTCTTGTATCTTCTAGCTTTATATGTTTAGTACATTAGAACCTAGAGCTAACTCGTATGTTCCACCTATGCCGTAGTGTGCTAGAGTAGGGGTAGATCTGAGTGTGTGTCACACTACCCTATCATATCTTTATCTTACCCCTGCCTTTGAGTTTGTTGTTTCCTATATCTATCTCTTAGTTTACATTCAGTGCAAAAGCATAAGTCTATGATATCCGCCATTGCCTTCCACGGATACGATTCCCTTCGAATATTCTCCTTCCTTGGGGAAATGCTACAATGGTTTATCTGTGCGCTTGCGGGTTCGTTCATGATTGTTTAGATTTACCTTCGGCAAGTCTTGATGTTCATGCTAACTCGGCGTCGTTAGTGGTGACGTTGAGAAATGGCAACAAGCATTTCTGGTGAGGTCGCTAAGGATGGATTATAAATCTGTTCCTAAAGTGATCGCGTTAAGAAATGTCAACAACCCGCTTGGTACACTTCGGCGCAGCAGTCGTCTCCAAGGGCCAGGGCCCGAACCCGGTCACTACTGGGTAGAACCTGCTCATGCAGAAGCTGGGGGTGGTTAGCCAGCACGAGGCGCCGGACACTGACTCCTTCTAGAGGTACACCAGGCCCTTCGCAGTGGGCCTGTCAGAGGAGCACTGCAGGGCTATTCGCGAGCTCTTCGGCGCTCAGGTCGAGGGGTCGCTCCAGTGCTCAGAGCTGGTGTTGGCGTTTCTTAACGTCACTACTAACGACACCGAGTTAGCGTGAGCATCAAGACATGCCAAAGGTAAAGCTAATGATCACGAACAAATCCGCAAGCGCACAGATAAACATTTGTAGCATTTCCCCAGGGAAGTGAGTGTTCCAAGGGTATCGTGTCCGTGGAAGGCAATGGCGGATAACAAGACTTATGCTTTTGCACTCAATGTAAACCAAGAGATAGATATAGAAGACAACAGCTCAAAGACATGGGTAAGATAAATGATATGATAGGGGTAGTGTGACACACACTCTGATATATCTCTACACTTAGCATAGAGAGCACGGAACAAATAATCAACAGCTTTGCTGTTGGCCTCAAACATGTCTACACTAGAAGAAGGAAACTATTTGGAATGACATAGTGAGGAATTTGGGTCACATCCCATATTAGAGTCCCCTTCCCACGCAAAAACACGCCCATGCGCCTCTCCCACATCAGGTAATTCTTGCCACCGAAGGGCGGAGGACCCGACCCCTTTCCATAGTCACCCATCTTTGGATTTTAGACTGGTTAGAATCACGAAGATCCGTAACTGGCTCTAATACCAATTGAAGTACCGAATAGACGACCAGAGAGGGGGGGAGTGAATGGGAGCCGATAAAATTTTTTCCCGAAGGATGAACTCGGCCTATACCCCGATTGCCACTCCGATCACTCGCACACACCAAAGAAGCTCCAGACTAGGCACACACAAACCTACAAGTCCTAGAGACAAGCCTTGAATCAAAACGCGGAAGCACCAGACAAGAAACAAAGCACTTAGCCAAATCTGCGAAGGCTAGGCGCGGACTGTCCGTGCTGTACGGGCGGACCGTCCACAGCACCTGGACAGACTGTCCGGGACCCCTACGCGGACTGTCCGAAAACCCTAACAGAACCACCAGAGACGCACCGAGAAATTCAGACTATCCGGCTGAGCCACGCGGACCATCCGCCAGTGTCGCGGACCGTCCGGCAAGGCCACGCGGACCGTCGTCCGTCAAACCCAATAGAAACACTACTCGAAACTCGCCCACGCGGACCGTCCGTCACTGACCGGCGGACTGTCTGCAAAACTGCCTACAACAAAACCCTTGCGGCGAAACTGATCAAAACACGAACACACACAAACACGTGACGAACTGCGACGAACATAGGCCCCACAGACTGTCCACCACAGCTCCGCGGACTGTCCGCGTCTCACGAATGGAGTAGAAACAGCACACGCGCGAGAGGAGCCCCTCACCAAGTCATCACCGGATCTCCCAAATGGCTTGAGCTCTTGAGACAAGATTTGGGGGAGATGAGAAGCGTCACTAGGTGAAGCTATGCCCCAAAATTCTCGACCTCTAACTCCCTAAATCACTGGGAATCGCGGATCACACGAACCACCCCCAAGAACTCGGGCTCCAACCAAAACTTGCGAATCGAAGGGATTTCTCGGCGTTTGAGAGGTCAAGATCACACACAAAGATGCGCAAGGCATCCACCCATGATCTCCTCAAAGAAATCTGAGAGAAACCGCCATCAAATCAACGAATTGAGCGAAGAACGAAACACCCCAAAAATAGCCTTGAAAATGACACGAAAATCACAAAGAGCTAGGAGATCATCACAACGCCGAATGCTTCCATACATCCAGAGGTCAGAGTCTATACAAGAATCTAGCCTAAGGAAAGCACAGAAAAAGAAGCAGTCCAGAGCGATCTAACCGGGGAGGAAACCCTAGAGTCCAAGAGAGAGATGCCATCCACCTCTCCGCTATTTATACGAAGTCCACCGGAGGAGGCAAATGACCACGCTACCCCTACAACTCAAATAGAAGATACACACCCCTCAAGGGAAATATGGTCAAGTCTTCATCGAGCGGACACGCTTCCACCGCGGACTTGCTTAGCCTCGACGCAAGCCCCACGATCACGCCACGTGCCACCCGCCTCGAAGCGTCCCGACACTCCCGGATCCTCGTCTCTGTCGCATCGGGCCTCCAGACTTGGTTTTGCGGCCTAAACCAAGAAACCATCCACCAATGGTTTTGTGGGTAAATGAAGGACCGAATAGGCAACCAGAGAGAGGGAGAGTGAATGGGAGCCAATAAAAAATTCTTCTCGAAGGCCGAACTCGGCCTATACCCTGATTGCCACTCCGAGTACTCGCACACAACAGAGAGGCTCTAGACCAGGCACACACAAGCCTACAAGTCCTAGAGACAAGCCTTGAAGCAAAGCGCGGAAGCACAAGACAAGAATCGAAGCACCTAGTCAATTCTGGAAAACTAGGCGCGGACTGTCCGGCTGGTACGGGCGACCATCCGCAATGCTTTGGCGGACTGTCCGGACCGTCGACGCGGACAGTCCGAAAACTTCAGCAGAACCACCGAGAAATTCGGACTGTCCGCCAGTGTCGCGGACCGTCCGTGAAGGCCTTGCGGACCGTTCGGCATTGCCACCAGAACAACCTACTCAAACTCGCCTACGCGGACCGTCTGTCACTGACCGGCAGACTGTCCGCAAACCACTTGCAACAAAACCCTAGCGGTGCCACAGATCAAAACACGAGTTCGCCAGAACAAGTGACGAACACACGAAGAACCCTAGCTGCGCGGACTGTCCGTGGCTACCACGCGGACTGTCCGCGGGCCACGAACAGACCCAGAAACACGCGACCCACGGGGTCAAACTCTCCTATCCATCACCGGATCTCCCTAACAGCTGAAGCTCTTGAGACAAGATTTTGGGGGAGATGAGAAGCGTCACAAGATGAAGCTATGCCCCAAAAATCTCAGCCTCTAACTCCCTAAATCACCGGGAATCGCGGATCACACTAACCAAACCAAGAACTCGGGCTCCGACCAAAAACTCACGAATCGAAGGTGTTTCCCAGCGTTTGAGGGATCAAGATCACACACAAAGATGTGCAAGGCATCCACCCATGATCCCCTCAAAGAAATCCGATAAGAAACGCCCTCAAATCCACAAATCGAGCGAAGAACAAAACTCCCCAAAAATAGCCCTGAAAATGACACGAAAATCACAAAGAGCTAGGAGATCACCGCAATGCCGAATGCTTCCATACATCCAGAGGTCAGAGTCTATACAAGAATCTAGCCTAAGGAATACAGATGAAAAGAAGCAGTCCAGAGCGATTTACCGGGGGAGGAAACCCTAGAGTCCAAGAGAGAGAGATGTCATCCACCTCTCCGCTATTTATATGAAGTCCACCAGAGGAGGTCAATGACCACGCTACCCCTACAACTCAAATAGTTGATACACACCCCTAAGGGGCAATATGGTCTAGTCTTCATCGAGCGTACACGCTTCCACCGCGGCTTTGCTTCGCATCGACGCAAACCCCGCGATCACGCCACGTGCCCCCCGCCTAGAAGCTTCTCGACGCTCCTGGATCACCGTCTCCATCACATCGGGCCTCCGGACTTGGTTTTGCAGCCCAAACCAAGAAACCGTCCACCTGATGGTTTTGTGGGCAAACCAACAAACCCCGCGTGCAAGCTTCGGCCTCGATCCGCTACCTTGCACCGGTCCATGTTCACGACTTCAGCCTGCTAGTCTTGCACGGCACGGCTCGCACTTGACCCCATCGGCCACCGGGTCGATCGAACCAAGCCTACTTGCCTCTCCATCACCAGGAGGACGCCACGACTAAGGCCTTTCGTGCTTGTTCTTCACTTGCACCGACACGAGTCAAACCGCAACCTGTACCTGCACACTTAGCCTAGCATCAGTCCACACAACGTTGTCAATCACTCATCACTAAGGAGCGACCCTCCACTAGTCCTCGGACACACCTGGTGCTCAATCTCCCCCTTGATGAGTGCATTGACAACACCCATAATAACCATCATAGAGAAAAAGAAAAGAAAAACAACCACGAACACAAACCTCCAAGTAAGTGATCCAAAGCCAAAGAACAAGCGAAAACACGATCACTCGCCAAACCAAGTCTCGGCCCCCTAAGACAAGGGCAACGGCTCGACACAACCGAGACAAAACAAAGCTCACAAGGAGCACACCACAAAGCACAAAACTCAGGAAAACCAAAGGAGCTCCCCCTGCACATATGCAAACTCCCCCTGAGCAAATGCAACCTCTTTTCTCAATTTTTCTTCTCACATGCAAAAATCTCACAAATGCATACCAAAATTTCCATAAACTCTCCCCCTGTCCAACATATTCTCCCCCTTGTTGACAATGCATGAATCAAGGTACATGAAACACTTTCCCTTATTTTCATGAAAAAATGCATGTCAAAGCATATACACAATCTACCAAGCTTCTCAAAAATATACAAAGAGCACAACAAAATGCTACAAATGAGATATAGAGCAAGCAAAGTAGACATGGTGTAGTTAGCGCATTGCCATCAAGAAAGTAGAGACATATAAGCATGTGACATGGCCAAAAGCAATTTTAAGCAATTTTCACAAATAAACACTCATCTCATGTGCAAGACCCTATCCATGGTAGTTTGAGCACAAATACACTAGATCATCCAAAGTTTATACAAGATCACAAATTCTCATCACAAGATCATGGTAAACGCCCACAAGCTACTCAAGTCATGTTAAAGCCACCGAGCCATGTGTCTACTTATTAAAATGAGACTTCTCATGGTAGACAACATGCTACAGTTTAGCACCCGAGATATGAATATCAAAACATAAATACATGATCAAGAGCTCATTTTTCAAGTATAAGGCAACTCATACACCAATTTCATTTTCAAGTTTAAACATGGTACATGAAATGCCTTTGCGGCAAAAAGAAGCTTATACTCCTCCACAAGTGAACAAATGGGCTAAACATTTACAATGACAAAAAGGTCTTTGACCCCAAGCAAAGAGAACATGATACTCAAGCACAAACTAAACATGATATAGGCATTTGAGCACAAATTGATGATAAACAAGCATCTACTCATGAGTGAAGCAATTTCATCATTTTCTCAAACACATAGCTATCTCATCATAAATATATGGCAAAACCATCAAGAGCATAGCATTCACATCACCATTTACCAAACATGCACATATCTCACATATAGCACATCAGTGATCAATGTATATAAGAGAAGCTTTTCCGAGCACAAGTGATCCAAAGATGGCTATCCTACCAGGTTTTGTACAGAAAGTAAAATGCATGCAAGAAATGCAACAAAATGAACCATATATCACATATATACATGAGAGGCTCCAAGACCCAGCTAGAACGGAAAGCACACTCCAAGTTCACCTCGCAAGCGTGTGAAGGTGACTTGGTCAAGTGGTTTGGTGAATATGTCGGCTAGCTGATCTTGGGAGGCACATAGGACAAGGATATGTTTCCTTTCTCAACATTGTCCCTCAGAAAGTGGTATCTCACTTCTATGTGTTTTGTTTTCGAGTGAAGGATTGGGTTTTTGGTTACACTTATGGCACTGGTGCTGTCACTAAAAAGTGAAAACTGGGAGCACTCCTCACCAAAATCGCTCATAGTGTAGGTCATCCATAGGAGCTGGGAACAACAACTAGCAGCAGCTACATACCCGGCCTCTGTAGTGGACTGGGCTACACTAGATTGCTTGCGAGATGACCAAGAGACCAAAGAAGAACCAAGAAACTGGCAACACCTAGAGGTAGACTTGCAGTCCAATCGACACCGAGCAAAATCAGCATCGGAGTACACGTGAAGTCTGAGTGTCGAGGAAGCAGAATACCAAAGACCAAACTCAGGAGTGTAGTTCATGTACCTGAAAATCTGCTTGACGGCCTGCCGATGTGAAGTCATCGGTGAAGCCTGAAAACAAGCACACAGACACACACTGAATTGTTTGTCCGGCCTCGTCATCATCAAGTAGAGGAGGGAGTCGATCATGCTCCGGTACTCCTTCTGGTCCACAGGTTCGTCATCCTCATCCGCGTCCAAATCCGTAGTGGTACCCATCGGTGTAGTCAGCGGCTTGGAGTCGTTCATGCCAAACTTCTTCACCATGTCCCTGGTATACTTCTCCTGATGTACAAATGTCCCGTCCTTGCACTGCTCGATCTAGAGTCCTAAGAAAAACTGCAGCTCGCCCATCATGGACATCTCAAATTCCCTGCTCATGTGATCTACAAATCTGGCAACAAGATCATGAGAAGAGCCACCAAAGATTATGTCATCCACGTATATCTGAACAATCAAAAGGTCATTTCCATGCTTAAGGAGAAACAGGGTTTTATCAATTGTGCCCATCACAAACCCCTTACTCAGCAAAAACCCTCTCAACCTGCCATACCAAGCTCTAGGTGCCTGTTTCAACCCATAGAGCGCACTCTGGAGTTTGTATACACGGTGTGGGTATTTTTCACTCTCAAACCCCGAGGGTTGCCTCACATACACTTCTTCCTCTATCACCCCATTCAAGAAAGCACTCTACATGTCCATTTGGTACAACATGAACCCTTTAGCCACGGCAAAGGCTAGAAGGATCCTAATTGCCTCCAAACAGGCTACAAGAGCAAATGTCTCCTCATAGTCTATAACCTCTTTCTGGTTGAACCCCTGAGCCACCAACCTCGACTCGTTTCACACAACCATCCCATTCTCACCCTCTTTGTTCTTCCATACCCACTTGGTACCTATGAGACGGCAATTTGGTGGTGGATCGACTAACACCCAGACTTGGTTTCTCTCAAAGTTTTCCAACTCCTCATGAATGGAATTCACCCAATTCTCGTCAGACAAAGCGTGTCGAATATCTTTGGGCTCAAACGACGCAACAAAAGCAGAGTGAGTGAAATGAGAAGTGTTCCTTGACCTTGACCGTGTAGTGCGTTCATGAAGGTCACCTATGATCGTCGTCGGTGGGTGATCCACCTGTACTCGTCGGGGAGCCTCTTGCCTAGACACAATCTCCCCCTCAGCAGTAGCCTCCACTCGAACAGCCTCAGTCATAGTGGGTGTAGGGGATGGACTATCCTCGATCTTCATCATAGTAGAGGAAGTAGCACGTACATGATCAGCTACGGGAGCATCACCTCCATCATCGTCTTCATCTCCATCTCCATCTTGCTCATCCTCAAAGATCCTCGCTCCAATCTCCTCGTCACCTGCACACTCAAAAGTAGAAGAGCTACATGGATGTGTCTCGTCGAAGGTTACCTCGCAAGTCTCCATGATTCGGTTAATGTCAAGGTTGAGCACACGATATGCTCTAGAGTGAATCGCATAACCGAGGAAAATACCATCTGAACATCTAGATTCAAACTTATCCAACTTGCCCTTCTTCAGAATGAAACACTTGCAACCAAAAGCTCTAAAGTGACTCACCTTGGGTTGTCTCCCATGCATCAGCTCATAAGAGGTCTTCTTCTTGAAAGCACGAAGGAAGATGCGATTTGAGACATAGCAAGCGGTATTGACCGCCTCGGCCCATAAATGCCTAGGAGTCCTATGCTCTTCGAGCATCGTCCTAGCCACCTCACAAAGTGTTCGGTTCTTCCTCTCCACTACGCCATTCTAGCCAACTCACCACGCCCAAACCCAACACACCTGTCTCTCTGAGGAAAAACACCTCCACCTCCATGAGTGGAAACTGTACGCACAAACACCTCACCCCTAGGTAGAGGCCCTCTACGAGGCTCAGGCACACCATGAGAAAGGTGGTACCTGTCCTTGTTTGCCATCCCCCTAGCAAACCTCTCATCCCTCTTCCTCTTGAAACAGAACTCATCCTTATGCCCATCCCTCCCACAATACTGACAATGAAGCGGATCGGCTATGGCTTCTCTACAACTTTCTCTCCTGACTTCACACCAAAGACACTCCCCTGGGTGCTAACAAACTTGATGGGTTTTTGGTAGTTTTCAGATTTGTGGGGGAATACTGGTGGATCTGGTGTTGTGTTTAGCTTGTTTCTGAGGTGGTTTGGCTTGGGTGCAAATTTGTTCATGGGTGTGGTATGTGGTGGAATAGGAATCTCTCCAGCTTTCTCTTCTCCCTCACCACTCTTCTCACCACACTTGTCAGCCCCCAATGCCTGACCATCAAACCTCTTAAATTGAGCCAACATCAAACTCAATTGTGGATCATGCCCAGACAGCCACCCCATCATTTTTCTCAATTCATCATTCTCATCCTGCAGACGATCAACATAGTGTGCAAGTTCCATATTTTTCAAAGCATGCATTTCACAGGTAGAGCATGATGTAGGAAGAGGAGCTTTCAATGCCGCCTCAAGAGAAACTATTCTAGTGTGAGATTCATCTAGCCTAGCATGCAACACAGGACATGAAGTGCAAGCACCTAACAAAGCAGGTCTAGATTTAAATTCATCACACTCAACCCTAATCACATCTAGTTCCTCAAGAGTAAAGGCATGCTTCTCCTAGAGAGCACTCAAGTCAGCAAGAAAAGCATTACAATCACTACAATCAATCTCATCAGACACAATAGGAGCAGATTTCAAAGAGCCTATCTCATTTCTAGCATCAGCAAGCAAGGACTCAAGCTCAACTATCTTGTCCTTAGCATCACCCAACAAAGACCTAAATTCCCTCTTCTCCTTGTTGGTCTTCCTAAGCACATCATCACGATTATCAAGCAACTCATTGAGCCTAGCATTCTCCTCTAGCAAGAAGTTGGGATCATGTCGTACCTCTTCCTCGGAGTCGGAGTTCGAATCCGAGCTGTGTTTCCCACCCTTCTTGGAGTGCGCCATGCCGCAAAATCCACCTAGTGCTACGAAGCTGAGGCCGGTGAAGTTCTTGCCCGTGTGCCGCTTGTCCTTGAGCCGATCTTGCTCTTCGTCGCTGCTCGAGTCGGAAGAATCATCGCTTGATGTGGAGTCGATGTCGCTCGCTCCGGCAACCATCGCTCGAGCCGTCTTCTTCTTGTACCCGTAACTCTTCTTGGGCCTTCTCTCGCCCTTGTCCTTGCGCTTGTCCTTGTAGTTGTTCCGGGAGCGCTGCTTGTTGTAGTCGTGCTTGGGCTTGCCCTTGTAGTCGTTCTTGATCTCCATGGCTTCAGGGCATTCGGCGATGAAGTGCCCGTGCTTCCCGCACCGATAGCACATCCCCAAGCTCCACCTTGCATTCTTGCGGTTCTCATACATCCGACCAAACCTCTTGCTCAACAAGGCGAGATCATCCTCGCTTAGCACCTCAAAGTCCTCATCTGTCAAGGACACAAGACAAGACAAAGAGAAACCAACAGAGTTAGCATTAGACCTTGATCCTAAGACAAGAGCCAAACTATGAGGATCAGTGGGGCTCTCGCTCTTGGCTCTCAAGCCACGATCAACCTCTGAAGACCTGAGCTTGGAAAACAGCTCATCAAGCGACAACGTGTCATACAAGCTCGACTCCTCAATGGCCTCGACCTTGGCACTCCACACAGATCGATCCAAGGCATGCAAAAGCTTGATAGCTTGATCATGATCCGTGTATGGGAGCACTGTCACATTGGCCCTCATGTTGTTGACTATGTTGGTGAAGCGCTGGAACATAGCATCGGTCGACTCACCGGGGAGATGAGTGAAGTTCTCGTACTCTCTCCAGTAAGTTTAAAACAAACGGGCTTGCACCTGGGCATTGCCAACATGAGCATTTCTCAACATAAGCCAAATCTTTCCGGCCACATTCTCTCCGTACACTCGCTCAAACTCCGAGGCACAGAGAGCACGGAACAAGTAATCAATGGCCTTGCTGTTGGCCTCACACATGTCCCGCGATCCTAGAAGCAGAAAACTGTCTGGGATGACATAATGAGAATTCTGAGTGACCTCCCAAATCAGAGTTCCCTTCCCACGCAAAAACACGCCCATGCGCCTCTCCCACATCGGGCAATTCTTGCCATCAAAGTGCGGAGGACCCGACACCTTGCCATAATCGCCCATCTTTGGATCTTAGACTAATTATAATAAAAAAGATCTGTAACAAACTCTGATACCAATTGAAGGACAGAATAGGCGACCAGAGAGGGGGGAGTGAATGGGAGCTAATAAAAATTCTTCCCGAAGGTTGAACTTGGCCTATACCCCGATTGCCACTCCGATCACTCACACACACCAAAAGAAGCTCTAGTCTAGGCACACACAAGCCTACGAGTCCTAGAGACAAGCCACAAATCAAAGAGCGGAAGCACCGGACAAGAATCAAAGCAAAGGAATTAAGTCTGCAACAGACCTCGCGGACAGTCCATGATGTACGGGCGGACTGTCCGTGGCACCTGGGCGGACTGTTCGCAAGGCCCTTGTGGACTGTCCGCTAAAGCAGACAGAACCTTGTTTTTGGGGCATACCTTCCTTGTGTGACGCTTCTCATCTCCCCAAAATCTTGTCTCAAGAGCTCTAGCTGTTTGGGAGATCCAGTGATGGATTGGTAGGGGTTGACCCCGCGGTCGCGCATTTCTGCTTCTGTTCGCAACCCGCGGACAGTCC
This sequence comes from Cenchrus fungigraminus, assembly GCA_036936925.1. Lineage (NCBI taxonomy): Eukaryota > Viridiplantae > Streptophyta > Magnoliopsida > Poales > Poaceae > Cenchrus > Cenchrus fungigraminus. Next base: position 92,401,596 of record CM072773.1, on the reverse strand, counting down.
GCGAGCCTCGTGCAGACGGTCCGCGAGGCCCTGAATAGTGCAGGTGTTCTTCGTGTTCTTTGCGTGTTCTTCTGAGTTCGTGTTTTGATCCGGTGCCACAAGTGGTTTTGGTTGCACGGAGTTTGCGGACGGTCCGAACTAAAGTGGCAGATGGTTCGAACTAAAGTGGCGGACGGTCCGTGAAGGTGCGGACAGTCCGCGGTGCTCGCCCGGATAGTTCGATTTTTCGGGGTGCGTCTCTGGAGGTTCTGTCCGCTTTAGCGGATAGTCCGCAAGGGCCTTGCGGACAGTCCGCCCAGGCCCCACGGACAGTCCACCCGTACATCATGGACTGTTCGCGAGGTCTGTTGCAGACTTGCTTCCTTTGCTTTGATTCTTGTCTGGTGCTTCCGCTCTTTAATTCATGGCTTGTCTCTAGGACTCGTAGGCTTGTGTGTGCCTAATCTAGAGTTCTTTTGGTGTGTGCGACTGATCGGAGTGGCAATCGGGATATAGGCCAAGTTCAACCTTCGAGAAAAATTTTTATTAGCTCCCATTCACCCCCCCCTCTCTGGTCACCTATTCGGTCTTTCATTTGGTATCAGAGCCAGTTACGGATCTTCTTGATTCTAACCAGTCTAAGATCCAAAGATGGGCGGTTATGGTAAGGGGTCGGATCCTCTGCACTTTGATGGCAAGAATTACCTGGTGTGGGAGAGGTACATGGGCGCGTTTTTGCGAGGGAAGGGAACTCTGATCTGGGAGGTCACTCAGAATCCTCATTATGTCATCCCAGACAGTTTTCTGCTTCCAGGATCATGGGACATGTGTGAGGCCAATAACAAGGCCATTGATTACTTGTTACGTGCTCTCTGTGCCTCGGAGTTTGAGCGAGTGTACGGAGAGAATGTGGCCGGAAAGATTTGGCTTAAGTTGAGAAATGCTCATGTTGGCAATGCCCAAGTGCAAGCCCGTTTGTTTTCCACTTACCGGAGAGAGTACGAGAACTTCACTCATCTCCCCGGTGAGTCGACCGATGCTATGTTTCAGCACTTCACTAGCATAGTCAACAACATGAGGGCCAATGTGACAGTGCTCCCATACACATATCATGATCAAGCTATCAAGCTTTTGCATGCCTTGGATAGGTCTGTGTTGAGTGCCAAGGTCGAGGCCATTGTGGAGTAAATCGTGTATGACACATTGTCGCTTGATGAGCTGTTCTCCAAGCTCAGGTCTTGAGAGGTTGATCGTGGCTTGAGAGCCAAGAGCGAGAGCCCCACTGATCCTCGTAGTTTGGCTCTTGTCTCGGGATCGAGAACTAATGCTAACTCTGTGGGTTTCTCTTTGTCTTGTCTTGTGTCTTTGCCAGAAGAGGACTTTGATGTGCTGAGCGAGGATGATCTCGCCTTGCTGAGCAAGAGGTTTGGGTGGATGTACGAGAACCACAAGAATGCAAGGCGGAGCTCGGGGATGTCCTATCGGTGCGGGAAGCACAGGCACTTCATTGCCAAATGCCCTGAAGCCATGGAGATCAAGAATGACTACAAGGGCAAGCCCAAGCACGACTACAACAAGCACCGCTCCCGGAATGACTACAAGGACAAGCGCAAGGACAAGGGCGAGAGAAGGTCCAAGAAGAGTAGCGGGTACAAGAAGAAGATGGCTGGAGCGATGGTTGCCGGAGCGAGTGACATCGACTCCACATCAAGCGATGCCTCTTCCGACTCGACCATCGAGGAAGAGCAAGAACAGCACAAGGACAAGCGGCACACGGGCAAGAACTTCACCGGCCTGAGCTTCGTCGCACAAGGTGGCTTTTGCGGCATGGCGCATTCCAAGAAGGGTGGGAAACACAGCTCGGATTCGAACTCTGACTCCGAGGAAGAGGTACGACATGATCCCAACTTCTTGCTAGAAGAGAATGCTAGGCTCCATGAGTTGCTTGATAACCGTGATGATGTGCTTAGAAAGACCAACAAGGAGAAGAGGGAATTTAGGTCTTTGTTGGGTGATGCTAAGGACAAGATAGCTGAGCTTGAATCCTTGCTTGTGGATGCTAGAAATGAGATAGGCTCTTTGAAATCTGCTCCTGTTGTGTCTGATGAGATTGATTGTAGTGATTGCAATGTTTTTCTTGCTGATCTGACTGCTCTCAAGGATTGAGTGTGATGAATTGAAGTCTAGGCCAGCTTTGTTAGGTGCTTGCACTTCATGTCCTTTGTTGCATGTTAGGCTAGATGAATCTCACACTAGAATAGTTTCTCTTGAGGCGGCATTGAAAGCTCCTCTTCCTACATCATGCTCTACCTGTGAAATGCATGCTTTGAAAAACATGGAACTTGCACACTATGTTGATTTTCTGCAGGATGAGAATGATGAATTGAGAAAAATGATGGGGTGGTTGTCTGGGCATGAGCCACAATTGAGTTTGATGTTGGCTCAGTTTAAGAGGTTTGATGGTGAGGCGTTGGGGGCTGACAAGTGTGGTGAGAAGAGTGGTGAGGGAGAAGAGAAAGCTGGAGAGATTCCTATTCCACCCCATACCACACCAATGAACAAATTTGCACCCATGCCAAACCACCTCAGAAACAAGCTAGACACGACACCAGATCCACCAGTGTTCCCCAACAAATCTGAAAACTACCAAAAACCCATCAAGTTTGTGAGCACTCAGGGGAGTGTCTTTGATGGGATGTCAGGAGAGAAAGCTAGTGAGAAGCTCATAGAGAAGCCACAGCCTAAGCCACAGCCGATCCGCTTCCATTGTCAGTATTGTGGGAGGGATGGGCATAAGGATGAGTTCTGTTTCAGGAGGAAGAGGGATGAGAGGTTTCCTAGGGAGATGGCAAACAAGGACAGGTACCACCTTTCTTGTGGTGTGCCTGAGCCTCGTAGAGGGTCTCTACCTAGGGGTGAGGTGTTTGTGCGTACAGTTCCCACTCGTGGAGGTGGAGGTAGTTTTCCTCAGAGAGACAGGCGTGTTGGGTTTGGGCGTGGTGAGTTGGCTCGACGTGCTCCTTCTCGTTACCGTTACAAGTTTGGGAGACATGGAGCTTTGGGTCTCAGATGGACTACGGGCCACGCTTTCCCCTCGTGGTGCGCGTACTCCTCCCGTGAGACGTGACAGGTCCTTTGGTGGTAAGCGTGAGAGGGCTCCTCCTATAGGTTTTGGTAGGATGGACTTTGCTAACCCTTCTCTGAGCAAATGGCTCGACACTAGTTTGACTCTTTTGGTACTAACCCTAGTGTTGAGTCGCTTGCTCATTCTCGTTCTCGTTTTTGATTGCAGGTGGGAGGCTTGGAGGACTTTTGGTTGATCGACTCCGGTTGCTCACGACACATGACCGGAGATCGTGGGTGGTTCTCCAGCCTCACCCCGGTGAGTATGAGGGAGTACATCACATTCGGGGACAATGGGAGAGGACGAGTGCTTGCTGAAGGTATGGTGAAGGTGAGTAGCAAGGTGACCTTAAGAAGTGTGGCTTTGGTCAAGTCACTTGGTTTTAACCTGTTGTCAGTATTTCAATAACTTGACGAAGGTTTTGAGGTTCGCTTTAAGTCGGGCGCTTCTCGTGTGCTTGATTCTCAAGGCGATCTTGTCTGTACGATCGTCCCCGAGGGTCAAATCTTTCGTGCCAATTTTTCCCAGTCTGTTGGTCCTCCTCGATGCTTTGTTGCTGGCATTTCGGTCGAGCTTTGGAAATGGCATAGGAGGTTGGGACACATGAGCTTTGAGTTGCTTTCCCACTTGAGTGGTCTTGACCTTGTCCGAGGATTTCCTAAGTTGAAATTCGAGAAGGATTTGGTTTGTGCTTCTTGTCGGCATGGAAAGATGGTTGCTGCTTCTCACGCCCCTCTGACTACGGTCATGACCGAGCGACCTTGTGAGCTGTTGCACATGGATTTGGTTGGGCCAGCTCGTGTTCGCTCTGCGGGTGGGAAGTGGTATGTTCTTGCTGTGGTTGATGATTTTTCGAGGTACTCTTGGGTTTTCTTTTTGGAGGATAAGAGCGAGACATTTGGCTTTGTTCGGGACTTGATCTTGAAGTTGAAGAATGAGAGACATGGTGATGCCATTCGAGCTATATACAGTGACAATGGCACGGAGTTCAAGAACTCTCATTTTGATGCCATTTGCAGTGATCTTGGTCTCGATCATCAGTATTCTTCTCCATACGTCGCTTGCCAGAATGGTGTAGTGGAGAGGAAGAACCGGACCTTTTGTGAGATGGCCAGGATGATGCTCGATGAGCATAGGACTCCTAGGCATTTCTGGCCGAGGCGGTCAATACCGCTTGCTATGTCTCAAATCACATCTTCCTTTGTGCCTTTAAGAAGAAGACCTCTTATGAGCTGATGCATGGGCGGCAACCCAAGGTGAGTCACTTTAGAGCTTTTGGTTGCAAGTGTTTCATTCTGAAGAAGGGCAAGTTGGATAAGTTTGAGGCTAGATGTTCAGATGGCATTTTCCTTGGTTATGCGATTCATTCTAGAGCATATCGTGTGCTCAACCTTGACACTAACCGAATCATGGAGACTTGCGAGGTAACCTTCGACGAGACACAGCCATGTAGCTCTTCTGCTTTTGAGTGTGCAGGTGACGAGGAGATTGGAGCGAGGATCTTCGAGGATGAGCAAGATGGAAATGGAGATGAAGACGATGATGGAGGTGATGCTCCGTGGCTGATCGTGTAGGTGCTACTTCCACTACTACGACAACGATCGAGGATGGTCCATCCGCAACACCCACTACGACTGAGGTTGTTCGAGTGGAGGCTACTGCTGAGGGGGAGATTGTGTCAAGGTGAGAGGCTCCCCGGCAAGAACAGGTGGACCACTCACCGACGACGATCACAGGTGACCTTCATGAACGCACTACACGGTCGAGGTCAAGGAACACTTCTCATTTCACTCACTCTGCTTTTGTTGCATCGTTTGAGCCCAAAGATATTCGACAAGCTTTGTCTGACGAGAATTGGGTAAATTCCATGCATGAGGAGTTGGAAAACTTTGAGAGAAACCAAGTCTGGGTGTTAGTCGATCCACCACCAAATTGTTGTCCCATAGGTACCAAGTGGGTGTGGAAGAACAAAGAGGGTGAGAATGGGATGGTTGTGAGAAACAAGTCGAGGTTGGTGGCTCAAGGGTTCAACCAGAAAGAGGGTATAGATTATGAGGAGACATTTGCTCCTGTGGTCCGTTTGGAGGCAATTAGGATCCTTCTAGCCTTTGCCATGGCTAAAGAGTTCAAGTTGTACCAAATGGACGTGAAGAGTGCTTTCTTGAATGGGGTGATAGAGGAAGAAGTGTATGTGAGGCAACCCCCGGGGTTTGAGAGTGAGAAATACCCACACTATGTATACAAACTCCAGAGAGCGCTCTATGGGTTGAAACAGGCACCTAGAGCTTGGTATGGCAGGTTGAGAGGGTTTTTGCTGAGTAAGGGGTTTGTGATGGGCACAATTGATAAGACCCTGTTTCTCCTTAAGCATGGAAATGACCTTTTGATTGTTCAGATATACGTGGAGGACATAATCTTTGGTGGCTCTTCTCATGATCTTGTTGCCAGATTTGCTGATCACACGAGCAGGGAATTTGAGATGTCCATGATGGGCGAGCTGCAGTTTTTCTTAGGACTCCAGATCAAGCAGTGCAAGGATGGGACGTTTGTACATCAGGCGAAGTACACCAGGGACATGGTGAAGAAGTTTGGCATGAACGACTCCAAGCCGCTGACTACACCGATGAGTACCACTACGGCTTTGGACGCGGACGACGACGGTGAACCCGTGGACCAGAAGGATTACCAGAGCATGATAGGCTCCCTCCTCTACTTGACGACGACGAGGCCGGACATACAATTCAGTGTGTGTCTGTGCGCTCGTTTTCAGGCTTCGCCGAGGACTTCTCATCGGCAGGCCGTCAAGCGGATTTTCAGGTACTTGAACTACACTCCTGAGTTTGGTCTTTGGTAGTCTGCCTCCTCAACACTCAGACTTCATGGGTACTCCGATGCTGATATTGCTGGCTGTCGATTGGACCGCAAGTCCACCTCTGGGTGTTGTCAGTTCCTTGGTTCTTCTTTGGTCTCTTGGTCATCTCGCAAGCAATCCAGTGTAGCCCAGTCCACTACAGAGGCCGAGTATGTAGCTGCTGCTAGTTGTTGTTCCCAACTCCTACAGATGACCTACACTATGAGTGATTTTGCTGAGGAGTGCTCCCAGGTTCCACTTTTTTGTGACAGCACCAGTGCCATAAGTGTAGCCAAAAACCCAGTCCTTCACTCCAAAACGAAACACATAGAAGTGAGATACCACTTTCTGAGGGACAATGTTGAGAAGGGAAACATATCCTTGTCCTATGTGCCTACCCAAGATCAGCTAGCCGACATATTCACCAAACCACTTGACCAAGTCACTTTCACTCACTCGCTTGCGGGGTGAACTTGGGGTGTGCTTTCCTTTCCAGCTAAGTCTTGGAGCTTCTCATGTATATATGTGATATATGTTTCATTTTGTTGCATTCCATTCATGCATTTTACTTTATGTACAAAACCTGGTTCGATAGACATCTTTGGATCACTTGTGCTAGGAAAAGCTTCTCTTATATACTTTGATCACTGATGTGCTATATGTGAGATATGTGCATGTTTGGCAAATGGTGATGTGAATGCTATGCTCTTGATGGTTTTGCCATATATTTATGTTGAGATAGCTTCATGTTTGTGAAAATGATGAAATTGCTTCTCTCATGAGTAGATGCTTGTCTATGCTCAATTTGTGCTTAAATGCCTATATCATGTTTAGTTTGTGCTTGAGTACCATGTTCTCTTTGCTTGGGGTCAAAGACCTTTTGTCATTGTAAATGTTTAGCCCATTTGTTCACTTTGGGAGGAGCATAAGCTTCTTTTTGCCGCAAAGGCATTTCATGTACCATGATTAAACTTGAAAATGAAATTGGTGTATCAATTGCTTTATGCTTGAAAAATGAGCGCCTAATCATGTATTTCTGTTTTGACATTCATATCTTGGGTGCTAAACCGCTGTATGTTGTCTACCATGAGAAGTCTCATTTCAAGAAGTAGACACATGGCTCAGTGGCTTTAACATGACTTGAGTAGCTTGTGGGCGTTTATAATGATCTTGTGATGAGAATTCATGATCTTGTATAAACTTAAGATGATCTAGTGTTTTTGTTCTCAAATTGCCATGGATAGGATTTTTCTCATGAGATGAATGTTTCTTTGTGAAAATTGCTTAAAAATGCTTTTGGCCATGTCACATGCTTATATGTCTCTACCTTCTTGATGGCAATGTGCTAACTACACCATGTCTACTTTGCTTGCTCTATGTCACTTTTGTAGCATTTTGTTGTGCTCTTTGTATATTTGAGAAGCTTGGTAGATAGTATATATGCTTTGACATGCATTTTTCATGAAAACATGGGGAAGAGTTTCATATACCTTAATTCATGCATTGTCAACAAGGGGAGAAGTGATATGCATTTTGGGAGATTTTGTGGAAAATTGTATGCATTTGTGAGATGTTGCATGTGAGGAGAAAAATTGAGAAGAAGAGGGTGTATTTGCTCAGGGGGAGTTTGCATATGTGCAGGGGAGCTCCTTTGGTTTGCCTGAGTTTTGTGCTTTGTGGTGTGCTTTTTGAGAGCTTTGTTTTGTCTCGGCTGTGTTGAGCTGTTGCCCTTACCTTAGGGGGCCGAGACTTGGTTTGGCGAGTGATCACGTTTTTCGCTTGTTATTTAGCTTTGGATCACTTGCTTGGAGGTTTGTGTTCGTGGTTGTTTTCTTTTCTTTTTCTCTATGATGGTTACTATGGGTGTTGTCAATGCACTCATCAAGGGGGAGATTGAGGACCAGGTGTGTCCGAGGACCAGTGGAGGGTCGCTCCTTAGTGATGAGTGATTGACAATGTTGTGTGGACTGATGCTTGGTTAAGTATGCAGGTACAGGTTGCGGCTTGACTCGTGTCGGTGCAGGTGAAGAACAAGCGCGAAAGGCCTTAGCCGTGGCGGCCTCCGGGTGATGGAGAGGCAAGTAGGCTTGGTTCGATGGACCCGGTGGCCAATGGGGTCAAGTGCGAGCCATGCGGTGCAAGACTGGCAGGCTGAAGTTGTGGACATGGGCCGGTGCAAAGGTAGCGGATCGAGGCCGAAGCTTGCACGCGGGGTTTGTTGGTTTGCCCACAAAACCATCGGTGGACGGTTTCTTGGTTTGCACCTCAAAACCAAGTCTGCAGACCCGAGGCGACGGAGACGGTGATCTGGGAGCTTCGGGAAGCTTCGAGGCGGGGGGCACGTGGCGTGATCGCGGGGCTTGCGTCGATGCTAAGCAAGGCCGCGGTGGAAGCATGTCCGCTCAATGAAGACTAGACCATAATGCCCGTGAGGGGTTGTATCTTCATTTCTAGTTGTAGAGGTAGCGTGGTCATTTTACCTCCCTCCGGTGGACTTCGTATCAATAGCGGAGAGGTGGATGGCATCTCTCTCTCTTGGACTCTAGGGTTTCCTCCCCTAGTAGATTGCTCTGGACCACTTCTTTTCCTCTGTATTCCTTAGGCTAGATTCTTGTATAGACTCTGACCTCTGGTTGTATGAAAGCTTTCAGAGTTGCGGTGATCTCCTAGTCCTCGGTGATTTTCGTGTCATTTTCGGGGCTATTTTTGGAGGGGTTTCATTCTTTTCTCGATTCGTGGATTTGAGGGTGTTTCTTCTCGGATTTCTTTGAGAGGATCATGGGTGGATGCCTTGCGCATCATTGTGTGTGATCTTGACCCCTCAAACGCCGAGAAACACCTTCGATTCGTGAGGTTTTGGTCGGAGCCCGAGTTCTTGGTGGTAGTTCGTGTGATCCGCGATTCCCAGTGTTTTAGGGAGTTAGAGGTCGAGATTTTTGGGGCATAGCTTCCTTGTGTGATGCTTCTCATCTCCCCAAAATTTTGTCTCAAGAGCTCTAGTCGTTTGGGAGATCCGGTGATGGATTGGTAGGGGTTGACCCCGCGGTCCGCGTTTCTGCTTCTGTTCGCAACCCGCGAACAGTCCGCGAGCCTCGTGCGAACGGTCCGCCTGGCCCTGAATAGTGCATGTGTTCTTCGTGTTCTTCGCGCGTTCTTCTGAGTTCGTGTTTTGATCCGGTGCCACAAGTGGTTTTGGTTGCACGGAGTTTGCGGACGGTCCGAACTAAAGTGGCGCACGGTCCGTGAAGGTGCGGACAGTCCGCGGTGCTTGCCCGGACAGTCCGATTTTTCGGGGTGCGTCTTTGGAGGTTCTGTCCGCTTTAGCGGACAGTCCGCAAGGGCCTTGCGGATAGTCCGCCCAGGCCCCACGGACAGTCCGCCCAGGCCCCACGGACAGTCCGCCAGTACATCACAGACTGTCCGCGAGGTCTGTTGCAGACTTGCTTCCTTTGCTTTGATTCTTGTCCGGTGCTTCCGCTCTTTGATTCGTGGCTTGTCTCTAGGACTCGTAGGCTTGTGTGTGCCTAGTAGAGCTTCTTTTGGTGTGTGCGAGTGAGCGGAGTGGCAATCAGGGTATAGGCCAAGTTCAACCTTCGGGAAGAATTTTTATTGACTCCCATTCACTCCCCCCTCTCTGGTCGCCTACTCGGTCCTTCACCTCTCCATTACCCAGAGGCCGCCACGGCTAAGGCCTTTCGCGCTTATTCTTCACCTGCACCGACACAAGTCAAACCACAACCTGTACCAGCACACTTAGCCAAGCATCAGTCCACAAAATGTTGTCAATCACTCATCACTAAGGAGCGACCCTCCACTGATCCTCGGACACACCTAGTCCTCAGTAAACCACCAAACTCCGCGTGCAAGCTTCAGCCTCAATCCGCTACCTTGCACCGGCCCATGCCCATGACTTCAACTTTCTAGTCTTGCACCGCACGGCTCGCACTTGACCCCATCGGCCACCGGGTCCATCGAACCAAGCCTACTTGCCTCTCCATCACCCGGAGGCTGCCACAACTAAGGCCTTTTGTGCTTGTTCTTCACCTGCACCAACACGAGTCAAGCCGCAACTTGTACCTGCACACTTAGCCAAGCATCAGTCCGCACAATATTGTCAATCACTCATCACTAAGGAACGACCCTCCACTGGTCCTCGGACACACCTGGTCCTCAACAACCATTTGACAAAGCTCAATGAGAGAACAAGCTGCATATGTTGAGGCTAACAAGAGCTAGAATCTACATATGGCCATGGATAGAAATGCTCATCATTGAGGAACTCATCATGTTTAGATTTTTTTGAAAGAGGAAAACTCCGAATGTCAAGCATCACTAGGTACAACATCACAACACTTTATTATACCATATCATGTCTCACAACAACTTAGGCATGGATCACACTTTTTGCTACCCACAGTTTTCAAACTAAGGTTTGAACATGCAAGCTAACAAACTCAAAACTTAGGTAAGATACAAAGCTGTAAGCAAGACATATGAGAAGAATAAATAGAGCAACTATTCATCATTTCAACCATAGAGGCAAAGCATTCATACTATGCATATCAGAGCAAACTAAAGCAAACTTGATGATGAAAGTAAATAAATCTTTTTGGTCTTTTTATTTTTGCAGATTTTTATGAGTTTTCATTATAAGACATTCTGAAAACAAAGGAGGATACAAGTTACCTCAGGATGCGGGTCCTCCCCCAAGCTAGCTTCAGGCTCACTGCGGTGGAGGGCAGAAGATACCCTGACTCGCATAGAAAGACCTCTGCTCCTCTATCTGTCACTGTTGCGCCTACTGCATGGTGTCGATCCTCTTGCCAGTCTAATGCTGCCACGCTGAGTTAGCCTCAACGTTTGTGTTTAGTGTCTCCTCCACTCCCGTGACCTAGACGGTGAGCTCTCCCAGCTGTTGCGCGAGCTGAGCCTCTCGTGCAGAGGTCGAAGAGTGCTGTCTGAAGGATGAAGACAGAGGTGGACCACCGGAGCTAGAACTAGTGGGTGCAACCCACTGAGCACTGCTCGCACTCACCCAAGCTATGCCACTCGCACTCGGCTGGTAGGCGGGCGGGCCCCAACCTGGTGCATATCCAGAGGTAACCCCGAACTTGAACCCCGCAGGGGCCCCTCCTGCCACCGGTGGTGTAGTAGGCTGTGGCTGTGGTGGTGGCTGTGACTGCTTCTGCTGCTGCATGTGTGCTCTCTTCGCCACGCTTCTAGTGGACCTGCCCGAAACACTAGCACAACGGCCTTCCTCTTGTGTAACAAGGGGAATGGTTAATGACTCCGAGTTATACAATTGAAACCCCGGGTTAGGTAACGGGATCTGATTTGTATAACCCGGGAAGAAGAAAGTCAAAGAATCATTTGGGCCCCTCTTAAGTGTATGTCCTTGGATCAAGTATGCCTCATCAATGAGAACTCGGGCCGTCCCAATGAAGGGGATGGGATTCCCGCTTAGAACCCAAGTCTGAGAGCAATACGAGTCACCAAAGATGTAGACTCAATAGGACCTATCATCTTAAAATTCATCAACCACTACCGAATCATAGCTTTAACGGGGGAGACCTTGATCCATTTAGTAGCGACATATGGAAGCATCAACTTATCGTTGCACATAGGCCGAACATCCTCACGTGGAAAGAGAGTAATGGCGAGCCACTTGTGCCACAATCGAAGAGTGGGATGCACGATATCATTGCACCGAGGTACAATTTTTCCGCTATAAACTAGACCTGAAATCTCTTCTCAGAAAGAATCTCGAACAAAACCCTCACAAGCTTTTTTCAAAAAAATAGCACAACGATGATCAAAACCAAGGAGACGACTAAGATCTTTCCATGAAAGCCGGTAATCGGTCCTGAAAAGACGAAACTGACCACCATTCGCTTCCTCAGTAAAAGAGCAAAGAAACTGGATGGTGAGGGGCCGAGAGCCAAGCTCTACAACCGGCACAAACTCCTCCCAACAGAGAGCATGCCAAATAGAAGCGAACTCGAGGTGCATACCTGTTTTCTCCATAAGAGCAGGGTCGAAGTCCCGGGTGTGGGCAAAGACACGGTCCTTTAGGAGAGTGTAGGCTTGCTCCTCTCGGGCACCTCACAAGCTGAGGTAGGAGGTGTCATCGACGACCTCCTCCATTGCTTGTGGTTCGTCTTGTTCTTCTTGCTCTTCTTCATAGTCCATCGTTGATGGGCTCGGTGTCGGCTCGGCGGAGACAGATGAACTTGTGCTTGCCCGTGAATGGGAGCGTGTCACCCTCCAGAGAGCGTTCGCCGCCCAACTCATGCTAGCACAACAAAGGGACAACAAAAGCAACTCGGTGATGGATTAGTGAAATCAAATGAAATTCTTACCGAGCTTGCTCCACCAATAGCAATACTTGCAGCTACACAATAGAGAGAGTACTTGATGATTCCAAACTTGAACAAGAAATCGAAGAAAACCAAGAGAGCAAGGAGTAGAGAGGGGAGTGTGAGTGAAAAGAGTTGAATGGGTGAAGAACACCCCCTCCAATTTATAGAGCAAAGGAACAACACACTGGGATAGCCATTGCTCAACGGCTAGGAGCCGTTGGCCTAAGCTGGGCCCACTTGACCGTTGCCAGGGTTCGGCCGAACCCTGGTTCGGCCGACCAGGCTGTGGGCCTGCTACTGGCCCCCTTTGGCAGGTGTGCTTCCAACGGTTATGTGATGATATACCATGGTGCACCGGCCAAAGTTTGCTCTATAAATTGCCCAAATGATTTTTCTAAAATTTTCAAACTCAGGAAATATTTTCAGAAATGTTATTCGAAAGGGAAAATGCGCAAGATAAAATCTAGCATACAGATGCAAGGTTTGGAAAAATCAAATATGCAATTTGGAAAATCAAATAAAATTTTAGAAAGGGAAATATGAGATAAATACCATCTTTAACCTTTTTTCTAGAAACGACTCATCATTTTTAGTCCGACGAGTTGGACTCTTCTCAGCGGTCGGTATCGCACTCCTGAGAAGTAGAGGGTAATGCCTTCTCAACCTTCCTCTAGTCTTTACGAATTTTCTTTTACTTCAATGTTGACGGAGATTTCTTCGTTCGGGGTAAAGGCTTCGTCCTTCCCCCAAGCTGCTCAATACTATCATGCACCAAGGTCATAAAGGGCATGTTTGATCGTCTTGTAATAAATTGTGCATGTGATAGCTGGATAGCCAGGATCTCTTCTGTGCACAACTGCTGATTCCTCCCATGGATCTTGGATCCGATGTATGGGCTTTCCTGCATAGTTAGGAGCACACGTCTTCCTAGGTGGCTTACCCCACCTAGTCAACACTACACTAACATTTTCACAAGAGGACACGGGTTGCCCCGGGATCCTCCCGTTATCAGCAGACGGAACCAAAGCAGCTAACTGAGCTAACTGAGTTTCTAACATTTTATTAAAACTTAGCTGGTTCTTCTGAGCAGAAGAAAAACTTTCAAGCTTAACGTTGAGACTTTTCAAGGATTTATCAAGGGCAGCTAACTTTTTATTAACAACTTCATTAATTTTAGCCTGCCCGAAGACAAGGTCTCTCAAGGAGGGCTGGTTAGAATTGTAAGTATCACCTTGGTTACCTACTTGATAATAAGGCCATTGTTGATTCCACGTTTGGCCTCCTTGTTGTTGGTGACGATAACCATTGTTATTGCCATTCATGTACATCACTTCCTCCTGAGTTTCAAGGCAGTAATTTCCTGAGTGCCCAGTGTTGCCACAAACTTCACAAGTCATATGAGAATCCATAGACAGAGTAGTGGTGGCCATGGTAGCCTTCTCGCTGGTGTAGTCATCCAATCTTTTCATAAGAAGGTCCAGCTTGGCAGTAATCATATCTTCTTGCTTGACAACATGAGTATCCCTCTGACGTGGTTGGAGTCTTTCATCGCTCCACCCTTGGTTGGATACTATCTTCTCAATGAATGATTTGGCATTATCAATAGTGAGTGAGAAGAATGCTCCCTGGGCAGCAACATCAATATGACCTCAGGCTGTCGGAGTCAACCCATTATAGAAGCTTTGAAGAATTAGCCAATCTTCCATCCCATGGTGAGGACAGGCCAGGACGTACTCCTGAAGCCTTTCCTAAGCCTCTGGAATAGATTCACTTGCTGCTTACTGAAAGCTAGAAATTCTTCCACAAAGAGAATTGATTTTGCCCAATGGAAAGAACTTCTTGAGGAATGCTTCTGAACACTTGTCCCAAGTATTGACAGCATCACGATTCGCATAGAACCATTGCTTGGCTTTCCCCAGGAGAGAAAAAGGAAACTGTCAAAGACGAACAGCATCCATATTTGCACCCCTGATGATGAAAGTGCTGCATAGCTCTAGGAACTGCTGCAGATGGGCACTAGCATCCTCATTTGGCTTTGCCACAAAACGGACTAGCCTGTACCATCGTGATTAAACCCGTCTTGATCTCAAAAATTTTAGTCCCCATTGCCACCTCGGGGCCTTGCAGCACCTGGTCGGCAGAAGGAGTTGAGTACTCATGAAGCGTCTTCTGGGCCATAGAGTTTGACGTGGATGGTACAAAGGAAGTTGGATCGCCTTCTGGACGAGTACGACGAGGTGAGTCAAAATGAACTCGAGCTTTCCTCACTAGTGACTCGGGATCTTCTGTGAAATTCTCTGGTAAGTCGAAACCAGTCATACACTACCTGTCTTCATCATCCGAAGATAAAAAGAAGACAATCAAGGTTAGCCTGCATTGAGAGTTGCTCTAACATACTCATGATTTATAAACAGATGCAAAGCATAGTGATGATAATCATGTGCCTTCCCTAGCAACGGCACCAGAAATGCTTATTGGTGTTTCTTAACGTCACTACTAACGACGCCGAGTTAGCGTGAGCATCAAGACTTGCCAAAGGTAAATCTAACGATCATGAACGAATCCGCAAGTGCACAGATAAACCTTTGTAGCATTTCCTAAGGAAAGTGAGTGTGAAGGACCGAATAGGGCGACCAGAGAGGGGGGGAGTGAATGGGAGCCGATAAAAATTCTTCCCTAAGGTCGAACTCGGCCTATACCCCGATTGCCACTCCACGAATCCGTGCACACAAGCGAAGCTCCAAACAAGGCACAAACAAGCCTAGAGAATCAACCAAGAAGCCTAGGAGGAAAGAGCGGAAGCACCAGACAAGAATCAAAGCAAAGGAAGCAAGTCTGCAACAGACCTGGCGGACAGTCCGTGGTGTACGGGCGGACCGTCCGTGAGGCCTGGGTGGACTGTCCGCAAGGGCCTTGCGGACTGTCCGCTAAAGCGGACAGAGCTACCAGAGACGCACCCCGAAAAATCAGACTGTCCGTGAAGGACACACGGACCGTCCGCCAGAAAATCGCCCATGCGGACTGTCCGTGAGCACCTCGCGGACTGTCCGCCAAACTTCTTGCAACCAAAACCACGGGGCGAAACGGATCGAAACGAAGATGCGCAAGAACACGAAGAACACGGGACGAACCCTAGCCCACGCGGACTGTCCGTGGCTCACTTGCGGACTATCCGCACCAGGCGGACAGAGCAGAAAACGCCCGACCCCGCGAGGTCAACTCCAAGAACTCATCACCGGATCGCCCAAACGCCAAAAGCTCTTGAGACAAGACTTGGGATAGATGATAAGCAACACAAGAGGAAGCTATGCCCCAAAAATCTCGCCCTCTAAGCCACTAAATCGCCGGGAATCGCGGATCACACGATCTTCACCAAGAACATGAACTCCGGCCAAAAACTCACGAATCGAAGGCTCTCCACGGCGTTTGAGGGGTCAAGATCACACACAAACATGCGCAAGGCATCCACCCATGATCCCCTCAAAGAAATTCGTGAGGAAACGCCCTCAAATCCCCGAATCAAGCGAAGAACGAAACTCCCCAAAAATAGCCTAAAAAATGACACAAAAATCACTAAGGACTAGGAGATCACCGGGATGCCGAATGCTTCCATACATCCAAAGGTCAGAGTCTGTACAAGAGTCTAGCCTAAGGAATCCAGAGGAAAACGAAGCAGTCCAGAAAAATCTACCGGGGGAGAAAGCCCTAGGGAGCAAGAGAGAGATGCCATCCACCTCTCCGCTATTTATACGAAATCTATCGGAGGGAGGTAAATGACCACGCTACCCCTACTGCATAAAAGGAAGATACAACCCCTCAGGGGCATTTTGGTCAAGTCTTCATCGGACGGGCACGCTTCCACCGCGGCTTCGCTTCACCTCAACGCAAACCCCGCGATCACGCAGTGTGCCCTCCGCCTCGAAGCTTCGCGAAGCTCCCGGATCACCGTCTCCGTCGCCTCGGGCCTTCGGGCTTGGTTTTGCGGCCCAAACCAAGAAACCGTCCACCTGATGGTTTTGTGGGCAAACCACCAAACCCCACGTGCAAGCTTCGGGCTTCAACCGCTACCTTGCACCGGCCCATGTTCACGACTTCAGCCCGCCAGTCCTACACCGCACGGCTCGCACTTGACCCCATCGGCCACCGAGTCCATCGAACCAAGCCTACTTGCCTCTCCATCACCCGGAGGCCGCCACGGCTCAGGCCTTTCGCGCTTGTTCTTCACCTGCACCGACACGAGTCAAGCCACAACCTGTACCTGCACACTTAGCCAAGCATCAGTCCACACAATGTTGTCAATCACTCATCACTAAGGAGCGACCCTCCACTGGTCCTCAGACATACCTGGTCCTCAATCTCCCCCTTGATGAGTGCATTGACAACAGCCATAGTAATCATTATAGAGAAAAAGAAAAGAAAACAACCACGAACACAAACCTCCCAAGCAAGTGATCCAAAGCCAAAGAACAAGCGAAACTCGATCACTCGCCAATCCAAGTCTCGGCCCCCTAAGACAAGGGCAACGGCTCGACACAGCCGAGACAAAACAAAGCTCTCAAAGAGCACATCACAAAGCACAAAACTCAGGAAAATCAAAGGAGCTCCCCCTGCACAAATGCAAACTCCCCCTGAGCAAATGCAACCTCTTCTTCTCAATTTTTCTCCTCAGATGCCACAACCCACAAATGCATACCAATTTTCCACAAAATTTCCCAAATGCATGAAAATTCTCCCCATATCATACAAATCTCTCCCCCTTGTTGACAATGCATGAATCAAGGTATATGATGCTCTTCCCCTTGTTTTCTTGAAAAATGCATGTCAAAGTATATATACAATCTACTAAGCTTCTCAAATATACAAAGAGCACAATAAAATGCTACAAATGAGACATAGAGCAAGCAAAGTAAATATGATGTATTTTGCACATTGCCATCAAGAAGGTAGAGACATATAAGCATGTGACATGGCCAAAAGCAAATTTAAACAATTTTCACAAAGAAATAGTCATCTCATGAGAAAGATCCTATCCATACCAATTTGAACATAAAGGCATTAGATCATTCAAAGTTTATGCAAGATCACAAATTCTCATCACAAGATCATTATAAACGCCCACAAGCTACTCAAGTCATGTTAAAGCCACCGAGCCATGTGTCTACTTCTTAAAATGAGACTTCTCATGGTAGACAAGCATGCTACGGTTTAGCACCGAAGATATGAATATCAAAAGCATAAAAACATGATTAGAAGCTAATTTTTCAAGCGTAAGGCAATTCATACACCAATTTCATTTTCAAGTTTAAATATGGTACATGAAGTGCCTTTGCGGCAAAAAAGAAGCTTATGCTCCTCCCCAAGCAAGCAAAAGGGCTAAACATTTATAATGACAGAAAGGTCTTTGACCCCAAGCAAAGAGAATATGATCCTCAAGCATAAACTAAGCATGATATAAGCATTTAAGCACAAATTGAGCATAGACAAGCATCTACTCATGAGAGAGGCAGTTTTATCATTTTCACAACCAAAATGCTATCTCATCATACATATATAGCAAAACCATCAAGAGCATAGCATTTACATCCACAAATTACCAAATATGCACATATCTCAACCATAGCACATCAGTGATCAATGTATATAAGAGAAGCTCAATCCTAGCTCAAGTGATCCAAAGATGGCTATCCTACAAGGTTTTGTACAGAAATTAAAATGCATGAAGGAAATGCAACAAAATGAACATATGACACATATATACATGAGAAGCTCCAAGACCCAGCTAAAAAGGAAAGCAAACCCCAAGCTCACCCCGCAAGCGAGTGAAAGTGGCTTGATCAAGCGGTTTGGTGAAAATGTTAGCTAGCTAGTCTTGGGTAGGGACATAGGATAAAGATATGTTTCCCTTCTCAACATTGTCCCTCAGGAAGTGGTACCTCACTTCTATGTGTTTCGTTTTGGAGTGGAGCACAGGATTTTTGGCTACGCTTATGGCACTGGTGCTGTCACAGAAAAGTGGAACCTGGGAGCACTCCTCACCAAAATCACTCATGGTATAGGTCATCCAAAGTAGCTGAGAACAACAACTAACAGCAGCTACATACTCAGCCTCGGTGGTGGACTGGGCTACACTCGATTGCTTGCGAGATGACCAAGAGACCAAAGGAGAACCAAGGAACTGACAACACCCAGAAGTGGACTTGCGATCCAAACGACACCCAGCGAAATCCGCATCAGAAAAACCATGAAGCCTGAGTGTCGAGGTGGCAGAGTACCACAGACCAAACTCAGGAGTGTAGTTCAAGTACCTGAAAATCCGCTTGACGGCCTGCCGATGTGAAGTCCTCGGTGAAGCCTGAAAACGAGCGCACAGACACACACTGAACTGTATGTCTGGCCTCGTCGCCGTCAAGTAGAGGAGGGAGCCGATCATGCTCCGGTACTCCTTCTGGTCCACGGGTTCGCCGTCCTCATCCGCGTCCAAAGCCGTAGTCGTACTCATCGGTGTAGTCAGCGGCTTGGAGTCGTTCATGCCAAACTTCTTCACCATGTCCCTGGTGTACTTCGCCTGATGCACAAAGATCCCGTCCTTGCACTGCTTGATCTGGAGACCCAAGAAAAACTGCAGCTCGCCCATCATGGACATCTCAAATTCCCTGCTCATGTCATCTACAAATCTGGCAACAAGATCATGAGAAGAGCCACCAAAGATTATGTCATCCACGTATATCTGAACAATCAAAAGGTCATTCCCATGCTTAAGGAGAAACAGGGTCTTATCAACTGTGCCCATCACAAACCCCTTACTCAGCAAAAAGCCTTTCAACCTACCATACCAAGCTCTAGGTGCCTGTTTCAACCCATAGAGCACTCTCTGGAGTTTGTATACACGGTGTGTGTATTTTTTACTCTCAAACCCGGGGGTTGCCTCACATACACTTCTTCCTCTATCACCCCATTCAAGAAAGCACTCTTGACATCCATTTGGTACAACTTGAACCCTTTAACCACGGCAAAGGCTAGAAGGATCCTAATTGCCTCCAAACGTGCCACAGGAGCAAATGTCTCCTCATAGTCTATCCCCTCCTTCTGGTTGTAACCCTGCGGCACCAACCTAGACTTGTTCCTCACAACTATCCCATTCTCACCCTCTTTGTTCTTCCACACCCACTTGGTACCTATGGGACGGCAATTTGGCGGTGGATCGACTAACACCCAGACTTGTTTTCTCTCAAAGTTTTCCAACTCCTCATGCATGGAATTCACCAAATTCTCGTCAGACAAAGCATGTCGAATATCTTTGGGCTCGAAAGAAGCAACAAACACAGAATGAGCGAAATGAGAAGTGTTCTTTGAACTCGACCGTGTAGTGCGTTCATGGAGGTCACCAATGATCATCGTCGGTGGGTGGTAAATCTGTACACGCCGGGGAGCCTCACGCCTGGACACCACCTCCCCCTCAGCAGCAGCCTCCACTCGAACAGCCTCAGTCGTAGTGGGTGTAGGGGATGGTCCATCATCGATCGTCGTCGTGGTAGTGGAAGTAGCATGTACTCAATCAGCCACGGGAGCACCACCATCATCATCATCCTCGTCTCCATCTCCATCCTTCTCAACCCCAAAGATCCTGGCACCAATTTCCTCATCACCTGCACACTCAAAAGTAGAAGAACTACATGGCTGTGTCTCGTCAAAGGTAACCTCGGAAGTCTCCATGGTTCGGTTAGTGTCAAGGTTGAGCACACGATATGCTCTAGAATGAATCGCATAACCAAGGAAAATACCATCCGAACATCGAGACTCAAACTTATCCAACTTGCCCTTCTTCAGAATGAAACACTTGCAACCAAAAGCTCTAAAGTGACTCACCTTGGGTTGTCTGCCATGCATCAGCTCATAAGAGGTCTTCTTCATAAAAGCACCAAGGAAGATGGGATTTGAGACATAGCAAGCAGTATTGACCGCCTCGGCCCAGAAACGCCTAGGAGTCCTATGCTCATCGAGCATCGTCCTGGCCATCTCACAAAGGGTCCGGTTCTTCCTCTCCACAACGCCATTCTGGCAAGCGACGTATGGAGAAGAGTACTGATGATCAAGACCAAGATCACTGCAAAAGGCATCAAAATGAGAGTTCTTGAATTCTGGGCCATTTTCACTGCGTATAGCTCGAATGGCATCACCATGTCTCTCATTCTTCAACATCAAGATCAAGTCTCGAACAAAGCCAAATGTCTCACTCTTATCCTCCAAAAAGAAAATCCAAGAGTACCTCGAAAAATCATCAACAACCACAAGAACATACCACTTCCCACCCGCAGAGCGAACACGAGCTGGCCCAACCAAATCCATGTGCAAGAGCTCACAAGGTCGCTCGGTCATGACAGAAGTCAGAGGGGCGTGAGAAGCGGCAATCATCTTTCCATGCCGACAAGAAGCACAAACCAAATCCTTCTCGAATTTCAACTTTGGCAATCCTCGGACAAGATCAAGACCACTCAAGCGGGAAAGCAACTCAAAGCTCAAGTGTCCCAACCTCCTATGCCATTTCCAAAGCTCGGCCGAAATGCCAGCAACAAAGCATCGAGGAGGACCAACAGACTGAGAAAAATCGGCACGAAAGATTTGACCCTCGGGGACGATCGTACAGACAAGATCGCCTCGAGAATCAAGCACACGAGAAGCACCTGACTTGAAATGAACCTCAAAACCTTCGTCAAGTAATTGAGATACTGACTACAGGTTAAAACCAAGTGACTTGACCAGGGCCACACTTCTTAAGGTCACCTTGCTACTCACCTTCACCATACCTTCCGCAAGCACTCGTCCGCTCCCATTGTCCCCGAAAGTGATGTACTCCCTCGTACTCACTGCGGTGAGGCTGGAGAACCACCCACGATCTCCGGTCATGTGTCTTGAGCAACCGGAGTCGATCAACCAAAAGTTCTCCAAGCCTCCCGCCTGAAATCAAAAACGAGAATGAGAATGAGCAACCGACTCAACACTAGGGTTAGTTCCAAAAGAGTCAAACCAGTGTCGAGCCATTTGCTCAAAAGAAGGGTTAGCAAAGTCCATCCTACCATAACCCCTAGGCGGAGTCCTCTCACGCCTACCACCAAAGGACCTGTCACGTCTCACAGGAGGAGTACGCGCACCACGAGGGGGAAAACATGGCCCGTAGTCCATCTGAGACCCAAAGCTCTGATCGTGCCTCCCAAACTCGTAACGGTCACGAGAAGGAGCACGCCGAGCCAACTCACCACGCCCAAACCCAACACGCCTATCTCTCTGATGGAACACACCTCCACCTCTACCTCCACGAGTGGGAATTGTCCTCACAAACACATCACCCCTAGGTAGAGGCCCTCTACGAGGCTCAGGCACACCACGAGCAAGGTGGTACCTGTCCTTGTTTGCCATCTCCCTAGCAAACCGCTCATCCCTCTTCCTTCAGAAACAGAACGCATCCTTGTGCCCATCCCTCCCACAATACTCACAATGGAAATGGACTGGCACTGGCTTAGGCTGTGGCTTCTCTGTGGGCTTCTCAACACCTTTCTCTCCTGACTTCCCCTCGAACACATTACCCAGGTTGCTCACAAACTTGATGGGTTTTTGGTAATTCTCTGTTTTCTGGGGGAACACTGGTGGGTCTGGAGTTGTGTCAAACTTGTTTCTCAAGTGGTTCGGCTTGGGTGCATATTTGTTCATGGGTATGATGTGGGATGGTGTGGGTGTCTCTCCAACTTTCTCTTCTCCCTCACCACTCTTCTCACCACACTTGTTAGCCCCCAACGCCTGACCATCAAACCTCTTGAACTGAGCCAACATCAAACTCAATTGTGGCTCATGCCCAGACAGCCAACTCATCAACTTCCTAAGTTCATCATTTTCATCCTGCAGACGATCAACATAGTGTGTAAGTTCCATGTTTTTCAAAGCATGCATCTCACAAGTTGAACATGATGTAGGAAGAGGAGCTTTCAATGCCACCTCAAGAGAAACAATCTTAGTGTGAGATTCATCTAGCCTAGCATGCAAGACAGGACATGAGGTACAAGCAACTAGTAAAGCTGGCCTAGACTTCAATTCATCACACTCCACCCTAACCATATCTAGTTCCTCAAAAACAGAGGCATGTTTCTCCTTGAGGGCAGTCAAGTCAGCAAGAAAAACGGAGCGATCACCACAATCAATTTCATCCGACACCACAGGAGCAGATTTCAAAGCAACAATCTCATTACGAGCATCCACAAGCAATGATTCAAGTTCAGCTACCTTGTCCTTAGCATCACCCAACAAGGACCTAAATTCCCTCTTCTCCTTGTTGGTCTTTCTAAGCACATCATCACAATTGTCAAGCAACTCATTCAGCCTAGCATTCTCCTCTAACAAGAAGTTGGGATCTTGTCGTACCTCTTCCTCGGAGTCGGAGTTCGAGTCCGAGCTGTGCCTCCCACCCTTCTTGGAGTGCGCCATGCCGCAAAAGCCTTGTGCGACGAAGCTCAAGCCGGTGATGTTCTTGTCCGTGTGCTGCTTGTCCTTGCGCTTCTCTTGCTCTTCCTCGCTACTCGAACTGGAAGAAGCATCGCTTGATGTCGAGTCGATGTCGCTCGCTCCGGCCACCATCGCTCGAGAGGTCTTCTTCTTGTGGCCGCCACTCTTCTTATGCCTTCTCTCGCCCTTGTCCTTGTGCTTGTCCTTGTAGTCGTTCCGGGACCAGTGCTTGTTGTAGTCGTGCTTGGACTTGCCCTTGTAGTCGTTCTTGATCTCCATGACTTTAGGGCATTCGGCAATGAAGTGCCCATGCTTCCCACACCGATAGCACATCCCCGAGCTCCGCCTTGCATTCTTGCGGTTCTCGTACATGCGCCCAAACCTCTTGCTCAACAGGGCGAGATCGTCCTCGCTCAGCACATCAAAGTCCTCATTTGGCAAGGACACAAGACAAGACAAAGAGAAACCACCAAGGTTAGCATTAGACCGTGATCCCGAGACAAGAGCCAAAGTATGAGGATCAGTGGGGCTCTCGCTCTTGGCTCTCAAGCCACGATCAACCTCAGAAGTCTTAAGCTTGGAAAATAGCTCATCCAACGTCAGCGTATCATACACGCTCGACTCCTCAATGGCCTCAGCCTTGGCACTCCACACAGACTGATCCAGGGCATGCAAAAGCTTGATAGCTTGATCATGGTCCGTGTATGGGAGCACTGTCACATTGGCCCTCATGTTGTTGACAATGCTAGTGAAACGCTGGAATATCGCATCAGTCGACTCGCCAGGGAGATGAGTGAAGTTCTCGTACTCTCTCCGGTAAGTGGAAAACAAACAGGCTTGCACTTGGGCATTGCCAACATGAGCATTTCTCAACTTGTGCCATATCTTTCCGACCACATTCTCTCCGTACACTCGCTCGAACTCCGAGGCACCGAGAGCACAGAACAAGTAATCAACGGCCTTGCTGTTGGCCTCAAACATGTCCTGCGATCCTGGAAGTAGAAAACTATTTGGGATGACATAATAATCATTCTGAGTGACCTCCCAGATGAGAGTTCCCTTCCCTCGCAAAAGTGCGCCCATGCGCCTCTCCCACATCGGGTAATTCTTGCCATCAAAGTGCGGAGGACCCGACCCCTTGTCGTAATTGTCCATCTTTGGATCTTAGACTGGTTAGAATCAAAAAGATCCGTAACCGGCTCTGATACCAATTGAAGGACCGAATAGGGCGACCAGAGAGGGGGGGAGTGAATGGGAGCCGATAAAAATTCTTCCCTAAGGTCGAACTCGGCCTATACCCCGATTGCCACTACACGAATCCGTGCACACCAGTGAAGCTCCAAACAAGGCACAAACAAGCCTAGAGAATCAACCAAGAAGCCTAGGAGCAAAGAGCGGAAGCACCGGACAAGAATCAAAGCAAAGGAAGCAAGTCTGCAACAGACCTGGCGGACAGTCCGTGGTGTACGGGCGGACTGTCCGTGAGGCCTGGGCGAACTGTCCGCAAGGGCCTTGCGGACTGTCCGCTAAAGCGGACAGAGCTACCAGAGACGCACCCGAAAAATCGGACTGTCCGTGAAGGACCCGCGGACCGTCCGCAAGAAAATCGCCCACGCGGACTGTCTGTGAGCCCCTCGCGGACTGTACGCCAAACTTCTTGCAACCAAAACCACGAGGCGAAACGGATCGAAACAAAGACGCGCAAGAACACAAAGAACACGGGACGAACCCTAGCCCACGCGGACTGTCCGCGGCTCACTTGCGGACTGTCCGCACCACACGGACATAGCAGAAAATGCCCGACCCCGCGAGGTCAACTCCATGAACTCATCACCGGATCTCCCAAACGCCAAAAGCTCTTGAGACAAGATTTGGGATAGATGATAAGCAACACAAGAGGAAGCTATGCCCCAAAAATCTCGCCCTCTAAGCCACTAAATCACCGGGAATCGCAAATCACACGATCTTCACCAAGAACATGAACTCCGGCCAAAAACTCACGAATCGAAGGCTCTCCACGGCATTTGAGGGGTCAAGATCACACACAAACATGCGCAAGGCATCCACCCATGATCCCCTCAAAGAAATCCGTGAGGAAACGCCCTCAAATCCCCGAATCAAGCGAAGAACGAAACTCCCCAAAAATAGCCTCAAAAATGACACGAAAATCACTAAGGACTAGGAGATCACCGGGACGCCGAATGCTTCCATACATCCAGAGGTCAGAGTCTGTACAAGAGTCTAGCCTAAGGAATCTAGAGGAAAATGAAGCAGTCCAGAAAAATCTACCGGGGGAGAAAGCCCTAGGGAGTAAGAGAGAGAGATGCCATCCACCTCTCCACTATTTATACGAAGTCTATCGGAGGGAGGTAAATGACCGTGCTACCCCTACTGCATAAAAGGAAGATACAACCCCTCAGGGGCATTTTGGTCAAGTCTTCATCAGATGGACACGCTTCCACCGCGGCTTCGCTTCACCTCGACGCAAACCCGCGATCACGCCACGTGCCCTCCGCCTCGAAGCTTCCCGAAGCTCCTGGATCACCGTCTCCGTCGCCTAGGGCCTCCGGGCTTGGTTTTGTGGCCCAAACCAAGAAACCGTCCACCTGATGGTTTTGTGGGCAAACCACCAAACCTCGCGTGCAAGCTTCGGGCTTCAACCGCTACCTTGCACCGGCCCATGTTCACGACTTCAGCCCGCCAGTCCTACACCGCACGGCTCGCACTTGACCCCATCGGCCACCGAGTCCATCGAACCAAGCCTACTTGCCTCTCCATCACCCGGAAGCCACCACGGCTCAGGCCTTTCGCGCTTGTTCTTCACCTGCACCGACACGAGTCAAGCCACAACCTGTATCTGCACACTTAGCCAAGCATCAGTCCACACAACGTGGTCAATCACTCATCACTAAGGAGCGACCCTCCACTGGTCCTCAGACACACCTGGTCCTCAGAGTGTTCCAAGGGTATCGTACCCGTGGAAAGGCAATGGCGGATATCTAGACTTGTGCTTTTGCACTAAATGTAAACAAAGAGATAGATATAGAAGACAACAGCTCAAAGGCAGGGGTAAGATAAATGATATGATAGGGGTAGTGTGACACACACTCTGATCTATCTCTACACTTAGCACACTATGGCTTAGGGGGGACATATGAAGCTAGCTCCAGTTTCTATGGTACTAAATATACAGAGTTAGATGATACAAGAGATAGGCATAAAGCATTGCATGAAAGGTAAGGTTCAGCACCCAAGTACAAATGGGGAGATAGTCCGCGACGACCAGCACTCTGCGAAACTATTCTTTAGACTCCTACAAGAATACCCCAGCGCGGAGGGTTTCAAAGGGTCCAACAGCTGTCACCACTGCGGCCTACCTCCATCGTTACGGGGGGCAAGCTCATAACTAACGTAGCCACACAACCCAGGCACCATGCATGCATTGCTGCTAGACTACACCCGGCCTAGGCTATTGTGACCCAGGGTGAGCCCACCAGAAGACTGGTCAACTTAGACCAAGTATCGTAGCTTGAACACAAACTTTAGGCAACACAACCATGCTATCAAACAAGATCAAACTAGGGCTAGTCATACGAACGGATACGAACTCTCTTATGTCTAGTTAACAAGATCAAAGGGTCGTGTTCGTGAAGAACACGAGCCTCTAACTTGTGAACAAACACATAAGGAATGAGTAAATCATCCTTCAACTGGATCAAAAGGTAGTGTTCACGAAGAACACGAGCCTCTAAATGATGAACAATGGATGAACTCAAGAACATATCAATCATATGATCTACCACAACTTTATATGAAATAGTTGAATAACTGAAGTAGATCAAAGTCATACATAGAAATAAAGATACAAGAGAACTCATACCTAGACTCCCATGTAGACTTGGAACCTAAATAAGAGCTACTCTAGCCTACCCCCTAGCCTTGGAAACTAAAAGTGAGAGGAGAGTCAAGAGAGATGTGTGTGAGAAATAGAGCCCCTCCCCTTTTATTTATAGGCAAGGCCCAGGCTTGCATCGGGCACCAAATGCCTCCAAAACACCCGAGATTGCAACAAGTGACCAATGACGAAGCACCATGTCGAAGGCCAGGATGTGGCGCCCCTAGATCAGTTCGGCCGATCCTAGGATCGGCCAAACATCTAGGGGGGCCCCACCTGGTGTGCTTCTTCGTGGTGGCAGCCAGGTGGGCCCTCTGAGCTTTCCCCGGTGCATGTCTTGTTTGATGGTGGTTTGGAATCCTAGGTGGGCCTATGGATCCTTGTGAAGTCCATGTGTCACTCTCTAATTTGTCGGTGAATGCCTTCTTTGGATCAGTGATGTGGATGCCACCTAGAATTAGTGTGGCAGCCACCTCCTCAGCTGAGTTGGCATGGATCATTCCATAGAAGGTGGGTTTCCATCTCTTTTTATGCTTAAATCACCTACATACAAATAATCTCCAAGGACAAGTGGAACTACAACATTCATACCAAAATGCAAGTAATAAATGCATATGCCTCCATTTATGGGAGAATATTGATGGCTGAAAGTGGTACTTAACAGCCATCAACAGCTGGAAGACGACGAGTTCCAGGCCGCAGTGCGTGAGCTCTTCCCGGAGGAGCAGTTGATCGTCAACGCGCAGGCCTGAGTCTGCATTCGTCGCTTGGTCGTGTCTGTATTGTTGTTTTAAATTGATGCAAACTTAGCAGTTTGGAATGTCCGGGGCTTAACCGACGTGCTAGATGTTCGGTGGTCCGCGAACTGGTAGCTTCAGAGCGCATCTCTCTCTTCTGTCTCCAAGAGACAAAGCTCGCGGTTGTATCCCCTCCATTATGCTTGATATGTTAGGTGTCGATTTTGACTATGTTGCTTTGCCTACGGTCGGCAGCTGCGGTGGTTTTTTGGTCGCTTGGCATAAAGACACGTGGCTCGTTTCCTCCCCATACGTGGGCTTTACCATGTTTCCGTTAAAGTGGCACTCCTCTTCGCACCTTCTCAGTCCTAGTGGCTCACCTTGGTTTACGGACCACAGACCAATGTGCACAAAATCTCCTTCCTCGACGAGCTCCGTGCTCTCCGACCTACTCGCTCTGGGCCTTGGGTTCTTTGTGGGGACTTCAACCTCATCTATCAAGCGGCTGACAAGAACAATGGTCGCCTCTCACATCGGATGATGGGTCGCTTCCGCCGCTTCCTTAGCGACCTCGAGCTCCTCGAGCTACACCTCCATGGTCGTCTGTTCACTTGGAGTAATGAGCGGTCGCACCCTACGCTTGAACGCATTGATAGAGTCTTTGTCTCCTCGGACTGGGAGCTGCTTTTCCCCTCCTTTGCTCTCCATCCTATCTCTTCCAGATGCTCTGACCACGCCCCCCACCTTCTACTCCTCGACAGTGAGATGCACCCGAAGAAACATTTCACCTTTCAGGCATTCTGGCCAAAGGTTGAAGGCTTCCTCGACACATGTGGTCGGGGCCGCAGCCCGACACGGACCCCTTATGGTTGATTGACCAGCTTCTGCGCGAGACGGTGAAGGCGCTGGTCAAGTGGAGCTCCAAGGCGATCGGAAGCTTCCGCTTGCAGATCCAGATGTCCAAGGAGGTTATTTTTCGGCCAGAGGTCGCACAAGATTCTTGGTCATTTTATCTTGAGGAGCTGGTGTTGAGATGTTTCCTCAAGCTTCGCTACCTTGGACTGACTTAGTTGCAGCATATGATCGCTCGGCAGAAGTCTAGTTTGAGGTGGCTCCGTGAAGGGGACGCGAATACTAAACTTTTCCACCTCTACGCCAACCACCGTAAGAGAAAGAACTTCATTCCTTCCCTTCTGATCGACGGTCGCTCTGTCCTCCGTGAACATGAAATGGCCGCTGCGGCCTTTGATTACTTCTACAGAATTTTGGGTGCCAGCCACGAGCGTTCGTGTGCGCTTGATTTGGCAGAGCTGGGGCTCCACAACTAGACCTTGAGAGCCTCGCCCACCCATTCTCCGAAGCTAAGATCTGGGAGGTGATCAAGGATTTACCCCTGGATAAGGCGCCCGGACCGGATGGGCTCACTGGTCACTTCTATAGGTCGTGCTGGTCGACCACCAGGGGTGACGTGCTGCGGGCGTTCAACGCGCTCTCTGATTTGGACGCTCGCAGCTTCCACCACCTGAATGATGCTCTCCTCACACTCATTCCCAAGAAGCCGGATCCGGTCACTCTCTCGGATTATCACCCCATCAGCCTCATACATAGCTTCAGGAAGCTTTTCTCCAATACAGTAGCCAACCGCTTCGCCCCCCACCTCCCCTCTCTCGTCTCACCAAACCAAAGTGCTTTTATCAAAGGTCGCCGCATTCATGATAACTTACGATATGTTCTTGGCACGGCAAGAACGCTCCCCAGTCGCAAGCTCCCTAGGATCATGTTCAAGATTGACCTAGCTAAAGCTTTAGATTCGATCGGGTGGGTCTTTCTCCTTGAGCTCCTCTCTGTGGTCGGCTGCCCACGTAGGTGGACCGACTATATCTCCATCATCCTTTCGACTGCCAGCACCAAGATCCTTCTTAACGGTGTCCCGGGGCAGCGGATCTGCCATGGTCGTGGCCTGCGCCAGGGAGACCCCCTCTCTCCCATGCTTTTTGTCTTGGTCATGGAATGCTTCCATGCCCTCTTCCGCCAGGCAGAGTCACGTGGGCTCCTCCAGGGGTTGGGCAGGAACATCCGCTTCCACGCCTCCCTTTACGCGAACGATGTGGTCGCTTTCTTTTCTCCGGTCGAGCTATATTTGAGGGTCGTCAAGGCAGTTTTGTCGCTCTTTGAGAGCGCCTCCGGCCTGGCGGCCAAGTTTGCGAAGAGCCAAGTGTACCACATTAACTACTCGGAGGACCACCTCTCCCTGGTTCGCTCTGTCCTCTCCTGTACCATCGCCGACTTCCCGTGCACCTACCTGGGCGTACCTCTCTCTATTAGGCGGCTGCCCGAGGCCGCCTTGCAGCCTTTGGTCGACAAGGTTGTCAAGCGTCTACCTCCTTGGCAGGGTAGACTTCTGAGCCATAGTGGTCGTCTAGTTCTAGCCAAGTCAACCCTCTCGGCCATCCCTGTGCATATTTCGATGGCGATAGCCGTTGCACCCTGGGCCCTGTGTGCGGTCGAAACTCTCATACGGGGCTTCCTTTGGTGTGGCACGGAGGTGGCATGCGGCGGTCGCTGTCTGGTTGCTTGGGTGAACGTCACCTGCCCCACGCGTTGTGGTGGCCTTGGCTTGCCTGACCTCCGCACCTTTGGGACGGTCCTTCGCCTGCGCTGGCTCTGGCTTGGACGGACTGTCCCCGATCGGACTTGGGCGGCTTTCCTCTTCTAGGTGGACCGGGCTACGCAGGCTTTCTTCGACGCCTCTGTCTCGGTTGAGGTGGGGGCTGGGGCTCGCGTGCTGTTCTGGGAGGACAACTGGATC
Source organism: Cenchrus fungigraminus (assembly GCA_036936925.1). NCBI lineage: Eukaryota > Viridiplantae > Streptophyta > Magnoliopsida > Poales > Poaceae > Cenchrus > Cenchrus fungigraminus. The sequence goes on along the minus strand of CM072773.1, from coordinate 92,371,351 downwards.
TCCGGTTGCTCCATCAAGTCTCTGGCTCCTAATCTTTGGGCAGCTGTCTCGCCGCGGATCCGGCGCTCTCGCGTAGTCAGGGAGGGGCTGCAGTGTGGCGCGGCGAGGCTTCGTTGGGTCGCTGACATCACCCACACTAGAACGGTGCAGGTTATCGTGCAATACCTTACAGTCTGAGACCTCTTGCAGCGGGTCAGGCTCACATCGGAGCCCGACAGATTTTTGTGGAAGTGGTTGCCCAGCGGTGTCTATTCTGCGACTTCGGCCTACTCCGCTCTTTTTCTGGGTCGCGTCGACATCCTCGGAGCTACGCAGATATGGAAAGTCCATATGCCAGGGAAGTGCAAGTTCTTCACTTGGATAGTCTTGCACGGTCGCTGCTAGACTTCTGACCACCTACACTGGGACGGTCTGAGGGACTCTAACACCTGTGCTCTCTGCGCATAGGACTCCGAGACGCTTGATCACCTCATCGTGGACTGTGTCTTTAGTCGCGAGGTTTGGTTCATGGCACTCAGGCATGTTCTACTCCAGGACCTTGCCCCGGACCGTCCCACAAGCTTCGCGGCTTGGTGGTGCTCCGCTAGGAAGCAGGTCGCCAAGGTTCGAAGGAAAGGCTTCGATATCTTTGTCTGGCTGGTCGCTTGGTCGCTTTGGAAGAAGCGCAACAAGCGCGTGCATGACAAGGAAGCTCTCATGCCGGTGGCTCTGGTGCCGGCAATTCTGGAGGATGCGAGATCGTGGGCGCGTGCGGACTTCCTTCCCTTAGCTCGTCTTTTAGGTGTTCGCCCGCTGAGGGCGGTGTAACTCTCTTTCCCGCTGTGTTTTTTGTTTTGTTGGGCTCGACTCCCTATACTCTGTGTGAACAACTTTTTTTGTCCTCTCTTAATGAAAACGTGCTTTGCACGTCTTAAAAAAATGGAACTACTCTGTATTCATGGACACATAACATGCAAAAGAAAGATTGTTTTGACTAAGATGAGAAAATTGTGGTCAAGGGGCTCTGGGGGCTCCCAGCTAGAGTTCAAATCCTGGGTGCGATACCATTTCGCTGTGGAGTACTCCCCTACAGTTATCTTTCAAAAAAAGATAAAATTTTTTTCAGAACAATAGATTACATAATTGTCATCTCAAAAATGATCCATTCATGAAAGTTGGATAAAGCTAAAGGAACACTTACCAACATAAAGAAATATATACAATGGCATTCACACGTAAATGGTAAAAGCAATATAATATCTAAAGAGAGGATAATGAGTATTTACTTTCATAGAAATGAAAAGTACGAAGAAATCCAGTGAAGAATATATTCCTTCTTCCCAAACATTGTATCTTTGTTATTGATTAATTTGATTATATGTTAAAGGTTTCAGTGTCACCCGAATCTCATATAATGCTATAGCATCGGCAAAGCTATAATATTCCAGGGACATGTGCAGAAAAGGGGGGGGGGGGGTGGGGGATCCTATTTTTCTGAAAGAATAGGTAAAACAGGCTTTACATATAGTTACAAAATGGCACTAGTTATGCGACACGAGATAAGAATATAATTCCCACTAAAATAAATTATGTTGGGTATGACAAAGTTGCAGTACAACCAACGGGCAATGTTTATGTTGGGACATCTTGCACGTGCCATCATGTACAATCCATGGCATACCATGTGTAGATACACCAAGAAATTAAAGAGAAAGAAACCATGGCATACTAGTTTTGTCTAGTGCAACAGCTCAGCATCCTCCACTACTCCTTACTCCCTCCATCCAAAATTACTAGTTTTGCTCTTTTCTAGATACATTCATTTTATTATGCATCTAGACATAATTATATATATAGGTGTATACCAAAATAAATGATAAAGCCAAGCATGAACTTTGAGGGTAAGTACAACAATGTAGACGGCTGTTGTCTATTTGACACACGTAGACAGCTAAATAGACAGTTTGTACAATGATTCGTCTGTTTAGATGTCTGCAAGACATTTAATTCATCATTTGACACATAAACCATTATGATCATGTGCACATTTGATCTTTGTAGTCATTTTGATGCTCAATTGAGATATAATGCATGATATTGAATTAATTCACAATTGGTTGCTAGTGGAGCACATTGGACTACTAGTGGAGCACTAGTAAGATGCATGCACAACTGCAGTGCCTCATTCGCAACAGGCCTACCAAATTCACATTCACCATTCAGGAAAAAAAACATGCCTACCATATTCAAGTGTTTGATCACATTCAGATAACAGTAGCACCTGGACTCACATTCAGGTAACAGCAACTACCAAATACTGAAACTTAGCAATATAGGTTCAGAAAACTAGTATGAAACAGGGACAGAAACAGGTATGAAACTTAAGTTGTTATTCAGATTTGCATACAGTTAAGAGCAAAGCGGAACCTCAAACTAGAATGGAAGTCCTCATAGCAGTAAACAGATAGCATTCAGAGTTTCGCTATATTCAGAAGATAGGATCAGTAAAGACAACATCGACAAAAATCCTAAAACTTAAGTAAAGACAACAGCCACCAAAATGCTGAACCGCAGGAAATAAAACAGCCACCATATGATGAACCTTCAGGAAATATACCAGCCACCATATATATGCTGAACCTTCAGGAAATAAGCATGCAGATTTCAGAATTGTACAAGTTAACACACAGGATCAGGAAAATGTTCAGTAAAGATAACATGCAGATTTGATGAAATAAATAGAAATTGCATGCATTTCATAATAGTTTACATATTCAATCAGTTTCAATTTGGATGATAATTCTTCTTAAACCTTGTAACAGTAATCTTAACTCAGTAGTTAGCTTGATTGATCATCCTTTGTCTAAAGAAAATGTAGCGAACATGGCCTCATATGCCATTTGTTCATAGCTTAATTTTGGTGATTAATGACAACATGATCAATGGGACTAACCATATTGTCTAGCATGTCTTTGTAGACACTTCTAGGTCCCAAAGATGCAAAAATAACATATGCCAAAATGAGAAGATAGTAAATTTTTCAAGGGTAAAAACCGTGGAAGAAAAAGAAAAGAAATGCCACCGTCGGATGAACCGACGGTGCCCTTGGAAGCGGCGTCGGTGCAATCACCGGATGAAGTAGTACACTGCGGGAAGACTCAACTCAACATGATGATCACCGGATCAACCGACGCCCCCTTTTCTAGTTGAGCCGGATGAATCAAAAGACCAAGCCTACAAAAATGAGTAGTACCGGATGAACCGATGGGTGAGCAGCGGTTCATCCGACGGTGTCAGATAAGCTAACAGAGAGGTCCGGGTGCGAAGCTCTTCAGCACCGGATGAACCGATGGACATAAGGGTTTCAGCAGCGGTTCATCCGATGGCCGCGTGTTTGCTACCAGAGAGGTTTTGGCCACGAGCCTATCAGCACCGGATGAACCAACGGCTAGGAAAGAAGACCGTCGGTGCAAGCGTCGGAGGATATGTGTCAGTGGAAATGCAACGGCTAAGTGACGTGGAGGGCACCAGATCAACCGACGCTTGGGAAAGTTATAGCGGCGGTTCATCCGACGGTACTAGTTTCAGTAGCTTTTAGCCAACGGCTCTTTGGACGCCTTAGGCTATTTATACCCTCTCCACTCACCCATTTGGAGTTGCTGGAGTGTGTGGAAGTGCAGAGGAGTTCAAGACTCATAGAAGATCATATCCAAGCCATCCAAGTACCAAATTGCTCATCTATAGACTTGCACATGCTTTGTGTGTGTGCTTAGTGTTAGGTTTAGCTTAGAGCTAAGTGAGTGCAAGGTGTGCCTACCTTGTGAGGTGATTCTCGAGTGGATCAAGTTGTACGAGGTGCGCCGGAAGCCTTGGAGCCTAGGTGGCTCTCCGGCAAACGTCTTCGACCCTCCGGCTTGGTGTGGAGCGGCGATGACACTTTGTGCGGGGGACGTGGAGACCCCCTTCGCTTCGTGGAGAAGCTCCTTAGTGGAGGCGGCATCAAGGTGACCAAGGGATCTTGGCGAGTGCCTTAGTTGCGAGCCTTTGTGGCAAGTCAAGTGGTGCTCTTGGGAGAGACTTGGTGACCGGGGAGCAATACTCTTGTGTAGAGTGCTTCAACAACGTGGACTAGGGGTGGCTTAGTGCCTACTGATACCACGGGATAAATCGCGTGTCAAGAGTTTGCTTCCTCTCATCCCCCTTTACGTTTCCGCATTACATTCTTACAATCCTTGTTTGCCTTTACTTACCTAGAGTAGTATCTTGCTAGGATTGGCTATAGGTTGCAAAACTTGTTTTGGGATGGGAGTTTCACACTAGAACAACCTAGTTGCACATCTAGATAGTATGTTCTAGTTTATGTTTGATGCAAATAGTGATAAGCCATAGGTTAAGGTTTTAAGTTGCCTAATTCACCCCCTCTCCCTCTTAGGCTACGGGCATCCGATTCCTTACAAGTGGTATCAGAGCCGGGACTCACTTCCTTCACAAGGATTCACCAATTCGATTGGCAATTTGTGAAAACCGGCTCATTGGATCGGTTAGGCTTCACCGCCTAGTAAGTTGCTCTTTAGAGGATGAAAGGGGTGGATACCTTAGGTTTGGCTCCACATTTCGATGGCACGGGCTACTCTCGTTGGAAGGTCCTTATGGAAGCTTATTTACAAGCTAAGGATCTTGATGTTTGGAGGGTCACCCATGAGGGTGTTATAAATGGTACTAGGAAGGAGAAGCAATTTGATGTTATTGCAAAGAGTATCATTTTATCCTCTCTAGATGTAGGTGTTTTCAATAGAGTTTTTACTAGTGAAAATGCTCATGTGCTATGGAATACCATCAAGGAACAAAATGAGGGTTCAAAAGAAGTTGCTAATGAACGCTATGGTTGTCTCCTTGAGGAATTCAATAGCTTTAAGCAAATTGAGAATGAAAATGCCGAATCTATGTACTCACGCCTAAATGTTCTTGCCAATGAGATTAATGCTTTAGGTGTGAAGAACATCACGGACATGAGCATGAATCGCAAGATCCTTCAAAGCCTCCGAAAGCCCGATTATGACTTGGTGAAAGCTATCATCTATGAGAAGAAGCTTGAAGAGTTGATGCCTTCTCAAATCTTGAGCAAGATCATGGCACATGAATTTCAAATCATGCCCAAGTCCAAGAAAGCTTCCAAGGATGAGCTAAAGACAAAGGAAGAACCAAAAGTTGAGCTCAAGGCAACACCCCAAGAGCCATCTTCTCCAACCGCAAGTCATGCTCTCTCAAGCCGTCAAGAAAGCTCAAGCGAAGATAATGAAGGCGATGACGATGAAGGCTCCTCAAGTGATGAAGAGGTCGAGTCGATGGTTGCCATGTACGTGAAGAAAATCTTCAAGTATGTGAAGAAAGTCAACATATACGGCTACAACATCCACTTGAGAGAAGGGCGTCATCATCAACACATCAAGTTCACCAAGATCAAGCGCAAGCCCAAGAAGAAGGTGGTCAAGGAGAGGAAGCCAGCAAGAAGCACTCACCGCCGTCCGTGAGTGGATAAGTGGTGGAGAATCAAGTTCTTGTAGCTCAAGTGATGAATCAAGCAAGAACTTCACCACCCGCTTCATGCAAGGTCCCCTATCGTCATCACACATGTGCCTTATGGCCCAAGGTATGGAAAGCAATGTGAGTGATGATGAATCCGACACCACCTCAATTGATGATCTTGTTGAGCTAGTAAATGAGCAAAAAGGGATGCTAGAAAAACAAGCTAATGAAATTAAAGAACTTAATGCTCTCAATGATCTTAGTGCTACCCTTGCTACAAATTATGAACATTTGTTGTGCAAATTCAAATTGCTTAGCAAGGAGAATGAAGAGCTAAAATCTAAGCTAGAGAGCATTAAGATTAAAACTAGTGATTCCTTTGAGCTTAATGAATCATCTATCCCTTGTGCAATTCCTATCTCCAAGGTAGATGCTTCAACTTCTTGCATTGATTTAATTGATGAATCTCGCTCACCATCTTGCAATGAGAATGTTAAGATTATGAGCATGAAGAATGATGAGCTCAAGCAAGAAGTGAAATGGCTCCGAGAGAGGTTGGTTAGCTTGATGGGCAAGGGCAAGAACAATGAAGAACAAGAAGAAGCCTCTCAAGACATGAAGAGCAATGTCCAACCTTCTCAAGATAACCGTGATGACATGGTGAAGAAGCTTGAGAAAGGATCAATCGTGACTTGCTACAAGTGTCATGAAAAAGGGCACAAGTTCTACAAATGCCCTCAATTAATCAAGAAGATGGACAAGGGTGAGAAGAAGAAGATGAACACCACCATCAAGAGCTCTCTCATCTACACCAAGCCCAACTGCAAGAACAAGACCAAGAGCAACTCCTATGTCATCAAGAAGAAGGCTAATGGCAAGGTGGTTGCACACATGGTGGGGAAGATGAAGGAGTGGGGTTGGAACCAACCCATTTGGGTGCCCAAGGAAGTCATCACCAACATGAAGGGGCCTCAAATGGTTTGGGTTCCTAAGGCCACGTGAAGGCCATGAGTTCGGGGACTTGGGAGGCTTGGCACAAATAAGAAGTGAAGATTCAAGTCTAGAAGCCAAGCTTGCTAGATTGGACATGTGTTGCCCAAGTTCCCCGGTTAAGGTAATAGAAACTAGAACTTATCTCATGTATCATTGTAGCTCCATTGCCTTGTTTAGGTTGCATTTGTTGCTATGCCTAGTTGTTTACATATGGTAGGTTGCTTGTGTCATGTGCTAACCCATGAGCAACCTACATGGTTTGATTAGTGTGTAGGAAAGCTACACTTGTTTCTTTCATGATGCATGTCTTCATGTATATCTCTTTGCATCATGAGCAAGCTATAGGGTTAGCTTCCCTTTTGTTGTCATAAACAATGTGCATACATTTGGTTGGTGATTCAAACACTAAATGCACACATTTAGGGGGAGCTCATCCTATGGTTTGTTTGAGGGACTAACATTGTTTTAAGCTTATTTTGTGTAGTCCCTTGGTGACGCGTTCCGGTGCGGTACTTCATTCTAAGAGAATGCTATTTCACTCTAAAGTGATCTAACATCTTGAAGTGAGTGAATATAGCAATATGAGCTTCATGCTATTGAGTCATGTCCTTGCAAGCTTATGTCTCTATATAAGTTCAAAGGCAATAAACTCATACATTCCTAATCCTTGTGGTACCCCAATTGTCTTCTTTGCAAGCTTCTTTCAAAATGGTGTCATCTCCAAGAGATATCATTTTCAAGCGGCTCATCTCAATGTGGTGCCAACAAGGTATAGAGGAAGAACCCCCGGAGGTATGCAATGCTCAAAATCTACAAGCGGTAATGTTACAAGAACCCTCTTGTCTTATCTCTTGTCTTTTAAACTACCTCCTTGCATGATATGCTCTAAGCTTTCTTATCTTACAAATGTTTGTAGTTGTGCACTTGTTTTTCACACTATCTTTTTGTGCACACACTTAGGGGGAGCTTAGTTTATATAATGCTAGTCTCATGAGCTTGTGATCCACCTTAGTTATTCACACATGTGGTATCTTCATTGATATCATACATATGGATCATGGTTCATGCGGCTTTCTCCCTTGAATTTAACATTTCTCCTTGAGCTATGATTGCTAGGACTTGCTAAGTTTCCTTTGGAGACTCTTTTGTTTTGGACACTTTTTGGAGATTTTATTCCAAAGGGGGAGAATTTGGAGCCAAAGCAAGCCATGTTTCCAAATGGGGAAGTAGCAAACTATATGTCAAGAGAAGATCATGAAAGAGGGAGAACACATCTAGGGGGAGTTGGTTGATGGTAAACATCCAAGCAAGTGTAAGTGGTTCAATTTTGTCAATTTTTGCAAATTTATGCTTGCTTTGATTGTGTTGTCATAAATCACCAAAAAGGGGGAGATTGTAGCGAACATGGCCTCATATACCTTTTGTTCAAAGCTTAATTTTGGTGATTAATGACAACATGATCAATGGGACTAACCATATTGTCTAGCATGTCTTTGTAGACACTTCTAGGTCCCAAGGATGCAAAAATATCATATGACAAAATGAGAAGATAGTAAATTTTTCAAGGGTAAAAACCGTGGAAGAAAAAGAAAAGAAATGCCACCGTTGGATGAACCGACGGTGCCCTTGGAAGCGGCGTCGGTGCAATCACCGGATGAAGTAGTACACTGCGGGAAGACTCAACTCAACATGATGATCACCGGATCAACCGACGCCCCCTTTTCTAGTTGCGCTGGATGAATCAAAAGACCAAGCCTACAGAAATGAGTAGCACCGGATGAACCGATGGGTGAGCAGCGGTTCATCCGACGGTGTCAAATAAGCTAACAGAGAGGTCCGGGTGCGAAGCTCTTCAGCACCGGATGAACCGATGGACATAAGGGTTTCAGCAGCGGTTCATCCGATGGCCGCGTGTTTGCTAACAGAGAGGTTTTGGCCACGAGCCTATCAGCACCGGATGAACCGACGGCTAGGAAAGAAGACCGTCGGTGCAAGCGTCAGAGGATATGTGTCAGTGGAAATGCAACGGCTAAGTGACGTGGAGGGCACCGGATGAACCGACGCCTGGGAAAGTTATAGCGGCGGTTCATCCGACGGTACTAGTTTCAGCAGCTTTTAGCCAACGGCTCTTTGGATGCCTTGGGCTATTTATACCCCCTCCACTCTCCCATTTGGAGTTGCTGGAGTGTGTGGAAGTGCAGAGGAGTTCAAGACTCATAGAAGATCATATCCAAGCCATCCAAGTACAAAATTGCTCATCTATAGACTTGCACATGCTTTGTGTGTGTGCTTAGTGTTAGGTTTAGCTTAGAGCTAAGTGAGTGCAAGGTGTGCCTACCTTGTGAGGTGATTCTCGAGTGGATCAAGTTGTACGAGGTGCGCCAGAAGCCTTGGAGCCTAGGTGGCTCTCCGGCAAACGTCTTCGACCCTCCGGCTTGGTGTGGAGCGGTGAGGACACTTTGTGCGGGGACGTGGAGACCCCCTTCCCTTGGTGGAGAAGCTCCTTAGTGGAGGCGGCATCAAGGTGACCAAGGAAGCTTGGCGAGTGCCTTAGTGGCGAGCCTTTGTAGCAAGTCAAGTGGTGCTCTTGGGAGAGACTTGGTGACCGGGGAGCAATACTCTTGTGTAGAGTGCTTCAACAACGTGGACTAGGGGTGGCTTAGTGCCTACCGATACCACGGGATAAATCGCGTGTCAAGAGTTTGCTTCCTCTCATCCCCTTTATGTTTCTGCAATACATTCTTGCAATCCTTGTTTGCCTTTACTTACCTAGAGTAGTATCTTGCTAGGATTGGCTATAGGTTGCAAAACTTGTTTTGGGATGGGAGTTTCACACTAGAACAACCTAGTTGCACATCTAGATAGTATGTTCTAGTTTATGTTTGATGCAAATAGTGATATGCCATAGATTAAGGTTTTAAGTTGCCTAATTCATCCCCTCCCCCTCTTAGGCTACGAGCATCCGATTCCTTACAGAAAATAATTAGCTTAACAAAGAATTTAGCTTCTTATTAAGGTAATGTAAGTGAACTGCTAAGCAATTATGCCTTGTGTCACTGAACTCGTATGCAACTATGCCTTTTGTAAATCAGGAGTTGTATATCAGCATTCAACTATCAGGATTTGTAAATCAGGATCTTAACACACCACCTTAACATCTATGGCTTAAGATTCAACACCATTCAGTATCCTAGATCTACAGTCAAAAACAGTAATCGATTGAAGGGAGGCAGTACGGCAGTGCCTGCTGCCGAAATGGAGCCTTGCTGCTCCACTGTGACGGACGCACGGGCCAGGGCCTTCCTCGTTGCCGTCGCTGCGACATTCCCCTTCGATTTCAAAGTCTATGCAGCCCCCTTCCGTTGGCGCAGCTCCGCGACCTTCCGCCCCCGTGTCGCATCTGCCTCTAGCAAAGCACGGACCGCTGCTACCACGTCTACCTATTCTTAACGCATCGCCGCCGGATGTAGGAGAGGGGAGGGGAGGGTCTGGGGACCTGGGGGAGCAACCGGGTTTTATCCGAGAGAAATTGGCGCGAAGGGAACTTTGTGACACCTTCTTCTCACGCGGCCGTGCCAAATTCCTCGCCGCCGCAGTAGATCGACCTCCATCGTCGTCTTGGATAGCGAGTCCGTACAACGGTCCTGGAGCGGGCGGTATTGCCTCGGAGCACGCCTGCCGTCTGTTGGGGGGGTCCGAAAATCGGATGGGATCCCCGAACTCAAGATACCGAAACAAACACACGAAGGTAAGAATGAAAGGGGGGACAAGGAATCCCCGAAAGCCTGTACTCGCCTCAAAAGTTGTGAACCCCTTTACACGTGCCCTTGGACCTCCTTTTATAGGGAGACAAAGGGACTTTTACATTCCGAGATTACCCTCGAATCTAGAGAATATTCCTAGTGTGAACATGTACATGAATGTGTTTTACATCCCGTGATTTGCGGGGCTGATTTCACACATTTACAAGCCTGCCACTAGTTCACACTTCAAACCCGAACTTTTTGAGATGACGTCTTTGACTTGGCTCCCTATCGACTCCCGAAACCTCATTCATGAAGATCATCACATATCAAGACTTACGAACTGAGATCCCTTGGGTTGCCCGAAGTTCGCAAGTTCATGATTTCCTGAATTCGCCAGGTCCCAGACGTCCTGAAACAGAGAGCAGGCTTGCGATACAAGGTTAATTCGGCGATTATTTCGCATGATGTTAGAAGATCAGCGAATCATGTAAAATCAACAGAACACCTCTACGAATGTTTCCTTGCCACGAAACAGATTTTCCGCCCTGAGGCATATTCACGAAAATATTCACAAAAATATTCACGAACTCGGCAACTTCGACGTTTCGAGGGTGAAAGGTTTTTGCCCAATTCCCCAACACTAGCCCCTCGGGGAAGCGGGTTGACTCCGACGATCCGTTTCCACGAAAAATATCCCGAATTCTAGTAAAAAACGTCACCCTCGGAACGTCGGAGTGGACACGCATCCCCCTGAAAACTCGCAACAGTCATATCGAGGCGGTTTCTTGAAACTACCCCCCCTCTCCCTATAAATAGAGGGTGGGTGCAGTAAGTTTTTTCACCGTTCCATCGCTTTCTTCTATAGTTTCAAGGCATTTTCGCGGAAGAACTCTTCGTCTGAGGACATCTGAAGCTCGGCGAATTCTTCTGTTTTCGAAGGTATTATTTTCTTCTTTCTTATACACTTTTGTTATTAGTCATATATTTTGGTATATTTTTGTTTCTTATGAGTTGATTCACGTTTCGTATTTTCCTTATTATCAAGCAGGTGGCTCGTACCAAAAGCACTGCTAGACCCATGACTTCGGAGGAATTAGCCGCTGCTGGTGTCCCGCCCAGTGAGGAAAACGTTCGTGATTCTGAGAACGCTCTGTCTCGCACAGATGACCCTGTTGCTGAAACCGTTCATGATTCTGGTAGTCACGAAGACGGTGAGATAAGATCTGATGGTGAAGAGGATCTCTCCAACGTCGATGCTGATGTGAGTGATCTTGTTGTCATGAAGACTAAGTCTTATCCTCCGGCCTTCGTGTTCGGCGAATCAAAAGTTACAGCCAATCTTATCAAGGAGTATGAGGGAGCCGGGTTTTTCCCTGTTGGTGATGGACGCCCTCCCTCTAGCGAACAAGTCCCTGCTCCCGAAGCAAACGAAGTTGTTGTTTTCAGAGATTTTTTTACTTGTGGACTCAGATTCCCCTGTGATCCCCTTCTGCCTTGCATACTTGAGAAGTTCTTTGTGAAGATGCATCAGTTGACGCCAAATTCCTTCTTGGAACTTTCAAAGCTCTTCTGGATCATGAAAACCTTTGAGTGTAACTTTGGTGCCGATATCTTCGCTCGTTTGTTTGACCTTGTGATCGAGAAGGACATTATTAAGCTTGACGATGGGAAGTACTATGATGCGCACTACGCATGTTGTACTTTTAATACGCGAAGACAAAATTCACGAAGGGGTCTCAACCGGATCCAACTTGCACCCTGCAGCAAGACCAACCTTTCCAAAGATTGGAGCTCTTACTGGTTTTACGTGAAGGTGGACATGTCTAAGGTTTCTGGCTACACCGGGCCAGCTTACCCCTTCTATTCGCCAATGGCGCCAGTGACTGCAGTGTGTACCGCTTCATACAACAAGCGTGTTGCTAACTTCGAGAACTGCGAAAATGCTTTTTTGTTGGCCAGCACCATTCTCGGCGGTCGCGATGTCCTTGAAGAGTTTATTGCAGCCGAAGTTTGGCCCATATCTGCTATATGGCGGCCTGCTAGTATCGTTTCCTTGAGTGTGGATTGGGCGACGTAGCAAGTGCCTTTTCCTAGATTTAACTTGCGACTTAAAGAAGGCCAAAGTGTCGAAGACTTTATTTCCGAAGTCGAGAAAAAAGTTGATACCATGGTTGGCGAGTCAACTCTTAACGAGTACAAGTCTTTCAAAGCCCTTGTGAAGCATAAGAGAAGAGTGAATCGAGTATTTTCTGAGCTTGGTGCTGAGACTGCACTTCGCTCCCGTCCTCCGGGCGTTGATAAGAAGGTCCCAGCTGTTGCCGTTGCAGTTTGTTCGGCTGCTCCTCCCAAAGCTCCACGGAAAAAATCTTTGAAGAAAGGAAAGGGAAAGAACGATGCAGGGGACATTTCTTCTGTTACTATTTGTCCTGAGAAGACTAAGTCTCTGGAGTCTAGCAAGAGAAAACGGAAAGCCTCTGAAGATGTTTCTGATGCTGAAGTTCAAGCGGCTTCAAGTCTTGCTCAGCTGGGCCAGAAAAAAGCTAAGAAAACCGTAAAGAAGATCGCTGTTGCCACAGTTCAGCGTGTTCCTTCGGCTTTCTCTGACGATGAAATCACTGAAGAAACCCTTCCCACAGGTTTCTCCTCTTTCTTATGGTGTGATTTGAGATTTGGCGTTTGTCGCAACTATAGTCCAGGTTCTGAGAATGAATTTGTTGATGTTGAAACTTTTTCAGAGGATATGCTCGAAGTTCAGGCTGCTCCTGTTGAGTCTGCTTCTGAAATTGGGGCCGGTACTTCTCAGGCTTTTGCTTCCAAGGACAAGGCTTCCCCGGAATTCACTAAAGATCTAGAGCTGACTGTTCAAAGAGGCGATGATCCTATCGAAAACCCTTCTTTGATTGAGGGGCGCGAAGAACTTCCCGAAGGTCAAGATCCTTGTCCTTCAATTACTGCTTACAACGAAAGCTTTGGTACGTCTTTTAGAGGCGAATTACTAAGTGTTAGGGGTGAAGTGGTTGATTAGGATGATGACGCTCCTAAATTTGCCTTGCTATGGACATCCCCTGAATTTGTGCATGAAACAGGAGAGGGAGTGCCGAAGAAAAAAACTCGGTTGACTGGCGAGGCATCATCCGTTGTTGAAAAGCATTCCTCTGTTGTTGAGAAGCACGTCTCCTCGTCTGTTCAGAAATCTCTGACGATTTCTGAGCCCGCAAACGAGATTCCTTTGATAAAGTTGAACCCAGCAGGTTCGCACATTTCTTCCATCTCTTTGTACTCTGATGGTTTCTTTTTATTTCTTGAGTTTTTGTTACTTTAGGCTTTATATCTTTCTCAGTTTTCGAAGAGAATGCTCGGAAACTCTCATCTTCGGAGCTTGCCAGTTTTCAGAAGACTTATGACTTTAAGGCATCAATTGTTGGCAGGGTGGTCTCTGAACGGCTCCTTGAAAAGGATGAGGTTATTAAGAAACTCTCTGGCGAATCTAAGAAGCTAAAGCGCGAACTCAACAAGAGTCAAGTTTCAAGTATTGAATTAGAGCAGCGGATCTCTGAGCTTGCTGACTCTCTGAAGAAGTGTCAAGATGAAAAGAAACTTGCTGAAGCTACCCTCAATGATTCAAAGAAAGATCTCGAGAAGCTAAACAAGACTCATGAAGATGAACTGAAAATGATCGAAAACCTTCGCAAGGATTCTGACAAGAATGCTAAAACTGTTGATGAGCTTCGTGTTAGCAATGCTGAGCTTTCGACAAAGAATTCTGATCTTGCAAAGACTCTGAGCAGTAAAGAACAAAAGATTCAAGATCTTGAGAAGGCCTTATCCGAGCGAAGCAAAGCTTCAGTACAGGATGTTGATGAAATCAAGAAAAAATTGAAACTCTTATTCGAAGAGTACAGAGAGGCCCTAAAAAACTTTGGTGTTCGTCCCGGCCCCTTCCCCGAAAGCGAAGAAATCTCTGATCTGATGGATTGGATTGAAGCAGAGTTCCATGCTCTTCCCGATGTTATTTCAGGAGCTAGCGACTTCGCGGCTGCTTTTTCAGTAGAGAGTATTCTAAAGCTTCTCTACGATTTCGATTGCGTTGATCTCGTGAAGTTTCGTGAGAAACTTTCGCACTTTCCCGACGCCGGGAGCACGTCGATTATTTGCCCCAACGAAGACGTCCAGGCTATAAAGATTAAATTTGCAAGGGAGTTTTGGTTTGCAAGCGGCAAGGAGTTCGCTAAAAAGATTGCTCGCGCAAAGCTTGACAAGGTTGGTTTTGGGAAATCTTGCCCGATTTTTGACACCTCATGGATGTTTCTATCTTGATTTTTATTAACTCTTCCCTTTTTTTTTATGTTTCTTCAGATGATTCAGAAAGAGGAACGTGGTAAAGCTGCAGAAAGCCAAGAATCACCCTCCGGATCTGAAGAAGATGACGATGCTACTGATGATGAAGATGGTTCGGAGGAAGCTGGCATTGGTGACGGCAGCAGCAGTGGTGATGGTCAAGACGACGGGGGTGAAGAGAGCTCCGATCGTCAAACTAGCTCCCCGAAGGTTGACATCGATGGATGAAATTACACTTGTCCGAACATTACTCTTGATGTCGAAAACTATATACTTGTATATTTGTGGGCTGCGAGCCCCCTTCCGAACTTTTGTCTTGTAAATTTTAACCTACGAAGGTCCTGCAAGGTGGGCCTGTGCAGGATGTGATACCTTTGCGAATCCATCGCCAGGATCAAATAGTTAGTGGTGAAGCTTGGCGATTGTACAAAGAAGCTAATCCTGGATGCAGATTTACTGACTTTTGGGCCGAATGTTGTCAGTATTATTCGATGCGTAGTTTTCAACTTAGTTGGTTTTTCCTTCAACGAGACGGTTATGCTCTTACCAGCGAAGCCTCGAGTTTGCGGACCTTGGTGAAGACGGAGCCCCTTAGCCCTACAACTGGCGATTGTAGCCTCGCTTATGCTAGTGATATTGCCGAAGAAAGGGGTCGTAAACCAGGTCGTATCGTCGAACTTCCTTTCTGAAATTCTCAGCTCTTGGAAGCTTTGTAATTTTGATTTTATGAAATTTTGTATGAAACTAAGGCAATAAGCTCGTTTTTTAGGAAAAAATGTCACCCTCCCCACCTTGCTGTTTTCATGCAAAATTTCGTGGATGCCTGAGAATTGATAACTCCTTACGAATGCAGGTCGACAAAATTTGTTTCACGAATTTTGTGGACTTGCGCCCGCTTGGCATACTTGCCCTGGTTGATATCGCAACCTTCAGTTGCTTCAACCATCCTTTATGAACTCCGACCTTCGGAGATGATTGAGCCCCTTGGCCATTGGAAGAAGATTTTCCTAAAAAAGTTCGTATAACTCTTCATGAATCTTCTCTACTATTCTTATTTGTTCTTTCAACCGAGGTAACTTTGACTTTTACTTTATAACTTTTCACACATAAAATTCCGAACAGAAACGCTTGTATTTTTTGGGCCACAACCTTCAGTTGTTCCCGAGCTTTTGGTAGGATGTCCCTTCAAGGTGGGATCTAGGCCACAACTTGTTGTTGTCTCTGGCCTTTCAGTAGGAAATCCCTTTTAAGGTGGGATTTAGGGCACAACTTGTTGTTGTCTCAGCCCTTTCGGTAGGAAATCCCTTTAAAGGTGGGATTTAGGCCACAACTTGTTGTTGTCTCTGGCCTTTCGGTAGGAAATCCCTTTTAAGGTGGGATTTAGGGCACAACTTGTTGTTGTCTCAGCCCTTTCGGTAGGAAATCCCTTTTAAGGTGGGATTTAGGCTTTCACGGAGCCTTTGGCTATCAAGGAGCCTCTTTCACAGAACTTTTCTTTTCTTTTCTTTAATCTCAGCTTTCACGGAGCCCTTTCACGAATTCTTCTTTCACATGATGGAATTCGGGCTATAACGGAGCCTTTTCTCAAGAACTTTTTCTTTCTCACGATGGAACTTCTTTCTCACAATGGAACTTAGGCTATCACGGAGCCTTTTCACGAACCTTTCTCATGATGGAATCTAGGCTATCACGGAGCCTCTTTCACGAACTTTTCTCATGATGGAATCTAGGCTATCACGGAGCCTCTTTTACGAACTTTTCTCATGATGGAATCTAGGCTATCACGGAGCCTCTTTCACAAACTTTTCTCATGATGGAATCTAGGCTATCACGGAGCCTCTTTTATGAACTTTTCTCATGATGGTTTTATGATCTTTTCTCATGATGGAATCTAGGCTATCACGGAGCCTCTTTCACAAACTTTTCTCATGATGGAATCTAGGCTATCACGGAGCCTCTTTTACGAACTTTTCTCATGATGGAATCTAGGCTATCACGGAGCCTCTTTTACGAACTTTTCTCATGATGGAATCTAGGCTATCACGAAGCCTTTTTCACGAACTTTCTTTCTCACGATGGAATTCAGGCTATCACGAAGCCTTTTTCATGAACTTTCTTTCTCATGATGGAATTTCTCGAGACACGTGATTTGGGGGAAAACTCTTTTCATATGTATCACAAAGAGTATTTACATAGGATCCGCCTCGTTAAAAACCTTGCCCCTTGATTTAGGGCCCCCTTTGCAAGGAAAAGAGTACGGTCCTTCTTATTCTAACTTAAATGCGAGAAGTAAATGTTTTTGTTCCCGAAACCACTTATAGATCCGTGGTTCGGAGTTTTACATTTTTATGAAATTTGAACTTGCGGAAAGAAATGCTGAAAATAAGTCTAACTACTTTCAAGATTTTCAAGGGTAGTACCTCTTTAAGCTGTCAGCATTCCATGAATGCGGCAGCTCTTCGCCGGTTTGATCTATCAAGCGGAAAGCCCCTGGCATGTTTGTTTCTTTTGCTATGTATGGCCCCTCCCATGGTTCTTGGAGTTTCCCGGGGTTCTGCCAATTTTTCTTCCTTTTCAGAACCAAATCGCCAGACTTGATGTCTTTCCTGACCACTTTTCTATCCTTCCATGCCTTGGTTTCTTTTTGGTATTTCTCGATGTTTTCGGCAGCTTCTAGGATTGTTAGCTCTATCATGTCTTTCTCTACCTTCATATCAACTTCTTCGATCTCTCTTGCTTTCTGCACTGTCATGCTCTTATTCTTGATCTCTTCTGGTGTCATTGCTTCGGTGCCAAACGGTAAGCGAAAAGGTGTGAAGCCCGTTGCTCTTGACACTGTGGTATTATGAGACCAGATCACTTTCGGCAATTCATCCGTCCACTTGCCCTTCTTTTGATCATACAAACACTTTTTGATTCCCGAAAATATCAGCCAATTTGCTCTTTCAACAGCCCCATTTGACTGCGGATGATAAACTGAGGAGAACTTCGCATGAGTTCCCAAAGTTCTGCAATATTCCTTGAAAGAGTAACAGTCGAACTGCTTTCCATTATCAACGGTCAGCTCTCTTGGTACTCCGAATCTGCAGATTACGTTCTGCCAGAAGAATTTTTGAATTGTTGGTGCTGTGATATTCGCCAGCGCCTTTGCTTCTACCCACTTGGTGAAGTAGTCAACTGCTACTGCTGCGAATTTGCAGTTTCCTTGAGCTGTTGGCAATGGGCCGACCAGATCCATTCCCCACCTTTGCAGAGGCCATGAAGGAGGAATTAGATGAACTGGCATAGACGGCAAGTTTTGCTGATTCGCTGTTTTCTGGCATGCTTCACATTCTCGAACTAGCTTCTTTGCGTCAACATTTATCGAAGGCCAGAAAAATCCTTGCTTTATAGCTTTGCTTGCTAGAGCCCTTGTGCCTATGTGTGCACCACAAAATCCGCTATGGATTTCCTTGAGGAGTTCCACACCTTTTTCGGAGGTTATGCATCTCAACCATGGTTCGGTAACCCCTGATTTGTACAGCTCTCCATCCACTAAGGCATAGCCCCTTGCCCTTTGCTTTAGCCTTTTTTCCTCCAATTCGTCTTGTGGTTCATAGTGACCCCTCAGGTATGCCATGATTTCGGCTCTCCAGTCGCGAGCTTCCACAATATTCACTACTTGTGGCTTTGGTTCTTTGACGGACGGTTCTTTGATGACTTCGAAGAACACGTCTGGCGGTATGCTGCGCGCTTTCGAGAAGATTCAAACCTATCTGTTTGATTTTCCGGTCTTGGTACTGCTTTTCAGGGAAGATCACTCTTGCTATACCTCTCGCTCACGACTGATAGATGTATAAGCCAGGTCATTGCCAGACTTTCTCTTTCTCCATCTAAAGATGCCTCATCTTGTGGT
The DNA here is from genome assembly GCA_036936925.1 of Cenchrus fungigraminus. Lineage (NCBI taxonomy): Eukaryota > Viridiplantae > Streptophyta > Magnoliopsida > Poales > Poaceae > Cenchrus > Cenchrus fungigraminus. The sequence continues at coordinate 92,352,874 of CM072773.1, read as the reverse complement.
CGTGGGTTCGAGCCCCATGGTGGGCGCCAATGTGGGGGGGGGTCCGAAAATCGGATGGGATCCCCGAACTCAAGATACCGAAACAAACACACGAAGGTAAGAATGAAAGGGGGGACAAGGAATCCCCGAAAGCCTGTACTCGCCTCAAAAGTTGTGAACCCCTTTACACGTGCCCTTGGACCTCCTTTTATAGGGAGACGAAGGGACTTTTACATTCCGAGATTACCCTCGAATCTAGAGAATATTCCTAGTGTGAACATGTACATGAATGTCTTTTACATCCCGTGATTTGCGGGGCTGATTTCACACATTTACAAACCTGCCACTAGTTCACACTTCAAACCCGGACTTTTTGAGATGACGTCTTTGACTTGGCTCCCTATCGACTCCCGAAACCTCATTCATGAAGATCATCACTTATCAAGACTTACGAACTGAGATCCCTTGGGTTGCCCGAAGTTCGCAGGTTCATGATTTCCTGAATTCACCGGGTCCCAGACGTCCTGAAACAGAGAGCAGGCTTGCGATCCAAGGTTAATTCGGAGATTATTTCGCATGATGTTAGAAGATCAGCGAATCATGTAAAATCAACAGAACACCTCTACGAACGTTTCCTTGCCACGAAACAGATTTTCCGCCCTGAGCCATATTCACGAAAATATTCACGAACTCGGCAACTTCGACGTTTCGAGGGTGAAAGGTTTTTGCCCAATTCCCCAACACCGTCCTTTCGCGAGACGACAGCAGCCCCGTCTCTGGGCTTGGACGGGTGGCTCCCTGCAAAAATGCCAAGATATAGACGGCAAAAAGATGCGTGTTGTACTTGCTCTGAGCTGAACGAGCTGAGTTGGTTGTGGCTCTCCAGTGACACTGGGTAATTAAGCACACCCTAAAATCTCTCTCAAAATTAAAATCTTGTTTAAACACTTCCTGCTCCAAAGATTTTACTTAGCTAGCCGTCCTTAACTCTAGATCATCTTAGAAGTGGAGATGTGGACACATTAAACATATTTAATTGAGAAATTTTGTTATTAATTTTGATGCAAGTTTGTTTTATCCTACAAACCTCAAATCCCATATAGATCTCGGAGCTAGAAGTGTGCCAAATAGAGCCGTCTTCATGTATCTGTTAAGGTCCTGTTTAGTTGGGTGAAATTTTGATGAAATAGGTGAAATTTTTTGTGTTGAGTTGCGTGCACAGAGAGAATAAATGAGTGAAATTTTGGTGAAATAGGTGAAATTTTTGGAATCATGAGGAATGAAATGAAGGGAAAAAGAGAGCATTGGTGACGTCACAGAACTACTCTTTTAGTCGGCCACTACCACTAGCTACTGTTTTTTAACGCATGTGAGTTGATTATGAACGCTAAACACTAAACAAACCCTTGGGCATTACACATGTTTATTAGCTTTCCCAGACTAGTTTTTGTCCACTCCAAATCCACCATTAAAGACCTCGATGTCGATAGCTCCAATCTAGCTAATGCCAGAAAACTTTGTTTAACGGGCACGACCCAATGAGATTGGAAGAAGCATCCAACGATGTGCCGTCGTGTAGCTATCAGTATGACAAAGCATGGCCCCACATATAATCATGACTACTCTGCGGCTATTAGCCATCGAACCTGTATCTAATCAAGCAAGGTATTATTCTTCTAGTAGAGATATTGCCAGATGTGATGATTTGCTTCCACACCAGGATTATTACCAGTGTGATCCAGTTGTTATGGGGTCCATTTACACGTGTGTTTATGCGCTTTTTTGTCATACATGCGTGACAATCACTTATTGGGAAGCAAACAAGCAAATGTCAATCTATAAGCACTTGCCACCCAACATATTGCAAATCAGTTTCTCACAATTATCCGTCATGTATTTAATATACGACTGCTTAGAGATGGATCGATCCGTTGGACTCCCTCCGGCTCATTTACAAGGCTTATGGACGAAGAGTGCAGAGACCAGGGTAGAATTTGGCATGGTGCGCTGGCATCGTTTCACGGTTTCACGGTGAACTTTCACCACAGGAGGTGCATGCAGGGAAAGAAATAGGGTGTGCGCCGTGTGGTGTGCGCGCGGTGGCGGTTATGCATCGCTTGCAATTCATCACTGAAGGCCCGATAACGACCCAACTTTCTTCCCGCCCTCTTCTTCCTCCCCGCCCTCTTCCTCCGCCGCTGCCCCACCGCCCGGCTGAGGACCAGGTGTGTCCGAAGATCAGTGGAAGGTCGCTCCTTAGTGATGAGTGATTGACAACGTTGTGTGGACTGATGCTTGGCTAAGTGTGCAGGTACAGGTTGCGGCTTGACTGGTATTGGTGCAGGTGAAGAACAAGCGTGAAAGGCCTTAGCCGTGGAGGCCTCCGGGTGATGGAGAGGCAAGTAGGCTTGGTTCGATGGACCCGGTGGCCGATGGGGTCAAGTGCGAGCCGTGCGGTGCAAGACTGGCGGGCCGGTGCAAGGTAGCGGATCGAGCCCGAAGCTTGAACGTGGGGTTTGTTGGTTTGCCCACAAAACCATCGGTGGACGGTTTCTTGGTTTGAGCCTCAAAACCAAGTCCGGAGGCCCGAGGCGACAGGGACGGTGATCCGGGAGCTTCGGAAAGCTTCGAGGCGGGGGGCACGTGGCGTGATCACGGGGCTTGCGTCGATGCTAAGCAAGGCCGCGGTGGAAGCGTGTCCGCTCGATGAAGACTTGACCAAAATGCTCCTGAGGGGTTGTATCTTCTATTTGAGTTGTAGGGGTAGCGTGGTCACTTACCTCCCTCCGATGGACTTCGCATAAATAGCGGAGAGGTGGATGGCATCTCTCTCTTGGACCCTAGGTTTTTTTCTTCCCCCGGTAGATTGCTCTGAACCGCTTCTTTTCCCTCTGCATTCCTTAGGCTAGATTCTTGTATAGACTCTGACCTCTGGATGTATGGAAGCATTCGACGTTGCGGTGATCTCCTAGTCCTCTGTGATTTTCGTGTCATTTTCGGGGCTATTTTTGGGGAGTTTCGTTCTTCGCTCGATTCGAGGATTTGAGGGTGTTTTCCTTCGGATTTATTTGAGGGGATCATGGGTGGATGCCTTGCGCATCTTTGTATGTGATCTTGACCCCTCAAACGCCTGGGAAAGCCTTCGATTAGTGAGTTTTTTTGCCGAAGTTCGAGTTCTTGGTGGTGGTTCGTGTGATCCGCGATTCCCGGCGATTTAGTGGCTTAGAGGTCGAGATTTTTAAGGCATAACTTCCTCTTGTATTGCTTATCATCTCCCCCAAATCTTGTCTCAAGAGCTTCTGCCGTTTGGGAGATCCGGTAATGGATTTGGAGAGTTGACTTCGCGGGGTCGAGCTTTTTCTTCTCTGTCCGCGGGTCGGGTGCGGACTGTCCGCGTGACTGTAGTTCGTCGCATGTTCATCCGTGTTCGTGCGCATTCGCGTTTCGATCCGTTTCGCTGCTAGGGTTTTGTTGCAAGTGGTTTGCGGACTGTCCGCGTGTGCTGGCCAGACTGTCCGCGTGGTGTTTATTTTTGTCTGGGGTGGCTCGACGTTTGTCTGGGGTGTCCAACGAGTTTCGCCGGACTGTCCGCCTGGTGTGGCCGGACTGTCCGCGAGGTGCCGGACTGTCCGCAGTGCTTGCCCGGACTGTCCAATTTTTCCCGGTGCAGCACTGGTTGTTCGAGATCCTATTTCGGACTGTCCGCCGAGGGTCCGCGGACTGTCCGCCAAGCTTGCGGACTGTCCGCCGTACTCGTCCGGACTGTCCGGCCAGGGCTTCGCAGATTTGGCTAAGTCTTTTGATTCTTGTCTTGTGCTTCCGCGGTTTGATTCAAGGCTTGTCTCTAGGACTGGTGGGCTTGTGTGTGCCTAGTCTAGAGCTTCTTTAGTGTGTGTACTCGGAGTGGAAATCGGGGTATAGGCTGAGTTTGAATTTCGGGAAGAATTTTTATCGGCTCCCATTCACTCCCCCCTCTCTGGTCGCCTATTCGGTCCTTCACTGGCGCTCCCAACACCGCGGGCGCGGTATGATCTCGCCGGAGCTACGAGGCCTGGGCGCGATCTCGGAGCTCCGGCGAGACCCTACCGCGCCCGCGGCGGTCTCCTCTTCCCCCTCCCGCCGCCACCTCCCCCACCCCCGCCGGAACCCTAGGCGCCGCCGCCGCGAGCTCTCCCCACCCAGCGCCTCCACCGGCCGTCGCAAGCTCACCCCTGCCCCGACCTAGCCCGGTCGCCGCCCCCACCGCCAGAACCATAAAGGCTGCCCGGCCCCCCATCCCTACCGCCTGGCCTACCTACCTCCCCCTAGCCGGCCGGCAATTTCCATGGCTGGAGGAAGGAGAAGGGTTCGTCGGAACCCTAGCCACCCCCGGCAACCCAAACCCCGAAGCCCCCGAAACCCGGCATCGCAGAACAGGCAAATAGTAGTCAAATTCTATATATCCCTCTTCCATTCATAACACAAATCCTTCTCCAAGTTCTGTCAAATAAATAGATCTCTGATTGGATTCAGCTCAAAAGTTAACAATGCATTCTCCCCTTTTTCTGCATCAATGCCAGCAACCGATTTTCCATTTGTATCACTAGAATCTAGCTAGAATATTCCGATTGAAATACGGGATAAGAATCACAATCCGAAACACGAGTTAGCATCAAGAAAGAATGACAAATCCCTGCTGCCAAACATTTTGATTGTTTAAAGAAATTGCAAAATACTAAGAAAACTAAAAGTCTACAACTACGGAACGGTGATTTTTCACTTTGACGGATTGATGGTGGATAAATGCCAGACTTCAAGTCAGAAGCACGAATTGCATGTAAAAGAGTTGTTATAATAATGGAAATAACAAAGTAAAGCCGAAGCAGACAAACGAGTGTACAAAGTACCTTTTGCTGACTAGGATCTGATTCAAAAGAGGGCTCTTGCCTTAACCTGGTTTGTTAGGCCAAAGAGTGAAAGAGAGAGCACTTTTTGTCACAATCAGTGCTAATGGGTAATGGCAACACAACTTCAAGAGTAATGGCCTCTCCACAACAATATTGGAACCCTTGACAACAAGCAGGTCTTAAAGAACTTCAAGGCGATGATTGCCGATCGACGACAATAGTGGAACCCTTCAGAACAAGCAGGTCTTGAAGGTAAATCATTTCAGCAGCAAAAGACTCATGATGGGCCAAGCATACGTGTGCATCTCATCACGACATTTAACAGTGTAATGTGCTGCAACAATGTAGGATACTTGGGCAAAATACAAAAAAAAGGCTTCAGAACGTTGGAGCTTGAGTTTGTGTTAGTTACAAGATTTATTTGCATTGTCTGAGACAAGATGTCAAAGCTGCGGAGGCCTGACCATTATCTGAAGCCTAAGACATCCAGGCCTGAAAGGCGTAATTATCTCAAATAAAATCTCCATTGAAACATTGCCCGTCATCACAAGATTAGACTTGCTGGTCAGCCCTGGAAACACCGTAATTCTTGTGTTTTTTTTATGGATATGCATCAAGCATTCAGACAGCAGTACAGGCATTTGAGGATGAAGCACATTTGTGGCTAGTTGGAGGTGCTAAAGACCTCGCTGGCCTGGGACCAGGGAGATTGTAGGGTCCTGTTCTTATCCTTAGTATGGATCAGGTCCTTCCTTTTAATTTCCTTTGTAACAGTTTTGTTATGGTTTTTTCACTCTCACCACTCTAATCCAAGGTGGACTGGGTTTGTAATTGGATCTTTTACTCTTAATACAATGATACACAGCTCTCCTGCGTATTTGAGCGGAAGAAAAAAGACAGGCTGTACTGCATTACAAGAAATGGAATCCTTATTCCCACTAGCTTCCTAGTTCCTAGGACCATGCTGCAAAATCATGATCCGCGTACAATGTCAGGAGTATGGAGATAGCATACTTCGGTTACTTCCCCACTAATACAGTGCCAAAATGTCTTTTTTCGACATTTTGTATTTTTAGTAGCATAGACGAAGACAGAAAGCCATATTAATAATATACAGCTGAAGGCTAGGGCAAAGTTTTAAGCAAATACAGCTGAACTTTGTATGACTCTTCTAATTGAATTAAAATGTGGATAAACTCTAGAAGAAAGATTGAGAAAAGCCTCAGCATCTTTCAGTGACTTCCACAGAAAACATCCCATTCAAATTCCACACAAACCTTACTAAATTTGTTAAACAGAGGGTATAAGATCAGATGACTACCTAGTGTCACACCCAAGTTTAAAAGCAAACTCGAATGCTACATTATATGTGTGCCAGGATCAAGTTTCACACATATAATGACATAGTGAATACCAAAAGACAGTGTCTCAAACGTAAAAAGAGTATTAAACTTATTACAGACCGACAGTCTCATAACTTAAACAAAATAGAGTATCTAGCAGCGGAACGAACGCCTCCACAGGCAGCTGACTGAAGACACGATCGCCAAGAACTCGTCAAAGTCTCCGGGATAGTCTTCAAACCTCTCCCAGTCTGAGCAGCAATCCGAGTAGTGTAGTTGCAATAATAAAAACAAGCGTGAGCACATGCCGTACTCAGCAAGCGGAAAAGATATATAACACGCAAGGCTTTTTGTGGATGGCTGATGGTTAAGCAAGTAAGCATTTTAGTTGGTCAACTTTTATTAGCAACGTAATTACTAAGCAGTGTAAGTTCATACCAACCCTTAAGATAGCATAGAGCTCATAAACATAAATAAAGATAGAATGCATCATATTAATATCATATTTCATAATTTAATCACGTGAGGGTCCAGACCGCTCTTGACCGTGAGCACGACAAACCGGTTAGTTTAACAGTCTGCAGAGGTTGTACACTTTCACCATAAGTCGCATAAAAGTTCAGAGATCTTTAAACCCAACCACGTGATGCTGATCAGGCATCATACCACACTACCGAGGTGTGGTCGCATAGGGATGCTACGAGGCCTTTACAAAGTTTCCTCAGGAAGTTGCAACCCACAAGGTTACCGGATCAGTTAGCAAGGTATAAAGTCTCCTAGCGGGTACCGTGTCTTAGCAAAGCCCAACTCCCCGCTAGAGCGAGTCCATACACCACAGTACCGCCGCCCCTTGTCCTTATCAGGTAAAGCCACTCCTAATCAGGGTTACTAATTAATTAACCAAGGCCACAGCCATTTAGCTCTTGTGGTTGCACTGTTGTCTTGGGTGGTTCTCCATATTCCAATTAACATATGGTCTTGTATTAATGAAGGTATAACATAAGTAAATCAAGATTAATAAAGTTTAATTAATACCACTATGTAACCAGATAAAGCATAGTGAGAACTACCCAACATTAAAGTAAACCTAGTTGATCAAATTATAGGGTATAAACATCTAGTCGAACCTTACTTGGAACCCATCAAGTTAATGCAAGCAAAAGTAAGTACTGTGAATTAAATGCATGTTATATAGGAAAGTGGGAATGCATCAAGGTAGACTTGCCTTCAACTGAATCGTGCAGCTGTTCAGATACTTAGAAGTCTTGCTCTTCGAATTCCACGAGCGGTTCGCTCTCTACGCAGCACATCCATCACATACAAGCACACAATAAAATAAATTAAGAAACAAGCACCAAACAATACAAACAGAACTAAACAGGGGCATAAAACTAATCTACACTTCGATACGATCGTTTGGACATAAAGAACGCTAAAAACGGAGCTAAAACGGAAAAGATATGGCTAAAAGAAGGTGCAAGGGTCTAACTGCGAGAAATCTAAGGTTCCAGGGGTCTAACTGTAAGAAAACAGGGGCTAAAACATAATTAAGCGTAAAAATTGAAGGGCCTAGGTGAAAATCTAAAGGGCTGGACCTCAGCTACTAAATCTATAAAGGTCAAGGGCTAAAACGGAAGAAAAAGGACCTATCGGTAAGGATCTTTGTAAGGTGGAAGGACCGGCCTGTGATAAAAGAAAGTGCAGGGGTGTTTTTACAAAACTACAGGGGCGCCGGGGAAACAAACCGGGTTGACCAGTATTGACCTGGTCAGGGCCGATCTGAGCCCTTGGCTCCAGATCTAACGGCCGTGGACGCTCGCAAGCAAAGGACGGCGGCGTTGAGGCGGCGAGTGGCGGCGCAGCAGGTGGATTCCGGCGAGCTCAGTCGTACTCGAGCTAGGGTGCTCGGATTGCAGCGCAGTTTGATCTGAGATGTAGCCGGCGACACGGCAAAGCGATCTAGGGGCTTAGCGAGATGAACCGGGCACCGACGGAGGCGTGCGGCTCGGCGAGGCGGAGCTCGAACTCCGGCGAGCCCGCGCATGTGAAGTAACGCACCAGAACGTACACAAGCGGCACTGGGGTCTCCTTACCTCCTCGCGGTTCCACAGAACGGCTTCACGATGGCGGAAGAGCAGCAAAGCGGCGGATCCACACAGCGGCCAGATTAGGGTTTGCGGCGGCGGCGAAGGTTCTTGCGGCTAGGGCTCGAGGGTTCGGGACAGGGGAAGGCGGCGCCTTTAAATAGGCCAGTGCCGTGCCTTGGCGTGCGGGTCACAAGTCTGAGGTAGGGAGGCGCGCGTGAAGGACCGAATAGGTGACCAGAGAGCGGGAGAGTGAATGGGAGCCAATAAAAATTCTTCGAAATTCCCTGCTCATGTCATCTGCAAATCTGGCAACAAGATCATGAGAAGAGCCACCAAAGATTATGTCATCCACGTATATCTGAACAATCAAAAGGTCATTCCCATACTTAAGGAGAAACAGGGTCTTATCAATTGTGCCCATCACAAACTCCTTACTCAGCAAAAACCCTCTCAACCTGCCATACCAAGCTCTAGGTGCCTGTTTCAACCCATAGAGCGCTCTCTGGAGTTTGTATACTCGGTGTGGGTATTTTTCACTCTCAAACCCCGGGGGTTGCCTCACATACACTTCTTCCTCTATCACCCCATTCAAGAAAGCACTCTTGACATCCATTTGGTACAACTTGAACCCTTTAACCACGGCAAAGGCTAGAAGGATCCTAATTACCTCCAAACGAGCCACAGGAGCAAATGTCTCCTCATAGTCTATGCCCTCTTTCTGGTTGAACCCCTGAGCCACCAACCTCGACTTGATTCTCACAACTATCCCATTCTCACCCTCTTTGTTCTTCCACACCCACTTGGTACCTATGGGACGGCAATTTGGTGGTGGATCGACTAACACCCAGACTTGGTTTCTCTCAAAATTCTCCAACTCCTCATGCATGGAATTCACCCAATTCTCGTCGGACAAAGCGTGTCAAATATCTTTGGGCTCAAAAGAAGCGACAAAAGTAGAGTGAGCGAAATGAGAGGTGTTCCTTGACCTCGACCATGTAGTGCATTCATGAAGGTCACCAATGATCGTCGTCATTTGGGTGATCCACTTGTACACGCTGGGGAGCCTCTCGCCTGGACACAATCTCCCCCTCAGCAGCAGCCTCCACTCGAACAGCCTCAGTAGTAGTGGGTGTAGGGGATGGTCCATCCTCGATCGTCGTCGTAGTAGTGGAAGTAGCGTGTACACGGTCAGCCACGGGAGCACCACCATCATCTTCGTCATCGTCTCCATCTCCATCCTTCTCATCCTCAAAGATCCTCGCTCCAATCTCCTCGTCACCTGCACACTCAAAAGCAGAAGAGCTACATAGCTGTGTCTCGTCGAAGGTAACCTCGCAAGTCTCCATGATTCGGTTAGTGTCAAGGTTGAGAACACGATATGCTCTAGAATGAATCGCATAACCAAGGAAAAAACCATCTGAACATCTAGACTCGAACTTATCCAACTTGCCCTTCTCCAGAATGAAACACTTGCATCCAAAAGCTCTAAAGTGACTCACTTTGGGTTGTCGGCCATGCATCAGCTCATAAGAGGTCTTCTTCTTAAAGGCACGAAGGAAGATGCGATTTGAGACATAGCAAGTGGTATTGATCGCCTCGGCCCAGAAACGCCTAGGAGTCCTATGCTCATCGAGCATCGTCCTGGACATCTCACAAAGGGTCCGGTTCTTCCTCTCCACAACGCCATGCTGGCAAGCGACGTATGAAGAAGAGTACTGATGATCAAGACCAAGATCACTGCAAAAGGCATCAAAATGAGAGTTCTTAAACTCTGTGCCATTGTCACTGCATATAGCTCGAATGGCATCACCATGTCTCTCATTCTTCAACCTCAAGATCAAGTCCCGAACAAAGCCAAATGTCTCGCTCTTATCCTACAAAAAGAAAACCCAAGAGTACCTCGAAAAATCATCAACAACCACAAGGACATACCACTTCCCACCAGCAGAGCGAACACGAGCTGGCCCAACCAAATCCATGTGCAACCGCTCACAAGGTCGCTCGGTCATGACCGCAGTCAGAGGGGCGTGAGAAGCAGCAACCATCTTTCCATGCCGACAAGAAGTACAAACCAAATCCTTCTCGAATTTCAACTTATCTTTCCATGCCGACAAGAAGCACAAACCAAATCCTTCTCGAATTTCAACGTAGGCCATCCTCGGACAAGATCAAGACCACTCAAGCGGGAAAGCAACTCAAAGCTCAAGTGTCCCAACCTCCTATGCCATTTCCAAAGCTCGGCAGACACGCCAGCAACAAAGCATCATGGAGGACCAACAGACTGGGAAAAATTGGCACGGAAGATTTGACCCTCGGGGACGATCGTACAGACAAGATCGCCTCGAGAATCAAGCACACGAGAAGCACCCGACTTAAAACGAACCTCAAAACCTTCGTCAAGTAACTGAGATACTGACAACAGGTTAAAACCAAGTGACTTGACCAGGACCACACTTCTTAAGGTCACTTTGGTACTCACCTTCACCATACCTTCGGCAAGCACTCGTCCTCTCCCGTTATCCCCGAAAGTGATGTACTCCCTCGTACTCACCGGGGTGAGGCTGGAGAACCACCCACGATCTCCGGTCATGTGTCTTGAGCAACCGGAGTCGATCAACCAAAAGTTCTCCAAGCCTCCCACCTGCAATCAAAACGAGAACGAGAATGAGCAAGCGACTCAACATTGGGGTTAGTACCGAAAGAGTCAAACCAGTGTCGAGCCATTTGCTCAAAAGAAGGGTTAGCAAAGTCCATCCTACCATAACCTCTAGTCGGAGCCCTCTCACACCTACCACCAAAGGACCTGTCATGTCTCACTAGAGGAGTACGCGCACCACGAGGGGGAAAACGTGGCCCGTAGTCCATCTGAGACCCAAAGCTCCGATCGTACCTCCCAAACTCGTAACGGTCACGAGAAGGAGCACGTCGAGCCAACTCACCACGCCCAAACCCAACACGCCTATCTCTCTGAGGAAACACACCTCCACCTCCACCTCCACCTCCACGAGTGGGAACTGTACGCACATACACCTCACCCCTAGGTAGGGGTCCTCTACGAGGCTCAAGCACACCACGAGCAAGGTCGTACCTGTCCTTGTTTGCCATCTCCCTAGCAAACCTCTCATCTCTCTTCCTCCTGAAACAGAACTCATCCTTATGCCCATCCCTCCCACAATACTCACAGTGGAAGCGGATCGGCTGTGGCTTAGGCGGTGGCTTTTCTGTGGGCTTCTCAACACCTTTCTCTCCTGACTTCCCATCAAAGACACTCCCCTGGGTGCTCACAAACTTGATGGGTTTTTGGTAGTTCTCAGATTTGTGGGGGAACACTGGTGGATCTAGTGTTGTGTCTAGCTTATTTCTGAGGTGGTTTGGTTTGGGTGCAAATTTGTTCATTGGTGTGGTATGTGGTGGAATAGGGATCTCTCCAGCTTTCTCTTCTCCCTCACCACTCTTCTCACCACACTTGTCAGCCCCCAATGCCTGGCCATCAAACCTCTTGAACTGAGCCAACATCAAACTCAATTGTGGCTCATACCCAGACAACCACCCGATCATTTTTCTCAATTCATCATTTTCATCCTGCAGACGATCAACATAGTGTGCAAGTTCCATGTTTTTCAAAGCATGCATTTCACAGGTTGAACATGATGTAGGAAGAGGAGCTTTCAATACCGCCTCAAGAGAAACAATTCTAGTGTGAGATTCATCTAGCCTAGCATGCAAAATAGGACATGAGGTACAAGCTCCTAACAAAGCTGGCCTAGACTTCAATTCATCACACTCAATCCTAACCACATCTAGTTCCTCAAGAGTAGAGGCATGTTTCTCCTTGAGAGCAGTCAAATCAGCAAGAAAAACTAAGCAATCACCATAGTCAATCTCATCAGACACCACAGGAGCAGATTTCAAAGATCCTATCTCATTTCTAGCATCCACAAGCAAGGATTCAAGCTCAGCTATCTTATCCTTAGCATCACCCAACAAAGACCTAAATTCCCTCTTCTCCTTGGTTGTCTTTCTAAGCACATCATCACGGTTATCAAGCAACTCATTGAGCCTAGCATTCTCCTCTAGCAAGAAGTTGGGATCCTGTCGTACCTCTTCTTCGGAATCGGAGTTCGAATCCGAGCTGTGCCTCCCACCCTTCTTGGAATGGCCATGCCGCAAAAGCCTCCTTGTGCGACGAAGCTGAGGCCGGTGAAATTCTTGCCCGTGTGCCGCTTGTCCTTGCTCCTTTCTTGCTCTTCCTCACTGCTCGAGTCGGAGGAAGCATCGCTTGATGTCGAGTCGATGTCGCTCGCTTGAGCGGTCTTCTTCTTGTGGCCGCCACTCTTCTTGTGCCTTCTCTCACCCTTGTCCTTGTGCTTGTCCTTGTAGTCGTTCCGGGAGCGGTGCTTGTTGTAGTCGTGCTTGGGCTTGCCCTTGTAGTTGTTCTTGATCTCCATGGCTTCAGGGCATTCGGCGATGAAGTGCCGGAGTTTCCCGCATCGATAGCACATCCCCGAGCTCCGCTTTGCATTCTTGCAGTTCTCGTACATCCGCCCAAACCACTTGCTCAATAAAGCGAGATCGTCCTCGCTCAGCACCTCAAAGTCCTCATCTGGCAAAGACACAAGACAAGACAAAGAGAAACCACCAGAGTTAGCATTAGACCTTGATCCTGAGACAAGAGCCAAACTATGAGGATCAGTGGGGCTCTCGCTCTTGGCTCTCAAGCCACGATCAACCTCTGAAGACCTGAGCTTGGAAAATAGCTCATTAAACGTAAGCGTATCATACACACTCGACTCCTCAATGGCCTCAACCTTGGCACTCCACACGGACCTATCCAGGGAATGCAAAAGCTTGATAGCTTGATCATGATCCGTGTATGGGAGCACTGTCACATTGGCCCTCATGTTGTTAACTATGCTAGTGAAGCGCTGGAACATAACATCGGTTGACTCACCAGGGAGATGAGTGAAGTTCTCGTACTCTCTCCGGTAAGTGGAAAACAAACGGGCTTGCACTTGGGCATTGCCAACATGAGCATTTCTCAACTTGAGCCAAATCTTTCCAGCCATATTCTCTCCATACACTCGCTCGAACTTCGAGGCACAGAGAGCACGGAACAAGTAATCAACGGCCTTGCTGTTGGCCTCACACATGTCCCGCGATCCTGGAAGTAGAAAACTGTCTGGGATGACATAATGAGGATTCTGAGTGACCTCCCAGATCAGAGTTCCCTTCCCTCGCAAAAACACGCCCATGCACCTCTCCCCATCGGGTAATTCTTGCCATCAAAGTGCGGAGGACCCGACCCCTTGCCATAATCGCCCATCATTGGATCTTAGACTGGTTAGAATCAAGAAGATCCATAACCGGCTCTGATACCAATTGAAGGACCGAATATGCGACCAGAGAGGGGGGAGTGAATGGGAGCGAACAAAAATTCTTCGAAAAGAACTCGGTCAAGACCGCACTCAATTCCGAGCACACACGAAAGATGGATCGAATCAAACACCAATCGCCAAGACAACAAGGTTATGGATCAACCACAAGTCTTAGGAACGATTCCTTGAAGCACACGCGAAAGCACAACAGAGGAATCAAAGGAACCGATCAAACCGGGCTAGTTCCTACATTCAGGACGGACGGTCCGCCAGGCTGCCGCGGACAGTCCGCCAGGGAGGTGCGGACAGTCCAACGGCTAGGCGCAGACGGTCCGAAATAGACACAGGAGCTAACAGAAAGTTCAGGGGAAAAGCCTCTCCACGCGGACAGTCTGACCGTGCACCGCGGTCAGTCCGCCAAAACCCCTGGACACCCCAGACAAACCTCGAGTCACCCCAGACAAAACTTAGGGCCGCGCGGACAGTCCGCCAGGACTACGCGGACAATCCGCGAACTGCCTGCAACGCCAAAACTCAAATCCAACGGATCAAAGCGAACCACGCGAATAACGAACGAAGAACACGAAGAACAGCTGTACTGCCTATGTCTCGCGAACGGTCCGCGTGAGACTCGCGGACTGTCCGCCAGGCTCGGACAGAAATGAAAACTGCCCGACCCCGCGAGGTCAACTCTCCAAATCCATCACTGTATCTCCCAAACGCCAAAAGCTCTTGAGACAAGATTTGGGGGAGATGATAAGCAACACAAGAGGAAGCTATGCCCCAAAAATGTCGACCTCTAAACCACTAAATCGCCGGGAATCGCAGATCACATGAACCACAACCAAGAACTCGAACTCCGGCCAAAAACACACAAATCGAAGGCTCTCCATGGTGTTTGAGCGGTCAAGATCACACACAAAGATGCACAAGGCATCCACCCAATATCCTCTCAAAGAAATCCGAAGGAAAATGCCCTCAAATCCCCGAATCGAGCGAAGAACGAAACTCCCCAAAAATAACCCCGAAAATGACACGAAAATCACAGAGGACTAGGAGATCACCGCAACGCTGAATGCTTCCATACATCCAGAGGTCAGAGTCTATATAAGAATCTCGCCTAAGGATTCCAGAGGGAAAAGAAGCAGTTCAGAGCAATCTACCGGGGGAGGAAGCCCTAGAGTCCAAGAGAGAGAGATGCCATCCACCTCTCCGCTATTTATACGAAGTCCATCGGAGGGAGGTAAATGACCACGCTACCCCTACAACTTGAAATGAAGATACAACCCCTCAGGGGCATTTTGGTCAAGTCTTCATCGGACGGACACGCTTCCACCACGGCTTCGCATTACATCGACGCAAATCCCGCGATCACGCCACGTGCCCTCCGTCTCGAAGCTCCCCGAAGCTCCCGGATCACCGGCTCCGTCGCCTTGGGCCTCCGGGCTTGGTTTTGAGGCCCAAACCAAGAAACCGTCCACCTATGTTTTGTGGGTAAACCAACAAACCCCGCGTGCAAGCTTCGGGCTCCATCCGCTACCTTGCACCGGCCCATGTTCACGACTTCAGCCCGCCAGTCTTGCACCGCACGGCTCGCACTTGACCCCATCGGCCACCGGGTCCATCGAACCAAGCCTACTTGCCTCTCCATCACCTGGAGGCCGCCACGGCTAAGGCCTTCCGCGTTTGTTCTTCACCTGCACCAACACGAGTCAAGCCGCAACCTGTACCTGCACACTTAGCCAAGCATCAGTCCACACCACATTGTCAATCATTCATCACTAAGAAGCGACCCTCCACTGGTCCTCAGACACACCTGGTCCACAGCGCGTGCGGCCGTGGGACTCCCGCTCGGGCGAAGTCCGGCTCGGGCACGGGCTGGAGGTCGGGGATGACACCCTGGCCCCACCTGTCGGCGGCCGTGAGGTAGAGAAAGGGGAGGCGCGCTCGTGGGCCAAACGAAAGAAAGGGGAAGGGAGGGAAGGAAAAGTTTTTAAACATTTTGAAAAAGAGATTCAAACAAATGTTTTCAAACTTGATTCAAACAATTCAATTCAAACTTGAGTTTAAATTCAAACAACCAAAATAATGTACCAGCATGTATGCATCAATAAATTTCTATGATTCATTATTTAATTAATTAATAAACAATTAAATGCCTAAGAAAGAATAAGCAACCTTATAGTCCTTAAACTCAAGCAATGTTGCTAGCAAATTTTATTATAAAGCAAAAGTTGAAAATTAGGGTGTTACAAATCCTACCCCCCTTAGGATGAATCTCGTCCTCGAGATTCAGATAGATCAGTGAAAAGACTGGGAAATTCTGCCTTCAATTCCTCTTCTCTTTCCCATGTTGCCTCATCCTCTGCATGATTACTCCACTGTACCTTACACATTCTGATTACCTTATTCCTCGTAACTCGTGCCATAGTATCCAAGATTCATATCGGGTGTTCAGTAATAGTAAGATCATGATTGATATCCAACCCATCCATAGGCAACGGATCCTTATCATAAGGCTTTAATCCCTTCTTTAACTGTGAAATATGGAACACATCATGCACATCTGAGAGCTGAGCGGGTAGGTCCAACCTATAAGCCACTTCTCCAACTCTCTCAGTAACCCTGAAAGGTCCGATGAAACGAGGGGACAACTTTCCTTTGACTTTGAACCTGCGCAACCCTCTGATTGGTGAGACCTTCAGATGCACATAATCTCCTTCCTGAAAGGTCACATCTCTCCTCTTCTGATCCACATAACTCTTCTGTCTAGATTGAGCAGTCTTCAGATTCTCCCTGATCACTTGAACCTACCTCTCTGCCTCCTTTATGATATCAGACCCAAACAGCTCACTTTCTCCCGTCTCACTCCAATATAACGGTGTTCTGCACTTCCTTCCGTATAAAGCTTCAAAGGGTGCCATTTTAAGACTAGCCTGATAGCTGTTATTGTAAGAAAACTCTACATATGGCAAGCTCTTATCCCAACTAGCTCCATGCTTCAATGCACAGGCTCTCAACATATCCTCTAAGATCTGATTGAGTCTCTCAGTCTGTCCATCGGTCTTAGGATGATAGGCCGAGCTGAAGTTCAACTTCGTATCCATGGACTCATGAAACTTTTCCCAAAAGCGAGATGTGAACTGAGTACCCTGATCTGACACTATCTTCTTTGGTACACCGTGCAAACACACAATTCTGGACATGTATAACTCAGCTAGCTTTGCTCCTGTATAGGTGGTCTTCACTGGGATAAAGTGAGCAACTTTAGTTAACCGATGCACAGTAACCCATACTGAATCATAACCATCTCTAGTTCGAGGCAATCCAACAATAAAATCCATGCCGAGTTCTTCCCACTTCCATTCAGGTACTTTCAATGGTTGAAGTAATCCGGCTAGCCTCTGATGCTCTGCTTTAACTCGATGACAAGTGTCACACAGTGCTACATGTGCTGCCACATCTCTCATCTTTCCATACCACCAATACCTCTGCTTAATATCCTGATACATCTTTGTACTACCCGGATGAATGGAATAGGCTGAAACATGAGCTTCCCTCAAGATGGTCTCTCTGAGATCCTTCACATCTGGCACACAAATCCTATTCTTGTACCATATGGTTCCTTGATCATCCCTTTTGAACTCTGGAGCATTACCCTTCTCCATAGTCTTCTTAATCTTTTTAATCATCTCATCCTCCAACTGTCCTTTTCGTATCTCCTGTTCCAAGGTAGATTCCAACTCCAGGGTCACTCCCTTTGTGTGAGCAATAATCCCCAAATTAAGCCTCTCAAACTCCTTCATCAGCTCATCAGGTAGTTGAAAAGCCAGAACCACATTAGCATGACCCTTCCAACTTAATGCATTTGCAACCAAATTTGCTTTACCAGGATGATAATGAACCTCCAAATCGTAGTCTTTGATTAGTTCCAACCAACGACGCTGTCTCAGATTAAGATCCTTCTGAGTGAAGATGTACTTTAGACTCTTATGATCGGTGTATATCTGGCACTTAGTTCCCATGACATAGTGCCTCCAAATCTTCAATTCATGAACCACTACTGCAAGCTCTAGATCATGTGTAGGATAATTCTGCTCATGTTTCCTCAACTGTCGAGACGCATAGGATATAACATGTCCCTCTTGCATAAGAACACAACCCAAACCCTATAGAGAAGCATCACAATAGATATCAAAACTCTTCTGCAGATCTAGCATCACTAACACTAGGGCTGTGGTCAATCTCTTCTTCAACTCCTCAAAACTAGCCTGACATGCCTCTGTCCACCTGAACTCTCTATCCTTCTCAAGCAGTGTCGTGAGTAGCTTCACTATCTTAGAGAATCCCTCTATGAACCGACGATAGTAACCAGCTAGTCCAAGGAAACTCCTGATCTCTGTCACTGTCCGAGGCTGCTCCCACTTTAACACATCATTGACCTTGCTTGGATCCACTACAATACCTCCGTTCGTAATGATATGACCAAGAAAAGCTACTTCCTTGAGCCAGAACTCACACTTGCTGAACTTGGCATACAACTGTTGCTCCTAAGCTTCTGTAACACAAGCCTCAAATGCTCCTCATGCTCTTCCTCATTCTTGGAGTAGATCAAGATATCATCAATAAACACCACAACAAACTTGTCCAGATACTCCATAAAGATCTTGTTCATCAGGTACATGAAGTAGGCAGGTGCATTGGTCAATCCGAAGGACATAACTGTGTACTCATATAACCCATACCTGGTGGTGAATGTAGTCTTAGGAATATCTGAAGCCCTGATCTTCATCTGATGATAACCAGAACGCAAATCAATGTTAGAGAACACCTTGGCTCCTTTCATTTGATCAAATAAATCTTCAATACGAGGCAATGGATACTTGTTCTTGATAATAACATCATTAAGAGACCTGTAATCCACACACATCCTCTATGTACCATCCTTCTTTCCCATAAAGATAACCGGTGCTCCCTAAGGTGAAGAACTAGCTCGAATAAACCCTTTACTCATTAAATCTCTAATATGTGCCTTTAATTCTCGCAGCTGATCACTAGACATTCTATATGCACGCTTGGAAATAGGAGCAGTACCAGGAAGTAGATCAATAACGAACTCAACATCACGGTCAGGAGGCATACCTGGTAACTCATCAGGAAAGACATCCGGGAACTCACACACAACTGTGATATCCTCCAAAGTCTTCCCATCAAGCTGATTCACTGTACTGGCTGTAGCTGGAGGTGGATCTGCCACAAACTCAAACCTTTCCCCAGCTGGACTAGTGAGAAGAACTGATCTCTTGGCACACTGAATCACTGCATCACATGCTGTCAACCATCCCATTCCCAGTATCACATCGATCCCTCTTGATTGCAGTATTATAAGATTTGCCCGGAAATCCCTGCCCATAATTTTGAGACTGACATGATTGCACTGATATGTGGCTTTCATCTCTCCCTTTGGTGTACTAACTACCATATTGCAAGGCATAGGACTAATGGGTAGATTATGTTAAGCTACGAACTGGGAAGTAATAAAAGAATGGGATGCTCCAGAATCAAATAAAACTGAGGCGGGAGTGGAGTTGACTAGGAACATACCAAGCACTACTCACAGATCCTCCTGAGCATCACCCGCGTCAACGTGATTCACCCTGCCACGTGCATAGCTCTGCTGTCCCTTGTTGACTTGCGGGGTCTGATTCCCATTCCTCATCTGCTGTATCTGCTGATTCTGCACTAGAGTGTTGGGGGAATGCCTCTTAGGACATGCGTTGACATAGTGACCAAGCTCTCCGCACTTGAAGCAAGTGGTAGTTGCAGGATTGGGGGGGTGCACTGGGCCTCACAGGGGTGCCAACTGGAGCTCTCTGCTGATTCTGCTGGAAGGCGGGACATGGTGTCTGCGGAGCTGAGCGCTAAATAGACTGCAGGAACTACTGAGGCTGCTGAGCGGGACGCTGGAACTGCTGCTACATAGGGCGTTGGTACTGCTGTTGCCCCAAGTTCCCACTCGAACCTCCATAGCGGAATGGTGCATAGTTCCCCTGCTGTGGGTTGAAGCGAGGACGAGTGATACTCCCAGACTGTCCAGAGCTAGTAGCCTTCCTCTTCTGATCACCCAATTCCCTGCGCTTGGCCTCCAAGCCTATGGCCCTATCAATAAGCTCTTGAAAGGTCGGGAAGGTATGGGACATAAGCTGGTATTGAAGTGGTCTAGCTAGTCCTTCAGGAACAACTCCTGCTTCTTCCTATCTGTGTCAACATCTTCAGGAGCATAGCGTGACAGCTCTGTAAACTTATCCCTGAATTCTACCACAGACATCCCTTCTTGATTAAGGGCAAGAAACTCTTTCTTCTTCAACTTCATCAGACCAGCAGGAATATGATGGCTTCTGAAGTTAGTGGTGAACTCCTGCCAGGTGATAGCATTCTGATTGGCATGAGCAGCGACAAAAGCATCCCACCATGCCGAAGCTGATCCCTGTAGTCACCCTGAAGCGTACAGGACCTTCTCTCTATCATCACACTGAGTTGTCGTGAGCATCTTCTCAATAGTTTTCAGTAAGTCTTCAGCTTCTAGTGGGTCTGCTGCATGTGAGAAACTAGGTGGCTGGTGGCTCATAAACACCCGATGCTTGTTCACTAGGGCTGGCTGCTGCACAAGTGGATTGTTGCCTTGAGCCTGCATGTTGGCCACGGTGTTGGTCAAGTTCTGCAGGAGCTGAGTTTGAGCTTCCAGAAACTAACGCATAACTGGATCCATTTGTGGTTGTCGAGGTGTGTTGCTAGATCTGTTGTCTCTCCCTGGACGAACCACTACCGGTTGATCAACTCTTGATCCTGACCTGGTTGTCACCATCTGAGTGTTAGGAACATTGATTTAAATGATTGAATCAGGAGAAAAGCTTAAAGGTTAATGCAAGGCAGAATTCCAGATTAGGACAGATTCTGTTGATCTCAAAGAACTAGTTACAACTCTCTGTATGAGTAGCCAAAAATTCTGAAAATTTTCTGAGGTGACGCATAAAAAATTACAGATTTAACCCAACTGGAATCACCTCATTTGGATGTATGTATCCCGAGATATAAAATTATTAAGACGACTGTATCAGCAGAGTTATCAGGTTCTGATGGCAGTAAAGGTTTAAGCATAACTCCCACAATGTAAGTTGAATGGTGCTCAATTTTTAACAGGAACACAATCATGAAATTCTCGAACTAACCCAACTGGATTTGCATTAAGATGAATTTTGTAGCTCGAGATATTAAATAAACAATACTGATAGGTCAAAAACAGCTCGAACAGATTTGATTCTCACAGATCTTGATATAAGATTGAGTAAAGAAAGCATATAGAGTAGATAAAGAAAGATATGGGACAGAAACTTAAACCCAACTAACCAACTTTATTAAACCAATGTTGTTGTGGTCATCACCCCACAACACATTGCACTCAAACAAAGATCCAAATCAACCAATGTTGCATACACACGCAAACCAAACACACTCCTATAACTAAGCACACTCTAAACGATCGTTCAAAACTAACGGTTACAAAGACTCTGATTAACACCTAAGCACTCCTATTCTCTTGAAGAGGTTCAGTGCGAGCATCTGGAGAGTCGTAGCGGGGCCTCTTAGGTGATGGAGAGGTGTGGGGCTCTTCATCATCAAGGATCACTGGCTCCTCCGTGTTCATCAGAGCAGCTTGCAACGCACGGTTCTGAGTCTCCAGGGCGAAGACCTTCTCGTGAGCTTCAGCAAGAGTGTTGTTGGCATCATCCAGGGCAGTGTTAACGGTAGCCAACAACTCTCGAACGTTGTTCAAGGTTCCTTCATGAGCTGGAGCTGTAGCGATGTAGGTCTTAGCTTCCCCACTAGCTCTGTAGGGAGTGTATCTATGGGAAGCGTCCTCCAGATCAGCACGTGCATCATGGGAGAGTACATAAAGTGCCCTCCTTGCAGCTTCAGCGATCCCAGCATCTCTGGTAGTCTTGTGAGCAACATCTTGGTGCCTTGGTACCTCCCTGTCCCCATGGAGAGGATCCTCCCAATAAAGGATAGCAGTCACCACCCAATGGGGTTCGAACCATGGATGTGTCCATAGCTCGCATTGGTAGGCTGGCGCCACATTGTGCCCCAGACGGAACACTGTTGCTCTCAGCTTGTCAGCCATGGGAATGCCTCTCCCATTCACATTATGGATACATCCCCTCCAAGCCACTTCCTCAGCAGGCTGAGCTGGCTCCTCTTCTGCCTCTTCTTGTTCTTCAGGTTCCTCTGGCTCTTGTTCTCCTTCTGGAATCACCTCTTCAGGGTCTTCCTCTGGTTCTTCAGGCTCTGCAGCGGCCTCGTCAGCTAGTTCCTTCTCTGGCTCTTCATCATCTGACACTTGGATGATCACTGGAGTAGGTTTTGGAGTCTGCGCTGCAGGTGGTAATTCCATCATTATCTCTTCATCAGTGTCCCCCTCATGCTCTCTACTCTCCATAGGATAGTAGTAGTAGTCTTGGTCCTCCAAGTGGCGGGGAAACTGGAAAGAGCCTTTACGAGAGGTCTGCAGCCGACGAACCATCTAAAGAAAGAGAAGACAAGTGCTGAATTAAGATATAGCTACAGATGATAAAACAAGGTTAAGACACAAGTAGATAATTCAAGGATGAGGAGAAACAAGAGTAAGCAGATTTAAAAATAAATTTTATAAAGAAAGCGTTAGTGTGGCTTCTAACATATAAATCCATAATCACGACCATTTTCTATCTAGGCTAACATCCTACAGTCAACACGGCGTTGGTACCACTTTGTCACACCCAAATTTAAAGGCAAACTCGAATGCTAGAGTATATGTGTGTTAGGATCAAGTTTCACACATGTAATGACATAGTGAAAACCAAAAGACAGTGTCTCAAACGTAAAGAGA
This sequence comes from Cenchrus fungigraminus, assembly GCA_036936925.1. Classification (NCBI taxonomy): domain Eukaryota; kingdom Viridiplantae; phylum Streptophyta; class Magnoliopsida; order Poales; family Poaceae; genus Cenchrus; species Cenchrus fungigraminus. The sequence goes on along the minus strand of CM072773.1, from coordinate 92,330,278 downwards.
GTATTAAACTTATTACAGACCGACAGTCTCATAACTTAAACAAAATAGAGTATCTAGCAGTGGAACGAACGCCTCCACAGGCAGCTGACTGAAGACACGATCGCCTAGAACTCGTCAAAGTCTCTGGGATAGTTTTCAAACCTCTTCCAGTTTGAGCAGCAATCCGAGTAGTGTAGTTGCAATAATAAAAACAAGCGTGAGCATATGCCGTACTCAGCAAGCGGAAAAGATATATAACATGCAAGGCTTTTTGTGGATGGCTGATGGTTAAGCAAGTAAGCATTTTAGTTGGTCAACTTTTATTAGCAACGTAATTACTAAGCAGTGTAAATTCATACCAACCCTTAAGATAGCATAGAGATCATAGACATAAATAAAGATAGAATGCATCAGATTAATATCATATTCCATAATTTAATCACGTGAGGGTCCAGACCGCACTTGATCGTGAGCACGACTAACCGGTTAGTCTTACACTCTGCAGAGGTTGTACACTTTCACCATACGTCGCATAAAAGTTCAGAGAACTTTAAACCCAACCACGCGATGCTGATCAGGCATCATACCACACTACCGAGGTGTGATCGCATTGGGATGCTACGAGGCCTTTACAAAGTTTCCCCAGGAAGTTGCAACCCACAAGGTTACCGGATCAGTTAGCAAGGTATAAAGTCCCTTAGCGGGTACCGTGTCTTAGCAAAGCCCAACTCCCCGCTAGAGCGAGTCCAAACCCCACAGTACTGCCGCCCCTTGTCCTTATCAGGTAAAGCCACTCCTAACCAGGGTTACTAATTAATTAGCCAAGGCCAGAGTCATTTAGCTCTTGTGGTTGCACTGTTGTCCTGGGTGGTTCTCCATGTTCCAATTAACATATGGTCTTGTTTTAATGAAGGTATAACATAAGTAAAACAAGATTAATAAAGTTTAATTAATACCACCATGTAACCAGATAAAGCATAGGAAGAACTACCCAACAATAAAGTAAACCCAGTTGATCAAGGTATAGGGTATAAGCATCTAGTCGAACCTTACTTGGAACCCATCAAGTTAATGCAAGTAAAAGTAAGTACAGTGAATTATATGCAATGTTTTTCTAGACACAAGACGAAAACAGACGACGGGCTGACGACTAGCGTCTAGGCAGTTTAGACGGCACCTAGACGTTTTAGACGTATTAGACGCATTAGACGTGTTGGACGTATTAAATGGCGTCTAGACATTCTAGTCACACTAGACATCATAGTTTACGAGCCACTATAGATCTTGTATAGACTGATAATATAAATATATTTCAACACAAATATTCCATAATTAAATATTTGATTGAAAATGTCAAATGACATGTAGAGACATATTTCATACTAGTTCGTAGTTCTCATAAGCATCTAATCATCATACCTCACTCATAAACGAAAAAGCATGCTAATTGTTGTGCTAAGTAACAAAGAGTAAATAGATACATAGCAGGTAACCCTAAACGTTTGGCTTTCCTTGGGCGCGCGCACGATCGATTGAAATTCTGAGTCCAACGTCGAAACATTCTCATACTCAAAACGCGCGTCCAGACGTATGTTTAACTGAGTAAACGAGTCTAAAACTCGTCTAGCAGCATCGTCTAGACCGTTGTTGACCATCTAAGACCGTCTAGACGAGATTTTCGTCTAGAGCAGTGACTAGGGGGTAAACTCGATGCCATCCCCACGTCTTGCGTCTAGACGTCGTCTAGACGCATTAAACACGCGTCTAGAAAAACACTGATTATATGCATGTTATATAGGAAAGCGGGAATGCATCAAGGTAGAATTGCCTTCAACTGAATCGTGCTGCTGCTCAGACACTTGGAAGTCTTTCTCTTCGAATTCCACGAACGGTTGGCTCTCTACGCAGCACATCCATCACATACAAGCACACAATAGAATAAATTAAGAAACAAGCACCAAACAATACAAACAGAACTAAACAGGGGCATAAAACTAATCTAGGGGCCTAACTGTAAGAAAACAGGGGCTAAAACATAATTAAGCGAAAAAACCGAAGGGCCTAGGTGAAAATCTAAAGGGCTGGACCTCAGCTACTAAATCTATAAAGTTCAGGGGCTAAAACAAAAGAAAAAGGACCTATCGGTAAGGATCTTTGTAAGGTGGAAGGACCGACCTGTGATAAAAGAAAGTGTAGGGGTGTTTTTGCGAAACTACAGGGGCGCGGGGGAAACAAACCGGGTTGACCGGTATTGACCTGGTCAGGGCCGATCTGAGCCCTTGGCTCCAGATCTAACGGCCGTGGACGCTCGCAAGCGAAGGACGGCGGCGCTGAGGCGGCGAGCGGCGGCGCAACAGCTAGATTCCGGCGAGCTCAGCCGTACTCGAGCTAGGGTGCTCGGATTGCAGCGCTGTTTGATCTGAGATATAGCCGGCGACGCGGCGAAGCGAGCAAGGGGATCAGGGAGATTAATTGGGCACCGATGGAGGCGTGCAGCTCGGCGAGGCGGAGCTCGAACTCCGACGAGCCCGCGCACGTGAAGCAACGCACCAGAACGTACACAAGCGGCACTGGGGGTCTCCTTACCTCCTCGTGGGTCCCCGGAATGGCTTCACGATGGTGGAAGAGCAGCAAAGCAGTGGATCCACACGGCGGCCGGATTAGGGTTTGCGGCGGCGGCGAAGCTTCTTGCGGCTAGGGCTCGATGGTTCGGGACAGGGGAAGGCGGCGGCTTTAAATAGGCCAGTGTCGTGCCTTGGCGTGCGGGTCACAAGTCCGAGGCGGGGACGCGCGCGTGCGGCCGTGGGACTCCCGCTCGGGCGAAGTCCGGCTCGGGCACGTGCTGGAGGTCGGGGATGACACCCCGGCCCCACATGTCGGCGGCCGTGAGGGAGAGAAAGAGGAGGCACGCTCGTGGGCCGGCTAGGCCGAATCTGGGACCACGTCTGCTGAAGCTGGTTGGGCCGAAAGGTTGTCGCGGGCCAAACGAAAGAAAAGGGATGGGAGGGAAGGAAAAGTTTTTAAACATTTTCAAAAAGAGATTCAAACAAATGTTTTGAAACTTGATTCAAACAATTGAATTCAAACTTGAGTTTAAATTCAAATAACCAAAATAATGCACCAGCATGTATGCATCAATAAATTCATATGATTCATTATTTAATTAATTAATAAACAATTAAATGCCTAAGAAAGAATAAGCAACCTTATAGTCCTTAAACTCAAGCAATGTTGCTAGCAAATTTTATTATAAAGCAAAAGTTGAAAATTAGGGTGTTACACCTAGTACCAAATGTAAATCCAACAAGAGCTAGCAGTACATGATTCACCTCCTGAATGTAGGTGCGCCTTTGCCTCTTGGAATCAAGGGGCCTAGAAGATCCTCTAGAGATCGGCAGGACGACCTGATGAGACCCCACGACGTGCTACTTCTCTCGAGTGACGACCTCCACCTTCGGATGGGATGGGAGGGGGACTCCTCCTCTCAGGGCTTCTGGTGGCAACATGGTGTACGCGGGGGGATGGTGCCATGCCGGGGGTGTCGGCCCATGCGCCAGGTACAGGGGAGGGACCCAGGCTGGGGGCCATGTGGAGTGCAGGCCGGTCGGAGCCGATCACCCGCTGAGAGGCTGCGGTGGTCTGCGCAGCGTTAATGGCGGGGCATTCCTTCGTGACATGGCCTCCCGAGTCCTTGTGGATGATGTAGAATGGCTTTGTCAATCCTCGGCTGCGGGCGGCGGTCGACTCGGGTTAGGCTCGACCTTCGTAGGGATGTCGAGCGCCTTTCGTCGGTCTTTCCTACTTTCAGTCCTCATGGCGTTCGTCCTTGGGCTCCTCACGCCACCGAGAAGACTCAACGTTGTGAACTTCCCAAACCGGGCTCCAGGGTGGTTCCTTCCTCTGCCGGGGTTCCTCCCGTTCCGCCCTTCCAGTTCATGTTCTTTCTCCCTCCGGTCTTCATGGCGCGACCGACTTTCTCCTTGGTGCTTTTGCTACTGTTCGCGGAGCTCGTCGTCCTCCGCTCGGGCGTACTCCACCATCTTCTTCATTAGCTCCAACACCATTTGCGGAGGTCATCTTGATAGGCGTGTGTTGACACTTCGTAGCGTCATCATCTTAAGAATAGATCTGGGACCCGTCCTTAGTGACAACACTAGGAAACGCCTTGTAGGCACCTCTCAATGTCACAACTAATGGCGCGTTTAGCGTGAACATCGAGACTTGCCAAAGGTTAATCTAAACGATCATGAACGAATCCGCAAGCGCACAGATAAACCATTGTAGCATTTCCCCAAGGAAGGAGAGTATTCCAAGGGTACCGTATCCGTGTAAGGCAATGGCGGATATCTTAGACATGCTTTTGCTCTGAATGTAAACCAAGAGATAGGTATAGGGAACAACACACTCAAAGACAGGGGTAAGATAAAAGATATACAGGGTAGTGCGACACACACACTCAAATCTACCTCTACTCTAGCACACTACGGCTTAGGGGGAACATACGAGTTAGCTCTAGGTTCTAATGTACTAAACATATAAAGCTAGAAGATACAAGAGATGGGCATGAGTATTGCATGAGAGAGATAAGGTTCAGCACCCAGGTACAAATGGGGAGCTACCCTGTGACGACCAACACTCAGCGAAACTAGACTTTAGACTCCTACAGTAGTTACCCCAGCGCGGAGGTTGCCCTAGGATCCAACAAGGCTATCACCACCTGAGGACCGACCTCTCGTTACGGGGGGTATGCTCATAACTATCGTAGCCAGACAACCCAGGCACCATGCCTACGTTGCTGCTAGACTCCACCCGACCCGGGCTATTGTGACCCAGGGTGAGAGCCACCAGAAGACTGGTCAACTAGACCGAGTACCGTAGCTTGAACACAGACCTCATGCAACACTCTCATGCCATCTAACAAGATCAACTAAGGCTAGACATACGAACAGATATGAACTCTCTTATGTCTAATCAACAAGATCAAAGGGTCGTGTTCGTGAAGAACACGAGCCTCTAACTTATGAACAAACACATAAGGAAGGAGTTTATCACCCTTCAAGTGGATCAAAAGGTGGTGTTCACGAAGAACACGAGCCTCTAAATGATAAACAGAGGATGAACTCAAGAACATATCAAGAATATGATCTACCATGACTTTATATGAAATAGCTGAATAACTGAAGTAGATCAAAGTCATACAAAGAAATAAAGATAAAAGAGAACTCATACCTAGACTTCCAAGAGGACTTGGAACCTGAATAAGAGCTACTCTAGCCTACCCCCTAGCCTTGGAAACTAAAAGTGAGAGGAGAATGAGAGAGTGGTGTGTGAGAAATGGGAGCCCCTCCCCTTGTATTTATAGGCGAGGACAAGACTTGCTCGGACGCCCAAATGACCCCTAAACACCCGGGAGTGAGGCAATTGACCAATGAGCAACCACCACGTGTAGGGGCCAGATGGGGCACCACTAAGGCGGTTCGGCCGATCCTAGGATCGGCCGGCCCCCTAGGGTGGCCCCACCTGGTGTGCTTCCTCTGGTTGGCTGCCCTGTGGGCCCTCTGATCCATCCCTGGTGCATGGCTTGATTTGGTATTCGAGGTGGGCCCTTTGATCCTTGTGAAGTCCATGTGGCATCCTCTGATTCGTCGGTGAGTGCCTCCCCTGGATCGATGACGTGGATTGCCATGTTTCCCTTGGTGGCAGCCACCTCCTCAGCTGAGTTGGCATGGTTTCTTCATAGAAGTTGAGTTTCCATCTGTTTTAAGGGGTAAATCACCTACATACAAATAATCTCCAAGGACAATTAGAACTACATTATTCAAACCTAAATGCTAGTAAATAATGCATATGCCTCCATTTATGTGAGAATATTGAGGGTTGGAAATGGTGAATTTCCACCGTCAACAAACTCCCCCAAGCTAACCTCTTACTCGTCTCGAAGCAAGACATTAGAGACTTAGGTTGGTTGATCAGGAGTTGCTACAATATTGTATTCTGAACTTATGGCAAATATACAGTAAAGTACTCTACCAAGAGTTGAACAAGTTGGCAATGTCTTACCTTTCACCTGATACATGGGGCATATAGCTTCACCTGCCCTGGGTGGTTGAGAGACACAATGGTTATATAGAAAATGCATAATCACTCATACCTTGATCAGCTATCAATCCGGAGGTTTTGCAAATTTTTCAAAAGAAAAACAGAGTTCCTCAAATGATACTCTCGGATCGCTCAAAAGTGTATGGTTCCTCACCAAGGCATCAATGTTGCCCTTCTTCACATCCTACTCCTAATAGGCTGTATGTGGAGCTGTAGGTAGGGAAGATGTGGCATACTTGTCTCTCATGTTTTGCTAAGTCAAAAACCGGATCCTTGGAGGAAACAAACATACATCCTGATCAAGAAGTGCATATGTGTGTGATGGATATGAGCATGGCAAGGTGGATACTAAGCCCGGAAATGGGTGCTAGATATTGCCATGCTTTATACTGAGGAAGTGAAGGATTGATGGTAAGGTGGACACTAGCCCCGGAGTAGGTACTAGTTATTACCATCTATATGGTGAAACTCCTTTCTCTTGCACATATCAATCCCTTTTTCTCCTTTTGAAAATTTTGAGACTTGGGCTAGCTCTCTTTATTTGTTTTTGCCATGCTTTTGAGCATGCTTTTCTTTCTTTTTCTCTTTTTTCTCTTTTTTTAGCTAGCCCTTTGTCTCTATTGGGGATATTTGGAGAGGGATGAATGATGCAAAGATATATAGAGTTTTATTTGCAGAAGAATGCATAAGCAGTATGGAGCAAATGATGAATGCTTAACTTTTAGTGTAGAAGTTTAGCATGAACATGTACGTGATCTTGATCAGGGGAGTATGAGTTCTAACAAGGGTCACAACAATTTGACAAAACTCAATGAGAGAACAAGCTGCATATGTGGAGGCTAAGAACTAGAATCTACATATGGCCTTGGATGGGAAATTCTCATCATTGAGGAACTCATCATGTTTGGATTTTTTTTCAAAAAGAAAAACTCCGGATGTTAAGCATCACTAAGCACAAGATCATAACACTCTATTATACCATATCATGTCTCACAACAACTTAGGCAAAGATCATGCTTTTTGCTACCCACAGTTTTCAAGCTAAGGTTTGAACATACAAGCCAACAAACTCAAAACTTAGGTAGGATACAAAGTTGTAGGTAAGACATACGAGGAAAATAAACAGAGCAACTATTCATCATTTCAACCATAGAGGCAAAGCATTCCTACTAAGCATATCAAAGCAAACTAAGCAAACGATGATGATGAAAGCAAATAAATATTTTTGGTCTTTTTATTTTTGCAAATTTTTTTGGATTTTCATTTATAAGATATTCTGAAAACAAAGGAAGATACAAGTTACCTCAGAATGGGGGTCTCCCCCAAGCTAGCTTCAGGCTCACTGCGGAGGAGGGTAGAAGAAACCCTGACACGCGTAGTAATGAGAGCCAGGTGTGGTTCGAGGACCGGTGGATGGTCGCTTCCTGGTGTGATGAGTGATTGACAACGTGGTGTGGACTGATTATTGGCTAAGTATTACAGGTGCAGGTTGCGGCTTGACTGGTGCAGGAGCAGGTGAAGAACAAGCACGAAAGGTCGTTGCCAGTGAGGCCTCCAGGTGTAGAGAAGACAAGTAGGCATGGTTCGAGGGACCTGGTGGCCAGCGGGGTCAAGTGCGGGCCGCATGGTGGTAAGAACGGCAAGATGAAGTCATGGACGGTTTCTTGGTTGAGCCTCAAAACCAAGGTCGAGCCGGGACTACGTGGGAGCCGAGTCATGAGTGGTGATTGGCGGAGGCTACACCGAGTTCGCGGGGTTTCCGGTGGTTCACCAGAAAACCACTGGGTTCCTTGGTTGATCCACAAAGCCAAGACCGAAGAACCGAAGACGGAGGTGCAGCAGCTCCAGACCGGTCTGACCGGTGGGTACCGGTCTGACCGGTGAGGAGAACCGGTCTGACCGGTGTGCGACGACGCAGTCCGGAATCTTCGAAGCGGAGGACACGCGTCGGGATCGCAAGGCTTGCGTCGAGGCTAAGCAAGTTTGCGGTCGCTGGGCATCCGTCCGATGGTGCGAAGACAAAGACTTCCAATTTCGCCCTCGAGGGGCATGTATCCCTAGTTAGCTAGTAAGGGTATTTTAGTCTTTCGGTTTCCTCCATATAACCCAAGGGGTGAGAGGATGGCAGCCATCTCTAGGAACCCTAGCTCATTTGGTTTTCCTATTTTCCTTCCTATTTTCCTTAGGATTTTCGTAGGACTAGCTTGAGAGCTTCATGGTGAGATCTTGTGAGAGGGAAGGATGATCGGGCGGCAAGCTAGACCTTGTATGAACCTCTTTGCTATGTATAGATGATTCGGCGTGGTTCCTCAAGGCTTGGTTGTGTCTTTCCCGTTTCTCCTTTTTGGTGATTTTCGGAGCCCTTTCTTGGCGATTTTCTTGGAGCGATTTCGAGGCCTTTCTCTTTGGGATTTGGTGGGGGATGTATGCATGAATCCTTCGTGGTTCTTTTCCCTTTGATTCCCCTCCCAAATCCGTGAGCAAAGGGGCTCGATTTTGTGGTTTTCGTGGCTCTAGGGTTAGAGGCGTTCTTGGTGGGATTTGTTCGATTCCTCTTGATTTGACAAGTTTTGGTGGACCAAATCTTGGCTATGGAGTACCCATGAGGTGTTCCTACTATCCCCAAAGTATTGTGCGAATCCGTGGAGCAAATCGGGAGATCGGGAGTTGGATTTGGGGGAGTTGACTCGCGGGCGCTGTTCATCTCGAGCTGCCCAGGCGCGACCAGTCTGACCGGTACTCTTGACCGGTCTGACCGGTGCTAGCCCTTGGTGGGTTTTTGTCTCGGGGAACAGCCTTGTCCGTGTGGTTTTGTCCCGTGGTTCTGCTGGTCAGTTCTTGGCGTGTTTGGAGTTGTTTTGCTAGGTTTTGTGAGGGGTTCTTCTTACTTCCAGGTTGTGTTTCGGAGGTGGTTTTTGTTCCAGGGCCTAGAGGAGTCACTGAGGCTTCCTGGAACGTTTGCTGTGCGGCTGCTGTAGCCACCGGCCTGACCGGCGCTGTCCACCAATCTGACCGGTGTCACCGGTCTGACCGGCGCAGGTCATCGGTCTGACCGGTGTAGCACAGGCAGCAAGCCGTGCAAGTTTCCGCTGTGTGTTTTGGTGAATTCTGGCTCGGAGGGTTGAGTGTTGGTTCCTAGGACCAGTAGCACTCCAGTGGCTGCGTGGTCTTGGCCAACTTGGGTAGTTGGGTCGGAGACGTGATATGGAAGCCGTGTTCATCTTGTTGGAGTTCTCATCTCCTTCGAGAAGAATTTTTATCGGCTCCCATTCACTCCCCCCCTCTCTGGTTTGCCTAATCGGTCTTTCAATTGGTATCAGTGCCAGTTCGGGTATTTATTGACTCTTACCAGTCTAAGATCCAAAGATGGCGTACCAGGAACGGGGTTCGGGTCCTCCGCACTTCGATGGGAAGAACTACCAGATGTGGCAAAGGCGGATGGCGGCGTTCCTCCACGGAAAGGGTCAGATCCTTTGGGATGTCACGGTGAACACAACTTATGTTCATCCGATGAACTTCCTTGCTCCAGGATCGAGGGATATGTTCGAAGCCAACAACAAGGCTGTCGACTACTTGTTTCGTGCTCTGTGTCAGCCTGAATTCGATCGGGTTCAGACAGAGGACTTAGCTTGTAGGATTTGGGAGCAGTTGAAGGATGCTCATGCTGGGAATGCTCAGGTTCAGGCTCGGATGTACGCGACTTACCAGAGAGAGTACGAGAACTTCACTCATCTCCCCGGCAAGTCCGTCGATGCCCTTTTCTAGCGATTTACGGTCGTTGTGAACAACATGAGAGCCAATGTGGATGTCCTCCCATACAATGATCATGATAGAGCCGTGAAGCTCTTGCACTCGTTGGATCATACCGTATGGGACGGGAAGTTTGAGGCTATTGTTGAGTCTGAGAAGTATGACACCTTGACGGTGAACGAGCTGTTCTCGAAGCTCAAGTCGGCTGAGTTGGACCGTGGTATGACAACCAAGATCAAGAGCCCGACTGATTCTCATAGTCTCACTCTCGTTAGTGGCAAAGGAGCCAAGTCTAACGCTAACGCATCCTCCAGGATGTACTCTATGTCTTCTTTGATGTCTTTGCCAGACGAGGAGTTCGACGTGCTTGGAGAGGACGAGCTGGCGTTGCTGACCAGGCGGTTCGAGAGGCTGCACGAGAACCGGGTGAACACGAGGAGGACAGCACGGACGTGCTTTCATTGCGGCAAGCCAGGACACTTCGTCGCCGACTGCCTGGAGAAGACGGAGAACAAGGACGGCTACAAGGACGGCTACAGGCACCGATCGAGCAAGGATGGCAAGTACCGATCGAGGCGCGATCACAAGCACAAGAACAAGCACAAGGACGAGCGACGGTCGAGGAAGAAGGATGGCGCGGCAGGAAGGCCCGAACAATGGTCGGAGCGAGCGACGTCGTCTCCAGCTCCGCCTACTCTTCCTCGAGCTCGAGTAGCAGTGAAGATGAAGGTGATCGGCGCAAGAACAAGAAGTCATCCAGGAACTTGAGCGGGTTGAGCTGCTTCACGGGAGATGGCTTCTGCGGCATGGCCCGTAGCTCCGGCAGCAAGAAGAGCCACCAGAGTGACTCGGACTCTGACTCCGAGGATGAGGTATGTGATGAGCTCTCTTCTTTGCGCAAGGAGAATGATGAGTTGGTTGACTTGCTTGATAACCGCGATCACATGCTTAGAGAGGCCAAGAAGATGAGGAAAGAGCTTAGGGCCTCACTAGAAGATGCTAGGAACCGTGTGGCTGAGCTAGAAACCCAGAACCTAGATGCTAAGCTTGAGATTGATTCGCTTAAGGCTTCTCCTGTGGTTTCTGATGAGATTGATTGCTGTGATTGCTCTGTGTACCTAGCTGATCTTACTGCTCTTAAGGATAAGCATGCTTCTACTTGTGATGAACTAGATATGCTTAGGGTTGAAGTGGCTGAGCTTAAGTCTAGACCTGCTTTGCTAGGTGCTTGCTCTTCTTGCCCTGTTCTGCATGGAAAGATTGATGAGATGCATGCTTACACTGTTTCGCTTGAGGCTAAGTTGAAAGAGCCTATTCCCACTTCTTGCTCTACTTGTGAATTGCATGCGGTTAAGAATTTGGAGCTTGCACATTATGTTGATCGCTTGCAGGATGAGAATGATGAGCTGAGGAAATGTATGAGCTGGTTGTCGGGTCAGGAGCCTCAGCTTGGTATCATGATAGCGGCTTTCAAACGCTATGATGGTCAGGCACTTGGGGCTGACAAGCTTGGAGAGAACAGTGGTGAGGGAGTTGAGAGAGTTGGAGAGATTCCTATCCCACCACCAAACAGATACAAGAACAAGTTTGAGCCCAAGCCTAACCACCTCAGAAACAAACTTGACACTACTCCAGATCCACCCATATTCCCTCACCCAACAAATGATTTTCAGAAATTGGTGAAGTTTGTGAGCCCAAAGGGAGGTGAGGAAGGAGAGAAGAAGGGTGAGAAGCCGAGTTGGCAGCCCCAACCCAAGCCAAAGCCTAAGCCACAGCCCATAAAGTTCCATTGTGGGTATTGTGGGAGAGATGGTCACAAGGATGAGTTCTGCTTCAAGAGGAAGCGTGAGGAGAGAATGGCTAGAGAGTGGGCTAACAAGGATAGGTACCACCCCTCTATTGGTGTACCTGAGCCTCGTATGCAGATGCCCAGGGTCAAGGCGATTGTGAGGACGATTCCGGCTTGGGGAGACCGGAAGGTTGCAGGTGCTGCTGCTGGCCGAGCTACACCGGTCAGACCGGTGCAGGTCTGGGCAGACAACGAGTCGGGTTTCGTGCTCGTGAGGATGCTCGGTTTGGTTCTAGAGGTCGTGGTTCTGGTGGTTGGTCTGGAAAGTTTGCAGGTGGTCAGTTTGCTAGGCGTTCTCCACCTCGTGCTCAATACGAGGGTAGGAGGAGTCGTAGCTTTGAGATGGAGAGGAGGAACGATCCACGGTTTCTCTTTCGTGGCTTTCGTCCTCCTCCATCTAGAGAGGGTTGGTTCCCTCGTAGTGGTTACCGTGGTGGTGTTCGTGGTGGTAGCTTTGATAGGCGTGATGATTTGGTTTGTGCTAACCCCACTTTGGAGCAAATGGCTCGGCACTGGTTTTACTCTTTTGGTACTAACCCCAGTGCTGAGTCGTTTGTTCACTCACGTGCTCACTTTTGAATTTCAGGTGGGAGACTTGAAGAACATTTGGTTGATTGACTCCGATTGCTCGAGGCATATGACCGGAGACAAGGGGTGGTTCTCAAGTCTCGTCCCGGTGGTGACAAAGAAGTACATCACCTTTGGGGACAATGGGCGAGGGCGTGTGCTGTCAGAAGGTGAGATTAAGGTAAGTGACAAGATCACTCTCAGGCGTGTTGCTCTTGTTCAATCGCTTGGATACAACTTGCTTTCTGTGTCCTAGTTGTTGGATGAGGGTTTTGAGGTGTTGTTTCGGCCTGGTGGTTCTCGGATTTTAGATTCTCAGGGGGATCTTGTTTGCATGGTCGTTCCCGAGGGTTAAGTGTTCCGAGCTGATTTTTCTCTGTCTTCTGGTGTGGAGCGTTGCTTCTTGGCTGGTTCTTCGAGTGAGTTGTGGAAGTGGCATAGGAAGTTGGGTCACTTGAGTTTTGACCTTTTGTCTCGTTTGAGTAAACTCAATTTGGTCCGAGGATTGCCACGGTTGAGGTTTGAGAAAGAGTTGGTTTGTGCGCCGTGTAGGCATGCCAAGATGGTAGCCTCTTCTCACCCGCCTCTCACCGATGTGATGACTCAGCGTCCATGCGAGCTGCTCCATATGGACCTTGTTGGCCCAGCTCGTGTGCGATCTGCGGGTGGGAAGTGGTATGTCCTTGTTGTGGTGGACGACTACTCTCGGTATGCGTGGGTGTTCTTTCTTGAGGAGAAAGGGGAGACGTTTGGTTTTGTTCGAGATCTTGTCTTGAGGTTAAGAAACGAGAGGCACAGAGATGCCATACGAGCGATTCGCAGTGACAATGGCTCAGAATTCAAAAACTCTCGTTTCGAAACCTTTTGCCATGACTTGGGTCTTGAACATCAGTTTTCGAGTCCGTATACGCCTCCCCAGAATGGCGTTGTGGAAAGGAAAAACAGGATCTTGTGCGAGATGGCTCGGACGATGCTCGACGAGCATAGGACTCCGAGAAGGTTCTGGGCTGAGGCGGTCAATACCGCGTGCTATGTGTCGAACAGGATCTACCTCAGGGTTCACAAGAAGAAAACCTGTTACGAGTTGATGCACGGTCGCACACCCAAGGTGAGTCACTTCCATGTCTTTGGTTGTAAATGCTTCATTCTGAAGAAAGGGAAGAAGTTGGACAAGTTCGAGGCTAGGTCTGTCGATGGCATTTTCTTTGGTTATGCATCTCATTCTAGAGCATTTCGTGTGCTCAATCTTGAAACTAACCAAATCATGGAGACTTGCGAGGTAACCTTCGACGAGACACAGCCACGTAGTCAGCTTGTTTTAGAGTGTGTAGGTGATGACGAACTTGGTGAGGAGATCTTTCAGGAGGAGGAGCATGAACATGGAGATGATGAAGATGGCGGTGTGGTGCCCGCGGCTGAACATGTACCTACTACTTCGACGACGATCGAGAATGGACCCTCTCCCACACCTTCAACGACAAACCCAGATCAAGGCGAAGCTGCTGTTGAGGGGGAGGTAGCATCAAGGCGAGAACCTCCCCGGCGAGTGCAAGTGGATCACCCAGCTTCGAGAATCATTGGCGACATGAATGAACGTACTACACGGTCGAGGGTTCGGAACAATTCTCATTTCGCTCATGCTGCTTTTGTTGCCACCTTTGAGCCCAAAGACATTGGACACACGTTATCTGATCATAATTGGGTTAACTCGATGCATGAGGAGTTGGAGAATTTTGAGAGGAACCAAGTTTGGGTGTTGGTTGACCCTCCCCCAGGGTGTAAGCCGATTGGGACAAAATGGGTGTGGAAAAATAAAGAGGGAGAGAAAGGAGAAGTGGTGAGGAACAAGTTGAGACTGGTGGCTCAGGGGTACAGTCAGAAAGAGGGGATCGACTACGAGGAGACTTTTGCTCCTGTAGCTCGTTTGGAGGCGATCAGGATCCTTCTAGCCTTTTCCGTGGCTAAAGGGTTCAAGTTGTACCAGATGGATGTGAAGAGTGCTTTCCTGAACGGTGTGTTGGAGGAAGAGGTGTTTGTGAGGCAACCACCGGGGTTTGAGAGTGAGAAGTACCCCCACCGGGTATACAAGTTGAGGAAGTCGCTGTATAGATTGAAGCAGGCGCCTAGAGCTTGGAATGGTAGGTTGAGGGGGTTCCTATTTGAGAGAGGGTTTGAGATGGGAAAGGTCGATTAGACCTTGTTTCTCCTCAGGCAGGGCAGAGATATCCTGATTGTGCAGGTATACGTGGATGATATTGTCTTTGGTGGCTCGTCTAACTCTCTTGTTGCAAGGTTTGCAGAAGACATGAGCAGGGAATTTGAGATGAGCATGATGGGCGAGTTGCAGTTCTTCCTCGGGCTACAAATCAAGCAATCAAAGGAAGGAACATTTGTGCACCAAGCTAAGTACACCAAGGACATTGTGAGGAAGTTCAAGATGGAGGACTCCAAGGCCATGGCGACGCCTATGAGTACGACTACAGCTCTTGATGCGGACGAGGAAGGTGAACACGTGGACCAGAAGGAGTACCGGAGCATGATCGGGTCACTCCTCTACTTGACGGCGACGAGGCCGGACATTCAATTCTCGGTGTGTCTGTGCGCTCGTTTTCAAGCGTCTCTGAGGACTTCGCATCGGCAAGCAGTCAAGCGCATTTTCAGGTATTTGCGACACACTCCCGACTTCGGCCTTCGGTACTCTGCGTCTTCTTCTTTGGCGCTTCATGGTTTTTCAGACGCGGATTTTGCCGGGTGTCGGTTGGATAGGAAGTCCACTTCTGGGACATGCCAGTTCTTGGGTTCTTCTTTGGTGTCTTGGTCTTCCCGCAAACAGTCGAGTGTTGCTCAATCCACTACCGAGGCAGAGTATGTGGCCGCAGCTAGTTGTTGCTCTCAGCACCTTTGGATCACATACACCATGAGTGACTTTGGTGAGGAGTATACCCCTGTCCCACTTCAATGTGATATTACCAGTGCCATAAGCGTTGCAAAGAACCCAGTGCTCCATTCCAAAACCAAGCACATAGAAGTGAGGTATCATTTTCTGAGAGACAACGTAGAGAAAGGGAAGATAGCTTTGATCCATGTACCCACACATGACCAACTAGCCGATATTTTCACCAAACCCCTAGATCAAGCAACTTTCACTCGTTTGCGGGGGGAGCTTGGTGTTTGTTTGATTTCTTGAGTTGGTGTGTGGGAGATCCTTTGTAGCATATGTATAGCTTTCCTTTGTGCATTTCTTGCATTTGGCATGGCATATGTAACATGATGTATAGGCATCTTAGTATCTTAGGTTGCATGCATTTTGTATCATATGCATTGTTTAGGAAAGGCTTCTCCTATATACATTGTTCACCATGGAATGATATATATGTCTTTGTGAGCTAATTTGGTAAGCTATGGTTAGTTTGGCTTAGCTCTTGATAATCTTGGTTTGTATCCATGGTTGATGGCTATGTTTTTGAAAATTTCATATGTATGCTCTCTTGTGAGTAAATACCTTTACATGATCTTGACATGTTTTTGTGGCTTGGCTATGCTTAATTTGTGGTTGGATAGCTTATTTTGATCATATGGGGCCAAAGGCTCATTTGCCATCATGAATGTTTAGCCCCCATGCTTCATCTTGTGGAGGGGCATAAGTTCCTTTTTGTCGCAAAGACATTTCATGTACCAATTATAAATCTGAAAAATGAAATGTAAATTGCTTGGAAAATGTGCTCCCATGTCATATGTGCTAATTTTACTTTGCTTTGGGTGCTAAACCGTTGCATGTTGCTTAACAATGAGAAGTCTCATATATAGAAGTAGGCACATCACTCGGTGGCTTCGACATGACATGAGGTGCTTGTGGGTGTTTATGATGGTCTTATGCTTAGAATGGTTGTCCTAGCATGAAGTTTGTGTGGCTTTGCCATTTTGACATGTTTTGCTCATGTTTAGGACTTTGCTCATGAGAGGGTGATTTTTCGCAAAATTGCTCAATTCTATCCTAGCTTCGCCTAATGGTTGTGAAACTTGGTGATCATGAAGTTTATGTCATTACGAAGCTATAGAGTATCTAACTTGCTCATTTGGACATGTGTAGCATCCTTTGCTGAATTTTGTCTATTTGAGAAGCTTTAGGTTGCATTTTTTGCATTTTTGGCTTGATTCATGCATTGTCAACAAGGGGGAGAAGTTTGAGCATGTTTTGGCCTACTGAATGCATTTGGAAGGTTTTCAGGTGGTTTCGAGCCTTTTCTGGCCTCTGTTGTGTACCAGTCTGACCGGTTGATGTCACCAGTCTGACTGGTCAGAGCGCTGGTTCTGTTCATATGTTGAGCACCGGTCTGATCGGTGGTGTTGGCCGGTCTGACCGGTCAGAGCTGAGCTGATGCAGCTGCTCTGTTTCGTCAAGTGGTTTGCATGCATTCGTCCAGGGGGAGTTGCATTGGTTCAAGGGGAGCTTGCATGTCTGCAGGGGGAGCTCTTTGTGGTTTTTCGAGCTTTGGATTGGTGTTTTGTGCTCTTTGCTTGAGCATGGTTTTGTCTCGGATGTGTCGAGCCGTTGCCCTTGCCTAAGGGGTCTGAGACTTGTCTTCTTCAAGTGATCTTGCTCTTTGCCTTTCTTTGGCTTTCGATCGCTTGTTGGAGTTTCTTTTAGTCGTCTTTTTTCTTTTCCTTCTCTCTTGGTTACCAAAACGTGTGTGTTGTCAATGCACTCATCAAGGGGGAGATTGAGAGCCAGGTGTGGTTCGAGGACCGGTGGATGGTCGCTTCCTGGTGTGATGAGTGATTGACAACGTGGTGTGGACTGATTCTTGGCTAAGTATTGCAAGTGCAGGCTGTGGCTTGACTGGTGCAGGTGCAGGTGAAGAACAAGCGCGAAAGGTCGTTGCCGGTGAGGCCTCCAGGTGTGGAGAAGACAAGTAGGCTTGGTTCGAGGGACCCGGTGGCCAGCGGGGTCAAGTGCGGGCCGCATGGTGGCAAGAACGGCAAGATGAAGTCATGGACGGTTTCTTGGTTGAGCCTCAAAACCAAGGTCGAGCCGGGACTACGTGGGAGCCGAGTCATGAGTGGTGATTGGCGCAGGATACACCGAGTTCGCGGGGTTTCCGGTGGTTCACCAGAAAACCACTGGGTTCCTTGGTTGATCCACAAAGCCAAGACCGAAGAACCGAAGACGGAGGTGCAACAGCTCTAGACCGGTCTGACCGGTGGGTCTGACCGGTGGGTACCGGTCTGACCGGTGAGGAGAACCGGTCTGACCGGTGTGTGACGACGCAGTCCGGAATCTTCGAAGCGGAGGACACGCGTCGGGATCGCAAGGCTTGCGTCGAGGCTAAGCAAGTTTGCGGTCGCTGGGCATCCGTCCGATGGTGCGAAGACAAAGACTTCCAATTTCGCCCTCGAGGGGCATGTATCCCTAGTTAGCTAGTAAGGGTATTTTAGTCTTTCGGTTGCCTCCATATAACCCAAGGGGTGAGAGGATGGCAGCCATCTCTGGGAACCCTAGCTCATTTGGTTTTCCTATTTTCCTTCCTATTTTCCTTAGGATTTTCGTAGGACTAGCTTGAGAGCTTCATGGTGAGATCTTGTGAGAGGGAAGGATGATCGGGCGGCAAGCTAGACCTTGTATGAACCTCTTTGCTATGTATAAATGATTCGGCGTGGTTCCTCAAGGCTTGGTTGTGTCTTTCCCGTTTCTCCTTTTTGGTGATTTTCGGAGCCCTTTCTTGGTGATTTTCTTGGAGCGATTTCGAGGCCTTTCTCTTTGGGATTTGGTGGGGGGTGTATGCATGAACCCTTCGTGGTTCTTTTCCCTTTGATTCCCCTCCCAAATCCGTGAGCAAAGGGGCTCGATTTTGGGGTTTTCATGGCTCTAGGGTTAGAGGCGTTCTTGGTGGGATTTCTTCGATTCCTCTTGATTTGACAAGTTTTGGTGGACCAAATCTTGGCTATGGAGTACCCATGAGGTGTTCCTACTATCCCCAAAGTCTTGTGCAAAACCGTGGAGCGAATCGGGAGATCGGGAGTTGGATTTGGGGGAGTTGACTCGCGGGCGCTGTTCATCCCGAGCTGCCCAGGCGCGACCGGTCTGACCGGTGCTCTTGATCGGTCTGACCGATGCTGGCCCTTGGTGGGTTTTTGTCTCGGGGAACAGCCTTGTCCGTGTGGTTTTGTCCCGTGGTTCTGCTGGTCAGTTCTTGGCGTGTTTGGAGTTGTTTTGCTAGGTTTTGTGAGGGGTTCTTCTTACTTCCAGGTTGTGTTTCGGAGGTGGTTTTTGTTCCAGGGCCTAGAGGAGTCACTGAGGCTTCCTGGAACGTTTGCTGTGCGGCTACTGTAGCCACCGGCCTGACCGGCGCTGTCCACCAGTCTGACCGGTGTCACCGGTCTGACCGGCGTAGCACAGGCAGCAAGCCGTGCAAGTTTCCGCTGTGTGTTTTGGTGACTTCTGGCTCGGAGGGTTGAGTGTTGGTTCCTAGGACCAGTAGCACTCCAGTGGCTACGTGGTCTTGGCCAACTTGGGTAGTTGGTTCGGAGATGTGATTTGGAAGCCGTGTTCGTCTTGTTGGAGTTCTAATCTCCTTCGAGAAGAATTTTTATCGGCTCCCATTCACTCGCCCCCTCTCTGGTTCGCCTAATCGGTCCTTCAAGTAAGCCCTCTGCGCCTCTATGTATCGCTGCTGACCCTGCTGCATGGCTGCTATCCTCTCACCAACCTGACGCTGCCACGCTGAGGTAGACTCGACGTGGGTGTTCAGCGTCTCCTCCAATCCTGTGACCTGGACGGTGAGCTCTCCCATCTGCTGTGCGAGCTGAGCATCGCGTGCAGAGGCTGAAGAATGCCGTCGGAAGGACGAAGACGGAGGTGGACCACCGGAGCTGGAACTAGCGGGTGTGGCCCACTGAGCTCTGCTCGCGCCCGCCCAAGCCGTGCCACTCGTACTCGGCTGGTAGGTGGGCTGATCCCAACTAGGTGCATATCCAAGTGTAACCCCGGACATGTACCCCGCAGGGCCCCCTCCTGCCACCAGTGTGTAGCAGGCTGTGGCTAAGGCGGTGGTGGTGGCTGTGACAAGTTAATACCACGGTGCAAACCCAAGGAATGTCCGGATGGACATCACACCTGAGCTTGCCCCAACGAGAACGCAGAGAACACAAAGTAGAAGTAGATTGCTTTTCCTTGACCAGAATTTTATTGTATAGAAAATAAGGATGACTTACCAAAACTTACCTGTCGGTGCAGAGCTCATTATTTTGAGTCTTTAGAGCTAGACTTGGTTCCAACGTTCTCTCCTGGGCAGTGGGGTAGCCGTTTCCTTCGGAAGAGGAGTCGGCTTCCTACTCACCCTCCGCCACATCTTCTGAGTGTTGTGTGGATGGTGGTGTGTAGGAGGTGATTTCTTGGACTGGGACTGAGACTTCCAATACTGTTTCTATCCAGCGCCCATGTGTTGGCGTTCTTCCTTCCAAAAATTCTTCATGAATGCAATGAAGCTGTCCACTTGCCGTGGTGGCACTTCGCCCTCTCGTGCCGAGGTGTCGGAAGTTGGTAAATCCTTGATCATCGAGCATTGTTCTTTTCTTGGACGAAACTCGAACCTCTCCTCTTTGCCATTGATGTAGAGACGGATCACACCAGCCCCCACATCAATATGTGCATCAGCTGTACTCAGAAATGGTCACCCAAGTATGAGCGGCACCTCCTTGGCGTTCTCCATGTCCAGCACCACAAAGTCGACGGGAATAAAGCAATCTCGGACTTTCACTGGAATGTCCTCAGCTATCCCAGCTGGGTATCGGACTGAAGAATCGGCCAGCTGCAGCTGCAAAGTGGTTGGAGATAAACTTGTGTTGTTAAGTTGATCAAAGACTACCTTAGGCATGACGCTGACGCTGGCCCCTAAGTCACAGAGAGCATGGTCGAAGCGTTGGGTCCCAATCATACAAGTGATTGTGGGACACCCTGGATCCTTCTTCTTCTCAGGAAGGCGGTTGAGTATAGCAGCACTGCACTCCTCCGTGAGTCGTACTACTTCAGTTGTGGGAAGAGCTCGCTTTTTGGTTAGGATGTCCTTGAGATAACGCGCGTAAGTGGGAATGCGTATTGCCTCAAGCAATGGAACGTTGATATAAACTTTCTGAATCATATCCACGAAGCGATTGAACTGTTCATCTATTGTTGCCTTCCTGCTCTTTTGAGGGAACGGCATCACATTTGCTTCTACGAAATTCGGATGTGCCGTCACTCCTACAGGTGCTTTATCTTCTGGTGGCACCTTCCTTACCTGGGGGAATTCTTCCGAGTCAGATGAATCCTCATGGATATTCTCAACTTCTGTTATGCCTTTCTTGTCTGTCCCTACATGGTTAGGATACGGTGGATCCCGAGTGGATTTACCTCTTCTCGTGGTTACCGCATTTGCATTTTCAACAAAGGGAATAGAAGCGGCTAGCTAGGCCAACTGAGCTTCTAACATTTTGTTGAAACTCAACTGACTCTTCTGAGCAGAAGAAAAACTATCAAGCTTAACGTTGAGGCGCTCCACAGTTTTATCAAGGGCAGCTAGCTTCTTGTTAATACCTTCGTTAATTTTAGCTTGCCCAAAAACGAGATCTCTCAAGGAAGGTTGGTTGGGATTGTAAGAATTACCTTGGTTACCTCCTTGATAATAAGGGCATTGTTGATTCCACGATTGGCCTCCTTGTTGAGATGGACGATAACCATTGTTATTGCCATTCATGTACATCACTTCCTCCTGAGTCTCCGAACAGTAGTTGCCTGAGTGCCCAGTGTTGCCACAGACTTCACAAGTCATGTGAGAATCCATAGGCAGAGTAGTAGTGGCCATGGTAGCCTTCTCGCAGGTGTAGTCATCCAATCTCTTCATAAGAAGATCCATCTTGGCAGTAATCATGTCTGCTTCCTTGACAGTATGAGTACCCCTTGGTCGTGGTTGGAGTCTTTCATCACTCCACCCTTGATTGGAGACCATCTTCTCAATGAGTAATTTAGCATCATCAATAGTGAGTGAGAAGAATGCTCCTTGAGCAGCAGCATCAATATGGCCTCGGGCTGTCGGAGTCAACCCATTATAGAAGCTTTGAAGAATGAGCCAATCCTCCATCCCATGGTGAGGACAGGCTAGGACGTACTCCTGAAGCCTTTCCCAAGCCTCTGGAATAGATTCACTTGCTGCTTGCTGAAAACCAGAAATCCTTCCACGACGAGCATTGGTTTTACCCAATGGGAAGAACTTCTTGAGAAATGCCTCTGAACACTTGCTCCAAGTGTTAATAGCTTCACGATTCGCATAGAACCATTGCTTAGCTTTCCCCTGGAGGGAGAATGGAAACAGCCGTAAACGAACAGCATCCATATTTGCACCCCTAATGACGAAAGTGCTGCATAGCTCTAGGAATTGCTGCAGATGAGCATTGGCATCCTCATTTGGCTTGCCACATAATGGGCTAGCCTGTACCAACGTAATTAGACCCGTCTTGATCTCAAAATTTTCAGTCCCCATTGCCACCTCAGGGCCTTGCAGCACCTGGTCAGCGGAAGGAGCTGAGTACTCACGAAGTGTCTTCTGGGCCATAGCGTTCGACGTGGATGGTACAAAGGAAGTTGGTTCGCCTTCCGGACGAGTACGACGAGGTGAGCCGAAATGAATTCGATCTTTCCTCACAAGTGACTCGGGATCTTCAGTAAAATTCCCCGGTAGTCGAAACCAGTCATACACTACCTATCTTCATCATCCAAAGATAAAAGAAGACAATCAAGGTTAGCCTACATTGAGAGTTGTCCTAACCTACTCAGAGTTTCTAAACAGATGCAAAGCATAGTCATGATAATCCTGTGCCTTCCCCGGCAACGTCTCCAGAAATGCTTGTTGACACTTCGTAGCGTCGTCATCTTAAGAACAGATCTGGGACCCGTCCTTAGTGACAACACTAGGAAATGCCTCGTAGGCACCTCTCAATGTCACAACTAATGGCGCGTTTAGCGTGAACATCGAGACTTGCCAAAGGTTAATCTAAACGATCATGAACGAATCCGCAAGCACACAGATAAACCATTGTAGCATTTCCCCAAGGAGAGTATTCCAAGGGTATCATATCCGTGGAAGGCAATGGCGGATATCTTAGACTTATGCTTTTGCTCTGAATGTAAACCAAGAGATAGATATAGGGAACAACACACTCAAAGACAGGGGTAAGATAAAAGATATACGGGGTAGTACGACACACACACTCAAATCTACCTCTACTCTAGCACACTACGGCTTAGGGGGAACATACGAGTTAGCTCTAGGTTCTAATGTACTAAACATATAAAGCTAGAAGATACAAGAGATGGGCATGAGTATTGCATGAGAGAGATAAGGTTCAGCACCCAGGTACAAACGGGGAGCTAGCCCACGACGACCAACAATCTACGAAACTAGACTTTAGACTCCTACAGCAAGTACCCCAGCGCGGAGGTTGCCCTAGGATCCAACAGGGCTGTCACCACCTGAGGACCGACCTCTCATTACGGGGGGTATGCTCATAACTATCGTAGCCAGACAACCCAGGCACCATGCCTACATTGCTGCTAGACTCCACCCGGCCTGGGCTATTGTGACCCAGGGTGAGAGCCACCAAAAGGCTGATCAACTAGACTGAGTACCGTAGCTTGAACACAGACCTCATGCAACACTCTCATGCCATCTAACAAGATCAACTAAGGCTAGACATATGAACAGATATGAACTCTCTTATGTATAATCCACAAGATCAAAGGGTCGTGTTCGTGAAGAACACGAGCCTCTAACTTATGAACAAACACATAAGGAAGGAGTTTATCACCCTTCAAGTGGATCAAAAGGTGGTGTTCACGAAGAACACGAGCCTCTAAATGATAAACAGAGGATGAACTCAAGAACATATCAAGAATATGATCTACCATGACTTTATATGAAATAGCTGAATAACTAAAGTAGATCAAAGTCATACAAAGAAATAAAGATAAAAGAGAACTCATACCTAGACTTCCAAGAGGACTTGGAACCCGAATAAGAGCTAGTCTAGCCTACCCCCTAGCCTTGGAAACTAAAAGTGACAGGAGAATGAGAGAGTAGTGTGTGAGAAATGGGAGCCCCTCCCCTTCTATTTATAGGTGAGGACAAGGCTTGCTCAGACGCCCAAATGACCCCTAAACACCCGGGAGTGAGGCAATGGACCAATGAGCAACCACCACGTGTAGGGGCCAGATGGGGCGCCACTAAGGCGGTTCGGCCGATCCTAGGATCGGCCGGCCCCCTAGGGTGGCCCCACCTGGTGTACTTCCTCTAGTTGGCTGCCCTGTGGGCCCTCTGATCCATCCCCGGTGCATGGCTTGATTTGGTATCCGAGGTGGGCCCTTTGATCCATGTGAAGTCCATGTGGCGTCCTCTGATTCGTCGGTGAGTGCCTCCCCTAGATCGATGACGTGGATTGCCATGTTTCCCTTGGTGGCAGCCACCTCCTCAGCTGAGTTGGCATGGTTTATTCATAGAGGTTGAGTTTCCATCTCTTTTAAGGGGTAAATCACCTACATACAAATAATCTCCAAGGACAAGTGGAACTACATTATTCAAACCTAAATGCTAGTAAATAATGCATATGCCTCTATTTATGTGAGAATATTGAGGGTTGGAAATGGTGAATTTCCACCGTCAACAGCGTGATCATAGCGACCCGTGCCGGAGTCCCTCTTGCACTGTGTCGATGATGGTGCGCTCGCTTAGGCCGCTGGCTTGACATTTGATGTTGACGAAGCACTTGATAAAGCTCCGTAGGGTCTTGTTCTTCCCCTGTGAGGACCAGAGTGTCTGACAGCTGGTGGATGGCCACTCCTTAGTGACGAGTGATTGATAACGTTGTGTGTACTGATGCTGTGCTTTGTCTTGTGGATGTAGGCTACGACTTGATTTGCGTTGGTGTAGGTGAAGAACAAGCGCGAAAGGTCTTAGCCCTGAAAGGCCTTCGAAGGACTGGAGGGACAAGTAGGCTTCGTTCGATGGACCCGGTGTCCAAACGGGATTAAGTGCGAGTCACATGGTGCAAGAAGAGCAAGTCGAAGTCAGATCGTGAGTTCGTTGGTTGATCCGAAAGCCAACATCGAGCCAGAGCGGACATGGCAGCCAAGTCGAGGAGCTCGGCGTGGAGGCTGCACGAAGCTCGCAGGGTTTGCAGTGGTTCACCAGAAAACCACTGGGTTCCTTGGTTGATCCGCAAAGCCAAGTCCGGGTAGTCGGCGGCTCAATACTGCACTGGGCCGGTCTGACCAGTGTGGACCGGTCTGACCGGTGGTGGATACCGGTGTGACCGGTGGCGGCTAAGGAGCGTCGAGTGACTCAATGCGGAGGACACACGTCGGGATCGCAGGCTTGGTGTCGAGTCTACGCGAGGTGCGGTTGCTGGGCGTTTGTTCGATGGAAAAGCTGTCAAGTTTCCTAATTTACCCTTCAAGGGGTATGTATCGCCTAAGGGCATTTTAGTCTTCCGCCCCCACCGATGGACCTCATATATAAACAAGGTGGATGGGTGTTTACAAGTATCTCTTGGGCTTTAGGGTTTTCATTTGCTCTTAGCATTTTCTCTTTTTAGCCTCCTATTTTTCATAGGACTAGTATGAGAGCATCATGGTGAGATCTTTAGAGAGGGATGGATGTTAG
This sequence comes from Cenchrus fungigraminus, assembly GCA_036936925.1. Taxonomy (NCBI): domain Eukaryota; kingdom Viridiplantae; phylum Streptophyta; class Magnoliopsida; order Poales; family Poaceae; genus Cenchrus; species Cenchrus fungigraminus. The sequence goes on along the minus strand of CM072773.1, from coordinate 92,305,345 downwards.
GGAGGCACGCTAGACCTTGTATGAATCTTTTCTTTGATGTATATAAAGTTCGGCGTGATTCATCAAGTGCTTTTGTTGTCTCTCTCGTTTCTCTTTTTGGAGATTTTCAAAGCTTTTTTTGGAGGAATTTTTGGAGAGGGATTTGGGACGGATTTCTTTTTGTTTGTTTGTGGAGATCACACAGGAGTGCCTTGGGCCTCTTTACTTGGTGATTTGGCTCCACAAGCTCCACGAAGTCCTCTCGATTCGGTGGCTTTTTAGATGAACTCATGGATGAAGGTTTTGGATCTTTGACTTTCGATTCCTCTTGATTAAGTGGATCTTTGAGGACGATTTCATAGGCATGGCTTGTCCATTAGGTGTTCCACCTATCCCCAAAGTTTTACATGAATCCGTGGAGCGATTCAGGTGATCGGGTAATCGGAAGGAAGAGGTTGACCCGCGGGTGGAGATTTTCTCGAGCGCCCAACTAGGACCGGTCTGACTGGTGCCTCCCACCAGTCTGTGTGGTGCAAGCCGTCATGGGCTTCTTTAGGAGAACTTGACCGGGGTGTTTGGTGTTCATCCATGAAGGTTTTCTGTGTTGCTGTGGTGCATTTCTTGCTCAGGAGTTCGTGTTCTTGCACTTGTGGTTTTCCTCCCCGTGACCGGTCTGATCGATACAGGGTACTATGGTACATGGGTACCCCTGGGTCCGCACCGACCAGTCTCATGGCCGTCCCCGACAAGTGGGTCCGGCCCACCAAGAAGACCTACCGACCTGGTAATGGGCCCAATAGACCTAATCTATGGCCCACACGACCTCCTGAAGACCTTATCCGGAACGACTACAAGACTTGGAGTGCACGACAAGATGGCGGCAGATCCGACATGCAGTCCGGGGAATATGGAAATAGTTATAACCAACTAGAGATAGGTCTCCTGGTCTTAACTGACTAGGATTCTGGGTGACTAACCTTGTCCGCTGGCCAATATAAGGCGGGCAGGGCGCCCCCTGTTGTACGCACCAATCAATCCCCAAGCAATAGACACCAACAACTGGACGTAGGGTTTTACTCTCCAGAGGCACGAACTAGTATAAACTCGCCATGTTTCGTGTGCTCTCGCATAACCATCAAGTCCTTAGCTCTAGATCACCCTTCTGAACCTAAATAAACCACTAGGTTTAACCCTCCTATGGGCTGTGCAGATCTAAACCTCTAACAGTTGGCGCGCCAGGTAGGGGCAGATCCAGAGTTCTCCGGGCGACTTCGATGGCTTCATTCAACAGCGTCATCTTCCCCCCAGCATGGCGGACTTCCTCGCCAACCCCGTCGACACCAGCTTCGGCTCCATGTCATCGGGATCCGCCGTTCCAGCGCCGGCCAAGTCGTCCTCGACAAATGCCACGGTCAAACCCGTTAAGCAGGTTGAATCCGACTCGCTAACGAAAACCCACCCACCCACACTTCACGATCTCGTCACGTGGTTCGATCGTGTCGCAACCATGCTTGCAGACATGACCAAGATCTGTGAAAGCGCTCTAGCAATCCGAAGCCAACTCCAACTCGCATGCCTTTTGGCCTGCGTAACACAGTCTGTGTGGTGTCTGACCACGTGAGGAAGCAGATCCATATCCAATCTGGGTTGGACTCGACCAACCCTCAGGTTCTGGCCTGTGGGCACCACAGGGACCTCCCAGACGGTCCTTGCCCTCTCTACAAGAAAGCCAAGCACACTGCCTGTTAGTGCCGTGCTCTGAAGAAGCTTCGACGACCTACGCCTCCTACAGCGACTCCAAGTCCCCCAACTCTACTTCCCCCGCAGTCTCCGGATTGTGGCGAGTTCTAAGTCGCCTGTGTCATCCTCACACCTAACACCTACGGCGATGAGGTTTGGGCACGTCACAGCTTCCCAGATCGCGAAACCCTTGTGTTCTCCGTGGATGTACTAGCCCTGGTTGGTGAAACCGACGCTCAATGCATACAACGTGAAGCTGACAATGCCAATCTGAGAGCCATGTGTGGTTCGAGGACCGGTGGATGGTCGCTTCCTGGTGTGATGAGTGATTGACAACGTGGCGTGGACTGATTCTTGGCTAAGTATTGCAGGTGCAGGTTGCGGCTTGATTGGTGTTAGTACAGGTGAAGAACAAGCACGAAAGGTCATTGCCCATGAGGCCTCTAGGTGTGGAGAAGACAAGTAGGCTTGGTTCGAGGGACCCGGTGGCCAGCGGGGTCAAGTGCGGGCCGCATGGTGGCAAGAACGGCAAGATGAAGTCATGGACGGTTTCTTGGTTGAGCCTTAAAACCAAGGTCGAGCCGGGACTACGTGGGAGCCGAGTCATGAGTGGTGATTGGCGGAGGCTACACCGAGTTCGTGGGGTTTCCGGTGGTTCACCAGAAAACCAATGGGTTCCTTGGTTGATCCAAAAAGCCAAGACCGAAGAACCGAAGACGGAGGTGCAGCAGCTCCAGACCGGTCTGACCGGTGGGTCTGACCGGTCTGACCGGTGGGTACCGGTCTGACTGGTGAGGAGCACCGGTCTGACCGGTGTGCGACGACGCAGTCCGGAATCTTCGAAGCGGAGGACACGCGTCGGGATCACAAGGCTTGCGTCGAGGCTAAGCAAGTTTGCAGTCGCTGGGCATCCGTCCGATGGAGCGAAGACAAAGATTTTCGAATTTGCCCTTGAAGGGCATGTATCCCTAATTAGCTAGTAAGGGTATTTTCGTCTTTCGGTTGCCTCCATATAACCCAAGTGGTGAGAGGATGGCAGCCATCTCTTGGAACCCTAGCTCATTTGCTTTCCTATTTTCTCTTCCTATTTTCCTTAGGATTTTCTTAGGACTAGCTTGAGAGCTTCATGGTGAGATCTTGTGAGAGGGAAGGATGATCGGGCGGCACGCTAGACCTTGTATGAACCTCTTTGGTATGTATAGATGATTCGGCGTGGTTCCTCAAGGCTTGGATGTGTCTTTCCCATTTCTCCTTTTTGGTGATTTTCGGAGCCCTTTCTTGGCGATTTTCTTGGAGCGATTTCGAGGCCTTTCTCTTTGGGATTTGGTGGGGGATGTATGCATGAACCCTTCGTGGTTCTTTTCCCTTCGATTCCCCTCCCAAATCCGTGAGCAAAGGGGCTCGATTTTGGGGTTTTCGTGGTTCTAGGCTTAGAGGCGTTCTTGGTGGGATTTCTTCGATTCCTCTTGATTTAGCGAGTTTTGGTGGACCAAATCTTGGCTATGGAGTGCCCATGAGGTGTTCCTACTATCCCCAAAGTCTTGCACAAATCCGTGGAGCGATTCGGGAGATTGGGAGTTGGATTTGGGGGAGTTGACCCGCGGGTGCTGTTCATCCCTGAGCGGCCCAGCCTGACCGGTCTGACCGGTGCTGCTCACCAGTCTGACCGGTGCAGAGGCTCTAAGGGTTTTGCCTCGAGTGAACGTCTGGGTGAGTTCGTTGTTGTCTCGTGTTGCTGCTGTTTCGAGTTTGGGTCGGTTTGGAGCTCGATAGGCCTGTTCGGAGGATTTGGGATTTCCTAGCTCGGACCGGTCTGACCGGTGAGCTACACCGGCCTGACCGGTGTAGGGGCCTTCTGTGGAAGTTCTCAGATTTTACCAGAAGGGACCGGTCTGACCGGTGGTGCTCACCGGCCTGACCGGTGTAGGTCAGTGGTGCTCGAGTTGCTGTTCCGCTGCGTTCTCGAGTTCGTGAAGGTGGTTGTTGGTTCCTTGGACCAGTAGCACTCCAGTGGCTGCGTGGTCTTGGCCAACTTGGGTAGTTGAGTCGGAGACGTGTTTTGGAAGCCGTGTTCGTCTTACTGGAGTTCTCATCTCCTTCGAGAAGAATTTTTATCGGCTCCCATTCACTCCCCCCCTCTCTAGTTCGCCTAATCGGTCCTTCAATTGGTATCAGAGCCGGTTCGGGTCTTCATTGACTCTTACCAGTCTAAGATCCAAAGATGGCGTACCAGGAACGGGGTTCGGGTCCTCCGCACTTCGATGGGAAGAACTACCAGATGTGGCAGAGGCGGATGGCAGCGTTCCTCCGCGGAAAGGGTCAGATCCTTTGGGACATTACGGTGAACACAGCTTATGTTCATCCGATGAACTTCCTTGCTCCAGGATCGAGGGATATGTTCGAAGCCAACAACAAGGCTGTCGACTACTTGTTTCGTGCTCTGTGTCAGCCTAAATTTGATTGGGTTCAGACAGAGGACTTAGCTTGTAGGATTTGGGAGCAGTTGAAGGATGCTCATGCTGGGAATGCTCAGGTTCAGGCTCGGATGTACGCGACTTACCGGAGAGAGTACGAGAACTTCACTCATCTCCCCGACGAGTCCGTCGATGCCCTTTTCCAGCGGTTTACGGTCGTTGTGAACAACATGAGAGCCAATGTGGTCGTGCTCCCATACGATGATCATGATAGAGCCGTGAAGCTCTTGCACTCGTTGGATCGTACCGTATGGGACGGGAAGTTTGAGGCTATTGTTGAGTCCGAGAAGTATGACACCTTGACGGTGAACGAGCTGTTCTCGAAGCTCAAGTCGGCTGAGTTGGACCGTGGTATGACAGCAAAGATCGAGAGCCCGACTGATTCTCATAGTCTCGCTCTCGTTGGTGGCAAAGGAGCTAAGTCTAATGCTAACGCATCCTCCAGGATGTACTCTCTGTCTTCCTTGATGTCTTTGCCAGACGAGGAGTTCGACGTGCTTGGAGAGGACGAGCTGGCGTTGCTGACCAGGCGGTTCGAGAGGCTGCACGAGAACCGGGTGAACACGAGGAGGACAGCACGGACGTGCTTTCAGTGCGGCAAGCCAGGACACTTCGTCGCCGACTGCCCGGAGAAGACGAAGAACAAGGACGGCAACAAGGATGGCTACAGGCACCAGTCGAGCATGGACGGCAAGTACCGATCGAGGTGCGATCACAAGCACAAGAACAAGCACAAGGACGAGCGACGGTCGAGGAAGAAGGACGGCCGCGGCAGGAAGGCCCGAGCGATTGTCAGAGCGAGCGACGTCGACTCCAGCTCTGCCTACTCCTCCTTGAGCTCGAGTAGCAGCGAAGATGAAGGTGATCGGCGCAGGAACAAGAAGGCGTCCAGGCACTTGAGCGGGTTGAGCTGCTTCGCGGGAGATGGCTTCTGCGGCATGGCTCGTAGCTCCGGCAGCAAGAAGAGTCACCAGAGCGACTCGGACTCCGACTCCGAGGATGAGGTATGTGATGAGATCTCCTCTTTGCGCAAGGAGAATGATGAGTTGGTTGACTTGCTTGATAATCGCGATCACATGCTTAGAGAGGCCAAGAAGATGAGGAAAGAGCTTAGGGCCTCACTAGAAGATGCTAGGAACCGTGTGGCTGAGCTAGAAACCCAGAACCTAGATGCTAAGCTTGAGATTGATTCGCTTAAGGCTTCTCCTATTGTTTCTGATGAGATTGATTGCTGTGATTGCTCTGTGTACCTAGCTGATCTTACTGCTCTTAAGGATAAGCATGCTTCTACTTGTGATGAACTAGATATGCTTAGGGTTGAGGTGGCTGAGCTTAAGTCTAGACCTGCTTTGCTAGGTGCTTGCACTTCTTGCCCTGTTTTGCATGGAAAGATTGATGAGATGCATGCTTACACTGTTTCGCTTGAGGCTAAGTTGAAAGAGCCTATTCCCACTTCTTGCTCTACATGTGAATTGCATGCGGTTAAGAATTTGGAGCTTGCACATTATGTTGATCGCTTGCAGGATGAGAATGATGAGCTGAGGAAATGTATGAGCTGGTTGTCGGGTCAGGAGCCTCAGCTCGGTATCATGATAGCGGCTTTCAAACGCTATGATGGTCAGGCACTTGGGGCTGACAAGCTTGGAGAGAACAGTGGTGAGGGAGTTGAGAGAGTTCGAGAGATTCCTATCCCACCACCAAACAGATACAAGAACAAGTTTGAGCCCAAGCCTAACCATCTCAGAAATAAACTTGACACTACTCCAGATCCACCCATATTCCCTCACCCAACAAATGATTTCCAGAAACCGGTGAAGTTCGTGAGCCCAAAGGGAGGTGAGGAAGGAGAGAAGAAGGGTGAGAAACCGAGTGGGCAGCCCCAACCCAAGCCTAAGCCTAAGCCACAGCCCATGAAGTTCCATTGTGGGTATTGTGGGAGAGATGGTCTCAAGGATGAGTTTTGCTTCAAGAGGAAGTGTGAGGAGAGAATGGCTAGAGAGTGGGCTAACAAGGACAGGTACCACCCTTCTAATGGTGTACCTGAGCCTCGTATGCAGATGCCCAGGGCCAAGGCGATTGTGAGAACGGTTCCGGCTTGGGGAGACCAGAAGGCAGCAGGTGGTGCTGCTGGCCGAGCTACACCGGTCAGACCGGTGCACTACACCGGTCAGACCGGTGCAGGTCTGGGCAGATAGCGAGTTGGTTTTTGTGCTCGTGAGGATGCTCGGTTTGGTTCTGGTGGTCGTGGTGCTGGTGGTTGGTCTGGAAAGTTTGCAGGTGGTCAGTTTGCTAGGCGTTCTCCACCTCGTGCTCAATACGGGGGTGGGAGGAGTCGTAGCTTTGAGATGGAGAGGAGGAACGATCCACGGTTTTCCTTTCGTGGCTTTTGTCCTCCTTCAGCTAGAGAGGGTTGGTTCCCTCGTATTGGTTACCGTGGTGGTGTTCGTGGTGGTAGCTTTGATAGGCGTGATGATTTGGTTTGTGCTAACCCCACTTTGGAGCAAATGGCTCGGCACTGGTTTTACTCTTTTGGTACTAACCCCAGTGCTGAGTCATTTGTTCACTCACGTGCTCGCTTTTGAATTTCAGGTGGGAGACTTGAGGAACGTTTGGTTGATTGACTCCGGTTGCTCGAGGCATATGACCGGAGACAAGGGGTGGTTCTCAAGTCTCGTCCCGGTGGTGTCCAAGACATACATCACCTTTAGGGACAATGGGCGAGGGCGTGTGCTATCAGAAGGTGAGATCAAGGTAAGTGACAAGGTCACTCTCAGGCGTGTTGCTCTTGTTCAATCGCTGGGGTTCAATTTGCTTTCTGTGTCCCAGTTGTTGGATGAGGGCTTTGAGGTGCTGTTTCGGCCTGGTGGTTCTCGCATTTTAGATTCTCGAGGGGACCTTGTTTGCATGGTCGTTCCCGAGGGTCAAGTGTTCCGAGCTGATTTCTCTCAGTCTTCTGGTGTGGAGCGTTGCTTTTTGGCTGGTTCTTCGAGTGAGTTGTGGAAGTGGCATAGGAAGTTGGGTCACTTGAGTTTTGACCTTTTGTCTCGCTTGAGTAAACTCAATTTGGTCCGAGGATTGCCACGGTTGAGGTTTGAGAAAGAGTTGGTTTGTGCGCCGTGTAGGCATGCCAAGATGGTAGCCTCTTCTCACCCGCCTCTCACCGATGTGATGACTGAGCGTCCATGCGAGCTGCTCCATATGGACCTTGTTGGCCCAGCTCGTGTGCGATCTACGGGTGGGAAGTGGTATGTCCTTGTTGTGGTGGATGACTACTCTCGGTATGCGTGGGTGTTCTTTCTTGAGGAGAAAGGGGAGACGTTTGGTTTTGTTCGAGATCTTTTCTTGAGGTTAAGAAACGAGAGGCACGGAGATGCCATACGAGCGATCCGCAGTGACAATGGCTCGGAATTCAAAAACTCTCGCTTCGAAACCTTTTGCCATGACTTGGGTCTTGAACACCAGTTTTCGAGTCCGTATACACCTCCCCAGAATGGCGTTGTGGAAAGGAAAAACAGGACCTTGTGCGAGATGGCTCGGACGATGCTCGACGAGCATAGGACTCTGAGAAGGTTCTGGGCTGAGGCGGTCAATACTGCGTGCTATGTGTCGAACAGGATCTACCTCAGGGTTCATAAGAAGAAAACCTGTTACGAGTTGATGAACGGTTGCACACCAAAGGTGAGTCACTTCCATGTCTTTGGTTGTAAATGCTTCATTCTGAAGAAAGGGAAGAAGTTAGACAAGTTCGAGACTAGGTCTGTCGATGGCATTTTCTTTGGTTATGCATCTCATTCTAGAGCATTTCGTGTGCTCAATCTTGAAACTAACCAAATCGTGGAGACTTGCGAGGTCACCTTCGACGAGACATAGCCACGTAGTCAGCTTGTTTTTGAGTGTGCAGGTGATGACGAACTTGGCGAGGAGATCTTTCAGGAGGAGGAGCATGAACATAGAGATGATGAAGATGGCGGTGTGGTGCCCGCAACTGAACATGTACCTACTACTTCGACGACGATCGTGAACGGACCCTCTCCCACATCTACAACGACAAACCCAGATCAAGGCGAAGCTGCTGTTGAGGGGGAGGTAGCATCAAGGCGAGAACCTCCCCGGCGAGTGCAAGTGGATCACCCAGCTTCGAGAATCATCAGCGACATGAATGAATGTACTACACGGTCGAGGGTTCGAAACAATTCTCATTTCGCTCATGCTGCTTTTGTTGCCACCTTTGAGCCCAAAGACATTGGACACGCACTATCTGATCATAATTGGGTTAATTCGATGCATGAGGAGTTGGAGAATTTTGAGAGGAACCAAGTTTGGGTGTTGGTTGACCCTCCTCCTGGGTGTAAGCCGATTGGGACAAAATGGGTGTGGAAAAATAAAGAGGGAGAGAAAGGAGAAGTGGTGAGGAACAAGTCAAGACTTGTTGCTCAGGGGTACAGTCAGAAAGAGGGGATCGACTACGAGGAGACTTTCGCTCCTGCAGCTCGTTTGGAGGCGATCAGGATCCTTCTAGCCTTTTCCGTGGCTAAAGGGTTCAAGTTGTACCAGATGGATGTGAAGAGTGCTTTCCTGAACGGTGTGTTGGAGGAAGAGGTGTTTGTGAGGCAACCACCGGGGTTTGAGAGTGAGAAGTACCCCCACTGGGTGTACAAGTTGAGGAAGGCGCTGTATGGGTTGAAGCAGGCGCCTAGAGCTTGGTATGGTAGGCTGAGGGGGTTCCTATTTGAGAGAGGGTTTGAGATGGGGAAGGTCGATCAGACCTTGTTTCTCCTCAGGCAGGGCAGAGATATCCTGATTGTGCAGGTATATGTGGATGATATTGTCTTTGGTGGCTCGTCTAACTCTCTTGTTGCAAGGTTTGCAGAAGACATGAGCAGGGAATTTGAGATGAGCATGATGGGTGAGTTGCAGTTCTTCCTCGGGCTACAGATCAAGCAATCAAAGGAAGGAACATTCGTGCACCAAGCTAAGTACACCAAGGACATTGTGAGGAAGTTCAAGATGGAGGACTCCAAGGCTATGGCGACGCCTATGAGTACGACTACAGCTCTTGATGCAGACGAGGAAGGTGAACACGTGGACCAGAAGGAGTACCGGAGCATGATCGGGTCACTCCTCTACTTGACGGCGACGAGGCCGGACATCCAGTTCTCGGTGTGTCTGTGCGCTCATTTTCAAGCGTCTTCGAGGACTTCGCATCGGCAAGCAGTCAAGCGCATATTCAGGTATTTGCGACATACTCCCGACTTTGGCCTTTGGTACTCCGCGCCTTCTTCTTTGGCTCTTCATGGATTTTCGGACGCGGATTTTGCCGGGTGTCGGTTGGATAGGAAGTCCACTTCTGGGACTTGCCAGTTCTTGGGTTCTTCTTTGGTGTCTTAGTCTTCCCGCAAACAGTCGAGTGTTGCTCAATCCACTACCGAGGCAGAGTATGTGGCCGCAGCTAGTTGTTGCTCTCAGCTCCTTTGGATCAAATACACCATGAGTGACTTTGGTGAGGAGTATACCCATGTCCCACTTCAATGTGATAGCACCAGTGCCATAAGCGTTGCAAAGAACCCAGTGCTCCATTCCAAAACCAAGCACATAGAAGTGAGGTATCATTTCCTAAGAGACAACGTAGAGAAAGGGAAGATAGCTTTGATCCATGTACCCACACATGACCAACTAGCCGATATTTTCACCAAACCCCTAGATCAAGCAACTTTCACTCGTTTACGGGGGGAGCTTGGTGTTTGTTTGATTTCTTGAGTCGGTGTGTGGGAGCTCCTTTGTAGCATATGTATAGCTTTCCTTTGTGAATTTCTTGCATTTGGCATGGCATATGTAACATGATGTATGGGCATCTTTGAATCTTAGGTTGCATGCATTTTGTATCATATGCATTGTTTAGGAAAGGCTTCTCCTATATACATTGTTCACCATGGAATGATATATATGTCTTTGTGAGCTAGTTTGGTAAGCTATGGTTAGTTTGGCTTAGCTCTTGATAATCTTGGTTTATATCCATGGTTGATGGCTATGTTTTCGAAAAATCTCATATGTATGCTCTCTTGTGAGTAAATGCCTTTATATGATCTTGACATGTTTTTGTGGCTTGGCTATGCTTAATTTGTGGTTGGATAGCTTATTTTGATCATATGGGGCCAAAGGCTCATTTGCCATCATGAATGTTTAGCCTCCATGCTTCATCTTGTGGAGGGGCATAAGTTCCTTTTTGTCGCAAAGACATTTCATTTACCATTTATAAATCTGAAAATGAAATGTAAAGTGCTTGGAAAATGTGCTCATATGTCATATGTGCTTAATTTACTTGCTTTTGGGTGCTAAACCGTTGCATGTTGCTTACCAATGAGAAGTCTCATTTGTAGAAGTAAGCACATGGCTCGGTGGCTTTGACATGACATGAGGTGCTTGTGGGTGTTAATGATGGTCTTATGCTTAGAATGGTTGTCCTAGCATGAAGTTTGTGTGGCTTTGCCATTTTGACATATTTTGCTCATGTTTAGGACTTTGCTCATGAGAGGGTAAATTTTCGCAAAATTGCTCAATTTTATCTTAGCTTCGTCCAATGGTTGTGAAACTTGGTGATCATGAAGTTGATGTCATTACGAAGCTATAGAGTATCTAACTTGCTCATTTGGACATGTGTAGCATCCTATGTTGAATTTTGTCTATTTGAGAAGCTCTAAGTTGCATTTTTTGCATTATTGGCTTGATTCATGCATTGTCAACAAGGGGGAGAAGTTTGAGCATGTTTTGGCCTACTGAATGCATTTAGAAGGTTTCCAAGTGGTTTCGAGCTAGTTTTGAGCTCGGGCAGTTCCCAGTTTTTCCCAGGTGGTCATCGGCCTGACCGGTGAGGTACACCGGTCTGACCGGTGTGAGGTTCAGGTGCTGGGCGATCTAGCACACCGGTCTGACCGGTGTGGTTGACCGGTCTGACCGGTCCAGAGCAAAGCTGAAGCAGCTACTCTGTTTTGCGAGGTGGTTTGCATGCATTCGTCCAGGGGGAGTTGCATTGGTTCAGGGGGTGCTTGCATGTGTGCAGGGGGAGCTCTTTGTGGTTTTCGAGCTTTGGATTGTTGGCTTGTGCTCTTTGCTTGAGCATGGTTTTGTCTCGGATGTGTCGAGCCGTTGCCCTTGCCTAAGGGGTCCGAGACTTGTCTTCTTCAAGTGATCTTGCTCTTTGCCCTTCTTTGGCTTTCGATCGCTTGATTGGAGTTTCTTTTAGTCGTTTCTTTTCTTTTCCTTTTCTCTTGGTTACCAAAATGTGTGTGTTGTCAATGCACTCATCAAGGGGGAGATTGAGAGCCATGTGTGGTTCGAGAACCAGTGGATGGTCGCTTCCTGGTGTGATGAGTGATTGACAATGTGGTGTGGACTGATTCTTGGCTAAGTATTGCAGGTGCAGGTTGCGGCTTGACTGGTGTTGGTGCAGGTGAAGAACAAGCGCGAAAGGTCGTTGCCGGTGAGGCCTCCAGGTGTGGAGAAGACAAGTAGGCTTGGTTCGAGGGACCCAGTGGCCAGCGCGGTCAAGTGCGGGCCGCATGGTGGCAAGAACGGCAAGATGAAGTCATGGACGGTTTCTTGGTTGAGCCTAAAAACCAAGGTCGAGCCGGGACTACGTGGGAGCCGAGTCATGAGTGGTGATTGGCGGAGGCTACACCGAGTTCGTGGGGTTTCCGGTGGTTCACCAGAAAACCACTGGGTTCCTTGGTTGATCCACAAAGCTAAGACCGAAGAACCGAAGACGGAGGTGCAGCAGCTCCAGACCGGTCTGACCGGTGGGTACCGGTCTGACCGGTGAGGAGCACCGGTCTGACCGGTGTGCGACGACGCAGTCCGGAATCTTCGAAGCGGAGGACACGCATCGGGATCGCAAGGCTTGCGTCGAGGCTAAGCAAGTTTGCGGTCGCTGGGCATCCGTCCGATGGAGCGAAGACAAAGATTTTTGAATTTGCCCTTGAGGGGCATGTATCCCTAATTAGCTAGTAAGGGTATTTTCGTCTTTCGGTTGCCTCCATATAACCCAAGTGGTGAGAGGATGGCAGCCATCTCTTGGAACCCTAGCTCATTTGCTTTCCTATTTTCTCTTCCTATTTTCCTTAGGATTTTCTTAGGACTAGCTTGCGAGCTTCATGGTGAGATCTTGTGAGAGGGAAGGATGATCGGGCGGCAAGCTAGACCTTGTATGAACCTCTTTGGTATGTATAGATGATTCGGCGTGGTTCCTCAAGGCTTGGATGTGTCTTTCCCGTTTCTCCTTTTTGGTGATTTTCGGAGCCCTTTCTTGGCGATTTTCTTGGAGCGATTTCGAGGCCTTTCTCTTTGGGATTTGGTGGGGGATGTATGCATGAACCCTTCGTGGTTCTTTTCCCTTTGATTCCCCTCCCAAATCCGTGAGCAAAGGGGCTCGATTTTGGGGTTTTCGTGGCTCTAGGGTTAGAGGCGTTCTTGGTGGGGTTTCTTCGATTCCTCTTGATTTAGCGAGTTTTGGTGGACCAAATCTTAGCTATGGAGTGCCCATGAGGTGTTCCTACTATCCCCAAAGTCTTGCACAAATCCGTGGAGCGATTCGGGAGATCGGGAGTTGGATTTGGGGGAGTTGACCCGCGGGTGCTGTTCATCCCAGAGCGGCCCAGCCTGACCGGTCTGACCGGTGCTGCTCACCGGTCTGACCGGTGCAGAGGCTCTGTGGGTTTTGCCTCGGGTGAACGTCTGAGTGAGTTCGTTGTTGTCCCGTGTTGCTGCTGTTTCGAGTTTGGGTCGGTTTGGAGCTCGGTAGGCCTGTTCGGGGGATTTGGGATTTCCTAGCTCGGACCGGTCTGACCGGTGAGCTACACCGGCCTGACCGGTGTAGGGGCCTTCTATGGAAGTTCTAAGATTTTGCCAGCAGGGACCGGTCTGACCGGTGGTGCTCACCGGCATGACCGGTGTAGGTCAGTGGTGCTCGAGTTGCTGTTCCGCTGCGTTCTCGAGTTCGTGAAGGTGGTTGTTGGTTCCTAGGACCAGTAGCACTCCAGTGGCTGCGTGGTCTTGGCCAACTTGGGTAGTTGAGTCGGAGACGTGTTTTGGAAGCCATGTTCGTCTTGCTGGAGTTCTCATCTCCTTCGAGAAGAATTTTTATCGGCTCCCATTCACTCCCCCCTCTCTGGTTCGCCTAATCGGTCCTTCACAATCGAGCTCAACGCCGCCAGACGGAACTCGATCAGGCCAATGCGGCAGCTCAGGTCACCGCTGCAGCTGATGGTGGTGTGGTACCTTAAGACAACGCTCAGAACAACAGCAATGGCCCACCCCCTGCGGGTCAGGTCGTAGCCCAGCAGCAATAGCAACAACATATGCCATCACCACAACATCGCATGCGTGCATGTGACCTCCGGAAGGACTTTGAAGACCACAAAGTGTCTCCCCCCAAGCCAACTTGGGGGCTGCCCTGGCAGAAATCTAGCTAATGGCCGATATCCCGCAGATATGGCAATCTATCGTGAAGATCAGGGTCGCCACCGCCCAATTCGAGGAAAGAAGCCAAGGCTACAGCAGGTCGGTGTGCACCCAACACTCAAGGAGTAGGTCGGTACGACCTCAAAACAACAACAACGCTGGCCAAGCTCCTCAACAGCATGTGGCTAAAGAGGGACGTGGCGAAAACGAGGTGGTGCAGCAACCAAATCCCAGCGGAAGACCTCAAGCTGTAGGTAACGTGCCGCCCTTGGCCGCATAGGCTCCCACAGCCAACCAGCAGTAGCCATGGCGAGACGAACACGAGATCCAGCACCGTGCAAACTACGACCGCATTAATGGTCCCCTGGACCCTCTTAATGCCAACAATCCACTCCAAGCAACCAACCTCCAGGCGATGCACGATGCAGAGCTACAATGCCGTGCCAACAATGACCAACTCAATGACACGCCTGACGACCTGTACGTCATCCCCGATGGACCTCTTACTGCAGACCAACCAGACTCCAGCAACATCAATAACTTCGCGGCCTTCTCACGGCGTCTCCGGACCATGCGCTACCCCAAGGAATTCAAGCCCGACATCAAGAAATATGACGGTCGGTCCGACCCAAATATTTGGCTCAAGATGTACTCCATAGCTGCCCAAGTAGCAGGAGGAAACGAAGACCAAATGGTGGGTTACTTCCCCTTGGCGATGGGCAAAGCGCTACTCCTGTGGCTTTATAATCTACCAAACGAGTGCATCTCCTCCTGGGTAAGTTTGTCGCGGCTGTTCACTAGGAACTACTAGGCGACCTAGAACCGTCCCGGCAACAGACATCACCTCGCAAGAGTGACCATGAAGACTGGTGAAACCCTCTAGCACTACACCAATCAGTTCTTCGAGAACTGCAACGAGCTCGCTGGTGTCAAAGATGACGACGTTATCGATGCGTACAAGAAAGGCGTCACCAACATCAAGCTCTTCGAGAAGATCCACAGGGCCGGAGCCAAGACCATCGCCGACCTCATGGAATACGTTGACAAGCTCGTGGATACCCAAGATGCAGTTGTGCATGACTTCATGGGGATCAGAACCGACGAGATGTCCGGGGCCCTAGCCTCTGACGCTGGTGGAAAGTCGCGTAAGCACTCCAACGAGGTCCTAATGGCCAACAATTCTAGCTTCATGCATGACGAGTTTCAATCGACTCTTGATGACATCTGCCAGTTCCACCATGGGGCAAAGCACTCTATGCGTGATTGTGTAGAGCTGAAGTGTGCTCTCGGTGTACCAGAAGAACCCAAACAGGCGAAGAAGGCCAATAGTAGTGACAACCACTACTACAACAACCGACGCTATGACAACCGGTACCGCCGACCTGATTGGCGTGATGACCGAGACAGGTGACCTTATCGTCATGATGATCGTCGTGATGATAGAGATCACTGTGATGATCGCCCCGATGACCGTCGGGATGATCGCCGCGACGACCGCATAGATGACCGCACCAACAACTGTCGCAATGATGGTGACTGGTGCAAGGAAAGGACTCCTCCTCCACCATCCCCGAGTGGCAACCCTAATGGTGCCTTTCAAGCAGCTAACAGGGAGATCAACTTCATCGTCGGAGGGCGCAGGGCTGCTCAAAGCCACAGACAACAACGTGTCGAAGCACGAGACATCGAGCTCGTCAACACAGAGACTCCACAACCCCTAAGGTGGTCGGAGTTCCCCATAACCTTCTCCAAGGTAGACCATTGGGTGCATATACCAGACCTCGGGACCTACCCACTGGTCGTCAACCCCACGGTGCATGGAGCCGTGCTCCCAAAGACGATCATCGATGGAGGCAGTAGCCTCAACATCATATTCACCGAGACGCTGAAGAAGATGAAGTTCAACTTCAGCAAGATGATAGCTTGTGATGAGCCCTTTTATGGGGTCGTGCCCGGCAAGGCAGCATACCCTTTGGGACGTGCCTACCTCCCGGTCACCTTCTGCACTAAAGCTAACTACCGCACTGAGTGGCTCACATTCGAGGTCGCAGACTTCCGCTCCTCCTACCATGCCATCCTAAGTCGTCCAATGCTGGCTCGGTTCATGGCCATCCCACATTATACGTGCCTCATCATGAAGATGCTAACGCCCAACGGAATCCTTTCCGTCTACGGGGACATCATGGTCTCCTACAGATGCGAGGACAAGACTCTCAACCTCGCCTTGACGTCTGCCTACGCTGCTGCTGCTTTGATCATTGTTGCTGAGGCCGCCAAGGTCGACGTTACCATGCCCACAGTGCCCGAGCAAAAGCACACCCCCACTGCCTTGGATGCTAGTCCTGTAGTGAAGAAAGTCTGCCTCGGCCTGCCCAACGTATCGAAGGAAGTCACCATCGAGGCCGACTTATACCCAAAATAGGAACTCGCGCTCACCAGTTTCCTCCGGGACAACGCAGACATATTCGCATGGAGTCGATCGATATGCCTGGTGTCCCGAGGAATCTTGTTGAGCACTCCCTGGATGTAACCAAGACGGCAAAACCTGTCAAGAAGAAGCTTCATCACTTTGCTAAGGATCGAAGGGAGGCCATAGGGGTAGAAGTGTGCAAGCTCTTAGCTGCAGGATTCATTCGTGAATGAAAACACCTTGTCTGGTTAGCCATCCCGGTGCTTGTACCTAAGAAGACTGGTGGATTAAGAATGTATATCGATTACACCGACCTCAACAAGCACTGCCCCGAGGATCCTTTCTGTAACACCCCGTGTTTTTAATTAGTGCTAATTAGTGCTAATTATATCTTCGACCTAGTCAACACCCATTAAGGATCAACCCCTAGTCAAATCCTTGGTCAAAACCCCAAGATAAACCCTAGATCACATAGGTAACTCTGGAACTTTTGCCGTGTTCTCCAAATTTCACCTAAACATTTCAAAATCTGCCAATATAAAAGTTGTGCATCTTGTCATGGGACACAATTTTCATGTTGGCCGGCATTTCATACTTTGAGAGTAAGATGGTGAAAATTTTGGTCAACGGCAGCAGCCACATTTTCCATGCGCCGAGAAAATCTGCATCTTGGCATGCCTTTTGTGCAAAATTAGTTGATCAAAACACCCATCCGCCTTTGTAGAAGTTGTAGAGGGTTATGTGGGCTATAACTTTGGTATAAACCTCATCATGCACTTTAGTTGCAAAAATTGGAGAAATCGTGGGTCAAACAGGGCATGGTTGGGGATGTTTTTGTGCCTCCGCGCTCTAGAGCGCCGACCGCGCTGGCACCGCGCGTCGTTCACGCCGTGCCCACACTGGGCCCGGACGCCGAGATTTGCCGCGGCCACGTGGCGAGGCAGGGGCATTTGGACGGCGCTGACAGACCCCACTTCCTTCCCCTCGCCCAGTCCCGTGCCACGCCGCGCCGCCTGACGAACCATGTCGCCGCCGTACACCACCCCAGGTCGTTCGCCCATGCCATTGTACACCGCCCATGCCACGACCGTCGTGGTCTCCAAGTCATCGCCCATGCCCCCTATAAAAGGCTCCCGAGCTCCCCCACATGTGCACTGCACGTCGTCATCGCGGTGGACCACCACCGTCCGCCATTGGACCGCCCACGGTGAACTCCACCTTCCGATCCTCACCACCACCGCTCGAACCTTCCTCCGCCTCCACCAGCACCTACTAGACCTCCCCAGACCACCGCCTAACTCGGCCGAGTCGCCACCACACCGGAATCGTCGTTCCAGTGGCCGCTGCCGCCCGGCGCCGCCATGCTCCCTCGCCGGAGTACTCTCCGATGGCTCCAACCCTCGAAATCGAACCCTAGGTGAGCCTAGACCTTTCCCACGCCCTTCCCCGGCCAATCCCGGCCCTCCCTTGGCCGGATTCCGGCGATCCCCACTGCTGGCCGCACCCACTGACCCAATTGCAAGGTCTGAGTTCTTTCAAGGGGCAGATGTGCAAACTAGGGACCTGTCTGCAATAATCGTTATCTTAGTTTTCTTTCAACTAGGTCCAGCAACTTCCAAAATCCATATCTCTCGGCAGAAAAATCAGAAAAATGCAAATGATAACTTTTTGGAATCCTTGTGAGGAGTACTTCTTTTCATAGAAAGCATGCATATGATTTTTCTAAATAGTTTTTGAATAAATTTGAAAAGTCAGTTTGAACTGTTTTTGCTGTAGTTTAAATTCTAAATGTGAGTTTGACTTGAAATTTGGATATGTTGTGCACCATGATGTTCATGAGCTCTAGATAAAGTTTTGCACAAAGTTACTGAGTAGATTTTGAGTTATGCTTTATGTAGCCTTTATGCTAGTAGTATCTTCATCTTTTTGCCTAGCACTGTATAGGGTTGCTATCTGGCTACTTTTGACACCTTGAGCTGCGTATGATGAGTTGAGCCCCTGGCAATTTTTGTGTGCTGTTTTGGACCTATTAAAATAGGTTTTTGATTTATGCATGCTAGAGGGACCTATGTGTATACGTGAAGTTAGGTGTAGAATAAGGTTTTGAATCTGGGTGTAGGCCCTTGTTTTGGTGATGTTGTCCTCTGGTAAAAATTTGAGGTTCTTTTGCATGAGTAGTTTTGCCTAGATTAAATTGTGAGAGTATGTTTTGTGGTCATCTTGCTGTACGAGAAAAATCACGACAGAGGAGCTATAATTAATTTTATATGCTTAAGATTAGTTTGAATAGTTATAAAATGCTTGATAATGTGTGTTATACACATGTTGATCTTGGCATATTTAATTCAGTGGCTTGATAATAAATTTCAGTGTATGTGTGAAAGTTTATTTACTGTTGAGAAGTAACTTTATTTTGTTTCTATAGATGTGCACACAACACCATCAAAAGGAATATTTAATAAAGGGTTGTTTGCCTTTTTCCTTTTCTTTCGATGAGTATGTCGAATATTTGTTTATCTAGGTGAATGTGACCAACCAAGCACTCCATGTTAGTCATGTGTTATTTTGTAATTGATTAAAATAATTTCACCACTTAATTCTTGCATGTGCATCTCCGTGTAGAACCTTCTGACAGTAGAAGCAAGCTCGTCTCGGAACAAGGTGACAGACCGTTCGAGGGAGAAGTGAACTACATGGAAGTGCAGCAAGACCCGGACCAAAGTTCGGAAGACTTTCCTAGTAACTTTGCTAGTGAAGGCAAGCCCCGGTTTATCATTGACCTATGTGTTTCTTTTTAAACTTCTGAATTTATCTTTGATTATCTATGTGCATTTACGTTCAGGAGTTGAATTGAAACCCTAGTTGAATGATCCCTAAGTACCTATGATCTTTTACTAGTATGCTAGGTCGCTAGTCGCTATGCACTAAGGACCCGGTACAAGTCAAGTGATGTATTTCGCTCGCGAGAATAGGTTCTTATGTTGGAATCATAAGATTGTTAAATTGGATTGCTCACGTGGTAAGAGCATGTGATTCTGGGCTCCGGTCCAGTGGTTAAGAGATTAAGCATTTGAACGTACTAAACATTTGTTGGGAATGGGACCGGTAAGCCTAGTACCCGATTGACGCGGCAAGGGAACCTTTCCCTACTACCCTGGGGCACTGTGATGTGTCCCCCTGCTTGCAACAATGTGGTACCTGTGTGAGTCTGGACGTTCGTGTGGGAGCGATCCAGTAAGCCTTGTATCGAGGTATGTAGGTTCTGCTCCCAAACTGAAGATTGACAGCAACCGCCTGGTCGGTGTGTACCCCGTTTCATTTTTATTTGATCTTCTTGGGGTATGCATTCTTCCTTGTGTTTAGGTCCACCTTGCAAGGTTATTAATCGATCGATCGTTGACCTCTCACTATTATCTGAGATCACTTAATCATCTGGCCATTGTGATCCCTTTATGATGGAATATGAATAAACTTGATGTTTGATTAATTGTATTGCACAACTCTTGCATGCAATACTTGCTTATTTAGTAATAATTTAATCCACTAGAACTTGAGCTAAAATATTGAAAGTAACGATTCACTCCTTAGTAGCTTTGTGGCAAAACAAACGTACTAGCCAAAAGCCTTGCTTGATTAGAGGTCAAGTCTTTTATTTTAGATGGGTAAGCCTTGCTGAGTATTAGTATACTCAGCCTTGCTATATATGTAGTTTTCAGGTGAAGTTGTTTGGCCTGGTGAGATACCCCATGGCTGGGAGCTACAGTGGGTGTCGGACGCTGAGTAAAATTATCATGGACGACCTCTTATGATGATGATCGTGTTATTTAGTTATTTCCACTGTTTAAAACTCTGAACCTTTGTTTATCATGTTATGACCCATGATTTGTAATAATGGACCCTACGTGAAAGATTAGTTTTAATTTGTAAGGTACTCTGGATTCTCCTTCGTGGGAGTTTTAATGTATATGTGTTCGATCCTCTGTGCATTGTACATGTGATTTACCAGGCTTTGACCCGGCAACACTCAACGGGATGATTCTTTATTATCGCTTAATGACCAAATGGAGTGGTTTAGGCGATAGTACGGAATTATCTCGGGTGGGTTTGTCACACTTTCCCTCTCTCGCGCATCGACCAAATCGTGGACTCCACGGCTGGCAGCACCCTGTTGTGCTTCCTTGACTGCTATTCAGGGTATCACCAGATACCTTTGAATCCCGATGATTAGGAGAAGACGGCGTTCATAATACCCAAAGAGATCTACTGCTACAAGGTCATGACCATTAGCCTAAAAAACGCATGTGCCACCTACCAGAAGGCGATCCAAAAGTGTTTGGAGTCCCAGCTCCATCACAATGTGGAAGCCTACGTCGACGATGTGGTCGTCAAGACCGAGAATGTGGAGAACTTCATCGCCGACCTCGAGGAGACCTTCGCCAACCTTCGCGCCTACTAATGGAAGCACAACCCGACGAAGTGTGTCTTCGGTGTTCCCTCCGGATTGCTCTTGGGCTTCATGGTCGGGCACCAAGGCATTGAAGCCAACCCTGTCAAGATCAACGTGATACGCAACATGGCCAGACCATCTTGTAAGAAGGATGTCATGAAGTTCACTAGCATGACGGAGGCTCTAGGTCATTTCATCAGGAAGCTCGGGGAAAAAGGTCTGCCTTTCTTCAAGTTATTGAAGAAGGTAGATAAGTTCGTGTGGGACGACAAATCTCAACAAGACTTTGACAAGCTCAAGGAATCTCTGACCTCTCCACCGATCATGACGCCTCCCAGGGCGAAGGAAACGATCCTCCTCTACATCTCAGCCACCACTAATGTGGTCAGCACAGTCCTCATCACAGAATGAGAAGAAGAAGGGCAGACCTATCCTATCCAACGACCTGTGTACTACGTGAGCGAGGTCCTGGCTGACGCTAAAACAAGGTATTCACATCCTCAGAAGTTGCTCTATGCGCTTTTGATCATGTCGAGGAAGCTCCGGCACTACTTTCAAGCTCACTCCATCAAGGTGCCTTCTGCTGTATCGTCAAGTCATTTATTGAGGTTGGCGAGTTCGACCTTGAATTCTGCTGCAGGCAGTC
This sequence comes from Cenchrus fungigraminus, assembly GCA_036936925.1. Lineage (NCBI taxonomy): Eukaryota > Viridiplantae > Streptophyta > Magnoliopsida > Poales > Poaceae > Cenchrus > Cenchrus fungigraminus. The sequence goes on along the minus strand of CM072773.1, from coordinate 92,284,196 downwards.
TATCAAGTCTCAGATCCTCGCTGACTTTATGTCAGAGTGGACTGAAATTCAAATCCTTCCGTCCACAGAACGACCTGAACATTGGATCATGTACTTCGACGGTGCATTCAACCTTGAGGGCACTAGAGTTGGAGTATTGCTTATCTCTCCTAAGGTAGACCAGCTCAAGTACGTGCTTCAAATCCACTACAAGGCCTCCAACAATGGAGTAGAGTACGAAGCTCTCATCCACGGGCTCCGTATCGCTGTGTCTCTGGGCATCAAGCGACTTATCACTTATGGCAACTCCAAGGTCGTCGTAGAGCAAGGTAACAAGAACTGGGATTGTGTAAAAGACACAATGGATGCTTACTGTGTTGAGATTCGAAAACTCGAGGGTCACCTTGAAGGGGTTGAATTTCACCATGTTCCTCATGACAACAATGTTGCCGCCGACGTCCTCTCTAAGATGGGCTCCAAGCGAGCACTGGTTCTGGCCGGTGTATTCATTAAAGACCTACGCAAGCCTTCAATCAAGATTCTGAATCTGGACAACCCGACCCTAGAATAGCCAGACCTAGTGCCTGCACCTCCCCGAGATGTGCTCATGGCAGACACAGAAGACGATTGGCGCCAGCCATTCTTAGATTACTTGGTCCACCAGTTGGTTCCAGATGACAAGTCCTCACAAGAAAAGATCATGTGGCGTAGTGCTAACTACGTCATGATTGGAGAACAGCTCTATCGCAAAGCAGCCCTACTGGCATGCTGATGAAGTGAATCTTGCGATCAGAGGGTGTTCAGCTCTTAGCTGAGGTCCACGGCGGTGAGTGCGGCTATCACGCAGCCTCTACCAATTTGGTCGGCAAGTGTTGGCGGTCGATTTCCGTCAACCAAGAACACTTGTTACGTTATAGTTTGGATATCATTTTGGAACTAACTCGCCACTAGGCATACTAATGATATAACAAGTTCACCGTTGGATGTGTGTTTTGGAGTATTACATTTACGCAGGAATTCATGCACTAAATGAGAAGAGATGTACTTGGTTCGGAAGATGATTTACATGATGATCAAAGGGCTCTGACCGTGCGTGAACTAGACTCCAAAGGTGGCAAGGACCAATGTGCTTCAATGAAGAATCTCCGAGGACCAAGATGAAAAGACTGAAAGATCATGCGTAAAGACCCCTTAACTTGGTCACGGGGATAACGACGTCCAAAGCCCACATCCGAAGGAGGAAAACTGAGGACCGGAGCGTCCGAGGACCGGTGGATGGTCGCTCCTTGGTGTGATGAGTGATTGATAACGTGGTGTGGACTGACTCTTGGCTGAGTATTGCAGGTGCAGGTTGCGGCTTGATTTGCGTTGGTGCAGGTGAAGAGCGGGCGCGAAAGGTCTTAGCCTGTGAGGCCTCCGAGGAGTGGAGAGACAAGTAGGCTCGGCTCGATGGACCCGGTGGCCGGACGGGATCAAGTGAGGGCCGCATGGTGGCAAGAAAAGCAAGACGAAGTCGGGTACGGTTTTTTGGTTGAGCCTCAAAACCAAGGTGGAGCCGGTGCAAGGTAGCGGCCAAGTCATTGAACGGGGCAAGACTGAGTAGACCGTCCGGGAGCCGGAGGTGAAAGGCTTGGCGGACCCGATGCTTGGTGTGGTGAGGCCGAAGCTTGCATGCGGGGTTTTCGGCGGTTCACCACAAAACTGTCGGGTTCCTCGGTTGCACCACAAAGCCGAGCACGACGGTTTGTTGGTTTGGCCACAAAACCAACACCGAGCCGGGACGACGTGGCGGCCAAGTCATGAGTAGGATTGGCGTGGAAGCTGCACCGAGTCCGTGGGGTTTACGGTGGTTCACCACAAAACCGTCAGGGTTACTTGGTTGAGCCACAAAACCAAGACCGGAGGCTCGGCGGGCGGAGATGGGATCCGGGCGCGCCGAGAAGCTTCGAAGCGGGCGACACGCGGCATGATCGAGGTGCTTGCGTTGGGAGGACGCGAAGGCCCGATGGATGTGTGGCCGTCCGATGGAGAACTTCATGTGTTGACCAAAATGCCCCTGTGAGGGCTTGAGTTGTAACTCCTAGTGTAGGGGTACTTCGGTCTTTTCCGGAGGGCCTATATATTGGAGGAGGGGGCTGAATTTTCAGCCAACTCTTTGGCTAGAGGTGGGAGTGCTCTTTCATTTTGGGGTGCTCTTGGGGAGAGAGGGAAAGAGGTGTGAGTGGCTCTTTGTTTGAGCTTTTTGCCATCCAAGATTTGTGATTCTTGTGAGTGGCTTGTAACCGGATTTGGCTGAGATATTCATAGTGAAATCTTCCTTGTCAATCTCGTGCCAAATCCTTTGCTCCCGGCGTTTTTCTTTTTCTGCGATTTTCAGAGGTATTTTTGGAGGATTTTCGTTCATCGGATTTGAGTGTGTTTTGGTGGGGATTTCTTTGTGGGGATCACTTATAGGTCTTGTGTGACCATTCTCCTGGTGATCTTTCACCCACAAACCCCACGAATCGGCTCGGATTTGAAGTTCTTCCCCTCTATCTCTAGTTCTTGGTGTTCATCATGAATTCCTTGATTCCGCGAGATTGAGTGGGTTTGAGGACTTCTTTCTTTAGGGATAGCTTCTTCTTGAGGCAAATCTACTTCCCCTAAAGTTTGGCTTCAATCCGTTGTGTGAATCGGGAGATCGGTGATTTTGAGGAAAAAGCTCCCTCTCTAGGGTTCATAGCCTAAATCATTTTTCTGGTGGTGATGGCTTGATCTTTTTGGGGAGATCTTTTGGGAAAAGCTTCTTTGTGTTGTTGAGAAGATATGGTTTAATTTTCGTGATTTTAGGAAGTCGTTTGATCGAGTTTTGGATTTTCCTTCCTTCTCTCGCGGGCTGATTTCTGGAGGCTGCCGGTACTTCCGACCCTGTCCAGGAAGTACTGATAACCTAATTTTCAGCTGCCAGAGAGTCTTTATCGGTAGTACCAACCCGAGGTCGGTAGTACCGATTGTCGGAAGTACCGACCTAGTGCCGGAAGTACCGATAACCTGGTTTTTAGGCGCCAGTAAGCCCATATCGGTAGTACCGACCTAGGGACGGTAGTACCGACATTTTCTGCTGCAGTTTGCCTCGCGCTAGTTTTTTCTCTCAGTTCTTTTTGTGCTTGCTTCCGCTTTGTTCCTAGGCTTTATCTAAGTTGTTCCTAGGCTCAGTAGGTCCGTTGTGACTACGTGATCTTGGCAAGTGTGTGCGAGATTCTTCGGAAGTGATTTGGGGCATAGGCCGAGTTCTTGAGAAGAATTTTTATCGGCTCCCATTCACTCCCCCCTCTCTGGTCGCCAATCCGGTCCTTCAATTGGTATCAGAGCCGGTTGCGGATGTGTGTGACTCTTACAAGTCTAGGATCCATAGGGCGACAAGAGAAATTGACGCTTTTGCTTGTGGTGTTGGCTTGCGTGTTTTGAGCCCGGCGATTTGATGTTGTGCCTTTGGAAAATCATAACTTGACATATCTTCCATAAAACGGGCATAAGTTTTCGCTCGGTGCTCCGTTTTGGCTCAAATTTTTACAGTGGTTTCGTGATTCCATTTGGGACATACCCCAAGCTGACATCGTCGGTTTGGTGTTGTTGAAAAATTCAGAAAAATTCGGGAAGATAATTAAAAAAATTCATTTAAGCTCTTTTCAGCTTTTTCATGAATCTTCCGGAATTTCTCTAGACCGCATTTCACCTCCGTTTGAGCTGAAATTTTGTGTGCCTCTATCTTTTGTGCTCCTTGTCATTGGTAAATTCCTTTGAAAAAGTTAGAGTTGATTGCTTTTCCTTTTGGTTGTCTCTATTTGTGAATAGAGGCAAACCGGGTGCTTTCCTTGCTTCTTCACTTGTCCCTTGAGCCTCCTTTCAACTAATCCTAACTGGTGCTTTGAGTATGGCACCAAGCTCTTCTCCTTGTGGTTCTTTGAGCAGGAGAAGTATGGAGGTTGAGGCAGAAGCCGGAGTGGAGGAGATCATGTCCCTCATCTAGGACTATCAAGATGGTGACCTCAAGAAGGGCGAGCTCTACCGCAAGCTAAGAGACATGAACCAAGGTACGCTTGCTAAAGGCATCTTGATCCTATGCGATAGGTTGAATGATTGTGAATGTGATTGTGAGGATTTGCATAGGAGAAACATAGATTTGTGTGATGCCTTGCGTAGGAAGAATGAAAAGATGAAATGTTCTTTTGCTAGGTTGAAATGTGGTATGGCTCATTGGAAGTCATGTGCTTTGAATTCATGCAACTCTTGTAATACCATGCATGCTAAGAATGTTGAGTTGAACTCCTCTCTTGCTCACCTAAAATCTGAAATTAAAATGTTGCATTTCAATGCATCTTTGCCACGCAAATCTTGTGATGCTTTGCTTGCTGAAAATAAATTTGTTAGGGGAGAAAATCTTGAGTATGCTAATGATGTTGGTACCTTTCTTAGAGAGAATGAATATTTAAACTTGTCTCTTGCTATCTTGCAATCTGAAATTGACTTGTTGAAATCCAATGCTTCTATGCCTTGCAACTCTTGTGTTGCTTTGAATGATGAACTTGATATGGCTAGGAGTAAGATTGCTGTGCTAGAGTCAAGTGCTTCCCTACCATGTACCTCTTGTGAGTCTTTGCTTGCTGATTTTAATCAATTAAAATTGACTCACACCACATGTGTAGATGATCTTGAGCATACTAGGGCTGAAATTTGTGAGTTGAAGTTTATGCCTTGTAGCAAGTGCTCTTTGCAAGTTGTTAATGATGCTTGCCATACTTCTTGTGATGATGATAATGCTTTGAGAGATGTAAATGATGTTGCTTGTTCATGTGATTTCTTTTGCACCTCTTGCATTGATTTGGAAAGTGAAGTTTTGGCTTTGAAGAAAATGCGCGATGATATGAGCGCCAAGTTGGTTGAGCATAATGAGATGAGTGCCAACCTTGAGGAAGAGAATGAACTCTTGCTTACCACATATGCTAAGTGCATTGAAAAAGAAATTGATAATTTGAGAAATATCACATGTGGTACTTGTGAGAGCCTCAAATTTCAAAATGAGGTTTTGCGCACAAGATGCAAGAGTCTTTGTGCTAAGGGTTTGGATTCTCGCATTTCTTGTCACTCCGATGTTGATGCTTCTAAATTAGCTTCTTCTCAACCGGAGTCGACTTCCTCTCTTGAGTGTGAGTCTTTGGATGGTAGCAAGTGTGCTAGTGCTTCGGATAGCTCTCCCACAGCTACTCCTAAGCTTGTTGCTTCTTCCGGTGTTGCCCAAGGTGATTCGGATGGCAAAGGTGCTTCTCATATTTTTGGAACTCATGTTCCTAAACCGAAGTTCCAATGCACCTTTTGCAAGAAGGATGGGCATACCGTTGAGTTTTGCTTTCGCCGTGTCAAGCACGAGCGACGTGTGCGTGCCAAAGCTTTTAAGAAGTCACATAGCCTTTCTCATGGCATGTATGTTTCTAATGTTGGCACCAAGTTGGGTGTTGAGGTTGATACTTCTTGCTCTAAGTTCCAAGGGACTTCTCACTTACAAGAGAATGGTGATTCGTCCACTCGGACCGTGCCTCCCGATAGGCCTTTGTACCATTGCTCTCATTGTGGGAAGGATGGGCATCAAGAGAGCTTTTGCTACCGCCGTGCAAGGAAAATGCGCCGAGCTTGTGCTTCTAGGCCTTTGGTTGTTCATGGCCCCTTTCGTGGCATGAACACTTGTGAGCCTAAGAAGGCACATTTTGTTGACGGGTTTTATGACACTCTTTCTAGTGAGTTAAACCATGCTCGTAGACATGCTTCTAGTGCTTCTTGTGTTGGTCCACGACATGTTTCCCATGGTGTTCGTGTTGGTTCTTCTCCTACGACCTCGAAGGATCTTTGCCTTTTTGCTTATGGTAGCACTCAGTTTTCTTCACGAGTTGCTCCTTTGAGGCATGATTCTGAGAGTGTTAGAAATCCTTTTCACTCGAACCGGCATTTGCATCATGCTAACCCACATGATAAGTTGAGTGCATCGTTTACCCGTGTGACCAAGTATTGGATTCCCAAGTATGTGCTTGCTAAGCCTTTGGGATCCAAGACTCGGTCTTTTTCGTCTCCTTGTGTGTAGGTATGAGGTGCGGTTGGAGAACATGGATTGGATGGTGCTTGATCTTTGCCCGTGAGGTGATCAAGACAAGATGGTTCTCCACACCGCTTTGGATGGCTCTTGAAAGCCTTTGTACACATGTATAGTGAGTTTTTCTTTTCTCCTTGTACTCACTTGTATACTTGCTGCATGCTTTGCTCATGTGTCATGTTTGTGTATAAACCATGGTAGGCTAGCCACCTTGTTCATGATAGCTTTGCGATCTTGTATACCTATCTTGCTATCTTTTGTATGATTTTGTGGTGGATGATATATATGAACATCATGCCATGCTTTATGGTTGCCCTCTTGTGGTTATGACATGTTGTTCATCCATATCATTTTGTCTAGCTCCTTGGTATCCTCTCTTGTTAGCATGTTTGCCCTCCTCATGTATATCTTGTCATGCTAGCTTTGTGATATATCTTGGTTGTTGACCTATGTGAACTTGTATCATGCCTTTGTTTAGTTCTTGTATCATGTTTTGGCATGTTGTTCTTTGGTTTTTTTTGTGTGCTAGGATTTTTGTATAGTAATGCACCTTGTTGACATGTTTGCTAGCCCATGCTTATCGTATATGTGGAATCATGTTACAATGCTTTATTTGTCTTAATTGGTATTGTCAATGCATTGTGTAGCATGTTTTGAGCTTCCCTTGTGGCTTTGGGCTTGTCTTGTCTTCGGGTTGTGTTTTTGCTTCCTCTTTTCATTTGGGTGTAGAGAGTTCCTTTTGCTCTTTCTTTTCCTAGCTTTTGCTTTCTAGTTGGCTTTGGTTGAGGGGGAGCTTGGCTTATCGATGGGAATTTGGTTTCAAGAGTTTGCCTTGGCTTTAGGTAGCCATTTGTGATCTTTCAATTGGTATCCTTTCTATGGTACTCAATTGAGATCTTTGGAGCTTTTATTTGGTTGATGTGTTAAGTCTGGTGGTGTTGAGTTTGCTGGACGCTCTCCACCTCGTGGTCAATTCGAGTTTGGGAGAGGTCGCAGCTTTGGGTCTCAGAGGGGCTACGAACCACATTTTCCCCTTCGTGGTGCTCGTACTCCTCCAGCGAGATGTGAGGTGTTTCCCCGTGGTGGTCATAGCTTTGATAGGATGGATTTTGCTAACCCCACTTTTGAGCAATTGGCTCGGCACTGGTTTGACTCTTTTTGTGCTAACCCCAGTGTTGCGTCGGTCGCTCGCTCTCGCCCTTGGTTTTGATTTTGCAGGCGGGAGACTTAGAGGACTTTTGGTGGATCGACTCCGGAGGATGGTGACCGGAGATCGAAGGTGGCCCTCAAGCCTCACCCCGGTGATGTCAAAGGAGAACATCATTTTTGGGGACGATGAACCAGAGCGAGTGATCAAGGTAAGTAGTTTGGAGACTTTGAGTTGTGTGGCTTTCGTCAAGCCACTTGGTCTCTTTTGATCTTCGCCTTCTCACATGTGTCTAGAGTGAGCTTTGTATGCTCTTTGGCCCTAGTGCATGTGTTTAGGGGGAGCTTGTGAGTTTTGTGCTCTTTTGCCTTTTGAGCTTGGGTTGGGGATCCCATGTACACATATGCATTTTGCATCTTGCATTCATGAATCATACCATGTTTGCATCTTTGTATCATAGACTGCATTTGTATCATATGCTCTAGAGATGTGCTTCTCCTATATACATTGTTCACCATGATGTGCTATACATGATCTTGTGAGCTAGTTTGGTATGCTATGGTTAGCTTGGCTTAGCTCTGGATGATCTTGGTCTATGCCCATGGTTGCTAGCTATTTTTTTGAAAATGCTACATGTATGCTCTCTTGTGGGTAAATGCCTTTATATGATCTTGACATGTTCTTGTGGCTTTGCTATGCTTAATTTGTGGTTGGATAGCTTATTTTGATCATATGGGGCCAAAGGCTCATTTGTCATCATGAATGTTTAGCCCGCTTGCTTTATCTTGTGGAGGGGCATAAGTTCCTTTTTGTCACAAAGACATCTCATGTACCAATATGAATCTGAAAATGAAATGTTAATTGCTTGGAAAATGTGCTCCCATGTCATATGTGTTTAATTTTTATCGCTTTGGGTGCTAAACCGTTGCATGATGCCTACCAATGAGAAGTCTCATACATAGAAGTAGGCACATGGCTCGGTGGCTTTGACATGACATGAGATGCTTGAGGGTGTTTATGATGATCTTATGATTAGAATGGTTGTCCTAGCATGAAGTTTGTGTGGCTCTGCCATTTTGACATATTTTGCTCATGTTTAGGACTTTGCTCATGAGAGAGTGTTTTTTGCAAAATTTGCTACATTCTATCTTAGCTTTGCTCAATGGTTGTGGAACTTGGTAATCTTGTAGCTAATGTTCATACGAAGCTATAGCGTATTTAACTTGCTCTTTTGGACATGTGTAGCATCTTGTGTTGAATCTTGTCTATTTGCGAAGCTCTAGGGTGCATGTTTTCATCTTTGCTTGATTCATGCATTACCAACAAAGGGGAGAATTTTGTCTCCAATTCATAACATGGGGAGAGATGCACTTTGTTTAACAAGGGGGAGAGTTTTGCATCATGAGGAAGAAAAAGAGGGATACTCAGTTCAGGGGGAGAACTTGAGTTTGCACGCATTTGTTCAGGGGGAGCTTGCATTCATGCTTTGGGAGCTCTTTGTGTTGCCTGAAATTGCTTTGTGCTTTGCTCTTTTGCCGATGGTGTCGAGCCCTTTTGCCTCACCTTGAGGAGTCGGCATTTTGAGCGTTTTGTCTCGGTTGTGTTGAGCCGTTGCCCTTGACTTAGGGGACCGAGACTTGCTCTTTCAAGTGATCTTGTTTTGGCTTTTGTTTGGCTTTTGATCACTTGTTTGAGCTCTTTGTTCGTTTCTTTTCTTTTTCTTTATTGTATGAATTGGTGACTATGTGTGTTGTCAATGCACTCATCAAGGGGGAGATTGAGGACCGGAGCGTCCGAGGACCGGTGGATGGTCGCTCCTTGGTGTGATGAGTGATTGACAACGTGGTGTGGACTGACTCTTGGCCGAGTATTGCAGGTGCAGGTTGCGGCTTGATTTGCGTTGGTGCAGGTGAAGAGCAGGCGCGAAAGGTCTTAGCCTGTGTGGCCTCCAAGGAGTGGAGAGACAAGTAGGCTCGGCTCGATGGACCCGGTGGCCGAACGGGATCAAGTGCGGGCCGCATGGTGGCAAGAAAAGCAAGACGAAGTCAGGTACGGTTTCTTGGTTGAGCCTCAAAACCAAGGTGGAGCCGGTGCAAGGTAGCGGCCAAGTCATTGAACGGGACAAGACTGAGTAGACCGTCCGGGAGCCAGAGGTGAAAGGCTTGGCGGACCCGATGCTTGGCGTGGTGAGACCGAAGCTTGCTTGCGGGGTTTTCGGCGGTTCACCAGAAAACTGTCGGGTTCCTCGGTTGCTCCACAAAGCCGAGCACGACGGTTTGTTGGTTTGGCCACAAAACCAACACCGAGCCGGGATGACGTGGCGGCCAAGTCATGAGTGGGATTGGCGTGGAGGCTGCACCGAGTCCATGGGGTTTACAGCGGTTCACCACAAAACCGTCGGGGTTACTTGGTTGAGCCACAAAACCAAGACCGGAGGCTCGGCGGGCGGAGACGGGATCCGGGCGCGCCGAGAAGCTTCGAAGCGGGCGACACGTGGCATGATCGAGGTGCTTGCGTTGGGAGGACGCGAAGGCCCGATGGATGTGCGGCCGTCCGATGGAGAACTTCATGTGTTGACCAAAGTGCCCTTGTGAGGGCTTGAGTTGTAACTACTAGTGTAGGGGTACTTCGGTCTTTTCTGGAGGGCCTATATATAGGAGGAGGGGGCTGAATTTTCAGCCAACTCTTTGGCTAGAGGTGGGAGTGCTCTTTCATTTTGGGGTGCTCTTGGGGAGAGAGGGAAAGAGGTGTGAGTGGCTCTTTGTTTGAGCTTTTTGCCATCCAAGATTTGTGATTCTTGTGAGTGGCTTGTAACCGGATTTGGCTGAGATATTCATAGTGAAATCTTCCTTCTCAATCTCGTGCCAAATCCTTTGCTCCCGGCATTTTTCTTTTTCTGCGATTTTCGGAGGTATTTTTGGAGGATTTTCGTTCATCAGATTTGAGTGTGTTTTGGTGGGGATTTCTTTGTGGGGATCACTTATAGGTCTTGTGTGACCATTCTCCTGGTGATCTTTCACCCACAAACCCCACGAATCGGCTCGGATTTGAAGTTCTTCCTCTCTATCTCTAGTTCTTGGTGTTCATCATGAATTCCTCGATTCCGCGAGATTGAGTGGGTTTGAGGACTTCTTTCTTTAGGGATAGCTTCTTCTTGAGGCAAATCTACTTCCCCTAAAGTTTGGCTTCAATCCGTTGGGTGAATCGGGAGATCGGTGATTTTGAGGAAAAAGCTCCCTCTCTAGGGTTCATAGCCTAAATCATTTTTCTGGTGGTGATGGCTTGATCTTTTTGGGGAGATCTTTTGGGAAAAGCTTCTTTGTGTTGTTGAGAAGCTATGGTTTAATTTTCGTGATTTTAGGAAGTCGTTTGATCGAGTTTTGGATTTTCCTTCCTTCTCTCGCGGGCTGATTTCTGGAGGCTGCCGGTACTTCCGACCCTGTCCAGGAAGTACCGATAACCTAATTTTCAGCTGCCAGAGAGTCTTTATCGGTAGTACCGACCCGAGGTCGGTAGGCCGATAGTCGGAAGTACCGACCTAGTGCCGGAAGTACCGATAACCTGGTTTTTAGGCGCCAGTAAGCCCATATCGGTAGTACCGAACTAGGGCCGGTAGTACCGACATTTTCTGCTGCAGTTTGCCTCGCGCTAGCTTTTTCTCTTGGTTCTTTTTGTGCTTGCTTCCGCTTTGTTCCTAGGCTTGATCTAACTTGTTCCTAGGCTCAGTAGGTCCGTTGTGACTACGTGATCTTGGCAAGTGTGTGCGAGATTCTTCGGAAGTGATTTGGGGCATAGGCCGAGTTCTTGAGAAGAATTTTTATCGGCTCCCATTCACTCCCCCCTCTCTGGTCGCCAATCCGGTCCTTCAAAAACCCACAAAGTGCAAAAGAAGACATGTGGCAAAAGACGGGGGCGAATCGGGTCGGGAATGGCCCAGGCCGATCGGCCTAGGCCGGCCGGCCTACCCCCATTCGGGGTCGGTTCGCCGCCGCCTTTCTTCGGTGATAAGATCGTGGAACCCTAATTGTTTGGAAGGGAGAGCCATTCACGAAAGACGAACAGAGAAGCCTCGGGAGATCAACCACAAGGAAGAGGGTTGATCGAGGGAGTGAGCATTCAAGAGGATCATCACCGAGGTCAAGGGAGGCCACCACGAGGAAGGAGGATGTCGAGGCCCTGCCACGACACCACCAGAGTTGAAGGACACCGAGAAACGAACTCCATCGGAGGCATCCACCATGTCCAATGGTGCCATGCCTAGCGTCTTGATGGGGTAAAGTTATCGTTTGTCCATGGAGTTGTAATAGATCTTGATATGTAGTCACCCACTCTTATTTGGATCTCATATCTATCATACCTTTTGTTGATGATGCTTAATGTTTAAGGCTAGCTACCATGCTTTCGGGGTTGCTCCCGTAGACCACGTCAACATACCGTGTTCATTAGGGTTAGTATCGATTACCTTCACGTAGTGACGTGTATGAGGGAAGGGAAACGTCTAGTTCTTTGTTCACATGCTTAGATAGATTGGATCAGGGTTTTATCATGTTTTGGGTGATTGCATCTTCAAGTACCTAGACTCCATGGGCATACGTTCTTCATACTCGTGAATCTCCTATTTCTCTTTAACATAATCTAAGGTTAGATTGTCTTTACTTTATCGATTAATCTTTACATCATAAAGTCCTTAATCAACTAAGTTAGTGTTAGGTTAAACGCAAGTAACCCCCTTGCTCCGTGGATTGACAAGAACCTTGGGGTCCCCTCCCTTGGTGAAAAAGGCACCAAGTCACTCCGTGTACATGCGGTGAAGTTGAACGCAGTTTTGAACCGTCAACAAGCCCCTTTTTCTGGCACTGTTGCCGGGGAGAAAGCCAGTTTACTTCATTTAACCTCTCATTGATTTTGTTGATTACTAACACCTAACCTTTGTGTTCTAAAAAACACTATTTTGTTTTTGTTTTTGATTGTCTAGATGGCATTCATTGGAAATCCTTTGGAGGAACCGGAAAAATCGCTAAGAGACTATGCTAGCCCTCGATGTGAGGACATCAAGGGACAATAGTCGGATTCGATTCTTGAAGCGACAAGGTATGAAATCAAGGCTCGAATCATCGAGATGGTAGCAACTAATCCATTCCGAGGGATGGAGACAGACAATCCATATAGACATATCCAGCGCTTCACGACGTTGTGCAATACGGTACGACAAGAGGGAGTTCTCGATGCTTGGTCTAAATGGAATCTTTTTCCCTACTCACTTGCCGATGAAGCAACAAAGTGGTATTCATTTGCGTCCTTCAAAGTCGAGGGAAATTGGAATAAATTGATAAAGAAATTTTGTGCCAAGTTCTTCCCTATAAGCAAGATTCAACATATAAGGAGGCAAGTGATAACTTTCAAGCAAGGAGAAAAAGAGGGGATTGATCAAGTGTGGAATTGTTGACGGTTCAAAACCGCGTTCAACTTCGCCGCAAGTACACGGAGTGACTTGGTGCTTTTTTCACCAAGGGAGGGGACCCCCTAGGTTCTTGTGAATCCACGGAGCAAGGGAATTACTTGCGTTTAACCTAACACTAACTTAGTTGATTAAGCACCTTATGATGAAAAGATTAATCTATAAAGTAAAGACAAACTAACTCTAGATTATGTTAAAGAGAAAGAGAGAGTTGTTCTCGAATATGAAAGACGTATGCCCATGCAGTCTCGGTACTTGAGATGCAATCACCCAAAACATGGTAAACCCTGATCCAATCTATCTAAGGATGTGAACAAAGAGTTAAATGTTTCCCTTCCCTCGTACTAGTCACTACGCGAAGGTAATCGTCTCTAACCCTAATGACCACGGTATGTTGACGTGATCTATGGGAGTAACCCCGATGGCAATGGTAGCTAACCTTAAACATTAAGCATCATCAACATGAAGATATGATAGATAAAGATCCAAACAAGAGAGCGGGTGACTACAAGTCAAGATCCATTACAACTCCATGGACAAACGATTACTTTACCCCATCAAGACACTAGGCATGGCACCGTTGAACATTTTGGATGCCTCCGATGGAGTCCGTCTCTCGGTGTCCTTCAACTCCGACGGCACCGTCGCAACGCCTCGGCGTCCTCCTTCCTCGTGGTGGCCTCCGTTGATCTAGGTGATGATCTTCTTGAATCTTCACCCTCTCAATCAACCCTCTTCCTTGTGTTTGATCTCCCGAGGCTTCTCTGGTCGTCTTTCGCGAATGGCTCCTCTCTCCAAACAATTAGGGTTCTGCGAATTCATCATCGAAGAAAGGCGGCGGCGAACCGACGTGGGAAGGAGGTGGGCCGGCCGGCCTGGCCCATTCTCAGCCCGGTTCACCTCCGTCTTTTGCCATGTGTCATTTCTTGCACTTTGGGGTTTTTCCTCCTTCAGATATGGGCTTTGGACGTCGTTATCTCCGCGACCAAGTTAAGGGGTCTTCATGCATGATCTTCCGGTCTTTTCATCTTGGTCCTCGGAGATTCTCCATTGAAGCACGTTGGTCATTGCCACCTTTGGAGTCAAGTTCATGCACGGTCGGAGCCTCTTGATCGTCATGTAAATCGTCCTTCGAACCGAGTGCATCTCTTCTCATTTAGTGCATGAATTCCTGCGTAAATATTATACTCCAAAACACATATCCAATGATAAACTTGTTATATCATTAGTATGCCTAGTGGTGGGTTAGTTCCAAAGTGAAATCCAAACTATAACATAACAAGTTGCTCAAAAGTTGTTCATGTAAGGAGTTTGAATCATGCTTCGTCAAATCCTTCCTTTCAAGTTAGTCTATCATTCATCTTTAATAATAGAGACATGAAACAAAGATCACAATGTAAACATGGGCATTTAGAAACTACCAATTCAAGACTTACCCCACAACTCTTACCATTTCACTTAGAGATCTTCAACTTCATCTACACTTGCTTTCTTACTTCCTTTGGAGGGTTTTTGCAAAATTTTTAAAAATAAAATTCCTGCACAAAGTCCTTCTCCAAGTTCTCACATGTCACTTGTTAAAGTGGCTATCCTAGGTAATTTTATAAACTCTCACCTCCACAAGTCTCTCATATAAGATGTAAGGTGGAGCTATAGGTGTGGCTAGTGAAGTTAACACAAGTATTATCAAGCTAGCAGAATCCTCTAGTTGTTGTTCACCTTCCAAGCCAATGATCATGAGAATTTACCATAATGTAGGGGTGTCAAGGATGAGAAGATTTCGAATGGTGGACATGTGCAAAGGGAAAAAGAATAATGACTTCAAGGCACTAATGATGTCCTCGATGTCGGATTGCACATGGTATGGAATAAGATTCGTTCCTAACATAATGCATCCTTCCTTGCACTTCATTTGGTCTTCACGTGACTTGTCATCCCTCACTACACCTTTCTTTTCTTGCCTTGGATTTTCTTTCTTTTCTTTTCCTTCTTTTTCTTCTCTCCCCTTTTTTTTCTTTTCTTCTTTTCTTCTTTTTTCTTTCTTGTGTGCGCACTACACACATACACATTTTTTTTCTTTCTTTTCACCTCTTTACCTTCTTCTCCCAAGCTTTTCGCTCAACTTTCGAACATGATCACAATCTGAATTTTAAATAAAAACATGCCTAAAGATTGAACGAATCTTTGAATATAGGTTGTGTTCAAGGAGTAAGATGATAAAAAGATGTCTATAGGTTTGGGTAAGGAATCCGGCGATGTACGGGGTATTCAATGTGAAATTCCCGTTACCGAATACACGAAGAGGCTAGCAATAAAAGGTATACATCAAGGACATGATCATTGCTTGAAATTAGACCTCCCAAGAGAGTAAAATCCTAACTTAACTCATCATGCTAATCAACACTTATTGTGGAGCTTATATATGTAAGTAAAGGCTTTGTAAAGGATAGATATCACCTCTCAACTTGGAGAAAGAACTTGCTAACCTTCATAGCAAGGTATTTTTCTTAATTTTCAGAAATAAAACCTCCAAAGTTAGCATTACTAAATGTATAGACAAAGCAAAGTCCTAGATCTTAGTTTGAGTATGGGTGCTTTACAAGGGTAAGTTTCCACTAAGCACCACAGTAAACAATTATTCAACAAGTTCATGCTCAAATAAGAAAGATAAAGTAAAAGAATAACAAGAAAAGAAACATGAGACTTTGCATAAGACTCTTTTTATTTCTTTTTTCTTTGACTCAATGCTAATTTAAGACTCTTTCAAACTAAAAAGATACAACAAAGACTCACACACTCTCACACTTGACTCAAAATTTAAAGACTAGACTCTAACACCACTATAAGCAAAAATATAAAAAGGTAGCTAGCTAGCTCCCCCCCATGCTTAGATCTTACGACGTCCTCGTCGTAAATTACAAAAGGCACAAAGGGAGAGAACTATCTAACTACGACGCCTAGTGGTACTTCCCACAAGAGTTGCACCACTCCTTCTTTTCATTTTTATTCATCCCAAAGAGCTTGCTTATGTTGCGGTTGAGGTACTTGAAGTCATCTTCCGCCATGCGCTCCCAATCCTCAATTCTTTGTTGCATGGTGTTGATGGTGTGATAACACTCATCAAGGGATGAGAAGAGCTCTGCAATGGCGTTGCGGCATGCCACACAACACACATTGTGCTCTTCCTCCGGATCGTCATCTCCATCGTCTCCACCGTCCGGATCATTACCACCGCCTGGGTTGCCTCCTTCGCCTTGCTCTTCCGGATGCTCCTCCGGCTCCTCCTTGGGCATCTCCTCCCAAACGTAGAGATCGTTGTCATCTCTTCCACCGTCTGCCCACGAGCTAGGGCTTCGATCATCAGAGTAGTCACTATCTCCATAGAAATCCGCCGACTCGGGAGTCTTCTCCTTGTAATCCTTCCTCTTCTTCCCAAGGAGCCTCTTCGAGCGGCGAATGGGAGAAGTGGGCTTCTCCTCCTTCACCTCAACCCAGGGATTTGGGCTAGCCATGCGCCCTCTTGGGACACGCCCTCTGCATTGAATCCTCGCGGTTCTCTTCACCTTCTTCTTGGGCTCCGACACCACAGTGCACCAGCGAAGCTCCTCGTTCGCCGGAGTTGGAGAGGGGAGGCGTGCTTTTTCTTCCATGGTCGCCTTCACCTCCTCCTTGCATTTGGTGCTGCTCGAGGATGCCATGGGTGCTTGGGTGCTTTCGTGGAGGTTTGAGATTGCAATTGAGATGCAAACCTCGAGCTCCCCAGGCATCCTTAAATACCCCTGGAAAGATTCGGCCAAAACCCTCCCTTACCTATTTTTGTTGCCCCCAAAAAGGGAAGATAGGAAAAGGAAATGCACTGAACCGTGTCCCAGAGAAAAATGAGCAAAAACGGATGAAGGGGGGTAGTGGGCTGGTCGGCATGGGCTGGCCGGCCTACCCCCCATTTGGGCGCCCGCGGCCCTACATTCGCAGCCCTCGGTGTTTCGTGAATACTAGCCTAGGTGGTGGTAGGGTCCAACTAAAAATTAAGAAAAAGGACTCGAAATAAATACGAAAACAAAAACGAAAACATATTTACAGAAAACTTTCCTTGTTTTATGTCTTAGGCTTGACGCTCGGGCTCGTCCTCCATGATATATATATCAATGTAGCCGATGGGCACGATGTCTTGTTCAAGACAAACTTTTAACCGTTGACCATTAACCACATATTGATCTCCTTTCACGTCCATGATTGTGATTGCTCCATTTGGCGAGGCCGAGTGAACGATGTACGGTCCATCCCATTTGCTCTTCAATTTTCCTTTCCCGAATATTTTGAACCTTGAATTATAGAGGAGAACCTTGTCACCTTCTTTGAATTCCTTTGCTCGAAGCCTTTTATCATACCACCTCTTCATTCTTTCCTTGTAGATGGTTGCACTTTCATAAGCTTTGAGCCTCATCTCTTCTAGTTCACTTATTTGAATCTTTCGTTTGATTCCCGCGGCATCAAAATCAAAATTCATCTCTTAGATTGCCCAATACACTTTATGTTCTAACTCCAAAGGTAAATGAAACGTTTTACCATAGACAAATTGATATGGTGTCATACCTATGGGTGTCTTGTATGCCGTCCGATATGCCCACAATGGTCCATCCAATTTCTTTGACCAATGTTTACCTCCCTTTTCAACGGTCTTGTTAAGAATGCTCTTGAGCTGCCTATTTGAAGTTTCTGCTTGACCATTGGTTTGTGGGTGGTAAGCCGTGGCCACTCTATACTCGATCCCCAACTTGGACAAGCATTTTCCGAAGCTATTTCCCGTGAAGTGTGTTCCTTCATCACTTATCAATACTCGCGGGACTCCATAGCGTGGGAATATAATATTTTTGATCATGGATATGGATTCTTCTGTTGAAACTCTTCAACATGGGATAGGCTCCACCCATTTGGATACATAATCAACCATAACCAAAATATGCTCATATCCATTTGAACTTGTGAAGGCCCCATGAAGTCAATTCCCCATACATCGAATAGATCAATTTGCAAGTTGTAATTCAAGAGCGTAGCATTTCTTTGATTTATATTCCCCGTTCTTTGACATTCCGGACAAGATGCAACATACCTTTTCGAATCTTCATGCATCTCCGACCAATAAAATCCACTAGCCCATACCTTTGCTTGTGTCCTAAAATGTCCATAGTGTCCTCCATATTCGTCTGAGTGACACTTTCTCAATATTTCACCTCTTTCATCTCTTGGTATACACCTTCGTAAGACTCCATCCGCTCCAAGTCTAAAGAGGTAAGGTGCATCCCAATAATATTTTCGGCTCTCGGCGATCACTCTCCTTTGAGCGTTCCTATCCAAATGATCAAGTGGCATTTTTCGTATGCTCGAATAATGTTGATCATCCAAGTATCTTTGTCAAGGATGTGATAGAGGTGATCATCTCTCATCTTATCTTCAATAGGTTCTTTATCATTCTCACGATTCATCCTTGATAAATGGTCGGCCACAACATTTTCCGACCCCTTTTTGTCCCGAATCGCCACATCAAATTCTTGCAAGAGAAGGATCCATCGAATCAACCTTGGCTTGGCTTCTTTTTTAGACAAGAGATACTTGATCGCCGCATGATCGGTGTAGAAAATCACCTTAGAATTCACAATATATGATCTGAATTTTTCAAAGGCAAACACTACGGCGAGCAATTCCTTCTCCGTTGTTGCATAATTTAATTGAGCTCCATTGAGGGTTTTGCTAGCATAATAAATAGCATGTACCTTGCCTTCTTTTCGTTGTCCCAACACCGCTCCAACGGCATAGTCACTAGCGTCGCACATTATCTCAAAAGGTTGATTCCAGTCGGGTGGTTGAATGACGGGTGCGGTTACAAGAGCTCTCTTTAATGTCCGGAATGCCGCCAAGCACTTCTCATTGAAATTGAATGGCACATCTTTTTGGAGAAGATTGGTCAATGGCTTGGTAATTTTTGAGAAATCCTTGATGAATCTTCTATAGAATCCCGCATGGCCTAAGAAATTCCGCAAAGATTTGATATCCGTTGGGGGTGGAAGTTTTTCAACCGTTTCAACCTTAGCCTTGTCCACCTCAATCCCTCTCTCGGATATCACATGTCCCAACACTATACCTTGTTTCACCATAAAGTGACACTTCTACCAATTTAGCACCAAATCAACCTCCGAACATTTAGTGAGAACTTTATCCAAGTTTGCCAAGCAATCCGCAAAAGATTTACCATAGACGGAGAAATCATCCATAAATACCTCAACAATTCCTCGATGAACTCCGAAAATACCGCTATGATACATCGTTGAAAAGAGGCTGGAGCATTGCATAAACCGAAAGGCATTCTTCTATACGCAAATGTTCCATAAGGGCAAGTAAATGTTGTCTTATGTTGATCATCCGGGTGAATAGGTATTTGGAGTATCCATCAAGAAAGCAAAAATGTGCATGATTTGCTAACCTCTCAAGCATCTCGTCGATGAACGATAGGGGGAAGTGATCCTTCTTTGTTGCTTTGTTCAATTTCCGATAGTCAATACACATCCTCCATCCAGTCACGGTTCTTTGCGGTATCAATTCATTCTTCTCATTCTTCACCACGGTCAAACCTCCTTTCTTAGGCACACAATGTATGGGGCTCACCCATTCGCTATGCGACACCGGGTAGATGATTCCGACGTCCAACAACCTGATAACCTTCTTCTTCACCACCTCCTGCATGGCATGGGTTAACCTCTTTTGGTGGTCCACTACGGGCTTGCATTGATCCTCCAAAGGTATGCAGTGAGTGCAAAATGCTGGGCTGAGTCCTTTAATATCATTTATCGAATATCCCATCACTTTCTTGTGCTTCTTCAATAAATTCAGCAACATATCATTCTCCTCGGGATTCAATTCATCACTCACAATCACGAGATAAGTCTTGTCTGGGCCCAAAAATTCATATTTCAATCCCTTGGGCAATGGCTTAACATCCACCTCCGGTGCTTGTGGTTCCTCATGTACAATTTCTCCAAGGTCTTCAAATTTATCCTCCTCTAAGCTTCCGTCTTGCGGTTCTAGCCCTTTGGTTGCTTCCGCTAACTCTTCATCCCACTCATCATTAGATTGATTCTCCATAGCTCTTTGTAGCGGGTCCCTGAAAGTTTCAACAAAACGAAGGCTCCCTACCTCTTCGTCATCAAGAGGTAGGGGTGAGGCAATTCTAGAAGCGGGAAGGAAATTGTATGTGTGATTATTTCCGTCAAGATTAATGGTTACTTTTCCTTTTCCGGCATCTAAAACAGCATTAACCAACTTAAGAAAAGGTCTACCAAGAATTACATGATCATTCTTATCGTAGTAAAAATCAACAATGAAGAAATCGGTTGGAATGCACTTTGCGGAAATTAAAACTTCTAGGTCATGAGCAATTCCTAGAGGTGTAACAATTCTACCATCTCCCATAATTAATTTGGTAGAGGTTGGAACTAGGTCAATGGTGTGGTCATGAATTTTATCAAAAATCTTAGAAGACAAGACACTTACTTGTGCTCCAATGTCGCATAACACCTTGCAATTAATAATTAATGTTGTTGACCTTGCAATCTATACGCGGCGATGTCTTCTCTTCTTCATCGGATCCTATGGCAAAAATTTCAGCGAGGCGGGCGAATGGTGACGGCTCGGGCTTGAATCCCATGATTCTTTTAGCTTCGACCACATGGTCCGGATCAACTTCTTCTTCGCTAAAGAGTTTATGAAGGACCTCCTCGGTTGTCTCTATGTTGTATGAATGTTCCACTTGTTTTTTCGGAGGGAAGTCTATCTCCAAAGCTCTTGCCGTTCCCTTTTGATTAGGGAATGGTCTCCTCTTGTCAAAGATTTCTCCAAAATCAAGTGGGATCCAATCCATTTGCTCGAACTCCCTTAGTGGCTTCGCGCTTGACATAGTCCTTTCATTTGCTTTGCTTGTCTCGGCGTGATCACTCTTCGGGATAGTTCTAGTTTCCTCATGTTTGGCTTCTTCAACCTTTCTTGGGATTGGTTCCTCTTTCTTCTCTTCCGGAGCCGTATTTCTGAAAATTGCAGCAAGGGGTGCCACACTTGTATCGCATTCCGGCTTTCCCGAAAGTCGTATTTCCCAATCTCTTCGCATGGCTGCCGCTTTACTTATTTTTTGTAGAAGTTTGGCAGCTTCCGTGAGTGTTTTCTCCATGAGATCCCCTCCTGCACACATTTGAACGTATTCCATGCAACTAGAGGTTAGGGAAAAAAAGAATGTATGAAATAGTACATCACCTGGGAATCCGAGTCTTGGTCCTTGTTCAACTGGTTCATTGAATCGATTCCACACTTGATCAATCCCCTCTTCTTTTCCTAGCTTGAAAGTCATCACTTGCATCCTTATATGTTGAATCTTGGTTATAGGGAAAAACTTGGCACAAAATTTCTTTACCAATTGATCCCAATTTCCCTCAGCTTCGAAGGACGCAAATGAATACCACTTTGTTGCTTCATCGGCAAGTGAGTAGGGAAAAAGATTCCATTTAAACCAAGTGTCGGGAACTCCCTCTTGTCGCACCGTATTGCACAACGTCGTGAAGCGTTGGATATGCCTATATGGATTGTCCGTCTCCACCCCTCAGAACGGATTAGTTGCTGCCATCTTGATGATTTGAACTCTAATTTAGTACCTCGTCGCTTCGAGAATCGAATCCGACTCTTGTACCTTGATGTCCTCACATCGAGGGCTAGCATAGTCTCTTAATCATTTTTCCGGTTCCTCCAAAGGATTTCCAACGAACGCCATCTAGACAATCAAAAACAAAAAACAAAAAGAGTGTGTTTCTTGAACACAAAGGTTAGGTGTTAGTAATCAACAAAATTAATGAGAGATTAAACGAAGTAAACTGGCTTGCTCCCTGGCAACAGCGCCAGAAAAAGGGGCTTGTTGACGGTTCAAAACCGCGTTCAACTTCGGCGCAAGTACACGGAGTGACTTGGTGCCTTTTTCACAAAGGGAGGGGACCCCCTAGGTTCTTGTCAATCCACGGAGCAAGGGAATTACTTGCGTTTAACCTAACACTAACTTAGTTGATTAAGCACTTTATGATGAAAAGATTAATCTATAAAGTAAAGACAAACTAACTCTAGATTATGTTAAAGAGAAAGAGAGAGGTGTTCACGAATATGAAAGACGTATGCCCATGGAGTCTAGGTACTTGAGATGCAATCACCCAAAACATGGTAAAACCCCGATCCAATCTATCTAAGGATGTGAACAAAGAGTTAAGCGTTTCCCTTCCCTCGTACTAGTCACTACGCGAAGGTAATCGTCTCTAACCCTAATGAACACGGTATGTTGACGTGATCTACGGGAGCAACCCCGATGGCAATGGTAGCTAACCTTAAACATTAAGCATCATCAACATGAAGATATGATAGATAAAGATCCAAACAAGAGAGCGGGTGACTACAAGTCAAGATCCATTACAACTCCGTGGACAAACGATTACTTTACCCCATCAAGACGATAGGCATGGCACCGTTGAACATGGTGGATGCCTCCGATGGAGTCCGCCTCTCGGTGTCCTTCAACTCCGGCAGCGCTGTGGCGATGCCTCGGCGTCCTCCTTCCTCGTGGTGGCCTCCGTTGATCTAGGTGATGATCCTCTTGAATCTTCACCCTCTCGATCAACCCTCTTCCTTGTGTTTGATCTCCCGAGGCTTCTCTGGTCGTCTTTCGCGAATGGCTCCTCTCTCCAAACAATTAGGGTTCCGCGAATTTATCACCGAAGAAAGGCGGTGGCGAACCGACGTGGGAAGGGGGTGGGCCGGCCGGCCTGGGCCAGCTGGCCTGGCCCATTCCCGGCCTGGTTCGCCTCCGTCTTTTGCCACGTGTTATTTCTTGCACTTTGTGTTTTTTCCTCCTTCGGATATGGGCTTTGGACGTCGTTATCTTAGCGACCAAGTTAAGGGGTCTTCATGCATGATCTTCCTGTCTTTTCATCTTGGTCCTCAGAGATTCTCCATTGAAGCACGTTGGTCCTTGCCACCTTTGGAGTCAAGTTCACGCACGGTCGGAGCCTCTTGATCGTCATGTAAATCGTCCTCCGAACCAAGTGCATCTCTTCTCATTTAGTGCATGAATTCCTGCGTAAACATTATTCTCCAAAACACACATCCAACGATGAACTTGTTATATCATTAGTATGCCTAGTGGCGGGTTAGTTCCAAAATGAAATCCAAACTATAACATAACAAGTGTTCTTGGTTGACGGAAATAGACCGCCAACAGGAATCGATTCAACGAGCTATTTGAACAAGGACGAAGACTCAGATTTCTCGGTGATGTACTCTTGCATACATTTTTCTTTTCCCTAACCCCTAGTTACATGGAACACGTTCAAATGTGTGCAGGAGGGGATCTCATGGAGAAAACACCCACGGAAGCTGCCCAACTTCTACAAAAAATAAGCAAAGCGGCGGTCATGCGAAGAGATTGGGAAACACGACTTTCGGGAAAGCCAGAACGCGACACAAGTGTGGCACCACTTGCTGCAATTTTCAGAAATACAGCCCCAGAAGAGAAGAAAGAGAAACCAATCCCGAAAAAGGTTGAAGAAGCCAAACATGAGGAAACTAGTACTATCCCAGAGAGCGATCACGCCAAGACAAGCAAAGCAAGTGAAAGAACTATGTCGAGCGCGAAGCCACTAAGGGAGTTCGAGCAAATGGGTTGGATCCCAATTGATTTTGGAGAAATCTTTGACAAGACAAGACTGTTCGGTAATCAAAAGGGGTTGGCAAAAGCTTTGGAGGTAGACTTCCCGCCGGAGAAACAAGTGGAACATCCATACAGCCTAGAGACAACCGGGGAGGTCCTTCAAAAACTCTTTAGCGAAGAAGAA
This sequence comes from Cenchrus fungigraminus, assembly GCA_036936925.1. Classification (NCBI taxonomy): domain Eukaryota; kingdom Viridiplantae; phylum Streptophyta; class Magnoliopsida; order Poales; family Poaceae; genus Cenchrus; species Cenchrus fungigraminus. The sequence goes on along the minus strand of CM072773.1, from coordinate 92,260,581 downwards.
GTTGATCCAGACCATGTGGCTGAAGCTAAAAGAATTATGGGAATCAAGCCCGAGGCGTCACCATTCGCTCGCCTCGCTGAAATTTTTGCCATAGGATCCAATGAAGAAGAAAAGACATCACCGCGTATAGATTGCAAGGTTAACAACATTAATTGCAAGACATTATGCGACATTAGAGCACAAGTAAGTGTCTTGTCTTCTAAAACTTTGATGAAATTCATGATCACACCATTAACCTAGTTCCAACCTCTACTAAATTAATTATGGGAGATGGTAGAATTGTTAAACCTCTAGGATTTGCCCGTGACCTAGAAGTTTTAATTTCCAGAAAATGCATTCCAACCGATTTCTTCATTGTTGATGTCTACTATGATAAAAATGATCATGTAATTATTGGTAGACCTTTTCTTAAGTTGGTTAATGCCATTTTAGATGCCAGAAAAGGAAAAGTGACCATTAATCTTGATGGGGATAATCACACATACCATTTTCTTCCCACTTCTAGAATTGCCTCACCCCTACCTCTTGATGACAAAGAGGTAGGGAGCCTTCGTTTTGTTGAAACTTTCATGGACCCGCTACAAAGAGCAATGGAGAATGAATCTAATGATGAGCTAGATGAAGAGTTAGCGGAAGCAACCAAAGGACTAGAACCGCAAGACGGAAGCTTAGAGGAAGATAAATTTGAAGACCTTGGAGAAATTATACACGAGGAACCACAAGTGCCGGAGGTAGATCTTAAGCCATTGCCCAAAGGATTGAAATATGAATTTTTGGGGCTGGACAAGACTTATCCTGTGATTGTGAGTGACGAATTGAGTCCCGAAGAAAATGAAATGTTGCTGAAATTATTGAAGAAACACAAGAAGGTGATGGGATATTCGATAAATGACCTTAAAGGACTTAGCCCAGCGTTTTGCACTCATCGCATACCTATGGAGGATCAATGCAAGCCCGTATTGGACTATCAAAGGAGGTTAACCCGTGCCATGCGAGAGGTAGTGAAGAAGGAGGTTATCAAGTTGTTGGATGCCGGAATCATCTACCCGGTGCAGCATAGCGAATGGGTGAGCCCCGTACATTGTGTGCCTAAGAAAGGAGGTTTAATTGTGCTGAAGAATGAGAAGAATGAATTGATACCACAAAGAACCATGACCGGATGGACGATGTGTATTAACTATCGAAAATTGAACAAAGCAACGAAGAAGGATCACTTCCCCCTACCTTTCATCGACGAGATGCTTGAGAGGTTAGCAAATCATGCATATTTTTGCTTTCTTGATGGATACTCGGGGTTCATGCAAATACCTATTCACCCAGATGATCAACATAAGTAAACATTTACTTGCCCTTATGGAACATTTGCATATAGAAGAATGCCTTTTGGTTTATGCAATGCTCCAGCCTCTTTTCAACGATGTATGATGGCGGTATTTTCGGAGTTCATCGAGGAAATTGTTGAGGTATTTATGGATGACTTCTCCGTCTATGGTAAAACTTTTGTAGATTCTTTGGCAAACTTGGATAAAGTTCTCACAAAGTGTGCAGAGGTTGATTTGGTGCTAAATTGGGAGAAGTGTCACTTCATGGTGAAATAAGGAATAGTGTTGGGACATGTGATATCCGAGAGAGGGATTGAGGTGGACAAGGCTAAGGTTGAAACAGTTGAAAAGATTCCACCACCGACGGATGTCAAGTCTTTGAGGAGTTTCTTGGGCCATGCGGGATTCTATAGAAGATTTATCAAGGATTTCTCGAAGATCACCAAACCGTTGACTAATCTTCTCCAAAAAGATGTGCCATTCAATTTCAATGAGAAGTGCTTGGCGGCATTCTGGAGACTAAAGAGGGCTCTCGTAACCGCACCCGTCATTCAACCGCCTGATTGGAGTCAACCTTTTGAGATAATGTGCGACGCTAGCGACTATGCCGTTGGAGCCGTATTGGGTCAACGAAAAGAAGGCAAGGTACATGCTATTTACTATGCTAGCAAAACCCTTAATGGAGCTCAATTGAATTATGCAACAACGGAGAAGGAATTGCTTGCGGTAGTGTTTGCCTTTGAAAAATTCAGATCATATATTGTGAATTCTAAAGTAATTGACTACACCAATCATGCGGCAATCAAGTATCTCTTGTCTAAAAAAGATGCCAAGCCAAGGTTGATTCGATGGATCCTTCTCTTGCAAGAATTTGATGTGGAGATTTGGGACAAAAAGGGGTCGAAAAATGTTGTGGCCGACCATCTATCAAGGATGAATCGTGAGGATGATAAAGAGCCCATTGAAGAAAAGATGAGAGACGATCACCTTTATCATATCCTTGACAATGATACTTGGATGATCAACATTATTCAAGCCATACGAAGGATGCCACTTGATCATTTGGACAGGAACGCTCAAAGGAGAGTGATCGCCAAGAGCCGAAAATATTATTGGGATGCACCTTACCCCTTTAGACTTGGAGCAGATGGAGTCTTAAGAAGGTGTATACCAAGGGATGAAAGAGGTGAAATATTTAGGAAGTGTCACTCGAGTGAATATGGAGGACACTATGGACATTTCAGGACTCAAGCAAAAGTATGGGCTAGTGGATTCTATTGGCCGGAGATGCATGAAGACTCAAAAAGGTATGTTGCTTCTTGTCCGGAATGTCAAAGAGTAGGGAATATAAATCAAAGGAATGCTATGCCTTTAAATTATAACTTGCAAATTGATCTATTCGACGTATGGGGAATTGACTTCATAGGGCCCTTCACTAATTCAAATGGATATGAGCATATTTTAGTTATGGTTGATTATGTATCCAAATGGTTAGAGGCTATCCATTGTCGAAGAGCTTCAATGGAGGAATCCATATCAATGATCAAAAATGTTATATTCCCATGCTATGGAGTCCCGCGAGTATTAATAAGTGATGGAGGAACACACTTTACAGGAAATAGTTTCAAAAAATGCTTGTCCAAGTTAGGGATCGAGCATAGAGTGGCCACGGCTTACCACCCACAAACCAATGGTCAAGCGGAAACTTCAAATAGGCAGCTCAAGGGTATTCTTAACAAGACCATTGAAAAGGGAGGTA